>CM059438.1:36266767-38666767 GCA_030390025.1 Squalus acanthias
CCCCCTGTCCTCGGGCGCTCCCCTCGTCCCTCATTTGCGCATGTCACGTGGATCAGACGTTCAAGAATACCTCCAACCAGAGTGGTGAACCCTGGCTACGAAATTCTACGCCACTTCGTTTGATACTGAGCCACATAAGGAGATATTAGGACAGATGACCAAAAGCTTGGTGAAAGAGGTAGGTTTTAAGGAGCATCTTAAAGGAGGAGAGAGAGAGAGGCAGAAAGGTTCAGGGTGGGAATTCCAGAGTTTAGGGTCTCGGCAGCTGAAGGCATGGCCACCAAGTGGAGCGGTTAAAATCGGGAATGTGCAAGAGGCTAGAAATGGAGGCGCGCAGGGATGTCGAAGGCTTGTAGGGCTGGAGGACATACGGAGATAGGGAGGGGCGAGGCCATGGAGGGACTTGAAAACAAGGTTGAGAATTTTAAAATTGAGGCGTGGCTGGACTGGGAGCCAATGTAGGTCAGCGAGCAAAGAAGGAAAGGAATGTAGCTGTCCGAGCTCATGCATTCAACCTTCTATGATGCTGCAATATATGGTATCCGATGCTGCTTTCTCCGTGCTTGGTCTTTGTTATCAGATTGTTTGTTTTGTCTTTTTATTCAAGCACTGATTGATGTGCGGTTCCTCTTCCTGCAGGGACCGCATTCACTTTGGGTCAGGATGAACTGACCAGTTATGAGATTTCCCATTAGATTTAAGCTGAAGTTTTTCAGGACTCATTTTGCACACAGGGAAGTGTGGAGTTACCTGCCTGATGTATCCATTGAATTGCAGATCCAGTCATTTCGCCTCAACAGTCTGCAACATAAGTAGACATCTTTTTAAAGCACGCAATATGAGAGAAAAAAGCTTTGGTGTTCCCGGGACATAACGGGAAATTGCCCACTTCCAGCCCCAGATTTTCTGCCCTTTTAAAATTAAGTGGAAACTTTCTGATGGATCAGAAATCCAGCCCTAATAATAGGTGGGGAGTGAGTGAAAGTGGGAACATAAAAACATGAGGCGCAGGATTAGGCCATTCAGCTCCTCGAGCCTGTTCTGCCATTAATTAGATCATGGCTGATCCATACCTCAACTCCATTTACCTGCCTTCGCTCCATATCCATTGATACCCTTATGGGGCGGTAAGACTGATATGGCTGGGGAGTGCAGAGGCATATTGAGAGAAGTTGAGGATCAGTAGAGTGTGGGAAAGAAGCCTGGGAATGGGGAGAGATTGAGAGCTTTTGGGAATTACTTGAAGGATGTTTTATTAACAAATGAATGTAAGTCTGCGGGGTCTGAACGAGATGAGAGCAGCCAAGGAGAAGAAGTGGTCAGAAAGTGGAGAGTGGCACTGAAGTCGTGATTTAACCCAGTCCGGCGGCCGGGTAGTTAAAATGGCGGGTGGGGGTTTGGACTGCGTTCCCCATGTGTTCCCTCCTGACCCCATTTTAACCTAAGGACATTTCAGGCACAGGTGGGCCACCCGCTCCACGCAGGCGGGGGCCTACTTAACATGCTGAAGTCTTGGCCTGAGAGGCACCAAACCTGCCAACAAAACCTGGTGGGAGGCAACAGAGTGGCCAGAGGAGGCCAAGATAAATAATTGCTAAAACATTTGATGAGGATTCCTTGTAGGCCTGAAGGAGCAGGACTGTTCCCCCAGGCCCTGAAAGGAGTCCTTGGGCCTCCTCAGCCCCAGCCATCCCTCTGCTTCCCACCACTAGCAGTTCCTTTCAAACCCCCCCCTCCCAACAGTAAACCTTATGCTGAGGATTGTTCCCTTAGGTACTCTGTGACGTCGGGCTCCTGGTAGAATTCCCGCTCCCGCCCACCGGCCTTGACATCACTCCCACTGGTTTTGGGTGGGAGACAGGCCTGATGAAATCAAATGAGGCCCGGGAGTTAAAATGGACCCAGGCCTTATGTTCAGCTCACCGTGGGAGTTTCCATTCTGCCCTGCAGCCCACCTGCCTTGAACATGCCCCAAGTTAAATCAGGGCTTGAGTGGTGAGGGAGATTGGGAGTAACTGGGGAGTAGGGAGAGAGATTGAAAGCATCCAAGATGTAGGGAGAAAGGCTAAAATACACAGGAGTCAGTGAAAGAAACTGAGAGCAGTCAGGGAGCAGGAAGAGAAATTAAGAGCAGTCGGGAATTATTTCAAGGAATTAAAATACAAATGAATGGATTGGATTAAATTAATTAATCAACTTACACGTTACTTCTTTGTGGTTGCAGCCCAATTGTGGAATCAGCCCTAATAACTCCAGCCACATTGTCATATGCCAGCTTCATAGAATTTCCTGTAATTTTATCAACCTATCTTGGATAAAGGTACTCTGGTGGAACAATAGCTTGGTGTTTTAATGTGCTGTGAGAATATGTCAGCCTTGGCTCAGTGGTAGCACTCTTTTCCCTGATGGGTGTGGCTTCAAGTCTTACTCCAGGGCCTTGAGCACATAATCTCGGTTGATGCTTCAGCGTAGTACTGAGGGAGTGCTGCGCTGTCACAGGTGCCGTCTTTTGGATGAGACGTTAAACTGAAGCCTTGCCTGCTCAGGTGGATGTAAAAGATCCCATGGCACTATTCAGAGAAGAGCAGGGGAGTTGTCCTGCCCAATGTTTATCCATGAACCAACATCACTAAAAATCCGATTACCTGGCTATATATCCCACTGCTGTTTGAGCGATCTTGCTGTGCGCAAGTTGGTTGTTCTGTTTGCCTACATTATAAACAGTTGCTATATATCAAAAGTAATTCATTGACTATGAAGCAATTTAGGATATGAAAGGCACTATGCAAATACAAGTTCTATATTTCCTTTCTTACTTCATCAGAGATAGAAAGGCAAAGAATTTCATCAGAGGGCAACTTGCACAGTGTCTCCATTAGCCTGGAAACATGTTGCCTGCTTGTCGCCTTCACTGCGGAATTTCTTGTCGGGTAATCTAAGGAACGGGGGAAAGTAAATTACTAGGTGGTGGAGGGGCGGGTGAGGGGGAAGTAGAAACAAAGAAAAGCTGTAAAAAAAAAGCCAACTGTTGCAGCAGCAATTACTGAGTAAATTGTTGAACAAGACCTTGAACTCTATACAAAAATGTGAGAGGATCTCACGAATCCCACAGTCAACACATTCACTGGCAAAAGACTGGAGACCTTGGTTAGGCTCTGTGTCTGTACAAAGTGTGGCTACTTTTAACCTAATCCTCAAATTACATTGCTGCACACTACATTTTTGTAAAATTCTTCTTGGGATGTGGGCAACACTGGCAAGGTTGTGTTGCCCTGAGAAGGTGGTGGTGAGCCTCCTTGAACACCTGTGGTCCTTGTACTGATGGTGTTCCCACAATGGTATTTGGTAGGGAATTCCAGAATATTGATGCAGTGACGATCAAAGAACGACAATATATGTCCATGTCAGAATGGTGTGTGACTTGGAGGTGATGGTGATCCCGCAACATTGCTGTTCTTGTATTTCTCAGTAATAGAGGTCACGGAAGAAGAAGGCGCTGTTGAAGTTATCTTGGTGAGTTGTTGCAGTGCATTCTTTAGAAAATTCATACTGCAGCCACAGTGTTGGATACTGAGTCAAATGGTAGGGGTGTTGATCAAGCAAACTGTTCTGTCCTGGATGGTGTTGAGCTTCTTGAGTGTTGTTGTGGCTGCATTCAACTTGGCGAGTGGTGACGATTTAATCATTCTTCTGCTTTGAGTCTTGCTTTGAGACTTCCCCTAAGATTCGCCCCTGCCCTAGCCCTGAACTCGTATCTTTCTCTAGATTCTCTGCTATCTCCCTTCATGCCCTCTCCGAGCGTATCTTGTCCATGAGACCCACCCTCTGCTCCCTCGACCCTATTCCCACCAAACTGCTGACCACCCAACTTCCCTTCCTGGCCTCTGTTAGCTGATATTGTTAGCAGTTCTCTCTCCTCAGCTACTGTCCCCCTCCCCTTCAAATCTGCCATCATCACCCCTCTCCTCAAAAACCCCACATTTGACCACTCTGTCTTTGCAAACTATTGCCCCATCTCCAAACACCCTTTCCACTCCAAAATCGTTGAACATGTTATCGCCACCCAAATCCATGTGCATCTTTCCATGTTTGAATCCCTCCAATCAGGTTTCCGCCCTTCCACAGCACTGAAACGGCCCTTATCAAAGTCACAAATGACATCCTATGTGACTGTGACCGTGGCAAACTATCCCTCCTCATCCTTCTCGACCTGTCTGTGGCCTTTGACATGGTTGACCCCACCATCCTCTTCCAACCCCTCTCCTCCGTCGTCCAGCTGGGTGGGACTGCACTCGCCTGGTTCCATTCTTATCTATATAATTGTAGCCAGAGAATCACCTGCAATGACTTCTCTTCCTGCTCCCGCACCATTACCTCTGGAGTCCCCCAAGTAACTATCCTTGGCCCTCTCCTATATCTCATCTACATGCTGCCCCTCGGCGACATCATCCAAAAACACGTCAGGTTCCATGTGTATGCTGACAACACCAAGCTCTACCTCACTACCAGTTCTCTCAACCCCTCCACTGTCTCTGATTTGTCACACTGTTTGTCCGACATCCAGTACTGAAAGGGCAGAAATTTCCTCCCCAACTAAGCCATTGCCTTCCGTCCCCACCACAAACCCCGTTCCCTAGCCACCAACTCCATCCCTCTCCCTGGAAACTGTCTGAGGCTGAACCAGACCGTATGCAACCTTGGTGTCGTATTTGACCCTGAGATGAGCTTCTGATCCCGTATCTGCACCATCACCAAGACAACCTATTTCCACCTCTGTAACATCGTCTCAACTCCGACCCACCTCAGCTCATCTGCTGCTGAAACCTTCATCCATGCCTTTGTTACCTCTAGACTTGACTATTCCAATGCTCTTCTGGCTGGCCTCTCATCTTCCACCCTACATAAACACTCTTTAAAACCTACCTCTTTGACTAAACCTTTGGTCATTCGTCCTAATATCTCCTTATGTGGCTCGGTGTCAAATTTTGTTTGATAATACTCCTGTGAAGCACCATGGGACATTTTACTATGTTAAAGGTGCTATATAAATGCAAGTTGTTATTGTAGGTGGTGGAGAGGCTTTGAAGGGTCAGGCTGGTGAGCCACTCATTACTGAGTATGCAGCCTTTGTCCTCTTACAGTCAGTGTTGATATGGCTGGTTATGTTAAGCCTCTGCTCAATGATGACTCCAAGACATTTATGGTGTGGAACTTGGCGACAGTGGTGCTGTTGAAGGTCAGGTCTTGTTATAGGTGGTCATTGCCTGCCACTTACGTGATGTGAATCTTGCCAGTTGTCAGCTCAAACCTGGATGTTGTCTAGGTCATGCTGTAGGCTGTCATGGGTTGCTTCATTTTCAGAGGAGTTGTGAATAGAGCAGAATACTGTGAAATCATCAACAAACAGTCCTATTCTGACCTTATGATGGAGGGGAAGTCATTGATGAAAAAGCTGAAGATGTTTGGACTGAGATCACTTCCCTGATGAAACTGGGGCAGTGATAACTGGAATCTGACAATCAGAACCATCTTCCTTTATGTAAGGTATGACTCCAGCCACTGGAGAGTTTTCCCTTTAACCGACGTTTTGCTAGGCTTCATGGTACCATAATCAATCGAATCTACCTTGATGTCAAAAACAGCTACTCTCACCGCCTAATTAAAGTATATGATCTGAAAAAAAATCATCCTTAATTTCTCTCATTTTTGATTTAGTTTTATTCAAAAGTGGATGTTAGGGTGGAATCACAATAGTTACAAATTATATGGTGGGAGACTTGGTGTCCCTTAGGAACAAAACCCTTTTCATCACAAGATTGCTCTGTCAAGTGATCAGTAAGCACTTTAACTCAAGAATGCCTTTGAAACAGGATTTGAAAGAAATACTTAGATGGCAGCTTATCACAAATCTCAAAAGCTTCACGTACAATGAGTTTTGAAGTGACACTGGCAAACACAACAATCATTTTATACACAGACACTTTTTTTGGTGGTGCTGATTCAGAGAGGAATGTTGGCCAGGACACTTACCCTTCAAATCGTGGCACTGGATCTTTAATGTCCACTTGAACCACTGAAATAAGCAGACAAGGCTTTAATTTAACATCTCATCCAAAGGGTGGCACCTCTGACAATGCCGCATTCCCTCAGCGCTGCACTGAATCAGCCTAGATTATGTGAAAAAGAAAGATTGCATTTATGTAGCGCCTTTCGTGACCACTGGACGTCTGAAAGCGCTTTACAGCCAATGAAGTATTTTTTGAAGTGTATTCACTGTTGTAATGTAGGAAACGCGACAGCCAATTTGCGCACAGCAAGCTCCCACAAGCAGCAATGTTTAAAACGACCGAATAATCTGTTTCTTTTTAGTGATGTTGATTGAGGGATAAATATTGGCCAGGACACTGGGATAACTCCCCTGCTCTTCTTCAAAATAGTGCCATGGAATCTTTTACGACCTGATAGGGTCCTTTTTAAACAGAACTAGTCAGCAGCGAAACCATGTGCTGCCAAAAAACAAACATTCCGGTAAGTCCGAATTTATTTACTGATCCTTCACATTAGTATTAACTTTCCTCATTTCTTCCACATTTAATGTACTGGTTGGTTTTTAGAAAGGCTTCAATAAGATGGGTATTCATTCGTTTCTGCTCTCCAGAAGCAATGCCCACAGGTCTCTTAAGAGAGAAATGAAACACTTTTCTGCTTTTTAACAGACATCGGCTATTTTGCCACGAGTATAAATTGTGAAGAAAAGAGCCTTTTCTGGCACGGTTTTATAGTATAATGCAAAATAGAATATTTGTCGCTTGGAAACGGAGATGAAAAGCTTTTATCTGCATAATTGAATTACTCAAGAATGTGTGTGTGTGGGTGTACAGAATAATTAATTTCACTGAAAATGCCAAAGTGAAAAAGCAATTTTCAGCATCCCATGCTCTTTTATCCCGTCTCTCCCAAAGCCAGTGTAAAGTGCTGTAGTAGTGCGACGGTTACACACACTCTTTAGCAGACAATACAGCAACCGGATTCTTTAAAGAATCTCTTAAAATCAAACTTTTGATTGTTTTGGATGGAAATAGCAGGAGAGTGCCAAAACCTTAAAGCTCTTTGTCAGCTGGATTCTCACTTGCAAGAGAATCGAGTCGCTCTCTCCATGCTCAAAGACCTTTTCCTTATACCTTTTCTTTCAATCGACGGTTACAGGCATGACCTTTTTTTTGTAAATGTCTAATTAAAGCTGGCCAAACTCACAAATGATTGTTGCACCATAGATTATATTTGAATCATCATTTCTGGAAACAGCCATGGATGGAAAGAGCCAATTTGTACTCGGCAATTGAATCTAATCAAAAATATTATTGGCAGAGCCAAAACATACTTTGCAAAGAAGTGATTGGAATTCTTGAATATTGCTGCATTCTCCAGGTGACGTGGATTCACTGCAGTTAGCCCGATGAGTAATTAACTGGATGCTGGGAACATTGTCTGCTTGGATCAGGATTTGATATTCAGGTATTCTGCTGCTTGGATCGAGGATTTTTATACAAAAAATAAGGAATAAGAAGGAGCTTCACTTGATTAGAGCTCGATATAATGGGAGTGCAGGGAAGCCTATTGGGCTCTTGAGATTCTACCCTTGGGCAAAATGACACTTGAATCGGTTATCTCAAGTTAACTGTTTAAAATAGAATGAGAGAAATGTAAATAAGTGATGGTTTCCTCCCCAGTGTAGTCACTTTTCTTTTGACAGATTGATTTTCCACAAACAAAAGCTACAAAAAAAAATTCCGTGCAAACTGCACACATAATAAGACAGGTTTAACTTGCAGATATGCATGTGTCCCTAGTTAGACTATTGCCAACAATTGGATCATATTTGAAAAACAGTGACACCGACAGCAGATCTATTGAAATGACTGCGATGGTGCTTATTTTTACAGTTTTGGTGTCAGCTGTGGCTCAGTGGTTGCACTCTCACCTTTGTGCCAGAAGGTTGTGGGTTCAAGTCCCACTCCAGAGATTTGAGCACAAAATCTAGGCTGACACTCCAGTGCAGTACTGAGGGAGTGCTGCACTGTCGGAGGTGCCATCTTTCAGATGAGACATTAAACCAAGGCCCCATCTTCCCTCTCAGATCGACGTAAAAGATCCCATGGCACTATTTCGAAGAAGAGCAGGTGAGTTATCCTCGGTATCCTGGCCAATATTTATCCCTCAATCAAC
The DNA here is from genome assembly GCA_030390025.1 of Squalus acanthias. NCBI lineage: Eukaryota > Metazoa > Chordata > Chondrichthyes > Squaliformes > Squalidae > Squalus > Squalus acanthias. The sequence goes on from CM059438.1 coordinate 36,274,994, forward strand.
AGTACTCAAACATTATCTGGTCATTATTACATTGCTGTTTGTGGGAGCTTGCTGTGCGCAAACTGGCTGCCGTGTTTCCTACATTACAACAGTGACTATACTTCAAAAGTACTTCATTGGCTGTACCGTGCTTTGGGATGTCCTGCGGTCATGAGAGGCACTATATAATTGTAAGTTTTTCTTTCCAGTGATCAGGAACCTGTGTCCTTGTATGTCCTGTGTCTGAGGTAGCATGCTTTGTTATGATCATTGGAGATCATGTGGGATGTCTACCACATTTCTTCAATTCCTTTGAAAGGTGGAAATAACATGCTGTCACACAAGTGTGTACAGATTAAAACTACTGCTCTGATTTATTTATAGGCAGAATACTACATAGAGGTAGTAAGTGACAACAAAATACTGAGAATAATACTTACAAACAATAAAAAATAAAATTAGTCTACTCCACTGGGGGTTGTACTTCCGTTTTCAGAATGTATTTCTTACACATTTTGATAAATGACTGGATTTGTAGGTGAAACAGTCTTTCGTAGACCTTCAGAATACAATAGTGTGCATGGATGGTGCACATTTGCAGTCCAGCCTTGCACTAAAGTGTTGACTAGAAATTTCGACTTCATGGGTAGAGCATGTCCCAGACTTAAAAGTGCACATACTTCTGAAATCAGACTTGTCATTTATCCATGATTAACAACGTGATGTTACTGGCGTTGGTGAGACCACACCTAGAGTACTGTGTACAGTTTAGTATAATGTGGGAAAATGTGAGGTTATCCACATTGGTAGGAAGAATAGAAAAGCAAAATATTATTTAAATGGAGAGAGACTACAGAATGCTGCGGTACAGAGGGATCTGGGTGTCCTCGTACATGAAACACAAAAAGTTAGCATGCAGGTACAGTAACTAATTAGGAAGGCAAATGGAATGTTGGCCTTTATTGCAAGGGGGATGGAGTATAAAAGTAGGGAAGTCTTGCTACAACTGTACAGGGCATTGGTGAGACCACACCTAGAGTACTGTGTACAGTTTTGGTCTCCTTATTTAAGGAGGGATATACTAGCATTGGAGACAGTTCAGAGAAGGTTCACTCGGTTGATTCCTGGGATGAAGGTGTTATCTTATGAGGAAAGGTTGAGCAGGTTAGTCCTATACTCACTGGAGTTTAGAAGAATGAGAGGTGATCTTATTGAAACATATAAGATTCTGAGGGGGCTTGACAGGGTAGATGCCCCCTCGTGGGGGAATCTAGAACTAGGGGGCATAGTTTCAGAATAAGGGGTCGCCCATTTAAGACGGAGATGAGGAGGAATTTCTTCTCTGAGGGTCGTGAATCTTTGGAATTCTCTACTCCAGAGAGCTGTGGAGGCTGAGTCATTGAATATATTCAATACTGAGATAGACAGATTTTTGAACTACAGGGGAGTTGAAGGTTATGGGGAACAGGCAGAAAAGTGGAATTGAGGCCAAGATCAGATCAGCCATGATCTTATTGAATGGCGGAGCAGACTCGAGGGGCCGAATGGCCGACTCCTGCTCCTATTTCTTATGTTCTTATGTTCTTACATAACACACTAATGAGCCCGTGATCAGCCATTTAGTCTCTAAGCTCTGTAATTCTTCCCCTATACCTCTCCACCTCTCTCTCCTTCTTTAAGACTTTCTGTAAAACCCACCTCTTTAACCTAGCTTTTAGTCACACATCCTATTATCTACTCCTTTGGCTCAGTGTCAATCTATGTCTGATCATGCCCTGTGAAGCGCCTTGGGATGCTTTCCTACATTAAAGGCGCTATATAAATGTAAGTTGTTGGAAAGGTCTGCGCATGTACAGCAGCTTATGTACATGAAAGGTAACTAACTGAGGCCTCATATATCTGGGATTCACCCATATGGGTAACACATAGACGTATTTGCTTGAAATGTAGTATATAAGTTAAACATAGGATAATGTAGAACAACTGGGTAACCCAAGAGACTGAAGGGAATATAATCAATTGAGTGGAAATAGAACTGGTAACACGTGAGAGTTACGGAAATATAGTCCAACCAGCTATTTCCATTCATTCCTACTGGGTAGAATTTCAGTGGACCAAGTCAATTCACATTCATTCTTGTTGGATTGAATTGCTAATCTGTGTTTTACCCAGTCATTGTGAACTTCATCTTTTTGATTACCCAGTGTTGATATCACTCAGTGAGTTATGTTTCTTTATGGACTAGCCAATTCTGATGCCACTAGGTAGATTGTATTCGCTTCAATCCGATGGATTACCCAGTGATGATGTGACTTGTGCATTACACTTCCTTCAGATTTGTGGGTTAGTCAGCGCTCGTGACAGTTTTCGAAACTTTGAGCGTTCAACAATCCTGATGCCACTCTATAAATGACACTCTGTTCAGTCTTGCCTATTACCCATTCTTATTCCCCCTTGGACAGTTATCAGTCCTAATGCCATACTGTAGATTGTACACTGAGGATTGCGGATTAACCCAGTCCTGATGTCATCCAGTGTGCTATACTTCCCTTAATCGCGTGCATTATCCAATCTTGATGCCAATTACCTGATTTCATTTTCTTGTTTCCTGGGTTACCCAGTCCTAACGACATCCAGTGCTTTATTTTCCAGCAGTCTGCTGCTTTCTGTATTGGTCCTCTTTTCAGTTTTTTTAAGGTCACTTAACCTCTAAGGTATTTGCTAATTGGACAGTTTTATTTCTGCACAAACGGGTGCATTTGAAAACTGCTTCTTACTGAAGTAATTTGTTCTAATTTATTTTGAAGCCGAGACCAGACGCAACACATTTTTCTGAAGCAATTATCTTTGATGGATTCATAATGAAAACATAGTGTGTGCAAAATTCCTGACAGAAAACAATGTTGGTATTGATACAACGGAGCTGCTAAACAGTAATTAGGGCGTGAAATTCGGTAGTGTCGTTTGGGGCACTACCTTTTAACTTTTTGAAAAGTTAGCGCCCGGCGAAATCCATTGAAAAATGTTGCAAAATTGGGCATTTCCGCTCCAGGAGTGAAGCGGGCGGTAAATGAGGTGCTAATGGTCTCAGTGGAGCGCTGCAGGGGCGCTATTGCCAGAGAGCTACCCAATTTCAGCTGACTTGCGTTCAGCAATCAGCCTTCAAGACTTGACTCGAGCTTATTCCAGCTCTTAAAGGGGAGGTAATTTCTTCATCATTGCCGGGCGCGGACGAGAGGGGCGGTACCTACAGGAGCGGGGCGCTAACTCTTAGTGCCTCCGCAAAAACCCGGCCCAATTTAGCATGGAGCGGTAATATCGCCGCGCCCGGGCGAAAACCCATTTGCACCCCGTTAGTGCCCCATGGAGGCGCTAACGGCAAGCGCAAAGCAGCCGAATTTCGCGCCCATAGAGAGGAGCTTCTCCCCACTTCAAATACAGGTGCAGAATTCTTGATATCTTTCTGCCGAGAACAGATTTACAGAGTATGATTTCCAAAGTGACTGACCATAAACCGCTTGTGCTGGGCCAATAGATCTTGTTCTCCAACCAAGCGCAGTAAAAATGTGTTTGATACTGTGCAACTGTGCAAACCTAACTGCAACAGCTAAGCTCATTTAAATTCTGTTTTTGCTTGCAAGTGCCAGTAAAAAAACAGAGTGTGGAACAGAGCAACTTGTTTCCTAATTCACAAGACTTTTTTTTCCCCTCTTTTTTTTCCCTCTAAACTAAAAGCCTTTCTGTCAGGAGAGAATGGTTGGCAGCCCTGTGTGGAGTCGAGGTTGCAGTGCTGTACTTCTGAGGAAACTCTTGAATCGAGGCATTGTTTTCTTGAGATAGCATACATTTTTCACTGGACAGGGGGAGCAGGGCGTAAAAAGGCACCTTGTGTGCGACTGCTGGCAGAGCATTGGAAGTGAATAAGATGTGAACAAGGTCCAGGCAGCCCAGCGCAGATCACTATTCAAAGCCCCTCGCAAGTGGAGTTAGCTCAGACATTCCAAAGTTCTGACACAGCCCAGGGAACTCTGCTTCACAGCTTATCTGAGGTTAGCCTGGTATTTCACATGCGGAATCTGCCACTGAACTTTCACTCACTGCAGTACAATGACTGCAGCTCAGTCTGCCCCGTACCGTCTGTAAAGAGCAGAGCAGCCACCCCTGGACAGAGGCACACAGCAGCACTTCAGTGTGAAATGGGTTATAGCTGGAAGGTAAGAGAGAGACTCATGCATGATGAGGCTGAAGGGATTCATGGGTGATAAGGTGGCTTGAGATGGATTTTAGCACTGTTCTCGCATTCTGGACCTGTTGCTTTGTTGCTTGTTGTATTGGTGGTGGCCAAGCAGTGTGCTAAAATGCAAGATATATCAAACTGGACTGATGTGCACAATAAGGGTTTCTGGACTTTACTTCTTTTATTGAAGAAGAACAATTTATTAGGCTTCTGTTTAATCAATGTTAAGTTGTCAAAGAAAAATTGCAAAATTACAATGCTGAACATCATAGCACCAGATACCAGTGCTCCAATTCCTCTGAATATTAATAGTTTGTCATGCAGTAATGCAGATACTTCACCACAGGCACCGTACTTTTAACACCAATAATTGTTTAATTGCTGTGTTCAGAGCAGCATTCTGCTCTTTCTCTTGGAGCGTCACTTATTACTTTAGCAACAATTAGTGCAACTGAAAAGTTGCAGCGTTATGTAACTGTCAATAAGCCTTTTAACTACAAGCGCAGATCTTCCGCTTGCTGTTCTTATCTAACCACAGTATTACTTGGAATGACTTTGCAGTATTTACCAAGATGTGTGAAAAATGTCTAATGTAGTTATTGCCCCCCCTCCCCCCGCCCCCCCCACCACCATTTTTTCTGGTTAACTACAGAAGCAATAGAAAACGGAATGTTTTTCTGCATGTGTAGGGTGGGGAGGGGAGTAGGGGATATCGTACGACAAAAAGAAGGGAAAATGTAGAAACAGCACTGAGAGGAACGGTTGGAACAGAATGAGTTGCACAGAGTATTCTCTGGATGGATTCACATTCTCCCTCTGCTTTTAGGCATCTGCAGGAGGTATTTGCAATTTCCAAACTAGCATTGTTTTCATATTAGCAGCTTCAATAATGTTTACTGATTAATTACTGTGTACTAAACTTTATTAATACTATGCACAAATGCATGGGGCTTTCAATCTCAGTTCTTAAAGGGGCACTGTCTACATAAGCAACCTCTTCAGTTCTTTACAAACATCCAGCACAATCATGTAAAGCACATCACTGTGCCACTTGCGTGTGATGGCATTGTGGAAAAAAACGATGCACATCTCATCTGGTTGTTTTCTCTCTTGAGCAAAAATGAGTTTGTTGAATGTTTTTAGTGAAGACAGTGCCCCTTTTAAGTGTTAAGCTTGTTCTACATTTAATTGGTTTATCTCCTTGCACAATCAGATGTTTTACAGTAAATTGACTGGGATGTGATTGTGGCAGATAGTTGTTGGAAGTGAGTTCCCTGAGGCAGGAGGTGGGAACAATGGCATGCACCCCGCAGACAGTTTCCCAGCCTTTGCTTTCTACTCCTTTAGAATCATAGAACAGTTACAGCACAGAAGGAGGCCATTCGGCCCTCTGCAAGAGCACTTCAGCTAGTCCCACTCCCCCGCCCTTTCCCCGTAGCCCTGCAAAAAAAATTTCCGTCAGGTACTTACCCAATTCTCTTTTGAAAGCCATGATTGAATCTGCCTCCACCACCCTCTGCATTCCAGATCCTAACCACTCGCTTTGTCATTCGTGATTATCTGCCACATCTCATTGTGTGTCTTCTTCTTCTTATGATGTGGAGATGCCGGTGTTGGACTGGGGTGGACAAATGTGAGAAGTCGCACAACACCAGGTTATAGTCCAACAGTTTTATTTGAAATCACAAGCTTTCGGAGCGCTGCTCCTTTGTCAGGTGAAGTGAAGAGATACATATAGGCACAGCATATATAGTCAGAGAACACTGCCAGATGATTACAGTTAATCGTTCCAACCGCCCTTTATCACACCTCGGCAGAGAGATAATCACGGCAATCAAAGGTGTGGATGGTGTAACATCATTGTGTGTACAGTGCTAGGAAGGCAGGTGGTGTGCAGGAAAATTTAGGGATAGCAACAGGCCAGCAGTGAGAGAACGCTGTGGAGGTAGACCCAGTGTCCCAGTAAGGTAAGCTACTTCTGCTCTGATGTTTTAAAGTGAGAACTTATAGATGTAAGTTTTACAGATTTAAGATAATTGGCAAAAGAACCAGAGGGGAGATGTAGAGAATTTGTTTTTTAAGCAGTGAGTTGTTCTGATCTGGAATGCACTGTCTGAAAGGGTGGTGGAGGCAGATTCAATAGTAATTTTCAAAAGGGAATTTCAACGCTCTTTCAAAGAGATGGCACAGGTGTGATGGGCCGAATAGCCTCCTTCTGCGCTGTATGATTCTGTGTATAAAAATGTATAGACGTTTTCCTTGCAGAGCTTTAGAATTTTTAGTCTTGGCTGTCAGTGGGCTTCTGTCAGATTTTACTTGTCAATTTGGAGCGTTTTGTCCTCTACAGATGCCCAGCCAGTTAGCTAATGTAGCTGCCATTCTGATACAAGGGCTTAGGATAATGCAGCCTAATCAGCGTCTGGAATCTAAGGTTTGTGGCACCACTGTCACTAACGCTTCCAAATTTGTCATGTGCTATTGTTTAAGCCCACACAGGGAAGCGGAGTATTTATTAGGCTCTGTTGCAGTAACAGCAGATTTCAAACTATTCCTCACTGCTATTCATTACTGACATGCCACTGACATCACTCCATTGAGCTGTGGTTGCCAGGGACTGAAGTGAACTTTTTGCAGTGCTGGAAGCTTAGAAAAAGTCTTCTGGTAACTTTGTCCTGCGAGTAGGATTTTAAGGGATGTAAGGGGTTTAGTCCATATAAAATCCCCCTTCCCCATGTGCCACCCAGTGGAAATATGCCCCTTATTTTTGACACTGATGTGCTAAACTAAAGACATGGGGTGTGCCTAGTGTGTGTGGGCTTTTATTTATACTGATGCTATAAAAATATTTTCAATTTTCTTAAAGGGGAAGGGCATTTTCTTTTTGATTTGCTGTAAGAAAATAATTAAGAAAGAAAGACTTGCATTTATATAGCAGCTTTCACAACTACTGGACGTCCCAAAGCGCTTTACAGCCAATGAAGTACTTTCTGAAGTGCAGTCACTGTGCCAATTTGCACACAGCAAGCTCCCTCAAACAGCAATGTGATAATGACCAGATAATCCGTTTTAGTGATGTTGATTGAGGGATAAATATTGGCCAGGACACCGGGGATAACTCCCCTGCTCTTCTTCGAAATAGTGCCATGGGATCTTTTATGTCCACCTGAGAGGGCAGACGGGGCCTCGATTTAATGTCTCATCTGAAAGATGGTACGTCCGACAGGGCAGCACTCCCTCAGCACTGCACTGGAGTGTCAGCCTAGATTTTGTGCTAGACTTGAACCCACAACCATTCTGACTCAGAGACGAAGGTGCTACCCACTGAGCCACGGCTGACACTCTAACCATCTTCATTGCAAATATATTCCAGTCCTGGTAGTAATGGAAGCTATTCAAATATTTTCTTTTCTTGTCAGCTGTTTATGAGTGGTTTCCTGTTTGAATTAAGGAATACTTCCAGCAGGCAGGGAAAGAAAAGGCGTCTGGCACAGTAGTGAAGGATGAGCTGGGATTCTTGGTATCCCTTGGTGTTGTGAATTTTTGTGGGGAGATGTTTGAGAAAGTGATATTGTTCAGGAGCTGGTAATTTGGCCCTTATCATTGATCATGTTTAAACTCATGAGGTTATGAGCAAGCAGTTGTTTATCGCTGACCTGCACCTTTTCACATCATACACCCCACATGACGGATAAGCTATTGCTGCTTGTGTGGACCCCCCACACGCGAAGGACAGAGGAGGCTATTTAATAAATTGTGTGGCACCAATGCCGCCCATCTGAAAATAGCTCCCGTGGTTTTCCACATCTGATATCTTTCTGCAACGATACCGTGTGGAATTTGTAAAAACATTTTGGCCGACAGGATTTTATTGGCTCTATAAATGCCTGGTGAACAGGAGCCTCTGACAGCAACTTGCCAACAGGTGGCAGGAAAATGGATATTTCACTTTCAAAGATGTACCGTAACCCACTACCCACTTTCAAACCTTTTGCGAAATATTGGCATTCAGCTCTGATATAGAAGAGCTGGCAACAGGGTACTGCCTAGAGCAGGACCGTTAAGAAAAAGCTTTATTTCCCCTCCAAAGAATTGTCAATTTTGGAGCAATGTTGCTTCACTTTTTGAGTAAAGAAGTCTTCCTGAAACAAATTCTGGTAGCTTATTCAAAGAATGTTATAGACTCAGAAACTGTTTGTAATCTGTCCAGTCTCTCCTCGTCTGCTCGATGGCAGTTCCCCTCCCCGTTATGTACTTTATTTCAGGGTGTGGTATAAATGTAAGTTAATGTAGACAATTGCAAAAGCTAATTCTTGATGTTCCAGCCATGTGCATCTTTTGATGGCTTTAGAGGATGTTTTTGAATCCTTACTTAAGCAAGATCCTAGCACACACCTGTTAATGACAATCCTGTTAAAGGAGCATTATTTAAAGACAGAATTTGTTTAGGCACAGATCCATTCCACATAAATTCTGTTGGGAAAAAATGATGTTGCATGGGAACTCTTTAGACTGTGGGTTCTGCTCCTTAAGCCTGATTCTTGTGCTGTGGTTATAGTAAGGCTTGGCACATAACCCAGACAGAGTATTGAGAGTTCTCGAGGTTGGGTTGTATGCTGCTGTCTCTCTGAGTGTTTACAGTATAATTGTGTAGCATAAACCACTTTTCAGGAGCTTGATTTTTGTTTTGCACATTTTAACGCTAATCTCGTGGCTTCAATTCCGTGCCATTTTTGGTGTCCTTTAATGTATAGTCGGGGCAAGTAACTTTTCTTGGCACGAAAATGGGGTGGGTGCTGTTTGCACCAGTTTTCTGCCACAAGTTCGACCTTCCTGTATTCCGTTGTGCTCCCTGGCCCTTCCCGTGATCCAGCCCAGAGTCTCGAGTGAGCTCATTTGAATATATTATAATGAGGGCCAGTGGGGCTGCAGCTGCAAATGCCAGCATTGGCTCAGAGCTGGCACTCTCACCTCTGAGACAGAAGGTCATGGGTTCAAGTCCCACTCCAGATACATGAGCACAAAATGTAGACTGACACTCCAGTGCAGTACTGAGGGAGAGCTGCAATGTCTGAGGTCCCATCATTCGGAAGAAACGTTAAACCGAGGCCCCGTCTGCCCTCTCAGGTGGATGTAAAAGATCCCGCGGCACTATTTTGAAGAAGAGCAGGGGAGTTCGCCCTGGTGTCCTGGCCAATATTTATCCCTCAAGCAACATCATTAAAACAGATTATCTGGTCATTATCTCATTGTTGTTTATGGGACCTTGTGTGCTTCAAACGTACTTCATTGGCGTTAAGGACATCCTGAGGTCGTGAAAGGCGCTATATAAATGCATGTCTTTCTTTCTTTCCTGCTGCTTGCAAATCACTTGGGTAAGTTAGAATGAGAATGATAAGGCATAGTTGTTGCAAGGGTCAGCTGAGACAGGCACAAGTGAGGAGTTTGTGAGCCTGAAGAGTGTGAAGATTTTCAGTAGTGATTTAGGCAGCTGGAAAACACATTTTGAAGCAATTTTTTGGCATTCTGTCCACTCAGACCTGGACTAGCTTCTGACTGTGAGACCACTTGGAGACTTTCACTTCCCCACTCCCCCAGCCCTAGCCATGGTGAGGGTTTCTCAGGAGCAGTTATGGCATTCTCTATGGGCATACCCTTGTATAACATTGTCATGGGGGAGGAGGAGCAGCACAGGATGGAACAAAGGAGAGTCGGGCAGCATTTAAGGAGGATGGGCCCCACCAGATAGAATATACAAGTCATATGAGAACCTTAGTGAGGAGATGTGTATAAGAACGTGCTTCATCAAAGAGGCAGTGGAGTAGCACTGCCACCTATTGTATGAGCACCTGTAGTCATGGTCATCTGCCCTTTCTGCGGCCCTGAAGGTGACGTCTGCAGTCAACTTTTACAGCACTGGCTTGTTTCAGGCAGACACTGATCTACATGATACCAGCCAGGGTGAAGTACAGGCTATAATCTGTCAGGTGGTTGGTGCACTTTACAGGAGAGCTGGTGAATTCATTACCTTTGGTATCACAACAAGATAGCAGTGAGATAGGGCCATCCAGTTGTATGGTGTAGTTGGCTTTTCCAAGGTTCAGGGTGCAAACACGTGTTACTTTACAAGCTTCTACAGAAAATCCTCCCATAAGAACATAAGAAATAGGAGCAGGAGTAGGCCATTTGGCTCTTCGAGCCTGCTCCGCCATTCAGTAAGATCATGACTGATCTTCTACCTCATCTCCACTTTCCTGCACTATCCCCATATCCCTTGATTCCCTTAATATTCAAAAATCTATCGATCTCTGTCTTGAATATACTCAACGACTGAGCCTCCACAGCCCTCTGGGGTAGAGAATTCCAAAGATTCACCACCCTCTGAGTGAAGAAATTTCTCCTCATCTCCTCATCTCAGTCCTAAATGGCTGACCCCTTATTCTGAGATTGTGACCCCTGGTTCTAGACTCCCCAGCCAGAAATCTCAAACATGCAAAGGATCCGATACATCAATGCAAGAAGTTGTCATGATGCATTCATACTTTGAAATTCAACTCTCCCTGATCTCTTCAGGGAACAAAATCATGTCAACGGATAACTTGTGAGTGATAAATATTACCCCCTGCTTTCATAGATAATTAGCCAACCAGGAGAGGCAGCAGAGGGGCTTTGCAATGAGGCACATGCCTCTACAGGAGTTGTCATTGAGACCACCACTGGGGTTTTACTTCCTCTAAGTATTCACAAGGAAAGATATGAACAATATGCCCTTCCCCCAAAAAAGAGTACCAAGGCAAAATTCAGTACTTCCAACATAAATGAGATGATGAGCTAAAATGGCTAAAATCAAATAAATCCCTTGTTCAGATGGTATTTATCCCAGTGTTGAGTGAGACTAGCAAGGAGATTTGTGAGGCACTGACAGTTACTATGAGGGTATCAATAGACTCTGGGAGGCACCAGTACATTGGAAACAAGCTAATGTGTTACCCATAGTCAAAAAGGGTAACAACAACAACTTGTATTTATATAACGCCTTTAACATAGTAAAACGTCCCAAGGCGCTGCACAGGAGTATTTTAAGACTAAAAATTTGACACCGATCCACATAAGGATAAATTAGGGCAGATGACCAAAAGCTTGGTCAAAGAGGTAGGTTTTAAGGAGCGTCTTAAAGGAGGAAAGAGAGGTAGCGAGGCGGACAGGTTTAGGGAGGGAATTCCAGAGCTTGGGGCCTAGGTAACAGAAGACACGGCCACCAAAGGTTGAGCGATTATAATCAGGGATCCGCAAGAGGGCAGAATTAGAGGAGCGCAGATATCTCGGGGAGGGGAGGGCGGGGGGGGTGGGGGGGTAAGTAACCCAGGCGACTACAGACTGATTAGTCCTTCCTCAATTCTGTGTAAAATAACAATCATTTGTCAGGAGTAAACTTGAAGATTATCTGTACAACAACAACCTAGTAAACATCAGTCACATGTCTTTACTAATAACAACAACAACTTGCATTTGTATATCACAGAAGCGCAATGAGACAAAAACTGACACTGAACAAAGGAAGGAAATATTAGGAAGAGTGAATAAAAGTTAGGCCAAATTGGTAGATTTTAGATAGGGTCTTAAAGGAGGAGGAAGAAAGATCCTGCCTAACCCATCTCCATGATTTCTCTGAGGAAGTGATAATCCAAATCAACTGTGATAATTCCTATGACATTGTTTACTTAGACTTCCCAAAACAAACTTGATTTAAAAAAACCAGTTCCACACAAAAGGTTACTAATTAAGCTCAAAGCTGTGAGGATTCTGGGCAAAGCCTGGGTATGGATAAGAAATTGTCTGAAGGTTAGAGAACAATGGGTACTAGTTAAAGCGGTAATGTCAAGGGGGGGGGGGGAGGGATGTATTGAGTGGGTTCCCCTCAGTGTTGGGGGTCACTACTATTTCTAATTTACATCAATGACTTGGATTCAGAAACTCAATGCAAATTGGTTAAATTTACTGATGATGCCAAACTAGGAGGGGCAGTAGGATTGGAGGAGGCAGCTCAGAAATTACATAATGGGCCGGATATTCCGATCCCTACGGGTAGGTACGCGCTGTGTACACACCCGTAGGGACATCGGAAATGCCGGTTTCAGGCATGCACAGCGCATGCGCTGAAAACCGGCATTTCCGATCTGTCAAGAATGCTCTTGACAGATCCTCTGGCTGCCCTGGAGAAGGGCCTCTGAGGGGGGAGAGTTCCACTTTCTGGAGAACCTCCGCCCGCTGAAAACCCTTAGAAATCTTACGCCTGGTTAAAAGCAGACATAAGGCCTGCTTTTACCAGGACAAGAGTTGAAAAAAAGTTTTTTAAAAAATTCACTCATTTATCATTTAAAAATACTTTAAAAAAGGTAAGTTTATTTTTAGCCCCGTAAAAAACGTTAATTATTTTTTTCAAAAAATTAAATTTTTGTTTAAAATATTTAATTTATTGTAATTTCAACTAATTTTAAAAAGGTGATGGTTTTTTAAAAATGTATTTAAAGTTTTACTATGTTTTTGGGGTGATCGCCATTCATATATTTGACAGGTTTATCTGTCAAGTGTATGACAAGTGACGTCACCTGAGGAAGGGGCGATCGATAGCTCCGAAAGCTTGTGATTTCAAATAAAACTGTTGGACTATAACCTGGTGTTGTGCGACTTCTCATTTTTGTTCACAAGTGTATGAAGGGAGATTCCCTTCTCCTATTGGCTCCCCATGGCCCACGTGATCCCAGGGACGCTTGCGAACCGCATGCGCCTCTGGGATACCTGGGCCCTGCGCATTTCGAGTTGGAGAGGACAAGGAGCAGAAGTGTCCGGACCTCGGGAACCCTCAGGTAAGTCCGTAGATTTTTTCCAGATCGGAGGCCTCTGCATGTGGGAAGCCTCCGATCGGAAAATACGACCCATTGAGTTGAACAAGATATGTCAGGGGGCAGAACAGTGACAGATGAAATTTAATGTAGATAAGTGTAAAGTATTGCACAAAGGAACAAGTAATGGGTGATATGTGAAAGGTGCTGAAATAGCTATAGATGTGGTTGAAAGAGACGTAGGAGTCTTGGTCGACTCAACACTCAACATATCCACCCAATGGAGAGCAGCAACCAATATAGCCAATACAATGTTAAATTCCCAAGCCAGAACAGTAGAATATAAGTCGGCAGAAGTAGTGATCAAACTGTACTTGTGTTCTGGTCAAATAACACCTTTCAGTACTATGTCCAGATCCGGTTCCCAAGAAACAAGGGAGACATTCAAGCGTTGGAGGCAGTGCAGAGAAGATCCACATGGCTGACCTCTGGTGTCAGGAGTCTAAGATATGAGGAAAGATTGGAGCGACTTCGATTTTCAACCTTGAAAAGAGTCGTCTGATAGGTCATCTTGTTGAGGTATTTAAGATACTAATGGCATAAAAATCATTAATCTGGAATACTACTTTAAAATGAACAGTGGGAGTAAGACAAGGGGACAGGGGTTCAAACTAGTAAAAGTTAACTTTAGGGCTGATATCCAGAGGTTGTTCTTCATGCAGAGAGTGATCAGCACTTGGTGTAGCTTTGTCACGGGCCGTGTTGAGTTATTTTGCGATTCTGACCTCATGGAGTCAGCTACAATAAAGGTACATGATGTATTAAGGTACTTGTGACTGCAGGGTATGATGCACACGGTTGGGTGATTTTGTGTTGGAAGAGTTCTTTGCTCTGTAGACTGACAACTGATCTCATCAAGTCTTCTGCCATTGCCTTCAAGGAGTCTAACAAAAAGGATACAACAACCTAGTAATCATCAGTCAACATGGTTGTTCACCAACAATAACAACAACTTATATTTATATAGCGTAATGGGACCATTGTCATTCTTGCAGCATGGTGTTGATGCTGCTCCTCAACTACAGGCCTGGTTCTAGGAGATGGCATAATTCCTCAATGGCTTCCTTGGTGAGGTGCAGCCTCAGCGCAACTTAGAGATGTGTGTAAATTAAATTTAGAATATTAATAAAGGTGGATGTGCTTCTTATTGCAGTCACCTCTTGATGACTTGTGTCCCATGTCCCATTAACTTTTTGTACAATCCGTGTGATAAATTGTGGCTTCCGGCCAGGGCTACAGAGGAGGCTTGGCTGCAAGCCGATTGATGAAAATAAAAAGTGAAGCCAATTTTAGAACATTGTAACCGTGTTATGAGGAGTGAAGTTTTGTATTAAGTCTTGGCCTGGACTTGTTTGATTTGCTATTTGAGTGTCAATCTGACCTTAACGTCATACTTGTTATTCAGTCTTAGTCTGGGCTTGCTGGTTCTGTTCAATCTTGGTCTTGGCTTGTATATGTGTAAATTGTGGACTAGGCAGAAACAATGGCCGGAATTTTAATCTGGAGCGGGGTGGTGTGGGGTGGGGGTGGGGGGCTAGAAAGCGGTCGGGAAACCCAGGAGAACGGGTTTTCCACAGGCCCTGCTTAGCATTTCAAAGCTGTGTTTCCCGCCCGCAGCCAGCCAGATGGAGAGGTTGGCTGGCGGGTAGACCTACTGCACTAGGCTGCAGAGAGGAGGGAGGAAGGGATCGGGGGTGGGGGAGTGGTTGGGGGCCAGAGGAGGATTGGGAGGGGGGTGGGTGGGTGGTCGCCGGAGGGGGGAGGCCGGGAAGGTGATCTGGGGCTGGAAGGCTGGGAACGCGTTCGGGGGCCGGAGGGGGGATCAGAGGCCTCGGGGGGAGGTCGGGGGGAGATCAGAGGCCTCGTGGGGGGATATTGGAGGCCGGGGGGAGGTCAGAGGCCTCGTTGGGGGGCGGGGGGGCGGTGGTTGGTGAGGTTGGGGGGACTCGGAGGACTTGTGGGAGATCGGAAGGATCGGGGTTGTTCCGATTGCCGGGGTGGGTGAGGCAGGGCCACTGGATCCAGCAGGTAAGTGGAAATGCACTTACCTCCTGGATCCAGCAGTCTTCACTTCCCTTTAGCTGGCGGGTTCCCTAAGGCCTGGGAAACCCGGCCAGCCAGAGTTAAATTTGAAATGGTGGATCACCATGAGGCATGCCAGCCTCATTATAATATTTAAATAGGTGATCCACCTCCTGGAAGCGGGTTGGCTGCCCGCCCTACACCCCCCCACCCCCCCAACCCCATCCCAATTCCGTTAAAACTGGAAGTGGGCGTGTTGGGGTCGGGATTCAGTTTTTAACTCTTTCACCTCCCACCCGAGCCCAACCCACCCATTTTTTGGGGGTTAAAATCCCTCCCAATGGCCTAAAAATCCATTGACGTCACCTGTAAAATGGACTCCTAAGCGTCCAATACGGTGGACAGCGTGTGTGCGCGCATTTTGCTCGAAAGTGCGCCGCCCGCCATATTGCTTAAGACTGAAGTATAGCTGTCCAGGGCCTGTGCCTGATACAGGCATTGGGTCTTTGCGTATGCTAACAAGGAGCCTGATGCCTGTTTCAGGACCCCTTCCTGAAATTGGGTTGCCCTGAATGCAGCTGGCACCAGGCCGGCTGTGTTTAGGATTACCGAGTCTACAGGTGGCCTAACCAACGGTCCTTAAATACTTGCCTGAATGTGGAGCCAGGAGGAGCTGGAGTGCTTTCTTGAGGACTGTTGCTGGCCACCGCTTGGCCCCATCCCGATCGCTCCCCCACCCCCTCCCAGGACCTCCCTGAGGGCAGCTGCCGGGGATGCAGTGTCCTGAAAGTTACATCGGCTTCGCCCACAAGCTGCATGAGGACGGGCAGCAGGTGCCCACAGCTCAACGGTCTAGTTTAAATGATGCCCGAGGCCCAATATCGAGTGGGCCTTGGGCCTACCAGTTCTGGTACTGGCCTTGTTCCCTGCGCTGTACAATTTCACCCCCAATATTCCTGCAAACAGTAGCGGGAATCCTGATTTTTTTTTTTCCCTGACAAAATACAATGTTATTTTCTCATGCTGCCCATTTGTGCACGGCCTGTGCAGATACCCAGTTTTGCTGATGTAAGGCACTCTGAAGTCTAATGTGAATGGTTTACTCAATAGGCCGGATGCCCTTTTCCTCTTCTTGCATTCTTCTTGGCCCTGAAATTCCTTCGGGCTTCTACCAGTCTCCACTGAAGCTGTGGCAGGACTCCCGAGGAATCCCCGCAAGAAGGGGGGGAAAGACCCAACTCCATTAGGTTGCCACCATTTCTGCGAGTTTCTGAAGAGCCCTGTTAAGTGACGGAAATTCTGTCCATCCTTTTCAAGGCAAATGACGATGGGCTGGGATGGAGCCGGGTGCAGGGACTGCCTATGCTAGGAATTCCCCCTCCTGACAATGAAAGCAAACCTGGTTGGTACACCAAGTGCGGTGAGGCATACTGGCCTTCACAAGGGCGCACATGAGCTGCACCAGCCAGGTGACGTCAAGGCCTGGCAAGTGGCCTGGACACCCGGAGAGGACATTTTAATATAAATAAATACGTTTTAAAAAACTTCTTGATTGACCCCCCCTTGCTCAGGGGCCAATCAGGGTTGGGAGGGAGGCAGGCGTCTGGGATTCCAGGTGCATTGGGCAGGGCAGGGGCCGAAGAGTGTCCAAAGTGGCACATGCGCCCAGCTGCCTTGTGCAAATCGGGTACCCTCCTGGTGACCCCACAAACTCCGGTGGTGGGGGGTGAAGGAGGGTCAGGGCACCACCAGTGAGCTCAACCTGGCACAATGCAGCCTGTGGAATCTCTGAGCTCTGGCATTGTTAATAGCCAAAGTGAAGTGAAAACTGAAGATGAGGCATGTTAGATAGTGTAGGCTTTCTCGAGCACGTGGGAGTCTATTTTGATGGCTACTGCAGCCTTTTTTAAGGGATTAACAAGAATCACTGAGCTGGAAGCTAACCTGCAGGCCTGCTTTTTCTGTATGGCAGCTTAGAGCACATTCGCGTCTGAAAATACCTGCTGGAACGGTGCACTCTAGAGTTCTGAATCTTGGAATGGAGCTGAGATTGTCTGAAGTAATGGGGCTGCTTTGTCTAGAACAAACATTGCCCAGTCTACATCACATGAAAAGAGATCTGTTTTTGTAAACACAAAACTTACTCTTCAGGCAAAAAATGTTGTTAAATTTACAACAATAACAACTTGTATTTATATAACGCCTTTAACGTAGTAAAACATCCCAAGGCGCTGCACAGGAGTATTTTAAGACAAAAATGTGACACCGAGCCACATAAGGATAAATTAGGGCAGGTGACCAAAAGCTTGGTCAAAGAGGTAGGTTTTATGGAGAGTCTTAAAGGAGGAAAGAGAGGTCGCCAGGCGGAGAGGTTTCGGCAGGGAATTCCAGAGCTTAGGGCCTAGGCAACAGAAGGCATGACTGCCAATGGTTGAGTGATTATAATCAGGGATGCTCAAGAGGGCAGAATTAAAGGAGCGCAGATATCTCGGGGTGGGGGGGGGGTGCTAGAGGAGATTACAGAGACAGGGAGGGGCGAGACCATTGAGGGATTTGAAAACAAGGATGAGAATTTTGAAATCGAGGCGTTGCTTAACTGGGAGCCAATGTAGGTCAGTGAGCACAGGGGTGATGGGTGAACGGGACTTGGTGCGAGTTAGGGCATGGGAGGCCAGCTGGGAGTGCGTTGGAATAGTCAAGTCTAGAGGTAACAAAGGCATGGTTGATGGTTTCAGCAGCAGAGGAGCTGAGGCAAGGGTGGAGACGGGCGATGTTACCGAGGTGGAAATAGGCGGTTTTAATTATGCCGCGGATTTACTAAAAATGGTAAAGTATTGATTTAGAATCTGATGCACGTACCCGGGGTACCTGGCGGCTCAGTGGATAAAAATATATAATGTTATGTGGCACTAAGTCATGCAAACTAGAAAGGCCCCAGGTTGAATCCCGGTTGTGTGCTGAACTGGTTCGTCTCAGCTACACTTGGCCACAGTGTCTCCAGAAAGGAGTAAAAAAAATGTCTGGGTTTTCGCTGTTGTTTGCTGCGCACTGATCAATGCTGGAAGAATGCGAGTGTAGATGTTGGGCAAGGTAGTGAATAGTGTGGGCACCCATGGAACTGCATCCCGGGATGAGTCGTCGCCTTCAGATGAGGACTAGTTAGGAAAGGAAATTGAGCGGGGCATCAAATACAAATTGCCTGATCGATTCTTGTGTGTATTTTGGCTGTCTCTCAGGACCTGAACCCATTACTTCTATCTTCCTTTCTTTTCCTCTTGCCCCTCTCGAGCCTTTCTGTCCTGTCTCCTTCCCTTCCTATCACCCAATTATGCCACTTTTAATTTCTCCATTCTTGTGGACTTTGCCCTCCCTCCCATCTCTACCCCAACCCATCACTACTCCTCTGCCTTCCTATTCTCCTGCTGCCATCCCAGGCTTGAATCAACCCCCAACCCCCTTCCCCACCCTTCAACACAGCTACCCTCTGCCTCTTACGGAATTACCATTAAACCACTTGATGAACAAGGCCCTTACCATCCATGACTTTATTGTGGATGACTCCAGTGAACCTCCTGGCTTTGACTGAAATTTGGCTCATAGGTGGCGACACTTTGCCCCTTACTAAAGCTTCCCTGTCTGGCTATGCTTTCCACCACCTGTCCTGCCCCAATCACTGCGGTGACGATGTGGCCTTCATCACCAAGTCACACCTTGGTCTCCGCCCCCGCCTCCTCCTTTTGAACATCTCACTTTGTTCCACCCCTGTCGCGCCTCCTTTAAAATCCTTGTTGTCCACCGTCCCCAAGCTCCACCCTAAGTTTTTCACTGAGATAACCTTCCTCCTTTCCTCCGTCAGCCTCTGCACTGAGCAACTCCTCATCCCTGGTGATTTCAATCTTCATCTCAGCTTTCCTTACTTACTCTCCTCTGAATTCACTGACCTCGTGTCTGCCCTAAGCCTCTCACTCCATATAAACCCTCCTTGTTTGTCGTCACCCCCTCAGCCTTGCCATTTCCCGTGTCCTCTCTACTCTTATGCTCTCGATCATAGAAAAGGACATTTCCGACCACTTCTTTATATATTTAATCTCTTTAAAAAAAAATTTCTCCAATTAAATATTGGGAAGACCGAAGCCATTGTTTTCGGTCCTCGCCACAAACTCCGTTCCCTAGCCACTGACTCCATCCCTCTCCTTAACATCTGTCTGAGGCGGAACCACACTGTTCGCAACCTTGGTGTCATATTTGACCCTGAAATGAGCTTCCGACCACATATCTGCAGCATAACAAAGACCGCCTATTTCCACCTCCGTAACATCGCCCTGTCTCCGCCCTTGCCTCAGCTCATCCGCTGCTGAAACCCTCATCCATGCCGTTGTTACCTCTAGACTTGACTATTCCAACGCACTCCTAGCTGGTCTCCCACATTCTACTCTATGTAAACTTGAGGTCATCCAAATGGTGGCCTGTGTCCTAACTCGCACCAAGTCCCGTTCGCACATCACTCCTGTGCTCGCTGACCTACATTGGCTCCCGGTTAAGCAGCACCTCAATTTCAAAATTCTCATCTTTGTTTTCAACTCCCTCCATGGACTCGCCCCTTCCTATCTCTAAAATCTCCTTCAGGCCCACAACCCCCAGAGGTATCTGCACTCCTCTAATTCTGCCCTCTTGAGCATCCTTGATTATAATCGCTCAACCACTGGTGGCCGTGCCTTCATTTGCCTAGGCCCTACGCTCTGGAATTCACTGCCTAAACCTCTCCGCCTCTCTACCGCTCTTTCCTCCTTTAAGACATCCTTAAAACCTACCTCTTTGACCAAGCTTTTGGTCACCTGCCCTAATTTATCCTTATGTGGCTTGGTGTCAAATTTTTTGTCTTATAATACTCCTGTGCAGCGCCTTGGGACGTTTTACTAAGTTAAAGGCGCTATATAAATACAAGTTGTTGTTGTTGTTAGAGTCATAGGGGGAGAAATTCAGTATCGCCCCATTTGGGGCGCAATTATCGGCCGGGCGCAAAGATTAGCGCCTGGCGCTAATTATCGCCACCGACTGCAAACTTGACTTTTATCGCCCCTGGAGGTGACTGGAGCGCTAAATCAGGCGCTTCACACCTGTCTTAAGGCGCAAAGGCCGAGGAGCGAGGCGCTACCTCAGAGCGCTGGCGAAGCTCATGTAATGTCAGTCAGCAATGGAACACACACACAATGGCACGGGCCAGTTCTTAAAGGGGATGGTTAATCTTGCTTTCCATCCACATCCTGCTCATTGCAGCCTTGAATCTCGGCCTGGAGAGACCTGCACATCAAATCTGCTGGAAAGAACAATGGAGAGTACCAGGCAAAGAGCTCAGAGTGCAGCCCCCACAGTCTCTTCTAAATCGATACAAGGAATGGCAAATCAAAATGAACTTGCAAAGTGCTGCTCAGTACCCAAAACTCCTTCACACAACGTTGAATCTCTCCAGAAGTCTCTCTCTCTCTCTCTCAGAATGCGTAGTTAAAAAATGGCACCAACAATAAAAGGCAGGAAGCGGTCACCTTTAAATAGCGCTCCCCCTTTCCCTTCATGACTGCAGAACGCTCCCCTCAACCGGTCGTTGCTAGTGTCAGGCGATAAGGCAGGGGGCACCACTCAATATCCGCTCCGGGGCGATACCGGGGCGTTGCGCACTCGACTGACGTCACGATCTGCCGGCGCAGGAGATCGTGGCGGTAGTGTTTAGCGCCGCCGCAAAATGTCTAGTTAATTTCACGAGCGGTGCAAACTTCGCCGCGCCTGGGCGCTAGATGCTTTGCGCCCCATTAGCGCCCTCTTAAGGCGCTAATGGGAGGCGCAACCAACTGAATTTTTCCCCCAAAGAGTCATAGGGGTAAAAATTCAGTTGGTTGCGCCTCCCGTTAGCGCCTTAAGAGGGCGCTAATGGGGCGCAAAGCCGCTAACGCCCGGGCGCAGCGATGTTTGCGCCGCTCGGGAACTTAACTAGACATTGTGCGGCGGTGCTAAACTTTACCGCTGCGACCATCTGCGCGCGCAGATTGTGACGTCATTCCATGGTGCAACGCCCTTGTGGCGCCCCGGAGCGGAAATTGAGTGGCGCCCCCTGCCTTACCGCCTGACGCTAGCAACGACAGGTTGAGGGAAGCGTTCTGCAGTCATGAAGGGAAAGGGGGAGCGCTATTTAAAGGTGACCGCTTCCTGCCTTTTATTGTTGGTGCCATTTTTTAACTACGCATTCTGAGAGAGAGAGGGAGAGACTTCTGGAGAGATTCAACGTTGTGTGAAGGAGTTTTGGGTACTGAGCAGCACTTTGCAGGTTCATTTTGATTTGCCATTCCTTGTATCGATTTAGCAGAGACTGTGGGAGCTGCACTCTGAGCTCTTTGCCTGGTACTCTCCATTGTTCTTTCCAGCACATTTGATGTGCAAGTCTCTCCAGGCCGAGATTCAAGGCTGCAATGAACAGGATGTGGATGGAAAGCAAGATTAACCATCCCCTTTAAGAACTGGCCCGTGCCATTGTGTGTGTGTTCCATTGCTGACTGACATTACATGAGCTTCGCCAGCGCTCTGAGTTAGCGCCTCACTCCTTGGCCTTTGCGCCTTAAGACAGGTGTGTAGCGCCTGATTTAGCGCTCCACTCACCTCCCGGGGCGGTAAAAGTGAAGTTTCCAGTCAGTGGCGCTAATATTTGCGTCCAGACGATATTTGCGCCCCAAATGGGGCGCGACCTAATTTTTCCCCCATAGAGTTATACAGCACAGAAAGAGGCCCTTCGGCCCATCGTGTCCGCGCCAGCCATCAAGCCCTGTCTATTCTAATCCCATTTTCCAGCACTTGGTCCGTAGCCTTGTATGCTATGGCGTTTCAAGTGCTCATCTAAATGCTTCTTGAATGTTGTGAGGGTTCCTGCCTCTACCACCCTTTCAGGCAGTGAGTTCCAGATTCCAACCACCCTCTGGGTGAAAAAGTTTTTCCTCAAATCCCCTCTAAACCTCCTGCCTCTTACCTTGAAACTATGCCCCCTGGTTATTGACCCCTCTACTAAGGGGAAAAGTTCCTTTCTATCTACCCTATCTATGCCCCTCATAATTTTGTACACCTCAATCAGGTCCCCCCTCAGCCTTCTCTGCTCTAAGGAAGACAACCCCAGCCTGTTCAGTCTCTCTTCATAGCTGAAACACTCCAGCCCAGGTAACATCCTGGTGAATCTCCTCTGCACCCTCTCCAATGCAATCACATCCTTCCTATAGTGTGGTGACCAGAACTGCACACAGTATTCCAGCTGTGGCCTAATTAGCGTTTTGTACAGCTCCATCATAACCTCCCTGCTCTTATATTCTATACCTCGGCTAATGAAGGGAAGTATCCCATATGCCTTCTTAACCACCTTATCTACCTGTCCTGCTGCCTTCAGGGATCTATGTACGTGCACACCAAGGTCCCTCTGATCCTCTGTCCTTCCTAGGGTCCTACCATTCATTGTGTATTCCCTTGCCTTGTTAGTCCTCCCATAATGCATCACCTCACACTTTTCAGGGTTAAATTCCATTTGCCACTGTTCTGACCAACCCGTCTATATCGTCCTGTAGCCTGAGGCTTCCCTCCTCGCTATTTACCACTCCACCAATTTTCGTGTCATCTGCGAACTTACTGATCATACCTCCTACATTCATATCTAAATCATTAATGTACACTACAAACAGCAAGGGACCCAGCACCGATCCCTGCGGTACACCACTGGACATAGGCTTCCAGTCACAAAAACAACCTTCGACCATCACCCTCTGCCTCCTGCCACTAAGCCAATTTTGGATCCAATGTGCCAAATTGCCCTGGATCCCATGGGCTCTTACCTTCTTGACCAGTCTCCCATGCGGGACATTGTCAAAAGCCTTACTGAAGTCCATGTAGACTACATCAACTGCACTACCCTCATCCACACACCTAGTCACCCCCTCGAAAAATTCAATCAAATTGGTTAGACATGATCTCCCCCTGACAAAGCCATGCTGACTATCTTGATTAATCCTTGCCTCTCCAAGTGGAGACTAATTCTGTCCCTCAGAGTTTTTTCCAATAATTTCCCTACCACTAATGTTAGGCTCACTGGCC
This sequence comes from Squalus acanthias, assembly GCA_030390025.1. Taxonomy (NCBI): domain Eukaryota; kingdom Metazoa; phylum Chordata; class Chondrichthyes; order Squaliformes; family Squalidae; genus Squalus; species Squalus acanthias. The sequence goes on from CM059438.1 coordinate 36,298,250, forward strand.
TGTAATTCCCTGGTTTATCCCTACTACCCTTCTTGAATAATGGTACTACGTTAGCTGTCCTCCAGTCCTTTGGTACCTCCCTTGTGGCCAGAGAGGTTCTGAAAATTTGTGTCAGATCCCTTGCAATCTCCTCCCTTGCCTCACACAGCAGCCTGGGATACATCTCGTCTGGGCCTGGGGATTTATCCACTTTTAAGCCCGCTAAAACCGCTAGAACCTCCTGCCTCTCAATGCTAATTTGTTCAAGTATATCACAATCCTCCTGCCTGATTTCTATGCCTAAATCATCCTTCTCCATAATGAACACAGATGCAAAATATTCATTTAAAACCTCACCTACATCTTCCGGCTCTACACACAGATTGCCACTTTGGTCCCTAATGGGCCTTACTCTTTCCCTGGTTATCCTCTTGCCCTTAATATACTTATAAAACACCTTGGGATTTTCCGTTATTTTGCCCGCCAGTGTTTTTTCATGTCCCCTCTGCGCTCTCTTAATTTATTTTTTCAGTACCCCCTGTACTTTCTGTACTCCTCTAGGGCTTCCACTGTTTTTAGTCCTTTGTATCTGCCAAAAGCCTCCCTTTTTTTCCTAATCCATTCTTGTATATCCCTTGACATCCAGGGTTCCCTGGACTTGTTAGTCCCACCCTTGACCTTTACGGGAACATGTTGGCGTTGTACTCTCTCTATTTCCTTTCTGAATGACTCCCACTGCTCTGATGTGGATTTTCCTACAAGTAGCTGATCCCAGTCCACTTTGACCAGATCCTGTCTTATCATATTAAAATCGGTCTTACCCCAATTTAGAACCTTTATTTCCAGACCATCTTTGTCCTTTTGCATTACTACCTTAAATCTCACTGAATTATGGTCACTGTCACCAAAATGCTCTCCTAGTGACACTTCTACCACTTTCCCGGCTACATTCCCTAGAATTAGGTCCAGCACTGCCCCCTCTCTTGTAGGACTTTCTACATGCTGGCTCAAAAAGCTCTCCTGGATGCACTTTAAGAATTCCGCACCCTCTAAGCCTTTCACACTCTGACTATCCCAGTTAATATTGGGGAAGTTGAAATCCCCTACTATTACTATCCTATTATTTCTACATTTCTCTGAGATTTGCCTACATATCTGTTCCTCTATCTCCCCCTGACTGTTTGGGGGCCTATAGTACACTCTCAGCAAAGTGCTTGCCCCCATTTTGTTTTTAAGTTCTACCCATATGGCCTCATTAGAGGAACCTGCTAAGATATCATCCCTCCTTACTGCAGTAATTGACTCCTTGATTAATATTACGACATCCCCTCCTCTTTTACACCCCCCTCTGTCTCGCCTGAAGATTCTATACCCCGGAATACTGAGCTGCCAGTCCTGCCCCTCCCTCAACCATGTCTCTGTGATAGCAACAATATCATACTCTCATGTGTTCATCAGCACCTTCAATTCATCTGCCTTACTCGCAAGACTCCTTGCATTAAAATAAATGCCATCCAGCCTTGCCATACTCCCTTGTGCCGTTACATATTTGCTCTGCCTTCCAGACTGACTTGTTTTTTCCTCTATATTTGGCTGTGCATCACCCCCTACTATAGCTCCACTCCGTATCCCATCCCCCTGCCAAGTTAGTTTAAACCCCCCCGCCAACAGCACTAGCAAACCTCCCAGCAAGGATGTTGGTCCCGTTCCGGTTCAGGTGCAACCTGTCCGACTTGTACAGGTCCCACCTTCCCTAGAAACAGACCCAGTGATCCAGGAAACTAAAGCCCTCCCTCCTGCACCAACTCTTTAGCTACGCATTCATCTGCTCTATCCTCCTATTCTATACTCACTAGCACGTGGCACCGGGAGTAATCCAGAGATTACAACCTTTGAGATCCTGCTTTTTAATCCGTTACCTAGCTCCCTAAATTCTTGTTGCAGGACCTCATCCCTCTTTCTACCTATGTCGTGGTACCAATGTGAACCACGACCTCTGACTGTTCGCCCTCCCCCTTCAGAATGCCCTGCAGCCGTTCAGTGACATCCTTGACTCTGGCACCAGGGAGGCAACATACCATCCTGGAATCACGTCTGCGACCGCAGAAACGCCTGTCTGCACCCCTCACTATTGATTCTCCTACCACTATTTCCCTTCCACTCTTACTTCTCCCCCCTTGTGCAGCTGAGCCACCCACAGTGCCGTGAACTTGGCTCTGGCTGCACTCCCCAGAGGAACTGTCACTTTCACCGTTTTCCAACACAGAAAAATGGTTGTTGAGTGAGATACACTCTGGGGCTTTCCTGACTACCTGCCTGCCCCCCTTCTTCTGACTGGTGGTCACCCATTCCCTCTCTGACTGCACTTTCTTAAGCTGCGGGGTGACCACGTCTAAAAACGTGCTATCCACGTAATTCTCAGCCTCGCGGATACACCACAGTGCCTCCAGCTGACGCTCGAGCTCCGAAAACCGGATCTCAAGTTGGCCAAACCATTGTCACTTACTGCACATGTGGTCATCCTGACTGCAAGAAGCGTCTAGGAATTCCCACATGCTGCAGGCCGTGTAACGCACGGGACTGAGGTCCCCCACCATACTTTTAATTAAAAAACTCTTACCTCAAATTTAAACTCTCGGATTCTCGCTCTCCCGAACTACCTTAACTATGAACTACCTTAAAAGAAATAAACTTAAAATTGAAGAAAAAAAAAGCACACACCAACGACTCACCAATCAGCTTCTTCCCCTGCGCCGGCGTCACTTTCTGTACTGTGACGTCACTCTCGAATTCTGTTGCCGCTCCCGCAGCTGCCGCCGCCCTGTTTACTCACAGAATCTCCTGCTCTGTTTACTCACAGAATCTCCTGCTCTGTTTACTCACAGAATCTCCCGCTCTGTTTACTCACAGAATCTCCTGCTCTGTTTACTCACAGAATCTCCCGCTCTGTTTACTCACAGAATCTCCCGCTCTGTTTACTCACAGAATCTCCCGCTCTGTTTACTCTCAGAATCTCCCGCTCTGTTTACTCACAGAATCTCCCACCCTGTTTATTCACAGAATCTCTCGCTCTGTTTACTCTCAGAATCTCCCACTCTGTTTACTCACAGAATCTCCCGCCCTGTTTACTCACAGAATCTCCCGCCCTGTTTACTCACAGAATCTCCCGCTCTGTTTACTCACAGAATCTCCCGCTCTGTTTACTCACAGAATCTCCCGCTCTGTTTACTCACAGAATGTCCAGCTTTGTTTACTCACAGAATCTCCTGCTCTGTTTACTCACAGAATCTCCCGCTCTGTTTACTCACAGAATCTCCCGCTCTGTTTACTCACAGAATCTCCCGCTCTGTTTACTCACAGAATCTCCCGCCCTGTTTACTCACAGAATCTCCCGCCCTGTTTACTCACAGAATCTCCCGCTCTGTTTACTCACAGAATCTCCCGCTCTTTATACTCACAGAATCTCCCGCTCTTTATACTCACAGAATCTCCCGCTCTGTTTACTCACAGAATCTCCCGCTCTTTATACTCACAGAATCTCCCGCTCTGTTTACTCACAGAATCTCCCGCCCTGTTTACTCACAGAATCTCCCGCCCTGTTTACTCACAGAATCTCCCGCTCTGTTTACTCACAGAATCTCCCGCTCTGTTTATTCACAGAATCTCCCGCTCTGTTTACTCACAGAATCTCCCGCTCTGTTTATTCACAGAATCTCCTGCTCTGTTTACTCACAGAATCTCCCGCTCTGTTTACTCACAGAATCTCCCTCCCTGTTTATTCACAGAATCTCCCACCCTGTTTACTCACAGAATCTCCCGCTCTGTTTACTCACAGAATCTCCCGCCCTGTTTACTCACAGAATCGCCCGCTCTGTTTATTCACAGAATCTCCCGATCTGTTTACTCACAGAATCTCCCGCTCTGTTTACTCACAGAATCTCCCGCTCTGTTTACTCACAGAATCTCCCGCTCTGTTTATTCACAGAATCTCCCGCTCTGTTTATTCACAGAATCTCCCGCCCTGTTTATTCACAGAATCTCCCGCCCTGTTTATTCACAGAATCTCCCGCTCTGTTTATTCACAGAATCTCCCGCCCTGTTTACTCACAGAATCTCCCGCCCTGTTTATTCACAGAATCTCCCGCTCTGTTCACTCACAGAATCTCCCGCTCTGTTTACTCACAGAATCTCCCGCTCTGTTTACTCACAGAATCTCCCGCTCTGTTTACTCACAGAATCTCCCACTCTGTTTACTCACAGAATCTCCCGCTCTGTTTACTCACAGAATCTCCCGCTCTGTTTACTCACAGAATCTCCCGCCCTGTTTACTCACAGAATCTCCCGCCCTGTTTACTCACAGAATCTCCCGCTCTGTTTACTCACAGAATCTTCCACTCTTTATACTCACAGAATCTCCCGCTCTGTTTACTCTCAGAATCTCCCGCTCTTTATACTCACAGAATCTCCCGCTCTGTTTACTCACAGAATCTCCCGGTCTTTATACTCACAGAATCTCCTGCACTGTTTACTCTCAGAATCTCCCGCTCTTTATACTCACAGAATCTCCCGCTCTGTTTACTCACAGAATCTCCCGGTCTTTATACTCACAGAATCTCCCGCCCTGTTTACTCACAGAATCTCCCGCTCTGTTTACTCACAGAATCTCCCACTCTTTATACTCACAGAATCGCCCGCTCTGTTTACTTCCTGCTTCCAATGTGAACAATCTTTGTTAAACAAAGATTAAAATTTTAAAACTGATATATTACAATTAAATGATATTCACATTTTTTTTTAAATGTACACCTGAGGATTGTCCATAAGTTATGTTTGAGTTATGTAACAACACAGAGTAAAATTCAGGCGGTGAGATTGGTGTGGACTTGTATGTTCCTCACTGCATTATTGGGAGTTGTAAATTGATAAAAGGGAGATATTCATCTGTGATAAGAAAATAGCTGTAAATCTGAAATAAAAGTGCATGGGAAGTGCTGGAGAAACCGAACGGGTGAGTCAGTGTTTGAAAGGGAAAGATAAATTGGCATTTCAGATGGGACCCTTCGTTCGAACTGGCACAATCAGGCTGGAGAAAGCCTTTATAGGATTTACTAAATTGAAGTGGGGAGGGTGATGATGGTTTTTTTGATGTATCTGACAGCTTTTTATGGCATGGGGCATATGATTCATTGTCACACACTTGGCTGCTGTGTTTTCAGTTTTCATTGCCACATTTTTCTTGTGGCCGCTCCTTTTGTTCGGAAGTGACTTTGATCACTTCTTCTGTGTCGATTTTTCTCATTATGTTAATGTCCTTATTGTTGCATGACTGGCTTTGTTTGGAGCCTTTGATCATTGATTTTTTTTTGTGTTTTGTTTACTGTTTTATTCTGGAGGGATCTTAATGTTTCAGTGATCAGATTAGTGTGGCTGCAGGTCACGGTGCCAGGGGAGCTTGAGGGGGAACGTTCTGCTTCTGCACTCCTGTTGCACATGACCAAATTGCAGAAGAGCGACTCCTCAATTTCTGGCTCCACTTCCGCCCATGCTTTGGCCACCCAGTGTGGAGGGGGGCAAGTCGGAGGACCTCCTTGAGGGTCTGTTCCTGGGCCTGGCCAAGGTGGCCATCTACAGGTTCAGGTTGGCGCAGCCCTTGGGGCGAACACTCAGGCTGCCTGCCTCTCTTCCACGGTCCTGTCTATGCCCAGGATGCCCTGGAGAAGGAGCACGCGGTGTCCACTGGTATGCTTGAGACCTTCTGCAACCGGTGGGCACCACAGGGATTGAAGTGTATACTGGACCTCGGTAATTATTTTATTTAAGTTTATCAGTTTCTTTTGTTTTTTTTCATGGTTTAGTTCTTTATTAGTTGTGCCCCTTTAAAAAGGGGGCACCTTTGTTTGTTTTTTGTTTGATGATGCTGGGGCAACCCCGTGTCTCCGCATTGGTTTATTGAGACAGACTCCCACTTCTGATTTTCCATTTAAGGGAAGAAAGACAGCGCTTTTCACAACCTTAGGACATCCCAAAGCACTTTACAGCCAATGAAGTACTTTTGAAGTGTAGTCACTGTTGTAATGTAGGAAACGCGGCAGCCAATTTGCGCACAGCAAGCTCCCACAAACAACAGTGAGATAAATGACCAGATCATCTGTTTTTAGGTGTTGGTGAAGGATAAATATCGGCAAGGACCCCAGGGAGAACTCCCCTGCTCTTCTTCGAATAGTGCCACGGGATCTTTTACATACACGTGAGAGAGCAGACGGGTTTAACATCTCATCCGAAATTAATGGTCAGAAAGTCACTTGCCCGTCAATGATTATCTTGAATATTTTCAGGCTGATTTCTTATTGCTTCAGGGGCATTTTATCATGTGTGCACTCCTGCACTTCTTTGGTGCCCATTCATTTGCTGCTGTGTGGTTTGTATATTGGAGCAAGCCCTGTATGAAACGTGTGTTGAGGGCTTACTTTATCTGCCCTACCTTTTCTCCTTCCCAGTTGAGCATTTCTTTTACCTGTCTCTCTCTCGTTTGTCTACTCTTTCTTGTATTTCTACTCTCCACTGCACTCAGATTATATCTTCTGTCTAGTAAGGATGATTATTTGAGTAATGTCCAGCTAGACTGAGCTTTGAAAGACCTGAAATAAGATGTCTCAACTTTTGGGTGGCGGTGTACATGCTGAAAGTGTGCTAGTTCTTGCCCATGCTCTCTAGAGTAGATGAAACCACCCTATGTGGTTATAGAATGGTTTCACCTACCATAAAGGGAACATTTAAAACATTCAGGGGGAGAAATTCGGTATCGCCCCGTTTGGGGCGCAATTATCAGCCAGGCGCAAAGTTTAGCGCCTGCCGCTAATTATCGCCTCCGACTGCAAACTTGGCTTCTATCGCTCCTGGAGGTGATTGGAGCGCTAAATCAGGCGCTTCACACCTCTCTTAAGGCGCTAACGCCGAGGAGCGAGGCGCTAGCGAAGCTCATGTGATGTCAGTCAGCAATGGAACACAGACACACTGGCGCTGGCCAGTTCTTAAAGGGGAGGGTCGATCTTGCTCTCCATCCACACCCTGCTTATTGCAGCCTTGAATCTCGGCCTGGAGAGACCTGTACATCAAATCTGCTGGAAAGAACAACGGAGAGGCCCAGGGAAAGAGCTCAGAGTGTAGCCCCCAGAGTCTCTTCTAAATCGATGCAAGGAAGGTCAAATCAAAATGAACCTGCAAAGTGCTGCTCAGTACCCAAAACTCCTTCACACAGCGTTGAATCTCTCCAGAAGTCTCTCTCTCTCTCAGAATGCGTGGTGTAAAAATGTCGCCGAGAAAAAAAGGCAGGAAGCGGTCGCCTTTAAATAGTGCTCCCCCAGTCGCTTCCTGACTGCAAAATGCTCCCCTTAACCTGTCGTTGCTAGCGGCAGGCGGTAAGGCAGGGGGCGGCACTCAATATCCGGTCCGGGGCGATATCGGGGCGTTGCACGCTTGACTGACGTCACAATCTGCGGGTGCAGGAGATCGTGGCGGTAGTGTTTAGCGCCGCCGCAAAATGTCTGGTCAATTCCGCGAGCGGCGCAAACATCGCCGCGCCTGGGGGCTAGTTGTTTTGCGCCCCATTAGCGCCCTCTTAGGGCACTAACGGGAGGCGCAAAGCAACCGAATTTTTCCCCCTCAGTGAGTTAATCCACTGTCAAATCAGGTCATTTTTAGTTCTGATTCTGATTCAGCATTAACCTAATGTACAAGCTCTTTTACAAGCTTGACGAGTTGGGAGCTAATCTCCTTTGAGGCTCGGGTGTGGTAGATATTTGAGCCAATAAGATTCTGTATTTCTTTTTTATCTTTGACCTATATACCCATCAGAATTCATATGTGGAATTTCAGTAATGTAGTTATTGCTGTATTCTGAGCTGAGCTTCAAACCCCACACCCTAACCATCACCTCAAATGCCTTTTTCCAATTCTGCAACATTATCCAACTTTGACCCCCCCCACTTCAATTGCCACTCCCTTGCAACTTCCAGCCTCCATTGCTTCAATGCCCTCCTGAGTTCCACCCTTCACAAATTGCAACTTGTCCAAATCTCCACTGATTGATACCTTATCCCACACTAATTCCTGCTGTCCTATCAACTCTGTCCTCTCCAACCTTCACTGGCTTGCTATCTCCCAAACCATTGATTCCAAAATCTTTGCCTCCTTTCTGTTTCTCCATGGCCTCGCTCCTCCTGACCTCTGTAACCTGCAGCTCTATGTTTCTGCATATGCCCTCCAGTCTTCCAACTCTGGCCGCCTTTGCATCTTCCCTTCTTCCACTTCCTCTTTGGTGACAGATCCTTCAGGTGCCTCACTTCACACTCTGAATGTGGTGAATGTTCACCTTTTGTATCTTTACTGTGATGTGCAGATTTGTGGAGGTAAAATACAAAATTAGTGTTGCAGTGTTTCTGGAGGATTTAGTAACATTGCATTGCATATTGTTTTATTGGGTATAACACTCAGGCTACCATTTGCTGCACAAAAATCAATTGAGTTCAAAGCTGTGGGGATCCATGGTAAATCTTGGGAATGGATGAGAAACTAGCTGAGGGATAGTAAACAACAGGTACTAGTTACAGGATTTGTGTCGGGTTGGGGGGAAAGTATTGAGCAGGGTGCCCCAGCACTCGGTGTTAGGACCATTCGTGTTTTAACAGTTAATGTAAGCATGGTCAATGTGGTCTCCTGGACTGGTTTTAATCACCTGAGGGAGTCAGAGAGGAATTTTCCAGATTTTCTTTTTCCTTTTTGGCCCTGGGTTTCTTTTCCTTTTTTTGTTGCCTCTCCCGGGAGATTACAAGGCTGCTGAGGGTGGGGCCGGGCGCAATAGGAAGTTTCTAGCTGGTCTTTTCCTGCCTGGCATTTTCATTTGTTTGTATGTTTAATTTACATCAGGGACTTAGTTTCAGAAACTCATAGCAAATTGGTGAAATGTGCAAATGATACCAAAAGTGGAGGAGAAGTGGAATTGGAGGAGGCAGCTCAGAAGCTTAAAGAAGGAGTTGGATAAAAGATGCAAGTGGGCAGAGCAATAGCGGGTGAAATTTAATAGAGAGAAGTATAAAGTACTGCACATGAGGGAAAAATGGGCATTACGTGTTGTGAACAAATGGTGTTGAAATAGCTAAGTATGAAGTTAGCATTCTTAGCAGACTCAACATGTCCAATCAATGCAGAACAGCAATCAAAGCCAATAGAATGTTAAACTATATGCCAAAACAATAGAATATAATTCAGAGGAAATCGAGGTGAATATTCGCACTGAATGGCTAATGTTTCAGCACCCTTGTTCAGGAGGTAATGTTTAACTGAGCTGAATATCTGCGCACAAGGGCATGTGTCCGGGTGACAACACTGTAGCCTAGATTTTCTGGCCAGTCGTATTTTAATGCTGATGATGAGCCATTGGGATGCCACTGGTCCTAAGACCAACTGGAAATATCCAGGCTTCTCTGTTGGCAGGCAGGAGACGCAGTGTGTGGGATTCTATGTTGACTTTTTTGGACAGACACATAATGCTGAGGTGCAGCTGCAGCAGCTCTCGTTCCTGACAGAAACATGATATCCTGATGGATAATAAGGCTAAAGAAGATAACCCTTTATTATCTTCCATTTAATCTGTGAACTCTGTCTCTGGATACATTTTGTTGAATTGCTTGAGATATTTGATTATTCTAGGGGGAGAAATTCGTGTGGCTTGTGCCACACATTAGCGCCAGGAGATGGCGCTAAAATGCCGTTGACAGCTGTAACGACAGCTGATGCCGGTTCCAGGGCCGCATGCCATATCGGTGTTGCCGGTAGCGCTGCCGGTACCCTCGATCACCAGGGAGCTCGCCATGATGGAGATCGTGACGTCAGTGAGTGTGCAACGTTCACTGGACTCCCGATATCCCAACTTCGTTTTAGCTAATGTAATTACCGGCTGGAGAAAGCAACGACAGGTTGAGGTGGCGTGCAGCAGCAGAAAGCCGGCTCCAGCGACGCTATTTATAGGGATCATCACCGATCACTCGCACCTGACAGGGTTTTGCAGTTTGAGTGGCTGTGTGCTACTCCCTGCAACAGCAAGAGTTTTCCTTAGTCATTTCAAGGTTCTTTGGTATCAGGGAGTGTTCTGGCAAGTACAAAACTCCCTCATTATTTTTGAAAGGCTTCAAAGTACAGTACAACACGTGCTAAAAATCATGGGAGCTGTACCGGCAGTCGACCTCGCCCTCCAGGATCTACGGTGGAGGGAGCGGAGGCAGCGAGAAAGATGGGAACATGTGCCCAGAGGGAGGAGGAGGGCCTTCAGGGCTCTCAACAGGAGGCCTTACCCTCCTAGGGTCTTCCGACATCACTTCTCCTACCTTCAATTAAGCGAGGAGCAGTGTATTAGAAGGCTTCGCTTCACCAAGGAGGTGGTCACAGAACTCTGCCACCTCCGGCAACCAGACCTCCAGCCTCAGACCAGAGAGACCACAGCTCTCCCAGTGGCAATCAAGGTCACTGTGGCCCTCAATTTCTTTGCCAGCGAATCCTTCCAGTGTGCAACAGGAGACATGGCTAATATCTCACAATTTGCCGTTCATCGCTGCATCCGGGAGGTCACTGAGGCTCTCTACAGCAGGAGAAGGGACTACATTGGCTTCCCGATCACCAGAGAGAAGCAGGACGAGCGTGCATGTGGCTTTGCCAGGATAGCGGGCTTCCCCATGGTGCAGGGCGCCATTAACTGTACCCATGTGGCTTTGCGGGCAACGCATAACCATCCTGAGATCTTCTGTCACCACAAAGGCTACCACTCACTTAATGTGCTGTTGGTGTGTGACCACACACAGCGAATCCTCACCGTCAATGCCCGCTATCCTGGCAGCAGCCACAATACCTTCATCCTGCGCTGGACCGGTGTTCCAGCACTCTTCCAGCCACCACATGAAGCTCGCGGCTGGCTGCTCGGAGACGAGGGCTATCCGCTCTCCACCTGGCTCATGACTCCCCTCCACAACCCCAACTCTTGTGCCCAGCACTCATATAATGAGAATCATGCCGCTACCAGGAACATCATCGAGCAGACCATCAGCTTATTGAAGTACGGTTGCGCTGCGGTGACCGCTCAGGAGGAGCCCTCCAGTACTCGGCTGAGCGGGTGCCCCATTTCGTGGTGGTCTGCTGCATGCTCCACAACTTGGCCACCATGAGGGCCCAGCCCTTGCCACCAGGGATTGTGGGACCACCTCAGGAGGAGGATGAGGAGGAAGAGGATGAGGACGATGAGGAACAGGAGGACGTGGAACAGGAGGGAGGGAGGAGGCAGCGAGACAATCGGCCTTCCGGACAGGCTGTCTGTGACTGGCTCATCAGACTGCGATTTGAATGAATGAAACCCCAGGTCCCCATTGCTCACCACATCCCCATCATACAATCCTCGTCTCACGCCATATCACAGTGTCCTCCTGGGTGCAAAGGTGAAATGAGAGAGACGACAAAATATTCCAAACACAATTAATAAATTTATCTATAAACATATCACACATATCACGTGAATTCTAATAACTATTGACCCTTGTGCATGCCATAGTTGAATAGCTGTCATTGTGTGCAAGGTGTGAGATGTGGGTGTGAGTGTTGCTAGGTAGAGATTGTTGGTGGGTGAGTGCTGGGTGTATGGTACATTGAGCAGTGTGTGAAGCTTGCGGTACAGATGGTGGTATGTAGCATTTGTTGAAGCCTTCACTCACCCTGACCACCATGTGAGCTCATTAAACTTCCCCCTGCACTGGGGGTGGGACCTGGGGACCACAGTGCTGCCCGTGATGTGGTATGCCACCTCCCTCCTCATAGTCTGGCAGACTTGTGGCGAGGGCCTCCTACCAGTTGGTACAGGACCGCCCGCTTTCTCTTCACCGCTAAAACCAATGCCTCCAAAGCGTCCTTGGAAAACCTCCGGGCTTTCTCCCTGATGCGGCGATCTGCCATCAGCATTTGTAAATAAGTGCTCCTTCTCTTTGTCCCTCTTCTGATGGTTCTTGAGGCAGCTGTACACCCAACACTGCTGAGAATGAGGTGCTGCAGCATCAATGAACCTCCCCTTTAAGTAGTGAAATAAGCCTGTGGCAATCATTACTTACGTTTAGACTGCACCCGATATTGGTCCAGCTTTTCAGTGTAAGGCTAATGAGCTTGGGTTTTTAGACGAGAATCATGACTGCAATCATTTTATGAGGAGTGAGGGCGCATTTTGCGTGCAGCCTAGACGATTTTCAACTGGCACTACTTAACCATTTTTAGTCTAAAATCCGCCCATTCCTTGGCTATAATGAATTTCTAGCCCCTAGTGTCATCACAATTCATCTTGATTTCCCCTATTTTCTTCCATTGTTAGTTCAACATAAAGTATCGGCAATCACCTGGTAACCGCCTATTTGTTCATATAGTTCACAGACAGCTTGCCCATGAATTTTGGGCCACTTGCCTCATTAGCAATAGATCTCAGATAAGTGCCGGGGGGGGGTGGTGTGACAGGAAGGGAGGTGGAGAGAGAGGACTGTGGGAGCGGGTCGATCGTGAGTGCTGTGGAGCCAGGAGGAGTATTCCTGCTCCTCGCATCTACTTCGGATGGCTATTGAGCCAGAGGTGCCGGTGAAGAGCAAACACAATGATTAATGTGGCCACAACATCTCTTCTGAAGAGCCAGGAGCCATCAATCAAGAAAGTGGTCGGCCCGGTGGCATTTTTTGAGATGGTACTACCTGTTTTGTGACTATGAAACTTGAGTGAATCAAGCAAAAGTGTGACCGAATTTTGCTTTAGATGGTGTGTGACACATATCTAAATTGTGGGAGACAGAAGGTGTGCATATAACTAAAGTTTGTATAACCTTAGTAACAAATCTCCGTTCATGGTAAGCAGAAACGACAGGAACGTTCTACTTTACAAATCACAAGGCATTATTCTTCACACCAGAGACTTGAGCATAAAAATCTAGGCTGACACTCCAGTGCAGTGTTGAGGGAGTGCTGCACTGTCGGAGGTGCCGTCTTTTGGGTGAGATGTTAAACCGTCGTCCCGTCTGCTCTCGCAGGTGGATGTAAAAGATCCCATGGAATTATTTCGAAGAAAAGCAGGGGAGTTATCCCTGGTATCCTAGCCAATATTTATCCCTCAATCAACATAATAGAAACAGATTATCTGGTCATCATCACATTGCTGTTTGTGGGAGCTTGCTGTGCGCAAATTGGCTGCTGCGTTTCCTACATTACAACAGTAACTACACTTCAAAAAGTACTTCATTGGCTGTAAAGCGCTTTGGGACATCCGGTGGTCGTGAATGGCGCTATATAAATGTAAGTCTTCCTTTTTTTTTTAAAGTACAAGCATGAGTCTTTTTAAGTCTACAGCATCTAATTGTTAGTAAGCATTGAGTGAGTCTATACAGAGATCCAGTAAGAGGTTGCAGATATTCTGGATTTGGTCATTTGTGTTCGTGAAGTGCTCCTTTATTTCTTTACATACTTTAAAAAAAAGTAAAACTGAAACTATAGTGTGACACACGAATTATGACAGAGAAGTATGCTGGACAGGAAATGCATGCTGCATGCACTGTTTTAATAGTATTACATATATATATAAGAAGTTAATATTTTTTGATCAAAATGGCCTGTGGTGTCATTATATTGATAGCAGTTCTGCAGAAGGCAAGATTAGTCATAGATTTTTAAATATGAATTAGCCTTGAATTTAATTTTTATCACTTGTGTACAACAGTATAGAAAATGCATTCGGAACAATTTTAACTCCCTCTGCCTGATGGAAATGGGGCTGTGGTAGAGTTAAAATTGGGATGGTCAATTTACTGCCTGTGCCCAGTCCACTGCCATTTTAACTCGTGCCTGAATCGGGTGGGAGCCTCATTAATCTAATCTATACAAATCAGCCCTATGACCTACAGAGGACCTCAGTGCAATTTAGAGGTCCCACTGGGTGGGTATGTACTGCGGATGCTCCGCTCAGTAAAACCCGGTGGTCCAGGGGAAGAGGCCACAAATAAATGAGTCCAAAACTGGTTTTGACATCGATGGAAAAAAAAATCGGGCGCGGTGTAAAATGGGTGGCAGATTCACTATCGCCTATTAGCCCGGTGATAAAAGTAAAAATCACCCCTGCCCCCCTCGGGTCAATTAAAGGCCAGTAAATTTCAGACTCCTGAGTGAAATGCCAGGCTCTCTTTTTTTCTCTTAAGATTATTTTGTATCTGTAACAGAGTACAACATCTGGATTGGGATGGACACATGCTAGACTCAGTGGCCCTGCTCACAGTCAATCAGAGGATGTGTTGTTGCAAGGGAGGTGTGATGCACATCTTCACCGAGAAACATTGGGAAAATGTTTGAGAGATCTCTTTAGAGCCAGTAAAGTAAGCGTTTTTTTTTAAGTGGTTGCTGTAAAATTGTGTGTTCCTGACTCCCTGCATGTAGATAAATAAATACAACTGTTGCATAAAATAAATCTGTTTCTATGAACAATCGTTTTCAGCATAAACAAATAAAAGAAATGTAAGTTGTTCTAACCACTTGGAATCGGTCACCAAATATAAAGATCTTGCTTTGAAATTTGGCCGCCTTCAATCCCCCTTTGATTTGATCAGTCCCATAAAGGGGCCTGCCAGTCTTTTTAAGTTATGATGAAATATCTCTACCTGAAATGTCAAACCATCTTTTCCCTTTTCAGATGCTGATGGACCTGTTGGGTAATTTTCCAGAATTTTGTGCTTTTAGTTCAGATTTTCAGCTCTCTCTGTTTTTCTTTTTTATTGCTACAAAGGGCTACATTATCCCATTGTGTTGAAAAGTAGACCTGCAGCAACAGTTACGCACTCCCGCTGGAAACTGCTAATGGATAATTTATCTGCGGTTATTGCTGCTCTGAAGATTGCTGCTATTCAGTTGTGGAGTTGGGGAAACTGGTGAAAATAATAATATAAAAGCTTTCTGCTTAATAAGGCCTTGTCAAAGGCCACTTGTGAGAAACTCATGCAGAAATAAACACAGGGATTCAAAGGAAATATCAGTATGGACCACCCGGTCAGAACTGCCATTAGTTCATATGGAGCAAAGGCACGATTTATAGCGCATCAAAACAGCACATTGCCATAAGTGGGGGGTGGGATTACAGCACAACAATTCTACAGAGGCAACTTCCATTTATAAAGGTGGATGTAGGAGTTTATAGTGATAATATAAAAGTAAAGACATAAGCCCGATTTAAAGCCCCCATGCCTCATGTCAATGGGACACATGGCAATGGTGGGGGTGATATAGATACTTGCAGCGACCTACTCACTTGATTCTCGTTGGCCTCGTATCATGCGCCATTTTAACAGGCCCATTCTGCCCAGCCAGCGAGGCCCTCGCCGCAGGCAGGCATTTGCCTCATGGAAATTCAAAATTTGGGGTCTGATGATGTCATTCAGGCTCCGACGGTTATTTTAACTCTCAGCGGCTGAGTTCGGTGCCGAGTGCCGGCCTCGCAAGGTGCACATGGAAAGAAGAGGGCTGAAAAGATAAGTACATTTTTTTTTGTAAAAGGTTTCCTTCTGTGCCAGGAGGAGATGGTCCGGGGCCCACAAGGAAACCTAGGGCCCCCACGCTTCCCACCCCCGACTGCCAATGTCTATCCCCCTCGCCACTTACCTGACTGCCAGGGATTGTTCCCGCGGGTCCCGGGCTGTGCATGCCCGATTCTCGCCTGACATTATTGATGCCGGGTTAGGCCAGAGGTCGGGCCTGCTATACTTAAATGGGGCCCGGGGGTCAAATGGCCTGATGTCGGTGACCTGGGGTGAGCCTGACGTGCTCGCCCCTTAGCCCCAGTTAAAGTCTCATGGCATCAGGTCAAACATGGGCAAGGGAACCTCCTGCTGATTACCGCCTTCCGCCCTCCCTCAGCTGATGAATCAGTACTCCTCCATGTTGAACAGTACTTGGAAGAAGCACTGAGGGTAGCAAGGGCACAGAATGTACTCTGGGTGGGGGACTTCAATGTCCATCACCAAGAGTGGCTCGGTAGCACCACTACTGACCGAGCTGGCCGAGTCCTGAAGGACATAGCTGCCAGACTGGGCCTGTGGCAGGTGGTGAGAGAACCAACATGAGGGAAAAACCTACTTGACCTCATCCTCACCAATCTACCTGTCACAGATGCATCTGTCCATGACAGTATTGATAGCAGTGACCACTGCACAGTCCTTAACGAAGTCCCGTCATCACACTGAGGACACCCTCCATCATGTTGTGTGGCACTACCATTGTGCTAAATGGGATAGATTCAGAACAGATCTAGCAGCTCAAAACTGGGCATCCATGAGGCGCTGTGGGCCATCAGCAGCAGCAGAATTGTATTCCACCACAATCTGTAACCTCATGGCCTGGCATATCCCTCACTCTACCATTACCATCAAGCCAGGGGACCAACCCTGGTTCAATGAGGAGTGTCGAAGACCAAGCCAGGAGCAGTACTAGGTGTAAACTGAAAATGAGGTGCCAAAATGGTTAAGCTACAACACAGGACTACATGCATGCTAAACAGTGGAAGCAGCATGCAATAGACAGAGCTAAGCAATCCCACAACCTACGGATCAGATCAAAGCTCTGCAGTCCTGCCACATCCAGTCATGAATGGTAGTGGACAATTAAACAACTAACGGGAGGAGGAGGCTCCATGAATATCCCCATCCTCAACGATGGCGGAGCCCAGCACGTGAGTGCAAAAGACAAGACTGAAGCGTTCGCAACCACCTTCAGCCAGAAGTGCCGAGTGGATGATCCATCTCAGCCTCCTCCCGAGGTCTCCACCATCACAGAAGCCAGTCTTCAGCCAATTCGATTCACTCCACATGATATCAAGAAACGGCTGAGCGTACAGGATACAGCAAAGGCTGTGGGCCCCGATAACATCCAGCCTATAGTGCTGAAGACTTGTACTCCAGAACTATCTGTGCCTCTAGCCATGCTGTTCTAGTACAGCTACAACACTAACCTCTACCCAGGTATGTCCTGTTCACAAAAAGCAGGAAAAATCCAATCTGGCCAATTACCGCCCCATCAGTCTACTCTCAATCATCAGCAAAGTGATGGAAGGTGTCATCGACAGTGCTATCAAGCAGCACTTACTCACCAATTACCTGCTCACTGATGCTCAGTTTGGGTTTCGCCAGGACCACTCCGCTCCAGACCTCATTACAGCCTTGGTCCAAACATGGACAAAAGAGCTTAATTCCAAGGTGAGATGAGAGTGACTGCCCTTGACATCAAGGCAGCATTTGACCGAGAGTGGCACCAAGGAGCCCTCGTAAAATTCAAGTCAATGGGAATCAAGGGGAAAACTCTCCACTGGCTGGAGTCATACCTAACACAAAGGAAGGTGGTTGTGGTTGTTTGAGGCCAATCATCTCAGTCCCAGGACATCACGTGCTGGGCTCTGCCATCGTTGAGCATGGGGATGTTCATGGAGCTGCCTCCTCCCGTTAGTTACTTAATTGTCCACCACCGTTCACAACTGGATGTGGCAGGACTCGGGACATTGTCCTAGGCCCAACCATCTTCAGCTGCTTCATCAATGACCTTCCCTCCATCATAAGGTCAGATGTGGGGATGTTCGCTGATGATTGCACAGTGTTCAGTTCCATTTGCAATTCCTCAGATAATGAAACATAGAAACATAGAAACATAGAAACTAGGAGCAGGAGTAGGCCATTCGGCCCGTCGAGCCTGCTCCACCATTCAATACGATCATGGCTGATCATCCAAGTCCAGTACCCTGTCCCTGCTTTAATTCCCACAGTACACATATCCCACCCTACCCCCGTAGCCCCACGTATTTAATTCCCCCTAACATATCCCATCCTATCCCCATAACCCCACATATTTAATCCCCCCCTAACACTAAGGGTTAATTTATCATAGCCAAAACTACCTAACCCGCACATGCCCGCCTGCAGCAAGACCTGGACAACATTCAGGCTTGTCTGATAATTGGCAGGTAACATTCGTGCCACACAAGTACCAGGCAATGACCATCTCAAACAAGAGAGAGTCTAACCACCTCCCCATGACCTTCAATGGCATTACCATCGTCAAATCCCCACCATCAATATGCTGGGGGTCACCATTGACCAGAAACTTAACTGGACCAGCCACATAAATACTGTGGCTACAAGAGCAGGTCAGAGGCTGGGTATTCTGTGGCGAGTGACTCACCACCTGACTCCCCAATACCTATCCATCACCGACAAGGCACAAGTAAGGAGTGTGATGGAATACTCTCCACTTACCTGGATGGGTACAGTTCCAACAACACTCAAGAAGCTCGACACCATCCAGGACAAAGCAGTCTGCTTGATCGGCACCCCATGCACCACCTTAAACATTCACTCCCTCCACCACCGGCGTACCGTGGCTGCAGTGTGCACCATCTACAAGATGCACCATGGCAACTCGCCAAGGCTTCTTCAACAGCACCTCCCAAACCCGTGACCTCTTCCACCTAGAAGGACAAGGGCAGCAGATGCATGGGAACACCACCACCTCCAAGTCACACACCATCCTGACTTAGAAGTATATCGCCGATCCTTCATCGTCGCTGGGTCAAAATCCTGGAACTCCCTACCTAACAGCACTGTGGGAATACCTTCACCACACGGACTGCAGCGGTTCAAGAAGGCAGCTCACCACCACCTTCTCGAGGGCAATTAGGGATGGGCAATAAATGCTGGCCTTGCCAGCGATGCCCACATCCGGTGAATGAATAAAAAAAAAAGTTGGAGCTATATTTTATGATTTTAAAATGGGGACTGAATTATGTCTGCATGTCCTGGTCCAATTACCCCTCCCTCTAACCCTGCTGCACCACATTTGGCCACGACTCCCCGGAGGATTGGCCTGTGTTGAAAAAATTGCAAGTGCATAGCACATAAGTATGAGGCTGTTTTTAAAAGGTGTATTTCTGAGTTGCTGACCTTTTTGTTTTGGTACTTAATTGCTTTCTAAGTACTGTGAGACTAAAATATTGCACTGTACAAACATTTTTAAGATGCTATCATTTTTTTGTATTTCTCTGTGAGTCAGTTACATCGACAATCTAAGAACCTCACTGGCAGTCATTCAGTAGAAAGAGTAGCTAATTTTACAACTAATGAGTCAAGAAATGTTGAGTCATGTGGCCAGCGATGTGATTTTGTTGGTGTTTATCTCCTGATCTAGTGATGGGCTGTAAAACCTGGCAGAGGTTATTGGCAGCAATCCAGATTCCTGCATACTGCGAGAGTGGACCTTGGTGAATGGAGTGTTGTCACAGTGACAATCAACCAGTTAATGAGCTCCAGCATCAGTGATATTGATGAATTTGCTGTGACAAGTTATTACAGAACACAGCTGGACGAACCCTGTGAGTTGCGATTACTGCTGTGTGAACTGCAGCCCATTGTTGGGAGTCCCAATGTGTTGTGAGCTGTTGCTATGGGAAGCATTATTTACAGAACACAGTGCACCAGTGTTCCCACTCCAACAGAACCCCTCCAAAAACTTGAACAATAGAACAAATATTCTATGGCTGTAATATTTCATTTTATGGCAATATGTCTACAAAAAGTTGACAAGCACCATTAAGAATAATGAATCACATACAAAAATGATTGTAATCTGATTTGATCCTTTGGAATCTCAATCTCCAATACAAACAAAAAAAATCAGCAAAATGTGAAAAGACAAATTTATGAATAGTTAAACAGGTAACCTAATTTCTGCCTTGGAATGTCTTTCCCTATCAATAGCACACTAAGTGCTTATATAGGTCAGTGAATAAGATCAGCTAAAGAGACTGTGAAGATCACAATGTAATTATGGATGAGGAAGACCTTCCATCTGTCCAGAAAGACCCTAAAGAAGCCGCCATTCCATCTCCCATCCAATTGTTTCTGACATGATCGTAAGGTTTTCACCTCCACTATTCTATCTGGGAGTCCATTCCATTTTTCACAGAATTTCACAGAATCCCCACAGTGCAGATAGAGGCCATTTCGGCCCATCGAGCCTGCACCGACACATATCCCACCCTATCCCCGTAACCCCACTTTATTTAATCCCCCCTAACACTAAGGGTCAATTTATCATAGCCAAATCAACCTAACCCGCACATCTTTGGACTGTGGGAGGAAACCGGAGCACCCGGAGGAAACCCACGCAGACACAGGGAGAATGTGCAAACTCCACACAGACAGTCACCCGAGGCCGGATTCGAACCCGGGTCTCTGGCGCTGTGAGGCAACAGTGCTAACCACTATACCACCGTGTTGCCACCGATTTTGTTGTTTCCATGTGTTGATCGCTCTGTGTGAAGAACTTCCTGATATCAGTCCTTAATTTACCTTTTGCAAGTTTAAACCTGGGTCTCCTTATCCTACTCACGCAATTGAATTCGAAGTAATTTTCCAGATGAACCTTTTCCATACCATTTACTGTTCTGTATACCTCTACAAGATCTCCTCTCGGATGTTTCCTTTCAAGGCTGAAAAGCCCAGATTTCTCCCAAGTATTCCTCATAAATCAGATGTTTGACAATAGGGATCGGCCTCCTCGCTCTTCTCTGCACTGCCTTCAGCATTCCAGTGATCAAAACTAGACACGGTACTGAAGGTGTGGTCTGACCAAAGCATTACGGAGGAAAAATTCAGTTGGTTGCGCCTCCCGTTAGCACCTTAAGAGGGCGCTAATGGGGCGCAAAGCATCTAGCGCCCAGGCGCGGTGAAGTTTGCGCCGCTCACGAAATTAACTAGACATTTTGCGGCGGCGCTAAACACTACCGCCACGATCTTCTGCGCCGGCAGATCATGATGTCACTCGAGTGCGCAACGCCCCGGTATCGCCCCGGAGCGGATATTGAGTGGCGCCCCCTGCCTTACCGCCTGACGCTAGCAACGACAGGTTGAGGGGAGCGTTCTGCAGTCATGAAGGGAAAGGGGGAGCGCTATTTAAAGGTGACCGCTTCCTGCCTTTTATTGTTGGTGCCATTTTTGAACTACGCATTCTGAGAGAGAGAGAGAGAGACTTCTGGAGAGATTCAACGTTGTGTGAAGGAGTTTTGGGTACTGAGCAGCACTTTGCAGGTTCATTTTGATTTGCCATTCCTTGTATCAATTTAGCAGAGACTGTGGGGGCTGCACTCTGAGCTCTTTGCCTGGTACTCTCCATTGTTCTTTCCAGCACATTTGATGTGCAAGTCTCTCCAGGCCGAGATTCAAGGCTGCAATGAGCAGGATGTGGATGGAAAGCAAGATTAACCATCCCCTTTAAGAACTGGCCCGTGCCATTGTGTGTGTGTTCCATTGCTGACTGACATTACATGAGCTTCGCCAGCGCTCTGAGGTAGCGCCTCGCTCCTCGGCCTTTGCGCCTTAAGACAGGTGTGAAGCGCCTGATTTAGCACTCCAATCACCTCCAGGGGCGATAAAAGTCAAGTTTGCAGTCGGTGGCGATAATTAGCGCCGGGCACTAATCTTTGCGCCCGGCCGATAATTGCGCCCCAAATGAGGCGATACTGAATTTCTCCCCCTACGTGTTTTATATACTCAGCAGGTCAGGCAGCATCTGTGGAGAGAGAAACACAGTCAGCGTTCCAGGTCGATGTCTTTTCGGCAGGTCACCAACCTGAAACGTTGGCCTGGAAATTGCGGTCCGAGCCTTGCTGCCCGCGTACGCCTCCGAACCGCAAGAAAACTATGTACTCACCTGGTGTCGCCAGAGCTTCGGACTCTTGCGGTCCTGGACCTGCAGGCATATGCCTGTGTAAAGGCCCACGTATCCCAGGGGCGCACGCGGTTCGCAAACGCTCCTGGGATCATGTGGGCCAGGCCAACCAATGACAAAGGGGGATTCCTATTATGCTTATGGAGATGCCATTTACATATGGAATCCCCATAAGCTTAATAGAAATTACCTAATAAATAAAATTTCACAGCACTGAAATAAAAATAAATCATCACAGGTTCAAAATTAATTAAAATAACCTTTCATTAAACATTTAAAATAAAATTTAAATTTTTTGAAAAATAAATTTAAATATTTTTAAACAGGACAAAAATAACCTGAACTAATTTTAAATGCAAGTGAATGTTTAAATCATTTAAAAATTTTATTTTAACCTTTATTTTAACTCTTACGCTGGTAAAAGAAGGCCTTATGCCTGCTTTTACCAGGCGTATGGGTTTGGTGGGTATTCACTGGGCAGTCGTTGGGCAAATAGCTCAACTCTGCGCCAGTGAAAGTGAAAGTGAATTTACAGCGGATGTGTACGATCTGTCGAGGAGAAACTTGATGGATCGCAAGCCCCGTAAATTCTGGGCCGTTATCTCTGTTTCTCTCTCCGCAGATGCTGCCTGACCTGCTGAGTATTTCCAGCATTTTCTGTTTTTATTTCAGCTTTCTAGCATCTGCAGTATTTTACTTTAGTTTGATTCTGACTTCCTCTGACTTATATTTTACTGTTTTGACGACATAGTTCAACATTCTATTTGTTTTGTTGGTTGCTGCTCCACATTGGCTGCACATTGACTGCCGAGCTTACTACTCCTAGGCCTCTTTCTACTTCATCCTTAGCTATTTCAACATCCCCCTTATTACTCCCACCTCCTCCCCGCTCTGACATAACCACATTCTTTTCTGCCTTTCAACAGTTTTTCAAGTTTTGCCTGGTATCCCCGTAGCTTTGAGCTTAACTAATTCTTTAATTCAAACATTGTTCTTATAAACTTTGTTTTTAATCAGGGCGAGGGATGTAAGAAATTAGATTTTGTTCCCCCCTTTTTATGCTCATTGCGTTAAGCTCAGTATTCGAGGAGCCTGGCTATATCTGCACCGTAACCCTGATATCAGCCAGGCATCCTATTGGCAGAATATGACACTCTTATTTTCCACAGTTAGTGTTAGAGTATGTGAGGGAGGCTTCTCAAATGAAATCAAATTATTGATAGATCAGGTGATGCTGAGGACTTTTCATTGATATCCGGATTGAGTCTACATAAGCAGATTTGGTTTTAGGAGGCTTGAAGCTTTGATGTCTTTTGCTTTCGGCTGACTCCAAGCCCATGTCTCTGAAGTGAAATGGCCAATGTTCGCACCTTTTGTGGCACTCGGCTAATGGGTTGACATTATATAAATACCTTCAAAGCTCCATGATCCTAGGCTGTGATCCATCTACCACAGCCACATGAGTTTCAGCACTAAAGCACAAAATAGAAAGTGCATGCAGAAGATAATCTCGCTTTTTGTAGGTAGGATAAGAAAAGAGTTGGTCTAAGTGACGTTCATTCTGACTGAAGACTGATTTTTTTTTTTAACTTGTCACAGTAACGTTTAGAAATAATTTTTTTGCGGAACTGAAGGAGTTGTGAGTTTCTTGGTATAAACAGGAATGTTCTAATGCCTTTGCCATAACTTATATTGCCCATGATGGCTAATTTGGTTAATGGAATCATGCAGTTGTTTAAGGGAGATGTTTACTGACGCAAAGCCTGATCTAGTTCTGACCCAACACCCACATGTCACTGGATAGTGATCAGGAGCAGAATTCCTGGCCAACTTTCCTACTGTAACCTACTGAATCTAATGGCAGTGAGGCCAATTGTAGCAACTCTGACACCACCATGTTTGAAGCCAGCTTACTCAGCACAGACTGGGAATCAAACCTGATTCTGTATGAAAACAAAAATAGAAAAAGCTGGGAAGGCAGCATCTGTGGATGAGCAGAAGTCACCTGACCTTTCAGGTCTTAAGAGTTTCGGGACTTAAGACCCTTTCTCGGGACCGGAAGCGCCTTAAGACCTGAAACGTCAGTGATGTCTGTTTTTCCACAGATGCTACCTGGCCTGCTGAGTATTTCCAGCTTTTTCCGTATTTGTTTTCAGATTTCCAGCACCTGCAGCATCTTATTTTCTGGTTCTGCTTGATCTGTAT
This sequence comes from Squalus acanthias, assembly GCA_030390025.1. Classification (NCBI taxonomy): domain Eukaryota; kingdom Metazoa; phylum Chordata; class Chondrichthyes; order Squaliformes; family Squalidae; genus Squalus; species Squalus acanthias. The sequence goes on from CM059438.1 coordinate 36,322,246, forward strand.
GACTCAGCTACTCACTACCTTAACCAGCTGAGAAACTGGGAGAGCTTCAGAAATCACATAACCTGCTGCATTGCAGTGTCGTACAGCCAGTATTAAAGCTCAATTCGCCAGTTTAGATTGAAAGCATGGTTTAGCTAGTGAGTAGGTGTAAATCTGTTGGAAATGGATGAAGTCTTAGGCCGCGATTTTCTTTGAGGAGGCGGGTTGGAGTCGGGTTGCCTGGTGGGTGGGTTCCGGTCCCGCTGCCGGTTTCAGCCGCTCCCAATTCACGATTTTAAATTAAGTGGCCTGATTAAGCCCGCCGTGCGCGCTACCCGGCCCAATGAGTGGGAGCGGGGCTGATGCTCGCCTATGATGATGTCATTCATTCAGTTGTTTTTAAGGGGCCCATGTAGCATTAGCTTTAATTTCGTTTGTGCTGCTGTGGAAATCGGCCCAGGTGAGCATGACTGCTGCCAAAGCAAAGGCTGCTCCTCGCTTCGATGAGGACTCCCTCCAAGCTCTTCTGGAGGGAGTAAGAGGGCGCAGGGAGATTCTGTTCCCTCCCGATGGCCGGAGGAAGCCTCCTCAGCAGACAAAGGCAGCCTGGCTGCAAATTGCTGAGGAGGTGAGCGCTAGGTCCTTATGCTCACGCACCTGGGTGCAGTGCCGAAAACGGATCAATGATCTTCTGCGCTCATCAAAAGTGTGTATCACATCACACTTACCTTCAATCTGCTTCCCTTCTCTTCTCATCACCGGCACTCTGCTTTGTAAGCCTGCCCTTCCACATCCCACCTTACCTTTACTTCCCTTGCACCCTTACCTATCCATCTCTCTCTATGTACTGAATCACTTCACCATCCTACTATGCACCCCTCACACTCACTCTCATTGTTATGCAATGACAACAACTGACAACGCACAGGAGGCAGCTTCCTCTTGCCACCTCACTCCATCTTGGCCTCCCTCTAAGCTTCTATGTTATGGATTCTTCGCAGTCACTCCATCACTCTCGCTGAAACTCCACTTGTGTCCCTCCTTGCAGGAAAAGATAGCCCACAATAAGAGGGAGAGAGCGACGACAGGAGAGGGCCACCATCACTTGCCACATTAACTTACGCTGAGGAGGCTGCTCACGAGATCGTGGGAGATGGCGAGGAGCTGGATGTGGAGGACAGAGAGATGGGCGCAGTAGAGGAAGCTGGTGAGAGAATAGGTTTTCAACCCTCATTTAGATTTCATGATTGAGTGAAATGGCATATGATGCTCATAGAGATTGACTTTTGATCATCTGCACAATAGGATGTGTCTGCTACGTTAATATCACATGTCTAACTCATGCCTTTATTCTCCCACAGGACCATTGAGAGCCCCCCTCCCCACTGTCCAGGAGGAAGAGCCGGATGACTCCTCAGAGGAATCTGCAGCCTCTGAGGGAGCAGTGCCACCAGAAATCAGCGCAGCCAGCAACAGCGAAAATACGCACACCTCAGCGGGTCATTCGCGACATAGAGTAGTGTTGTCACCTGGTTATCACAGCTCACAAGTGAGCAGGAGCAGATGGTGGAGACAGCAACAGCAGTGGAGAGTCCTCGTCAGTGGCCGCAGGACGCTCCTAGCTCTGCTCAGCTGCATGTAGACGCTGTGCCTCTGGGGCCATCCAGAAAGAGAGCAGTGCTGGAACTTTAGCAACAAGTGCAAGAGTCTCTGACAGGGTTTGCATCCACGGTAACTGCGAGTGTGCAGAGAATGGAGGAGTCCATCTCAAATATGAGCACTGCCTTGGTGGAGGCAATGGCGCATGAACGTACCACCATGGAGAGGGTGGCAACCTCCTTGGAGGAGATAACTCGCCAGACTGAACAGAGCATGGTGACTCTTCTAAATAGATGGTCTGCTATGGAGGATAGATGGGCATCTATTGAGGAGAGACACCAGAGGTACTTGGATGTCCCTGTTATGATGACTGTCGGTACAGAGATGGCCCCATTAATGTTCAGCTAGGTGCTCTCCAGCCACTTGCTAGCACTGAAGTGTGGGTGACCCATGAGAGGGATGTTGGTGGCCGACAACAAGGAAGTGTGGGCTCCTTTCCAAGCGCTCACACGACCATGCCACTGCGGAGCCCTCAGTCAGAGCCCCAGATTCCGCACCCAACTGAGATGGCCGTCTCGGCCCCTGCACAGCCGCAGGAAGAGCAGACTGTTGAAGAGCCCTCCCAGGCTCCCAAACCCAGAGGACGCCCGCCAAAGGCGTCTAAGCAGGTGCAGCATAAAAGTGAGCAAGGTGTCTCTACATCTGCGGAAGCCATAGGGGAAGCACCACATAGAAGCACGCGTAAGAGGAAGTTAACACATAAATAGTCACAAGGGTAGTCACTTGGGTGTTTTCTTGTGTAACAAAGTAGCGATTGTCGTCCTGATTGTCATTTTATTAAACAAAAGTGATGGCAAAGAGTTGAAGATTTGGCCTATGTATGCTGAGAAATGGAAGTTGCACAGTGAGGGCTCAGGGCGACTTGTAATGATGGTGGTGAGAGTGATAGGAAAGCACCATTTATTGGACAGATGATGTATGGTGTGTTAAGAAGGTCGTCCAAACATTAATCTCCATCTGCCAGCCACCAGTGGTTGAAGCGTAAGCTTACGCAAATCTGGCATGGATGAGTGTATCCCTTGCCTGACGGCCAGCAATGTGGTCGCATGCTGATGGAATTGGCACATCCGGCCCCGCAAGGTGTCCCTCATCTGCCGCCTCCTCCAACTCCTCATCCTCCTCCTCCTCTGAGGAGGAGGAGGCTGTGTGCTGAGCCACTTGTTCCTCAGGCAGCGCTAAGCCATGCTGCTGTGCGATGTTGTGCAGCGCACAGCAGATCATGATGATTCTGGAGACCCTGGCTGGTGCATACTGCAGGGCTCCACCAGATCTGTCGAGGCATCGGAATCGCATTTTCAGCAAGCCGATGGTTTGCTCTATGATGCTTCTGGTGGAAATGTGGCTCAGATTGTACCGCTCCTCAGCCTCGTTTGATGGCCTCCTCATTGGTGTCATGAGCCACTTTTTCAGGGCATAGCCCTTATCGCCAAGTAGCCATCCGGAAAGTTGGGTTGGCGGATTGAAGAGCTGAGGCACAGTAGACTGCCACAGGATGAAGGAGTCATGGCAACTGCCAGGGAACTTGGCGCAAACATGCATAATGTTCTTCCTGTGGTTACATACCAACTGGACGTTAAGGGAGTGGAAGCCCTGTGGTTGACAAATACAGCTGGGTTGTGATGGGGTGTCCGTAAGGCCACATGTGTGCAGTCGACGATGCCCTGCACCATTGGGAAGCCTGCCATATTTGCAAAGCCAACCACGCACGCGGTTACACTTGCTTCATCCGTGGAGAAGTGGATGTAATTGTGCGACTTTGCAAAGAGGGCATCGGTAACCTGCGTGAGGCAACTGTGGGCGGCCAACTGGGAGATGCCGCTGATGTCTACTGCTGATCCCTGGAAGGAGCCCGAAGCAAAGAAGTTGAGGGCGGTGGTGACTTTAACAGCCACTGGTAAGGAGTGTCCACCCGCTCCTCTGGGCTCCAGGTGTTGGTGCAGCAGTGCGCAGATGTCAGCGACTAACTCTCACGAAAGTCTCAGCCTCCTTTGGCACTGCTGCTCACTCATGTTGAGGAAGCTCATCCTCTGCCTGTAAACCCTGTGTTGGGGTTATCTCCTGCGGTGAAGTGCAGGCCTGCGCTGACGCCTTCCACCCTGTGCAGCATCAGGTGGCTGAGGAGAAGGTTGGTGCTCCTGTTGCTGGTGGGGCTGTTCTGCCTGGTTCTGGAGCTGCCGCGGCTGCTCTTCCTCCGAATCTGACGACCAGGATGAGAGGATATAAATGGTTCCCGTTCCACTGGTGGATATCTCAGTTGAGCAATAGAGGTTTCAAGCGCTCAGTCAAAGGGGCCAGAGGGTCTTCCAAGGAGGTCACACTGCAGATGGATCTCAGCTTGAACACTCGAGATCAGTAGAGCTGCAAAATGTTAGCCAAAACCTCAAAGCACTAACTTGTGCCATCTGAAACTCAGCCTTGTTGTAGGACCGCTTTTAAGCTACTCCAGCAGCTGCCAACAATTCAGGTCCTCGCTAAACCCGGCACAATGCAGCTGGCGTGTTTGTCTGACAACGGGCAACATGCAGAAAATGCTCCAAAATCAGAACAGGTAGATTAGCAAGGCAGTTAACAAGCTGTTAACTGCCTTAAGTGCCTCTCCCGCCGTTTGGTGTCGGGTCTGATCGGGACTCGCAGACCCAACACTTTGCAAAGTAGCGTGGAGGCAGCGGGTTCGCAACCCGCTGTCAATCATTTAGATTTTTACTCCCGACCCATCTCCAAACCCGCCCTCTGAGCGCCGGCAAATTCGCAGCCCCAGTGTTTGCTGTGCTAAATCTAAGTAGGTAAGTAGAACGGAGCTACTTCATCACCGCTTCTTGTTTTATCCTGCTGTTTTCCAGCTTGATGATGTCCTGCACTATAAGCTTTGGCTGTTCACCGAGGTGTCTTTATAAAGAATTGTTTTTATTTTTGCAGGTTAAGGTGACTTTTGTACCCTGACCCAGCAGGCACCCTAGCCTGCTGAAACAGAAACTCCACACAATTAGCACAACAAAGTGCATCATTTTCAGGGGGTGGGGCAATTATTCTACTTCACTTTCAAAACAATTCTCCAGCACTGTCAGAAATGAAAAACACCGCAAGTTCATTTTTGTGTCGAGATTATTTGTGTATTAAACAACTGGTAGTTAGTACCAATTTCAAAATATGGTATTCTGCTACTCCTAGACTGAAAGTGATCAATATGCCAATGAAATTAGTTGACATCGACCCTTTGATTCCTAAAAACTTGAGAAGTTCCCATTATTTTCAGTACAGCGTGGATCTGAGGGAAAAATAGGCCAGTCAGCTAGTGAAAGTAATACTCATTTAAACTATAATGAGAAGTCGCACAACACCAGGTTCTGGTCCAACAGTTTTATTTGAAATCACAAGCTTTCGGAGCTATCGATCGCCCCTTCCTCAGGTGAAGTAAAGAGGAAGGGGCGATCGATAGCTCCGAAAGCTTGTGATTTCAAATAAAACTGTTGGACTATAACCTGGTGTTGTGCGACTTCTCATTTTTGTCCACCCCAGTCCAACACCGGCATCTCCGCATCATGACCATTTAAACTATGACCAACTGAACATATTGTATTAGTGAATATGATCTCATGCTTATCTTTGCTTCTTGTACTGATATAGGAATTTAGTGCTCTGATCAGGGTTTAATACTGTGCTTTTGATTCATTTCTGTGGGTTATTTTTCATACAAACAAATTTTCCTTTTGCAACAAGCAAGAGATCACAATGGGAGTTAAAACAGGGAAATTTATTCTGTACCTTTTGGTATTGCAGTTATTCCATTTTGAGGTGTGATTCTCAAAACCAAATGCAATATTCTAAGTGTGGTTCGTAAAGTGCATTGTAAAGCCTGAGCATAACTTCTATAGACTTGTATTTTACTGTTGCGGCCATCCATCCTCCCACTCCTGTTAACTGTTTTAATTGCTGTGCCACATTGTCCAGACAAATAAAGTGATGAGCCTACTTTTACTTCGGAGTCTCTTTCTAAGTCTCCCTGTGCTAATTCTGTTCTGTTCTTTGCAAATTTATGCCTCACGTTCTTTTTAGACTTATATGTGTAACACTTTACACTTATCAGTGTTAAATTCCACTCGCCGTGAGCGGGTAGCAGTTACATCTGGATTCGAGCCTATTTCGACTGGCCCTTTAAATTCCCCCGAGAGGGCCAGAGGCGATTTCTTGCCAACAACAACAACTTGTATTTATACAGCGCCTTTAATGTAGTAAAACGTCCCACTGCCCTGTCAAGGGAATGTGTCTGGGACAGGTTCCAGGGTTTCTGAGGAAGTTCTGCTCTTTACATCTTACTTGGGCATCAGTGACGTTCTGTTGAGGGCTGTAAAGAGGCCCCAAACCTTTGCTAGGGAAAAGTAATAGAGCCCAGAGGTGATCAATTGCCTTTCCAACGAGGCCCATTTGCTCCATTGGGAGGAGAAGGTCTGAGGAAGAGGAATATCTTTGGCGTCTCGCCGAGCTTCCCTGCCACTGTCAGAGCAGCACTGCTCCAGCATTCCTGTGGTCGGTTCAGGGCGGGTGTCACTGATGTGCCCTTGCAGGTGCAATAAGCCCAGCTGGCCATGCAAATGACCCTATCCCCAGGATTTGGAGTGGGTCTGTGGCTTGGATTCCACTCTTCCATACTTCTGCCATTGGACCGAATCCCCAGGAATTTGGGGGCTTAAATGTCTAAGCATTTGTCTCCACCCAACACACACACTCCCTCTCCCCACCACCACTGGTTTCACTATTCTCTCGTGAGTATTTTTTTAAATTGTTTAACCATTTAAAAAAATCTAGTCCCATGTTCTACACTGGATTCTTGTCCCATTTAAATTAATTAGTTCAGTGGAACTTTGACAATAGTTTATTGAAAGTCTAAAATATCTTGAGTATTACTCTTTATCTAGTGTGCCTATTAAAATAGATTATTGGTGCATTAATATGACACATTACAAAGTATTTAAACAACCTGGTTCTTCTTTTCGTGCAGAAGCACCCTCTGTGACCATATTCCATCAGACCCTTTGTGACAATGTGATATTGTTGGTTTGTTTCAGTCGAACCTCCCACACAGCTGCAGTATACAGACCTACCAGTCCATGCTGCTATTCTGACTCCCTGACATATTGCGGCAAAGGCCTTCATTGGTGAACTTCCATTTTAAAACAATAAATGCACCATTGACAATTTCCAATCTACTTTTCCAATCTGCTCCGTATGAGGGCTAATGTTTGTGATCTAGACTTGGAGAGTGTGTGCTAGTTCAGGTCTTTTACTGAAATAAGGTTAGTGTGTTCTAATGTTTTTGGTCCTGTCAATACATTGGACATTCTTAATGACCATTTAAGCAGCACAAAAATCGTTTAAAATGTTGCTGTAAAATTGCCTTTGGGTCAATGATAGGAGATTCACTGTTTCTTTTTGAAGTACAGTCTCTCTAATGCATTACTGTGTTTCTTTGTTTCTGTTCCAAAAAAAGACAAAATGATAGTTGGGAGTATTGTGGTCAATTCTGGGCACCACACTTCAGGAAAGATGTAAAGGTCTTAGAAAGGATTCAGAAGAAGTTTACCAGGATGTTATCAGGGATGAGGGACTTCAGTTATGAGGAGAGGTTGGAAAAGTCAGGACTGTTCTCCTTGGAACAGAGAAGGTTAAGCGGTGACCTAATGGAGGTTTTCAAGATAATGAGAGGTTTTAATAGAGTAGATAGAGAAAAACTATTCCCTCTGGTGAGTGGGTCAATAACCAGAGGTCATAGATTCAAAATCATTGGCAAAAGATCTAGAGGGGAGATGAGGAGAATTTTTTTCTCTCAGAGAGTTGTCAGGATCTGGAACGCTCAACCTGAAAAGGTGGTGGAAGCTGATTCCATCAATAATTTTAAAAGAGAGCTGGACAGTTACTTGAGGATGAGGAACTTACAGGGTTACGGACAAAAAGCGGGGGTGTGGGACTAAGCACAATTGCTCTTTCAAACAGCAAGCACAGGCACGATGGGCCGAATGGCCTCCTTCTGTGCTGTAAATTTCTATGATAGCAGCCCTAGCATTTTTGAAAATAAAAGCATTTAAAAAGAAAGGAAATTATTGAATTTGCTGTTAAATTCTGAGGCACTATATGAACATAGACATAGAATCATAGAATAGTACAGCACAGAAGGAGGCCATTCAGCCCATCGAGTCTGTGCCGGCTCTTTCGAAGAGCAATCCAGTTAGTCTCACTCGCTCGCTCTTTCCTCATTTCTCTGCAATTCTCTCACCTTTAAGTATTTATCCAATTCCCTTTTGAAGGCTACTGTTGAATCTGTTTCCACCACCCTATCAGGCAGTGCATTCCAAATCCTAATCACTCTTAGCGTAAAAAAGTTTTCCTCGTGTCACCTCTGGTTCTTTTGCCAATCACCTTAAATCTGTGCCCTCTGGTTATCGATCCTTCAGCCAGTGGTAACAGTTTCTCTTTATTTACTCTATCTAAACCCTTCATGATTTTGAACACCTCTATCAAATCTCCTCTTAAACCTTCTCTGCTCTAAGGAGAACAACCCCAGCTTCTCCATTCTAACCATGTAACTGAAGTCCCTCATCCCTGAAAACATTCTAGTGAACCTCTTCTGTAGTGCAACGAGATCTGGGAGTCCTTGTGCACCAGTCGCTGAAGGTAAGCATGCAGGTGCAGCAGGCGGTTAAGAAGGCAAATTGTATGTTGGCCTTCATAGCGAGAGGATTCGAGTGCAGGAGCAAGGATGTCTTGCTGCAGGCCTTGGTGAGACCACACCTTGAGTATTATGTGCAGTTTTGGTCGCCTTATCTGAGGAAGGATGTTCTTGCCATGGAGAGAGTGCAGTGAAGATTCACCAGACTGATACCTGGGATGGCAGGAATGACGTATGAAGAGAGATTGGGTCGATTAGGCTTATATTTGCTAGAGTTTAGAAGAATGAGAGGGGATCTCATTGAAACTTATAAAATTCTAACAGGACTAGACAGACTAGATGCAGGAAGGATGTTCCCGATGGCGGGGGAGTCCAGAACCAGAGGTCACAGTCTAAGGATAAGGGGTAAGCCATTTAGGACTGAGATGAGGAGGAATTTCTTCACCCAGAGAGTGGTGAACCTGTGGAATTCTCTACCACAGAAGGCAGTTGAGGTCAATTCATTAAATATATTCAAGAAGGAGATAGATATATTTCTTAAGGCTAAAGGGATCAAGGGATATGGGGAGAAAGCAGGGACAGGGTACTGAATTTGGATGATCAGCCATGATCTCATTAAATGGCGGAGCAGGCTCGAGGGGCCGAATGGCCTACTCCTGCTCCTATCTTCTATGTCTATGTCTATGTACCCTCTCCAAAGCCTTCATGCCTTTCCTAAAGTGTGGTGCCCAGAATTGGACGCAGTACTCCAGCTGGCGCCAAACTATTATTTTGTATAGGTTTAGCATAACTTCTATATGAAAATTGAAATGATTATGTTTTACCACCCTAAGCCACAGCTTGCTGTAATGGAGCAAAGTAGTAAATATTGGGCCTTAGAATCAGTCTAGCAGCAGTTGTCACATGACTAATGCACCCTGAACAGCTTTGTCCTGCTATCAGTCATTGCACATTTTAGCCTTTGGCGAGTTTGCAGCCAATTCTCATAGAATTGCAATCAGCCATTATAAGAGAGAAAACTAGTTGTTTATCTGACTTGGACGCCGATGGATGCTCAACCTGGAGAAACAGATAGCCTGGCTCCATCAATATGAAGAAAATTTAGAACTAATAATGAGCAGGCAAACAAAAAAATACATTGTGCATCAGGCAGGATGAGAGATCCCTCTCAGAATATGATCTTTGATGGGCTAGTGGCTAAAGGTGCTATACAGGCAAGAAAGTCGTAGGCTTGAGTTAATTAATCAGCTGGGGAAGTAACAATTGGCCCTAATTCCCCTGTGCTGGGGAGAGGAGCAATAGTCAGCGGTGAACCATAGGCCAGCTTCGTCATCCGTTCAGGAGAGATAAGATAGGGACAAAAGATGGAGAAGAAAAACACACTGGAATAATATCACACCCATGTGATTTAAGGATTCAGGCAACTGTTACAAAGTGCTTGAGGCTGAGTCTCACTATTGCCGTCTGAACTCCGATTTGAGAGTAATCACTCCTCGGTAGTCATTACATTACATTTATATAAAAAAGGAAAGATTTTGCTTCTAAGATGGATCTTCCATGCATCTTAATTAATACATGTCCTGCCTACGTTGTATTCACCGTTCTGATAAAACTGGTTTGAAGATCACATGTCATGGTCTAGTTTGTAAATTTTCCCAACAGCTGCAGATATTTTCTTGGAGTTGCTGTGGCTAAAAGAATTTGACACAATGTAATCAGTAAAATACTACAAGAAGCTACTGTGGGAATGTTGGCTGTGCAGCTTGTGGTTAGGACAGTATGGTGGAGGAGGAGTAGCTGGACATCAGCATTTGACAAGCCTGCGCCAGGCGGATTTGGAGGAACCCTGATCCGGTATTCAATTTGCACCGAGAGCCCCGTGTCTGAATCTTATCGTCAACTGTCATTGAACTGTTCGTCTAATTGGGTGAATTTTGTCAGGTCTTGGCTAGGTTTCTAGTCTGAACACCTTGCAGTTGTGAAACATGTGGAAGAGTGTGAAAGTTAACTGATGGATCTTGTCTTGCAGAAGCACGCATCTTATTACTCAGTTACAGTGCATTGACAGTCTGTAACCAAGACAATCCCATTCATTCACCTGTGGGGGGGGGGGGGGGGGGGGGGAGTGTGGAGTCTGGAGGCCATTGAGACAAAGAAAGAGTGGTGAAGAAGGAAAGAAATGGCAGCCTTGTAAACGTCTAGAAAAGAGCTGATTTGAAGCATCAAATCCTTACATTTAGCAGAGATTTATATCCCTGAGATGCACCTTTCCAGGGGAAGTGGTTGCACAGGTTTTTATTTTAGTAGCCTATTTAATAAAGTTAGCCCATTGTAGCTCCTGAGGTAAAGTCAAAATACAAAATAATTACAAATTCTGGACAAAACAATTAATATTATAACTTAATATATTAAAATGACAAGGAGTATTACAAAAGATAGAATTAAGTTTTGACTAAGTTAAGTAAATCATCAATCATTGAATTGGTAACCACCAAAGCCTTTGAAGACCAAAGCAGTGTCCATGGTTATAATTTCCTCTCAAATAACTCTGTGCTGTGGTTGCCTTCCCCCCCCATTAATTCCAGGGTTCCCTGGGCATCCATCTCTGCCCCCACTCAGTTCTTTTTTCATATCAGCGACCTTGTTCAATCATAGTCCAACCCTATCTACTTGTTCTCTGATGTTTCTACTCTACATTAATCAACTTCCTTCAGAACACACACCCTCACTGTACACCACTTCCGATCCACTTGAAAAGCAATGGTTGAATTGCTACATCTTGATCTCTTCCATGCGCTTTGTGGCATTGAAAATCCTGCTACTTTAAATTCTTCATTATCTTTGTTGCTTGCTAGTCAAACTAACAGTTATCACTTTTTATGGTCCTACCCTTAGTCCTTCTTCATCTATTGACAATTTTGGTTCAAGGAACATTGGGGTTTTTTCTTGAATGCCTTAACAACTCCTAGCTTGCTATAAAGCTGGGCCGAGAAATTGCGTCCCATTTTGGGCACCGAATCATTGTAATCTGGTGAGGGGAGGAATTTGGGACAGAATCTGTTCCCATCCTTTTCTGTCCAGACTGATCGATTCCAATGGTGGAAGGGGGGTGGGGGGGGTTGTGGTTCTCTGCACCGCACCCCAGTCATAACGTTCCTTCTGGAAGTGAGACTGGCAGGATGATCCTCCAGAAATCCTGCTAATTCTGCCCAGCATAAGTCCTCTAAATGGGCCCCAAAATACCGTATCCCAATGGCAATGAGTTCCCAGTAGGAGACCAGCAAACAGCGGTGGAGAAACTTACAGTTACAACTTTTAGCTTTTGACATTTTGGCTGGATGGAACGGCAAGATGTTGCTCTGGAATTCGGGTGCCCAGGGGGCAGGTGCTCCAGTAGAACAGTGAATGTTATGGCGGCCTGCCCTTATTGGGCAAATGACCCCATCCATGGGATTTGGGATGTGGTCACTGTTGAGGCAGATGGTTGGACACTTAGGGGGAGAAATTCAGTATCGCCCCATTTGGGGCGCAATTATCGGCCGGGCGCAAAGATTAGCGCCTGGCGCTAATTATCGCCACCGACTGCAAACTTGACTTTTATCGCCCCTGGAGGTGATTGGAGCGCTAAATCAGGTGCTTCACACCTGTCTTAAGGTGCAAAGGCCGAGGAGCGAGGCGCTACCTCAGAGCGCTGGCGAAGCTCATGTAATGTCAGTCAGCAATGGAACACACACACAATGGCACGGGCCAGTTCTTAAAGGGGAGGGTTGATCTTGCTTTCCATCCACATCCTGCTCATTGCAGCCTTGAATCTCGGCCTGGAGAGACCTGCACATCAAATCTGCTGAAAAGAACAATGGAGAGTACCAGGCAAAGAGCTCAGAGTGCAGCCCCCGCAGTCTCTTCTAAATCGATACAAGGAATGGCAAATCAAAATGAACCTGCAAAGTGCTGCTCAGTACCCAAAACTCCTTCACATAGCATTGAATCTCTCCAGAAGTCTCTCTCCCTCTCTCTCAGAATGCGTGGTTCAAAAATGGCACCAACAATAAAAGGCAGGAAGCGGTCGCCTTTAAATAGCACTCCCCCAGTCCCTTCATGACTGCAAAACGCTCCCCTCAACCTGTCGTTGCTAGCGTCAGGCGGTAAGGCAGGGGGCGCCACTCAATATCCACTCTGGGGCGATACCGGGGCGTTGCGCACTCAACTGACGTCACGATCTGCCGGCGCAGGAGATCGTGGCGGTAGTGTTTAGCGCTGCCGCAAAATGTCTAGTTAATTTCGCGAGCGGCACAAACATCGCCGCGCCTGGGCGCTAGATGATTTGCGCCCCATTAGCGCCCTCTTAAGGCGCTAACGGGAGGCGCAACCAACTGAATTTTTCCCCCTTATACTCTGGGATGTCACCATGCAGAATTTTTCGGCCACACCGTCACCAAGACATCACCGAGGGGGGATAAACACTTGTCATGTACATCAATCACTATTTGGAAATTGAATCTGGATGCACTTTATTTTAAATGTGTCCATTTCTTCTGATAAATGCAAGTTGTTGTTGGTGCAGGATAATGTATTACAGATTAAAGATGGGCATCCACGCACGGTAGTTGAGAGGGTTTAGCGGACCGTTTGCAGTTGGTGCTTTGGGTCAATGTTAATGCATTGGGCGGATGTAGCACTTGGTTAAAGGACTTTTCTCTGCGAGGCTGCCACATTAGCTTTACTGCCTCCAATAGTAATTCAGCAGGGACATCTGGCTCCTTGTCAGGGTACAGCACTGCCCATGGCTACAGTTGCGTCTCTTCCGCCTTTTACCGCCCACCCCCAACTTACATTATTTTTCACCCATTAATTTAAGTAGTCGGGGACTGAGTGGAGTAGGAAATTGGTCATTGAATAACTAAAATGTATTCAGTGGACTGTAACCTCCCATGTGGAGGTATGAAGCTGCATATATGTTTGTAAGTATGTTGATCTGAATGCCTAATTTCATTTAAAAGTGGGGATAATTTGTTTCCCTCTTTGCCAATGTGGTTTAGACTGTTTTGTGGCATCTATCAATCCACTTCCAAGGTAATATAGGGTGTTTGTACATTGATAACAAACACCTCAAGATAATTACAATAGCTGTGGTTTCGCCTACCTCGGGGGGTCCGGTGCGTCCGGGGTCGGTGGCAGGGTGCAACCCCGCTGCTGGCTCCAGCACGCTGTCCAAAGTAATCTTACGCAGATTGGGCTTGTTAAGCCCACCCAGCGCGTTTCCCAGCCAATTGAAGGAAGCGGGTCTGATGACGTCACTTGATGGTTTCCTTAAAGGGACCATGCGCAAATTGATTTTGACAGTTGTGCTGTCCGTGTTCTGCAGCATTGAGGTGCTGCAAACACTGACAATCACTGCACAAAGGTGCACGGCTGCACCCAGGCTCTCCCATGACTCCCTCCATATGCTTATGGAGGGAGTCACAGCATGCAGGGAGGTCCTCTTCCCTTCCAATAGGCGGAAGAGACCTCCCCAGGAGATCAACGCAGCCTGGTTGCACATTACACAGGAGGACACAAGCAGGGATGTCGTCAGGAGGACCTGGCTGCAGTGGCGCAAATCTTTCACTTATCTCAGTAGATCACGAACTTTACTGCGAAGCCACAATCAACCTCATCGGGCTGTGCCACTCATCACATCCACATCACTCTGCCTTCCCTACCCTACTCCTGCACATCCTTACTCACACCAACTTACCTTATACCTCCACCCATCCCTCTCTATCTACATTATCACTTCCCCATCTCACTAGCCACCCCACACACTCACCCTCATCCTAGTCCGATCATACCAACTAACAACACACAGGGGTAGCCACGTGTGTGTTTTATCCAATGTTCATGTAAAGTTTCTGTTAGTGTGCTGTCAAACATTGAAATCTTTATTTTCTACACTTTGCGTTCTTGGACAGATTTGTGTGCACCTTTGGAAGAGCTTAGTGAGTTGCAGTGAATGGTGAGACATAACGGTACCCCCCGCAATGGTAATGAGTGTGAAAGAAGTGGCTTGGGCATTGCAGGGATGCTTTATGGTGTTGGTGTGGGGTGGTGCCAACCTGGCACATCATGTGGCAGCCAGGGTGTACAGTGTCAAGTGAAGTAAATCTGGCTATGGTGAGGCCATCCCTGGCCTCCCAGACAGCAATGTGGTCAGGTGCTGATGTCCTGTGTCCTGTGCAGCATCAGTTGATTGCGGAGAAGGTTGGTGTTATTGTTGGTGCTGCTGGTGTGCCTGGTGCTGCAGGTGTTGGGGCTGATCGTGGTAGGATTCTGAGGACCAAGGTGAGATAGTTTCAAGGGCTGATGGAATAGATGGCAGGTGAACTTGAGATGACAGAAGCGATCTGTCAATGGTGAGAGAGGTTGTTCCAATGAGGTGACACTGGATAGAGAGTTTGCTCCAAAAACTTGCAGGCTGCATAAAGCTCAATCTGTCTTCCAAATGCAGTAAGCAACAGCTTCTAACCTTGGAAAGTGAACAGCTATGAATTGGGAGCTTTTATAGAACATTTGCAGCTGTCAAGTTAAGAAATCATCCCATGCTGACACGACTCCCGACCTCCTTACCTGACGTGATCCCCGAGCAGCGGGGAAGCCATTGGCGAACTCTTAAAATCTAAAGGTGAGCTTAAAATAGTTTTTAAGTGCCTGTTAACAAGCTCTTAATAATCTAAATTGTCTACCCTGCCGCTTGTTGTCAGGTCTGTTCAGCGATGACAGACCTGATATCTGGGACACTATCATGGAGGCGGGTTGACAGCGGGTTCCCTATCTGCTGTCAAAAAACATTTTTCCCACCCAACCCACCACCAAAGGCGCCCGCTGACTCCCTGAAAAATTCCCCCCAATGACTCAGTGGCTATGGGAGACTACAGTACGATATGAAACAAGCTCAAAGTGTAGACAACGCAAGTTGCTGTAAGTGTTAACGGTTATATTTAGTGAACTGTACTGGTCGGTTCTTGTAACATCTAATCCATTTTTTTAAACAAGATATCTTTTTTCTGCTGATAGGCTGAGAGTTTTCAGTGATCCTGTTCAGTGGTGGTAACGGTTGTGCAAATGGTACAGGCTCAATGGGCAGAATTTTCAATGACCCGTGGAGGCGGGTTTGGAGGCGTGTGGGGGGTTAAAGTTGCAGGTTCAGGGGTCCCGAACCCATCCCGCCCTCCAACCTGCCTCCATGCCAGTTTCGCTGGAGGCGGGTACCCGACCTGTGCTGGGACCCGCCTCCCCGAGGCAGGAAGGGGATTAGTGGCAATAAACTGCCTGTTAACAGGTAGTTAACAGGCAGTTTTTTGCCTTATCCATATTTTTATGCGTGAAATGTGGGCTTCTCGACAGGTCCGAACCGCGGCAAGTTAGCGAGGCAGACCGTGGGTCTGCAGGGGTTGGAGGGGTCGCTATGTCCGGTGGGCAGGTGAGTGATGGGTGCATGTGTGCAGAGGTAAGTGTGTAAGGTAAGTGTAAAGTGTGGATAAAAGTTTTACTTACCTTAACTTCCTCCTGCAGGTGTCAGCCCTTCAGGTCTCGGGAGTCAGAAATCTCACCGGCACAGAAAACAGAATGGCCGTTGAGCTGTCAAAAACTGCAGCCTCTGTTTTCTGTGCTGGATTGATTTCTAACTCAGCCTGAGAGGAAGGACTCAAGTTAGAAGACAGATTGTCAGTGTTTGACAGCTTCACAGAGCTGTCAAACGCTGATATTTCATCTGTCAAAAGCTCTTGACAGATGAAATGTCAATCTGTGACGTCACCTGTTGCCAGGTGGCCCTTAATTGGCCTGCTGAGCTCGCTGGGCAGGCTCAACAAGGTCAATCAAGTGAAAATGCAGTGGGTTGGCCACAAGTCGATGGAGGCGGGTCTACAGCCCAAAAAGTGGGAGTCCCGCCTCCATCACGTCCCCAGTATCAAAATCCAGCAATGTGTTCGTCAAATATCAGTTTAAGATAGTTAACCGTTCTAACAAGGCAAACAAGCACTGATTGGGCCATAGGTTCCCCAGCTATCTTGTGGAAATATTTGCTTTGCTTGAGGGGTCCTTCTGCATGGATGGTGATAAAATGCAGACCGGATGGCAGGTGTTCACATTTGAGCTCAGGAAATGGTCTGAATCGGCAGAGTCAAAGGCCTTATTTAATATTCTGAAGTATTACTGAGAGCCGTGGAAATGGAATGGAGTAGAGTCAACAAAGGCTGATGACTGGTCCAATGGATGACTCACTTTTGCTGGGTGCACGTACAGTAGCCAATAAATGATACTGGTTCTTAATGGCATTTTAGAAGATAACTTTCAGGAAGAATGAGTGTGAAAACACATTGTAATTTTGTTCAGTATATAACCATTTGTGCAGTATGTCCAGAGGTAAGTGAGATACATAGTATGGTAGTTCCAATTTTTGTTAATATAATATAAGGCTGACATCTATGTTTGTGATTTACCAACATTATAAATGTGATAATTTACCTCAGGGAATGTGCCTTATTTAACGAACTGCATTCAAATTTCTATTGGTGGCCTCGAGGACTAATGTAAATTCATTAAATACAGCATGCTACTATGGACGTGAGATTACTGCTCATTAAGTAACATGCTTCCTATACATGTACTTGTAAATACGATGCAAAAGCTTTGAGGAGAACTCTGTTGAGTAATGAACTCTTGGGGTGGGAGGCAGGGGGGGTGGTGATATTTGCATCTTTCAGCAAAATGGGACAGGATCAGCAGCACTGAGTCTCAACCATGCTCCTTCCATGATTACTGAAGTGACTGGGCATAGTGAGGCATTGTTGAGTCAAAGGAGCTCACAATTAATTCTGGCAAAGCATGTTAGATAATGCAATGTGACATTAGGATTCATTGGTCCATTTAGGCCACCCAGATTTTCTACAGTGATTTTGTAACGGATACCGTAGACCAGATTACTCACTTGGCCAAGGAGCCAAGAGGCACAGACCAACAGGCTTAGCAGTCCTTGGTCACAGATTCGCCAAACAACAAACTTTCAAAGTAAGTTGAATGATATATTGCAGAAAAATCAACCACGTAAGCTGCTTAAGGTCTCCTGTATCCTAGCAGAAATAGTTATTTGCTTTCCAAGCTTTGTCCTTTCAGGTACTGTTTTGAAACACAGACAGTTTATCAGATCTCCTGAGCAAATTATTACATGTGTCAGGACACAATACAGTCAAAACAAACTTCAGAACTGTTTCCCTGTTTGCATTGGTACAGAACAGGTTTGAAGAGAAGTGGATTTCTGGGTATGTTCTGTTTTTTCTCCTCAGACAGTTAGTCACTTTAAAACAGTAGTCTGGGTAGGAAAAGGAAATGAGCGAGAATAATCTGTTCCTAAACCAGGATGACTGAGGAAAACTGAAGCATCTTGTAGCTGGTTCACACAAGTGTATTAGTCAGATAGGCTGAATAACTCAGATATTCCACAGGCACGAATGAATGCAACAAGCAATACAGTTTTTCCTTGCATGAAAGTACTTTGTTTCCACTGAATAAATTGCTGCACATTCTTTGCCATTATTTAGAGAAGCAAAAATAAAGGAAAAAAGTCACGAAATAATAAAAATGATTAAATTAATACTTGTCAGACTTCCATTACATTTAATAATGCTCGGAGGATCAAAGATTTAAGTGCAAACATGGTCGCTTGATCATGTCTGGGAAAGTCCACCAATAATTTGATGGTAGGGTTGTAAAGCATTCCTTCTAAATGTAAATATTTCCTGCAGCTTCTAAAGACAGCTCCTGATTGTTGTTTTTTCAAAGAATTAGTGCTGGGAAATCCACAGTCTGCATTCGATCAAGCAAAAGTAGGGCCAGAAACTTCAGCCTTTCACTAAATATGACAACAATCTACACTAGTCCATGTCCACAGTGTTGGCTCAGGACAAAGCTACTCGACCAGCCTGTCACTCCCCCCGCTGCGTGGTATGGCGGGAAATGCATTGGACTCCCTCCTCATCTCCCAAGAGGAGATAACGTAAGTAATTTAGGTCATCGAAAATGGCAAAACCCAGGACCCATTGGGTTCTCCGTAGAGCTTTAAAAGCCTGCCACCACCCCCCCCCCCCCCCAGCCCCCGCCACTAGCTGCACGAGTGAATCATGTTTAGCACTGCCACATTCCCGAGAAAAATGATCCACTCATCCACAAGTAGGACAAAGATCCGGCGAATTGCATCTCCGACTGACTGATGTCCATGTCGAACTGTGATTCTAAAATACCGATCAAAGCACAAGACCTGCCAGGGTGGCCACACCTCATTTTATTGGTGCAAAGTCCTGAAGTTACGGTGTAAAAATCATAGGTACCTATTAAACTGCGACTCCAAATCTAGCCGTGCACTTAACTTGCTAGATGGAAAGCAGACCGCATTTGTCTGTCTGAGGTGCTTTGCTTACAATGTTTAATGTTTCCTAAACATTCCCTGCCGCTCTTGCTGGCTGCAGGAGCCCACCATTGTGCTGGACGATGAAAAGCATTTGATGGAGTGGCCCGAGTCTTCCTAAAGAGAGTGGCATAAAGACACAGCCCAACTAGAAAAGAGCAGACTGAAACCTGACCTAACAGAGGTCTTTAAATTATGAAGGGGTTCAATAGGGTAGACGTAGAGAAGTTTCCACTTGTAGTTGAGACGAATAGCATAGGTGCATTTAAGGGGAAACTAGATAAGTACAAAAGGGAGAAAGGAATAGCTAGGATGAGATACAGATATGTTGATAGAGTGAAATGAAGTAAGGTGAGAAGAGGCTCGTGTGGGGCATAAACACCGGCAGAGACCAATTGGGCCGAATGGTCTGTTTCTGTGCTGTAAATTCTATGTAAACTCGTGTCTTGGGGATCTGCAGTTTTTTTTTAATCTCCAGACTGTAAAAATATAGCAATGGTAGCCCAGGAGAGAGATCTTCATCAAACCCTATCCAACAGTGAATTGGAATCCATTTGTTTCACTTGTAACAAGTTAAAAGGCGAACAAATTAAAATCAACCCTCAGATTTACCACAAATCTGCCCACCTGCACCTGCACACTTTTTGGGAAAAGCTCCATTTGCTCATTTGAATAAGTTCATCAACACACATTTATTCAGCGCTTTGAATGTAGCTGGAACCTTCCGAGATGCTTCAAAGAGGAAGAAAGGGATGGATGCTGAGCCTTAACTCTCAGACTTGTTCACAAAGATATGCTTTCAGTAGGCTTTTAAAGGTGGAGAAAGAGAAGCAGAGAAGGGGAGGAGTTTAGGGAGGGAATCCCGAGCTGACTGAAGGCCTGGCCACTGTAAGCAGAGTGGAGAATTTGGGGAGGTGGGGTAAGGGATACACAGAAGGTTGATGACAGGATGGATGGCACGCAGGATATGTTTGGAGGAAGTTATGGAGGTGGGCTCCAATGAGACTATTTTGAGATGAGGATTTTAAATTCAGTGTGTTGGAGGGCAGGCAGCCACTGTAGATCAGTGAGGACTGGAGTGATGGGTAAGCAAGGCAGGATGCAGGTGACAGAACTTTGGACAAGTCCAAATGTGTGAAGATGGAGATCAAAAGGCCACCAAGGAGCAATATTGGAGACATGGGGCTGGATTTTGATACTGGGGCGGGCAGGGGTCGTGTTATCCACTTTTCGTGTTATCCACCCGACTGCAATTGGATGTGGGAGATTGATGCGATTTTCACCTAATTGGGCAATTGAGTTCCAGCATGTGGGAATCCATGACCCAATTAGTGTTTTCAGTGTAAAAGTCACCTCTGATGATGTCATCATTGCTGCTGCATTGAAGGTCTGCAAAGACTGCCTGGCCTTTGCTGTGAGAGGACCTGAAGGCAAAATGAGCAGCAGCAGCCCTAAGTCTGCTCCCAGATATTTTTGTACCACCACTGCCAGATATTATTTCTCCTCCTCCATCCTCCATCATCTCCTCCTCCATCCATCATCATCATCGAAATGTGTTACCACCAGGTTTAACATTCGTGGTTCAGAACAGGCGTGCTTCCCGTAGAAAAAGGGTTAAAATCACAAAGGCCTTTCAAAATGGCATTATAGAGGCAATTTAGTGCTTGTTAAGGGCCTTAACAGTCTATCCTGCCTCTTGGAGGCGGGACCAGCAGACACGATTTAATGAAAATTCCGCGGAGGCGGGCTTGTGCCCGCCCGCCAGTTTTCACAATTTTAACCCCCCACACTCCTCCAAACCCACCTCCACGGGTCAATGAAAATCCAGCCCATTGAGTCTGGAGGTGATGGAAGTAGAGATGAGATTCTGCCGATGGTATGGGTGAGGGAGGGGCAGCGGCAGAGGATGTTGTGAAGGTTGAAGTAGTTGGTCTTGGTGATAGACAGGATATAAGGTACAACCAAAGCAGCATTGAAGAAAATCCACTTCTATTGGCATTGCAAGCTATGACATTTCATTACATCAGACTAGCTGAATGCACTTGCAAGAAGAGTGATCTCAAAACTTTAGTGTTCCAGTAGGAGCCTATTTCACACCTCTTTCAGTGATATTAATGTTCTGCTGTCATATCTTCCTTAGCAGCATATGGAATACCTACCAGACAGCACTCCTACACAACAGTTACTGAGTTGCCTAGTATAGCTGCCATTCATAAGTGTACCCTACAAGTGTATACAAGGCTCCTTCAATTCCTGTGCTATGGGTTTGGATCCCTGTACTTAGTTGTCCTTTAGAAAACCTTGTGTGCTCTCCCAAATGCTCAGTTGGTTAAAGCAGTGAATAGCTGTGCTACACAGAGCAGAAGGTCCCAAATTCAATTCCCAGGAAGAATGCCACAATTGGCTTGAGCCCCTGGGTTAGGGATAGGAAAAATCATCCAGGGTGCTCTTGATCACTTCCCAACGAATCGGCCAGAATTGCACATGCATGGATGTCAAGTGAGGATGGGGATCAGGAATACCTTAACTGTTACAGTTCCCTTTAGGAAAGGAATCTCTACACCTTGTAAAAAACATAGTTTCAGCTATGTGCAGAAAGCTCTAAAGACAGCAAGGAAGCAACATGAGCGCATGCAATCAATTGCCCTGGTGGTCCAAATGAGAATCAAAATTCATATATGTGATGTGAGTTATTTTTTAAATCCACTATGGAACCATATCCTGGACAAAGGTTGGAATTTTTACCTTGGAGTCGGGTCGGGAATGTGATTTTTTTGCTCAGCGCGTTGTTCAATGCGACTTTAACCTAATGGCCCCACTTAAAGCAGGCATGCGTGTTTCCCGGCCCAATTAAATAGAGCGGGTCGGTGACTCATTTCCAGCGCCGATATTTAAAGCAGCCTTGCACACAACTCATTTGAAGGTTGCTGGAGGAGTGTGCAAGGTCAATTACAAATGTCGGTGAGTACTGGTCCAAACGTTAAATGATGGATACACAAAGGCAGAGGGCTGCACCCAGATTCAGTGATGCATCCCTGCATATTCTGGTGGAGGCAGTGAGAGCACACAGGGAGGTCCTGTTCCCTGCAGATAGGCGCAAGAGACCTCCCAAAGACACCAAAAGGGCCTGGTTGGAGATAGCAGAGCAGATCAGCAGCAGGGATGTTGTCAGGAGGACATAGATCCAGTGAAGGAAACGATTCAATGATCTGATGAAGCCAGGAAAGGTGAGTGCAATGCCACACTCACCTTCATCCTGCTGTGCCTGTCACCACAGCCCCATCACTGCCTTCCCAAGCCAACTGCTGCACATCATTCCTCACACCAACATACCTTCCAGGTCCACCCATCCCTCTCTCTCTATGTACATACTCACATCCTCATCAGACTAACCACCCCTGACACTCACCCTCATCCTAATGCAATCACAGCAAGTAACACCACAGAAGGAGGCCATTTGGCATTGGCACCACACTCGCTCATAGTCACCCTCTACAGATTTAACCCATCCATTCCTTACACTCATTCCATCACTCTCACTCAAAGTTCTCTTCTTTCCCTCCTTGCAGGAGAAAAGAGCCCAGAACACGCGGGAGAGGCAGAGAACCGGAGGTGGCCCTTCAGTATTCACGCAACTGACTCCAGCAGAGGAGGGGGCCCTGGAGATATCGCGAGTTGCAGAGCTGCTGGTGGTGGGCGATGGAAAGAGGGGGACATCCCAGCAACCTGGTAACAGAATTACATCTCATACAGCCACATGGCATACAGCAGTCACCATCATGTGCATAATGTTAATGTTACCCATTCTTAATATAACACTTCTAAATCATCTCTTTACTCTCCCACAGGTCCATCAACAGCACCCCCCACTGTCCAGCTGGAGGAGGAAGGCGACTCTTCAGAGGAACCTCCAGCCTCTGAGGGTGCACCGTCAGCAGACCCAAATGCACCCAGCACCAGCGCAGATACGCACACCTCGGTGGGTCCTGTGTGAGATAAAGTAGTGTTGTCACCTGGTGTCTCACGAGTCACAAGTGAGCAAGAGCAGATGGTGTTGACAGGGACAGCAGTGAAGACTCCTTGCCGGAGGGCGCAGGACACTCTAAACTCTGTTGAGCTGCATGCAGACGCTGAGCCTCGGGGGCCATCGAGAAAGAGGGTGATCTTGGAGGGGCAGCAACAATTGCATGAGGCTCTGGCAGCTTTTGCAGCCGCGATGTCTGCACATGTGCAGAGAATGGAGGAGTCCATCTCCAACATGAGCACCACCATCTCACAGGTGATGGCGACGATGTGCTGTTCCATGGAAAGGATGGCCACCTGCATGGAGCAGCTAGTGCACCAGTCACATGAGCACATGCTAGCTGCAGACATTAGATGGCAGACGCTCATAGACTTCCTCTCTAGGAGGGATATAAACATCAACTTGGGCCTTCATCGGCCCACTGCTGCGCAGCAAGGTGCTCTCCAGCTCCTTGCTAGCAGGGATGTGCGGGTGGCCCACGAGAGGGATGATGCTGAGAGGGGACATGGAAGTGGGGGCTCTTCTCAAAGCGCTCCCACTTCTCCCCCATTGCCTCCCCCTCAGTCAGAGCCCCACATGCTTCCTCGGATCCCGATGGCTGAGTCTGCCCCT
This sequence comes from Squalus acanthias, assembly GCA_030390025.1. NCBI lineage: Eukaryota > Metazoa > Chordata > Chondrichthyes > Squaliformes > Squalidae > Squalus > Squalus acanthias. Next base: position 36,345,622 of record CM059438.1, read on the forward strand.
GCACAGTTGCAGGAGGAGCAGTCCTTGGTGGTGCCCTCACAGGCTCCAAAACGCAGAGCGCATCCGCCAAAAGTGTCTAACCAGTTGCAGCAGGGAAATGAGCAGTCTGCCTCCAAACACACGGAAAAGAAAAAAGACACAAAAGTAGATGCACACGGGTATGCACGTGGCTGTATGAAAAAATGTTAGTGTTAAGTTTCAGTTATTTTGATGACACAGATAAATGTATTTCTTTGCACCACTTTCTGGTCTTGTCCATTTTTGCCGGCTACCTGGGAAGTGGCTTTGTCACTTGGAGTGAATGGTGAGACATTACTTAACCTCGAGCACTGGGGGTTTGGGTGAGAGGAATGGCTTGGTCATTGTAGGGCTGTATGGTGTATGGTGGGGTGGGGGGGGGGGACTTAGTACAGCATGTGGCAACCATATGGGTGCATTGGAGCAAGTTAAGTAAATCTGGCCATGATGAGGCCATCCCGGGCCTCCCGGGCAGCAATGTGCACTGCTGTTGGTGCCATCTCCACCTCAGGTTCCTCCTCCTCCTCATCTTCCACCTGCTCCTCCTCCTCCTCTGAAGAGGCTGTACAATCTGCGCCTTGCTCTTCCTGCAGCTCCAATCCTCACTGCTGTACTATGTTGTGCAGCGCGTAGCAAACGACGATGATTCTGGAGACCCTGGTTGGTGCGTACTCGAGGGCTCCTCCAGATCTGTCAAGGCATCTGAAGCACATCTTCAGCATGCCTATTGCTTGCTGTATGACACATCTGGTGGACATGTGGCTCTCATTAAAACGCTCTTCTGCCTCAATACTTGGCCGCCTCAAGGGTGTCATGAGCCACGTCTTCAGTGGATAGCCCTTGTCTCCAAGCAGCCAGCCGGAAAGTCTGTTTGGAGGAGCGAAGAGCTGAGGGAGCACGAAAGAGTCATGACAGCTGCCAAGGAATCTGGCGCACACATGCATGATGATCTTTTTATGGGTGCAGACGAGCTGCACATTGAGGGAGTGGAAGCCCTTGTGTTTCACAAAGACTCCTGGGTGATGTGGGGGTGCCCAGATGGCCACGTGTGCAGTCGATGACGCCCTGCACCTGTGGGAAGCCAGCCAGAGCCGCATAGCCGAGCGCCCGCTCAGTAACACTGGCTCCATCAGTGGCAAGGTTGAGATAATTGGCTGACTTGTGAACATGGCATCGGTGACCTATGTGATGCATCTGTGGGCAGGTGACTGTGAGATCCCGCAAATGTCTGCTGCAGATCCCTGGAAGGAGCCTGAGGTGAAGAAGTTGAGGGCGCTGGTGACTTTGACAGTCACTGGTATGGCAAGACCTCTGGGCAGCAGGTCTTGCTCCAGTAAGCTACAAATGTCTGTGACGACCAAAGTGAGACAGTATAAGCGGCACCCATGCTGATGTAGCAGATGGCAGGTAAAGTGGAGATCAGAGGGCCAATCCCTCAATGTTCTGATACTGAGTAGCAATGTGGTGAGGGTGGCTTCTGAGGTTGCAGAAATGACCTGCAAACTGCTGACACCTAAATCTGTGGACAAAATGGAGTCAGCAAGAGCCTTTCCATGAGGCAAGTAAGGAGGTGTAATGTGGGAGTATTTATGTGTTTTTCCCAGCTCTCAATGAATGAACTCGCACAATGGCCACTGAGCCTCCGCCTCCCCTTCACAGGCGAGGTTCCCGAGCAGTGCCAATCCTCTGCTCCTGCAAAAGTCAAGAGCTGGTGTTAAAAACGCTCTTAAGGGTCTCTCAACAAGCAGTTAATGACTTGAATGAGGTCGCCCGCCTCTGCCGATCGGGTCCGTGTCGCACCTTCAAAGCTGCCCGAGTTAAATGTGCGAGGTGGCGGGATGACGGCAGGTTCCCGACGCGCTGGCAATTTCGGGGATTTTTACTGCCGACCCGCCCCCCCAAACCCGCACGCTCGGCAACGGGAAAATTCCGGCCAAAGAGTCTGAATTTAGAGAGAGGAGGGAAGTGAGAAAATTGGCATAAAACAAGGAAGCAAATAGAAAGAAAAAGAAATGATCTACAATCTCCAGAAATGCTCAGGCACAGTCTATAACATTCATCTCCAGCTCAGAACTACAGCTTCATCTACTGTAAACTTTGAGCGCCATTTTTGTTAGTTTTATACATTTGATATTTGTAGCTTCTGCTACTAGGATAAGTGCAGCTCTGTACAAGAAAGCACTTTCAGCTTGTGAAAATAACTTTCCATAAATGGGGAGCTTAAAAAGGCATCAATTCTTTGACAAATGTCAGTATTTCTGTTTAGTCATGTACTTTATTTATCTAGCTGCTGTACAAACACTCTGTTAAATATTACCTTGATGTTCCAACAAAAGAGCGGGACTAGATAGACTTGTCGAGTTCTCGGTGTACTTTTCATTTCTGAAAGAATCCCACATTGCCAAGCGATGGACGAGGGTTGTAGAATCTAATCTGCAGTCTTTTTGTTAAATCACTGATTACAAAATTAATTGAAAAATTACCACCTCCATGGCTAGCTTACTCCAGTGCTCCTGTTGTTGATATGTTGTGAAACAATTTACATCTCAGCTGGCCATTAGACACTTTCGCAACCTTGGGAATGTTCAGATACTGAGGTTTTTTTTATTACACACGCAGATAGTATTTATGTATAACCTGAGATCATGTTTGCAGAAGCAGTTTCTGATCCAACAGTTTATTGCCCATTTATATCTGCATGCTTTAAAAATCAGGTGGCAATCTTTTTCAGGTTGGGCAAAAAAAATCTTCAAATTGTAAATTGTATTAAACTCTCAAACGCCACAGCCCTCACCAGAGGCACGTAGAGCTGCCTGTTTGCTTCAGAACTCGGCTGTAAACTTCGCAGTGTAGTGTAAGATCATTCTAAACAATGCTCGGACTCACTTCCGGCAGCTACAGATTGTGATCAATGTGCAAAAGGTGAAATTCAAGTGAGTGCAGCCTTCCGAGTCTCTTTGGAACAGGTGAATAACACGGTAAGCAAGTTTTCATACATCGCACTGGGTTCTTCGGTTCTGCAAAGAACTCAGAACCGTGCAGCAGTATTTAATGAAAAGTTGACATGTTCCTAAAGTTCGGATTTACATTCTTGGGAAGAATCCTGGCTGTATATGTGCACAGTCCCGTTACAGTGGTAACGTTTAACTGGGTGGGATGTGAGGGGTTGTTTGACATTAGTAGAAGTTTAGAACCTTTGCACAGTGTCTATCAGAGGGACAAGGAAACCTATTTTCAACTCTGAGCTCCATCAGAACCTTTTTGCTCCCCAAATAAAGGGGTAACTTTGCAGAAAGAAGGTTAGAATTTAAGAAATCTCTCCCATTGACTTTTTTTTACTTTAAAGAAAGAACTTGCATTTCTATAGCGCCTTTCACGACCTCAGGATGTCCCAAAGCGCTTTACAGCTAATTTAGTACTTTTTTTGAAGTGTAGTCACTATTGTAATGTAGGAAACACAGCAGCCAATCTTTGCACAGCAAGGTCCCACAAACAGCAATGTGATAATGACCAGATAATCTGTTTATTTTTTAGTGATGTTGGTTGAGGGATAGATATTGGCCAGGACACCGGGAGGGCAGACAGGGCCTCAGTTTAAGATCTCATCTGAAAGACAGGCATCTCAGACAGTGCAGCACCCCCTCAGTACTGAGTGTCAGCTTAGACTTTGCGCTCAAGTCTCTGGAGTGGGTCTATGAACTCAGAACCTTCTGCCTCAGAGGTGAGAGTGCTACCCACTGAGCCACAGCTGACACCTTCCTCATAGCATTAAAAATATTCAATAATAAGTTTATAATGTGCCTAGGAAGTCCTGAACAGTTTTAAACAGCTTCACATTGGACCGGAGTTATACTCCATCTGGTGTCAAGCCCAAGGAAAGTGTGACAGCCTCTTAGATGTGGGGTGGGGGGGTTCACACAGCTTGGCTATGGTGTGTTTGAAAAATTGACTCTCGTTGTATTGGCATGCTATTTTTGTGTTGATGTGCACCAAAAACCACATCACATCAATGTGAAAGTGACAGTACAATTGCAGCCTTGGCAGCCTGTCTGGGTAGGTACCTCTTCGGTGTGAGGGAGAGTAAGGAGGGAGGCCAGGCAGGATTTTTTTTTACACATAGGGCAATTGACTTGTGGAGTAAGTTACAGGGAAGTCCATTCGATTGAATATATAAATGAGTTCAAGAAGCAACTGGATGACTTTCTGGAGAAAGGCAAATGGTGAGAAGATGGGTGGGTGGGGTTGAGATCGATCAAAAAGAGACAGGCTTGTCTGGTGAAATGGTTTTTACCTGTTTCTATTCCTAGAAATTATGTTTTTATGTTCAGGTGAGTATTATTCCACCAATTTGAATGCGACAATTTTTAAGTACACAGTTGAAGGAACTGAAGTGAGTTCTCAGTACCAGGAAGCTGAGACCTAGTGCTCAGTGAATAGATCACTGATGAGTCATTTTTACACTTGAATCCTAACAGATACGAATTCAAGTATTGCTTAATATTTATTTTATGAAAACACCAGTGCAAGAAGTACATAAATGCAAATGTTCTGAAGCTATTTATTTCCTTAATATTTACTTCCAGGAATGCTGGGCACTAAAGTCAGAGGGAATCAATGATGGGATTTTTTATTTACAGCATATATTTAGGTTTGGATCTATACAAGAGCCAATTTATATAATGCGCTTTAAGTAACTAAATGTCCCACGACGCCCAGTGAGCAGGCGGTTAAGAAGGCAAATGGTATGTTGGCCTTCGTAGCGAAAGGGTTCGAGTACAGGAACAAGGGTGTCTTGCTGCAGTTGTACAGGGCCTTGGTGAGACCACATCTTGAGTATTGTGTGCAGTTTTGGTCGCCTTATCTGAGGAAGGATGTTCTTGCCATGGAGGGAGTGCAGCGAAGATTCACCAGGCTGATACCTGGGATGGCAGGAATGACGTATGAGGAGAGATTGGGTCGATTGGGCTTATACTCGCTGGAGTTTAGAAGAATGAGAGGGGATCTCATTGAAACTTATAAAATTCTAACAGGACTAGACAGACTAGATGCAGGAAGGATGTTCCCGATGGCCGGGGAGTCCAGAACCAGGGGTCACAGTCTAAGGATAAGGGGTAAGCCATTTAGGACTGAGATGAGGAGGAATTTCTTCACCCAGAGAGTGGTGAACCTGTGGAATTTTCTACCACAGAAGGCAGTAGAGGCCAATTCATTAAATATATTCAAGAAGGAGTTAGATATATTTCTTAAAGCTAAAGGGATCAAGGGATATGGGGAGAAGGCAGGGACAGGGTACTGAATTTGGATGATCAGCCATGATCTCATTGAATGGCGGAGCAGGCTCGAGGGGCTGAATGGCCTACTCCTGCTCCTATCTTCTATGTGTCTATGTAACAGGAAACCGAAGAGATGTTAGGGGAGATGACCATAGACATGGTGAAAGAGGTATGTTTTAAGGATGCTTTTGAAGAGGAAAAATGGATAATAGGGTAAAATGGTTTAGGAAGAGAATTCCAGAGTGTTGGCATGGTGACTGAAGACTGTGCCACTGATGGCAGAGTGGAGGGAGATAGGCAATGTGCAGAACACCAGAGTCAGAAAGGTAGTAGGTAACTGGGAGTTGGAGCTGAAGAAGATTGCAATGGGAGGTTACAGTAAGGCCATGGAAGATTTGAAAGAAGGACAAGGATTTTAAGGTTGACACGCTGAGGGACAGGGAGCCAGTGAAGATCAGCAAGGACTTGAATAGGTACAGAGGAACAGGAGTAGGCCATCCAGCCCCTCAAGCCTGTTCCACTATTCAATTAGGTCATGGCTGATATACACCTCAACTCCATTTACCCGCCTTTTCTCCATATCCCCTGATACCCTTACCTAACAAAAATTTGTCAATCGCAGTCTTGAAAATTTTAATTGATGTTTGGGGGGAGAGAATTGCTCATTTCCACTACCCTTTGTGTGGAAAAAGTGCTTCCTGATTTCACTCCTAAATGGCCTAGCTCTAATTTTAAGGTGCTGGATTCCCCCACCAGAGGAAATAATTGCTCTGTATCTTTCATATTCCCTTTTTGCACCTCTTATTACTTTCTTTGTGTCCTTTTGTGCAGGATAAGTTATGCACCACAGTGTTTGGAATGAATTGGGTGCAGGGTGGAGGCTGGTGAGGAGAGCATTGGAGAAATTGAGCCTTGAGGTAACAAAGGCAAGGGTCAGGGTTTCTTCAGCAGATGGGGTGAGGTACGGGGGCATACGCAGGTGATGTCTAGAGATGGAAGTAAGAGATCCTGGTGATGGACTGGAGGTAGGGATTGAAACACACCTCAGGGTTGAACAGGGCACCAGTGCAGTCGAGGAGGGTGTGGTGTTTCTGGCAGGAGTGAACAGGAGGCCTTCCACCTTGCTAGTGTTGAGCTGGAGAAAACTCTCGCTCATCCAAGACTAGATTCGGGAGAAGCAGTCAAACAGCATGGCAGTAACCATGGAATAAATGGTGGCGATGGAAAGATAGAGTTGGGTGTAATCTGCAGTACCCTATGTTTGTGGATGTTGTTGGCAGAAGGCAGGCTATTGATGAGGAAAAGGAAGGGACCGAGGATGGATCCTTGGGGCACACCGAAGGTGACTATGAAGGTAGAAGGTAGCAATAAGACCTTAATGCCTTTTTGATGGCAGGTAAGTGGGTAGAGAAGAGGATTAACTAGACAGGAAAAAACACATTGAAAATCTCTGAGGCAGAAAGGTTTTGCATTCTGTCAAGTGCTCCCTTTCATTTAAATATATAACCATGCTAGTTCACCAATCTGCAGGACGATTATTTTATAAAGCACTTGGGCCTGGGGTTTCTGCTAGGTTGCAGCGCAATTCACCCCAAATCGTCCAAACCAGCGCAAAAGATCAAGGAATTTCAAACGCAAGTTACGTCCCTGCGCAAATTGAGTTTCTGCAATTTTTTACACTGGTTCATAAAACGTCGCGCTGGAAGCCGGTCCCGCCACAGAACTGTCCACGTCCCCAGATCAAATAAATCACCATTGTGAGTTTCCACTAATTGCATCTGTTTGTGGGCCCGCGAGGAGGCGCTTGAAATTAAGCTGTTTCTTTTAGGCGCAGGGACACTAATAGGCACCTTTTGAAAGCTTTTAAATATTAAAAAATATTTAATTTACTTAAACTGACTCCGGTACACCAATGTAACTAGTAAATGGTTCTGTCTAGTTAAAGCCGTTCTCAGTTATTTAAAATCGGGTTACTCACAGGTGGTGGACTAGACACTCTGATTAAAAAGGCTTATTTTTTGTGATAAACCCATTTTCAGTTGTATTAATCAAACTGGACTAAGTTACCACTCTTACAGATATCAAGGAATATTTTTTAATGCAGTTTTTTTAAACTGCGTTCTAAAACGCTGCCCATGGCTCATGGAAGAGTTTACCTTCGGCAATATGCAAATGAGCTTGAGCTGAAACTTGAGCAAAAAATTCAATTCGGAAAACCAGCGCAATTTGCGCCCGGATCGCCGATTGCGCCCAAGGAGGAAACTCTACCTCACATTAGTACAATGCTCCACGTTACCATTCTGATTTGGCAGATGTAAACTTCCCAGGTAATCTCTGTAACTCTTCACATGAATCCTTTTTCTTCTTGTTTTACAGAGAAAAGTAATCTGAATTTGGAGACTGCTCTCGGATCGACCATTTTCTTAGACCTCAAAGGAACAAGATACTTTTTCACCAAATGATTAGTAGCATCCATCTTAAAGGAAGCAAAATGAATTGATAAGAGTTGCAAAACAAGTGATTTCTCACAGTAAAGGATCCCTAATGCACTGAGCAGAACTCTCTATTATGTCATACAATACTTGAGAGTCCAGCTGCTCACAGTTTAAAGGATCATTATTCTCTGCTGGGCTTTATCAGCTGGTGAAGTTTCTCTGCCTATAAGTAAGACATCTGTAAAGGGAAAAGACTCGTTTCGAGTTCAGTCTTACTACCTTTACAGAGCTTCAGCAAGGAAATTTCCAGACTGCCGTCACTGTTCAGGCCATGCTATGACAGTCAAAGAAAAGAATCAGAAAAATATTGAGTGTCACTGTTTCAAGATGACCTCTGAAGAAATAGCTGCTTCTGTCTTTGCGACCATGGGACCAGGAAAGATGATATCTGCCCAGTCAGCTGAAGATGAAAATAGGCCAAGTAATTCAAGCTGTGATGTTAAAATAAGGCACGTTGCCGATGAAGGAATGCTGCCTATAGATCCAGTGTCAATCCTGCAGGGTCCTCCAGCGGCTCCTCTAGAGTTGCAGGGCACGGTGCCCAGCGCACTGCCAGTGATGTCTGTAGCGCAACTGACTGCGAAATACAATGCTGCAAGTGCAAGAGGACTTGAGGAGAGTGAAATGGGGACTTCAAGCTCAAAAGTGGGACACTATAATGTAAACAACTGTAAGTCTAGCCAGGGAAATTGTGACTCCAGTCTGTTTTCAGATCAATCGTCGGAGGAACTTAATAAATCATGTCATTCGCAAACAGATGAAGACGTACACTGGAAGCCCAAGATTCTCCCCTCTTTCTTGGGAGAAGGGATCAAGGCAGAGGAGAAAGACTCAACAGAGGAAAGGCCTTCTATGGAGCTGCCATCATTGTGCAACGAAACAGTAATGAAAGACAGTTGTCCAAATGGTGGTTTGAAGATAAAGCACCATGCTAGCAGTGAGAATAAAAGGTACCATGCGCTTTGTCCTGGGCAGTGCTCACAGGGGACTTCAGTTTGCCACGTTGGACATGACTATCGATCCACAACCTTTAGTTGTGCATCAAAAGCGCTATTAGAATTTCCAAAGGACTACGTTGCTGAAAGAGTGCACAGCAATAATGATAGTTGCCCAGGCTTGCATGCCACACAGGCAGAATTAGGCAGAGTCCAGAGAAAGCTAAAGATGAAGGCCTTGACTGACCGGTCTGTTGCAGGTCATTCGATGAACCGATTTTTCCTGAAGCCTTCCATTAGCTATCTTGCAGATTCAGGCGATGGCTGTGAAGAAGGTATGGGAGATGAGTTTGACCGAAACAAAAAGGAGCGCTCCACTTTGCTGTTTAGAAGATACAATAAGAATAACCGAGAGGTGAAGAAATCTGTTTATACTGGATCCAGGGCACGGACAAGGACATTACCTTCGGGGCATATTGGTGCAAAGGCCAGGAAGGCTGTCAGCCAAAAGAGGAACATTCGTCTTGACGTCAGACTTCCCAGGGTTCCCAATGAGAAACTGATGATATGTCAAGCTATGCTGATGAGAGATGACTGCGATCATTCATGGACCAGATCCAGCAGGTGTGAGGTAAGATATCTAGCAGACAGTGCTGCTCAAATTTGTTGTGTTTTGTTTGGCTTTTACTTTTATTTGAGATGAGATGCCTGGAATTCATTTGCTGATTAGAGAATCTATCTTGCGGAATTACTGCAAAAGGTTTGAGAAGTCAACACTTGATGGTAATGATGACTAGCTGGTTGGCGTAAGATGTTTCTCCTCGTTTATACAGCTCAATTCTAGTGCAGGAACAGAGAAATAAATGTCAGCTTCGTCTTCACAAATTCCCATGCCTGAATCTGTAGTAAAGCACAATACATGTACCTGAATAGCCAGCTCAGATAAGAAACCTTAATCCGGGCTTGCACAGTATTTAATAAACAAATACTAAGTTATATTTTGCTTTTAATGTATCTACGTTTTACCGTAAAACACTTGTGAAAATACTGAGTCAAAGTGGGAGTGTTGATGTAAAATGCATGTGAAAGCCATTAAAGTGACTGTCCAGGAATGTTAAACCTGCAACAATTGTTTATTATAGGCTAGGGTTTTAAGGAATGTTGAATCGGTTTCACGTGTAATGAAAACATATTTTGTGACTTTCCCAGTAATTTATTCCTTTATTCCAATCCAATGAACTGTGTGCAGTATGTAAGGAGGGGTTTGCTGTTTGTGGTTGAGTGAGTGAGTGATCAATATAGCTGAATTAATTTGTAGTGGGGGACTGGAAGATGAAGGAAATCATTCCAGCAAGATTTAAGTGAAATCCATAACAAGTCACAGAGCAGAGAGTTCCATCATGGTACTTTATCTTCCACCAGGAATGTTCTTTCTGTAGTTTCTTTTAACTCTTTTCGTCCATTATATCCAAACTTGGTTGCAGTTTAACTTTTTGTCTCAAAATATTCTCAAAAGATGATAGAGTTGCTTTAATTTCTGGAATTGAAAGTTGGTCTTCACAGAGGGTGTGCGCTGCCATCTTCTGAGCTTTGTTCTCGGTGCTTTTCAGACTGTGTCCCACCTGAACAAGTATAGTCACTCTCCCGAGTGGGACACGAGATAATGTGATTACAACAATGTCCACTGGTGTTTACATACTGGACTACTTGTCTTGGAAGATTGATCTAAAAGATTATATGCAGGTCCCTTCAGCTTATTTTAAAACTGACCTTTCTGTAGCTTTTCGACTTGCTTTTATTTAGGAAGAACTGACTCAGATTTGTAGAAACTACACGGAAGACTTTATGAACTGCACCAAACAATGTTTGTGTCGTTAAAGTCACATTAACGACGGTTTAGACTTCAAGTATCTGCAAGGGCTTAACTGATTCTGTTTCACAAGATGGTGAGGGGTGTCAGAACAGATTTAAACTGCTGCACATTTCACTAGTTTTTACAGTAAAAGTGAAACACAAGACGCTTCAGAAATGACCCAAGCAAAGGGACGGGTAGTTAGAGCAGAATTACACAGTGAGAAATAGCACCCTATTCAAGGCTTTCCAGTCTGGTTTCCATTCCACTCTTAGCACCGAATCCTCCCTGGCCAAAGTCACCAGATGACGAATCTGGGTTATGCACCTATGTCCTGGTCTGGAGCTTGACTCCTCAACCTGCTGATCCAGAGGTGAGAGACTTACCTGTTGAACCGAGCAGACACACGACAAAACTGGTCAGTGCCACTCGGATAGACCATAACCAAGAGAGGTAATGTACAATATGCAAGCGTAAGGTTGCTCAGCAGTGGAAACTGTAATACTCCAAGTGTTAAGACAATCTTGGGGGTAGCTATAGATAAAACTACAACCACACTGCATCACATCTGGGACCTTTTGATAGTGTCAACGGGCATTAAGGTGAAAAGTGTTCTATTCCTCTATTTCCCAGTACTGTCATACCGTCCGTCTGAGCAGAGAAACATCAAGTTGAATTGTGTGTAATTTGTTCATGTTAATTTTAGATTGCTGTAGGCAGTGTGTTAAAGGGGAACTATTGCCTTTTTTTTTATTTGTTCATGGGATGTGGGCGTCGCTGGCCAGGCCAGCATTTATTGCCCATCCCTAATGGTGAGCCACCATTTCAGAGTCAACCACATTGCTGTGGGTCTGGAGTCACGTATAGGCCAGATCAGGTAAGGACAGCAGATTTCTTTCCCTAAAGGACATTTGTGAACCAGATAGGCTTTTATGACAATCCAGTAGTTTCATGGACACCATTACTGATACTAGCTTTTTTTTTTATACTAGCTTTTTATCCCAGATTTATTTAATTAACTGAATTTAAATTCCCCAGCTGTTAGTGGTGGGATTTGAACTCACATCTCCAGATAATTAGTCCAGATCTCTGGCTTACTAGTCCAGTAATATAACCACTATGCTACTGTACCTGAAGGGCAAATATCTTTAGCAAAGCTCAGCATCATTTCCATATCTCCGTAGGATGCACTAACATCCCTGTGATCCAAACCGACACTGTGATGTACGTATAGAGGCAGCTGTAGAATTATACCAATAACTCGGCCCTACAAACAGCACCCTGTTAAACAGATTGAGGTTCTTTTCCCCACCCCCCTACTGCCACTGAGCAAATCAAGTTTGTTTCTACTCTGAACCGGCCTGTTTAAGTTTGTTGCCTCTCTGTTCCATTTTCAGGATCTGTTTTTAATAAAGATAAGAGCAATATGTTGTATAATGGTTAGTGGAGTGTAAACACGCCGTCATGTGAATATTTCAAAGGCTTAAGAAATGATTGACTGGACAGAAGTGACAGCTTTGTGATAGCTGCTTTTACGATGGGCACAACAGGAACACACCAAACCTTTATCTCTCTTCCCTTCGCTTGCCTCTTTTTGCTGTCTCTATCCAATGTTTGTGGGTATAGTTGTCTCCGGGGACCTCAGCTGTACACACAGAGTGTACTGTTACATGATGCAACTGAGATGAACTTGCCGCTCCTTGCCATGCTCCTGCCAAAGCAGCAATTGAAAGGTTTTCTTTTTATAAAAAAATAATCTTATTTCATTTTTTAAGTGGGACAGTTCAACATTTAACACCATCTTTTAAAAAAATTTGCCCAGCGCTTTCCTTAAAGTTGCCGTTTCAGCTCTGTGCCACGCTGCACCAAGATGCTAACCTCTTGCGGCCGATTTTAACACTGCCCGCCCTGTGGGAACGGTGCGGGCGGAGAATTAAGATCAGGTTTGGGAACACCCCCTACCGTTTACTGCCATAGCCATTTTAACTGGCGACTTTTTGGCTTCGGGACCAGCGGGGTCCTAATTTAAATGGCGAAGTCGCATTCCGCTGATGTCATTCAGGCGCGCGCACCATTTTAACTGCGGGCCGACTAAGGGCCGCACGTTCCCGGACCCGCCAGCAAAATATGTCGGCAGGCAGCATCCTGGTCAGAAGAAGCCCAGGTAAGTTTAAAAAATTTTTTTTTAATGGTTCCCTGTGGGACAGGAGGAGCAGGTGTGCGATTTTCTGACTCCCGCCTGCCGCCCTCCACATCATTCCCGCCGGCTTCGGGCACGAGTTGACGTCGGGAGTTGCAAGTGAGGCCTGGAAGTTAAAATCATGCTCGCTTCGGCCCTCGCACCCCCCCGATTCCTGCCCCGAGTTAAAATCGATCCCCTTATTTTCCCCCTGTGCAGATCATCACGGTAAAAGAGCCTGGTAAAGGGCTTCAGGATATGCCTTAGCGGGAATGACAACCAAGGGGCACACAGCAAAGTGACCAGCCAGAACAGGATGTAATTGTTGGACAGACGTGTGCTCTGAAATTTACTGGCTGTTCCAGAATTTAGTCTGGTTCTCCCCCACCCTTGCCCCCATCCCCCTGAATTTTCCCATATAGTGATCATGGCCTTGGTAAATTATTTTATTTACATATTGGAGCAACAATGGTTCATAGAATCATAGAATAGTACATCACTGAAGGAGGCTGTTCAGCCCTTCGTGCCTGTGCTGGTTCTTTGGTAGAGCTACAATTAGTCCCACTCCCCTGCTCTTTCCCCACAGCCCTGTAATTTTTTTTCCCTTCAAGTATTTATCCAATTCCCTTTTGAAAGTTACTATTGAATCTGCTTCCGCCACCCTTTCAGGCAGTGCATTCCAGGTCATATCAACTCGTTGAATAAAAACATGTTTCGGTGGCCATTTTTATTGATGATGTCTTTCAGGCCTATCGAATCTAGTGAGACTCATTTATTTTGGTTTTAAATGTAACCTATCTTGATGTACCTCTTATTAAAAAATAAAAAATATACCTAGGCTGACACTTCAGTGCAGTACTGAGGGGGCGCTGGACTGTCGGAGGTGCCGTCATGAGACGTTAAACCGAGTCCCCGTCTGCCCTCTCAGTTGGACATAAAAGATCCCATGGCACTATTTCGAAGAGCAGGGGAGTTATCCCCGGTGTCCTGGCTAATATTTATCCCTCAACCAGCATCACTAAAACAGATTATCTGGTCATTATCACATTGCTGTTTGTGGGATCTTGCTGTGTGCAAACTGGCTGCTGCGTTTCCCACATCACAACAGTGACTACACTTCAAAAATACTTCATTAGCTGTAAAGCACTTTAGGACGTCCTGAGGTCAAGAAAGGCGCTATATAAATACAAGTCTTTCTTTCTAAATGGTTTTGTAACCTTTCTCGTTGGCTTTGATTGTAAATCTCAGTCCTGATACTTGCCCAGTGTTGATGGCCTGCTTTGTTCAATGAGCCTTTTAGAAATCAAACTAATTTAATGCTGTGACTAGCCAGCAATTCACTGTGACCTGCACTTATTCTGCTACAGAAGCATTGTTTTCACCAGAAAATAAGTCCCTAATTATGTTTGAAAGGTAGTACGAAGCTCTTTGTTCGTTTAAACTCATTATTGAGCCTTTTAGCCAAAGCTGTTTGTCATTGCTGCACCCCAGCTTTCCAGAAACAAAAGAACATTCATCATGCATTATTGTTGATGTAAGTTATTATTATTAAAATACAAGAATTTGGAATCTATGTAAATGCAGCCATTTATCAACAAATAGACTGCTTATTGTAAGTTGCGCAAATAGGCTTTTCTCATTCTTTCATGTGACCTGCATTTTGAATTGTTCTCAATTAAAATCACAAGGAACTATTAAATATCACTGGTAGTTTTGTGTGCGTGTGGGAGTGTGGAGCAAAGATCAGTCATATACCTTTTGGTGACTGGACCTTTCTTTATACAGTGGGTGCTTGTATGCAATGACGATCATTTGGGACAAGCCATAGGATTTTTATGGTTTGACAATGTTAAGCCCACGTACAGAATAAGTGCCGAGGAGGATTAAAGAGCTGGATTTTTTTTTTTAATCCATCCCACATTCCTGGATGTCAATAAGTGCCCTCTGTGACCCCATTGTTTGGTTGACCGTAGAATTGACTGCAGTGTATAACAAAGATAAACAAAAGTTTCTTCTTCCCAGCAGAGTCTAGGATGTGTATAGAGATCAGGAACTGACTTTCAAACTTAAATTCCAGCTTAAAAACACTGTAAGATTGTAAATAAACCCAAAGCTAGATTGCCCAGAAGAGCCACGATGTTAAAAATTCGAGAGCTATAAATTCGAGTAGGCCGGAAACTTGCGGTAACAGCGCCAGCTAAGGCTAACGGCCGCCTGCCGAGATAGCGCAGGCAACACCGGTATTTTGGTGCTGCCTGCTAATTAACATCAGCGGGGCGTTGATTTTGTGGTGTCACGCGCTCTTTCCAGCGCTAAGCTCAGCAGGAGGCCGAAGCTCGCGTCTGTCTCCCGCTTGCAGTGAAGGGGAACGGGGAAGAAAGGAGCGAACCTGTGGGCCATCTACCGAATGGTTGCCATACTTGCTACAAAAATATTACCTGCCATCTGATGTTTGCTGATTTTTCAGTAGTTCATGAAATGAATGCATCTGCGTTCTCTGTAACACTAATCTTTCCCCAATGGTCACTCTTGAAAGTGTTTAAATGTGTAGTAATCGTGCCAGCTTTTCGTGGGTCTTGCATACACGACACAAAATAATTTTTTGATAAATAATTGGTTATGGAATTTTGAATAAATTAATTATAATTCCTTAAAATCTTAAGCAGTTGAGTCCAGATTTGCTAGGGGATGACCTTCTGGTGATGCTATCATAAAGATAAAAGAGATCTTATCAGAGATGAACTTAAAATGTTGCAATGAAGCTCTAGGCAATCTGATGATTTGTTTTTTTTATTTGCTGGGAATCCGCCGAGGGATTTGCAGTTTTGTACAGGTGTTCAGTTCTGAACTAAAAGCTTGTTCTACAAGGTTTCACCCATTGATATACTGACCCACAAACACTGTTGGCCTCCTGGAAAGCTGCCAGAAAATGCAACCCCCCCCCCGCCCACTGATGAGCAAAAAATGAAAGTATAAAAGAAGAATCTTGGCAAAGGAGGCGTTTGAAGTTCCGGCATCCATCTGAGGTGTTTTCCACTTGTCAGCCTCCATCCTCATCTACAATCTGCCAAGTCCTGCTCGACTCCTCATGGCCGTTAACGCTGCTGAAACACTTTTAACGGCGTGCTTTAGAGTGAGCGGCAATAGGAGCGGCGAAATCCAAATTGGACGAGGGTGCGTCAACTCGGCGTTGCATGCCGATTGACGTCACGCTCCGACTCATTACAATACTTTCGGCGAGCGCAGGCAACAGCAGTGTTGCCGACCTGCTGAAAATGGCAGTGGCCGCGGGACCCGCCGGCAGCGGGCGATAGTGCTGAGGCCGCATTTTCCCCCCGCATCTGGCAGGTAACAGGTGCCGCTAAACCCCCAATTTTTTTTTAGTTCCCATTGTTTAAAATTACTTCTATCACATTCTACTTTAATACTTCATTATGCAGCTCAGTTAAATTAAACGACAAAGCAGTGTCCTATTATAAAAAATGTGATGTTAATCTTCTTGAGGTTCCTGATCTGGTACTTCAGGTGTAATCAGGCAGTGGTGATAATATATATTGTGCTCTCCATCAAATAGTAACAATGGCTTTTCACTTGGGGGATTATTATCCATCCAGGTGTTACTTCCAGATGTAGAATTCCATGAGCAATGCATGCTTACCTGAGGTCAGCATTATACAAGTTATCTATTCCCCAAAATGTCAGTAACCCACTGGGAACACTGGGTCCACTAAACTCTCATCATCGAAATTATAAACTCTCATTCATCTTTCCTCTCTCGGATACTCTGTCATCCCAAATCTCTACCCCAATCCTTCATTACTCTTTGACCTGCCTACTCTCCTGCTGCGGTCCCAGGCTTGACTCCCTCTTAGATAAGCCTACAGCTTCCCTCTGTGCCTCTCTTGGCATCCTACGAAATATCCATCAAGGCACTCATCACTGCCTCCTCATGAGCAGCAACCCCAACTGTCCCATCCTACTCTCTCGCCGACCTTCCCGCCCAGCACACCCACTTCTTCTTCTTCTTTCGTATGCTAGTAGCAAAGCAAATCAAAGGTCAATCTCTAAGTCAGATATCCAAGCCAGCGGTCACCTTCGGAATGCTGAAAGGGGAGGTATGAGGAAGATGTGTTTGATGGTGGGATCACGCTGGAGGTGGCGGCAATGGCGGAGGATGATCCATTGAATGTGGAGGCTGGTGGGGTGAAAGGACCGCTCCTTCCGTGACACCCTCGTCCACTCCCCTATCACCCCCAACACCCCTTCCCATTCCCACGGCACCTTCCCATGCAAGCGCAGGAGATGCAACACCTGCCCTTTTACCTCATCCCTTCCCACTGCCCAGGGCCCCAAACACTCCTTCCAGGTGAAACAGCGATTTACTTGTACTTCTTGCAATTTAGTATACTGTATTCGCTGCTCACGATGCGGTCTCCTCTACATTGGGGAGACCAAACGCAGATTGGGTGACCGCTTTGCGGAACACCTCCGTTCAGTCCGTAAGGGTGACCCCGAGCTTCCAGTCGCCTGTCACTTTAATTTTCTGCTCCACTCCCACTCTGAGCTCTCCGTCCTTGGCCTCTTACACTGTTCCAACAAAGCGCAACGTAAGCTTGAGGAACAGCACCTCATCTTTCGATTAGGCACTTTACAGTCTTCTGGACTCAACATTGAGTTCAACAATTTCAGACCATAACCTCGGCCCCATGTTTTCTTTTTTCTCTCACTTGGCAGCTGTCGATGATTCTGCCATTGTCATTTACACCTTATCTAGAGTCATCTTTTGTTTCTTAACTTGTCCCATTACCATCTCCTTTTGCCTTGCACCATCATCCCTTTTGTCTTTTAATCTTTCCTGCCTTCCATCCTATCACAGACCTTCCCTTTGTTCTTTCCTCCCCTCCTCCCTTTCCCTGCCCCACACTTGCGTAAAAATCTGTTACTTCTCTAACTTTTTCCCGTTCTGACGAAGGGTCATCGAACTGAAACGTTAACTCTGTTTCACTCTCCACGATGCTGCCTGACCTGCTGAGTGTCTCCAGCATTTTCTGTTGTTGTTTCAGATTTCCAGCATCCGCAGTATTTTGCTATTATAGTGTGGATGTCTTGTAGGTTGCCTGTGAATTTCCTCTGAGGGCAGTGCTCAATGATGTGCTCCAGTGTCTGATTAGGAGCTCCACAGTTGCATGATGGGGCTTTAATCTTCCATCTATGGAGAAGGTGGCAGCATCTACCATGACCAGTTCTGAGGTGGTTGATGGTTGTCCACTGTTTGTGAACATAAGAACATAAGAACATAAGAAATAGGAGCAGGAGTAGGCCATTCAGCCCTTCGAGCCTGCTCCGCCATTCAATGAGATCATGGCTGATCTTCTGCCTCAAATCCATTCACCGGCCCTATCGCCATATGCCTTGATGCCCTTACTAGTCAGAAATCTATCGACTTCTGTTTTGAATATACCCAATGACTGAGCCTCCACAGCCCTCTGGGGTAGAGAATTCCAAAGATTCACCACCCTCTGTGTGAAGAAATTTCTCTCATCTCAGTCCTGAATGGCCTACCCTTTATCTTGAGGCTGTGGCCCCTCGTTCTAGACTCCCCAGCTAAGGGAAACATTCTCCCAGCATCCATCCTATCAAGCCCTGTAATAATTTTGTATGCTTCAATGAGATCCCCTTTCATTCTTCTGAATTCAAGAGAATGCAGGCCTAGTTTACTCAATCTCTTCTCATACGACAGTCCGCCATCCCAGGAATCAATCTCATGAACCTTCGTTGCACTCCCTCTATGGCAAGTATATCCTTCCTTAGGTAAGGAGACCAAAATTGTACACAGTACTCCAGGTGTGGTCTCACCAAGGCCCTATATAATTGGAGTAAGACTTCTTTACTCCTGTACTCAAATCCTCTTGTAATGAAGGCCAGCATGAGGAAGGTTTGATCCTTCAGGTTGTACTGTGGGGTCCTCTATAAGAAATCCATTCTGTCTGTCATAGTTCTTCCAAGCATTTCGCCATCGGTCATCAAGGCTGAGGGGAGATTGCTGAAGGGCTTCAGTGACGGTCCAAAATTGCCTTCTAGATTTGAGACAGATTGGTGGTAAGTTGTTCAAAACGGCCTGGATCGGCATATCTTTGCTGGTGTAGCGGTTGTATTCTTTGGAGACTGCATATTCGCGGCGTAGGTGTGGTGGTGCGCCCACTGGGAGCTAATCTTGCCAATCTCCACCCCGTCCAACTCACCCCTCCCAGCGCTGACCTTGTGGACACTGGCAGTGGGTCAGCCATCACCGACCCTCTCCGCATCTCTCTCCAGAATGTCCGTTCACTTGTGAACAAGGCCCTTGCCATCCATGAGCTTATCGTGGATGATTGCATCGACATCATGGCCCTGACAGAAACTTGGCTGAGGGGTGATGACACCTTACCCTTAAATGAAGCCTCCCCGCCTGGCTAACCTTCCATCACTTGCCCTGCTCAGACCGCTGTGGTGGCGGTGTGGCACTCATCACCAAATCATACCTTGGTCTGTCCCCCTACTCCTCTGGCACTTTCTCCTCCTTTGAGCATCTCACCTTATTCCACCCGTCTCACCTCTCATTTAAAATTCTCATTCTCTACCGCCCACCCAAGTACCATAAAAATTTTATTACTGAGATATCTTTACTGCTTTCCTCCCTCAGCCTCTGCACCGAGCGACTTCTTATCCTCGGAGATTTCAACCTCCATCTCAATTCATCATGCTCTCTCTCATCTGAGTTCACTAGCCTCCTATCCTCCCTTAATCTCTCTCTCCATGTAAACTCCCCAATCCATATTCACAGCCAACCCCTCGACCTTGCCATGTCTCGTGGCCTCGCTACTCCCATCGTGTCAATCGCAGATAAGGCCATCTTTGACCACTTCCTTGTATCGCTCTCCACCCACATCCCCCTTCCCCCCCCACCCACCCCCCCGCAACCCTACTTCCTTCTGTGTCTGCCCCTGGAAAAAACTCTCTCCCAACTCTCTTCTGGCCCGGGTAAATTGGAGTCAAAGACTGGCGGGCAGAATTGTAATGGAGCAATGGGTGGCCTTTACAGAGGAGATGGTTCGAGGATGATCCAGGTACATTCTCATAAGGGGGAAATGGAGGGCAACCATTTGAGTTGAGCGGCGGACCTGCGAGAGGAGGATAAAAAGAGTGCGGAGAGGAGCCCTGGGACCGGAGCTGAGCGGCGGACCTGCGAGAGGAACAGCGTCAGCGAGAGGAGGATAAAAAGAGCGCGGAGAGGAGGCCTGGGACCGGAGCTGAGCGGCGGACCTGCGAGAGGCACAGAGTCAGCGAGAGGAGGATAAAAAGAGCGCGGAGAGGAGGCCTGGGACTGGAGCTGAGTGGCGGACCTGCGAGAGGCACAGAGTCAGTGAGAGGAGAGAGAGAAGTAAAAAGTCATCGAAGTGTGACGTCACCAGAAAGCAGGTAAGTGATTGGTAGGTGAGTATTTTTATCTTTCTCACTTTTTCCAAACTTAATTTTTGTGGTTTATAGTTTCTAGGGTCTCTGTTGTGTAGCGGGGAGTGCTGGTAAACAAGGGCCCTTAAGTATATCATTTAATTGTAGTGTAATTAGTGGTATTGATTTGATTTAATTTAATTTGAATTAATTAAAGGGTAAGTCATGGCAGCACAGCTCGGCCCCGTGGTATGCTCCTCCTGCACTATGTGGGAAATCAGGGACACTTCCTGTGTCCCTGACGACCATGTGTGCGGGAAATGTATCCAGCTGCAGCTACTGACAGACCACATTGCGGCGCTGGAGCTGCGAATGGATACATACTGGAGCATTCGTGATGTTGAGCACATCGTGGATAACACGTTTAGGGAGTTGGTCACACCGCAGGTAAAGGCTGCACAGGCAGGAAGGGAATGGGTGACCACCAGGCAGAGTAGTAGGCGCAGGCAGGTAGTGCAGGGGTCCCCTGTGGCCATCCCCCTTTCAAACAGATATACCACTTTGGATATTGTTGGGGGAGATGGTTTATCGGGGGAAGGCAGCAGTAGCCAACTTCCTGGCACCATGGGTGGTCCTGCTGCACAGGACGGGAGGAAAAAATGCGGGAGAGCTATAGTGATAGGGGATTCTATTGTAAGGGGAATAGATAGGCGTTTCTGCGGCCGCAAACGAGACTCCAGGATGGTATGTTGCCTCCCTGGTGCAAGGGTCAAGGATGTCTCGGAGTGGCTGCAGGGCATTCTGGAGGGGCAGAGTGAACAGCCAGTTGTCGTGGTGCATATAGGTACCAAAGATATAGGTAAAAAACGGGATGTGGTCCTAAAAGCTGAATATAGGGAGTTAGGAGGTAAATTAAAAAATAGGACCTCAAAGGTGGTAATCTCAGGATTGCTACCAGTGCCATGTGCTAGTCAGAGTAGAAATAGAAGGATATTTCAGATGAATACGTGGCTAGAGGAATGGTGCAAGGGGGAGGGATTCAAATTCCTGGGACATTGGAACCGGTTCTGGGGGAGGTGGGACCAGTACAAACTGGACGGTTTGCACCTGGGCAGGACCGGGACCGATGTCCTAGGGGGAGTGTTTGCTAGTGCTGTTGGGGAGGGTTTAAACTAAAATGGCAGGGGGTTGGGAACCTGTGCAGGGAGACAGAGGAAAGGGAAGCAAGGATAGAAACAAAAGACAGGAAGGAGAAAAGCAAAAGTGGAAGGCAGAGAAATCAAGGGTGTAAATCAAACAGGGCCACAGTAAATAATAATTCTAAAAGGACTAAGAGTGTTAAAAAATCAAGCCTGAAGGCTTTGTGTCTTAATGCGAGGAGCATTCGTAATAAGGTGGATGAATTAGCTGCGCAAATAGATGTAAACGATTATGATATAATTGGGATTACGGAGACATGGCTCCAGGATGACCAAGTCTGGGAATTCAACATCCAGAGGTATTCAATATTCAGGAAGGACAGGCAAAAAGGAAAAGGAGGTGGGGTAGCATTGCTGGTTAAAGAGGAGATTAACACAATAGTAAGGAAGGATATTAGCTCTGATGATGTATAATCTGTATGGGCAGAGCTGAGAAATACCAAGGGGCAGAAAACGTTAGTGGGAGTTGTATACAGATCCCCAAACAGTAATGTTGAGGTTGGGGATGGCATTAAACGGGAAATTAGAGATGCGTGCAATAAGGGCACAGCAGTTATCATGGGTGACTTTAATCTACATATAGATTGGGCTAACCAAATTAGTAACAATACTGTGGAGAAGGAATTCCGAGAGTGTATACGGGATGGTTTCCTGGACCAATATGTCGAGGAACCAACTAGAGATCAGGCCATCTTAGACTGGGTATTATGTAATGAGAAAGGATTAATTAGCAATCTTGTTGTGCAAGGCCCCTTGGGGAGGAGCGATCATAATATGGTAGAGTTCTTCATTAAAATGGAGAGTGAAGTAGTTGACTCAGAGACCAGAGTCCTGAATTTAAATAAAGGAAACTACAATGGTATGAGGCACGAGTTGGCTAGGATGGATTGGGGAACGTTATTTAAAGGGCTGATGGTGGATAGGCAATAGTAAACATTTAAAGATCGCGTGGAGGAACTACAGAATTTGTTCTTCCCAGTTTGGCATAAAAATAAAACAAAAAAGGTGACTCAACCGTGGCTAACAAGGGAAATTAGGGATAGCATAAGATCCAAGGAAAGGACATATAATTTGGCCAGAAAAAGCAGCAAACCTGAGGATTGGGAGCAGTTTAGGATTCAGCAAAGGAGGACAAAGGGATTAATTAAGAGGGGGAAAATAGATTATGAGAGTAAGCTTTCAGGGAACATAAAAACTGACTGTAAAAGCTTCTATAGATATGTGAAGAGAAAAAGATTGGTGAAGTCAAGCGTAGGTCCCTTGCAGTCAGAATCAGGGGAATTTATAATGGGGAACAAAGAAATGGCAGACCAATTAAATACATACTTTGGTTCTGTCTTCAGAAAGGAGGACACAAATAACCTCCCAGAGATGTTGGGGAACATAGGGTCTAATGAGAGGGAGGAACTGAATGAAATCAGTATTTGTAGGGAAATGGTGTTAGGGAAATTGATGGGATTGAAAGCCAATAAATCCCCAGGGCCTGATAATCTACATCCTAGGGTACTTAAGGAAGTGGCCCTAGAAATAGTAGATGCATTGTTGGTCATCTTCCAAAATTCTATAGACTCTGGAACAGTTCCCATGGATTGGAGGATAGCTAATGTAACCCCACTATTTAAAAAAGGTGGTAGAGAGAAAATGGGGAATTATAGACCAGTAAGTCTGACATCGGTAGTGGGGAAAATGCTAGAGTCCATTATAAAAGATGTAATAGCAGAGCACTTGGAAAACAGTGACAGGATCGGACAAAGTCAACATGGATTTACAAAAGGTAAATCATGCTTGACTAATCTACTGGAATTTTTTGAGGATGTAACTGGTAGAATAGATAAGGGAGAACCACTGGATGTGGTGTATTTGGACTTTCAGAAGGCTTTCGATAAGGTCCCGCATAAGAGATTAGCGTGCAAAGTTAAAGCACACGGGATTGGGGGTAAGGTACTGTCTTGGATAGAGAACTGGTTGGCAGACAGGAAGCAAAGAGTTGGAATAAACGGGTCTTTTTCCGAGTGGCAGGCAGTGACTAGTGGGGTACCGCAGGGATCGGTGCTAGGACCCCAGCTATTCACTATATATAAATGATCTAGACGAGGGAACAAGATGTAATATCTCCAAGTTTGCAGATGACACAAAGCTGGGTGGGCGTGTGTGTTGTGAGGAGGATGCAGAGAAACTCCAGTATGATTTGGACAGGTTGGGTGATTGGGCAGATGCATGGCAAATGCAGTATAATGTGGATAAATGCGAGGTTATCCACTTCGGTGGCAAAAACAGGAAGACAGATTATTATCTGAACGGCAATAGATTGGGAAAAGGGGAAGTGCAACGAGACCTGGGTGTCCTTGTGCACCAGTCGCTGAAGGTGAGCATGCAGGTGCAGCAGGCGGTTAAGAAGGCAAATGGTATGTTGGCCTTCATAGCGAGAGGATTCGAGTACAGGAGCAAGGATGTTTTGCTGCAGTTGTACAGGGCCTTGGTGAGACCACACCTTGAGTATTGTGTGCAGTTTTGGTCACCTTATCTGAGGAAGGATGTTCTTGCCATGGAGAGAGTGCAGCGAAGATTCACCAGACTGATACCTGGGATGGCAGGAATGACGTATGAGGAGAGATTAGGTCAATTAGGCTTATATTTGCTAGAGTTTAGAAGAATGAGAGGGGATCTCATTGAAACTTATAAAATTCTAACAGGACTAGACAGACTAGATGCAAGAAGGATGTTCCCGATGGCGGGGGAGTCCAGAACCAGGGGTCACAGTTTAAGGATAAGGGATGAGCCATTTAGGACTGAGATGAGGAGGAAGTTCTTCACCCAGAGAGTGGTGAACCTGTGGAATTCTCTACCACACAAGGCAGTTGAAGCCAATTCATTAAATATATTCAAGAAGGAGTTAGATATATTTCTTAAGGCTAAAGGGATCAAGGGATATGGGGAGAAAGCAGGACAGGGTACTGAATTTGGATGATCAGCCATGATCTCATTAAATGGCGGAACAGGCTCGAGGGGCCGAATGGCCTACTCCTGCTCCTATCTTCTATGTTTCTAACCAAAGCCAGAGCATCCTGGATGACGAAGGAGTTAGACAGTTAGATAACGCACAAAAAGGGTGATGTGACAGATGTCAGCTTGATTATACATGGGTGAATTAGGCTGAATATAAAAAGTACAGAGGACATGTGAAAAAGGAAATAAGAGGGGCAAAGAGGCAGTACAAGAATCGATTGGCGGCTAACATAAAAGGGAATCCAAAGGTCTTCTATAGGCATATTAACAGTAAAAGGGTTGTCAGTGGAGTGATGGGGCCGATTAGGGACCAAAATGGAGATCTACTGGTGGAGGCAGAAGGCATGGCTGCGGTACTAAATGAGTACTTTGCATTGATGTTTACCAAGGAAGAGGACTTTGGAAAAGCTACGGTAAACAAGGAGGTTGTCAGAAGACTGGATGAGATAAAAATAGATAAAGAGGAGGTGCTAGAAAGGCTGGCAGTACTTAAAATGGATAATCCTAGGTTGCTGAGGGAAGTAAGGGTAGAAATTGTGGAGGTGCTGGCCACAATCTTCCAATCCTCCTTAGTACAGGGGTGGTGCCAGAGGACTGGAGGATTGCAAATGTTACAGACTTGTTCAAAAAAGGGGAGAAGGATAAACCTGGCAATTAGAGGCCAGTCAGTTTAACGTCAGTGGTGGGGAAACTTTTAGAAACAATAATCTGGGAGATAATGAACAGCCACTTGGACAAGCATGGACTAATAAAGGAGAGTCAGCATGGATTTGTTAAGGGCAAATCGTGTCTGACTAACTTGATTGAGATTTTTGATGAGGTAACAGAGAGGGTGGATGAGGGCCGTGCAGTTGATGCTGTGAATATGGACTTTCAAAAGGCATTTGATAAAGTACCACATATTAGGATTGTTAACAAAATTGAAGCCCATGGGATAAACAGGTCAGTAGCAGTATGGTTACAAAATTGGCTAAGGGATAGAACACAAAGGGGGCAAAATTCCCCTCGTTTGCGCCTCTGGTGGGAGGCGCTAACGGGGCGCAAATGGCTTTTCGCCTCCCCCCTGAGGCGATAACCGCGCCTCCCGCGAAATTCCGTGGGTGGTTAGCGGCGGCGTTACTGGGTATCGCCCCGATCTTCGGCACCCGGAGATCATGATGTCATCTCCGAGCGCAGCGCCTCAGGAGAAAAATTCGCATACACGCCCTGCAGCAGCGCCGGGCGATGTTACCGACTGCTGCAGGGGTCGTGAACAGTGAGGTCGGCCGCTCACGGGGCGCAACTTATAGGCGGGGTGGACGGCCGGCCAAGAAAAAAAGCCGTTTAAAAATTTTCGGCCATTGGTCACGGCGTCCATGCCGCGATCGTTCAGCTTAATCGGGTGGCACTCCCGCTCCCTGGTGGCCGAGAAATCCACAATGAAACCTGCAGAGCTCGCAGTGTGGGGCCCTTCCCTTTAATGCAGGGAAGAGCCCCTGCAACGCAACAGCGCCACATGTGGCCACTTGTGGCGCTGCTGAGCACATTTTTCACCTAGCGCCTCAAACGGCCCTCTCGGGGAATTTCTCCCCCAAAGAGTTGTGGTGAATGGCTGTTTCTTGCACTAGAAGAAGGTATACAGATATGTTCCCTAGGGTTCAGTACTACTGTTTTTGATATACATTCATGACTTGGACTTGGAGGTACAGGGCACAATTTCAAAATTTACAGATGACACAAAACTTGGAAGTGTAATAAGCAGTGAGGAAGATAGTAATAGACTTCAAGAGGACATAGAGAGGCTGGTGGAATGGGCAGACTCGTGGCAGATGAAATTCAACGCAGTAAAGTGTGAGGTGATGCATTCTGGTAGGAAGAATGAGGAGAGACAATACGTGCTAAATGGTACAATTTTAAAGGGGGTGCAAGAAGAGAGAGATCTGGGGGGTGTACAAATCTTTGAAGGTGGCAGGACAGGTTAACAAAGCATATGGAAACCTGGGCTTTATAAATAGAGGCATAGAGTACAAAAGCCAGGAAGTTATGCTAAACCTATATAAAACACTAATTCAGCCCCAGCTGAAGTATTGGGCTGAATCTTAACCCCCCAAAATGGGTGGGTTGGGGTCAGGTGAGATCTTAAAACTTTATAATTCCCAAACCCGACCTCAACCCGCCCACTTCCGAGTTTAACGGAGGTGAGACAAGGAGCCAACCAGCTCCCACGAGGAGAGTTGGACAATTAAACCCAGCAGCTGAAGGGAAGCGAGGACAGCTTAGGGAAGAAGGTAAGTGCTTCCCCCCGGCCCCCCCAAGCTCCCCCCACCATCAGACTCTCCCCCCAGGGTCGGTGATCAGACCCCCCCAGGGTTGGTGATTGGACCCCCCCCCCCCCCAACCCCAGGGTCAGGGATCTAACCCCCCCCCCCCAACCCTAGGGTCAGGGATCAGACCCCCGGGTCGGTGATCGGACCCCCGCCCCCCTTGGGTTAGGGATCAGACACCCCCAGCCGGAGTTGCAGATTGGAGTCTGTCTGCCTGTCAGTCAGGCTGACTTCCAGGTGGGGAACCTTCAAAGCAAAACTATGCACGCTGTGGATTCAAACCCCAACCCCACACCCACCCCCACCCCCTGCCTACGCAGCCCGCCCCTGTCAAGATTCAGCCCATTGTGTCCAATTCTGGGCACTACACTTTAGGAAGGACATGAAGGCTTTGGAGAGGGTGCAGAAGAGATTTACTAGAATGAGGGATTACAGTTATGTGGATAGACTGGAGAAGCTGGGGTTATTCTCCTTGGAGCAGAGAAGGCGAAGAGGAGATTTGATAGAGATGTTTAAAATCATGAAGGGTTTAGATAGAGTAAATAAAGAGAAACTGTTTCCAATCACTGAAGGGTCGATAACCAGACGACACAGATTTAAGGTGATTGGCAAAAGAACCAGAGGCGACATGAGGAAAAAATTTTTACACAACGAGTGGCTCGGATTTGGAATGCACTGCCTGATTGGATGGTGGATACAGATTCAATAGCAGCCTTCAAAAGGGAATTGGATAAATAATTGAAGGAGAAAAAATTGCAGGGATATGGGGAAAGAGCGGGGGAGTGGGACTAACTGGATCGCTCTTCGAAAGAGCCGGCGTGGACTCGAAGGGCCTCCTTCTGTGCGGTACTATTCAATGATTCTGTGATTTATATTGGTAGCTGGAGCCGATCTAGTGCAGTAATTACTTGTAACTGCAGGAACTTTTTAAGCTCTCTGATGGTAATGCAGTGCACACTGTGTCGCAGTAAAATTAATCTGCAGAGCGTGAATACATATACATATAATGACAACAAATAGCAGCTTGCTTTAATATAGCATGTTTCATGTAGAAAAACATCCCTAACGCTTTACAGATGGAAAATAAATAGACATGGATCCCGAGCCATGAGAGAAGAGTTATTGTGAAACTGAGAATGTGGTTGAAAAGATGCATTTTAAGGGGGAGGGAGCAATGGAGAGATGGCGGGGTTGAGGGACAGAATTCCAGAGTGGGGCCAAAGCGCTGAGGGCTCTGCTGTCGACGGTTGAGTGAGCGAGGGAGGGGGTGGAATGGATGGATAGCCAGAGTTGCAAGACCAAAGAATGTGGATGGGATATAAAAGTCTGGATCCAATGGCAGGATGGAGAGAGACCATGAGGGATTTGTTGAGGTTTGTAAATTCAATGCGCTGGGGAACCGGGGTGTTGGACAAGCAGAACTTAGTCTGGTTATTTATAAGGAGCAGATTGGTGAAGCTGGCAAGGAGGATGATGGAGAATTTAAAGCCAGTTTGCGCACAGCAAGGTCCCACAAACAGCAATGGGATAAATAACCAGAGAATTCCATTGCTCTTCAAATAGCTCCATGGGAGCTTTTATGTCCACCTGAGAGAACAGACAGGGCCTCAGTTCAATGTCCCATCTGACAGATGGCGCCTCCGACAGTACAGTACTCCTTCAGTGCTGTACTGAAGTGTCAGCCTAAGCATGTGCTCAAGTCTTGGGAGTGGGGCTTGAACCCACAACTTTCCGACTCAAAGGTGTCCTACACTATCATCCTGGCATCCCTGTGAAGTACTACACGGCCACAAATTTCCACCTCCTTCTCTGTCTCTTTAATCCCAAGAAAGCCTACCCATTCTTATCTTTTACTCTCCTATCCTTCAGATCTAGCACAGCAATGGGCGGCACATGAGGAGGAGGAGGAGGAAGATGATGAGGAAGAAGAGGATGATTAGGACCAGGCCACCCAGGAGTCGCTGCTGCATGATACTGTTGTCTCAGAACAGCAGCACATGCCAGGCCTCTGCCCTTCTCCCTCAGCACACCACACTAATGGAACGTGGGTGGTGAAACCAGGCTGTGCAGGAGCACCCTCCAGAGCTGCAGCCAGCAGCGGCTCCATGCCAGGAGCCAGCTGCCATGAGATGATGGTCGCCTCAGTCCCACGACCATTGAGTCCACCACCTCCTGTCATCCACGCCCCCGGGTGGCACTTAGGCGAACCACTAGCACATTCTCCCATTTCGGGCAGGCAGATGACTAGTGGCATGCATATGAGGTCCAGCAGAATTTGGCACTCAGCTCAGGGTTTGCGTCTTTCTCTAGTTTCTTTCCTTTCTCCCCTCATGTAAAAATTTGGCTAATCATTTCTCTTGGGAAGGAAACTTTCAATTGTCAAAGCCATCTGGGCTATACTGTAAATGGATTATGTCAAACTGGAAACATTTATCCCAATCATTTAAATTAGGACTCTAGGGGAATCAAGGGATATGGAGATCGGCGGGAAAGTGGAGTTGAGGTCGATGATCAGCCATGATCTTATTGAATGGCGGAGCAGGCTCGAGGGGCCATATGGCCTACTCCTGCTCTTATTTCTTATGTTCTTATGTTCTTAAATAATGATTATTTTGTCTCAAGATGGTCAATGTCTGAGGTAAGATGGGCTGATGGAGAATAATCTGAGTGCAGATAAATGACTTGCACCAAAGGAAGGAAACCTGAAGTTGCAGTCAATTCATGGTCACGAGTGCTCTGTCACCTAGTGCGGGACCTGAGAGCTCTCGTGGAATGGTGTGTGGTGCAATAGAGATCGACAGAAGAAGAGAATATAAAGTTACAAAAATGGAGGGGTGGGAAAGGAAGTAATAAAAAAATGTAATGTTTATGTAGTCAAGAGTGTACAAAGCTTCTCATGAGACTAAAACATTCTCCCTGCTCGAGACCTCTGCTCCATTCTGCATTGCAAGTCTGAGAGATCACAGTGGTTGCCTTGTCTTCTGTAATGGTGCTATATAACTTTCCACAGAATTCTGGCTCCTAAATTAAAAATAATATTTATTATTCTTTTCTGGGCCAAAACTCTGTGGAAAGTTATATCGCACAGCTGCAGGTCAATTGGCTTGGATGATGTCACTCTACCAGGAGTGCACTTAGTTGTAGGAAGAAGAAGCCCTGATACTCCCGCTGGTGAAATGGAAGAAACCTTCCTCCAAGGACAGTCACGCACGGCTCTGAGAGCTTGGCAGCAGCGTTGTTGATGATGAGTACTCTATTTGTCGCAGCCTGCCTTTCCCCTTTACTCCACTTCCAGTTGCACTGTCTATTAATCACACATACTTGGCCCACGTACCAACAAACAAAGCACTGATCAACAAGTTAAATGGGAACGGAAACTGTTTAGCAAATCCAGCAACCAGTGGGCTTCCCCTCTAGACTGAGCTGCTGGTGGGACGCCCAATCTCAAGAAGGAGGAAATGGTGCCTCGTCTTACCCTCCGACAAGCGCGGTCACTGCGCTGATTGTGGAGCACTACTATCAGTAGTTGTGAACTTTGCAGCACAGATTGTCCTCGCCCCCCCCTCCCCCCCACACACCCAATAGCACACTGTGTGGGAACAGAGCCAATGGGAGAACATTTTAGGATTGAACAATAAATAAAATATCTCCCATCGATTTGTCTGTAGCTGTACAAAGGCATAAACATAATAGTTACCAGTAATGAAGTCTATTTTTCCAAGAAAAAACTGAACACCCTTCTATGCTTCCATTTGGATCTGGAAGAAAGCCTATGTTTGGCTGTGCTATGAATCATAAATGGAGCCCCTCTTACTGAAGGGGATCTTTGCTTAGGTTCATAATTTTTTCCAGCTGCCAACTGAAAAAGCATTTTGTGTCCAGACACAGTGCAACACGGTCACAGAATGGTGTCTCCAGACAGTCTGCAGTCACTTGATTGGGAGGAATACTTAACTGCAAAACTCTCCATATGTTAAGATCACAATTTCATTATGCGCTGGATAGCTGGAAGTTTGCAACTCTTAGAATGGAGAATTTTAAAAGCCACACAAAGACTCTTCCTGGAGCATTAGATGACTTGAATTGGACTAAAACAGTTGAACTATGCATGAAACATAATGTAAAAAGTTCGGGCTTTTTCAAGGTTCGGGAGACTGACAGAAGACAACACACAGTCGTGCTCGTAAGTATTTAGCATCATAAACCTACATCTTTTCACCTTTTCAACTTGTTATTGAAGAATTATTTTCTGTTCAGTTTAAAAAGCTGTTGAACCAAACACGTCATTAGACGGTATCCTGGGCCTTCAATTCTTGTTCGAGTTATAGTCTTCCCTGCACTGTACACTACATTGGGATGGAGCATAAAGCACAGACAGGATGGACCCTGGCAACATCCTCTGTCATCTGCTCAAAATCTCATAACACCGAAGAGTGAAGCGACATTTTTATTGCATAGCCTGTTCTTGTACGTTTTGTGCATGAAATTAATATACTTTATGTCATAAAGGGAAAAGACGCTTATTAAACTGACCTGGAGTTAATTTCAATGTTTAGGCAGTGTTGCTGCTGTCACACACACTGTCTAAACATTGAAATTGTAAGTGTTGTGTGCTTGTTTATCCACATGCAACATGCTCTCCTCACCAGGAAAAAAAGAGTTCTAGCCAGGCAGTGGAAACGGAGTAGTGGCTGGCTGGAACCCACACTCCATCTACTGGTCTCAGACCAGTAGCTGTAGTATAAATGCAGCATGCACAACTTCTCTGAGATACTCATCCATCTACCTTTATTTCAAGATTAAAATCCTTCAAGACATCCTCTAGCCCGTGACAGCGGTTTCCTGTCCCTCCTCTTCCTTCTTGTTCTCCCCATTGTCTTTGACACTGTTTGTTATTCTATCCTCGCCAAACGCCACTCTTTGGCACTCCACTGTTATCTCCTGGTTTGATTCATACCTGTCCCAAAGATTTCCTCCTGCCATCCTTGCAGGGTCACTACTGCTGCAGCTCCATCCATGAGTCCCTCCTCTTCGTTGGTTATATGCTACCCCTTAGTGATGCCATCCGGCAGCAGGGTTTCAGGTTCCATATGTTTGCTTCTTACACACAGCTTTAGCCTTCTGTCTCCTCTCTTGATTCCAAGGCTGCTGCTGAGCCCTCCGACCGCCCGTCCTATATTAAATCTTAAATTAATTTTCTCCACCTTAATGTAGGCAAAAATGAGGACATCCTTTTGGCTCCTGTCAGTCTTTGCTCTTAAATCGATTAACATCCCCTACCCTGTCACCTGAGGATAAATCTAGTGGTGTGGAACCTACACATGCTGCTTGATCTTCAGCTGAGTTTCCTTTCCTACATCTCCTCCATCACTAAAGCCACCTCTTCCACTTTTGCAATGTTGCCTACTTCAACCCCTACCTGCCCCCCTCTGCTAACAAGACTCTAAGCCATGCCTTTTTCAAGGCTCAATTTCTCTCATTTTTCTTGCTGACCTCCCCGCTTCCACCCTCTACAAACTGCAACTAATTGAGATTGCCTCAACCGCGGTCCTTACCCACTAAAAGCCCCGCACTTCCATTACCCTGATCCCTGCCAAGCTGCACTGGCTCATTCGCACCTATAAATCTCCCGACTTCAAAGACCTCCTTCAGCCCTGCGTCCCTGCTCACACTCTTTCCTACTCTGACACTGTCTGTTCCTCGTTCCCCATGTTGTTCTTCATCAGAGACAGCCACTCTTTCAGCCATGCTGCCGTCTGGACCTCCCTCCCTAAATCCCTCCTCCCTCCCACTGAGTACTAAAGACTTCTTTTCAACATCTCTTGCACCTTACCTCTTAACTCCATTCAACCTTTTTCTTTCTCCTCCTGCTCAGTGTTCATTTCATTCTCCAATCTGTAAAGCATTTTGGGACATCTTTCTGATGCGTGGGCCACTATATAAATGGAAGTTGTTGTAGCTCTAGTAGGAGTAACTTTCTCTAGTCTTTCTTCAGAATTCAATCCTTGGATGTAAAGGTTCAGTGTTGCGTCTCTCTATCACTTCCTGGGCTTGAATGTCTCTTTTGAGACTGGTGACCAGGTGTGGGCATATAACTCAGGTTGTAGTCTCCCCAGAGCGCTGTACAGTTTAAGTATAAGATCGCTTGCCTTGTGCTCTACTCTTTCAGCTAAAAGATCAGCATTCTATTTACCTTGTTGATTGCTGTTTCACAGTGATTGAACATTAGTAAGTGCTCAGTCCACTAAAACCCCAGGATCTCTTTCAACTTCACCCTGAGCTATTTGAACACCCCGCTCACGGAGTTCTAATGATGCACATTTGTCTCTATCTATAATACTTTGCAGTTATCCATTTAATGTGATATACCAATGCTCTTTCCACTTACAGTGGGGTGGAATTTCTGCAGGGATTCTGATCTCCTGATTTAACTTTGGCAGAAGATCAGCAGGAACCCTGGTGAACTGGTGTAAATGGCCATTTACTCCATTTCTCTGGGGTTTCTGCTGAAGTTATGGTGGGAGATTGGGAAGTCCTCCCCACCCCTGTCCCGTGGTAATTCCAGGCAAGTTTCTATACTTCAAAAGTACTTCATTGGCTGCAAAATGCTTTGGGGTGTGAAAAGCACTTTTTATATGCAAATCTTCCTTTCTTTCTTGAATTTTATTTTTTATCTAAATCCTATCGCTTTACTCCATTTCACTTGCCCCACCTAGTTTGGTATTGTCTGTGAATTTGACCAGATTGTATTGAGTAATTGTGAACCTATGCCATTAATCTAAATTAGAAACAGCAAGAATCCAACACTGATCTCTGAGGCACACCACTCGGCAATTTCCCCTCCCTACCCTGATACCCTCCCTACCCTGGCACCCCTCTCTAAACACTAACAGCTGTATCCTGTCATTCAGCCAATTTCATGTCCATTCCCAATTTTTACTTTGAATCCTCATTGTCTTAACCTTAAGAAGCAGCCTTTCATGCAGAACTTTCTCAAAGGTTTTTTTTGGAAGTCCCCCAGGTTCCTCACTGCCCTAGCCTTGACACACATCCTTCTATAGTTTTTGTCCTATCTCACCTGATGCCCTTTCCGAGCTCATCTTGTCTGTGAGACCCACCTCCTGCTCCCTTGTTCTCATTCTCATTAACCAGCTGACCACCCAAGTACCCTTCCTGGCCTTATGCTAACTGACATTGTAACTGGTTCCTTCTCCTCCGGTACTGTCCCCTTCCCTTCAAAACTGCCATTATCACTCCTTGCTCAAAATAACCCACCCATGACCTCTGTCCTTGCAAACGACCACCACCTCTTCAACCTCCCATTCCTCTCCAAAGTCACGTTGCAACTCCCAAATCGGTGTCCATCTTTCCTTCAACTTCATGTTTCAATCTCTCCAATCAAATTTCTGTTCCTACCACGGCATCAAAATGGGCCTAACCAAAGTCACAAATGACATTCTCTGTGACTCTGGCTGTGGTCCACTATCCCTCCTCCTCCCCTACTTCTCTGTAGCTTTTGCCAAAGTCGACCACGCCATCCTCTTCTAAAGTCTCTCCTTCCTTGTCCAGCTCAGTGGGACTGCCCCCACTTGATTCCATGGTTATATATTTGATTGTAGGCAGAGCATCTCCGGCAATGGCTTCCCTTCCATCCCCACATGTTACCTCTGGAGTTCCCCCATGGATCTCTCCTTGGCTCTCTCTCATCGAAATGTTGTCCGTTGGCAACATCATCCATAGCCATGAGGTCAGCTTCCACATGCACGTTAATAGTGCCCAGCTCTACCTCTCCACCACCTTTCAATAGTTCCACTGTCTCTGTTGTCTGACTACTTGTCCGATATCCAGTCTCAGATGAGCCACAATTTCCTCCAGTTAAACATCGGGAAGGCTGATGTCATCATCCTCTGGCCCCACCATATGCTTCCCACTGATTCCATCCTCCCTCCCAGCCACTGTCTTAGGCTGAACCAGACTCTCTGCATCCTTGGCATCCTATTTAACCCAGAGCTGAGCTACCGACCCTGTATCCCACCATCACAAAGACCGCCTACTTCCACCTCCATAATATCACCCACCTCCACCCTCTACCTCAGCCCATCTACTGCTCATCCATGCCTTTTATCATCTTCAGACTCCAGGCATCCAATCCTCCGCCTTCTAAAAACTTCAGCTCAGCCAAGACTCTGTTGCCCGTATTCTATCCGGCGCCAACTTCCGCTCACCCATCACCCCTGTCCTTGGCTACATTATCTCCCGGTTTTCCCAAACCTTCAATTTAAAATTCTCATCCTCTTGTTTAAATCCGTGCATGACCTCGCCCCATCCTATCTCTGTAACCTACTCAAGCCCGACAACCACCTCCTCCCGAGCTCTCTGTTCCTCTGACTCTGGCCTTTTGTGCATTCCTCCCTCCCTTTGCTTCAGCATTGCTGGCCATGCCACCAGCCGCCTATGCCCCATGCTCTAGAATTACCTGTCTACATCCTTCCACCTCCGCCTTCCTCTCTTCCTTAAAGACCTTCCTTAAAACCCACCTCTTTGACCAAGCTTTTGATCACATCTCCTAATATCTTCTCCATTGGTTCTGAATATGCCTTTTTGAAGCACTATGGGTCATTTTTCTATGTTAAAGGTGCTAGATAAATGAAAGATGTTGTTTGTAACATCATCTTATGTCTTATGTTCTTATGTATTCCTATTAGGGCAAAGGTTGGATAGGGTATTAATTTTACATAAGATTAATAATACATAGAGAAGTGATGACCTTAAAACTGGTATAGCCCACTTACCACCTTGAAATAGTAAACAATTGTGGGAAAAGACACTGTACCCCAGTGGATGAGAGGATGCCACTAAGCGTAGCAAAGTATCCTGGCGCTTATATACCATGGCAATTGCACAGCTAGGGGAAACAAAATCAGCTCTTTAATCCTCTTGTGATTTGAGGTTATTTTCTTCTGAGTGCCCTAACACACAGCAGTTCTGTGAGCCAATCTGATATGTGGCCGAAATACAGTTTAAATAATCCTGCCAATATTTAGTCACGGTTCTACAATCACAGCTTAGATTAGCATGACACAGAAAAATAAAATTCAGCCCAAAAAGTCCTGGCTCAGTAATAACTTGTAAATGAGAAGTGGGAGATCTAGATGAGTAATTCCTTGGCTCAGTCGATTATCTTTTTAAAAAAAAAACGATTTGCCTCAAGAAAATTTATTGAGAATCTGATTTTTATAAGTTGGACTTCAATGGTATTCGATGCTGAAGCATTACATATTTCAGTATCTGCGGTCTGTAGACTCTGAGGTTCTGTATAGCTGTCTTCAGCTGAGTCATTTCCCAAGAATGCCTGAGATCTACAGTCTCTTCAAACTGCATCCTCTACTGGGAGTAATAATGCAGCATTACTTTACAGTGGGTTTACCTGGCCTCCTCATGATGCACCCACATTAGTAATCCTTGCCGTTCTGTAATGTCTGTATTTTAAGATTCTATGAATGCTTGTTTCTGTCCAGTACATAAGGAATATATTATCTGAATTTCCAATATTTAGTCTATATACATCAAAGGTATCGGACCAATTTTTTCCCTCTTTTTTAAAACACACAGGACAAACTGGATTTACCATTCTATTTAGATGATGCCTAAATTAGCTCACCTTTGGAGCATCTTACACTAACCAGTTCAAATGATGCTAATTGTATGCAAGTCAATTCTATCACACCACAATTCAGGACAGCATTGAACGAAATGAGTTAACTTTGTTGAGCACTGATTCGCTGAACTCCTTCGAGCGAGAGCTGGATCGGTTTCTGGCTGGGGCCTACAAAAGTTAAACACTGCACAACATTAATCATGGCCAGAGTGGCGGTCAGGGCCAGTTTTGATCGCCTAAGAGCGTAAGAGAGGGATTTTCCAGATTTTCTTCCCCCTAATTGGCCTGAGGTTTTGAATCCGGGTTTTCGCCTCTCCCAGGAGATGACATGGCTTTTGGTGGGTTGGAGAGTGTATATATGGTAATGCACAAGGCATCGCAGTTGTGTGGGACAGGCTGGATGGTCCAGTGAGTCTTTTCCTGTTTGTCATTGTTCGTATGTCACGTCTTGCCAGAATCATCAGAGGTGAAATCAAACATTGCAAAGCATTAAGCGATACTTTATTTAACAACATCTATGATAACATAACTAATACCAGTACAACGTTAAGCTTGTTTTTATAATATTTTAAATAATCGAGCCTAGATCATCATAAAGGACATAAATGTGACATAAATGTAACACAATGGGGGGGAAAATTGAGTCGCGCCCCCTTTGGGGCGCTAACCTCGCCGGGGCGCTACGTTTAGTGCCCCGAAAAAATTAGCGCTCCCGCGCCGGAACTTGAGTGGTTGCGCCCCAAGAGGGAAGCGGGGCACTACTGGAAGCACCCCACATCCCTCTTGGGGCGCTGCGAGGGAATATCCTGGCGCTACGTGCCGCAGCGCCAGGCGCTGTGGCACGTCGCGCCGTGGTATTGCAGGCCTTCCTCCCCTTCTTAAAGGGGAGGGGCCCTGCGCAGCGCGAACCGGGCCCAGCTGGGCCCCCAGGGATCGGGAGTGCCGGCAAAAGAGCCCGGCACTCAAGAGAAGTGCTGGGCTCTTGGAGCGCAGCCGGCACTTCACGGTGGGGGGGCTTCACGGGGGCCGGGGACTGCAACGGGGGCAAGTGCTGGCAGGCGGCCAGCAACAAAAATGGCCGCCTGCCACCTCCCCTTTAAATATCGCCGCCCCGGCCGCACGTACGCCCCCCTGAACCCGTCGGACATAGCGTCTGGCGGTAAGTCAGGGGGCGCGACCGAAGATCGCGGCTGGGGCGCGAGCGGGGTGCTGCGCACGACGATGACGTCATCGCCGGCGGCGCAGCGCCACAGGGCGCTACCGGCTGGCGCCGCCGCTAACCTCCCGCTGAATTTTGCGGGAGGCATGGGCGGCGCTGCGCCCGGGCGTTAGCTACTTTGCGCCCCATTAGCGCCCTCTTAAGGCGCTAACGGGAGGCGCAAGCAGCTGAATTTTCCCCCCAATATCTCGGCATTAGCTGGGTTCTGTTAATTCTAGTATAATGAAATTATGTTCAATTCCTAAAATTATGGAACAGTTTAGCAAGGTAATCCCTACAGTTTATACTCAACATATCGTTGGTAAATTTCCAACTTTGAATATTCAGGCTAACCCTCTGTGATATGAGCACAGACATACATCCTTGTCCTTCTAGTAGATTGGCTGTTGTAGCATTGGCTGTTCTGCCTTCCTCTGAGCTGCTTAGCTTCACCTCTGGCGACACCTGTGATGAGTCGCTCCTGTGGTCGTTGTCTTCTTTCTTCAGTCATTGTGTTCTCATCCTTGCTTAACTAAATTTGCATGTACATGTTTCTCTGTATTGTTATTCTGCTTTTTACTCTAACACTGGGCTCAGAAACTTGAGTTGTTAAATAACATTTGTGATAAACTTTATTCTGTCAGGTTTAAAGCTTAACCCTTTAACTTGCATTCTCAACACTTTCTCTACTTAAGAGATTTATCTCCAAAGCCTCTTTGTGTTTATCCAATCTTCCCTGAGCTTCTCAAAAACCTTCTGTCCTCTTTCTAATTTGGATTTCCAAACAATGGGCCTGATTTTGCTCCAAGCAGCGAATAAACGGCGCCTGCTACAACTGTACAGGGTATTGGTGAGACCACACCTTGAGTACTGCGTACAGTTTTGGTCTCCTTATTTAAGGAAGGATATACTTGCATTGGAGGCAGTTCAGAGACGATTCACTAGGTTAATTCCAGAGATGAGAGGTTTGACTTATGAGGAAAGGTTGAGCAGGCTGGGCCTTTACTCATTGGAATTTAGAAGAATGAGAGGTGATCTTATCGAAACATATAAGATACTGAGGGGGCTCGACAGGGTAGATGCAGAGAGGATGTTTCCCCTCATGGGGAAATCTAGAACGCGGGGGCACAGTCTCAGAATAAAGGGTCACCCTTTTAGAACTGAGATGAGTAGGAACTTCTTCTCTCAGAGGGTCGTAAATCTGTGGAATTCTCTGCCCCAGAGAGCTGTGGCGGCTGGGTCATTAAATACATTTAAGATGGAGATAGACACATTTTTGCAAGATAAGGGAGTGAAGGGTTATGGGGAGCGGGCTGGGAAGTGGCTTTGAGCCCAAGATCAGCCATAATCTTATTGAATGGCGGAGCAGGCTCGAGGGGCCAAGTGGCCTACTCCTGCTCCTATTTCTTATGTTCGACTTGCACTTGCCCATAGACATTCTATGGGGTTTTGCACGGCAAGTTGCTGTCAGCCAAACAGCACAGCGCCCTCTACAGGGCATCTGGGTCCTGTGTGAACAGGGCAAGCAACTGTGTATCTCCTTAACCAATCAGATTGCAGAATAATGAATGAGCAGTGCAGATTCTAAACCAGGAAGTGCAAGTTAAAATACTGAATTCAATGTCAAATCAGGTACAGGAAAGTGAAATAAAGAGAGGGAAAGAAAGATTGGATTATGAGAGGGAGAAATAAAAGAGACAAGGAAAAAGTAAAACAATATTTAAATTAAAAAATCTCCAACAATAATTTAAATCTGAAGGAATGAGACTCCACACTTGTAAAAGTTAATTTTCAGTGCCAGAGGTTGATTGGCAGTAATTAAGACTTACCACGTCGTTAAAAGGGTGCTTAGATGGGAATGACTTGACTTAACTTTTTGTGGCGAGTTTAGTCTGTATCTACGACGCAAGTATAGGAGCTTCACGCCGTTCAGTACGTTTGAATGTGGAGCCAGACAGCGAGATGCCATTTTTACACAACTTACGGTGGAGCGGCGCATCTCAGACAACAACTTCCGGATTTTTGCGCTTAACTGCACAGGTGCGCTCGCTGGAAGTTGCTGTCAGATTTGCGCATAAATAATGGTGAGCGCTGTTAGCCTCACCGTTATTTTCTTGCCCATGTTCTTTTATCTTTATTTTTACTAAGCAAATCGCACTTAGATCGGCATGACTATTAATGATTAATCAAGGTGATACGATCTGTCGCACAAATCTTTCCCAAGGTGCCATTCAAATGGACAGACGCATGTCAGAAACTACAACGGTCAAATTTCAAGTATCTTGATGAAGACCAGGCCTTTCAGTCAGGTGACAAACTCTAACCCAGCACCTAAATTATGAGAAGAAAACTATCTTCTGGCATTAATGTCCTCTTAAATTCTTCTCTGTTTATTGCATAGTTGTTTACTCAGACACCATGACCCATCAATGAATCTATTAGGTTTGCAATCTTGACAGATTTAGCACCATGTGGCTCCAGGCTTAGCTCGGAACATTTGGTGCCTGTCTGTGTGGTGGGGGGTTCTTTCTCTTCCTCAACTTTAGCGCAGAGTTCCAGGATTAACCTTTTGAGTTTTCCCAGCGTTCAGTAGTGTAGTTTAGCCAGGCAAAAGGGTTATCCCCCTGAATGTGAGGAATTATTGGCTGCTTCTGACTTTGTCTTGGTGCAACCGCAGGACCTTTTAAAATTGTTTCACCCAAGGACATGTTAAAGTCATATCCTCAGTAGGACAGGATCGATTTGTACATCTTCCCCTTACAGAAACTGGGATTTGTTTCACTTTTTTTTACATTTTATCACTGGAGAAAAGAGACAGAGGGTACAATTAGACACTGTGGTGTTGCACCTAATGCCTGTTCTAGTGAACCCGTAGTGATGGAGGACAGGAATTGGTGCTGTGGTGTAACACAATGGTAGTCATAGTAAACATCAGGGAACGAAGGACAAGAGAGGACTTGGAGTTGTTATTAATTGTCTTGGACTGCAATTGGAGTCTTTTGGGAATGTTAACACACCACACTGAGAAGTTATCCAATTGTTCCTGACTGAACCTGAGCTAACAGCTGAGGAGGTTGGTAGAGTCAAACCAGAAGCACATAGGTGCTGGTGGGAGCCAAAGAGAATTGCTTTTATTTTGCCAACATTGTGTTGGAGGAAATCCTGGCTCATACAGGTCTCCAGGTCAGACAGGCAGTTCAAGAGTGTAACAGCAGCCTTTGGATTGATGTGGGATGCTTAGATGTACAGCTGGGTGTCATCAGCATGCATGTGGAAGCTGCCAACATGTTCCCTGATGACGTTGCAAAGCCACAGCATGTAGATGGTGAAGAGGTGTGAATGAAGGAGAAACCTCTGAGTAGACCTGAAGTGATCGTGCATGCAGAGAAAGAGAAGCTGTGCCTCTTGAGCGCCAAGGGATGAGTGGAACCAGGAGGTGGACTACAGAAGAAGATGCAACGATCAGTGGTGTTGAAGGCAGTGGAGAAATCAGGCAGGATGAAGAGAGACATAAAGCTATGGTCACAGTCACACAAGAGGTCTTTTGTGACTTGGACTAATGTAGTCCCGGTGCTGTGTATGGGCCGGAAACCACATTAGATGGTCTTGAATAAGGAACGGTGAAAGAGGTGGGAATGTAGTTGCAGGGCAAGAACACTTCCAGCACTTTGTAGAAAAAGGAAGGATGGAGAGAGGGCAACAGTTGGAGAGTGTAAAGAGAGTAAGGGTGCGCTCTTGGTAAGAAGGATAACAGCATGTTGAACAAAGTGAGGACAATGCTGGAAGAGGAGACAAATCTTAATCTATAATAATCTCACAGGAAATGCGAGAGCAAAGCATGGTTTGAG
Organism: Squalus acanthias; assembly: GCA_030390025.1. NCBI lineage: Eukaryota > Metazoa > Chordata > Chondrichthyes > Squaliformes > Squalidae > Squalus > Squalus acanthias. The sequence continues at coordinate 36,387,017 of CM059438.1, forward strand.
AACATGATTGTGTCCTCTGGAATTAAATCTACTGCCTTCAAAACTCTCTTTACCCCAGTTTCTGTTGCTTTGAAGATATGTTCACTGCTACAAAAAAAATCAAGTTGTGACATAATTGCTGAAGAATTACACCATCACCTGATACATAGAAGGACATCGGCTTGGATTTTGTGCTCGGCGGTGAATGAACGACGCTCGCTGTTCATTACACTTACACTTGCCCATAGACTTTCTGTGGCTTTTTGCACTGTGACTTGCGGTAATTAGAGAGCTGAAACGGTGCAGCGCCTCTACAGGGGATCTGGGACCTGTGAACAGGGCAAGCAATGGTGTGTCTCCTCAACCAATCAGATTGAAGAATCCTTACTGAGACACTCAGGAGGGAATTTAAACCTGAAAAAACGGGCGGGTGACTGGGGGGGCAGGGGGGAAGTTAAAGTATTAAAAATCTAAATCCCGACCCCAAACCACCTCCAACCTGCCCACTTTTGGCTTTTACTCAGGCAGGACAGTGGGGGGGGGGGGGCGGGCAGCCAACCCGCTGCCAGGAGGCAAGTTGGCACTTTAAATATGATAATGAGGTCCTGAAGCCTTTGATTTAACCTGCTGTGCAGGTTTAACTGTGGCTGGCCAGGGAACCCGGGCCTTGGGATTCCTGGTAGCTGCAGCGAGGTGAGGTCAGGCTTGGGGAGCAATCCTTGTGGGCTGGGAAGAGCAGGAGAGCTTCCTCACGGCCCTCCAAGCTCACCCACCATCAGCCCGCCCCATACAAACACCACCTCCCCCCGCCACCCCCGCCGGGCTTTGAACCCCCCCCCCCACCCCGGGATTGGACCCCGCACCTACCTGTTTGTTGCGGCCTCCTGTTCAGCTTTCTGCGCCCGACTGGAAGCCACCCTGTCAATCAGGGGAACCCTGCCCATGACGTCACACGCACGCTGTGGAGTTAAAACTTAAAGATTCCGGCCGCAGAGTCTAAACCAGGAAGTGTAAATTAGAATATTTAACGCAATGTAAATTCATGTACAGAAAGCAAAATAAAGAGAGGGAAAGAAAGATGGGATTAAGAGAGAGAAAGAGTAACATTTTTTTGTTATTTTAATTTTTTTAAATTTCCAACAATAATTAAAAGCTGAAGGAATGCGACTCCACACTTATAAAAGTTAATTTTCAGTGCCAGAGAGGTTGTTTGGCAGTAATTAAGACTTATTACGCCGTTAAAAATTCACTTTAATAGACAAGCCCAAACTTTTACTGGCGTGTTTAGTGGGTATCTAGTGAGTAAGTACCCCAACTTCACGCTGTTGCATGTATTTGAATGCCAAGTCTCTCAGTGAGGTACCAGTGTAGCGAAGCTTGTGGGGGAGCAGGGCAAATCGACAGCAACTTCCTGATTTCTGCGTTTAACTGCGCATGTGCAGACACCGGAAGTCACTGTCCAGTTTACTCCTTAATAACGGTGAGCGCTGATAGCTTCACCATTATACTTAGCCCAAAATCCGGGCGATTGTGTTTTTCCTGCAGTTTCTAAGCCTTTGAGCACATCCTACCTGCTATATTATTCACAGAGGCCTTTTTGGAAACTTTGATTCTTCTGATCCGCAGTGGAGTTTCCAGGAGCTTTGTCCTCACTACCTGTTCATATATAGAATCAAATCCTTTGTTACTTTAACTAACATATCTTACAGTATATATTCAAGCTTAAGAGCTTTTCAAAAATCCACAATCCTTCCCATCGTATCCCAATGTAAAAGCAACATATGCTGTTACTATAGTAACCAAGTGATGATGAAGATTCTCCCTGTAACAATTTTCAAACTTTTATAATTGAGAAGAGAACTTGATTTATTAAGTGTGAGAGCGTTGGTCGATCTCTTTATCAATGCTGCTGCTTCTATGTGATTTCTATTGTATTTATTTCCTGCCATAAATTGCTTTTCCAAGCAATCTGTCTCAGAGGCCGCAAAGGTTGTGCAGTCTAAGCATTCAGTTGTCCTTGTTCAGTCTCCTCCCTCTAAAGATGTGATTTTATAAGGCTACGACAAATTAGCAATTTCCTGATTCGAGTTGTGTGGGTCTTATTTTTTCTTCTTTCAGCTTTTCTTGTTGAAACAACATGATGCCTCCATTTATTCAGGGCCACGGTGAAGAGCAGAGTTAGCAGAAATCAAATTGATTCAGTAAACGTGTGGGTGTTGTAATAACTGCAGCTTGAGTCATTCATTCTTTTACTGAGACATTTAGACAGACCAGTGGCTTTTAGTAAAATGCAATTAAACCAGCCCACTCCTTGCCATTTATTCATGTATATGGCATTTTGGGCCTTATTTATTTAAAAAATTATTATTCCCTTAGTTATGCCAACAAAAAAGCCGCATTATATGTAAATATTTGGTATGAGATACTTTGGAGACGTTTAGTATTTCTATAAAGGCCGCATTCAAAAGTACACAAGCATTGGGTGGACTGTCAGCTGTGGCTCAGTTGGTAGCACACTCGCTCTACTGAGTCAGAAGGTTGTGGGTTCAAGCCCCACTCCAGGAACTTGCGCACATAAAGCTAGGCTGACACTCCAGTGCAGTACTGAGGGAGTGCTGCACTGTCGGAGGTGCCGTCTTTTGGATGAGACGTTAAACCGAGGCCCTGTCTGCTCTCTCAGGTGGACGTAAAAGATCCCAAGGCACTATTTCGAAGAAAAGCAGGGGAGTTATCCTCTTACACTATTCCAATGAAGTTCCACGTAAGCTCAAGGAACAGCACCTCATCTTTCGATTAGGCACTTTACAGCCTTCTGGACTCAACATCGAGTTCAACAATTTCAGACCATAACCTCTGCCCCTACATTTTTTTTCTCTCTCTCACATGGCAGCTGTCTTTCATTCTGCCAGTGCCATTTACGCTTCATCTAGAGCCATCTTTTGTTTCTTAACTTATCCCATTACCATCTCCTTTTGCCTTGCACCATCATCCCTTTTGTCTCTTAATCTCTCCTGTCTTCCATCCTATCACAGCCTTTCCCTTTTGTTCTTTCCTCTCCTCCCCCCTTTCCCTGCCCCTGCACTTGCTTAAAAACCTGTTCCATCTCCAGCTTTTTCCAGTTCTGACGAAGGGTCATCGACCTGAAACGTTAACTCTGTTTCTCTCTCCACAGATGCTGCCTGACCTGCTGAGTATTTCCAGGATTTTCTGGTTTTATTTCAGATTTCCAGCATCCGCAGCATTTTGCTTTTGAGTTATCCCCGGTGTCCTGGCCAATATTTATCCCTCAATCCACATAACAAAAACAGATTATCTGGTCATTATCACATTGTTGTATGTGGGACCTTGCTGCGTGCAAATTGGCTGCCGCGGTTCCCACATTACAACAGTGACTACACTCCAAAAAAAAAGTACTTCATTGGCTGTAAAGTGCTTTGAGACGTCCGGTGGTCGTGAAAGGTGCTATATAAATGCAAGTCTTTCTTTTTCTTTTTCTGCTGCCACTTTAGCTTCTTCCCAGAGAGTACAGGGGTGAGAGATCCCTGTTGCCGCTCTCGGGTGACATTCAGCTTGTTTCAGGGAAATGGGAGCAAAAGGTGCTCTCCTAGATTTCTAAGGCCTTTGTCCAATTTCATTCATATGCCAGGCATTATTAAAGGAGCACTCCACTGTGCAGATGTCAGAGCTGTCACTTAAAGATACAGTCCACAGCAAGTCATGTAAAGGAATACACGAGAAGGCTATACAATGCCTTTATCGTACAGCCCATTTTATTTTTAGTTAGTGCATCTTTGTTTTTCTCGTGGAACGAAGAACAAAATAGAGCTGTCACTGATTCTGTGCTTGTCTCTCACTTTGTCTGAGGGTCCCGGCTGGCTGTTTTGTGTGAAGCTTTAATCTGCTAGGCACAGTCCTGAGAATTCAGCATTACAATGTACTTGTCACACAAGGCGATCATCGATCACCTTTTGAAGGTGCAATGTTTGACCAATCAAAAGCTGCATTCTACCAAGTCTGAATGAATTGTATTTGATAACCTTGATAGGAGGAGCTACGGAACCGAGTCCTGCAACGGAGCTGGGTTTACACACACAGTTGAATGATGAACAGCTTTTTAATTCTGTAGTTCTTATCGTAAAAAGAATTGTCTGTTTTTAGGATAATTAAGCTTAGCTTTCTGAGCTCCCTCAATGGCTTAATGCAGTAAATGACCCAAGCAGTGTGATGCTAAATGAAACCACTTCGAAGGTCCAGGTTCAATTCGTGCTCTGTGACCACTTTTCAGCTCTTAGACAGAAGCTGGTAAGGATGTTACAATTTACCTCAGCCCCCTAGGCTAGAGAAGAGAGAAATCAGCTTCCAGTCTCGATCACTATCCAGTGACTCCTGCTGTAAGTGTGTGTGTGGAAATGGTGAGTGAGAACAGAGTTGGGTTTGACTGTCATGCCCTCCACAATTGGCCTGTTGGCCATCACTGTGCACACTCACATGTCAAGGACAGCCACTTAAGGGAGGTTGGTGGGGGCCTGCTGATACCCGTGGAACCTGGCAGCAGTTAACAGTCATCACCTTCAGGAGAGGAGGGCAGCATGTTGAGGCAAAATGTAATTATGTAAAAAAGGAATTAAGAAAAATCGTAATGAAAGGTTCCTCACATTGCTGGGCTTCGTGTTCCAATTTTCTCTAATTAAATATTGGGAAGACCGAAGCCATTGTTTTCAGTCCCTGCCACAAACTCAGTTCCCTAGCCACCGACTCCATCCCTCTCCCTAGTATCTGTCTGAGGCTGAACTAGACTGTTTGCAACCTTAGTGTCATATTTGACCCTGAAATGAGCTTCCAACCACATATCCGTGGCATAACTAAGACTGCCTACTTCCACCTCCGTAACATCGCCTGTCTCAGCCCCGCCTCAGCTCATCTGCTGCTGAAACCCTCATCTATGCCTTTGTTACCTCTAGACATGACTATTCCAATGCACTCCTGGCTGGCCTCCCACATTCTACCCTACGTAAACTTGAGGTGAGCCAAAACTCGGCTGCCCGTGTCCGAACTCGCACCAAGTCTCGTTCGTCCATCACCCCTGTGCTTGCTGACCTACATTGGCTCCCGGTTAAGGAATGCCTTGATTTCAAAATTCTCATCCTTGTTTTCAAATCCCACTATGCCCTCGCCCCTCTCTATCTCTGTAATCTCCTTCAGCCCCTGAGGGGAGATCTGAGAGAAACTGGAGAAAGATGTGAGTTCAGGGCTAGGCAGGGGGAACCTTAGAGGAAGTTTGGCCCAGAGGGCTAGGGGAAGGAAGGGAAGCTGAAGCAGAGGCAGCTGAACAGATGGTCTCAATCTTAGAGACAAAGAAGTCCATGAGCTCCTCACACTTGTTATCGGAGGTGAGGGGGGAGGAGACAGGGGAGAGGGGTTCAAGAAGACGATTAGCAGTAGAGAATAGGAGCTGGGGTTTATCTTTGCATTCCAGAATGATTCTGGAATAGTGATCAATTTTGGCAGACGAGCAGGGCCCGATAATGCTTTATGTGGTCCAGCCAGATCTGGTGGTGAATGGCTAAACCAGTTGTCCGCCATATCTGTTCGAGTCTGCATCCCTTGAACTTAAGGGAGCAAAGATGAGAGCCGTACCAGGAGAAACACCAGGGTGAGAGAGGGTAATTGTTTTAGTAGGGACTCGGGCATCAAAGGTTGAGCAGATCGGTAGCTGCAGAAATGTCATGGTGAATGTCAGAGGCTGGACAGTTGGGATTTCATAAGTGCAGTTGCAAGAGAGTTGGGAGAGAGTTATTTCCAGGGGCGGACACAGAAGGAAGTAGGGTTGGGGGGGAAGTGGGGGAGGGGAAGGGGGATGTGGGTGGAGAGTGATACGAGGAAGTGGTCAGAGATGGCCTTATCTGCGATAGACACGATGGGAGTAGCGAGGCCATGAGAGATGGCAAGGTCGAGGGGATGGCTGTGAATATGGGTTGGGGAGTTTACATGGAGGGAGAGATTAAGGGAGGATAGGAGGCTAGTGAACTCAGAGGAGAGAGAGCATGAGGAATTGAGATGGAGGTTGAAATCACTGAGGATGAGAAGTCGTTCGGTGCAGAGGCTGAGGGAGGAGAACAGTGAAGATATCTCAGTAATAACATTTTTATGGTACTTGGGAAGGGCAATTTTGAGATATGAGTGCGGAGGATGTGTGTTGTTCTGGCACATTAGAATGTGTTACTCCAGCACTGCAAACTGGATTGTGATATTGGAGCAATAAAGATAATTTAAATTACAGGTGTGGCAGACAGGAGCACACAGGACACCAGACGAGGCCCCAGCTGACACATGACCAATGAAAGTGCAAGTGTCGGGTGACATGAATCTTGTCATTCATGTGGAAATGACTTATGAAAAAATACTGGGCGGCCTGCTGGTGGCGCTGTCCAGGGAGAGTATAAATACTCGGGCACGGGCCCAGCTTGCGCGGGATATTCTTAACAGGACACAACTAGACCTCCATGTTGTAAAACAGTTGATTAAAGTTTTGTTTAACGCTTAGACCAAGTCCTAGTAGTTTTCTTCCGTCATCGGGTCTGTGAATTCTTTAAATTTGACATTATGTCATGGCCTGTGCAGACTATTTATAAAATGAATGAGCCAAAACCAGAACATTTTGAAATGTTCGGCAGGTCAGTCAGCATCTGAGGAGAGAACAGACAAGTTCATGTTTTAGGTGTGGACCTTTCATCAGAATGAGTTCCGACAAAGGGTCTACGTCTGAAACATCAACTTGTTTAAATATTTCAACATTACGTATTTCCAGCTTTTTCAGCTGTTGTTTCTGATTTCCACATTTGCAGTATTTTGCTTTGTGTCTATATTGCTGAGAATGAATATTGCATTGCATGCTGTTTATGGGATTATGGTAATAGTATATGGCTTGAGGGAGATAATTTTTGTTAATTTTTCATCAGGTTATGTCATTGCTGCAGCGATTTATTGAGTGTGATTATTGTTTTAATGCACACAATTTACTGGGATCAGAGGAACAGTGAGGGTGAAATTGTGGGCGGTGGTGCAAAGCCGGTGATAGCGAATCGGCAGCCTGTTTCACGCACCGCCCAATTCTCTCTTCCATGGACTTCAATCGGGCGGACTGTAAGACGAGCTTCCGATTAGCTCGCGCCCGCTTTGCACTGCCGCCCAAGTTGAATTCCATCCTCTATTTTTCTTTCTCAATAAGTTCTCATGCAATTGCGAATATTGGCAGTGCCATTGTTGAATGAAGAGCGAGAGCTGCAGTATGATAGCACGTCAAGTACTGAAAACAGCCCTGGGGAAACAGTAAAATACTAATGTTAACACACCGTTCCTGAGTCCACATCCATTGTACAAAGAGATCATAGATCTGGTCTGCTGTATGGCGATACAGTGGTATTGTGTTACTGCATAATTAACCTTTCAGTTTGAATGCCAGTCTTGGTGATTGATTTACTGTGTGTACAGGTTTGATTGAGCAAGCTGCTGATTTGTTTTCTGACCTCTGACAATCCAGCAGAAGTTACAGAACATTTGTGTCATGTTCCATGGAAATGTGTTTGTCTTCAACCAATGTGTTCAGATGATTGAATCACTGCTGAACAGGTCATTGCTTATCTGCAAAGCATTATACATGCTGTTCTCTGGCAGAGCCAGGCAAGAACAGCAGATCCCTGCTGGATTAGAATGTGTCACTAAATTAGGTCTGGATTCTTGACTAGCTCTGCATTCTATATTGTTCCTGTCTGGCACAGTTACAGCTATCAGCACTTCAGAAGGGCAAGAGCTATCGTAATCTGCAAAAGTTATCAACAATTTAGGGTGGATTAATGGTGCAGCTGGTTGTAGCACCAACACACAATACCATATGCTTGATGTCCCCATTCTGGTGAGCTCTCGGCTGTCGGAAGGTGCAAGATGAACACCAGAGGCCCCCTATAGGAGTAGGACACCGATTGCTAGCTGCTGTCACACACCTTCAAATGGCCAGCTGAACAGTGACTTTGACAGAGATCTGGGAGCAGGTTGCCTGCCGTCATGGTTAATATAGGGGGTGATCTGCTGAGCCCAAATGATATTTGGGATTATACAGAGGCATTCATACCCACTTGATGACCAGCAACATGTTCATGTTGATTACATGGATAATGACTTGGTCTTGTTTAAAATGTTCAGTACCTGTGTCTTTTTACATAAATGCTGTTAAAAGTATTTTAACCTTTAAAAGTATTTTAATAAACTGTTTATAGAAATGTTGCAAAAATAAAACTGGAACAAATACAGATGGAAAAAAGTCATTCATTACAAATAACTTCCAAACCAAACGGGAAGGCAAGCAAACCTTTAGCATTTAGCAATAGCAATCTAGGTACAGGAAACTCTCTTTTAACCGGCACCCAAATAACCGGAAATCTCTCTTAACCGGCAAAATTCTTGAGTAGGTAACCGGGGTTTTCCTTCATCTCTCCTTTAAAAATAACTTTGAAAAAACCCCCCGAGGCGTTTGCCTTTTATTGGAGCGTGTAGATTGGGAGGGGAATGTGCAGCCCGGGTAGGCAGCGGACACGACAGATGGTCAGCTGGCGGTCCCTGGGGAGACGGAGCTCCGAATGCAGGCGCATGTCAGTGTGTACAGGGCTCTCGTACGTTGGGAGATATAACTCTCCGTTATCCGGACTTTTTGATTAACCGGCACCACGCCGGTCCCGTCGGTGCCGGTTAATAAAGAGTTTCCTGTACATACAATTGGATCCATAAGGAGAAGTCTTGGTGAATCAGGAATAGTGCAGAATACAGCAGGCATAAAGAAAGTTCTGGGAAACTAAGGGAAGGATGTGAATCGAACAGCTGCCAAATAAAATGCGGAGAAGACTCTCGACATCACAGGGAAGAGAGGAAACAACTGCAACTAAAAGAGTCCTATTGGGCTGGTGGAGGGGAACAGCACAGACCCACAGAGCAAATCAAGAAACACTGCATCGAAAGCCTACAACTGGGTGGCAACAAAACAAGGGCCACCCATAACTCCACCAAGGGTCAACCAAAGCAGAACCGTATTGACATTAACCTGGCCATTTTCCACCCCCAACCCCCCCATTTACTCATGAGAAAAGACAGGATTATTTCTGATTGGGCTATCTAGCATAATCTCTCTGGATTGGAGAGGCATAGCAGTCTGACAATAAAAGGCTGCAATCTATCAATGAACAGTTCTGGTGCCCCATACTGGAACACAAGAGGATTCCCATTGGTACTCCAGCACATAGAGAAGTAGGTTGGATTCAACTGTAAGACCTGTGATCACCTTTACCACATTCAGAAATCATAGCCTAGCCTTCGTGGACCCCTGGAATATGTCCATAAAATGTGCACGAGGGTGCTGATCTGGTCAAATGTAGCCAGCAAATTGGGAAGTTCGAATCATCAGCAGTGTAGACAGTCTGGTGTTGGGTAGATCCTGTACAAAGGAGAGTGCAGGTCTAGAAACGACTCTGGGGTCCATCTGGCTGATCCCAAAATCTAACATTCTTAATTTCCCTCAAATATCTACCCAACTCTCCCATAAAATTATTTGCCTCCACTGGCTCCCAGGGCAGTCCCCTCCACACATTCACCATCCACTGCGTAAAGTATTTAGATCTAAACTGCCTGTGCACATTCCCTCTTCTAAGCTTGAGGGCACATCCCCTGGTTTTTGAGTTTGCAATCTCAAACATATCGAAATTTAATGTACTTATTCCCTTGAATATCTCCCCTGAATATTCTCTACTTCAGAATAAACACTCTCAGACTTTCCCACCTCTCCTAGTAGCTCAGTTGCCTTTTGCTGGGTCTCAATTTGGTTGCCGTTTTCTGCACTGCCTCCAATGCCTGGGTATCGTTGCTGTAGTACAGTGGTTGGAATTATGCACCATTCTCAAGGTGTGGCTATACCAGGGCTTTGTAGTGAATCATCCTTTCCTTCTGGTATTTATGCTCCATCTCTCTGGTTATCCATCCCTGAATCCAGTTAGCTTTCCTTATTGCTGTTACACACTGCACTGTTGGTTTCCATAAACATAAGAACATAAGACGTAGGAGCAGGAGTAGGTCATTTAGCCCCTCGAGCCTGCTCCGCCATTCAATATGATCATGGCTGATCTGATCTTGGCCTCAACTCCACTTCCCTGCCCGCTCCTCATAACCCTCGACTCCCTTACCTTTCAAAAATCTGTCTATCTCCACCTTAAATATATTCAATGACCCAGCCTCCACAGCTCTCTGGGAAAGAGAATTCCAAAGATTCACGACCCTCTGAGAGAAGAAATTCCTCCTCATTTCCGATTTAAAAGGGTGCCCCCTTATTCTGAAACTATGCGCCCTAGTTCTAGATTCCCCCACGAGGGGAAACATCTTCCCTGCATCTACCCTGTCAAGCCCCTTCAGAATCTTATATGTTTCAATAAGATTCCCTCTCATTCTTCTAAACTCCAATGAGTATAGGCCCAACCTGCTCAACCTTTCTTCATAAACTGGAATATTTATGGAATATTTATGAAACAACACGGTGGCATAGTGGTTAGCACTGGTGCCTCACAGCGCCAGGGACCCGGGTTCGAATCTGACCTCGGGTGACTGTCTGTGTGGAGTTTGCACATTCTCCCCGTGTCTGCGTGGGTTTCCTCCGGGTGCTCCGGTTTCCTCCCACAGTCCAAAAATGTGCGGGTTAGGTTGATTTGGCTATGATAAATTGACCCTTAGTGTTAGGGGGGGATTAAATATGTGGGGTTATGGGAATAGGATGGGATATGTTAGGGGGAATTAAATACGTGGGGTTACGGGGGTAGGGTGGGATATGTGTACTGTGGGGATTAAAGCAGGGACAGGGTACTGGACTTGGATGATCAGCCATGATCGTATTGAATGGTGGAGCAGGCTCGACGGGCTGAATGGCCTACTCCTGCTCCTAGATTCTATGTTTCTATGTTTCTATGAATATCCATAAATATTCCAGATTCTTCTCCTGTGTTGTTCTTAAATTCATTCTAGGGATGTGAGCATCGCTGGCAATGCCGGAGTTTGTTGCCTATCCCTAGTTGCCCAAGAGCAGGTGGTGGTGGTGGTGAGCTGCCTTCTTGAACTGCTACAGTCTGTAGTTGAAGGTATTCCCACATTGCTGTTAGATAGGGAGTTCCAGGAATTTTGTGCTTGTAGCCTAGAGCCATTTAGTTTATATTCCCACTGTATATTTTCCTTTTCTAGTTTCATTACCTTTTATTTATCCACATTACATGCCACTTGTCACTCATCAGCCTCTCTTCCAAACCTATCCAGATCCCATTATGTTTGCATAGGATCTTGGATTTCCTCTCGGGCAGAAGTTCTGGGAATGGCCTCCAAATGCCCGTCTGAAATGTCCATGTCAGAAGCAGTCCCTCATTTCTTGTGAAAACGAGAAGATCTCACCGGGTCGGTGGAAAGCTGGTGCTGTAAAGAAGTATACAATATAACTGCTTCTACCTCCAAAAGAGGGGAGGGGAGGGGAGGGGGGTGCAAAAGATCCAACTCAGGCCAATAACTAAAATCTTCATGCCATTAAGGAAGAATTCTCAGGATTGACCCACGTAAGGGAGCAATTGGACAGGACCCATGGAATGTGGAAGTGATGACCGGTTACGTGTGTTCTCCAACACAATGGGATCTCATGGGTGTTGAAATAGTGGAGTTCACAACACATGTCAAATGAGCGATCTGATTAGTCTAGAGATTTGATTCAGATTTACCTATTCTTTCACCACCCAAAAATGTATTGAGGAAGCAGAGGGCCAATCCAGGCACAGACCTATGTTATATAGTCCAGTCGTGAAATAAGCAACATGGGAGAACCATTCCCCACTCAATAGATCTTTAACGAGGGCACCAGATGTAAAACAATATCCAGTGATCAGGGTCACGAACAGTACATTTTGGTGTATGATCTGGGACCATCTGAAATAGATAAAGTAAGCTAGCTAAAATATTCAACTTCGTAACATCAAAGGAGATTGTTGGAGATGAGTCCCACGATCCATGCCCTCACAAACTACCTTGAAAAGGGAGAGAGGTTGGCACAGTAGAGATAACAGAGGTCTGAATCTGCACCCCGAACTATCGAAACCCTGAACTGGTCATGTGAAAAGAAAAAGAATCACGGTCTACAGGATGTAACCATAGCTTCTGAATTGGTATCATTGATGTTAGACGTGACAGATAGTCAAACTACTGCTCAGAATCCAAAACACGAGGGAGAGAATGTGTGGGTGAGAGATGATACAAAGAATGTCACCGGCATTGAGTGAGATTTTATGTTCTTTGTTTGCCACACAGATCACTCCAATGTATTATTTTGCTCAGATGCAAGTAGCAAGCTATTAATTTACCAAAGCGTATGTATTGTTTAAGGAACTTTCCATCTTAAATTTATCATTTGGTGAGATTTTCCATTTGGCAGTACGCAGGCAGGCCTTTGTGGATTGTTCTGCTTAGTTTCAGTATTATTACAATGTGAATTATATGAGCTGACTCTCCTGTGATTAGCACTGAAGTGCCAAGCACAGAGTTCAAGTCTAACTTTCTATGATAGAAATGCCGCCCGCCTACGCAGACTGCCCCTGTCAAAATTCAGCCCATTGTGTCCAATTCTGGGCATCACATTTTGGAAGGATGTGAAGGCTTTGGAGAGGGTACAGAAGAGATTTACTAGAATGGTTTCAGGGATGAGGGATTACAGTTATGTGGATAGACTGGAGAAGCTGGGGTTGTTCTCCCTGGAGCAGAGAAGGCTAAGAGGATATTTGTTTAAAATCATGAAGTTATTTAGATAGAGTAAATAAAGAGAAACTGTTTCCAATGGCTGAAGGGTTGATAACCAGAGGGCACAGATTTAAGGTGATTGGCAAAAGAACCAGTGGTGACATGAGGGAAAACCTTTTTATGCAACAAGTGGTTAGGATTTGGAATGCACTGCCTGATAGGGTGGTTGATACAGATTCAATTGTATCCTTCAAAAGGGAATTGGATAAATACTTGCAGTAGAAAAAATTGCAGGGATATGGGGAAAGAGCGGGGGAGTGGGACTAACTGGATTGCTCTTTGAAAGAGCCGGCACAGACTCTAAGCGGAATGACCTCCTTCTGTGCTGTACTATTCTATGATTCTAACCTGCTATCTTCATCAATATGATAGACTAGTGAAAGCTTCTTATTCTGCGTATGTAGGTTGGCTGGCGATGTCTTAGTGAAGCAAGTGAACTGTTAAAGGAATATATTAAATATGAAATACACAGAATTCCCAGAGCATACAGGTGAGGGTCAGAGGGTAATAATCCTCCCACCCCCAAATCCAGTGCCACACACTCATACAGCAAGACATGAGTGGAGTGCAAAGGACCAGTGAAGTTTAGCATCAGTGGGTGTGAGTGGGGCAAGTACTACATTTTTCCTTATTTATTGCGTTGCATTTTTTGACTTGCATTTTAGCTGTTCAATATTAGGAACTGTTTAACAGGTTTATTTGTACCAATAATAGGTTAATTAGTTAATTAATTAAGTAGGTATTGCAATTGACTGTTCAGTCTTTTCTTCCTCTGATAGCTGAGCTGTTGTGTAAATGAAGAGAATATAATTTTGAGTTTATGACCAAGAGATGAATCTTGAGCAGTGAGAGACTAGTGCCGTGGGAAGATCCAGTGGAGTTCAGCCTTTAGATACGGTTAGCCTAAAGTTATATTTGAGGGGTTATATCACCAAGTTGTTGTGCTTGACTTTGTTTTTTTCTTAACAGTTAGTGTTTTAATTTAGGGAGGGGACAGCTGGCACCCTTAACGTGTGGTACCTGCAAAGTGTGCTTTCTGTGTCAGGGATGCTCACACACGTGCACAGTGTCTTCAGCTACTTGCTCAAACTCATAATTTCTGAGCTTTGGGGAGACACTGGGGACACAGAGTTACTTATCGGAGACTTAAAGGTTCCTAGAATACACAATCCCAGAGGTGATCAATCCAAAAGTAGAGCGTATTAGTGAGGAATGGAAATGGAGACCATCCATTGGGATAGGAAGAAGAGACTGTTCAGGGATCTTCTGAAAGCGTTGAATTGATAAACAGATAACTCTAACAATGACAACAACCAGCAACCATGAGTAACTCCACAGCTGTGTGGAGCAAGTGGTTTCCAAAGGGGGAAGGTGAATTACATTAGTAATAGGGATTCCATAGATAGGGGAATAGATTGTTTCCTTTGTAGCCACAGCTGAGACACTCAAATGGTGTGATGCTTCCCAGTGCCAGGGTAAGAGATATAATGGAGGGAGCTTTGGATGGGGAAGGGGGGAAAGCCAGATGTTGTGATTCATGTTGGAACCAATGACATAGGAAGGTATGTATGTGAGGTCCCGGAAAGGGAGTTTCAGCAATTATAGATAGGTTAAAGAGCAAAACAGCAAGAATAGCAATTGCAGGATTATTCCCAGTGCCAGTATAGGAATGGTAAGATAAAGAAGGTAAATGGGGCAGGAGAAATGGTGTAGGAGGGAAGGGTTTAGGTTCTTGGTCATTGGAATCAGTACTGAGTCAGCTGTACAGCACTGAAGGGCTTCACCTGAACAGAGCTGGGACCAATGTCATCGCTAGTGTTGTGGGGAGTGGTTTGAGCTAATACGGGAAGGGAATGGGAAAAACAAGATGGGGGGAAGCAGAAAGGAAAACAAAAGTGGCAAGGGAAGATAAAAGAGTAAAATAAGAAAGAACATAAAATTATAAAGATCAGAAAGAGTAAGATTGCCAAACAGACAGCGGCTGGTTGGAGTTGTATGTGTGTATGTAAATATACAAAATATTTTGAATAAAATTGGCGAGCGAGAGGTACAAATTGTTATAGAGGTATGACGTAATAATATTACTGGAGCGGTCGCTTAGGCTAGGGCAGGACTGGGAGCTAAACATTTCTGGTTAAAAAATATTCAGCGAGGAGGGATAGAGTAAGAAAAAAAGCCATATTAATCAAAGATTCTATTATAGCACGAGAACATGGGATGGTGAAGAAGCAGAATCTATTTGGTTAGAGTTAAGGAATGAAAAGGGACATATTACTCTATTGGGAGTTTATTATGGACGACCGAAAAATGGAAAAAAGATGAAGGAAGAAATATGCAGGTAAATTAGACGAAGATGCAGAAACAACAGGGTGACTTTAATTTTGCAAAGACAGATTGGCATAAGAGTAATGTAAGTGGCAAAGAACATCATAGTAGGGCCAATATGGTTCATGCAGCAGGGCAGCAGATTGACGGATTGAGCATAAAGTGCTTGCATGGAGGCAAAGTTGCAGTTAACCCTTACCATGTTGTCCAGTATTAAGCCACCAAGCTCTCCCTTGTCTACTCCCTCAATGGCCTCCAGATACTACTCCTCCTATTGGTTGAGTTGACAGAAGTTTCCTGGGCCGCCCCCTCTGGAGATTCTCTCAATGACTATGGGCAGTCTTCTCCTACAAAAACAGAGAAAACAGGGGATTTCAACATAGGGCAACACCTAGGCTTTCATTCTGTGTCCAGCCTTCATGCCACCCGAAGTGAAAGGAGGAACAGAGAATATCCAAGTAGCGGTGGATTTTCCTGTGCAGTGTCTCCAGAGAAAAGTGTAATCAGGGCTTAAAGTAAATGCCTGGTGTAAAAGATCGAGAGAACCCGGGCACAAGTGTGTTACACACATAATTACGATATGCCTGAATTTGATCGGCTCTTTTATGCATATCTATCAATTACTGCCCCCGAAAGCTTCTCGGCTCATTATAATATCTCCACCCCCAGACTACAGAGCCGTAAACGTGTATTATGCTGGTTCAAAACAATGTAAGATTAAGCCCCGGATTTTAGGCGCTGCAGGGAACAGTCATTTTCTGGTGTTTTATCGTGATTTTTTGAACAATTTTGTTTTATTTATCCTCACTGATACCTGCGCTGTATTTTCTGTTTCTTTGAATGCCTTTTTATGGCATCAGAATGAGTCAGATTAAAAACTGGAAAGCTTCCACGATTCCATGTCCTTAAACACGCAGGCCGAGAAATTTGATGGTGCAAAACGGGCGCTTAAGCACCCAATATGGTGGGTATGGTGCACGCGTGCGCTTATTACATGCCGGAAGTGCACCGCTCGCCATATTGGTGAAGGTAGAAAAAGAGCCTGAAACAGGCGTTCGGCTTTTGCTTATAGAAAGTAGGAGGCCTAATGCCTGTTTGAGGCCCCCTGTGCAAAATTGGGCTGCGCTGAACGCAGCCAGTGCCAGGCCAGTTGCGTTCAGGAAAATGTGGTCGACGTATGGCCTAACCAGTGGTCCTTAAAGGGACTGCTGGAGGCTGCCACCAAAAAAGTACGTTTCCTGGTCGGCCCCCCTCCCACCTGATCGCTTCCTCACCTCTCCTGGTTGCCCTCACCTCCCGATTGCTCCCGCCCCCTTTCCCAGGACCTACCTGAGGGCCACTGCCAGTGATGTAGCGGTGTTTTCCATTCAATTTTCTTCTTCCCTCCTTACCCTACGGGCACCAGAGGGCTGCAGGTGACTGTGCAACTGCATCATAATTCTGTAAGGAAATCTATCAATGGAATGAAATTTGATCCACCTTGATAGCAAATTGATTGATTTAAATAAAGTTTTTTCTGATTAATGGAAAATGCTTTTTAAACATTTTTATTTCTATAATTTTACATTCCTTTGCTTTTGCTATTCATTCACCTAATGGGCTGAGGTATCATAGTGTGGCTAACCTACCCTAAAAGAGTACAGACTGTGTTTTCTGAACTACAGGGAATTTATTGTTCATTGGCCCACTCATGAGTTGTTGTGATATTCAAGATCACAACAATCAAGAATAATGGGGGGGAGTTTTGTGGTCAGCAGTGAATGAACGCCGCCAGCCATTCATTACACTTGCACTTTCCCATAGACTTTCTATAGGCTTCTGCACTGGAAGTTCCTGTCAGCTGACGATCCAAAAAGCATGGCGCCCTCTACAGGACATCTGGGAGCTGTGTCAACCAGGCAAGCAACTGTTTGCCTCCTTAACCAATCAGGCAATGACTATCTCCAGCAAGCGAGAGTCTAATCACCGCCCCTTGACATTCGACGGCATTACCATCGCCGAATCCCCCACCGTCAACATCCTGGGGGTCACCATTGACCAGAATCTTAACTGGACCAGCCACATAAATACTGTGGCAATAAGAGCAGGTCAGAGATGGGTACTCTGCGGTGAGTGTCTTATCTCCTGACTCCCCAAAGCCTTTCCACAAGGCACAAGTAAGGAGTGTTATGGAATACTCTCCACTTGCCTGGATGAGTGCAGCTCCAACAACATTCAAGAAGCTCAACATCATCCAGGACAAAGCAGCCAGCCTGATTGGCACCCCATCTACCACCTTAAACATTCACTCCTTCCACCACCGGCGTACTGTGGCTGCAGTGTGTACCATCTACAAGATGTACTGCAGCAACTCGCCAAGGCTTCTTCGGCAGCACCTCCCAAACCCGCGACCTCTTCCACCTAGAAGGACAAGGACAGCAGGCACATGGGAACACCACCACCTCCAAGTTCACCTCCAAGTTCACCTCCAAGTCACTCACCATCCTGACTTAGAAGTATATCGCCGATCCTTCATCGTCACTGAGTCAAAATCCTGGAACTCCCTACCTAACAGCACTGTGGAAGTACCTTCACCACACGGACTGCAGCGGTTCAAGAAAGTGGTTCACCACCACCTTCTCAAGGGCAATTAGAGATGGGCAATAAATGCTGGCTGAATAAAAAAAAAAGATTGAAGGATCATTATTGAGCAGCGCAGAGTCTGAACCAGGATGTGTCAGTTAGAATATTTAATTCAATGTCAAATCAGGTGCAGAAAGTAAAATAAAGAATGATTGGATTAAGAGAGAGCAAAAAATGAGACAGAAAGAAAAAGTAAAAAAAAAGTAATTTAATTTTTTTTAAATCTCCAACAATAATTAAAATCTGAAGGAATGAGAATCTGCACTTTTAATGTTAATTACCAGTGCCAAAGAGGTTGGCAGTAATTAAGACTTACCACACCATTGAAAGGGTACTTACACTGGAATGGACAAGCTTAACTTTTTCTGCCGAGTTTAGTGCATATATATCAGGTAAGTACAGGAACTTCACACCATTCAACGTATTTAAATGGCGAGTCTCTCGGTGATATACCGTTATCGCGCAGCTTCTGGAGGAGCAGGGCATCTCGGACAGCAACTTCCTGATTTACGCATTTAACTGCGCATATATGGTCATTGGAAGTTGTTGTCCAATTTACATGTTAATAACTGGTAATTAACATGAGCACTGATAGCCTCACCATTATACATACCGCAAAATCTGGCCCATTATTGCCAGTCCACCCAATCTTTCAGATATAGGCAGTTAGGATGGCAGTCCAAAAATAATGGGTATAATTTTCACCTTCACTGACTGGGATAACCTGCCAGAGCAGATCTGCCGCCCATTGTAGAACCTGCCTGATTTTCATCCCAATTGAAATCAATGGGATGAAACCAGATGGCTCCCGCAAGGGACGGCCAATCGGCTCCGTCGGATTACTGCCCGGGCGGCAAAGGTAAAAATGACCCCCATATGAGTCCAAACTGCATTTTCATCTTTCACATATATGTTTAGACTTTTCTAATGAGACCTTACAAGCAGAAGGTATGCCAGTCGTTCAAAAATCCTGAACACAAAGAACCACACGAAAGGAACCTTTAGGCAAATGTAAAAGCTCCCTGTCTCTCTGGGCTTCCAATCGATCTCTGTAACCAGCTTCCCTGGTGTTCAGTGGAAGCCTATTGAAAACTGCTGTTCCCATCAGCCTCTGCAAACTATCCAAATAAATGAAAAGCAGTGATTCTTTGTGACATGCAGCTCAAAAACGTGCAATTCTTCAACTTCAGTGCCTAATGCATCGGTCAAGAATGTCAACCAACAGTTAGGAAAGCTCAGTGCATGTAAACCAAATAAGCCCATTTCCTATCCCAGTAAATCATTCAGTTTTCAGGGAGAACTTATGACTAGAAACCAAACCTTGTAGGTCCTGTTGCCAGAAAAACAAATCTGGTAGTGAGAAAAATGTTAACTTGTCTTCAGCAACTTCTACCAGTCTCTTTCTCTCTCCCTCTCTCTCTTTCTTTGTCTGTCTCTCTTTTTCTCTCTCTCTCTTTGTCCGTCTGTCTGTCTTTCTTTTTTCTCTCTCGCTCCTTCTCACCCTCTCTCTGTTTTCCCAACCCATTGTAGAAATGCCGTCTCAATTCTCTAAAATTGCATTTTCAGTATCATGGCACTGCAAGTTCAGCAGAGATTTACCCATTGAAGGTTCTCTTCTCTTGACTGCTGAGGAGTTTTCTCCAACAACATACATCGGCTTATTGCCTGTATTTTAGTATTTGTTTTGGGCATTTTTCTGTGGATGTTGTTTCACTTATAAGTCTGCCCATTATTACTCCTTTTCTACATTACAGCCATATTGTGATCATTCCAGAAGTCTCTTTCATCTTAGGGATTATTTTCTGCTTTTTTTCCTCAGTTGCCACTGGTGCTGAACTATCCACCTCAGGCCTCTACTAGAAGCACAATCTTTCTTCCACACCATGCAATATTAATAAATGTCATGGAACTAAATAATCTATTAAATTATTGATTCATGTTTTTGTCTAGTGCAAAACACGTGAATTTGTTTGAATTGATCGGGGTTGGACTACAGTTCAAACATTTTTGCATCATTCTGTATGTGAGTCCCCTGTCACTCTCTAACGCAGTGTGTATTGTTCCTGATCACATGTCACCCATCCCAGGCTGTGCACCTGCAGTGTTAATATTTATACAAACCCTACCCAGCCCTGGTTACTCAGACTGCAACACCATCCTCAACTCAAAGGTGCTTTTGGCCTGTGCTGGGAGAAGATGTCAGAAGACATTATTGATTAACAGGTAGGAAGCCTTTTCTTGGTTAAAAAGTGCTTTTCAATATTCCTAATTGATTTCCGAGGCTTTGTGCCAATTTAAATCACGGCTCCCTAGTAGTGACATTTAATTAGCAAACAGCAGCTGGTATGCGGAGAAGCTGATATTTGCAAGTTGAACTGTTTGTTTGTGAACCGCACTCGGAACAGGAGAGGGTTTAGGGAAAGTGCTGTCCGAGCTTTGTCTGAAGGGCCATTACTGTTTGCAAAGGATGCATTTAATCATCATAAAGTAAAGGGAACACCAATTCAGATGAAGGAAAGACATTTTAAGTATATCCTTTTTTAATCTAAATGCGTTCAAAATAATGTCTTTTGTTTCCTGAATACAATAAAAGAAATCTCAGCACTTTGTTGATCACACCTGTGACACATAAATCTTGTGCTTCCTCCTTGCATTGCGATTACAAAAGGTTGATTGGCCAGTTTTGGGGGGGATGGGCGCCCTTTTTTATTGCTGGTGGTTTTTGCATGTTTACAGACAAGTTATCCCGGGGGGGGAACTGACCTTCTCCTGTTCATGTTACTTTATGTTGCAGCCATTGGCAATTGTTCCGTGTGTCAAATTTAAAAGAAACCTCAAGCAGGAATTGATTTTAAGTGGACACCACTAGTCTGGTGATCTAATCTTCCACGCAGCGTGCTGCATTTGGATAGGAGCTAGTTATTGGTCGATTGATGCAACTTTCCCCCCCCCCCCCCCCGGCATATTCGACCATCGTATAAGATACGGCACAAAGTACGATCATTTTATTCTAGGATTCAGAATATTCCAAAATACTGGTGGGTGGGCGTTGTTGGACAAACTACAACCGTCATCAGATCTCACGCAGTTAGATTCCGGAAACCTGGGCAGTCGGATTCTGCAACATTAGCAGCTGCCTTAGAGAAATCTATGCTCGGAAAATAGAGCTGAATTGAATAATTCAAACAGAAATCAAATAACATGCACTCTTCCAGCTGCTGGTTTGAAATCAGTTCGGGGTCTGGCTTTAATTAACATTCTGTCCATATAAATGGTCCATTCATAGTAATATTCCTCTACACGGTCCATAATTCTTTCTCTGATGCCAAATGTGTGAACACGATACAGATGTACTGTACAAAGTAACGCATTACACACTCTACATCCATCCAGCCAAATGCTGTCGAATTATAATGGTCTTTGTAGGTGGCACGAAGAGGAGATTATGTATTCGATGGAGCTCTCCCTTTGACGAGCTCTGATTTTGCTTTGTTTTTATTCAATTGTATAAATTATATAAATATCCAAGAGTGACTCACGATATAATTAATACCCCTTATTAAAACCAAAAGACTATAAAGAATTTTAATTAACTTAAACTTTTTTTTAAAAAAAATTGTTTTAAATGGTGACAACCCCAGTTGGAGTAATGATCCTGTGAAAGAGCTTCATTAATAGACACAGCTGTAATTCAAGTCTGTGGCTTCCTCCACACTGTTGGGCTCCCTCTTGATGATATCAGCGATCACTGTAAGCAATCGACAGAAAGATAAATAAGATAATTGTATATTAAAGTTAATAATCATTCTGTGCTGTACTGTTCTATGATTCGATAAACTCAAGCCGATGTCCTACTTGTCATCAGCTGATATAGCACTGAGCCATACCACCCAGAAGGTTCACTCAATTCCTGGACCCTCAGTCTGTGCTGAGTTCATCGAATTCAGCTGAAGCAGAAATTCTGCCGCTACAATGGGCCCCAGCATCCTAGAAAAATCGGCCAGAATTCCTGTTCCTCATCACTACCCAGTGAGCCCTACAGAAAGTGCATGTGGTGATGGACGTGATAGGAACATAAGAAATAGGAGCTAGAGTAGGCCATTTGGCCCTTTGAGCCTGCTCTGCCATTCAATAAGATCATGGCTGATCTTCTACCTCATCTCCACTTTCCTGAACTCTCCCCATATCCCTTGATTCCCTTAATATCCAAAAATCTATCGATCCCTGTCTTGAATATACTCAACGACTGAGCCTCCACAGCCCTCTGGGGTAGAGAATTCCAAAGATTCACCACCCTCTGAGTGAAGAAATTTCTCCTCATCTCAGTATTCTGAGACTGTGACCCCTGGTTCTAGACTCCCCAGCCAGGAGAGGTGAGGATATGGTACCAGAGGGCTGCTGGTGCCCATGGACCATATTCCAGCAAGAGTAGGTGTCTTGAGGAGACTGGGGCAGATTATAGATGCAGCAAAAATCAATACCCAATTTGGTCGAATACCCAATTAGGTCGAACCAAGTTCTGCACAGTCTTGTTATTACAGCGAAACGTACACTGATAGCTGAAATGAGACAGTAGTTGTCATTAAATGAAAGCAAAACCACTGAAAATGACAAAACTGATCATTCAGGAGAAGGATTTGAAGATGAATTCATAGAATCATAAAATCATAGAAGTTTACGGCACAGAAGGAGGCCATTCGGTCCATCGTGTCCGTACTGGTTAAAAAGAGCTATCCAGCCTAATCACACTTTCCAGCTCTTGGTCCGTAGCCTTGCAGGTTACGGCACTTCAAGTACATATCCAAGTACTTTTTAAATGTGATGAGGGTTTTTGCTTCTACCGCTCTTTCAGCGAGTGGGTTCCAGACCCCCACCACCCTCTGGGTGAAAACATTTCTTCGCAACTCCCCTCTAATCCTTCTACCATACTTTTGAACATTGGAAGACTAATTGTGGAATGATATGGAGTAGAATTGGAAAAATCTATCGAAGCTTAGACCATTTATTCATTCACAGCATTTAGAGAATAAACCCGAGGAAGGAGCACCTTCATTATTCTCTACCTTGCTCCTCCTCTCTTGGAGGAGACGATTCATGCTGGAATATTCAGCCATGATCTTATTGAATGGCGGAGCAGGCTCGATGGGCCGAATGGTCTACTCCTGCTCCTATTTCTTATGTTCTTATATAGTTTCACCAGGAGCAGCAATTCTACAGTATCTGGGGGGGAAATGGTTATTTTTTAGTTGAGTCTGAACTGTGAATATTGCTCAGCAATCCAATTATGGGAGCTATTCTTGCTAAGTCCAATCTTGTCCTCTCCTATCATCCACACACTTGCACTTTCATCTGGTGTTATTGGAGAATAATGAGGTGCAGGTACCTGAGCTCATTTTATTCATTTCTCTACCTTGGGGACAGTGAGACCTGTAGCAGCATATCCACTGTTGTCTCGGTCAAAATAAGACCTTGTAGTTAATGTGCATCAATGCTCACTGTGTGGTGCAAGCCTCTGGGGAGGTAGGGACAGACAGAAAACCTTGCACTTGTTACCATAGTAATGAGACAAATTGAAGTGTAACATGGTAACATAGTGTTCAAATTTAAAAATATAGAGGGAAAGATTGGGTTGCTTTGCGCCTCCCGTTAGCGCCCCGATATGTCCGACAGGGTCAGGGTGGCCTTTTTGAAGCCGCCGTGGCTTAAGTTAAAGGGCAGGTGTCGGGCGGCCATTTTTTTGCCCCCTTTCCCCTTTTTATTCGGGGTGCTGGCCGCGATCGCTCAGCCCGGCACTCCTCTTGAGTGCCGGGCTGCTTTCCCGGCACCCCGCTCCCCGGTGGTTCAGCAGGGCAGGCGTGCAGCGCTGGGCTCCACCCCTTTAATCAGCGTGGAGCTGTTGCACATAGTGCCGCGATATTCACTTGTAGCGCCCCAGGAAGGAGGGGGAGCGCTTCCAGTAGCGCCCCGCCTCCTGCTTGGGGCGCTACCACTGAATTTACGGCGCAGGGGCGCTAACTTTTTCAGGGTGCTAATAGTAGTGTCCCGGCGACGTTGGCGCCCCAAAGGGGGTGCCGCCGAATTTTTCCCCCATGATCTCTACACAGATGAAGCTCTTCCTTTTGACTTGTCCCACACGTTTGTACAACCATCTTTCATCCTCCATATCACCCAGGCCCTATTGAGAATCAGAGTTTATTGATTGTCGTGACGCAACGTTATTACTGACTGGCTTGGGACATTCTTCAAATTTCTTGGACCATAAACTAAAGGAGCTATAATTAAAAAAAAATCATACAGTCTTACCGTGACACCCCTCTTCCCCCATAATATGTTCGGGCTCAGCATTGGATTAAATTCACTAACTCAGTCACTATTTAAGAGCCTGACTTTGTAATTAAATTAAATATTCTATGGTAAGGCACAATAGTGACTTAACTCTCTCATTCCTTAGTGTCTGGAGTAATTTGAAATAGGCAAATAACCTGTAATATGAAAGAATTTAAAAAAGAATTCGGAGTACAAAGAGCACCATTATGTCAATGGTTCGTGAAACCCAACTTAGTCCTTCTTTTGCTTATAGTGTAAGAATGATACTTCAGTTTCAAAGAATTAATAGGAGTGTAATTTCTCCCAAGGACATAAATCAGTTAATGCACAGTAACTTGATTCAAAGGCTAACAACGGTTTCACTGTAAGCTGAATTCTGAATCCCAGAAAATTCACATATATTTGTGCCTAACAGATGATTTTTCTGTTTTAATAAAAGGGGTGGTGAATCTGACAAAGTGAGTTGGAGCGTGTTTAGAATAACATGCTTGGGAATGACATGCGTGTCCGTCGAGGAACCGTGTTGAAAATATTAGTGCCATAAATCACCAGCATGGGGTGTAGGGATCAATGTGGCCATCAGTGGAACTCAATGTTACCAGAATGCAGTTTTCCTGTTTGCACTGTACTCATGAATTAATACAGCGATGTGTATAAATAAATGCTGCATGCCCATGAAAAGCCAAAGTCAGCCATTATGTCTCTTACTACACCCCAATACTGTCTGTATCCAATGGTCCAAACCGGCATGGCAATGCAGCTGGACTTTCAGCTGCAGAGAGCTGTTGAATGATTCCGTCCACGGTTGCGTGCAAGGCTTGTGGTTATTACTAAATCTATCCCTCTTGAGAATACCATTGCTGCAGTCCAACTAACTATTTACTCGGTTTTCTGATGCAAGTGTTGAGGTGTCCAGCTTGTAGTGTTTTCAGGGAACATACAAACACACAGGGAATAAAAAACAAAATGGGAATGTGAATTGGGGTGGCTGACTGTTTTTAAAAATGTCACTACGGTGTATTGCCATGAAAGATTTTCAGTGTCGTAATTATATACCGTGAAAATTTACAGCTTATTTAAAGGAATAAAGTGTGGGACCTAGCAATGTGTAGCTCATGTCATAGTGAAACTCAGTGTCACAGTTAACAACACCATGAGGTGTACGACCAGGGACTGATTCAGCCCAAGGCTACTGTCGATTTATTAAAGTACAACGGAGAACAAATGTTTATCTACTTCATCATCTGCAGTTAACGTTGAAAAGTCTTGTAGTTTTGTCACTATGTATCTCATTCTCCTCCATACATATTATTGTGTAGAGCAATAATACATAGGAATGGTTCTAAGTCAGTAATCTAATTGAAGGGTTGGTCGCAGTGCAGAGTGGTCCTTGCAGGGACTGCTAGTCAGGAAATTGCAGGCTTGCGGCCCCTGATTGATGTCTTGCCAGCTTCTGAACTCTCCATTCACCTGTTCTCTCACCTCCTCTCACGCCTGCTGCACTGACCGAGCACTTCTGGAGGTGTGTGGTCACCAGTCCCATAAGGTGCGTCTCCCCCACCTCCCCTTGCACTGGGCAGTTAATCTGGCTTTCTCCATTGTGTAACACCCCATTCTTCAATTTAGCTCAGTAAATCTCTGGCTTTGCTTTGCCAGTGCTATTTCAGCTGTTTAAATGCCTCTTAATTGCAGCTCCCAGTTGATTACAAGAATGAAAGGTCATCGACCTGAAACGTTGACTGTGTTTCTCTCTCCACAGATGCTGCCTGACCTGCTGAGTGTTTCCAGCAATTTTACATAGACTAGAAAGCACAGAAACAGGCCATTTGGCCCAACCAGTCCATGCCCGCATTTATGCTCCACTTGAGCTTCCTCCCGTCCTTCCTCCTCTAACTATCAGCATAACCCTCTATTCCCTTCTCCCTTAATCTAGCTTCCCCTTAAATGCATCTATGCCATTTGCCTCAACCACTCCCTGTGGTAGCGAGTTCCACATTCTCACCATTCTCTGGGTAAAGAAGTTTCTTCTGAACTCCCTATTGGATTTCTTGGTGACTATCTTATATTGATGGCCTCTAGTTTTGTTCTTCCCCGCTTTGGCAATTAAATACTCTAGATTTTATCAATTCAATATTAAGGCAAACTTCTGGCAAGTTCTACATTCGATGTGTTCCACAAGAAAGTGTTGATGTTGCACTGAAGTAAACACCAGCTCACTCACATTATATTAAATATAGCATTTTTTATTTTTTATTAAACTGAATTTTGCGATGGGGTTAGCAGTGCTGGGGAATGGTACACTTTCCATTTCAGTTTTCAACATCCAGCACTACCAGAAAAAGCATTTCCAGCAAGGTGCCTTCACTCAGTCCCCAACTTCACTGCACCTTATACTGCACCTGTGCCACAGTAACAATTTTCCAGCCGTCACCATTTAGTGCTCGGGACAACTCCCATAAATCAGCTCTCGCGCTTTACAAACTGAAGTGTGTCCTTAAAAGCGCAATATTTGGTGATGTAGTGTTACCCAGGGTCAAACAGAACCCTTGTTGCTGTAAATTGATTGCTGGAAATGCCATAAGATCTCACGCATCCTTTGGATAACAGAAGAAGCACCACGATCAGATTGTGCAACTTGGGCTATAATCTACCAATCAGGTTTATTGTAAGCAGAAATTAAACTGTAGCAAGAGATCAACAAGGTAGATGTCATTAGGTTACAATGTTCAACCTAAACCGCCTCAGTTTATAAAATAATAAAGACGCAACATTTCACTATCTGTCCGAGCAACACTGACCCTTGACCAGTGTCGAACACAAAACTGACACACGAGGTTGAGTTTACCCTAACTGAGCCTCACATGACCCCTTCCACATCAATACAGTAGGATCAACTAAACTAAGGCTGTGGCAGAATTTTCTTTTCCCTGTCTGGGCGAGGAGCTGTCGATCAGCCCCTCCCGCAGGACCATCCCCTGCTGTGAGAAACTCTGCGACTCCCCATCAGCTCTTACTTGCAGCCAGGCTGGCCGATCCAAAGACCAGGCCGGCCCTTGTATGAGCCACACAATAGACATAAACACAAATCCATTTTCATCTGATTGCAAAACCTCTCGACTCAACTGTTCAATCGCAGAACAAAGCCAGTAATTGGATGAAGTGGTTTCTACCTGAGGTATATCCACTCTCGCCGAGTTTGCAATCAAAGTGTATTCCCATTAGAATGCTCAGTCTCTGTAAACTGGGCCCCACAAGGGAATTTCCTGGCCCAAGTAAGAATGAAAGACCTCGGTTTTTAGCTGGTGATACTTTTATATTCCAGCTAAACCGCTTACTGCAGTTATTAATTTAAAGTAACGATCAAAATCCCATGGATATTAAAAATAGAGCCTTTATGAGATTTGAAATATGACAGATCTCCCTATCCCTTACGTGCCTCAGCCCTAGCCTAACAGCATCTCACTGTTGTACTGCAGACTTATGCCCACTGGGAATTGGATTGAGATTGGCCAGACAGATTTCACATAGGACCCTTACAGCCAGCAGACATATGAGACTTTCATCCAATCAGTCTAAGTTATTTGAACACAGGTCCCAGAAGTGAAAGGCCAGTCTTCAACCCAGTCTCCTTAGAAACATGCACTTCCACTGACTGGCCACTCCACTCTGCTCTTCCTTCTATTAAGGATTCACTCACTGTACCTTTGCCTGACGAAGGGGCGACAGCTCCGAAAGCTTGTAATTTTAAATAAATCTGTTGGACTATAACCTGGTGTTGTGCGACTTCTCATTTTTGTCCACCCCAGTCCAACACCGGCATCTCCGCATCATTCTATTAAGGAGGCTCCGTTCTCTCTTCCTTCTATTAAGGAGGCTCTGTTCTCTCTTCCTTCTATTAAGGAGGCTCCGTTCTCTCTTCCTTCTCTTAAGGAGGCTCCGTTCTCTCTTCCTTCTATTAAGGAGGCTCAGTTCTCTCTCCTCTTAGGAACTCTCATCGCTCAAGTCTTACTTCAAGGAGATGTTTAGGTTCCTTAAATGACAGGCAAGAAATGGAGAGAGTAGAGGACACAAGTTACTAAAAGTTAAAGGGCAGGTACAAAAAGCAATCAGAAAGGCTAATGGAAGAGCTATCTCAAGAGGCTGGAATACAAAGGGGTGGAAGTTATTCTTCAGTTATCATTTCTTTTTTTATTTCAGATTTCCAGCATCCGCAGTATTTTTCTTTTTTGATAATGAGGATCATTGGCTCATCCTTTTCATTAGCTGGCACATTGAGTTAAAGTCCACATTTTAGCCCCATCGCTGAAAAGCGGCAATCTTTGTAAACCTGAAAAGCCAAGGTACCCTCAGCTAATCCCTCAATACAGCACAAACGGCAAATTCCAGGTTTATGTGGTAATTACTTGAAATTAAGAACTAATGTGCAGTTGACTATCAGATTCTAAATCTATGGCCGGAATGTTCTTTACCTTGGCGGGTCTGGTGCTGGCAGTGGCCATGTCGGGTCGCGACCCCGCTGCTGGCTCCATCCCGCTGTTGAAAATGAACTTACCTTAATAGGGACTATTAAGCCCGCCCAGCGCATTACCCAGCCCAATTAGATGGAGCGTGTCTGGTGACGTCATTCATGACGCGTTTTCAGCTGGGATCTTTAAACATGCTTTGTTTTCCATCTATATATGCTTTGGAGATTCTGTATCTAATTTACTTCACCTGAGGAAGGAGCAAATCGATAGCTCCGAAAGCTTGTGATTTCAAATAAAACTGTTGGACTATAACCTGGTGTTGTGCGACCTCTCAATCTTTAAAGGGACCATGGCCACATTAAATTTTAAGTTTAATCTAACACAGTGGGTGTTGAATCTTTACTGTGCAATAATATAATAAAAGTTATATATGAGTGACAGAAATATTTAAATAATATTATCATTAAGTAATATGACGCCATCTACAAATACGATCAAGAACATAATTAAAAAAGCACTTTAATTGTGAAGTTATTGGTGCTTTAGTCACAAATCTATAGAGTTTTGTATCAGTAACTGGTACAGGTAATGTATAGGTAATATATAAAATTAAGCAGATTTTAAATGTAATTGTAAAGGGGTGGATTTACAATCTTATGCAAGTTCAGCGGAAGAGCTGCGGAATCCCTGACAAACAGTGTAAGTGGTGCTTACAATGTGTTTCTGGGATTTCTGCAGCTCTTCTCACTTGTTAACAATGGACAAGTGAGATAATCCCTGCAGAAATTCACCCTAAAGTCTCAGACTGAAAAATTAAATTAGTTATATTCAGGGACTGAAAGCAAATTGAACCAGTGGAATGAGTGATGAGAATGAAATTGTTACGGTTGATGACTTTATTTAATGTGTAACTGAACAATCACAGTATACTGTGAGAAAAACCTGACCAGAAACAACACAAAAATGTATTTAAATGGTATATGTCATTTTCTATAGTGCAGATCAATTCACTGCAATTGCTGTTGAGTTGGAAGGCAACAGCTGAGAATGGCCAGTGAAAAATGTATTTCCCTCACCATCCAGGGTAGATGGGGAGCCATCAGCACTCGCATCCCCTCAGGAATTTCTGAATTAACATTTACCAGTAGCTTTTCAAGTAGAACAGATTCTCCATCAATCTGTTAGCTGATGTAATCAACATGTTTTTATTTTGGTTTGTTTTCCATGCTGTCAAGTAATCAGCTGGAGCAATGGCCACTGAACTCCTGCCTCAAGTTGTGTGAATCCTGTGACCATGCAGGGAAATCTAAAAAGTACGGGGAAAAAGGCTCTTAAGTGCCTGTAGACTACCTGATAATCATCTCAATTGGGTCCCCCGCCGCTGCTGGTCGGGTCGGCTCCGCAGTGACGGATGCGCCTCGGGGAAAGGCGCGTGGGAGCAAGGTGACAGCGGTTTCCTGACCCGCTGTCAAAAATAACAACTTTTCCACCCGACCCGCCACCGATCTCGCCCGCTACCACCCCGGAAAATTCCGGCCTATGCGTTCTGTTATAAAAAGGTACATTAATAACATAAATACACAACTGCCCTGAGTTACTTTGTATGGGGATATGAGCCAGGAATTATGTCCAGCAATATAATATGCAGTCAACAATCTTCTTGATGACATAACCTTTATGTACATGGCTCTTGAGTCACCCCAGTCATCCCCAGTATTAGTGATCTTGTGAGCCCATCAACTCGGGTAGCAATGGCAAAATCTAGATTTCCTTTAACCAGCACAACAGATGTCTGAAATGGTGTTTGAAACGCTACTGCAATCTTGTCTCTCTGTACTGAGCTCGGCAGGGATTCCCATAGTGTATCTTCCACTACAATCAGCGTGCTGGTTTGCATGTGCAGCGCAGATGGGAATCTAGGAATGATCCGCCTGTTACCCGGGAATGGGAGATCAGCAAGTTGAACCTGAGATTTGTGCGTGACGTCCCACGTTTAAGTCCTGTGCCATGTTAAAAATGGAAATCTTCTACTCAATGCTTAAAAATGTCGACTGAGCAGATGATCTAGATGGGAAATTGGTCGTGTTGTCCTTGGCACAGTTCAGCAAGCAAATACTTCAAACTTCCTCAATGGGCAGTTCTGATATTATCTGCTTACGGTAAGGTCAGTGTTTTCAATTTACTAAAGGTCTGCAACGCATCAATATTCCAGATGCAAGTTCCCTTTGTAGTTTGTGAAGATAATTTTGAATGATTAATTTTAAATAATGCATGAAATATTGCTGTATTAAAAAAGTGAAATGCGTATCAATCATCTGAAGATTACACTGCCGTAAACGCCCAGTGATGTATAGTTTAACGTTAGTCACACCAGGTGCTTTTAAGCGCATGTTAACAAACAGAAATGTGGATTGCAATGCGTGCACATTAATCATGATGTCTGTATCCAGTTGGCTGTGGCGGAGATTCATGGCGTTTCATTTGTTTATTCTCCTTAGTTGGCGCTGCGGTCTACCCTCGCATGGGTGTCATGTTAGACCATAGATGGTAATGTGGCCATAATGAGCTGCTCATTATCATGCCTCTACTCCTATAACAGAAAGAATCAGGTCTGGTTTTGTACTGTAGAATGATCAACATTTTGGGGGTGGGGGTGAGGGCAGAAGGAGAAAGCAGGCTATTGTAGATGATAAATGCCTAAGCCTGACTTTAACTACAAACTTTCGGAAGCTCTAAGGTCACAGGAAAAGGATCCAGTGGCTCTCAGCAAAGAAATAAGCACATAGCTCTACAATATTATAGCATTTCTACTGTCAGAGGCTCCAGTGTTTGACCCTAAGGTTAATGTTTAATTATGACCTTATTCAATGTGACTAGGTATATGGTACCCTGTTCATACTTTCATGCCCAAATGATCACATTGAGTTTGGGTTGGCATGGCCTGGACTGAAGGTGTTCCTTCCCAGTTCATCCTGACGCTGCCTTAAGAATTCTTCCCAAACTATAGGTTCCAAACAGCATGGCCCTCTTTCAATATTTGGTTTCCAGCGTTAATTCGTGTCTACACTTGTCATCTGGGCAAACACGTCTCAAGGACAGCCCAGTTAATGAGAGCAACCATGTGCTTCTATGGTGCTTGTTCCTTAGGGTTTTGATCCTGGATGATGTTCGGTAAAATGCATCAGACACTGTAAATATAAATATGGAAACTATAGTCTGTAAAGATATATATGCAAATATAATCCACTTTCTTTATGCCTATTTGTGAAGCATCTCGGGGCATTTCTTACATTACAGGTGCCATAAGAACATAAGAAATAGGAGCAGGAATAGGCCACTTTGCCCCTCGAGCCATTCAATAAGATCATGGCTGATCTTGGGCTCAAAGCTACTTCCCAGCCCGCTCCCCATAACCCTTCACTCCCTTATCTTGCAAAAATTTGTCTATCTCCACTTTAAATGTATTTAATGACCCAGCCTCCACAGCTCTCTGGGGCAGAGAATTCCACAAATTTACGACCTTCTGAGAGAAGAAGTTCCTCCTCATCTCAGTTCTAAAAGGGCGACCCTTTATTCTGAGACTGTGCCCCCGAGTTCTAGATTTCCCCATGAGGGGAAACATCCTCTCTGCATCTACCCTGTCGAGCCCCCTCAGTATCTTACATGTTTCGATAAGATCACCTCTCATTCTTCTAAATTCCAATGAGTATAGGCCCAGCCTGCTCAACCTTTCCTCATAAGTCAAACCCCTCATCTCTGGAATTAACTGAGTGAATCTAGTATAAATGTTGTTCTGGGAGTTTTAGTTGGTGAATCTCATAAAAAGAGATGGTTAAATAGAGGTATTTATTAAAATCTATCCTGCACTTTGGTGAAAGTAAAAATAACAACCCAAAAACACAGCCCTCATATATCCATTTTCAAGGATTAAAACTATTTGAGATTCACTCGAGGCTCTTTATAGTCAGCCACCGTGAAACTCTGACTTCGTAGTAACAAAGGTACGAAGGTGATTGAAATGGAAGTTTGTTCTGTTGTAGACGGGGTTATACACAGAAAGGTAGGGTTCCCAGAGAGATCGTACTGAGCCACGCGAAGTGCAGTGTAAAAGATCCCATCGCCATCGCCCATATTAAGGTTTCTTGGGAGGCCCTGAGGTTTGTGATGCATGTAAGCTGTGGATGGTTAAGAGGATGTTTTACACCATGTGCCAAGCCAGAAAAGTACCAAAAGCTGACCACCAGCTTCAACAAAACTGGTACGACTCAAAACAGCCCCAAATATATGCCTGTGACATGTGAAAAGACGTAGTTACAAATGACTCTTTGACTTGTGCACCAAATATCAGAAGGTAATACAGAGTTAACAGGTTTGGCTACATGTTCCAGAGCTTAGTTATATAAGAACAGTGTAAATAGGAATAGGGTTGAGTTGTTTATATAAATCACAAAATGAATTAAATAACCGGGCTGATCATTGTGTTCCTGCGATGCCAATTTCAGGCGCTAATGGGGTGGTAGCAGCCGGGAAATCCACTGGAGATCAGTCCCGCCGGATCCCTGTTGGTTTAGGGCCCCCACTGCGCTTGGGCCTGGGGCAGACGGGAGCTTCATTACCCCAATGTAAAAAGGGGGCGGGGAACAGCACTGCTTCATTTCCTGCTTCCCAGGTGTGCTGAATGCTAAGTCCACTGCACGCCCATAGAATCCTGGTGGGAAGGAGGCCTCGGCCTGACCTGCAGGTCGGAGATGGCAGTGGGCCACTTACTGCCCCCGATAGAGCCCATGGTGGAACTGGGCGACCAGCACAGACGCCTGTTTCAGTGAGGAGCCTACTCTGAAGATGCTAATCAGGATCCTATGCCGGTCGTAGGAGCCTGATGTAATCTTAGCGGTATTAGTGGGCAGAGTGTGCACCATTGGTGTTGGGCATTGATTAGTGTAACCAGTGGTCCTTCAAGGGACCGCTCCGGGAAACAGGTAGTTTCTTCATTTTGTTTCCAGATTTCGGAATGAGTGCTGCTCCAGGCCCCACAAAAACCCTTCTTGCCTGCAGCCGGCCGGTCGGCCCCCCCCCCCCCCCCCCCTCCCCATTTAACGTTAAGCTTCCAGCTTGGCTCTATGGAAATCCAGAAGATTTCTTGCTCCCCTGCCTCCTCGTTGGCAAGCTGCCTGTAAGACTGGTTCAAACCAAATTGTGTGTAAAACAACAATGCTATTTTGACTTGTAACAAGAGCCCAGATTGTCTTCACATCTTTCAAAGACTCGATCACAATATTATGGAGGAGCTTCCATTAAACACAAATAAAGAAGGTAAAAACGCATTGTCTGGATTTAATAAAATCTCCGCAAACAGCATAATAGTTGCATTCAAGAGGCATCTGTCCGATAGTTTAATCAGATGAAGTTCACACAAACGCAGCAGCGAATGTCACTTAAAATGCAACAATATGACAGATTGAATGATATGAACACTTTCAGAATGTAGAAAAATGTAGCCTTGATACCAGTGATACACTAGGTTGATTTGCAATACAAAAGATTGATGGAAAACCCTATGTCTGACATTAATCCCATAATAAACAAAACTCCAGATGTACAAATTTATTGGCCATTACAGGATGCAAGGTTCCATCCAGCGAACTGTTTCTTTTAAAGAGAATTAACTAATTACTAATTAATTAGGGTGAGGCAGTTGAGCCTCACTGAGGTAGAGACCATGGGATGAAAGCCCAGAATTGAGTACATTTCCTATTTAACTCCCATTAGAAGAGTAAAAACAGCAGAAATTTCACAATTTGTGACAGATATGGAATGATTAAAGGCAAACTGATGAAAGTTAAAGATTCCATGACACTAATCAAAGACAAACTGGGAGTTCTCCCAGTGTCCTGGTCAACATTCATCCCTTAACCAAAAGAATAGATTAACTGAGTTCATTGTTGTTGCCACGCTCATAATGACCATGGCTGTAGTTCAAAGCAAGTCGTTGTATGCAAAACACTTTGGGACAGTTTAGAGAGATGTGATATGATGCTGTTTAAATACAAGTTCTTTCTATGAAAGGACATTTTAAGTCCGATTTCCCTGTTGTCGGTATGTGAGAGTATGTTCACTGGTATGGAAATGAATGTTCAAAGGAAGTTGTCTTTAGATCTTTTTATCCTTTTAAATGCTTGGAGGTAATTTAGATGTAAAGCATAACAAGTTTTTATATATTTTTTCAGGTAGAGCTCTGTTTCTGTCCTTTTTATTTAACTACCTGCAGTTTGCCAATTTTTGAAAACTGACTCAACCGGAGGGCTGTGTCTTTGAATGTTAAAACTGATTGATTTTCAACTCCTGTGACTCTCATTGGGTGAGAGCTAGCGAGAGCGTTTAGCAGATTCAAGTACCCCTAACTTCCAGCCAAATAGATAACAAAAAGCAAATTAAAATCAAAATGCTTTTCTTAGCTCAGTAATATACCTTGTATTGGTTCTTCAAAATGAAGAGTCAAAGTCAAGCACATACATTAGGATAAAACTCATAGGAGGAGATACTTTTATAACTATTCAATCCCTGATTTAGGAAAGAGTAAAAACCACTTAAATCCACAGACATTGTTATTGTGTTACATTTTTAACATCACTAATGACTTTCTGTGGAGTCAGTCAATGTTATGATACAGTAGCTCCATGAGATCACTAATGCTTGATATTGCTGACACGATCTAAAGTGACATTGCAGTATTGGCGGTGGTTAGAAAAGTTGGTGTTGCATAAGGCTGGATCTGTGCCAGTGACACAGCAGGTGAGAGTCATGGCTTACTTCAACGCTAAAGCATTGCTACTAGTCCCTACACTATTTCACACTCATCATAGCCTTTCGCAGTCCAAATATCACTGCCAGTACCAATGGGCACTGAATAAAAAAGAACATGATAGGGCCACTTCTGAGCAGGAGGATAAAACTTCAAATTCAGAAGTGCTTTGGATACAACTGAACATACGAAAATGACGGGCCAGTTAAGGCCAGCTGCTCATCAAGCCTGCCCCACACTCGTGGTGGCAGGAGCGTCACTTCCTAACACCTGCAGCCATCTAATCTCCTCAGAGAGGCAAAAAAAAATCAAGGCCAAAAAGGGCAATGAACACACAGCCATTTTTTCCCATGTTAACTAGCCTGAATTTGATTGACAAAATTGAGATGAATCATTGACATGAATCCAAAATTTGTTGATAAATTCCCTAATCTTGACTATAAGGTAGTAAATAAACGGGCCTTTTGACATTATAAGATTTAACTTATCACTTAACTAAAATTGATTCTCTTTTGGATAAACTTCACGCCGACTCAATTATTTTTATCTTGCTTTTTTCAAGCCACTGTTTTTGTTTTCATTAAAATAAATGTGGCTGTATTCTCATCGATTCTCAGTGTTCTGATGAAACTGGCTGTTGACTAATGCCTGACCTTGGTAGCTATGGAAGCCTAATGGGATAAAATATTTGTATGAAAATAAGGGGACCTTAAGCCTCTAGATGGAGCCAGAGATTTCCATTGTAGAACTTTCACTGTGTGAATGTGTGTTTGCTGGAGGTTTATTTTGTTCTGTGGCCATTGTCGGGGTTTCTCGGTTGCTGACTTGTGGCACTGAATTGCCCATATCAAACTGTGAGATAGCCTAGGATGCCTGACATGATCTATATCACTGTTGTTGTCCTGAGACTCCATATCTAACTTCCACAAAGTTCCCTCTGACCAGTTCTGCATTCACTAACCTCCTCCATATCCGCATTCAATTCACTAAGTCCTGGATGCATTTTATATTTAATAAAGGTGCGTAGGAAGATATTTGAAGGAGGACTGGGTGGTGCAGTGAGTTTGAATGTTGTCCTTTGATCTCGGGGGACTGGTAAAGTCCAGACTGTGTTGAAAGGCTTCTGCACAAAATGAGCCTGGTTGCTACCTAGTTCCGAACACATTCCTTCCCAACAATACTGCCCCACCTGGCAGTGATCTCACACAGTGAAACCACAAAGTGTGGCAGTGTGGAAAGTGAAAATGTCACACTGCTTTTAAAGTTCAGTTGAAGGAATGTTGCTGTTGCACGGCAGCAGTAGCTTTACCTTGCGTGTAATCCGTGCTGTACCTGACATGGGAATGCTTGACGGTCACATGAGGAGCAAAAGTTGGAAAGAATGAACATTCTCCAGAAGCGACATTCATCACCTCAATAAGTACAAAACCCTTCTCCCTCGCTCCCCCACCAAAAAACATTTCAGGTTCAGATGACAATCGTGAACCCTTGAGCTTCACTCTTGTGGATTGTGGCCTCCTTTAAACCATATGTTTTATATATAACACATCGAGGCTGGAGTATTCGAGGGCAGTAACACTTTGAGGGGCGCACATGATGTCATTGACAAACCCCAAGCAGTTTATCAGTGTCTGCCGTGGCTCAGTTGGTAGCACTCTCACCTCTGAGTCAGAAGGTTGTCCCATTCCGGAGACTTGAGCACAAAATTCTAGGCTGACACTCCAGTGCAGTACTGAGGCAGTGCTGAACTGTCGGAGGTGCCATCTTTCAGATGAGATGTTAAACTGAGGCCCCGTCTGCTCTCTCAGGTGGACGCAAATGATCCCATTGCACTATATCGAAGAAGAGCAGGGGTGTTATCCCAGGTGTCCTGGCCAATATTTATCCCTCAATCAATTTCACAAAATAACTGATTATCTGGTCATTATCACATTGCTGTTTGTGGGAGATTGCTGTGCGCAAATTGGCTGCCTAGATTACCAACAGTGACTGCACTTCAAAAGTTGACTGTAAAGCGCTTTGGGATGTCCTGAGGTTGTGAAAGGTGCTATATAATTGCAAGTATTTCTATTTAAACCAGCCTGCAGTTACCCTTTATAATACAGACAGACGGAGTTAGAGTGTGGAGGGGGAGAGGAGGGGAGAATAGGGTTTGGGCTGTTTCTGCAAACTGTTTGTCTAGCAGCAAAGTTCTGGCAAACAGCAATAAAGACACACTCATGCAATTGGATTGTCCAATTTGAACTTAAAGAGGTTTTAGTTCATTGCATGTTACAAAGGAATAGAACAGTCTGCTATGTATAATTTAAATTCTTGTAATGCAATCGGAATTGTCTGTAAATGTCTGTTTCATGGACAAAATCCCTCTTAAAAATCACCGCAGATTATTGAAATAATAATTTCAAGGAATAAGCAAATGTTTGTTGATGTGGCAACGGTCGTTCGAAGATTTTGACCTCTAGCTCAGGCATGTTATGTGAAGAACATTGAGCAGAAGATGTGATTTGTTATAATTGCAACCTACAGAGGGAGACAAACAGCTGGAATTGATTTCCATTGGATTTTGAGCTCATAATCTCGTGTTTTCTGCTGCTAGGAAAATCGTGTTTAGAGACTGCATTAAGGCTTAGGGTTCAGATAAATTCAGACATTGGATCTGAATGTTTAAACCTGAAATTTAAACACTGAGGCTACGGCAGAAAACTGAAAGATTTGCCTTCCTTCACCCACTAGGGATCTAGACAATTTCTCACTGCCAGATTCCTCCCCAATTATAACCTAACTGATGCGGATATATTTACAGGACCATAAAGGTTGACCTAAACCCGTTCCTCTGTATTCAGCCAGATAGCAGTATGATTGGACAATGATATGACGGCACCATTTGCCGCGTAGACAAAACGGACAAATGGCGTATTTGCTGGATGAAAATGTTCGGGGGAAAGTCTTATTAGATCTCATTACGTTGATTTTGCCCCTCCCTTTGCAGGATTAACACCTCTGCTAATGTCTCTCATACTAAAATATTGGCACAGTACATTTGTTCAACTGTATTTTGAAAATCATGCCTCTCATCTTGATTTCTTGCTTGGCAAGTGATGAACAAGGTGCGTTTCTGTGGAGGTCACAGAATATCAGAGCGTGTGAGTGAAAGAGCAACCCTTTCACATTCAAAGTGCACCCGACCCTTTAATTAATGTGACTAATCAGCTCTGTCCTAAACCTCTTACTTATATTTATATATATTAATGATCTAGGCGAGGGAACTAGATGTAATATCTCTAAGTTTGCAGACGACACAAAGCTGGGTGGGCGTGTGTGCTGTGAGGAGGATGCAGAGAAACTCCAGTATGATTTGGACAGGTTGGGTGATTGGGCAGATGCATGGCAGATGCAGTATAATGTGGATAAATGCGAGGTTATCCACTTTGGTGGCAAAAACAGGAAGACAAATTATTATTTGAATGGCAATAGATTGGGAAAAGGGGAAGTGCAACGAGATCTGGGAGTCCTTGTGCACCAGTCGCTGAAGGTAAGCATGCAGGTGCAGCAGGTGGTTAAGAAGGCAAATGGTATGTTGGCCTTCATAGCGAGAGGATTCGAGTACAGGAGCAAGGATGTCTTGCTGCAGTTGTACAAGGCCTTGGTGAGACCACACCTTGAGTATTGTGTGCAGTTTTGGTCGCCTTATCTGAGGAAGGA
The DNA here is from genome assembly GCA_030390025.1 of Squalus acanthias. Taxonomy (NCBI): domain Eukaryota; kingdom Metazoa; phylum Chordata; class Chondrichthyes; order Squaliformes; family Squalidae; genus Squalus; species Squalus acanthias. Next base: position 36,426,095 of record CM059438.1, read on the forward strand.
TGTTCTTGCCATGGAGGGAGTGCAGCGAAGATTCACCAGACTGATACCTGGGATGGCAGGAATGACGTATGAGGAGAGATTGGGTCGATTAGGCTTATATTCGCTAGAATTTAGAAGAATGAGAGGGGATCTCATTGAAACTTATAAAATTCTAACAGGACTAGACAGACTAGATGCAGGAAGGATGTTCCCGATGGCGGGGGAGTCCAGAACCAGAGGTCACAGTCTAAGGATAAGGGGTAAGCCATTTAGGACTGAGATGAGGAGGAAGTTCTTCACCCAGAGAGTGGTGAACCTGTGGAATTCTCTACCACAGAAGGCAGTTGAGGCCAATTCATTAAATATATTCAAGAAGGAGATAGATATATTTCTTAAGGCTAAAGGGATCAAAGGATATGGGGAGAAAGCAGGGACAGGGTACTGAATTTGGATGATCAGCCATGATCTCATTAAATGGCGGAGCAGGCTCAAGGGGCTGAATGGCCTACTCCTGCTCCTATCTTCTATGCTTCTATACTTACCATTTGCCAGATGGTAATATTTGAGGTTCGTGCAATGACATCCGTGTAGGCTGATGAATTACCTAGGTGATAGCACGCCTTTCTTGTTGTGTAGTATGCATGGTGTCCTTTCTACTGTTTATGCTAACATGCATACTTTAAATGTTACTTGTACTTAAAAATATTAATTCCACATTACATTGTAATGCCTGATTTCACTGATAATTGTTTCACTGTGTAGATCAAAGTTGATATGCCAAACATTATCGAATTGCTCTGTTTAATGTGGTCCATGAGCATCGTGACCGGGGTTATCTTCATAATCTAAGAATAAACAAGTTATGTAATCCTGAATCAAAGGCAGAGGGAAACAAACGGAGACGGCATAAACAAAATAGAAAACCAATAACTCTAGATACCGCCCGTAACCCTGCCGATACCACCCGTAACTCTGCCGGTACCACCCGTAACACTGCCGGTACCACCCGTAACACTGATAGGTGCCACACATAATGCTGGGCACTTTTGGAATTTAGAATGTAATCTTTTTAATCTATGAAACACTTCTTCCCACTCTCTAACATTACATAGTAGCTGCACCAACAACTGAACATGCCTAAAGCACATGTGAGGAGCTTCATTGTCATTGAGACCCATAGAGAGGGGTAGCCAGTAGTATAACTCTGGACTGCCAGCCATGCATCATGCTATACAGGTACTTGCTTCAGACTTACTGTAACAGATTCCCCCCACCCCAGAGCCTAGAAAACTGTGGAACTCCTTCCCTCACACAGTTTTCCCTCCATTAGCAGTCTTCAGGCATTTGCAACCCAAGCTTGGTGCCACAAGATCATTACTTCCTGATTATTATCATCCCTTTTCAACCTTGAGGTGTCTTGCACGATGGGTTTTGGCCCATCGCCCTGTTTTCGAAATAAAACAACATTGTTGTATAATGCAACGGAAAAGACAAAAGTACAGCAGTGTGACCAAGTTTACAGGTATTTTACATCTTATAGCGTAAATAAGGAGAAACTGTTTCCACTGGCTGGAGGGTCGGTAACCAGAGGACACAGATTTAAGGTGATTGGCAAAAGAACCAGAGGGGAGATGAGGAGAATTTTTTTTAAGCAGCAAGTTGTTATGATCTGGAATGCACTGCCTGAAAGGGCGGTGGAAGCAGATTCAATAGTAACTTTCAAAAGGGAATTGGATAAATACTAATAGGGGGGGAAATTGCAGGGCTATGGGGAAAAGAGCAGAGGAATGGGAATAATCCGATAGCTCTTTCAAGAGCTAGCACAGGCATGATGGGCTGAATGGCCTCCATCTGTGCTGTACGAATCTATGATTATAGAGAGAGCGGTGTGTTATCCTCTATTTATTGCTGTTAGTGAAAAAGTCTCTATTGGTATAATGTGAGGCAACCATCTTATACGGGCTTCATTGTAGGATGAAGGAAACTATAGCCAGTGGTGACCATTCAGTACAGCCCACTTCCCTAAATGTATTAAGATGGAGGCTGGGAAATTTGAGGCACGCCTTATATGATTTGTTCTAAACCACTGCTATATATTAGCAACATGTCAGCACAATTTGGGACATGCACTGAGCTTGGGAATGACTTAAACACCAAGAGAAACTATACAGCCATGTGATGTGCATTTTATACATCACATCTCATGGTAATATAAAATTAGACTTTTTCCATTTTCTGTCGTGTATTATAAATAGCAATGTTCCATAGTTTGCTCTCACTGTGTAACATCATTGAGCATTCTGTTTTAGGAATGTAACATTTCAGAAAGGTTTGAGATTGGATGGATTATTCCTATACAGGGATGGCTGTTTAACTGCACTTACTTCCTGTACAACTACTTGTGAACCAAATCATTGTGTCAGTCATACTCGTCTTGATTACAAATCAGCTTTATAAACAGGCTATGATGCCACTCTTAGTAGTATAATAGTCGCTATGGACTGTCACGTGGAAATTTCTTTCACTTTGTCCCAATGATCAAGTTCTGCTCCGTCACATCACACACCATTCCTCAGTTGAGAGCGTGAAGAAGCGATCTGCTCCCAGATGCTGTGAACTGTACCACCGAACTAGTGTCTAACCACCGCTCCTTGACATTCAATGGCATTACCATCGCCGAATCCCCCACCATCAACATCCTGGGGGGTCACCATTGACCAGAAACTTAAATGTACCAGTCACATGTGGCAACAAGAGCAGGTCTGAGGCTGGGTATTCTGCGGCAAGTATCTCACCTCCTGACTTCCCAAAGCCTTTCCACCATCTACAAGGCACAAGTAAGGAGTGTGATGGAATACTCTCCACTTGCTTGGATGAGTGCAGCTCCAACAACACTCAAGAAGCTCGACACCATCCAGGACAAAGTAGCCTGCTTGATTGGCACCCCATCCATCACCTTAAACATTCACTCCCTCCACCACCGGCGCACCGTGGCTGCAGTGTGTACCATCTACAAGATGCACTGCTGCAACTCGCCAAGGCTTCTTTGGCAGCACCTCCCAAACCCACGACCTCTTCCACCTAGAAGGACAAGGGTAGCAGGTGCATGGGAACACCACCACCTCCAAGTTCCCCTCCAAGTCACACACCATCCTGACTTAGAAGTATATCGCCGATCCTTCATCTTCGCTGGGTCAAAATCCTGGAACTCCCTCCCTAACAGCACTGTGGGAGTACCTTCACCACACGGACTGCAGCGGTTCAAGAAGGCGGCTCACCACCACCTTCTCAAGGGCAATTAGGGATGGGTAATAAATGCTGGCCTTGCCAGCGATGCCCACATCCCATAAACGAATAAAAAAATAGTTGAGAGCAACTCCAGGCAAATTTTCCTTCCTTAGGAGGAATTTCCCAAATTTCAGTTCATTTCTCTTCTATCTAACCCTGCCCCCACTTCACCAAACACGACACCCCTCACCCAAACACGACACCACTCGCCCAAACACGACACCCCTCACCCAAACACGACACCCCTCGCCCCTCGCCCAAACACGACAGCCCAATTACAATGAACAGTTTCCCAACATTGCTGCCACACCACTGTGTCTGTGTCTGTATTCTATTTTAAACCATAATCGTATAAAAACTGGAATAAAGCTCATTGAGCATGCCGATCTGATGCCAATCTAGTGCCTCCATTGAGCTTATAATGCTTCTTCAATACCCGTTCCACGCTCTGAATCTGTTGGCAAGCTCTTGGGATTAGGTTAATTCCACTCGCGTGGGTGTTGTGTAAATAGGACATGATGCCTGAGTCTCCGTTTTTCTTCATACACAGACAAGAAAAGATTTCCTCTCTGAATTGCATAAATGCAATACCATTTAAAAAAAAAAGAGAATGAACTCTTTTGCCATCCTTTAAACAAAACAGTGCTCTTATTCTAAGGTGTAAGTGAGAGTTATGCAAGTCATATCACAATCTCTCCGGTTTCTAGCTCCGTTAATCCTGAAATTTTCACTCCGGATCTTAATCATTGAACCTGTAGCTAAAAGCCTCTCCTTTCCCCTGAAGCCAAGCTCAGAGTCAGACTGTAGCTGGTTGAAGGGGAAATGGCTGGGAAGCTGGCCTTGCTTTTGATAACACGATTGACTTTGGGTTGGAACAAGCAGCTAGAGACTGGGACCAGGTTTCTGAAAGTAACTACTTAACAACAGGAAAAGCCTCATTCCTGTTGTGTAACAGGAGCTCAAACCCCAGCAAATCACGTACCAGGATTCAGGGCAAACTATACATCCAATCAGGCTGCATGCAGCCTAGCTGTGATTTCCAGTGTAAACAGGCCCAGTACTATGCAATGCTCAAACAGGAGATTGCAGTCTGAAATCCAACCGGTAATCTCATAATGCAAACAAGCCTCTGTTAGCTAACAAGTAGAGACAGAAAGACTGCAATAATATGGGTGAAGGGAGAGACCATTCTATCCTTAAAAGAAAGCTGAATAAATATTTGGAGAAAGACGCAGGGATATAGGGAGCGATCAGGGCGGGGTGGGATTAGTTTTGGATTGCTCTAGCAAAGAGTTGAACGTGATGGGCTGAACGATCACCTTCTGTGCTGTAAACCTCTCTGGTTCTCCGTTAAATTCATGCACAGAGAAATAAAAGATTCATTGAGATTAAAATCTGCTTTGGGTCAACTTTCTTTCTAGCAAATGAGAACTGAATTGATAAAGGGCTCCAGTGTAATTTTTCACGCGGATTATTGAGATCAGTGTTCAATAACATGAATATTAGCTGAGGTGACCCAGCATCAGGTCTACAAAGGGTAGTGGAAATCTGGAACTCTCCCCCAAAAAACTGTTGAGGCTGGGGAGTCAAGTGAAAATTTCAAAACTCAGATCACTGGATTTTTGTTAGGTAAGAGTATTAGGCGGGTAAAGGGAGTTGAGATAGAGATCAGCCATGATCTCATTGAATAGCTTGAGGGGCTGAATGGCCTCCTCCTGTTCCTATCAGCTCCTAAATGTGCATTTCACAATCCTTTTAGCTGCACACCTCCTTCACACTATGTTCTGGGCCAGTTTTAATTCCCGCTCAACTCTGATTCCATCACTGTGTGTTACACATCACAAAACTCTGCCAAATTATTCAGCATCTCACCTTTACCAATTCCGAACGGACCATTAATACTAAGGGCTAATGCAGAAATCGATTGTTATTACCTTTCTGTTTCAGAGGTTAATTTTGATGTAAAGAACCTTTCCAATTTTTGACATAGATCCTGACCCCTAAATTCTAAGGGGGTTATTTTGGCCAAAGGGTAAAACCAGGTGCTAAATGGGTGCAGTGCTAATAAGACACGCCTGTTTGAAAGTCTGCATTTAGCACACAGTTTTGGTCCTAGTTGCTGATTACCATGATTTGCACTTGCCTGGAGGTGCGAAACCAGACACCTGCAGGTTTAGCACTCAAGTGCTGATTGGATGCAGTTTTCGTGGAGCAGTGTATGTGGACTCCTAGCACCCACTTCCACTGAAAGTGTGGAGTGCTCTGGGCTGACACACAGTGGCACATTGCAGGATGGCTCAGGGACCGAGCGAGAGGGCCCACAGGTTCTCAGATGCAGCATTGGAGATCCTGGTGGAGGAGGTGCAGAGGAGGGATGTCCTGTACCCGCAGGGGGAAGGATGCCCTGTACCCGCAGGGGAAAGGATGCCACCTCGCCCTCCTCACCCTCTTGAACCTCTCCTGTAGCAGCTGGTGCTGCTCTGCCTGGCCTCATGTCCTCCTCCCATTCCTTGTCTCGACCAAGGGGGACCCCTAGAAAGATGCCCATGACCAAGCACTCCCTTTCTCCTGGTGACTCCGAGAAGGTGTCCAATAAGGTGGAGTAGCACAGCACTCACTCTTTTTTAGGTGAAGTCCTCAGAGAATTTGCAGAATAAATGTTGCTAAAGTGTTGGTGAAGTCTTGACAAAGTGTCCCAGAAAGTCTCCTGTTGTGTTTCAGAGGTCCTCTTCACAGCTCCGGCAGCAAATGGGGAGTATCCCTTTAAGTAGTGCTAGAAATCCTCAGCAACGACTTGCTTATTCCTATTCAGCTGACCGATGTTAGAGGGCGTTAGGACAAGCGCTAGCCACCAAAATGCCGTGCAGCCTCCTTAATGAGCGTTAGCAGGCATTTTAAGTGATAATCAGCCCCTTAACGAGCCTCTGGATGGCCGTTTCTAGTGCAGGCTTCAACTCCTTTACCAAGATGGCGTCTTGCACTTAGCACAGGCTAAACTGATGTTTCAGCTCAAGACCCCATCTTGGCCACCTCAGAAGATCTTTAGCGCCTGAACGCGCTGCCGAAAATCGCCCACAAAGACTGTAATCTCCACATTTTAGCCGGGATGGTGCCGCCCTCTAACCCCCGGGCGCTGACCTCACCAGAGTTCGAAGGGTCAGCAGGTATCCCCTAATTTGCATAGAGCCAGTGAGCGCCTACTGCCCACCTCCCTATGCAGCCAGAAAGTCTCCCACCTGCCTGCCATTTGATGGGGGGATGTTGGGGGGTGGGGGGTCCAGTTACCCACCCCCACCCGAGGCCCCAGCTATCTCCCCTTTGGTCCCCTGTGTAAAGAGGGCCAATTCAGATTTTTAAGATCGAAGTTTCCTGCTCTTTTGGGGGGTTCGGGCCATTCCTTTTGTCTGGTTCCCTCCACCAGTGGGGCCCTACTGCACCCATCTGGAGTCCAGTACCCATCCTGTCAGGGGGTGTACTGGCCTCTAGCCCCACATGGGGTCCGGACAGGGCTGGGGAAGGTGAGAACCCCAGATGTAGGGTGTCCCCACCCCAGGGGCTGGTCGCTGACATCAATGACCTTGTAAGGTGCAGAAGGAGCTTCCTTCCCTTACAAGGCCGACTGGGTAATCCTGTTTTCCAGTGGGTTCAACTGGACTCCCAGTGGAGTTACGATGGGATTCGGGAGTTTGTTCAAAGCTGCTGATGTCCGATTCTCATGAGGAGGAAAGAAAACAATCGTGGAATATGATCTTCAGAAAACTGGTTAAAATCTCACAGGCCCGGATTTTGTGGTAAGAATAACGGAGAGGCTATCAGCACTCACCATTATTAAAGAGTAAATCAGACAGCAACTTCCGGCGTCCGCCCATGCGCAATTAAATGCAGAAATCAGGAAGTTGCTGTCCAAGTTGCCCTGCTCCTCCACAAGTTTCGCTACACCGGTACCTCGCCAAGAGATTCGGCATTAAAACACGTGAAGGGCGTAAAGTAGGGGTCCTTGCGTGATAGATATTCACTAAACACGCCAGAAAATGTCAGGGCTTTTCCATTCAAGTACAAGTGAATTTTTAACACCGCAATAAGTCTTAATTGTGCACCAATCGCTGAAGGTAAGCATGCAGGTGCAGCAGGCGGTTAAGAAGGCAAATGGTATGTTGGCCTTCATAGCGAAAGGGTTCAAGTACAGGAACAAGGATGTCTTGCTGCAGTTGTACAGGGCCTTGGTGAGACCACATCTTGAGTATTGTGTGCAGTTTTGGTCGCCTTATCTGAGGAAGGATGTTTTTGCCATGGAGGGAGTGCAGCGAAGATTCACCAGACTGATACCTGGGATGGCAGGAATGGCGTATGAGGAGAGATTGGGTCGATTGGGCTTATACTCACTGGAGTTTAGAAGAATGAGAGGGGATCTCATTGAAACTTATAAAATTCTAACAGGACTAGACAGACTAGATGCAGGAAGGATGTTCCCGATGGCCGGGGAGTCCAGAACCAGGGGTCACAGTCTAAGGATAAGAGGTAAGCCATTTAGGACTGAGATGAGGAGGAATTTCTTCACCCAGAGAGTGGTGAACCTGTGGAATTCTCTACCACAGAAGGCAGTAGAGGCCAATTCATTAAATATATTCAAGAAGGAGTTAGATATATTTCTTAAAACTAAAGGGATCAAGGGACATGGAGAGAAGGCAGGGACAGGGTACTGAATTTGGATAATCAGCCATGATCTCATTGAATGGCGGAGCAGGCTCGAGGGGCTGAATGGCCTACTCCTGCTCCTATCTTCTATGTTTCTATGTAATTACTACCAAACAACCTCTCTGGCACTGAAAATTAACTTTTATAAGTGTGGAGTCTCATTCTTTCACATTTTAATTATTGTTTGAAGATTTTTAAAACATTTAAGTAATGTTTTTTAACTGTTTCTTTCTGTCTCTTTTATCTTTCTCTCTTAATCCCATCTTTCGTTCCCTCTCTCTTTATTTCGCTTTCTGTACATGATTTTATATTGAATTAATTATTCTACCTTACACTTCCTGGTTTAGACTCTGCGTGGCTCAGTGAGGATTTTTCAATCTGATTGGTTGAAGAGACAGGCTGTTGCTTGTCCTGTTCACGCAGGTCCCAGATCCCCTGAAGAGGGCGCCGCGCTAAAATGGATCTCTAATTACTGCAAGTTGCCGCTCAAAAGCCCACGAAATGTCTGTGGGTAGCTGTAAGCATAATGAATGGCGAGCGCCATTTGTTCGCCGCTGACTGCAAAATCTGGGCCATTATCACAAGTGATAAAAACTGATATTCGTTTTAATCAGTCACCCATAAAACAGTGGGCCTAATTCTAAATGGATAAAATCATGGAATAAATTCCCCAAAACACTGGTTAGAAATCTCCGAAACCCATGTAATAAAGATAGAATTTGATTGATTCAGTCACCGTAGAACAGTGGTCTTGACCGTGACCAAGAATATCTGTCTTGCAAGCCGTAAATTCCTGACGGTAACAAATAGCACAGACAGCAGTTTGCAACATGCAGATTGACATTGATCTCTTCAGCATCACTATTTTAAATGCTGAGTTTCATACTGGTGCAAAAGTTACATCATTGTAAACTGCTTGGCTGAGATGATGTCAGTGGCCTTGGAGGCCTCCAGAATGCTGAGTGCTGGCATTACTTTTGCTCCCTAGTTAGGTGCCAAAATTCCTTTTAATTCTTTCTTTACGGAAGGTTAGATATTTTAAAAATATATATGTTTGCTGTTTAATTAGTAATTATCTCTTAATTACTGTTATACTCACTTCTTTAGTCTGTAAAAGTGTGAGGACAAGTTGATAAAGCTGTAATAAAAAGCATACAGGGTCCTAGATTTTAAAAATACAGTATAAATGTACTTTGAATACAAAAGCAAAAAGGCAATGGTAAACCTCGACAAATTGTTGGTTAGTCTGCAGTTAGACGATTATGTCCAGTTCTGGGCATCCTATTTTAGAGAGGATGTCAAGGCCATGGAGAGGGTACAGAAGAGACTCATTAAGATGATACCAGTGAGCTGATCTACGTCTCTTTTCCACCCCATTTTTCAGGGTCTTATGGGGGACGAAAACAGCAAAAGAAAACAAAGTGCCGACTTGCCGCCTGAGGCCCGCCCGATGTGATTTTGGAGTGGGCCTCGATGTGGGCGGCCAGTCATTTTGCCAGAAAGAGACAGTAGCTTGGACAAATAGTTGAAGCGGGCTCTTATGACACGCTCCTCACTAGAACAGAGAAAGTTAAAAGGAGATCTGATAGAAGTTTTCAAAATTGTTCGGAATTTGGACACGATGAATAGGGGGAAAGAAATATTTCCACTGGTTGGTGAGTCGGTAACTGGAGGGCGTAAATTTAATTTAATCAGCAAAAGAAGGAACAGACAGATTAGGACATTTTTTTGCGAGGGTGGGGCGACGGTTGTTAGGACAGGAGATGCCCAGCCAGAAACAGTGATGGAAGTAGAATCTAATATTGGGTCGGAGCGGTGGGTAATAACGGTGAACTAACAGCGTTCGCCATTATTACCCCTTTGAAACTGACCGCAACTTCAGGCGTATCTAAATGCAGAAATCCTGAAGTTGTGGTCAGTCATTCACTGCTCCGACACTGGCTGTGCTGTGGACCCCCGCCCCCCCCCCCACCCCACCATAGCCGACAATCAGTGTAATCTATGAAATCAGTGCTAACATCGCTGTTAAATACGCCATTAAATGTTAGGTGTTGTCGGATTAAGTGTAACTGGGGTTTTAACAGCGTATTGACTGCTAAACAAACGTTATGGCCCTGAAAAACTAATTTTAATTTTGTGGAGTGTCAAATTTCCCTATTATGATAAAAATTATAATTTTTAAGAAACTTAAAGAAAAGGTTTTTTTTTAAAATTTGTTCATGAACTTTGAAGTTCTACCTTATCCCCATGTGAGAGTCCCAGGGAGAAAAATTCAGTTGATTTGCGCCTCCTGTTCAGGGCGCAAAGCAACTAGCGCCTGGGCGTGGTGCCGCTAACGCCTCTCGCGAAATTCAGCGGGAGGTTAGCGGCGGCGGTAACTGTTAGCGCCCCGCTCGCGCCCCGGCTGCGATCTTTGGTCGCACCCCCTAACTTACTGCCAGACGCTATGTCCGACGGGGTCAGGGGGGCCTACCTGCGGCCAGGGCAGCGCTAATTAAAGGGAAGGTGCTGGGCGGCCATTTTTGTTGCTGGCCGCCTGCCAGCACCTGCCCGCTTTGCCGTCCCCGGCCTCCTGACCCGCCCCCCTGCGGAGTGCCAGCTGCGCTCCGTGAGCCTGGCACTTCTCTTGAGTGCCGGGCTCTTTTGCCGGCACTCCGATCCCTGGTGGCCCAGCTGGGCCCTGGGTCGCGCTGCGCTAGGCCCCTCCCCTTTAATAAGGGGAGGAAGGCCACATAGCGCTGCAATATTCACTCACAGCGCCCCAAAAGGGAGGCGGGGTACTTCCTGTAGCGCCCTGCCTCCCTCTTGGGGCGCTACCGGTGAATTTCGGGCGCGGGGGCGCTAACTTTTTCGGGGTGCTAAAAGTAACGCCCCGGCAAAGTTAGCGCCCCAAAGGGGGCGTGACCCAATTTTTCCACCCCAATCTTTGTTTTGCTCTCTGCAACATTTTTAAAAAGTCCGGATAAAAGCAACTTCTCATTTCCTGGTGTCTGTGGGAATTCTGCAATGTGATTGGCTGCTTAGACAGCTTGTTGACGCCACAGCAGATTAAACTGGGGAATTCCCAGTACACTGCGTTGAAATCACTTGAATGTCAAAAAAGGCAAACTTCTCACTTTTTAACTAAAATGTTATGGGGAAGATGCGGGCGAATGGAACTAAGGTGCAATGGCTTGATGGCCACCTTCGGTGCTGTCAAGTTCTCGGGGGGTAAATTTCTCCCGCTCCACCCCTGTAACTTCGGTGGACGTTTGGTGCAAACTCCTTTAATGCCCATAAATGGTGGCAGCACTTTTGCCTTTAATTCAGAAGTTCGTCGGTTCAAGTCCCACTCCAGAGACTTGAGCACATAATCTAGGCTGACACGCCAGTGCAATACTGAGGGAGTGTTGCACTGTCAGAGGTGCTGTCTTTCAGATGAGACGTTAAATTGAGGCCACTTCTGCCCTCTCGGGTGGACGTAAAATATCCCATGGCACTATTTGAAGAAGAGCTGGGGAGTTTGCCCCAATGCCCTGGCAAATATTTATCCCTCAACCTATATCACCTGGTCATTATCTCATTGCTGTTTGTGGAACCTTGCTGTGTGTAAATTGGCTGCCACGTTTCCGACATTACAACAGAGTCTACACTTTTTGAAAATACCTCATCGGTTGTAAAATGCTTTGGGACGTCCTGAGATCATGAAAGGTGCTACATAAATACAAGTTTATTCTTTCCTTCTTTCTTCTGCCGACGGAGTGGGAGAATCTCTGAGGAAGTTCACTCCAGGATTCTATGATTCCACAAAATACTTCACACTTTAGCGTAGGGGTAAGTACAAGGAATAGGGAGCCCTAGCTCAAGATGATTTCTTGGGAAGTTACTTGAATAAATATTTGTATTTGCAAATCTCCTCTGTGAAACCCTCTACATCCTTTGTTCCAGTCACTTATGAGTGAATCTATTTTCGAATTCGCCAGTCTGTCTGATTTGCCTCTTCAGAGACTGAATGAGTGACAACTGTGTGTTTTCTTCATTCTCTGCCAAACGTTTGATATGTTTCAGTAAATACTTGGTGGCGACTGAGAAAGCAAAACAAAAAACAAAGCAAAACAGCCCACACTGCCCAAAAATACTGATTTGAATATGCTGATGAGGGGCCTAATGCCTGTTTAAGGACCCCACTGATCAGCGCTGAGTGGAGCAGGGCTGCTTCACCCTGGTTTTAGCGGGATTGCTGTGGCCAAGAAGCTGTCACCACCAAGAGTAAGCATTTTCTTTTTTTTTAACTTTTTGTGGTCCTAGTGCTCCTCCCGGCTCCACAGCACTCCTGATGGCTGCTACTGGGCTGTGATCGAACCCCTCCTGTTCCTCTCCCCCTGCCCGGGACTTACCTGAGGGCCACCTCCAACGAGGCAGCAGGCCCAAATTTCAGCTCCAATTTTGGGTGATCCGCCTTTGGATAGGCACCGGCAGTTCGTCTATATTATTAAAATGAGGCCTGAGGCCCAATTCTGGCCTCCCACCTTGCACCCTCCATAAACCTCCTTCGTGGCCACGCCCCTCCCTATCTCTGTAACCTCCTCAAGCTTTACAACCCTCCAAGATCTCTGCGTTCCTCCAATTCTGGCCTCTTGTGCATCCTCCACTTCCTTCACCCCACAGTAGGCGGCCGTCCCTTCAGTCGCCTAGGCCCTAAGCTCTGGAATTCCCTCCCTAAACTGCTTTGCCTCTCTCTCCTCCTTTTAAGATGCTCCTTAAAATCTACCCCTTTGGCCAAGCTTTGAGTGACCTGTCCTAATACCTCTTTCTTTGGCTCGGTGTCAGATCTTTCTGATTGTGATCCTGTGAGGCGCATTGGGAAACTTTCCCTCGCTAAAGCTGCTATGCAAATGCAAGTTGTTGTTGTCGCCAATGTTGAGCCTGAAAACGGCCTGAAGCCAATTGCTACCTGACTGTACAGAGCAGCAACGTTATGACGATGCATCCTGAACAAAGAGCTTGACTGACAGTCACTGATCTTCCCATAGCTCCTGGAATCTGGAGTGGCTGAGAGTCCAAACATGTGTTATGTTTTCTGACCTGGCGATATGCCAGAGGCTGCCCCCGCCCCCCCCAGTCGCTTCAATCCTGGGAAATCTGGAACCCTACACTTCATGAGAACACATTGTCATGCTGCTGTGATTAGATGACTGGCTAGATTTGGACTACTTTCAAAATACCAGCCGGAAGACATCCCATCATGCAACGCTCGAGCCAACATGGCTACATTCTCACAGAACTTGCTACTGGTCTTATTCTTTGCTATCTCGCAAAATGACTTGAGGATCACTCCGTAATGAAGCTGACTTCTCATCATCCCACATTCTCACCCACACAACAAGTTGCTATTTATTTATGCTGATTTCCCATATCATCAAAATCTGTGAGGTGAAATGAATAGTGCACATGCAATAATTAGGCCACATGGTCAATTGTACACAGTAGTTGAATTAACATTAACTGTTGGCAGGAGCTAAGCACGATGAAGATAGGTGCCATTTTGAGACTTTGTGCCATCAAGGACTAGCAACAGAACAGGGTAAGAAACAAAATTACTGCCAGGAGCTGCTCTTGGGTTTAATTGAACCTGTTTGCAAATTAACATCAGAAAGTGAGGGGCAGTGGCAGCTGCAGGCAATGTTAAATGGAGTCAGCATCGAGGAAGCAGGGGAATAATGTTTGCCAAAATCGGCAGCGAGAAGAATGAAGGCAGGTGAGATGGGCTGTGTGGGAACTGATGTCAAGATAGGGACAATAGAACTTTAACCCACGACATAGTCACAGTGAGTGGGTAGCTGAGGTATTTAAAACTATTTGTCACTTAAAAAGTGCAATTTAAATAATACTGAGATTTAGCATGCGATTGAGTTTGATACTATTACATAATGCAGCCAAGTCACACTGGGTTTGGAATCCAGGGTGCAATGATATATCTTATTCACACTACACTCGGTAGGTGCTTTTAATGTTTGATGTTTATTTCTGTACAAACATGTTCTTTATTCTCGGGATATGGGCACCGCTGACAAGGCAAGCATTTATTGCCCATCCCTAGTTGCCCTTGAGAAGGTGGTGGTGAGCCGCCTTGAGCCGCTGCAGTGTCTGTGGTGAAGGTACTCCCACAATGCCGTTAGGTAAGGAGTTCCTGGATTTTCACCCAGTGACGATGAAGGAACGACGATATATGTCCACGTCAGGATGGCGTGTGACTTGGAGGGTAACTTGGAGATGATGGTGTTCCCATACACTGGCAAACACTGTGGGCCAGAAATTTCAAAGAGACCCTGGGTGAAATCTGGGCAGGCTATCCCATAGGGACCATAAATGGGGCAGAACTTGGTTCCACCAGGATTCCATTCAGCTGGAGGGGGCAGCAATGGGCAGATCTTCATTCCACCCCTCCTACATCAAATGGGTAGATTGCGGGGAGTTCCCAGCCAACCCCCGGAAATTCTGCCCTTTACGCCCTTAAAAGGCCTCAACAGCACTCTTGATATCTGAGAGCTGGCAATAATCCTAGAAAGGCCCCAGACTTTCCGGTACTATGGTAATTGATCCTGGAGAGGTTTGATTTCCTTAATTTAAACGTTAATGGCTCCCACTGAAGTTGAAGATTTTTTTTGGTCTCTTCTGTCTTTGTCCTGGGAAGGGTGTTGCGACCCTCCCAATGGAGCAGCTAGATGCCACTCAGCTTTCTGTCAAGGTGATCAGGGCCAGCGTCTCTGACCTACCTTACAGGTGCAAAGCACCCACCCTACGTCATGCTAATGACTCAGTCCCTACTATTTACAGTGAGGTCAATGGCACTCACTTTGGGAAGCCATGGATTCTGTGCTGCTGCACATGTGCGTGTGAAGCAGGCCCATCTGTTCAGGCCCTGTGACTCTGCAAAGATCAAACCAGTTTAGGCAATTAAGATAATTGTAGGCACTGTCTCCAGCAGCTAGAACAGTACAACACAAGGACATAGCTGCCAGACTGGGCCTGCGGCAGGTGGTGAGAGAACTAACACGAGGGAAAAACCTACTTGACCTTGTCCTCGCCAATCTACCTGTTGCAGATGCATCTGTCCATGACAGTATTGGTAGCAGTGACCAATGCACAGTCCTTGTGGAGACGAAGTCCCACCTTCACACTGAGGACACCCTCCATCGTGTTGTGTGGCACTACCACCGTGCTAAATGGGACAGATTCAGAACAGATCTAGCAGCTCAAGACTTGGCATCCATGAGACGCTGTGGGCCATCAGCAGCAGCAGAATTGTATTCCACCACAATCTGTAACCTCATGGCCCAGCATATCCCTCACTCTATCATTACCATCAAGCCAGGGGACCAACCTTGGTTCAATGAGGAGTGTAGAAGAGCATGCCAGCAGCAGCACCAGGCATACCTAAAAATGAGGTGCCCATCTGGGGAAGCTGCAACATAGGACTACATGCATGCTAAACAGCGGAAGCAGCATGCTATAGACAGAGCTAAGCGATGCCACAATCAACGGATCAGATCAAACCTCTGCAGTCCTGCCACATCCAGTCGTGAATGGTGGTGGACAATTAAACAATTAACTGGAGGAGGAGGCTCCATGAATACCCCCATCCTCAATGATGGTGGAGACCAGCACGTGAGTGCAAAAGACAAGGCTGAAGCGTTTGCAACAATCTTTAGCCAGAAGTGCCAAGTGGATGATCCATATCGGCCTCCTCCTGAGGTCCCCACCATCACAGAAGCCAGTCTTCAGCCAAATCGATCCACTACACGTGATATCAAGAAACGGTTGATGGCACTGGATACAACAAAGGCTATGGGCCCCGACAACATCCCAGCTGTCGTGTTGAAGACTTGTGCTCCAGAACTAGCCGCACCTCTAGCCAAGCTGTTCCAGTACAGCTACAACACTGGCATCTACCCGACAATGCGGAAAACTGCCCAGGTATGTCTTGTCCACAAAAAGCAGGACAAATCCAATCCGGCCAATTACCGCCACATCAGTCTACTCTCAATCATCAGCAAAGTGATAGAAGGTGTCATCGACAGTGCTATCAAGCGGCACTTACTCACCAATAACCTGCTCACTGATGCCCAGTTTGGGTTCCGCCAAGACCACTCGGTTCCAGACCTCATTACAGCCTTGGTCCAAACATGGACAAAAGAGCTGAATTCCAGAGCTGCGGTGAGATTGACTGCCCTTGACATCAAGGCAGCATTTGACCAAGTGTGGCATCAAGGAGCCCTAGTAAAACTGAAGTCAATGGGAATCAGGGGGAAAACTATCCACTGGCTGGAGTCATACCTAGCACAAAGGAAGATGGTTGTGATTGTTGGAGGCCAATCATCTCAGCCCCAGGACATCACTGCAGGAGTTCCTCAGGGCAGTGTCCTAGGCCCAACCATCTTCAGCTGCTTCATCAATGACCTTCCCTCCATCATAAGGTCAGAAGTGGGGATGTTCGCTGATGATTGCACAGTGTTCAGTTCCATTCGCAACTCCTCAGAAAATAAAGCAGTCCATGGCCGCATGCAGCAAGACCTGGATGACATTCAGGCTTGGGCTGATAAGTGGCAGGTAACATTCACGCCACACAAGAGCCAGGCAATGACTATCTCCAACAAGCGAGAGTCTAATCACCGCCCCTTGACATTCAATGGCATTACCATCGCCGAATCCCCCACCATCAACATCCTGGGGGGTAACCATTGACCCAAAACGTAACTGGACCAGCTACATAAAGACTATGGCAACAAGAGCAGGTCAGAGGCTGGGTATTCTGCGACGAGTGACTCACCTCCTTACTCCCCAAAGCCTTTCCACCATCTACAAGGCACAAGTCAGAAGTGTGATGGAATACTCTCCACTTGCTTAGATGAGTGCAGCTCCATCAACACTCAAGAAGCTCAACACCATCCAGGACAAAGCAGCCCGCTTGATTGGCACATCATCCACCACCTTAAACATTCATTCCCTCCACCACCAGCGCATCGTGGCTACAGTATGCACCATCTACAAGATGCACTGCAGCAACTCGGCAAGGCTTCTTCGGCAGCACCTCCCAAACCCGCGACCTCTACCACCTAGAAGGACAAGGGCAGCAGGCGCTTGGGAACACCATCACCTCCAAGTTTCCCTCCAAGTTACACACCATCCTGACTTGGAAATATATCGCCGTTCCTTCATCGTCGCTGGGTCAAAATCCTGGAACTCCCTCCCAAACAGCACTGTGGGAGTACCTTCACCACATGGACTGCAGCGGTTCAAGAAGGCGGCTCACCACCACCTTCTCAAAGGCAATTAGGGATGGGCAATAAATGCTGGCCTTGCCAGCGATGCCCACATCCCATGAACGAATAAAAAAAATATTCACGAGGATAATATCAGAGATGTACAGATATAGCAGTGATGAGGTATTTGGAAAACTAGAGCGATATCACTGGAGCATTGAAGGTTAAAGGGAGAAATGTTCAAAATGTTCAAAATTTTACAAGAATTTGAGAGGATAAATAGTGAAGAATTATTTCCATTGGTTGGTGAATAAGGAGGCAAAAACTTAGGATTAGTATTAAAAACATAAAAGGGAGAGGTTAGAAGATTTTTTTTTCAAGCAGAATTTTCATGCAGCTGAGGAGTGTGCAGGCAGAGAGAGAATGGGTGACCGCCAGACAGAAGAGGAGAACCAGACAGGTAGTGCAGGAGTCCCCGGAGTGCATCGCGCTCTCCAACCAGTATTCTGTTCTGAGTACTGGTGAGGGCGATGGTTCCTCTGGGGAGTACAGCCAGAGCCAAGTCCACGGCACCACGGGTGGCTCAGCTGTACAGGGGGGGAGGAGGAAGATAGGGAAAGCAACAGTGGTAGGAGATTCGATAGTTAGGAGAGCAGACAGGTGTTTCTGTGGATGCAGACATGACTCCAGGATGGTATGTTGCCTCCCTGGTGTCAGGGTTAAGGATGTCACCAAGCAGCTGCAGAACATTCTCGGGGCGGGGGGGGGGGGGGGGGGGGGGGGGGGGTGGGGGAGGGTGGACAGCCAGAGGTCGTGGTCCATATCGGTACAAATGACATAGGTCAAAAGAGGGATGAGGTCCTGCAGGCAGATTTCAGGGAGCTAGGAAAGAGATTAAAAAGCAGGACCTCAAAGGTAGTAATCTCTGTATTACTCTCGGTGCCATGAGCGAATGAGTATACAAATAGGAGGATAGAGCAGATGACTGCGTGGCTGTACAGATGGTGCAGGAGGGAGGGCTTCAGATTCCTGGGACACTGGGACCACTTCTGGGGGAGGTAGGACCTGTACAGGCCGGACGGGTTGCACCTCAACAGAGCCGGTATCAATATCCTTGCGGAGAGGTTTGCTGGTGCTTTTGGGGAAGGTTTAAAGTAAGTTGGCAGGGGGATAGGCACCAGGATGTAGCATTAGAAAGGAGAAACAAAGGGCACAAAGGATTAGGAGAAACGGATAGCACTAAAGCAAGAAATAGTAAGAGAGGGTCAGACTAAGAGAGAACACAGGATGGTCTAAGATAGGTTTACAGTGTATGTATGTGAACGCACGAAGCGTAGTAAACAAGGTTGGTGAGCTGCAGGCACAAATAGCCACATGGGAATATGATGTCGTGGCAAAAGTGGAGACCTGGCTCAAAAAAAAGGCAAGATTGGGTATTAAATATTCCTGGATATAAGGTGTGAAGGAAACATAGGAAGTGGTATGGTAGTATTGGTTAAGGAGAATGTTACAGTGCTGGAGAGGGAGGATGTCCTGGAGGGGTCAAGGACAGAATCAATATGGCTAGAGTTAAGAAATAATAGAGGTGCCATTACACTACTATGTTTATTCTATAGGCCACCAACTAATGGGAAAAATATGGAGGAGCAAATTTGCAGAGAAATTACAGAGAGATTCAAGAACTATAGAGTAGTGATAATGGGAGACTTCAACTATCCTAATATAAACTGGGATAGTAATAGTGTAAAGGGCAGAGAGGGGGAAGAATTTCTGAAGTGTGTTCAGGAGAACTCTCTTGATCAGTATGTTTCCGGCCCAACGAGGAAGGAGATATTGCTGGATCTGGTTCTGGGGAATGAGGTAGCTCAAGTGGAGCAAGTGTCAGTAGGTGAACATTTAGGGAACAGTGATCATAGTATCCAGCATCTGCAGTATTTTGCTATTGTAATAGTATCATAAGGTTTAGATTAGCTATGGAAAAGGACAGGGAGCAATCTAGAGTAAGAATACTTAATTGGAGGAAGGCCACTTTCAGTGGGATGAGAACGGATCTGTCCCGGGTAAATTGGAATCAAAGATTGGCAGGCAAAACTGTAATGGAACAATGGGCTGCCTTTAAAGAGGAAATAGTTCGGGTACATTCCCACTAGGGGGAAAGGTAGGGCAACTAAAGTCAGAGCTCCCTGGATGACGAAAGAGATAGAGAGTAAGATGAACACCATCCAGGACAAAGCAGCCCGCTTGTTTGGCACCCCATCCACCACCTTAAACATTCACTCCCTCCACCACCGGCACATCGTGGCTGCAGTGTGTACCATCTACAAGATGCACTGCAGCAACTTGGCAAGGCTTCTTCGGCAGCACCTCCCAAACCCGCGACCTCTACCACCTCGAAGGACAAGGGCAGCAGGCGCATGGGAACACCACCACCTGCAAGTTTCCCTCCAAGTTACATACCATTCTGACTTGGAAATTTATCGCCGTTCCTTCATCTTCGCTGGGTCAAAATCCTGGAACTCCCTCCCTAACAGCACTGTGGGAGTACCTTCACCACATGGACTGCAGCGGTCCAAGAAGGCAGCTCACCACCAACTTATCAAGGGCAATTAGGGATGGGCAATAAATGCTGGCCTTGCCAGCGATGCCCACATCCCATGAACGAATAAAAAAAAATCATGATTCCCAGACCTATATGTATTATACCAATATTGTTACATCTCCATTCTTTTCAAAAAAGAAAAACAAGAAGGAGGTCATCAATCAGTCTACATTTGGAAAACATACAAACTTTCTTTTCAGGAGTCCTTTTAAACTATTGTAGAAATTTTTCAATTACTGTAAAATATATGTTACAAAAGGTAGTCCTTGAACTTCATGGCAGGTTTTCTCAGTTTGCCTTTCATCAATTCCTTTTCTTGTTTGAATGGTAATAATTCCCAGCTCTGACTTTTCTTGACTTCAGGATTTGTGAGGCATTGTCCTCAGGTAAACAAGACCTGCTGTGGCTGTCGAGGCTAGCCATTACTGTGCCTGTCGAATTGGCCATGACTGTGCCTGTCGAGGTGGCCATGACTATGCCTGTCGGCGCTGCCTGTGCCTGTCGAGGTGGCCATGACTATGCCTGTTGATGCTGGCTGTGCCTGTCGAGGTGGCCATGACTGTGCCTGTCGAGGTGGCCATGACTATGCCTGTCGGCGCTGCCTGTGCCTGTCGAGGTGGTCATGACTATGCCTGTTGATGCTGGCTGTGCCCATTGAGGTGGCCATGACTGTGCCTGTCGACGCTGGCTGTGCCTGTCGAGGTGGCCATGACTGTGCCTGTCGAGGTGGCCGTGACTGTGCCTGTTGAGGTGGCCATGACTGTGCTTATCGAGGTGGCCATGACTATGCCTGTCAATGCTGGCTGTGCCCGTTGAGGTGGCCATGACTGTGCCTGTCGGCGCTGCCTGTGCCTGTCGAGGTGGCCATGACTGTGCCTGTTGATGCTGGCTGTGCCTGTCGAGGTGGCCATGACTGTGCCTGTTGATGCTGGCTGTGCCCATTGAGGTGGCCATGACTGTGCCTGTCGACGCTGGTTGTGCCTGACGACACTGGCTGTGATGGTCAAGGCGGCTGTGACAGTGCCTATTGAGATGGCCCTCAGTTCCTTCTCAGTTGAAGTAGCGTTCTAGAGTTACCATGTATACCTCTATGAGGTCCCTTCTCAGAGCCTCCTTTCAAGGATGAAAAGCCCACATTTCTCTTTCCTCATAACTCAGTTCTCTAATGCCAAGGTCCAGTCTCATTGTTATTCTGTGCAATGACTTCAGGGCTTGAATATCTCTCTTGTGTCTCCGTGACCAGAATTGGACACATCAATCTAACCATTGCACTGTACAGTTAAATGTGACCTCCGTCAACTCCAATACTTTGCTGATATATTCAGCATTCTATTTACTTTGTTGATTGCTGTTCCAGTGTGCTTTCACATGTTAAGTGCGAAGTCCACTAACACCTCTTGATCTCTTTCAACTCCATCCTTAGTTATTTCATTCATGGTGTACATATTCCATGATGCGGAGATGCCGGTGTTGGACTGGGGTGGACAAAATTGAGAGGTCGCACAACACCAGGTTATAGTCCAACAGTTTTATTTGAAATCACAAGCTTTCGGAGCTATCGATTGCCCCTTCCTCAGGTGAAGTAAATAGATACAGAATCGCCAAAGCATATATAGATAGACAACAAAGCATGTGTACCTTACAATTGCAGACAACTAAATTAAATCATCCTGACTATCTGCCGAGGTGTGATAAAGTTAATCAGGTCAGCCAGGAAGGTACCACATCAAAGACATAGCAAGATACAACTGAGACAATGAGGTGTAGTCGCAGGGGTTCTAACGTGTCAAAAGCTGCCGTCTGTATGTAAAACGAAAAGCTTTAAAAATTTTACTTTTTTACTGGGAAAATTTTTACTTTTTTACTGGGAATCACATCTGTGAATAAGCCAACGACGACTCGAGTCCGGATCACGTCATGTATCGTGACATAAACCCAAGATCCCAGTTGAGACCGTCTTCGTGAGTGCGGAACTTGGCTATCAGTTTCTGCTCGATGATTTTGCGTTGTCGTGTGTTTCTAAGGTTGCCTTGGAGAACGCTTACCCGCAGATCCGAGGCTGAATGTCCTTGACTGCTGAAGTGTTCCCCGACTGGGAGGTAACAATCCTGCCTGGCGATTGTTGCGCGGTGCTCGTTCATACGTTGTCTCAGTGTCTGCATGGTCTCGCCGATGTACCATGCCGCGGTGCATTCTTTCCTGCAACGTATGAGGTAGACAACGTTGGCCGAGTCACATGAGTATGTACCATGTACCTGGTGGGTAGTGTCCTCACGTGTGATGGTGGTATCTGTGTTGATGATCTGGCATGTCTTGCAGAGTTTGCCGTGGCAGGGTTGTGTGGTGTCGTGGTCGCTGTTATCCTGAAAGCTGGGTAATTTGCTGCGAACGATGGTACTTCTGATGTTAGGCGGCTGTTTGAAGGCAAGTAGTGGAGGCGTGGGGATGGCCTTAGCGAGGTGTTTGTCGTCATCGATGACATGTTGAAGGCTGCGAAGAACATGGCGTAGTTTCTCCGCTCCGGGGAAGTACTGGACGACGTAGGGTACCTACGTCGTCCAGTACTTCCCCGGAGCGGAGAAACTACGCCATGTTCTTCGCAGCCTTCAACATGTCATCGATGACGACAAACACCTCGCTAAGGCCATCCCCACGCCTCCACTACTTGCCTTCAAACAGCCGCCTAACCTCAGAAGTACCATCGTTCGCAGCAAATTACCCAGCTTTCAGGATAACAGCGACCACGACACCACACAACCCTGCCACGGCAAACTCTGCAAGACATGCCAGATCATCAACACAGATACCACCATCACACGTGAGGACACTACCCACCAGGTACACGGTACATACTCATGTGACTCGGCCAACGTTGTCTACCTCATACGTTGCAGGAAAGAATGCACCGCGGCATGGTACATCGGCGAGACCATGCAGACACTGAGACAACGTATGAACGAGCACCGCGCAACAATCGCCAGGCAGGATTGTTACCTCCCAGTCGGGGAACACTTCAGCAGTCAAGGACATTCAGCCTCGGATCTGCGGGTAAGCGTTCTCCAAGGCGACCTTAGAAACACACGACAACGCAAAATCATCGAGCAGAAACTGATAGCCAAGTTCCGCACTCACGAAGACAGTCTCAACCGGGATCTTGGGTTTATGTCACGATACATGACGTGATCCGGACTCGAGTCGTCGTTGGCTTATTCACAGATGTGATTCCCAGTAAAAAAGTAAAAATTTTCCCAGTAAAAAAGTAAAAATTTTAAAGCTTTTCGTTTTACATACAGACGGCAGCTTTTGACACGTTAGAACCCCTGCGACTACACCTCATTGTCTCAGTTGTATCTTGCTATGTCTTTGATGTGGTACCTTCCTGGCTGACCTGATTAACTTTAGCACACCTCGGCAGATAGTCAGGATGATTTAATTTAGTTGTCTGCAATTGTAAGGTACACATGCTTTGTTGTCTATCTATATATGCTTTGGCGATTCTGTATCTATTTACTTCACCTGAGGAAGGGGCAATCGATAGCTCCGAAAGCTTGTGATTTCAAATAAAACTGTTGGACTATAACCTGGTGTTGTGCGACCTCTCAATTTTGTACATATTCCACCCATTTTGTCTTCCTACTGTCCATATTTTATCTAACCCATTTTGTAGATTCCTGGCTGCCTCCTCAGACTTCAACAGCCTAGGCTGGTATCTTGTGCAAATTTGACCAATTTTCATGGAACTTCTGAATCCAGGGCATTAATATTTTCAAAAGGCTTTCGATAAGGTCCCGCATAAGAGATTAGCGTGTAAAGTTAAGGCACATGGGATTGGGGGCAAGGTATTGACTTGGATAGAGAACTGGTTGGCGGACAGAAAGCAGAGAGTAGGAATTAATGGGTCTTTTTCCGAGTGGCAGGCAGTGACTAGTGGGGTACCGCAGGGATCGGTCCTTGGACCCTAGCTATTCACAATATACATTAATGATCTAGATAAGGGAACTAAATGTAATATCTCCAAGTTTGCAGATGACACAAAGCTGGGTGGGCGTGTGTGCTGCGAGGAGGATACCGAGAAACTCCAGGATGATTTGGACAGGTTGGGTGAGTGGGCAGAAGCGTGGCAGATGCAATATAACGTGGATAAATGCGAGGTTATCCACTTTGGTGTCAAAAACAGAAAGGCAGACTATTATCTGAATGGCAATAGATTGGGAGAAGGGGAAGTGCAACGAGACCTGGGTGTCCTTGTGCACCAGTCGCTGAAGGTAAGCATGCAGGTGCAGCAGGCGGTGAAGAAGGCAAATGGTATGTTGGCCTTCATAGCGAAAGGGTTTGAGTATAGCAACAGGGATGTCCTGCTGCAGTTGTACAGGGCCTTGGTGAGACCACACCTTGAGTACTGTGTGCAGTTTTGGTCGCCTTATCTGAGGAAGGATGTTCTTGCCATGGAAGGAGTTCAGCGAAGGTTCACAAGGCTGATACCTGGGATGGCAGGAATGACATATGAGGAGAGATTGGGTCGATTGGGCTTATACTCGCTGGAATATAGAAGAATGAGAGGGGATCTCATCGAAACATATAAAACTCTGACAGGTCTGGACAAACTAGATGCAGGAAGAATGTTCCCGATGGTCGGAGAGTCCAGAACCAGGGGTCATAATCTAAGGATAAGGGGTAAGCCATTTAGGACAGAAATGAGGAAGAATTTCTTCACCCAGAGAGTGGTGAACCTGTGGAATTCTCTACCACAGAAGGTAGTTGAGGCCAAGTCATTAAATATATTCAAGAATGAGTTAGATATATTTCTTAAAGCTAAAGGTATCAAGGGATATGGGGAGAAGGCAGGTACAGGGTACTGAGTTTGGATGATCAGCCATGATCTCATCGAATGGCGGAGCAGGCTCGAGGGGCCGAATGGCCTACTCCTGCTCCTATCTTCTATGTTTCTATGTTTACTTTAAACAGTCGTGGTCCCAACATGAATCCCTATGGCTCCCCACTTCCCATCTGACATCACTCTCCTAAAGAGTATCCACTGCTTCCTGTCTGTCAGCTCTTATCTATTGGCAGGTTCTACTTTGAATTTCCCCCAGTTTGAACTTGTGTATCAGCCTTTCATGCGGAACTTTATTAAAGGATATTTGGAGTTGTAGGTTCAACATGTCGTAGTCTTTCCACATCACTTTCCCAAAAAGTCAAGGAGGTGTGTCAGACAGATCTTCCCCTTCTGAATCCTTGTTGGCTCTTACTTGACTACGTTATTCTGATGTTATTCTGATATAGGTGGTCCTCAGGTTTACTTGATTACATTATTTGTCTGGTATTGTTACACAGAGAGGTCTATAGTCACTTGAATCTGCCATAGTCACTCTTTTTAACAATGGGGACTATTTTAGCCTAGGCGCTCTCCAGCTGCAATTAGTTCATCAATTACTTTCTTCAGAGAATCCTTCAACACAGCTGGAATTTTTCACACATGGTGCGTTGCTGGTTTTATATACTGTGTCCTTCAAGGTGATATATTCCTTGTGGGCAATCCAGGCCTGCAAACACATTACCACAGTTCATGATTTTCTTTTATGTCAGTGGCTCATCTTTTGCCTTGTTGTTAACTGTATTTTTTTTTAATTGCACGGTATATCAACATCTTCAAAACGTTTTTTTTTTACTTCACCAGTGGTGTGACGTCCATCTGCAGCTTGGAGCCAAGATTGTGTGCAGCTCCTTCTCTGATACAGTTCAATCTACTTTTGCCTCTCAAATACATCACAGGTCCACTGTGCAATGTTAATCAGCTATATGCCTTTAGAGATCAAGTTCATCCAGTCCTAAGTGTGAGTGTGTGCACCAGTTCCAACAGACGGTGAGGCCAGAATTTTGCCGGCACTCAGAGTGTGGGTTTGGAGGCCGGTCCGCTGTCAAAATCAAAAAAGATCCCGCTGTAAACCCGCCTCCTTGTCAGTTTCCCAAGTATTGGGTGTGTCATTCCTGAACAGACCCCCGACACCAAGCGGCGGGTCAGCCAATTCAGATACTTACAAGCTTGTTAAAAGGTAGTTAGGCAGGATTTTGCTATGTACTTACCATTTTATCAGGTTTTTAACGTGTTTCCCGGCGTGCGGGGATCACATCAGGTAAGTAAATCGGGTGTTGTGTCAGCATGGAATGATTTACTAACCTGACAGCTGCAAATGTTCTATGAAAGCTCCCATTTCATAGGTCTTCACTTTCCAAGGTTAGAAGCAGTTGCTTACTGCATTTAGAAGACAGATTGACCTTTATGCAGCTAGCAAGTGTTTGGAGCAAACTCTCTATCCAGTGACACCTCCTTGGAACAACCTCTCTCACCATTTATACATCGCTTCTGTCATCTCAACCTCACCTTCCATCTATTCCATCAGCATCGGTGCCCTTGAAACTATCTCACCTTGGTCCTCAGAATCCCAACACGATCAGCCCCAACACCAGCATCACCGGGCACACCAGCAGCACCAACATGAACACCAACCTTCTCCGTAATCACCTGATGCTACACTGGACACAGGGCATCATCACCCGAGCACATTGCTGCCCGGGACACCAATGTTGGCCTCACCATGTCCAGATTTACTTCACTTGACGCTGTGCACCCTGGCTGCCACATGATGCACCAGGTTAGCACCACCCCACAGCAGCTCCATAAAGCATCCCAACAATGTCCAAGCCTTTCCTTTCACACTCATCACCATTGGCGGGGGGGAGGGGGGGTAATGTCTCACCATTCACTGGAAGTCACTAAGCCACTTTCAAAGGTGCACACAAATCTGTCTAAGAAGGCAAAGTGGTGAAAATATAGATTTCAATGTTTGACAGCACATTAACAGAAACTTTACATGAACATTGGCTAAAGCACCCAAGTGCCTACCCTTGTGTGTTGTTAGTTGGTATGATTGGACGAGGATGAGGGTGAGTGTGAGGGGTGGCTAATGAGATGGGGAAGTGATAATGTAGATAGAGAGGGATGGGTGGAGGTGCAAGGTAAGTTGGTGTGAGTAAGGATGTGCAGGAGTAGGGTAGGGAAGGCAGAGTGATGGAGATGTGATGAGTGGCACAGCAGGATGAGGTTGAGTGTGGCTTGGCAGTAACATTTCATGATCTACTGTGATCATTGAAAGGTTGGCGCCACTGCAGCCTGGTCCTCCTGACGACATCCCTGCTTGTATCCTCCTGTGCAATGTGTAACCAGGCTGTGTTGGTCTCCTGGGGAGGTCTCTTCTGGCCTTGGAAGGGAAGAGAACTCCCTGTGTGCTGTGACTCCCTCCATAAGCATATGGAGGGAGTCATGGGAGAGCCTGGGTGCAGCCGTGCACCTTTGTGCAGTGCTTGTCAGTGTTTGCGCACCTCAATGCTGCAGAACACTGACAGCACAACTGTCAAAATGAATGTGGACATGGTCCCTTTAAGGAAACCGGCTGATGACGCGTCATCAGATGACATCATCAGACCCGCTTCCTTTTAATTGACCGGGAACCTCTCACGGTGGCCTTAACAAGCCCAATCAGGAAAAAATCACTTGGAGGAGGTGGGATGAAGACGGGAGCGGGGTTTGAGACCGCTGTCTACTCTGGCCGCACCAGACTTGCCACAGCTGGCGAAATCGCGGCCTGAGTGTGTGCACCAGTTCTAACGCACAGTGAGTGTTTACACCAGTTCTAACGCACATATAGCGTGCGCACATGCTCCAATGCATAGAGGAATTTCACTCTTTCGGTATGAACTGTCTCTTGCTGATATCCCTTCCTCTCACTTATAGAAGTGGCATCAGTCCAGCTGAACCTTCACAGTAGTCAATTGGAGCGCCCTGTAAAAAGCTTCTTAAAGGTGCCGGGAAGGTATGAATGCACTGGGCGTCCATGTGACTGTATTACTGTCACAAATCAGGAGCTCTTTAATGTTCTACATTTTGTTTCTCCAACAAAACTCAGTAAATAGTATATGTTGCAGAATGAAAGGAATGACTGCAGCATTAGGTACACAAATGTCTGATTAATGTCTTTTAATACATTCCTGCTAAAATGGTTTGGCAGATGCATTCATTCGTCATTTATCACCAAAACCCATGCCATATCTAAATTGCTGAATGATTGCAGTGCAGCTCTCAGGCTGTGTTTTGAACAAAGCATATTTGCTGATGTTATATAGATTCTCAAGTGTAACGACTGATGAACTTTAACTCAGGAAATTACTTATAACAAAGCTTGATAATCTGAATACATTAAGGCAGTAAAACAACAGGAACGGAGCCAGAAACTGTCCACGACTTTGATATTTTCCCAGACAACTGGTAACAGGCAATTTAGAAACCAAATGAACTATTGTATCATTATGATGCCTTACTTGGGATTCGATGCAGCTCTGTACTGGTAAATGGGAATCTTCATTAAAAGGTTACTGGCGTCAATGAAAGGTGGAAGGGATAGTTCTTATCAAAATGACATTAAAAGCCATATTCTTCCATGCATGGATGTGAGATGAGGACCAGATCAGACTGGGGCTGTGATGCTCGTCAGAGTCAAATAGCTGGCCAATGCTAAGCTTCAAAGTTCATAGGTGAAGAATGGTCACTTGGGAAAGGTACTGGATGACTACCAGCTACTGTGGATCTTCACCCCAGCATAACTCAGTGTCATTTGGAAGCAAGAGGAGAGAGAAGAGAAGAGAATTGGGGAGGAGGTGGAGGTATACAAGATTCTGAGGTTTTGAAGATTCCAACGCCTCTCCTCCGACATTCAGCTGGCTGGGACAACACTCGCCTGGTTCCATTCTTATTTATCCAGTCGTCGCCAGAGACTCACCTGCAACGGCTTCTCTTCCCGCTCTCGCACCGTTACCTCTGGAGACACCAAGGATCTATCCTTGGCCCCCTCCTATTTCTTGTCTACATTCTGCCCCTCGCGACATCATCTGAAAACATAAGGTCAGGTTCCACACGTAGGCTGATGACACCCAGTTCTACCTCACCACCACCTCTCTCGACCCCTCCACTGTCTCTGATTTGTCGCGCTGCTTGTCCGACAGCCAGTCCTCGATGAGCAATAATTTCCTCCAGCTAAATATTGGGAAGACTGAAGCCATTGGGCCGAAAATTGATCCCGGGACGCGAGAGTACGCACTGCATACTCTCGCGTATTCCCACTCCAATTGCCGGTTTTCTGCATGCCCTGCGCATGCGCTGAAAACCGGCAATTGCTCTTCCGAAAAGGGGGCGGGGCCTGGGTGCATCGCGTGCGCGCTACAGGCTGCGCGCACGCTGTGCACTTCATGCTTTGGACGCGCAGGTAAGTAGGGAAGATTTTGGAAATGTAAAAAGGAGGCGTAAGACCCGCTTTTAAGAAGGTAAGTAGTGAATTAAGTATTTTTTTGAATTTTTTTTTACAGGTATATCTTTTTTATAGACTTTAAAGACAGGTAAGTTTATTTTTATAACTTTTTAAAAGATTTTAAATTTTTTCAAAAATTTAATTTTTTATTTAAAATGGTTAATTTAATTAACTATACTTATTTTATTAATGTGATGGTTTTTTTTTTAATTTAATTGAGGTTTAGCTGTTATTTTGGGGGGGTGTAAGATTCATAAGTCTCACAGCCATGCTGTGAGACTTATGAATGGAAGATGGTGTGCTGCCATTGGCTCTAACTGAGTCACGTGATCCCACAGCTCGCACGAATTCACTACGCCGCTGGGATACGCAAGCCCAGCACAGCTGATGTCTGGAACATCAAGTTCGTGCGAGCTGGATCAGAAAAAGCATAAGCGAGGTGAGACATCGCGGGGAAGGCTTACCCCCGCGGGAACAGAGCGAGATCAATTTCTGGGCCATTATCTTCAGACTCACCACAAACTCCGTTCCCTAGCCACCAACTCCATCCCTCTCCCTGGTCACTGTCTGAGGCTGAATCAGACTGTTTGAACCTTGGCATCCTATTTGACCCTGAGATGAGCTTCCGACCGCATATCAGCTCCATCACCAAGATCACCTACTTCCACCTCGGTAACATTGCCCATCTCCGCCCCTGCCTCAGCTCAGCTGCTGCTGAAACCCTCATCCATGCCTTTGTTACCTCTAGACTTCACTATTCCAATGCTCTCCTGGCCGGGCTCCCACCTTGCACTCTTCATAAACTTAAACTCATCCTAACTCGTACCAAGTCCCATTCATCCATCACCTCTGTACTGGCTGACCTACATTGGCTCCTGGTCTGGCAACACCTCGATTTTGTTTTCAAATCTCGCCATGGCCTCGCACTCCCCATCTCTGTAACCTCCTGCAGCCCTATAACCCTCTGAGATCTCTGCAGTCCTCCAATTCTGGCCATTTGTGCATCCCCGATTTTAATCTCTCCACTATTAGTGGCCATGCCTTCAGCTGTCTGGACCCTAGGCTCTGGAATTCCCTCCCTAAGCCTCTCCATCTCTCTTCCTCTCTCTCCTCCTTTAAGGCACTCATTAAAACCTACCTCCACCTGTCCTAATATCTCCTTATTTGGCTCAGTGTCAAATTTTGTTTGATAACGCTCCTGAGAAGCACCTTGAGACATTTTACTACATTAAAAGCGCTATATAAATGCAAGTTGTTGTTGTTCAATCTTGATTCTTGGCATTAACCTTCTCCTCATACATCCATATCTTAACACAATTCAGTTGATAGAATCCTATAAACCAACATGAAAGTGTAGCAAGACCACTAACCTGTGTCCTTACCTGTGAACATGATGATGTGCTTCTTGTCAGTATATTCAGCTTGAGTATATTCAGTTGTGCAGTCTAGCAAAAGAGCAAGATCTCTCAGCACAAGTGATCTCATTTTGAACCTGCAGGAGTGTGGTTTGTTCCAAGCACAGACATGTTGCTGTGTTGAACATTGGCAACTGCCTCCTCTTCCAGCTCACTCTGTCCCTCTGTATTACATTCTATTCAACATGATGTGATGTCACTGACCTTCAGGTTCTCAGACAATTTAACGGCTGGTGTGAAATGGGAGCAGTCCAAAGAGCAGGGAATAGTAAAGGAATACTTGGATGGAACCAGGACAGTCATGTGCATACTCGGAAACTCGAGACGGACGTTCCATAAATGGAATTTCAGTGTGAGACTTGGACTTTCCTTTCATAAATTAGCCCTTGACGTTGATCTATTCTCTCTCATATTTTCTCTTTTCAAGAACTAAAGGATCTTTGCTCATTTCCAAGAATCAAAAAGCATGGAATGAAAAAGCAAGTTTTGTAATTTGATATCCCTGTGTTTTTTTTCTCCAAATTTCTTTCTTTCTCTAGCTGATGTCTTGAAGACACAAATATATCCCACAGGTATAATCTGTCCTGCTCCTCAGCCATTCCTTATATCTGAGTCTAGGTTACTGGTTCGGGGTTGAAAATTGTTTTGCATGTGGGGGGACTCTTGCAGATATTGACACACTCACAGTGACTCCCAACAGATACTGAGGCATTAGAAGGGACCACTGTGAAGGCAGTATCAGATACTCAAAAAACAGTGGTATTGTTAAAAGTATTATAATTAAATAGTGCCATTATTAAACAGTGCTATTATTGAACAGTATTATCATGAAACAGCTTATTGAACAGTATTATTGTGAAATGTTGCTATTTAAAAAAATTAATTCTCAGCATATGGGCATTGTTTATTATATCATTTTATTAAACAGTGTTATTAAACAGTATCAATGCAGATAATGTGTTTTA
This sequence comes from Squalus acanthias, assembly GCA_030390025.1. Lineage (NCBI taxonomy): Eukaryota > Metazoa > Chordata > Chondrichthyes > Squaliformes > Squalidae > Squalus > Squalus acanthias. Next base: position 36,457,637 of record CM059438.1, read on the forward strand.
TTAGTATACAGCAATAGGAATAATGTGCTATTAAATCAACAAGTACAGAAAAAAATGCTGAATCTGAGACACGTATCTCAGGCAGAGAGAAATCTCATGACCTCACAGACCCTCTGGAATCTCCTTGTGGAGCTTAATTTCAAAATCTGTGGTAAGATATTGCGTGTTGGCAAACTTTCCAACTGTTGGGGGTTACAACTGAGACTAATCTGGATCTCACAGGTCATCCACGCACATGGCTTTTTAGACCCGGAGTTACTGGATAGCAGCAGGAATCCTGGCTGATTTTTTTCATTTCCTCTCTCCCTCCTTAGCTCGGGGGGGAGTTGAGTCTAATTGTCCTGCCTTTGCTGAGATCAGCTCATTCGGCACGGACCAGAGATCAAACCTGGGACTTTCCTGGTGTGTGTGTGTGTGGCTCAGGACCGAAATATGGCGTGCCTTTGGCCAATGAGCCACCATGACAGCTATGCTAGATGACATTAATATCACTGATGCTCATCTGTTTCACAGGTCATGGTACAGGGATAATATTCCCACACTAACATCACAGTCTCTGCCTAATCAGTGCTTTCTTTATCAGTAATCATGGAGCTGAGGAATGTATATAAAAGATATTAAAAATGTAATGAATTCTGTAAATCTGCTTTAGAACTGCAAAGTCATTCTGTTATACGTTTCCAGAACTCACAAAATGACCCCAGTCTGCATTGTGTTTAATGGTGTTTCAGGACTCCTTTTAATTGATTATTAGTGTAAGAGAAAAAAGAAAGACTTGCATTTCTGTAGCGCCTCTCACGACCTCAGGATGTCCCAAAGTGCTTTACAGCCAATGAAGTATTTTTGAAGTGTAGTCACTGTTGTAACGTGAGAAACGCGGCAGCCAATTTGCGCACAGCAAGATGCCACAAAGCATATAAAAGTATAGCTTTCATTTTATTGAGAGAGTAGAGTCATAGATTATAGAAGGCAAGTAATGTAAGATCTAGGTTCAGATAATACAATTTTGTATGAATCGGGGAAGCAAAAATAGGTAATATTTTTAAAGATATTTTATTGGTGCACTGATGACCAATCACAAGTCACTCAGCTGGTGAGAATATTCTTCACACTTCATCTTTTTCTCCCCCATACAGCTTTCTTTTTATATTACATCAACAAATATCTTGGCATAATAGTTTTTTTTCATTTCTTTTCTAATTTCTTAGATGGCCCAATACTGAAAGCACGTCTGTAACTTCTTCAAGCACCTCGTGATCCAGAGGCTGGTGGGCTCAGTGCTTTGGGTGTGTGAACTTACAGTTGGGGAAAAAACAGTTGGTTCCAAAGTTCTTCCATAGTGGTGCCATTGACCCTTCTGAACGGTTTCTACGCCTTTGCAGTTCCTTGCTTCATGTGGGCTCCCAATATCCATGTAAAGATGTGGTACCACATTATCATAGAATTATAGAACAGTACAGCACAGGAGGAAGTCCTTCGGCCCATTGCGTCTGCGCCGGCTCTTTTGAAGAGCAATCTAGTTAGTCCCACTTCCCCGCTCTTTCCCCGTTTCCCTGCAATTTTTTCTCCTTCAAGTATTTACCCAGTTCCCTTTTGAAGGCTACTATTGAATTTGTTTCCACCACCCTATCAGGCAGTGCATTCCAAATCCTAACCACTCGCTGCATAAAACAGTTTTCCCTCATGTCGCGACTGATTTTTTTGCTAATCGCCTTAAATCTGTGCCTTCTGGTTATCGACCCTTCAGCCATTAGAAACAGTTTCTCTATATTTACTCTATCTAATTACCTAATTTACATTATCCAAAATCCAACAATAAGCGGGACAGTGTGCTGGAGCTATACTGAGTGGTAGCACTTAGTTTGTGTTCTTGATTCCCAACATGTCAGTCTTGTTCCTGGCCTTGGCATTGGTTGGGATCAGCAGGAAAGAGGCCAGTCATTTTTTTCCCATAGAGGAGCAAGCAAAATATGAAGATTATTCAGTCCTTAGTCTTTCTTCACCTATCAAGATTCTTGGCCTCAGTATCTCCTCTGACCTCAAATGGAACTTTCACATTTCCTCAATTCATAAATCTTCCTCTAAAAAGCTCAGTTTCCTCTTTCAGACCAAGCCTTTAATTTCCTTTCAACGCTTATTAACTCTCTATAAAGCCCAAGTCTGTCCAAATCAACTGTTCCTATTATCTGGTTCTTCTAACACCTCGCTCACACTCCTGGACAGGTTGCAAGAAAAATGGTTGTCATTGGGCAGACAATCCCTCGCTCTCCATCACAATCTTTCTTGTCTTCCTCTATTTTATCGGTGCTGCTCTGAACTTTCCTCTCTTGTTCCTTACAAGCTTTAATACACCATCCGATGCTCTTCCCCCCTCCCTACGCACTGTGTTGGAATCAAGACTCAATGTGCAGTCTCCCATTCTTTGCCAGAATCTCAAAACTGTGCAACACCTTACCTTTCGAAGACTTCAGCCATTTAAAACCCAAGCTTGGTCTCATCTAATCACTACTTCCTGATTTACTGCATCTTCCCTTTTACTCTTCAACCTTGATGATATCCTGCACTATGGGCTTCAGTCCTTCATCTTAAGTTTTTAAGAGCGAAACATTTTAAAAAGACCAGGTCATTTTCACACAGACTGCTCAGGGCTGGCATTGTCAGAAGCCTGGGAGCAGGTTGGCTGCAGACTGGTGCGCGTGGTCAAAAGTAGACCTGAAGGAAAGAGTTAAACATAAAATAATACTGTTACTGCATGAAAAATTAATAAAACAATGTTTTTTTGTAACATTGGGGAGTGAGCACTAACCTTTTTGTTTTTTTATTTGTTTCACATAAATTTTCTCCCTTGCTAAAGTCTAGGATGTGGTTCCATGGGCACCGAATGCCCTCTAACACCTTGCCCAAGTAACCATTATTCATGTGTAACTATTGGCAGCGAGTGCCAACAGCTTGATGACTGCAAGGGCATTGCGGTCAAGCCCAGTGCTGTCCTCGCCCAATGCCGGCAACCACCCACTTCCAGCAGGGGCCACTAGATAACAATTAGGAGCTGGAACAGTGCTTATGTCCCTCCCTAGTCCAGCAGTGCTGAGGCCAATTGTAGTGCACCTAACACCACCACAGTTAGATCAGATAGCTCAGCACAGACTGAGATTCAATCTCAGGGGTCTTAGTGGTCCGCATGGCAGTGGATAAATTCTCTGCACCGTCAAGGGGGACACATAAAATATGATTAGGGCAATATTAAAAATAAATCTGCAGTGATACTCTACCATGTAACTCAGCTTTCAACTGTGGCTCAGTTGGTAGCACACTCGCCTCTAAGTCCGAAGGTTGTGGGTTTAAGACTCACTCCAGAGGGAGTGCTGCACTGTCGGAGGTGCCATCTTTCAGATGAGACATTAAACCAAGGGCCCGTCTATCCTCTCAGTTGGATGTAAAAGATCCCATGGCACTATTTCGAAGAAGAGCAGGGGAGCTCTCCCCCATGTCGTGGCCAATATTTATCCCTCAAACAACGTCACTAAGAAAACAGATTATCTGATCATATTCACATTGCTGTTTGTGGGAGCTTGCTGTGCGCAAATTGGCCACCGCATTTCCTACATTACAACAGTGACTACATTTCCAAAGTACTTCATTGGCTGTAGAGCGCTTTGGGAACGTCCTGAGGTCGTGAAAGGTGCTATATAAATGCAAGTCTTTCTTTCAAACTGCTGTGATCTGAACTTTTACTTGGCCTATAATACAGAGAAGTGAAGCCTCCTATATTTGGTCCATTAATTGGCAAAGAATGAATCGATTTGAAATTGAAATTGGCATGCGTACAGAGCAGAGAAAAATCATCTCATAAGGTTTTCAATGCTGCTTCAAAGGACCATTCATTTGGCAGATAGAAGATGGAGCTTCTAAATCAGTAAATACTGTATAAATCAGGGCCTCTGCAACGCATCAAAATCTTTATCAGCTCTGTGGATGTCACCGAGTCTTTTACTCCCACAGATCTTCCAACTGGAGGAAACCTTTAGAAGGTGAAAGCCCGGCACTAAAGATTGTAGGCCGCGAGGAGCTCTTCAGTTTCTAGATGGCCTCCAATATAGTCTGCAACATATCCCAGGACGCTGAGGTGCATAAAATTGTCGTGAAATTATATTTAGAACATAAATCATTATTGTGGCCAAATATCTCACAAGCAACGAAGGACAAAATGGCAACCCATATAATAGAGCTCAACAACTGGGGATCAGATGAGGAAACCTGTGTACAAAATCTGTTGCTTTTAAATTAAAACCACCTCAGCTTTCCTTCTTTGAGAGAAAAGCCAAATGATGAAATGAATCATCCAACCCTGCATCTATTCAATGCAAGCAATCACAACACACCAACAATATCTGACCCAATCCCACACAGCACACTTAGCAGGCAGTGCTTCCTGCATCAAGGAATCAAATATACATATATATATGGACATTGGCTCACAAGATGCATTTATTCAGCACTGGTTGGTAATTCCACCCACAAAGACTGTTGTGCAAAATGGAAACATGTGGCACTGGTGCACATTATGAAGTTATTGCCTTTATGAGTATAAGGCAGAGGCACAGAGAAGAGGGAGCATTACTTTGTATTTAACCATGTTAACTGCACCAAATAACTAACTCCCTCAATGTTTCTCCCTGATGAATCAGGCTGTTGATGCTCAGAAGCCCCCCCGTAGCCACACATTTTGCTGCTGGATACACAATGGCAACATTCGAGCTTGTTCAAGTCCCCACTCTGCGCCACAGCCTCCCTCTCCACTAACATGAGGCATCTTCCATCACACTGACTGCAGCACATGCTGCTGACTCCCTCCAAGAGGTTACCCAAACAGCTTCATTCCCCTCTCCTGATGCTCACCCTGCCTATCACACTCCCTGCAGTTAGCTTCTCCCACCTCCTTTTCATCCCTCTTTGAGCCTTCTTCTCCAAGCTTTCTCCTTCTGATCCCCCCCCCCTCCCCTCCCCCCAAAGACTCCCTCTGACAGCTCCCATTGAAAGAAAAGAGCAAACTATTACCTGGCGTAAAAGAAAAACTTCATTAAAAAAAAATCAAAACAGAAAAGAGTCAACCGAGACACAAACATCAGGTGACAAACGAATCTGTGAAACAAGGTTGTCTAAGAATGTACTTAGTGCACCTCATATGCATAAGTGATTGGAGGCGCTTTGTAAAAAGTCAGTGGAATAAAGTGTTTCATGCATATATCAGCAGGGCAGAGAATATGAATTAGCCTTGTAATCTACTTCTCTGCTGCTAATTCTACTGTTCTCTGTCTAGCAAACCAATGCTAATTGGAGCCATGGATAATCAGGTGCTCAGTAACGCGCATAATCTCTTGTGGAATGGCAATCCATAAATAAACGATGAGAGCCAGAATAATGAGCACTTTTATTTTCTGGAAAACATGGCTGCTCCAGACGCGACGACATCAATTCCCATTTTCTGATCTGATCTAATCCTATTTCTTCTTCTGTTTTGCGCGTTGTGACACGTGCCATGGCCTTGGTTTATCGTAGCCAGGCGCGTTTGCCTTTTGAGAAAGCTGTTTACAACGTGAGGGTTCGTCTTCGCAAATCTTCCTGTTTCTTTTGCGGAGCATTCCTTGTGATCCCTTCTCCCCTGCCTCCAGTAGCCATGTTAAGTGGCTTTCCTCTGGTCGTTTACAATGATTGAGGTTCATCTGAAACCCAAGGTAATGATGAGCTTTTAAGCTACGAATGCATGCAGTTAATTGTTGCTGTTGCGTTGGCAATACTGATTTATATTTGTGAAAGTGCATTAAATTAGTGCAAACCAAAGAAATGGCGGTGTACACCACTGCTCAATTGATGGCTTGCAGATTTGCTCCTTCTCTGCAAATTTCCATTAAACTGCAACCGGGGACCAGTAGGAGAAATATCTTTTTTCACAGCAACTTAAGAGTGAGGCAGTGCTGTGTGAAATTCAGCATGGGATTTAAAGTTGGCAAGAAGTTCACTTCCCTCCAGGCTGCTAACACTGCCTCTGCAGGGGGAGTAAGATCAGTGCCTTTGTGTAGTGGACTGCAGCTCAGTAATATCTGTCAGTCTTCGTAATAATCTCCAGAAGGTTGTATGTGCAACGGAAATATCAGTCGTTTCAGCGTGGACCAGGCAGGTAAGCGACAGGTGTCAGCAACGGGTGTTTTTTTCTACTAAAGTGAGGTGGTCTTTTCCTTCTACAGTATCTCACCAGATACATCAGTGTACCAGTGTGAACTAAACAAAGCCTCTACCACAGAAAATGTTTCATTTCTCTGCAGCCCACAACACATTCCTCTTTTTAATGGTTTCATAATGTTGTACGTTTGCAGTTTAAAAGAATAGTTGGTTCCAATTTTTTTTAAAATTAAGTCTTTGTAGTACGGTTTGTTAACAACAAAATGATTAAAATGTCTGCAGTAAACCTTGCTGGCTTTGGCTAACACTGGGACTTGCTTCACAACTCCAGTAGAAAGTAAAGTTTAACTTTCTGCCTGGAAATGATCTGCTATTTGGGGGTAGACAATGTCAAATACTTTAAAACAGTCAAGCCGGGATTTCTCAAGCATTTTAATGTAACTGTATTTATGTTGAGTTTGTGTGGTTACTAGTGGAACTCTGGCTGTATTGAACATTCAGGTTATAAGTACTTTGTTTGCATTGCTGTTGCACTTCCTAAGTTTGTTCTGTGCTCTCGGACTCCGAAAGTAACAATTAATGTAAAATCAGCCTCTGACTTGGATGACTGTTTTGCTTCTGGATCAGATTAATGTTGCTGTTTGAGCATTCTGAGGGCCAAGGTGTTAGACCATGCTGTGTGGAGCTGAAGAGCTCTGAGAACTCCAGTTCTCCAGCTGTCCGAACACAGGGCCGGTGCTGTATGCTGCAATTGGTCAAAACAATCATTTTTTACTCGATCAGAAATGTACTGTTATAACTGGGCATTAAAAACAAAGCAAGGGGCATTTATTAAGGATTACTGGACACTGGTGCCTGCTCTGCTTTGCTGCGAAATTTCCCTTTCCTGTAATTAAGATTTATAATTGCTGTTCGATCTGATCTAGAATTGAAGTGAATCTCTAGTCCACATTGTATGTTCAAAGGGCTCAAAGTACAGGCAGTCTTCTTAAAGGAAGCTGTCGTGTTGATATTTTACAATGAGTGCTTTGTGGTTTTGTTCATAACTGACAGTAGGAAGTTCTCAGGCAAAGAGAAAACATTGATTTGAATGGTAGTATTCCGCTTATGGTTCTATTCGTTTCCCCACAGCTGGATGGGTTTAGATAATGGCAGCTGTGGTCAATCAACTTGGTAATTCAATGATGTTGTGGGAAAATTTGAAATCATCAGGTTTGTCCTGGGAGCAAACAGTGAAATTCCACAGGGAAGAGCTGGCAGAGTGACACTTCGGGCCAGATACTGTACAGTCACAGCACGGGGGCGGGGAGATGGAGCTAATACCAACAACCACTGCGACAGACCTCAAACCACCCCAGAAAGTGAAAGCCATACGTATTATAAAATGCTGGGAAATATTTAAAGGCAGTAACCCCTACTTGAGGTTCACATAAACCACTGGTGTTTATCGTGATTAAAGTCATCTGAACCCCTCAATCAGATTACTGCCCTGTAACCACTCACACGTACCTATCAGTCTCTGTATAAATATACAAATGTGGCAGCAGTTCCAATCTGGTACCAGACAGGTCATGGAAAGCCTTACATTCGTGTATATTGGCAGCCCTCCCTTCCAGTGACAGTCACTTTGCTTTGATTTTAAAAAAAGACACCCGCAAATCTGTAGTTTAAAAAACCCCTCTCTCCGCCCCAGTACAATCACTGTCACTGTTTTTCTCAAACCACTTCCATTGTTTTCAAAGGTTGTGAATGCAGCATTGCTTCACTTAATTCAGGATATTGGTCAATCATTTTTGACCATTAGAACCCTACCTGACTTGCAATAAAAGGACAAAACGACATTTAACAAGATTTAACTGTATTTTCTTGCACTCGCTGGTACAGTACAGAAATGACATAAAGACAAGCAAAAGAAAGTCTATACGTCACCATATTGGACAGTGGATGCACTATTGATTTCAATTAAAAGAAGCAAAAGTAACAACTTCCCATTCTATGAAGAACCAATAACCTGCCAGTTCTTCATTTACATTTATTTTAAAAACCAAAGAAATCCAACTAAGGTTTCCAGTGTATTTGCCTGTATCCATGCTTTGAATCCCCTGGTTGTTTCCATCAGGTCAGTATTTCTGTGCTTTATTGCTAACTGTGCCCAAGACTAACAAAGGGTCATTGGCAAGTCACTGAATACCAACAAGAGATTGGAGCGACTGTGTGTTAACAAATTCTTCTCTTTATGTGAGTGTTTCTGCAGTGGTCAGTCCCAGGCGACAGAGTAACTGCTTTAATTGTGCTACAGTCGCATGCTTGACATTCCTTGGGATGCCAAACACGCAGCATTGTAGTACGTGCAACATCTGAGCATCTAATCACTTTCACATCTCGCACGACCTCACTCATCTCTCTCGTGAGTAGCCTGTATTTGGCTATATCACGGTGCCTTTGAAATATTGGACCTGAAATTGCGGTCGGAGGCTTCCCGCGGGCAAATGCCTCCGATCCGCAAGAAAAATATGCACCTACCTGGTGCCTCCGTATCTTCGGACTCTTGCGGTCCTGAGCCTGTAGACGTGTGCCTACATAAAGATCCACGTATCCCAGGGGCGCAGGCGGTTCGCAAGTGTCCCTGGGATCATGTGGGACGGCCCAACCAATCACAAAGGGGGATTCCCATTATGCTTCCATTTACATACGGAATCCCCATAAGCATATTAGGAATGACATAAAAAATACATTTACACACAACCTAAGTAAAAATAAATCACCATGGGGGAAAAATTGGGTCGCGCCCCCTTTAGGGCGTTCACATTTAGCGCCCGGAAAAAGTTAGCGCCCCTGCGCTGGAAATTGAGTGGCAGCACCCCAAACAGGAGGCGGGGCGTTACTGGAAGCGCTCCCCCTCCCTCTTGGGGCGCTACCATTCAATATCGTGGCGCGATGTGCAGCAGCGCCATGCGCGTCAGCACGTAGCGCCGCGGTACTACAGGCCTCCCTCCCCTGATTAAAGGCGAGGGGCCTCCGGGGCCCTGCTGGACCACCGGGGAGTGGGGTGTTGGCAAAAGAGCCCGGCACTCGAGGAGTGCTGGGCTGACAGATCGCGGCCGGCACCCCCGCAGGAGGAGGCGAGAGGGGGCAGGTGCTGGCAGGCATTCAAAACAAAAATGGCCGCCCGGCACCTGCCCTTTAATTTGCGCTGCTGCGGCTGCAAACATGGCGCCCTGACCCTGGCGGACATATTGTCCGGCGGTAGGTCGGGGGGGCGCGAGCAGGGCACTGCGCATGGCGATGACGTCATCACCGGAGGCGCAGCGTCACGGGGCGCTACCGGCTACCACCCGGGCGCTAGGTGCTTTGCGCTCCGGGGCGCTAACGGGAGGCGCAAAGCAACCCAATCTTTCCCCCCACATGTTTAAAATTAATAAAAATACAATTTAATTAAACATTTAAAACAAAAATTTAAACATTTTTAAAGGGGCCGAAAATAACCTAAACTAATTTTAATGATTTTTGAAGGTTCAAATGGTTTAAAAAGTTTTATTTTAATATTTATTTTCACCCTTACGCTGGCAAAAGAAGGCCCTATGCCTGCTTTTACCAGGCGTAAGGGTTTCGTGGGCATCCGCTGGGCAGTTCTCCGCCCGCGAATGTCCATTTCCTGCGCATGCGGAGGATCTGTCGAGCTGAATCTTGACAGACCGCAAGTTCCGGGTTTTTGAACACTATGCGTACGCGGTCATAGACCCTGGAAAATCGGGGCCAATGACTTTAAAGTGCTGCCCAGTTCCTGGGTGCTGTGATGTCATGCAGTGAAGGGGAGACTGTAACCATCAGAGTTACCACGACTAACGGATTTGCAGCAATGCCAGTGATTACTGCAGCAAACCAGCTCATGATCTGATTTGGAAATGGTTTCAAGTGTCAGACTTTACAAGCTTGTCGTGGACATATTTTTCTCCTTATGCGTAAACTGCCTTATTATTGTATGTCAGATCTGCATTTATACTCTCCCTCTTTTGCGTGACTCTGCATGAAAGTTGCAAATCATTGAGTAAATCCTCATCCAATTCAAGTCAAAATGTAAGCCTCATAAACTTTACCTTCAGCCAGTAGTTTATGTGACATTTACTGTCATTCTGAGCTACTTCTATCTGTGCAGCAGCCTCAGTTTCATGAAGTAAACATATCTTACCAAATGAATTAACTGCAGTAGGTTGAATGGAATCACTGCAAACTTTAAATCTGGTTAACATTGGCTACTTAACTGTTAAATTAACTTCACAACAGTTACCTCTAAAAGTCAGTTCTTTAACAGCCCAAATGCAAGATGGATCAGATAACAACAAGCATAGCTTTTACTGATGGGAGGCAGTATTCCGCCACAAGGAAGCCTGTATAGTTTATCACCCTCTTTGTTACTTTGCTAGCCCTCTCTTAAGCTGAGTGCTGGTGTTCTATCAATCATTCCCTGTAGGTGTTTCTCTCCTTTTCATCATTACAGCCCAATTTGCTCTGTCCTCACATCTCTTCCAACAGGCATTCATACTAGAATATTACCTGCTGCTGGGCTGACCTTGGATTCTGGTGCGGAGAGGAGCCTGATTGACTAACTCCTCTGAAAGGAAACATCACCTAATTGACGGGATGGCTGATAATCTCATTCGTTCTGGCAAATAGTAGTCACATTCATTGAGAAGTCCAGTGCCATTTGCCACAATAAAGTGTTCCAAATCTGTACTGGAGTAAATCACAACACTGCTCTGACTGCACAGATTCAGTCTGAACAACCACGGATTAGTAACTCATAATATGAGAAATGTTGAGGGTGAGAAAATGCCATTTCACCCACTGAAATCATAACTGTCCCATTACAGAATCTAACTGCATTTTGAACATGACTTAAGGTTTTGTCTCCACCACCCCACTAGCAGAGCTCGAAGAACAGCACCTCATCTTTCGATTAGGCACTTTACAACCTTCTGGACTCAACATTGAGTTCAACAATTTCAGACTATAACCCCTGCCCCCATTTTTCAGGCTGTATGATTTTGCCATCCCCATTTGCAACATTTTATCTTTCCTGCCTCCTACCTTAGCACAGAATGTTCCTTCAGTTCCTTCCCCCCCGTCCCCCCCACCCCCTGCCCCGCCCCCCCCACTCTCCCTGCCTCTGCACCTGCTTAAAATCTGTTACATCTCCAGCTTTTTCCAGTTCTGACGAAGGGTCCCAGACCTGAAACGTTAACTCTGTTTCTCTCTCCACGGATGCTGCCTGACCTGCTGAGTATTTCCAGCATTTTCTGTTGTTATTTCAGATTTCCAGCATCCGCAGTATTTTGCTATTGTACATCCCAAGTGTCTGTTGCTCTTTGAACAAACCTTCCTCATATCTATTTTAAATTTACTTTTTACGAATTGAGAAATGCATCTACTGGCCCTACTTTTCTGACTTGTTTTGAAGTAATTTGGGGGTTTGCCTTATCTATCCCATTTTAATATTTTATATACCAATGATGTCCCCACTTTAACCACCTTCATTCCAGATTATAAAGCTTGATCCTCTTTCCAGATAGCTCATCCCCTTTACACTTGGATTAATTCTTGTGGCACTTTCTCTGATACATCTCCTCCAATGCAGGTGCAGGTCTCTATTTTTTGTTGTGATAATCGGAGCTCAACACAACAATGTAAGTGGCATCTGATTAGTGCATCGTAAAGCATTAGAATAATTTGTGAAGACTTACACTCTACTGTTTTGGTTATATAGCCCAGCATTCTACTGGTATTTTAATTGATTGCTACGTTGTCTAGATGTTGAAAGTGATGGGTCTGTTTCTCCTTTCGAAAAACCCTGTAATAATTCAATACTATCCATTCTATATTTATGACAAACATTTTTCTAGGAATCACTGTGATAATTCAATTCCATTAATTCTAACATTTTTCTAAAAATTCCTGTGATCACTCAATACTATTCATTGGTTGAAAAATATGCATCAAAAGTAAACAATGTACAATGCGTTACCATTTATCAGTGTATCATTTAATTTATCTATCTAATTGCTAAGCTAATCTAAATCTGCCTGAAAGTATTTTGCTCTATCCTCTGTCTCTATTTGTCTCCGTTTTTTAGGGGGTGATTTTCTCAATGGGAAGCTTTTGGAGGCGGGACTTCCACTTGTCGGGTTTCAGTCCCGCCTCCATCAGCCTCTGGCCAACCAGCGGGATTTTCCCCTGATTGACCTTGTTAAGCCCGCCCGGCGGGCTCAGCAGGCCAATTAGGACGAAGCCGGTTGCAGAGCACGTCAACGTATGACGTGTCATCTGTCAAGAATTTTTGAAAGAAGAAATGTCATCGTTTGACAGCTCTGTGAAGCTGTCAAACACTGACATTCTGTGTAGCTTGATGAGGTCTTGCACACAAGACCTCATCAACCTTCTTTCTTTTACAAAAATGAGATGTTTGTTGCATATGAGAATGCAACAGGCATCTCTCATCTGCAACACGGAGGTGCGAGACTCTCCGTATAGAAACCGACTGAAGCCTGCAGGAAGAAACAAAGGTAAGTACACTTTTTAAAAACACTTTGCACTTACTTCAGATACACACCTCTACACTCTTGCACCCATCACTTACCTTCACACCACACTTTTGCACCCCCCCCCCCCCCAACCCCCGCAGACCCCCTACTCGCCTTGGTGACCCATGGCGGGTTTTGGAGCCGTCGGGAAGCCCGCACTTGTAGGTCAAAAACGGGATAATCCTATTTTCTGCCTGTTAACTACCTGTTAACAGGCAGTTAATAGGCTTTAATCCCTTCCCGCCTCCAAGGAGACGGGACCCGGCGTGGGACGGCTACCCGCCTCCTGGGAAGATGGCATGGAGGCGGGTTTGCCACCCGCCCCCAAATTCTGCCATTTTCCCGGCAGTCCCGCCTCCCCAGGGCTGGCAAAATCGCCCCCATAGTGTCAGCAAATTAATATCCAGGCTATTAATGTCCGTTTGTAAATAACAAAGGTACAAGGACTGACTTCTGTAGATTTTATTTAACACCACCCTAGACTGCCATTGTCCCTCTTATAATTACACTTCTTCACCAGTCTATGATCCATCCTGGATCCCTGCAACTTTTAATCTGGTTCGAAGGCTTTCATGTGGAACTTTGTCAAAAGCTTTCTAAAATTCGCAATTAACCAGACCAGGTCTGTAACAAGTGCAGATAATTAAAGGCCGCTTCTCAGGCAAAATATTTTCCTTCTAAATTCATGCTGACTGTTTCTTCCTAAGTTATTGCTGTACAGCTATCCTGCCAGCCTGCCCCCTTGAATAGTTCCTATTATGTTACCTGCTACTGATGTCAGGGTAATGGTTTTACTTGTTTCGGTCAAATTTATTGCCATTTTGAAACATTGGTGCGATGTTTGCTTATTTCCACCCATGATGAACTCCACCAGTGCCAGTAATTCTTCTTGCTGATGGACAATACCTGACGTATTTCCTCCCCGGCCCCCTCCCGAACTCTGGGATGTGTTAGTCTAAGGTCTCTTCAACTTATCAAAAACGTCTGGCATACTGACTCCAAAAATCCTCTGGAATATTGGATGCATGACAGAATTTGAGGAACAATTTATCTTCTTTGGTTAACAGACAAATAACTATTTAGTTAATAATGTAACAGTTGTAAGTCAGAGACTGTCAGCTGTCAACACTTGCCTTCAGAAAGGAGAAGTGGTTCTTTTCAGTCCATGCAGGAAGTTTAAGATATATTAAAAAAAAATCAAAATAGAACACAATATTTTATACAAAGATCTCACCTTTGCCAAACAGTCTACTCTAATTTAAGCAATTCAAATCAATAAGCTTAACATGAATGGTGCAATGGGGTTTTTGAATCCATAAATGAATTTCAAAGAGAACATATTTAGTTATTCTGATTGGTATGGATGCAGCCCACTTACAGGGCTGGATTATAAGGAGGAGGGTGGGTTGGGGGTGGGGGGTGGGGGCTCCGAGGCGGTCGGAAAACTCGGGAGGCCGGGTTTCCCGCAGGCCCTGCCGACTTTAACGGCAGGGCCTCATTTGCATGCGAGGCCTCGGTTTCCTGCCCACAGCCAGCCAGATTGAGAGGCTGACTGGCTGCGGGTGGGTAGGCCTCTGCGGGGGGGAGGGGGAGGGCAGAGATCGGGGATTGGGCCGGGCCTAAAAGGATCGGGGGTGAGGGGTGGTGGTCGGGCAGACGATCGGGGAGTGAGGGGGACAAAGGATCGGGGCCGGGTGATCGGTTCGGCCAGTGGAGGATTGTAGCCGGCCTCAGCATCATCGGTGGGGGAGGAGGGAGGCTGGGGGGTGAGAGGGCAATCAGTGGCCTAGTGGGGGGTCTCCGATCGTGGGGGGGTGGGCTAGGTAGGGACCCTGGATCCAGGAGGTAGGTGTAAAGGCACTTGCCGTAACTGCCAGGTTTTATGAATTGTGTGAAACCCGTCCACATGCAGTTAAAAACAGAATGGAGGTTAAAAAAGAGGCTTCCAGCCTCATTATGATATTGAAATTGACGTCCCGCCTCCTGGCAGCGGATTGGCTGCCCGCCCCCATCCTGCTTCCCATCCCGCCTCTGTTAAAACCGGAAGTGGGCGGGTTGGAGGGTTCAGGTCGGGAATCCGATTTTTAACAATTTAACGACCGCCCACGCCCCAAACCCACCCGGTTTTAGGTTAAAATTCCCCCCACACTGTCAGTGGGAGTAACCGTCCGCTTAAGATCTCTCTCTTTTACCATTAGCATGGTTGTTCACACTAAGCGTTTGCTGAATATTTGGGGCTGATTATTGTACCTGGCTAGTTTGAAACTATTGTTTATACTGAAGCAGCAGGATGAGGGCAAATGGAGTTAGACGTGGAGAAAAGACTCATTGATATATTGGGAGGGGCCAGTAAGCTTTGTCCACTCAGGCATGCGGCTGCTATTCCCTTCAGATACCGGTAATCTGTTGGTGCAAGCCTTGGTGTAGTGAGTGACAAAGCACTTCATTGTGTAGAATGATGAATCTGTATAATATTCATTCCACCTTCAAACTAAGCTGCCTGGGTAAAGGATATGCAGCTGTATTTTCAGGTTCCTTAATTCAAACTTCAGATTTTCATTCTTCTGTGTTACAGTTGTTTTTTCATTTGTGTTTAAAAACTTCAGGGAAAATCGGGAATGGTGGCATAGTGGTTATGTCACTGGGCTAGTAATCCAGAGGCCTGGACTAATGATCCCAGAGACATGAGTTCAAATCCCACCACAGCAGCTGGGGAATTTAAATTCAGTTAATTAAATAAATCTGGAATTAAAAGCTAGCATCAGTAATGGTGACCATGAAACTATTGGATTGTCGTTAAAAACCCATCTGGCTCATTAATGTCCTTTAGGGAAGGAAATCTGCCGTTCTTACCTGGTCTGGCCTATAAGTGACTCCAGACCCACAGCAATGTGGTTGACTCTTAACTACCCTCTGAAATGGCCTAACAAGCCACTCAGTTGTAACAAACCACTACAAAGAAGTATAAAGCTGTTCACCACCACCTTCTCAAGGGCAGTTAGAGACGGGCAATAAATGCTGGCCTTGCCAGCGACGCCCACATCCCAGTAATGAATAAAAAAAAAACTTAAAGCATCATTGACAAATGAGATCTTAAACCTAGCCTGTTCAGATAGATGTAGAAGATCCCATGACACTATTTGAAGAAGAACAGGGAGTTCTCCTGGTGTCCTGACCAACATTTCACACTCAGCCAATACCACCAAAGCAGATATTTGGTCATTGATCTCATGCGCTGTTCCAGGGACCTTGCTATGTGCAAATCTGCTGCTCTTTTTGCCTACAAAACAACAGTGGCTGCACTTCAAAGTAATTCATTGGTTGTGAAGCACTGGGATGTCCTGATGATGTCCTTTCTTTGCTCATACTGGTCAGTATACACTAGACAAAAGTCTGACCTGGCTGCGTCTGCATGAGTTTTGATTTTGTGCAGAGTTCAGAGTAAACTTCCAAACTGTGGGTTAAAGAGCGGCTAGGGTCGTCAGAAGGCTAAACGCATAGTTAGGTGAAGAACAGAACGACATATTCAAAAGTGAGGCTCACTCTTTATTTAAGGCCTTTAGAGCAGTAACTTTAATCCGTAACAAAAAAGGAACTTTCCTCCTAAAAACACACTTGTTTTAAGATGGTTCTGTTGGGCAGTTGTGATTTCTGAATTTTCAGTTACTACTTAGGCGGGCTATGGAAAATGAGTATCAGTCCTTTAACTGGCAAAATCTTAGTCAACTAATTAGCTGCTTGAATATAAATAATCATTTCACTCCAGCGATTTTACTGCTGTGACACGAAAGTAATTGAGAAATGATCCAAACATAACTGTTTCAATATTTTGTAATTCTCTCTGTCCCCACTCCCCTCTCCCGAACATACTTTTCAATTTATGTGTTTCATTTCTTCTGTCAGTGTTCCAGATGGAAGGAGTTCAGGAGCGGACTGATGCTCTGAGCTCACTCTCCGCTCGGATGGAAAAGCTGCTGTAGTTCTTACAGTGGACTTGAGCTTATCCACACTGCGACCCATCGAAATCAAAAAGATTTTTTTTTTAAATATCCGTTCCCCACCCACCCTCCCATTCCCATTTACCTGGTGGAGTGTGTACAGCGATTTTCATCGCTGATGCTCAGTTATGTTCCTGAACATTCGCCATATAGGTTGTGTGCGGGGCCCTTTTTTTTCGGTGTGTGCACTAGGAACTTTTCACTACTTAATTTTGGTGGTGTTAGTTTCCCTTTGGCCTTAACTTTAGTGTGTGAAGAACTCGTTCAT
The DNA here is from genome assembly GCA_030390025.1 of Squalus acanthias. NCBI lineage: Eukaryota > Metazoa > Chordata > Chondrichthyes > Squaliformes > Squalidae > Squalus > Squalus acanthias. The sequence continues at coordinate 36,474,661 of CM059438.1, forward strand.
AATGCCCTCCAAATTTATTTACTGCGTGGTTTAATGAATGTGCTATTTCATGTAAAATCAAAAAAGCAAATAGTTGAATTATTTGAGGGGATGGAGGAGGGGTGTTTTGGACAGCTGTGCTGCAGTTGATTGTTTGCAGATGTTTGCAACTGGAGAGATATGCTGTGCTCGCTCCCTTTCTCCCAAACCAGAACAAAGCTTGTACAGGAAGGTGCAGCATGTGAAATAGCTTTCAGAGTAGAGCATTCAGTCACTTTCTTAATCAAACACGAAGGATGAAACAGCTAAGGTAATCATGGCTTTAAGAGTATCTGCTGTTATTGAAAATCAGATTTGAAGCTGTAATAAAAGCACAATGTAATACTGGGCATGCTTTTGAGTAGGGACTGAGAGGTGTTTAAAATGGTTTCTATTAATTGATTCAGTGAGAATTAACAATGGTAATATGACACCCTCCTCCCCCCCCCCCCCCCCCCCCCCGCCAAACTTTCTCTTGTGTATCAAACATCAGCCTTTTATACTTGACAGGAATCTGGTCCTAATGGTTTAAAGGTTTTTATTTTGCTAGTGCATAAATCATTCAGGTTAAAGGTCAGTCTTTGTTATAATTAGTGTTTGTACTTGTCAATCTGTGTCAGGCAGAGTTCAGCAAACTGACTTTTCACACAGCGGTCATGTTGGATGTAAGTAAGTGATTTCTTTCCAGCAATCCCTTTTGGGTAGCACAATTACCTAAAGGCTCTGTGGTTTCCACCGCCAGTTCTCCATGGGGGCGCTTCACTTTTGCTTAATCACTTTTTGTGTAGTCTAAGAAAGATCGCATCTTTTTAAAACTCGCAGCTCCTCTTTTGCTCAAGATTGGTACAAAGTTGAATTGTAGACTCGTGAGACTACCTTCTGAGCTTGTGCTCTTTTAGTTTGGCGGTGTCAGTGGTATTAAAGCCTTGTTCACATTTGCTGGAAATGAGTTCAAACAGTAGTTTTTGCAACAGTTTGTATCCCAGCACATTCTTAAAGGGGAGCTGTCTTGGAGAAGAAAAGTGTCCGCTGATCTTTTTTCTATTAACCAATTACATTGGTATTTTTATTCAATCTTGTTGGAAAGTAAGTGGTTGAATGTTTTTTCTAACTCTTTAAAATGAATTAACTGTTAAAGAGCTGTAGTGTCACAACTGCAGTATGGTCGCAAATAATACTCAGGTAGAATTCTTATAAAGAGAACCCAAAGTAGCAGCTACGATGGTGAGAGTTCAGTAGAGCAATCCTTGCAATCTAGTAAGTTTGTCACTCAACATTGAGCTGGGAGTGGGTGGGGGGTGGTGGGTAGGAACATTACCCAGTGTGAGACTACTCTCTACCAATTCTGTGACATTGTCTGTGAAGATTTTCACAGTTGGACCAGTTCTGACTGAGGAGATATTGTGGATGTGGATGACAAACCTTTATGTACTGCCTAACATGCTTTATGTGAATAGTGTTAATTTCTCAGTAAGCCAAGACCTTTAATGCTTTTGTAGTTTACATAATGTATTCAAATATATTCATACTTAGCAGAAAATGTGATCCTATTGACTGTGGACACCTGTCTGTAGCTGCGCTGGCTAATATAACAGTTGGGTGAATAAAATGGCATCAAATCCTAGTGCAGATAAAATAGCTCAACTTCCTCTATTAGTAGCAGCCGCCCCACTGACTACATCTGAATTCAAAGCACTAGAGAGATAATTTTATGGAATTGCACTCAGTAATTTGGGTACATGCTCCCTGTGGTTTTCTCCAGGCTCATGCATGGTAACTTCAGTGAGGTTTTGGGGCTCACTGGTGTTGATGAAACCACACCTCAGCATGTTAGTGTCTTCATGGGAGGAGATGATAAAATGGAATAAAGGAAAGAGAATAAAATATGCAAATCTTTCTTTTGTACTTTAGTGTAAAAATTCCCCAATCCCTTAGCGTGTTTCAGTGTGATGGTTCCCCAATCCCTTAGCGTGTTTCAGTGTAAAAATTCCCCAATCCCTTAGCGTGTTTCAGTGTGATGGTTCCCCAATCCCTTAGCGTGTTTCAGTGTGATGGTTCCCCAATCCCTTAGCGTGTTTCAGTGTGATGGTTCCCCAATCCCTTAGCGTGTTTCAGTGTGATGGTTCCCCAATCCCTTAGCGTGTTTCAGTGTGATGGTTCCCTAATCCCTTAGCGTGTTTCAGTGTGATGGTTCCCCAATCCTTTAGCGTGTTTCACTGTGATGGTTCCCCAATCCTTTAGTGTGTTTCACTGTGGTGGTTCCCCCTGTCCTTTGGGTACGCTTTGTACTGTGTGGTGTTCTGCTGTTGGTCATGCTTTTGATTAAAATTTGATCATCAGTTGAGGATGAATGGGATACCTTCAAAGGCATATGGAGGAGCCTGAAAGATAAGTACGTACTGTAGATTAGCAAGTTTAGAATCAGAAAATGCGACCCTAAATGGGCTAACAAGACAAATAAAAGTGAAATGAAAAAGAAAAATGAGCTCCACAGAGCCTGGAGAGAGAAGAGTGAGGGGATCCACTGGCAAGATGGCTGAAAACGTCAGAAACACGTCAAAAAGTTGATTAGAGGCGCAAATGTATAGCTGCTGAACACAACAGCAAGAAAGTCTTGCATAGGTGCAGTATTGAGGGAGGTGCCATCTTTCGGATGAGACATTAAACTGAGGACCCGTCTGCTCTCTCAGGTGGACACAAAAGATCCCGTGGCACTATTTCGAAGAAGAGCAGGGGCGTTATCCCCGGTATACTGGATAATAGTTATCCCTCAACCAACATCACTAAAAAACAGATTATCTGGTCATTATCTTGTTGCTGTTTGTGGGAGCTTGCTGTGCACAAATTGGCTGCTGCGTTTCCTACATTGCAACAGTGACTACACTTCAAAAAGTACTTCATTGGTTGTAAAGCTCTTTGTGCCGTCCTCAGGCTGAAAAAGGTGCAACATAAATGCAAGTCTTTCTTTCTTACCATAAGAAGACAATCATGGAAGGGGTCAGCAGAGAATAGTTAATACACTATTCTCACCCTTGAAGTATTCACTAGAGCAGTCCATAATAACAACCCCTCCATTAATGCGGATAATTCAAGCAGATTTCTGAACTTTGACATCAACAAGACAGAGATTTTAGATAGGTTTGACGGCCTTATTGCTTAGATATTCAGTGGAATCCATTAAAACTGAACTCGGATAGAATGAGGCGAGTCTGGACTGAAAACGTGCCAACGTCCCAATTCTTGACATTTGTATTTAAGTGAAATGACTACAGGCTAAATTTTCACCTGTTGTGCTGCCAGTGCCGAGAAAAGTGTTCACAGTGAAAATCTGAACAAATATTGTTCAGGCCTAAGAATGTGCCTCACAGATCAACAGAAACTCAAACCTCAAGTCACAAGACAACAACAACAACAACTTGTATTTATATAGCGCCTTCAACGTAGTAAAACATCCCAAGGCGCTGCATAGGAGTATTATAAGACAAAAAATTTGACAATGAGCCACATAAGGAGAAATTAGGGCAGGTGACCAAAAGCTTGGTCAAAGAGGTAGGTTTTAAGGAGCGTCTTAAAGGAGGAAAGAGAGGTAGCGAGGCGGAGACGTTTAGGCAGGGAATTCCAGAGCTTAGGGCCCAGGCAACAGAAGGCACGGCCACCAAAGGTTGAGCGATTATAATCAGGGATGCTCAAGAGGCCAGAATTAGAGGAGCGCAGATATCTCGGGGGGTTGTGGGGCTGAAGGAGATAACAGAGATAGGAAGGGGCGAGGCCATGGAGGGATTTGAAAACAAGGATGAGATAGTTAAACTCTTCCTGTATGTTCACTGATTCTCTTAATTATGCTTTTAAAAGGGCACTGACCTCAGGAGATGTGCCAAGAAAATCAGCTTTTCCAAGAACAGGATGCAGTGACAGAAGTGATTTCAAAAACACGCCATCATACCACTTGAACAAAAATGAAGTACAACGGTTCTGCCCCTCCTCTGTCCCCAAACAAAAAAGCAATTGCAAACATTTTTTCACAGATACAAATAAAGGATTAATTCAAATTCAGGTGCAGATAATTACTAGATTAAATACTTTTCATCACAAGCGGAAGGAGCAGAGAAGCTTCTTTTAGACAACTGAGCTTTTGAATTATTCTTTGCAGCATTTTCACATTCAGGTTAATGGCCCAGAAATTAAACATCGATGGTTCCCGCGGGGGTAAGGATTCCCCGCGATATCGCACTCCGCGCCTAACTTTTTGTTTGGGGCCCACACGAACTTTAGTTTCAGAGCCTCTCTTGTTGCAACCGCGCAGTGTGTGCGTATCCCAGAGGCGCAATTAGTTCGTGCGAGCTCTCGGATCACGTGATTCAGTTAGAGCCAATGGCAGCACACCATCTTTCATTCATAGTTTTGACAGCAAGAGCTGTCAAAGCTATGAATACTACAAACCCCCAAAAGAACAGCTAAACCTCAATTAATTTTTTTTAAAAAGCCATCACATTAATAAAATAAGTATAGTTAAATAAATTAACCACTTTAAACAAAAAATTAAATTTTTGAAAAAATTTAAAATCTTTTTAAAAGTTATAAAAATAAACTTACCTTTCTTTAAAGTCTCTAAAAAAGATAAACCTGTTGAAAAAAATTTAAAATAACACTTAATTAACTACTTACCTTGTTAAAAGGGGGTCCTACGCCTGCTTTCTTTATGTGTAAAATCTTCACCACTTACCTGCACGTTCAAAGCTGAAAAAAAAACCTGTTCACTTAGGAACCGCCCCCTTTGCAATTCACGAAGTGTCGGTTTCCCGCGCATGCGCAGTGCATGCAGGAAATCGGCAATTCGGGATCTAATACGCGAGAGTACACAGTGCGTACTCTCGCGTATTAGGTTTAATTTTTGGGCCATTGTATCTGAACTTGCAGTGGTTGCTTTCTCGCTTTCATCAAACTAGGCTCATCAATTAAAGAAAGACTAGCATTTATATAGCACCTTTCACAACCTCAGGACATCCCAAAGTGCTTTATAATTAATGAAGTACTTTTTAACTCTAGTCACTGTTGTAATCATGCTCAGCCAACTAGCTCCTGACATTTTGCAAACAATGTTCTTATAGTGAACAAGGTTCTCCATACAGGATGGCATTCAGCAACATGCTGGTGCAACGCATGGTCACAATCCTGTGCCATTAGCTGCTAGCATTTGAATGCTGGGTCAATTGGAATTTTCAACACTGAGGTCAATAGACTTTTGATAGCTAAGAGTATCAAGGCATATGGAGCAAAGGTGGGTAAATGGAGTTGAGGTACAGATCAGCCATGATCTAACAGAATGGCCGAACAGGCTTGAGGGGCAGAATGGCCTGCTCCTGTTCCTATTTGTGCCCAAAATTCACCATCCATGCCACTTAGCTCATGGACACGAGCTGAGTAATAGAGGAGAGGTGAAAGTAACTGTCCTCAATATCAAGGCAGCATTTCACCATGTGTGGCACTGAGGAACCCCAGCAAAACTGAGGTCAATAAAGGTCAAGGGAAAATCCCTCCAGTGACATGGAGTCATACTCGACACAAAGGAAGATCGTTGAGGCTGTTGGAGGCCAGTCATTGCATCTCTAGGGCATCACTGCAGCAGTTCCTCAAGGCAGAGTCCTCAGCCCAATCATCTTCAACTACTTCATCAATGACTTTCCCCCCATTATAAAGTCAGGAGTGGGCCTGTTCATTGACAATTCTACAGTGTTTATCTCCATTAACAACTCATCCAATAATGAAGCAGTCAGTGCCAGCCTATAGCAGCACCTGGACAACAACCAGGCTCAGGTTGACAAGTGGCAGGTAATATTCATGTGACTTAAGTGCCAGACAATGACCATCTCCAACAAGAAAAGGATCAACCACCTCCCTCTGACTTTTTCAATAGTACCATCAACATCCTGGCGGTCTCCATTGACCAGAATCTTCACTGTACCAGTTATATCAACAATATGCATATAAGGCTGGGCACTCTGACATAAACAGCTCATCTGATCTCACCTTTCAAAGCCTCTCCACCATCTACAAGGCTCAAGACAGGAGAGTAATGGAATATTCACCACTTGCTTTGGTGGATGCAGCTGCAATAGCATTCATAAAGCCCTACAGTGTTGATGCTCCTGCCATTGGTCTAAATATCTACTCCTTTGACCATTGACCCAATGTGGCTGCAGTATGTACTGACTACAACTTACTTCAACTGCACCTACTGGCCCATGACCTCTACGACCGGGAAGAAGAGCAGCAAAATCATAGAAACACCATTACCTGCAAGTTCACATCCAAGTCACACACCATTCTGACCTGAACATGTATTGCCATTCCTTCATTGTCATTGGATTAATATCCCGGAATTCCTTACCCAACACCATTGTGGGAGCACTGTCAGTACAAGGACTGCAGCGGTTCAAGGAGAAAGCCCACCACCACCTTCTCGGGGCAATTAGGGATGGGCAATGCTGGCCTTTACAGTGTTGCTCACTTCCTAAGATCAAATATAAAAAATATAGAAACTTAACAATCTCAGCCAAGCTATTAGGGAAGGAGTCAGGCAGGGGCTAGACATTCCACCACAAGAGTAAAGGGCTCATTTTATAAAATCATGTTTCTGGCTGCGTCTGAATCCCCAAGGAGCACATTTTGAGGATTCAGACTTTATAAAATGACCCCTTTTATCACCATGAGCTACTCTTGCACACTCCTTGCAGTCAGGTTATCGAGGTATGGGATCAGATCTCAGCCTCTGCTCTCTGTTGGGTAAATGTGCATTGTGTGGAGAAGCTGTAGTTAATGAGAGTGGGAAAGTTACAGAATATTGTACCGGAGCAATTTTTAAAAATCTTTCTGTTGTGAGTAGGTAACTATAACGAGACAGGGTGTAGTATTGGTGACTCATTATTTTCAGGGGCCCCTCACGCTATAGCACAATTTTGGTTTTATTGACCCTGTTCTGGTCCTGGTCACAACCTTTCATGATTATTTTCTGTTCAGAGGCCTTCACTATTGCACACACTTTATTTTTAATAAACAGAGGCCCTGAAATTCTTCAAGGGTTCAGTCAGTCTGTCTCCATAACTCTGGTGGGAGACCAGCAGAACTCCAAGGAAAAGGTCGGGTCTTCATGTTGCCAGAAATTTCCTGGTTGCCTTGTAAGGGGTGGAAGGGACATCTTTCCACGCTTACAAGGCAACTGAAACTAAGGGACGGAGGCAGAGGCTGGGTCTCCCAGCGCCAGGAGGTCCCACTCCTGGGATCCAGCATAACTGTGGATAGCTGGAAAAAAAACTCTCAAAAACTAAACAACAACAACAACTTGTATTTCTATAGCATCTTTAACGTGGTAAAACATCCCAAGGCGCTGCACAGGAGAGTTATAAGACAAAAAATTGACACCGAGCCACATAAAGAGAAATTAGGGCAGATGACCAAAAGCTTGGTCAAAGAGGTAGGTTTTAAGGAGCATCTTAAAGGAGGAAAGAGAGGTAGAGAGACGGACAGGTTTAGGGAGGGAATTCCAGAGCTTAGGGCCTAGGCAGCTGAAGGCACGACCACCAATGGTTGAGCAATTATAATCAGGGATGCTCAAGAGGGCAGAATTAGAGGAGTGCAGATATCTCGGGGTGGGGGGGGGGGGGGGGGTGGCTGGAGGAGATTACAGAGATAGGAAGGGGCGAGGCCATGGAGGGATTTGAAAACAAGGACGAGAATTTTAAAATAAAGGGCAAATTATCTTAATCTACAGAATATGCTTCTTCATTAAATACTACGTTTTAACTGGACTACTTTGCAAGCAAAGGTAATTTCCAGAGCCATATTCAATCAAAATATACCCCGTGGGTGGTGGGTACAGTACTGCAGGGCACTGGCGGGTGCAAACCCAGTGCCCTGCTGGATTTTCAGCCCCAAAATGTTTGTCTCCCAAGGAAGTGAGGATGGAGTGTTTCTTCACTTTAATCACTTCCCCTGAACTAACTCAGGAAATAACCATGAATCTGAGGAACATGCATTACACTGCGGTACATTTTAATGTTGACACAATGTAAGTCAGCTGTTAATAAAGCAGGAGTGTATTTGAAGGATTTGTCCTGCATTCTGGCACCATAGAGAAAGCATATCAGTGTTTCTTTTGTCATCTTTGTGGAATTGTAAACACAGAAGTTAATTGGATGATTGAGAGAGTAGGTGGTTGTGCTGATTTAGCTCCACATAATGTCACATATTGCCTCATTAACAGTGCATTATGGGAGCTATTTTCACGTGTCAAAAACAGTGACCTATAGGCCATTGGGATTTGCAATGGGCTTTTGCACAAATAAATAAACCCTTTCACTCTGGCATTAATGGTACAGTGTTTTACTTATTTTGTGGTTTATATTTTAAACATGCTGTAGATTGTCGTTGGGGTGAGACACACTAAAGGATAACCTGTTACTTCTCATCTCTGTTTTTACTGCAGTTATTTGACATGGTCGTGTGTTGGGGAAATTTCCCCAACATTCATGGAATAAATTTTGTCAAACAGGGCTGAAAACACTGTGCTGCACAGTTTGGATAGGGTGTGTTAGGGAGCGAATATCGCGATCATTATCAATCTAATGGGGGGATTAATGACAGTACCACCATTTGATTATGTTAACTATTTACTTAATGCATGGTGCTTAACTGCTGTGTGAGTTGTGGTACCAAGCCTTACAGATGAGAAAGATTCTGGGTTTAATCCCTGGTCTGTGCTGAACTAACTAATCTCAAGAGGAGCATCACTCAAGGCACCAGAATTAGTTCATTGGCCCTCAGGACTCTGGCTCCTAATTGCTGCTCACTGAATAAAGAAAAGAAAGACTTGCATTTCTATAGCGCCTTTCACAACCTCAGGACGTCCCAAAGTGCTTTACAGCCAATCAATTACTTTTGAAGTGTAGTCATTGTTGTAATGTAGGAAACGTGGCAGCCAATTTGTGCACAGCAAGGTCCAGCAAACAGCAATGAGATAATGACCAGAGAATCTGTCTTAATGATGTTAGTTCAGGGATAAATATTGGCCAGGACACATTGGGCCAGAAATTCGGCTGTTGTCGGGTGAGTACGCGCTGTGTACTCACCTGTAAGGCCACCTGAAGTGCCGGTTTCCTGCATGCACTGTGCACGCGCGGGAAACCGGAACTTCCGTTCCCCTGAAGGGAGGGGTTCAGAAGTTGAACGCGTGCGCGGGAGAGGCTGCGCGCACGCAGCGAACTTCGATTTTTTTTTCAAGTTTCTCCGGGAAGGTAAGTATGAAGAAAAAAGCTGCGCTTTTAAAAAGGAGGCGCAAGGCCTGTTTTTAACAAGGTAAGTGGTTAATTAATTACAATTTAAAATTTTTTTCAACAGATTTATCTTTTTTAGATACTTTAAAGAAAGGTAAGTTTATTTTTAGCACCGTTACAAAGTATAATTAATTTTTTCAAAAATTTTAATTTTTGTTTAAAGTAGTTAATTTATTTAACTTATAGTTATTTTAAAAATGTGATTTAAAAAAAAAAAATTATTTGAAGTTTAAGTGTGGTTTTGGGGCCGATCTCTATTCATAGATTTGACAGGTCTTCCTGTCAAATCTATGAATGAAAATACCCTGCTAGGATTGGCTCTCCATGGCCCACGTGATCCCAGGGGACGCTTCGAACTAACTGCGCCCCTGGGATACACAAGCACTGCGCGTCAGCAACTGGAGGAGGCCCAGGACCCGAAGTCCTCGTGGGCCCAAAGCACAACTGCAGGCGCGATAGGCAAGTATGCGCGCGATGCTTGCACCCGCAGGAAGTCGGAAAGCTGAATTTCTGGCCCATTATTTTCTGTATTGAAATGTAGCTTGTAAAGTAGCAAAGATACAAGCTTTACTTCTCTCCCGTGTACTGCCATATAGGTCCAACACAAGAACAAGACCAGGTTTGTGACTTGATCTAAATTTTACCCTCCATTCAACCCTCCTACCAATAATTGAGCAGACTCTGGAACACACTTCCCTATTCATTTTGTGCACAAAGGGAAACTCAGAACTCGAGCATTGAAGAGAAATTTACAAGGTATTCAAGAGAAGGTTCTCATTAAATGCAACATTTTCACATTTTATAGTCACAACAATTGTGTGTTGCTTTAGTATTACCTAGTATTCTCCATTCCTTTTAATGGATAACATACCACAGTGATGTTAATTATACTGCAGCTGGAAAACGTGCTGCTGTTTACAAATTATTACTGCAATGGTTGGAAAGGAAGATCATAAAAACAGGAACAGCAGAATTACTGTTAGCCAGAAAAACGAATCACTCACTATATCTCTCAATTCCTTCTCCCTTCGGAAACACATCTAATTGCCTCTTAAACCCATTAATGCTAGTCAGTGAACTTTCCTAGAAACTTATTTCACAACTTAATTGTTAGCCATTTCTGTAAAAAGTTCTTGGCTGCCATGGGCACTGGACACCCTGCGGTACCTTATCCATATGGCCACTCTTTACCTGTGACTCTAGACAGAGCTTCAGCAAGCTATTTCCCCACGGGTGGCTTCACAGCTGAGCCCAAACCCTTCCTCATCTAACATCTACACATTGCTCTTTCCAGCAAGAATCCCGCTCCAGAGACTTGAGCACAAAATATAGGCTGACACTCCAGTGCAGTGCTTAGGGAGTGCTGCACTGTCGGAGGTGCCGTCTTTCGGATGAGACATTAAACCAAGGCCCCAATCTGCTCTCTCAGGTGGATGTAAAAGATCCCGTGGCACTATTTCGCACTATCTACCCTATCAACGCCTTTGATCATCTCCAACTGAACACCTCCATTAGATCAGCCCTTAATCCTCTATATTCAATGGAACACAAGCCTAGTCTATGCAACCTGTCCTCATAATTTAACCCTTTTAGCCCCGGTAACATTCTGATGAACCCTCCTTCTAAGGCCAATATACCCTTCCTGAGATGCGGTGCCCAGAACTGAATGCAATATTCCGAATGGGGTCTAACCAGAGCTCTGTACAGCTGTAACATAACTTCAACCCTTTTAATCCAATGTTTGAGATAAAGGCCAACATTCCATTAGCCTTTTTAATTATTTTTTTTGTACCTGTCCACTAGCTTTTAGTGATTTCTGTATGGGGACTCTTAAATCTCTCTGCTCATCCACTGTTCCTAACTTCTCGCCATTTAGAAAATACTCTGATCTATCTTTCTTAGATCCAAAGTGTGAGATCCAAAGATGACCTCACACTTTCCCACATTGAACTCCATCTGGCACAGTTTTGCACGCTCACTTCATCTATCAATGTCCTGTTGCAACGTTCTGCTCCCATCTACACTATTTTCTGTGCTACCTAACTTAGTGTTGTCAGCAAACTTAGATATAAGACTCTCTATTCCATCATCTAGGTCATTTATAAATATAGGCCCAGAAATTGATCTCGCTCTGTTCCCGCGGGGGTAAGCCTTCCCCGCGATCTCTCACCTCGCTTGTGCTTTTTCAGATCCAGCTCGCACGAACTTGATGTTCCAGACATCAGCCGGGCAGTGCTTGCGTATCCCACCGGCGTAGTGAATTCGTGCGAGCTGTGGGATCACGTGACTCAGTTAGAGCCAATGGCAGCACACCATCTTCCATTCATAATGAATCTTACACCCCCCCAAAATAACAGCTAAACCTCAATTAAATTTTTTTAAAAAACCATCACATTAATAAAATAAGTATAGTTAAATAAATTAACCATTTTAAATAAAAAATTAAATTTTTGAAAAAATTTAAAATCTTTTAAAAAGTTATAAAAATAAACTTACCTGTCTTTAAAGTCTCTAAAAAAGATATACCTGTAAAAAAAAATTCAAAAAAATACTTAATTCACTACTTACCTTGTTAAAAGTGGGTCTTACTCCTCCTTTTTACATTTCTAAAATCTTCAGTACTTACCTGCGCGTCCAAAGCATGAAGTGCACAGCGTGCGCGCAGCCTGTAGCGCGCACGCGATGCACCGAGGACCCGCCCCCTTTTCAAAAGAGCAATTGCCGGTTTTCAGCGCATGCGCAGGGCATGCAGAAAACCGGCAATTGCAGAGGGAATACGCGAGAGTACGCAGTGCGTACTCTCGCGCACCGGGATGAATTTTTGGGCCATAGTGAAAAGCTGAGGCCCCAGTACAGATCCATGAGGGACACCACTAGTCACATTCTGCCAATTTGTGTACATACCCATTATCCCTATTCTCCCCTCTTACTAAGATTCCTTATCCAAGCCACTAGGTTGCCTCCAATTCTATGCGTGCTCATTTTTGTAGGAAGGCCCACTAACACCAATAGTAGCAGTCCTGAGCAGAACCCATGATCTTAACCAAAGACTAGGGGGTAAATTTGCGATTTCACCACCTGGGCAGTTATCTGGTGGCTTGATTTGTTCCCCCCACCCCTCCTTTATAAAACTAGGTTCCAAAGGAGGTGAGCGATCTGCCTCGCCAGAAACTGCCCGAGGCAGTGAAGATGAAAATCTACCTCCACATGTCACCGAGGAATTTCAGACCTCCCACAAGTGCGGTGTTTTGGGATCACTGCACAGACACAGCCTTACTGATGAATCGGTCTCAGCAGTGGATATTCCTTTTCTGTGCTAATTAAATGGATACAGTGGTCAGTATTTACAGCTTGTTGCTGTAAAAATACATAAGGGTCAGTGAGGCAGTTGACAATAGTTTGCAGAACTGCGGCAATTGATTCCTTAGCATTTCTTTCCCCTCCTCCCCTATCCCTTCTTCCACAGTTATCAAAAGGTCCATAGGAATCTGCAGTCTGCATTTAACCCTAATGTTTCCAAGGCACACTGCTCTCTCCCTGCATTTCCTACATTACAACAGTGACTACGCTTCAAAAGTGCCTCATTGGCTGTAAAGCGCTTTGAGAGGTCTGGTGGTCGTGAAAGGCGCTATATAAATGCAAGTCTTTCGTTCTTTCTTCTTTCTTTCCTTGCTCACGCAAGGTGGGCACCAAGTGCGGGCTCTGCGAGCAACTAGAAAGTGTACAGTGATTACTGTTCCTGTTGATTTTTACTTCTATCTCTGTGGGGGGGAAAAAACTTGACCCCCTCCCCCCCCCACCAATGTGACACAGCTGGAACACGGCATTGTGGGAAGAATCCAGGCACAAACCACAGTGGTGCTCCTTTGAACTTTAACCCTGTACATTTAACACACACATGCACCCGGCACAAACTGTAGGCATATCATCCACCTTATTTTTGTAATTTTCCCCAAGGTTTACTTCCCATTACAACCTCTTTGCTAATGACTTCCTGCCCCAGACTTCCTCTAATGAGGTTCCTGTTGCAGGTCATCTAGTCCAACCACTTCGCACCGAACAAAGCTTCCCTGCAGAAAGGGCAGGCTTCATCCAGCTGGGTCTCTCTGCAACTTCTAGAGCCGAGGCTCTTGAGCACGTAATCGAGGCTGACACTCCAGTGCAGTATTGGGGGAGTGCTACATTGTCTGTGGCGCAGCCCGCTCTTCAGATGAAACGTTAAAACAAGGCCCTGTCAGCTTGTTTAGGTAGCAATTAAAGATGCAATGGCACTATTCAAAGGAAAGCGGGGTGTTCCCTGTTTTTTTTGCCCAATATTCTCCCCCAGCAGGTTAACCACTCATTCTTATTGCTGTTTGTAGCTCCTTTCTGTGCGAAAAAGGCTGGCACATTTGTCTACACAACAACAGTAGTTGCACTTCAAAGTAATTCATTGTATGTGGAGTGCTTTGGGACATTTCTGAGGTGTGATAATGTGCTACAGAAAAGCTAGCTCTTTCTCTCTTCCTCTCACAAAGGCTCATGCTGCGAAATAGTGACCTTCCCTGAGGTTTCCTCTGTTTTTCCTCTTTTAGCATTTATGTCTATTTTGTTGATTCCTCCCATACTATTCATCGTTTTGCGATTGAATGGATGGGCAGATGACCTGCTCGCAGGCCGCTACAATTACTGCCCTCTCACCGTTTTCTAGCAGTCTGGGCTGACTTGCCAACTGAATGCCCACTCTATATTTGCAGGGTATCAGTTGGCACCCGGGACCTATCGTAGATCAGAAAGAAATTGTGGGCATAGATTTACATTTTACTACTTCAATTTTCTTCTTTAAGAACCAGTACTGATCTTATAAATACGACGTTTGATTCTGGGCCTAACCCAGTTTGGCCAAGTTCCAATCGGTTCTGTTAGTTGACCTCAGCGTGCACTTATCTCGAGAAATTTATTCTCAAGCCTTTTTTTTAGCTTTTCAAACTGCTGTGGTCTTAATACTTTGCAAAACTCCTTGCGGATCAATGAATAGACAATGACATCATCATCATCAGCTAGTTGAGATGACACATTGCGCGTAAACCCCCCCACTTCCTTTTGTAAACATTTTTTTGGGTTTGAAAACATCCTTCAATGTAGATGTGGGATGAACATGAAAGTTACCAGCTGAGACCTACAAAGGTCTGATGTTTCCTTAAACAAATAACTGTCCATGACCTAGATTTGTCTCATTATCTGAGATCCAATTGTACGGCCCTCCTATCTTGACATGCAGAAAATGTCCCTTTTCATGTGCACATCTAACAGCTGTTTGTTATTCCTCAGCCTTTCTGCATGCCCTGCAGTCTTTGGTTTCATTCTGGAGACAGAGCTGGGCACCACATGCACTAAAATTGGAACGATACAGAGGAGATTACAGGAAACTCTTTAGTAACCGGCACCGACGGGACCGGCGTGGTGCCGGTTGATCAAAAAGTCCGGATTACAGAGAGGTATAGTTACCAAGGTACGAGAGCCCCGTACATGGCCACAGGTGCAAGAGTCCCGGTTACACGGCCACAGATCCAGGAGTCCCTGGTGCACAGCCACAGGTGCAGAAACCCCGGTTACACGGCCACAGATCTCCAGGAGTCCCTGGTACACGGCCACATGTGCAGGAACCCCGGTTACACGGCCACAGATCCAGGAGTCCCTGGTGCATGGCCACAGGTGCAGGAACCCTGGTTACACGGCCACAGATCCAGGAGTCCCTGGTGCATGGCCACAGGTGCAGAAACCCCGGTTACACGGCCACAGATCCAGGAATCCCAGTTACACGGCCACTAATATATAGTAAAACTTACCTGAACCTACTCCTGAATTTTGCCGGTTAAGAGAGATTTCCGGATATTTAGATGTCGGTTAAAAGAGAGTTTCCTGTAGTACAATATTGCTGTACTGATGGGTGCTTTAGATAACGGTACTTTTGATTAAGTACAAACTAATCTGAATTCAGAATGCTAATCATATATTAAGTTTTTCTGAAAAAAACAAAATTCCACACTGAAGGTTTATTTGTTTTGGAACATGTGGGAGCACCATCACCTCAAAGATTGCAGCGGTTCAAAGAGAAGACCCACCACTTCCTCAGGGCAACGATGGATGGGCAATAAATGACGCCTTGCCAGTGTCGCCCACATCCTGAGAACAAATAAACAAAAGTTTGTAAAGAGAGGTGTGTGCAGTGATGAGATTAGTCATTGTGTCTGCTCTGACAATTTCTTTAATTTTAAGGACAAAGAATGTAAGAATCTCACTGTGGCAGATTTAAAAAGATAGCTGCAGTGTGAAAGACTTGAAGTGCATCTGGCCCACAACTGGTCTAATCATTTAGTGCCAGATTTGGCTCAGCCATGTTGAGTGTTACCATACCTCACTCCTCAGCCAAATTGTCCTACCCCTCCAGCAGCAGCCTCAAATCCAAGAATGACCCAAGGCTCCTTTTCTCCATAACTAAGTGTCTCAAATCCCTTTCCCCCACCTACTCCACCCTTACTCTGATACTAAGTGTGAAGAGCTTGTGGATTTCTTCGTCTTCAAGATGATTCATCTCAAATTGCTCCTGTCACGAGTATGAACAGTAATATGCCTATAATGGCCAGTATTTAGGCCTGCAATGACCCGTGATAGGCCTATAACCACTATTACTTCAGCCTAGTGTTACAGAACTGAACTGCTCTTTCCAGAATAAATAATAACTTTGGAAAGATACAATGTACAATGCAGAATCTATATTTGTACTGCGGTATGGTTTTTGTATAGTGTACACAGCGTGAAAATTAATGCTTTATGGAAATCCCAGTGGACAAAAACACCCACAATGCAGCTGTGTAAAAAATTCACATCGCCACTGTTATGTTTTATTAAAATTCCAGTGACAACACTGGTAGGCTGCGTTGGGAGCTGAAGTGTTTATGTAGACTGTTCCTGGTTTATTGGAATACTTTCAAGACTAATGTGGAGGCTTTATATTAAAATACCTTAACTTAGATTTTCCCTGTTTTAGTGACTTTGTGCTGGTGATTGTGAGAGAGAGACTGGGAAGGAGGGAACAGCATTTAATGCCGTGCCCCATAACACTTGGAAGCTCTTTGAGTTATACTGTGGCTGAAAACTGACTTATAGGAACAGGAGTAGGCCATTTAGCCCCTCGAGCCTGTTCCGCCATTCAATGACATCATGGCTGATCTGCGACCTAACTCCATATACCCGCCTTTGGCCTATATCCCTTAATACCTTTGGTTAACAAAATTTATTAATCTCAGATTTAAAATTAACAATCAACCCAGCATCAACTGCCCTTTGCGGAAGAGAGTTTCAAACTTCTACCACTTTGTGTGTAGAAGTGTTTCCTAACTTCTTTCCTGAAAGGCCTGGCTCTAAATTTTACACTATGCCCCCTAGTCCTAGAATCCCCAACCAGTGGAAATAGTTCCTCTCTATCTACCCTATCAATTCCCCTTAACATCTTGAAAACTTCGATCAAACCACCCCTTAACCTTCTAAATTCCAGGGAATACAACCCTAGTTTGTGTAATCTCTCCTCGTAATTTAGCCCTTGGAGCCCAGATATCATTCTGGTAAATCTAGGCTGCACTCCCTCCAAGGCCAATAGACTTGGTAACATCTGGAGAGAAGCATTAGGGAAAGAAAGTGAAGTTGGGGAAAAATCACATTTTCTAGTATTGCGAGTGACGATGGCAAAAACAGAATGATTGTATGAACATTGAAACAGCTGTGTGGAGGAACCAATGCAGGGAAGTGGAGCCCACAGTAAGAAATAGGACTCACTAATGCCCATGCATGAATGGCCATTTGAGAACTTCGTCTTAATGTAAATCAACAACAACAAATTGTATTTATATAGCGCCTTTAACATAGTAAAACGTCCCAAAGGCGCTGCACAGGAGTCTGATATCCAGTTTCATAAAACAAGACAGCAACATTCATTAAGATAGAGCCTTTAATGTAGTAAACTGTCCCAAGGCACTTCACAGAGGCACAATCAGACAAAAATAGACACTGAGCCAAAGAAGGAGATGTCACCAAATCTTAATCTAATTTATTTTATCTTAACATTAGTTGTATAAAATAATGTTACTGACATCTTATACTAAATGTAACTAGATGTTCGTAGTAAAGATTTCAGGATATCCATTAGAGTGTTCAGGAGCAGATTGGTTACTTGTTCATATTCTCAGCAGGGATGTGCCACGGCAGCCTTCCCCATATAGTGAGCAGCCTCTGACCTAACATGAAAAAGTGACATTGGTGGTCAAACCATTGGCCTTCATACAAACTCTTTGGTGTCCTATATGAACAGATGTCTTTGTCTCTGGTATCCATCACCATGTTTCTGCCATCACATACTTAGCTTATAAAAAGTGGGAGAGGGGTTGCTAGAGAGGTCAGCATGAACCCATATAATGGTTTGGATTCTTGACCAAAGAGGAACTTAGCTTTAAGCATAATTTTCAACTGACTTGAGACCAATTCTGCAATCCTCTCTGTCTCCTGAAACAATGAAATCTTAAGCTGATACCACAGTTGGCACCATGCTGTACGTTTGCCCACCTTGTTATTAAGGTATGATTGGCATTATGGGGGAGATTCTGCAGCCTCCCGACAAGTGGAAACAGGGTGGTAGCGTCCTGAAAATGGTGGGGAATGGCTAAGCGCCCCGTTCCCAGTGACGATGTGGCCATCTCTATCTTCCCCAGGGGCCTGTACATTGGACCATGATTGCCATTTTAGGACAGAACTGGAAGCGGTGTGCATGCACACTCCGCGCAGTTTCAGCTGGCAGTCCAGTCAAAGAGGAGCCCAGTGGGTAAGTTTTAATTTATTTACTGTGGGGCCAGGAACCTAGGCCGCCATCCCTGTCTGCCGCCTGCCCCCCTCAACCCCCTCCCGAGAATGGACCCATCCCCAGATCTATATCTTCCAACCAAGGGCCCTCTCCTGAAACCCAGCAGCAGTGAACATCTAGCTCTGTGACTCTGGAAGAGATTTAGACGAACAAGATGTTCCAAGTAACAACAGAAAACGCTGGAAAAACTCAGCAGGCCAGACAACATCCGTGGAGAGAGAAAGAGAGTTAACGTTTCAGGTCGATGACCTTTCGTCAGAACTGGAAAGAGCCGGAAATCAAATAGATTTAAGGCCAGGATAAAGCTGGGAAAAGGGGGAGGGGATAAAGGAACAAAAGGGGAGATAAAGAGACATTAAGAGATATGCAAGGCAAGAGGTGGTGTTGATGTGACAGGTTAAGGCTGATAGAAGTGTGAAATCCAGCTGTTGTTGTTTGGCGAACCGACCTCTACCTAGCGGAAGTTGAACGCCAACTCTCCGACACCTCCTCCTACCTCCACCTGGACCATGACCCCACTACCGAACATCAAGCCACCGTGTCCAAGACTGTCACTGACCTCATCTCCTCTGGAGATCTTCCCCCCATGGCCGCCAACCTCATAGTTCCCCAACCCCGCACAGCCCGCTTCTACCTCCTTCCCAAGATCCACAAACAGGACTGCCCCGGGAGACCCATCGTTTCAGCTTTTTCTTGCCCCACGGAACTTATCTCTTCCTATCTCGACTCTATTTTTTCTCCCCTTGTCCAGTCTCTTCCCACCTACATCCGCGACTCTTCTGACGCCCTCCGCCATTTTAACAGTTTCCAGTTTCCCGGCCCCAACCGTCTCCTCTTCACTATGGACGTACAATCCCTCTACACCTCCATTCCCCACCAGGATGGCCTGAGGGCGCTCCGCTTCTTCCTTGAACAGAGGCCCAACCAGTCCCCAGCCACCACCACCCTCCTCCGCCTGGCTGAACTTGTTCTCACATTGAACAACTTCTCCTTTGACTCTACCCATTTCCTCCAAATTAAAGGTGTTGCTATGGGTACCCGCATGGGTCCTAGCTATGCCTGCCTTTTCATGGGATATGTGGAACACTCTTTGTTCCAGTCCTACTCGGGTCCCCTCCCTCACCTCTTTTTCCGGTACATTGATGATTGTATCGGTGCCATCTCCTGCTCTCGCCCTGAACTAGAACATTTCATTCACTATGCTTCCAATTTCCACCCTTCCCTCACCTTCACATGGTCCATCTCCGACTCTTCCCTTCCCTTCCTCGACTTCTCCATCTCCATCTCTGGGGATAGGTTATTGACTAACATTCACTACAAGCCCACTGACTCCCACAGCTACCTGGACTACACTTCCTCCCACCCCGCCTCCTGTAAGGACTCTATTCCATTCTCCCAGTTTCTCCGTCTCCGCCGCATCTGCTCTGATGATGCCACCTTCCATACCAGTGCTTCCGACATGTCTTCCTTTTTCCTCAACCGAGGATTCCCCTCTACCGTGGTCGACATGGCCCTCGACCGTGTCCGTCTATCTCCCGCACTTCTGCCCTCACCCCTGCCCCTCCCTCCCGGAACCACGATAGGGTTCCCCTTGTCCTCACCTTTCACCCCACCAGCCTCCACATTCAACGGATCATCCTCCGCCATTTCCGCCACCTCCAGCGTGATCCCACCACCAAACGCATCTTCCCCTCACCTCCCCTTTCAGCATTCCGCAGGGACCGCTCCCTCCGCGACACCCTAGTCCACTCCTCTACCACCCCCAGCACCCCTTCCCTTTCGCCCGGCACCTTCCCGTGCACGCGCAGGAGATGCAACACATGCCCTTATACCTCCCCTCTTCCCACTGTCCAGGGCCCCAAACACCCCTTCCAGGTGAAACAGCGATTTACTTGTACTTCCTGCAATTTAGTATACTGTATTCGCTGCTCACGATGTGGTCTCCTCTACATTGGGGAGACCAAACGCAGATTGGGTGACCGCTTTGCGGAACACCTCCGTTCAGTCCGTAAGGGGGACCCCGAGCTCCCGGTCGCCTGTCACTTTAATTCACCGCTTCACTCCCACTCTGACTTCACCGTCCTCGGCCTATTACACTGTTCCACGGAAGCGCAGCGTAAGCTCGAGGAACAGCACCTCATCTTTCATTTAGGCACGCTACAGCCCTCTGGACTCAATATCGAGTTCAACAATTTTAGATCATAACCTCAGCTCCAATCACATTTATATTTTATTTTTTCATCCACCCTTTTATTTGGCCCCCCCACCCACCTTTTTTTTTCCTCCTAGAAGCTGGCAGCTGTCCTTCATTCTGCCAGTGGATTTCACACTTCTTTCAGCCTTAACCTGTCACATCAACACCACCTCTTGCCTTGCATATCTCTTAATGTCTCTTTATCTCCCCTTTTGTTCCTTTATCCCCTCCCCCTTTTCCCAGCTTTATCCTGGCCTTAAATCTATTTGATTTCCGGCTCTTTCCAGTTCTGACGAAAGGTCATCGACCTGAAACGTTAACTCTCTTTCTCTCTCCACGGATGTTGTCTGGCCTGCTGAGTTTTTCCAGCGTTTTCTGTTGTTATTTCAGATTTCCAGCATCCGCAGTATTTTGCTATCGTATAAGATGTTCCAAGTGCTCTGTACTTTTACTTTTCTCCTCATCAAAGTTGTCCCATTTAAATCCTTGTCAACTTGGCGGGTTAATGTGGTTAAGCTGCGAAAACTGTTTTTGAAAGAAACTGTAATCGAAGTTCAGTGATTCCAAATTGGACAACAAACCCCATTACCATTAGGGTTGCAATCCTAATTACAATCTTGGAAAGCGATTGATGTTACTGTTGCAATCCCAACAGGTTCATTATTAGCAATTAAAGGGATCCATTAAACATCAAATTATTCAGTCCATTCCTCTACCAAGATCCAGCATTTACAGATTGTTCCTTCCTGTATCTTGACACAAAGATGATCCTATACCGGATTTAATTACACAAGTGATGATGTGAAAATGACAGTGAACGTAATTACTGAATTACTCACCGAGCCTTTCATGGAGATCTAGGCCAAATTATCCATTAATTACTTATGGGATATTTTCTGAAAAATAAGTTTACGTAGCCTGTAAATATCTCTTTCTAGGAAATTCTCCACCCACTTCCCGAAAGAAAAATCAAGCTGCGTTCTTTTTCTATTTTCGGTCATTTGGTCTGTGGATCTGTTTAATTGGGTTGGGAGGGAATGGAACATATTTGATGCATTAAAAGTCTTTGCAGTCCCACATTTCTCTTCCTTGTAATTGCTTCTTGCTGCTTTAGTCAATTGGCCGGATGTGATGGAAAAAAAAGTTGTTATTACAAACGTGATTCTACTTGCCCACCTCCTTCCACCGTAGTCCAGTGACCTACTCGCCTTTTTTCAACAAACATTTCCAAATTAGGAAGTTTAGCAGCATGCTGCCCGGCTCCACTTCATTTCTTAGTGTTGCAGCGGTTTTTAAGTCTGTATTGATGCGTTGAGGTCCATGGGAGCACAAAAACTAAGAACGCTAGGAATTTACCCGCTGGACACTTGCTGCCCAGTTCCTGCTGCTACCTCTCCGGCCTGCCGCAGCGGGCCAGGAAACAGGCAAACAGCGTTGCTGCCCAAAATAGTTGGGAGTCTACTCAAATAGGCAAATCAGGGTCCTACGCTGACTGTCGGACCCCGATGCCATTTTGCTGTTTCACTGGGCAGAGTTCAGTGGCACGCTCCGCCCAGTGGAACTAAGCATCAAGCGGCCGAACCAGCACCCCTTAAAGGAACCGCTGTAGGCTGCTCCGAAAACCACTGTCGGACTGATGCTCGTGAGGCTGGGGTAGTATGAATGCACCTCCTGACCCCACACAAATCTTCCCATCCGCTGCCAGTCCCTTCATTGCCTCTCCCTTGGAGTGCCCCCCCACCACCACCAGCGTCCCGCCCCGCCTCCACCTTTAAGTTTCTGATTCAGCTCTGCGAATGAGCTGCCGGATTTCCCGCCCCGCCCCGATTAGTGAGCTGCCGGTTAGCACTTGTTCAGCGCCGGGAGCGCGCCAAAAATATTCAAATGAGACCCGATCATGAAAATTTGCTCGTGCCTCGCGCCAATTCCATGGAGTGGGAGGCAGGCTCGCTACGACCCCTCCCCATCCCACCCCCTGATGAAATCGGACACACGGAAATTTACCCCATTGTAAAAATTGTTTAGTGTATTGTCTGAGCATTGGAAAAATCGAGAGCCTGTTCTCACTAGTGAGGCAGCTACATGAGATGGTTCAACAGAAGCATCGACAAGGAAACTTTTTGCTCTGTCACCACTGCAGCTGTGCTTTTATACACTGAAGAAATAAACAGTAAGGAGTCTACAAAAAGAATAAAGGAAGAGAAAGCATTCCCACATGAGCATACAGTATCGTTTCTATTCTAACATCTGGTTAATATCAGTAAATGCTGCAATATTTATCTTGGAAAAGCTGCTCCTTTATACTTGCCAGTTGGTCACCGATTAGTTTTAGATAGAGCTTCTGGTTTTATGCCTATCTAATTGACCTTATGGAATATGGAGTGATTGCAAAACGTTCACTGATTGGCTTGCACAGTTGCTTTCCATGCTTCAGGACATGTCTGAAGGATGTGTAAAGGCAATTTCTTTCCTTCCCAATTTCCTTCCTTCGGTTTATCCCTCAATTATCACCTCTAAAAATAGATGAACTGGTCATTTATCTCATTGCTGTCTGTGGCACCTTGCTGTGCACAAATTGGCTGATGCAGTTATCAACAGCAGCAGTGACTACACTTTAAAAGCAATCAATCGCTGCGAAGAGCTTGTGGACGTCCTGAGGACAGGAAAGGCACTATATAAATGCAAGCTCTTTCTTTGTTCTTTTCTTTCTTCCTTCTGCCATCTCTCTTCCTTGCTTTCCTCCTTCCCTGCTCCTCTTCCTTTCTCCCTTTCCCCTCCTCCCTTCTTTGCCTTCTTTCTCTCTCTCTCTCTCTCTCCCCTTCTTCCCTCACTCTTCCCTTCTTTCCTCCCTCCCTTCACTACCTCTCCCCTTGCCCTACCTTCCTCTCTTCGTTGACCGCCATCCATTTGTTTCACCTTTCTCTTCCCTTTGCTTCTTCTCTCTTTTCTTCACTACCTCTCTCCCTTCCATCCCATCAGTTCTCCCTTCCTTCCCTTTTTCCCTGCTGTGACCATCTTGTCATTCACCAGTCACCCATCACAGTGCAGAATGTGGGATACTGTAAGAAATCAGGCAAACTCAGCAAATGTGAGAGGGAAAGCATTAGTGAATTTGAATGAATTCTTCTTCTCCCACTAACACACCACAGAGCAAAATCTAATGATTTCAGCTGCACAAGGCTCTCGTGGATCACAGACTTCCTCCCAACACTTTTAATTTGTCTCCATACCAGAAAGTCACTTTCCACAAGGAAACCGAGGTAATGAACCGAAACCTACAGCCTTATCTGTGCCAGAATAGGATAACATGACACACGACTGACACTGAACCTTTATATTATGGTATAACTTCTTAGGCAGTCCCTCGGAACCGAGGATGACTTGCTTCCACATTAAAAATGAGTTCGCAGGTGACTGATGAGTCCAATGCGGGACCTACAGTCTCTGTCACAGGTGGGGCAGATGGTGGGTGGGGTGCTTGGGTTGACGTGCGCTCCTTGCGCTGCCTGCGCTTGGCTTCCGCTTGCTCCCGGCGAAGAGACTCGAGGTGTTCGGCGCCTTCCCGGATGCTTATCCTCCACTTTGTGCAGTCTTGGGCCAGGGATTCCCAGGTGTCGGTGGGGATGTTACACTTTTTCAAGGAGGCTTTGAGGGTGTCCTTGAAGCGTTTCCTCTGCCCACCTGGGGCTCTCTTGCCGTGTCGGAGCTCCGAGTAGAGCGCTTGTTTTGGGAGTCTCGTATCGGACATGCGGACAATGTGACCCGTCCATCGGAGCTGATCGAGCATGGTCAAAGCTTCGATGCTGGGGATGTTGGCCTGAGCGAGAACACTGACGTTGGTGCGCCTATCCTGCCAATGGATTTGCAGGATCTTGCGGAGGCAGCGTTGGTTATTATGATATAACACACCAGAGATAATGTGGGATGCCATATTCTTCCATCTACTCTGAAAGTGGGTAAATACCATATTGTCAGACCATTATGTTCAGGCTAAAATTTAGAGACACATTTATTTACCAGTAAGGTCATACACAGAAACAGATACACAGAAATGTTCTGATGGGATAAATACTTAGAAAGCATGATTGAATCAAACCACAAGGGCCTAAATTAGCTTCTCCAGAGCTGTTATTCACACATTTGATAATCATAAAACCTTTGGAGCAGTCTTTTGTAGACTTCCCGAGGTGATGACTATATGTTGGTGAAGCAATATTCTTGCCCACTGCATGGTGTACAAGTGGTGATTCCACATAATTACCAAATTGAATTTAGAGCAAAATTTTGAACACTGAACTAAAGAAACTGAGGAAACTCTCTGCCTGTCCCTCGCTCTCTCTCCCTCGCTCTCTCCCCCGCACTCTTGCTCCCTCGATCTCTCTCTCTCTCCTTTGCTCTTTCTCTCTCACTCTCCCTCGCTCTCCGACTCTCTTGCTCTCTCGCTCTCCCTCACTCTCCCTCTCTCTCCCTCTTCCTTGCTCTCTCTCGTTCCCTCGCTCTCTCCCTCCCTCCCTCTCTCTCTCTCTCTCCCCTCTCCCTTGCTCTTGGGCTCACTCTCCCTCGCTCTCTGACTCTCTTGCTCTCTCCCTCTTCCTTGCTCTCTCTCATTCCCTCGCGCTCTCTCTCTCTCCCCTCCCTCCCTCTCTCCCTCCCTCTCCCTCGCTCTTGGGCTCACTGCTCCGTCGCTCTCTGACTCTCTTGCTCTCTCGTTCTCCCTCACTCTCCCTCTCTCTCTCTCTCCCTCCCTCCCTCTCCCTCGCTCTTGGGCTAACTCTCCCTCGCTCTCTGACTCTCTTGCTCTCTCGCTCCCTCTCTCTCCCTCTTCCTTGCTCTCTCTCGTTCCCTCGCTCTCTCCCTCCCTCCCTCTCTCCCTCCCTCCCTCTCTCCCTCTCTCCCTTGCTCTTGGGCTCACTCTCCCTCGCTCTCTGACTGTCTTGCTCTCTCCCTCTTCCTTGCTCTCGCTCGTTCCCTCGCTCGCTCTCTCTCCCTCCCTCCTCTCCCTCCCTCCCTCACTCTTGGGCTCACTCTCCCTCGCTCTCTGACTCTCTTGCTCTCTCGTTCTCCCTCACTCTCCCTCTCCCTCTCTCTCCCTCCCTCCCTCTCCCTCGCTCTTGGGCTCACTCTCCCTCGCTCTCTGACTCTCTTGCTCTCTCGTTCTCCTTCACTCTCCCTCTCCCTCCCTCCCTCTCCCTCGCTCTTGGGCTCACTCTCCCTCACTCTCTGACTCTCTTGCTCTCTCCCTCTTCCTTGCTCTCTCTCGTTCCCTCGCTCTCTCTCTTTCCCTCCCTCCCTCTCCCTCGCTCTTGGGCTCACTCTCCCTCGCTCTCTGACTCTCTTGCTCTCTTGCTCCCTTGCTTTCGGACTCGCTCTCTCGCGCACGCTCTCTCTTTCTGTTTACATTGTTTCTCCGGGATTTCTGCCAATCTTCTGCCTAAGTTATGGCAGGGGATTGGAAGAACCCCTGCGGAAATTCCAGGCATTTAATCTTTAACTGAAATACAGTCTCTACATTCCAATATTGTTAAGTGGAATTTCACCAATAAAACATAGTTAAATTGATAATGTTTGTCTCAAGTCTCTTCTTCTTTTCACATTTGATACATTTCAAAGCTGTGCGGACTGACATGTACACCTAGGACCGATCAGAGAAGCTGCCTTAGTCTGACTGCCACCAGAGGATAACACGTCTATCCCATAATATAAACCCCATTAAGACACTGTCTCCTGTTCTTTCAACTAGAGCTCATTTTTCATTTGCAAGCCACTATTACAGTTCCCCAATGATTGCAGTAGCAATGTTTTAATTAAAAGACCTATGAGCTTGTGCCTGTTTACTGCATGGTCATGTTAAGTGAAGGCTTTGTTGAGGCGGAACTTTCCCTTATCTCCTTTCATGTTGTTTTTAGTGAAAGCGGCACCACTTTGACTTTGAGATGACGTGTTGACACTCAGAATATATCTGAATTGATGTGCATCAGCAGTCAGGCGCTGGAAGTCAGTGGATGCGCTGTGTGGGCACACCGAGAATTAATAAGAAATACGATAATGAAGGCTGAAGTGACTTGACCTTGTAATTGCGATAAGAGTGTTTCAAGGACCCTGATGTGTCTCTTCGGAGTGATCCCTTTGCGAAAACTGCGGCAGCACCCTGAATAAAATGATCGAGATTTAGCAAATTACCATTTTCTTCAAATAGCTTTCAAGTTGGGGATACTTTGGGGGAATTCTTTCTAATTAAAATTTGGATGATTTCAGAGGTGCTTTCAAGTTTTTGAGAATTACCTGTGGATGCAGCATAAACAGCCACACGTCTGTTGGTAAAGTGTCATTTCCTTTGAGTGTCTAAATTTTTATTTTGCACTTGGATGAATTATCTCATTCTGCTCAGGTTATATACCTTCCAGAATAAATGTCCATAAATTCACATTGCAGTCATTACATAGGAAAATCACAGTTTATTGTAGCCTTAAGTTGTATCCCTGTGCTGTGTCACTCCAATATTAGTATCCAGATAACTCTGTGTGCTATGTTCATCCAACTACTTTTATTGTAAATGTGACAAAAAACCTTTAAAAATGGGCCAATTTGGAAAACAAAACTACTGACTGATTTGCACTGTTACGACAATCACTAATTTTCTACTCTTGAGAACAGTTTGATTAAGTTCCATAATGAATCTGCCCCTTGCACTCTCTATGGGATGACATGGTGCCCTAGTTACATTCTACAGCAGAGTTGACACAGATACTGACAGAACTCGTGAGCTATGGCCTCAAGCCTGTACATGGGGCTTTCTTTTCCTTCACTTGTGGCTGCCGCTTCTTAATGCCTTGCCATTTCTGCCTTCGCAAAGGCTGCTAATAGGTTGAGATGGCTCCTGAGGCCGTCCAAAGGCTGTCAGAATGTGTGCCTCTCCATTGTGACACTCTCCATCAAGTGTCCCCAATCCCTTTTTTGGGTGAAATTGGTCTTCGGTGGCAGCGCAAAACGGGTGCTAGCGAATCGGTCGCCTGTTTTACACCCCGCCCTCAAGCCAACAACAACTTGTATTTATATAGCGCCTTTTACGTAGTAAACGTCCCAAGGCGCTTCACAGGAGTATTAAATGACAAAAAGTTTGACACCGAGCCACATAAGGAGAAATTAGGGCAGATGACCAAAAGAGGTAGGTTTTAAGAAGCGTCTTAAAGGAGAAAAGAGAGGTAGCGAGGCGGAGAGGTTTAGGCAGGGAATTCCAGAACTTAGGGCCCAGGCAACAGAAGGCACAGCCACCAATGGTTGAGCGATTATAATCAGGGATGCTCAAGAGGGCAGAATTAGAGGCGCGCAGATATCTCTGGGTGGGGGGTTGTGGGGCTGAAGGAGATTACAGAGATAGGAAGGGGCGAGGCCATGACGGGATTTGAAAACAAGGATGAGAATCTTGAAATCGAGGCGTTGCTTAACCGGGAGCCAATGTAGGTCAGCGATGGGTGAACGGGACTTGGTGCGAGTTCGGACACGGGCAGCCGAGTTTTGGATGACCTCAAGTTTACGTAGGGTAGAACGTGGGAGGCCAGCCAGGAGTGCCAGTAGAAGTCAATGGAAAAGAAAATTGGGCTGGGTGTAAAACGGGCTGCCGATTCACTATTGCCCATTTTGCGATACTGCCGAAGACCAATTTCACCCCCTCCAAGTTTCAGTTACACGCAATTTTCCACTTGCACCACTCGTGTGCTTCCAACGCTTGCCCTGGTCTGCACCGAAATCTGTGAATAATGATGAAAATGAGCTGAGCTGGGAAATTTGAATATTATTCGCACATTATCAATCAGGCAAGATTAACATCACCTTTGAGACCTGACTTCCACTAATAGAGGAAAGTTGGCCCCAGTGGTTCCTGTGTTGCTGGTTCTGGATGAGGGGAGTAATTGTTGTCTGCGGAGAACAGCAGACTAGGGTTGAACAGTGGAGATCTGAAGATGGATTGTGCATAATAATCTTTAAGGATCAGAAAGTATTTATTCAGATCTTTCCATCAAGAATCCAAGACAGAGTAAATTGGAGGGTCAGTGAAAGGAGTGGGTTTGAGGGGTCAAATGACCTTTCCTTGTTCTATGCTTTCTTATATTTCTAAGACGTAGTATTTTAGTGAAAATAAAACCCTGTTACAAAGTCTATAGAGTATTGAGGAGGTCAATGTGAACCTCTCATTCACACTTAATCAGTTAGCTGCAGATCCATCTTTTGGATGAACTGTGACCTTCCACTACTGTGATCTGTACTGTTGTGTTCTGGAGCTGCACATCTGCCTTGAAGAGGTGCTGGCTGTGCATTCAAATATTTAGAACAGTTCTACCATCTAAGCCTGATCTATAGAGTTAGGGCCTCACATATAAATTGGAAATTGGTAGTGAAATTCTTGTTGGAAATCAGGAGCCTTAATCTGCTATTGTAATACCACCTCAGTTTAGCTGGGTATGCAGTTCCAAACTCTTGTCTGGTTCTATGACGGTGTGATCTTGTATCAACACATTGAAACAGATGTACTGGTAGCTCAAACAAAACGGTACGAATGTGACAGTGCTCCTAAACAATATTCTACGCGGTGGGGGAGCCGTTGAGGCTTTTTAAACAAAGTTCATTTTGATCAAATATTGTAAGTTGCGCCAAGTACTACACATGGTGTGATTCACAGCGGCACCATTAGATTTCAGTGGCCCTGCCAAAAAAGCAGAAGGGGGAAAAGATTATTACACTGGAGAATAGGAATAAAATATGACCATTTAAAATTAGACTTCTGGGTATTATCTTGTATAACAATTCTGATTTAAAACCCAGAAGGAAATCTGCAAAAAAAAAAAGATATTCTAAAATGTGCCAACAGCCAGTTAATCATCTCTCTGCTGCTGTTGCTTGATGTCTCCTTTTATTTCTTGGTGTCTGACACAATATTCTGTGCCTCATGGAAATCTGTCAGAAGCAATGACATTTAGGATTTTCAGTTGATATCCTACAGGTGGTCCTGAAGTAGATTTAAGTTGGTGAGCAGAGAGAATGTTTCAACTGGTTTGGGGGCTTCCTCTAATGTCAGACATTGAAGAGTCGATTCTGTAACCTACAAAATGTGTATAACACTGCCCTGCACCTGAACTACCATTCAGGGAGGACACTTCATGTCTGCTTTTCTGGAAAGTTGGAAAGAAACTTACTGCTGGATATTAGGTTACTCGCTTTTCCACCCTTACTGAATTACTCATTGTTTCACATTAAAAGACCTCAAAAGTCAACAGATTCCTGTCCACTTCCCCCAGTATAGGCGCTCGTCAGTGTCACATAAGGCTGTATACCGACCAGGAGGTCCTCGATTCAATTGATGATCTGTGGTGAATTAGCTGTTCACAGCTGGGGCGGTGGGTAGAGAGCTACAATTGGCCACAGCGCCACTGGATTAGGGAGGGGGAAGATATAAGCCAAGGTTCTTTCTCCTGATCATATTCAATAAGCCCTGCTGGAAAGTTGGAAAGTGTGCACGTGTGAACATCTGGTGTGAATTAGGAGCAGACAGTGGGCTCAAGTTGGCCCAGAAAGGGTAGGTTTGAATGGATAAACTTCAATTGGCCCTAGTGTTCACCCTATATATGTAAATGACCTTGATTCTGGGAAATGGGTTGGGATCACAGACATTGGGTCAAAGTTTTGTCTCGCCAAAGTTCCAAACCCATTCAGTCCCACAGGAATATCAGCTCCCATATGTTTAGTGCTATGAGCAGTTTTAATTAGCTCAGTATAACACTTTTAAGCTACTATGGGTTGGGTTGACGTTTGGGAAATGCTTCTCTGTGTCTTGAGATCCAGTGGTAGCTGGCGCCTATCCCCAAAACGGCATCAATTGAAACTCTGGTTGGCCCATTGTTAATTCCTCCTTGGGGAGCGGGGGGGGTTGTTTACGGAACACTGAGAAGCCACATGGGAGCAGTAAGTGAGCATGTGGAGTACTGCAAAAAGGCTGTGTGGTAGTGCTGAGAGATTGCATTGGAACAGGCTGTGTGGGGACTGGTACTACAGGGTACAGCAGGACCAATGAGTTCGGCTGTGTGGGAATTGCTGTGAGAGACTATATGTGTGTGCGGTGGCTGGGTGGTCCTGAGAAGCGAAACTCTGGGGATTGCCTATTACGGTTAGCTACATAAGAGCAATATAAGGCACTGGTTTGCCATTTCCTTTTTTCCTAGTCAGTACGTTCCACTCTAAGGAGGTGGATTGTATCATTTTGTATCTGGATTGTATAATCTTTATTCTCTGTGCTTTGCCGTGCCTGTGAACCAGCCATGGGTAAGAAACTTTCACGTATAACTGGGCTATTCTGTATAAATATCTTTTAAGAGCTAAATTTGATAGTGCACTTCATATACTTAATGTTGCGATGCATATATACTCGTTCTAGTAATTAGCTTTGTTATCAATAGCTACAGGCTATTTGTGAAGCTAATTGCTGGGTGTACACAGAACTGAGGCCCATTGGTGTGGTCTACGGATTCAACCGTAGGAATGAATCCGAACATTTACCGATTTGTCTTCTGCTGCCATGGTGCGAGATGAATGCCAGGACAGGGAGAAATACTCCTGGCTGCAACTTTCTCTGCAGGTGCTTTTTAGTAGCAATCTGAGGAAAGACTATTTTAATTAATAACAAATCCGACTGGTAGAACACATCTTACTGTAAATTGATATATAGATCAAAAAATGAAATCTTCACAGGAAAACTCTAGGCTCTAATACAATTCCAGTTTAATACAAGCTCTGCTCATTCCCAGCATTTATTTTCCAGATTTTTATTCCCCTTATTGACCCTGGGTTTCTTTTTCTGTTTTTTTTTGCCTCTCCCAAGAGATTACATGGCTGCCGGGGGACGGGTGAGGTGGGGGTGGGGGGTTAAAAAGTGTCTAGTCATAATGCTCCAGTGATCATGCGTGTGGGGCAGGCTTGATGGACCAGCTGGTCTTTTCCTGCCCGTCATTTTCGCATGATATTAAACCAGTTAAGCAACGCCTCAATTTCAAAATTCTCATCCTTGTTTTCAAATCCCTCCATGGCCTCATCCCTTCCTATCTCTGTAATCTCCTTCAGCCTCACAACCCCCCCCGAGATATCTGCGCTCCTCTAATTCTGCCCTCATGAGCATCCCTGATTATATTCGCTCAACCTTTGGTGACCGTGCCTTCTGTTGCCTAGGGCCCCAAGCTCTGGAATTCCCTGCCTAACCCTCTCCGCCTCTCTACCTCTCTTTCCTCCTTTAAGATGCTCCTTAAAACCTTCCTCTTTGACCAAGCTTTTGGTCACCTGCTGTAATTTCTCCTTATGTGTCTCGTGTCAAATTTTTTGTCTTATAATACTCCAGTGAAGCACCTTGGGACATTTTACTACGTTAAAGGTGCTATATAAATACAAGTTGTTGTTGTTGTTGTCCTCCATTATATTGGCTGCGATTTTCCTTGCCTCGGCGGGTCCGTGGCGGGCGATTTTGGTGGCGGGTCTCGGCTCCGCTGCTGGCTCCGGCCCGGCCGTCGAAATTACTTTCCGATGATTGGGCTTGTTAAGCCCACCCAGCGAGTTTCCCGGCCATTGAAGAAAGCAGGTCTGATGACATCATTTATGATGCATCATCAGCCGGTTTCCTTAAAGGGACCGTGGCCAAATTTAATTTGACATTTGTGCTGTCAGTGTTCTACAGCATTGAGGTGCTGCAAACACTGACAGGCACTGCACAGAGGTGCACGGCTACACCAGGCTCTCCCATGACTCCCTCCATAAGCATATGGAGGGAGTCACAGCATGCAGGGCGGTCCTCTTCCCTTTCTATGGGCATGATGCGGAGATGCTGGTGTTGGACTGGGGTGGACAAAAGTGAGAAGTCGCACAACACCAGGTTATAGTACAACAGTTTTATTTGAAATCACAAGCTTTCGGAGCTGCTGCCCCTTCGTCAGGTGAAGTCAATCTTCACCTGACGAAGGGGCAGCAGCTCCGAAAGCTTGTGATTTCAAATAAAACTGTTGGACTATAACCTGGTGTTGTGCGACTTCTCACTTCCTATGGGCGGAAGAGAACTCCCCAGGACACCAACACAGCCTGGTTGCACATTGCAGAGGAGGGCACAAGCTGGGATGTCGTCAGGAGGACCAGGCTGCAGTGGCGCAAACCTTTCAATGATCTCAGCAGATCACGAAACGTTATTGCAAAGCCACACTCAACCTCATCCTCCTGTGCCACTCATCACATCCCCATCACTCTGCCTTCCCTACCCTACTCCTGCACATCCTTACTCACACCAACTTACCTTGCACCTCCACCCATCCCCCTCTATCTACATTATCACTTCCCCATCTCACTAGCCGCCCCTCACACTCACCCTCATCCTAGTCCAATCATACCAACTAACAACACACAAGGGTAGGCATTTGGGTGTTTTAGCCAATGTTCATGTAAAGTTTCTGTTAATGTGGTGTCAAACATTGAAATCTTTATTTTCAACACTTTGCGTTCTTGGACAGATCTGTGTGCATCTTTGGAAGTGGCTTAGTGAGTTGCAGTGAATGGTGAGACTTAACGGTACCCCCTGCAATGCTGATAAGTGTGAAAGGAATGGCTTGGTCATTGTAGGGATGCTCTATGGTGTTAGTGTGGGGTGGTGCCAACCTGGCGCATCATGTGGCAGCCAGGGTGTACAGCGTCAAGTGAAGTAAATCTGGCCAAGCTGAGGCCATCCCTGGCCTCCCGGGCAGCAATGTGGCCGGGTGCTGATGCCCTCTGTCCTGTGCAGCATCAGGTGATTGCGGAGAAGGTTGATGTGGTTGTTGGTGCTGCTGGTGTTGGGGCTGATCGTGGTGGGATTCTAAGGACCAAGGTGAGAGAGTTTCAAGGGCACCCATGCTGATGGAATAGATGGCAGGTGAAGTAGAGATGACAGAAGGGATCTGTCAATGGTGGGAGAGGTAATGAGGTCAGACTGGATGGAGACTTGTGTGAAGACTTTCAGCATCCTGAATCTGTAGTGGAAATACAGTTTAGAGATGCTAGTGGTTAAGGGAACATGTCTCAGTCAGCTGGGAGCTTTGACTTGACATTTGAAGCTGTCAACTCATCAGCTGATTCAATGGCCACTGACCTCCCGCCTCAGCTTCACTGACGAGATCTAGGCACAGCGGGAAACCCGTGGAGACCTGTGAAAGTTAAAAAGCTGGGAAAAAAACATTGTTAAGTGGCTGTAAACAAGCCACTAATGATAGTAATTGCCTCCCCCGCCATTGCCTGTAGGGTCGGCACAGCGCTGGCAGACCCGACATCGGGAAAGTCCCGTGTGAGCGTTTTGAAAGCAGGTTCCCGACACACTATCAATCATTTTAAATTTCACAGCTGACCCGCCACCCATCCCGTCCGCTGAGCGCTGGCAAAATTCCCGCCATTGTGCTCACAATTGGGCAGTTGCACAATTGCTGTAAAGGTAGTTGGTTTGTGGGTGTGCAATGACGCCGGGTATTGCAGCCCATGCTAGTAACAAATTAGTTACAGGCCACTTTAGATCTATCAGATCTCTTCATGGACTCCAAGGGGGAAAAATTTGGTTGTTTTGCGCCTCCTAAGAGGCCGCTAACGGGGCGCAAAGCAACTCGTGCCCGGGCGCGGCGCCACCAACACCTCCTGCCGGCGATGACATCATTGCCGTGCGCAGCGCCCCGACTGTGATCTTTGGTAGCGCCCCCTGACTTACCGCCGGATGCTATGTCCGACGGAGTCAGGGGGGCCTACCTGCAGCTGGGGCGGCGCTATTTAAAGGCGAGGTGCCGAGCGACCATTTTTATTGCTGGCCGCCCGCCAGCACCTGCCTCCGCTGCCGTCCCCGGCCTCCTTACCCACCCCCCGCCCCCCCCCCATCCGCGGAGTGCCGGGCTCTTTTGCCGGCACTCCCGATCCCCAGGGGCCCAGCTGGTCCCCGGGTCGCGCTGCACAAGGCCCCTCCCCTTTAAGAAGGGGAGGAAGGCCTGCAATACCACGGCACGTAGCATCGCGATATTCCCTCGCAGCGCCCCAAGAGGTAGGCGGGGCGCTTCCAGTAGCGCCCCGCTTCCCTCTTGGGCGCTACCACTCAATTTCGGTCGTGGGGGCGCTAATTTTTCCGGGGCGCTAAAAGTAGCGCACCGGCGAAGTTAACGCCCCAAAGGGGGCGCGACTCAATGTTTCGCCCCAAGAGACTAAAAATCGGCGGGGCCTCTCCACTGATGGGAGAGTGGTGGAGCAGAAGCCCCGTCCGCCTCTGCAGTAGGCCGTGGGCCCCGTCCCAAATTGCGATGGAAGGGTCATTTCCATGGTTGGGATGATGAGAAACCAGCGCCTGTAAGGGCAATGTGGTGCTGCCTGCCCTGATTCAGCCTTGTAAGACAGAGCTGCCCACGACCACCCTTCCCCCAGTCCCCTCCCACAACCCAGGTCCCCCCCCAGGCCTTTACGGGCCAAAGATAAAAATACACTTTGGAATCTTCAGCTCTGAAAGGAGTCATTTTCACCTCCAGGCAGAAGGTAAACAATCCCCTCTGCTGAGGCCTTTTAAGGGAATATAAGGTGGAATTCCCAGGATAGTCCAGGAATTCCCCCTGGCATGACACCGTAACGTCGATTGGTGGGCGGAGGATACGGCTACGGCCCTCCATCACAAAATGGTTGGAGTGAAAAAAAAGGGCAGAATCCCAATGGAACCAGGTTCCGCTCCAAATTCTGACTGCAGTGCCACTCGCCGTTCTCGATCCGAACTGGAATTTCATGGCCAGAGATTTTAGAGTGGTGGCATTGAGTAATTGCCTGAATGTATGACCTATGTGAGGCTCCTAAGTCTCTTGGCTAAAGCTGTATCTGTCGGGCCATGTTCCTTGACTTTGGGAAATCATTTAAGGGTTGTCTGAGCCATTATTTAGACATCATGATTTTTCTCTTGCAGCTAATGGCTGTTTTAGAGTTTTTCTTTCAGCAGAACTCTGTAGGATAATGTTTCAAACACCATCTCTAAACTGCTATCTCCCAAGATGGCCATCCGAAAGAGCTTGATACTAAACATTACTTTTCTTGGCCTCTTGATTTGTGTAAAAGGACTTTGGTTTAAACAGGTGCAGCTGATGTGATCATAATGTATAAGGAGAGTTCGAAAGGACATAAAAGCAGCTCTGGCAGAGGTTGAGCTCATTTATATCTGCCTGGTTGGACATAATCAACATACATTTATTCTGAAGACTAATGCAATGTCATCTTCCCCTTAAAGGAAAACGTACTATTATAAATTTGGAGAGTGAGGTTCTGGATAATCAGACTAAATATTTAGGGAATATTATTAATGATGACAAACTCAGCCTTAAGGCACATTTACCTTGCACTTCATCCAAATTAATATACAAACCGTTTTCCAGAAAATGCCTATGAAAACTGCAGCTTTGTTTTACAAACTGGCTATTTATACTAATTCTGCTACTGTTCAACAGCCTTAGTCTCTGGTTGGATAAATCTAGGTTGGGTGAAGACATTTTACACTGAATGATAGATAGTAATTCTGATTAAAATAGTGTCTTGTCCTGTGAGACGTGTCTATCTTGAGTTTAACCCCCATGGGGGTTTGCTGCTGTTGATGCTTTTTGCCTGGGATTCCACTGGAGTCAAAGAGTGAAAGATTGGAGAAAAACCCTGCAGAATTTTGAAGCCATTATTTTAGAGTTGTGATAACCCTAAGAGTAAATAGGCAGCAGCGGATCAACTGCCCATTAAACACCCCAAGTTTCATTCCATCGAAGCAGGAGTGCTCCTCCGGGCCCGACAAGGAAACCTTGGGCATCCCCTGCCTCAGGCTTCCTGCCCCTTCTCCCCACCGTGGCTTCCTCTGGTCCCACCCCCTCCTCACTGCCTGCGCTAATGCCAGGGACTGTTTCCCTTTGGGTGCCTGGTGGCGGTATCCTGCCCCGTGAAATCCCGCTCCCGCCCGCCAGCCACCTCACCATTCCCACAGAGCTCGTGTAGGAGTCTTTCCTCCTACATGCTAATGAGGACCTGGAGTTAAAATAGCCTGGGTCTCACGACAGCGCAGTCATGGGCGCTTCCAGCCTAGCCCCGGCCCCCACACACTGCGCTCACGCTCTGAGTTCAAACTCCCAGGGCTTTGACCTGCACCTGGTCAACCTATTTACACGGGAAAAGCCTGAACTATACCGACAATATCTGATAAAGGATTCATTTACCATCACTGGCTTACTGAGTCAGGTATTTCCCTTCGATTATTTCTTGATAGTTCAGTGACATCTAATTACAAATGCTGTTATAATCTGGTGCCATCAGATTTATAGAGCTGCTTCACCAAGCCTGCATTAAATTCAAGATCGCCTACCCAATTTATGTTCAACCTGAAATATTGGACAGGGTTTGATAAACGTACTTTTTTGTTTCTAGTGTTAGTAGTAACTACAATACTAACTCTTCAAATGCTGAGTCATTAGAGAATGGCAGTATTTTTCCATCAATCTCAAGGTCAATTATAGTTCGTAAGTACGAATATAGCCACTAACTGAATTTTCTTTTGTTGTTGTCTCTGTATTCCTCTGTCAGTGACGCATTTTCTTATTCATTCTCTTTCCTTCTTTCTTTAAGAAAAATAGGTAGACATTCGCTTTTAAATAAATCCAAATGATCTTGCTGTGAACCATTTGAAGATGTCATGGCAACTGTTGTGGGCATTACTGCGAATGTCTTCCTTGACAGTATAAATACAGAGGCCTGTGAGTCCAAGGATATTCGATATTTAGGAAGGACAGGCGAAAAGGAAAAGGAGGTAGGGTGGCGTTGTTAGTAAAGGATGAAATCAGAGCAATAGTGAGAAAGGATATTGGCTCAGAAAATAAAGATGTAGAATCAGTCTGGGTGGAGCTAAGAAGCACCAAGGGGCAGAAAACATTGGTGGGAGTTGTCTATCGGCCTCCAAACAGTAGTGGTAATGTAGGGGATGGCATCAAACAGGAAATTAGAGATGCATGTAACAAGGGTACTACAGTAATCATGGGTGACTTTAATCTACATATAGACTGGCCAAACCAAATTAGCAATAATACTGTGGAGGATGAATTCCTGACGCGTGTATGAGATTTTTTTTAGACCAGTACGTTGAGGAGCCAACTAGGGAACAGGCTATCCTAGATTGGGTATTGTGCAATGAGAAGGGGTTAATTAATAATCTTGTTGTGCGGGGTCCATTAGGGAAGAGTGACCATAACATGATAGAATTCTTCATTAAGATGGAAAGTGAAGATGTCCAATCTGAAACTAGGGTCCTAAATCTAAACAAAGGAAACTACGAAGGTATAAGGAGTGAATTGGCTATGATAGATTGGGGAGCTTCATTAAAAGGCATGATGGTGGATAGGCAATGGCTAACATTTAAGGAATGAATACATGAATTGCAACAGTTATACATTCCTTTCTGTGGCAAAAACACAAAAGGAAAAGCGGCCCAACCATGGCTAACAAAAGAAATTAAGGATAGTATTAGATCCAAACAGGAGTCATATAAAGTTGTCAGAAAAAGTAGCAAGCCTGAGGATTGGGAGCAGTTTAGAGTTCAGCAAAAAAGGACCAAGAGATTGATTAAGAGGGGAAAAATAGAGTATGAGAGTAAAGGATGTGATAACAGGACACTTAGAAAATATCAACGGGATTAGACAAAGTCAACATGGATTAATGAAAGGGAAATCGTGTTTGACAAACATACTGGAGTTTTTTGAGGATGTAACTGGTAGAATAGATAAGGGAGAACCAGTGGATGTGGTGTATTTGGATTTTCAGAAGGCCTTTGATAAAGTCCCACATAAGAAGTTAGTGTGCAAAATTAAAGCACATGGGATTGGGGGTAATATACTGGCATGGATTAAAAATTGGTTAACAGACAGGAAACAGAGAGTAGGAATAAATGGGTCTTTTTCTGGGTGGCAGATGGTGACTAGTTGGGATCAGTGCTTGGGCCCCAGCTATTCACAATATATATCAATAATTTGGATGAGGGAACCAAATGTAATATTTCCAAGTTTGCTGACGACACAAAACTAGGTGGGATTGTGAGTTGTGAGGAGGATGCAAAAAGACTTCAAGGCGATTTAGACAAGTTGAGTGAGTGGGCAAATACATGGCAGATGCAGTATAACGTGGATAAATGTGAAGTTATCCACTTCGGTAGGAAAAACAGAAAGGCAGAGTATTATTTAAATGGTGATAGATTGGGAAATGTTGATGTACAAAGGGACCTGGGTGTCCTTGTACACCAGTCACTGAAAACAAACATGCAGGTGCAGCAAGCAGTTAGGAAGACAAATGGTATGTTGGCCTTCATTGCAAGAGGATTTGAGTACAGGAGCAAGGATGTCTTACTACAGTTATACAGGGCATTGGTGAGACCACACCTGGACTACTGTGTGCAGTTTTGGTCTCCTTACCTAAGAAAGGATATACTTAAGGGAGTGCAGCGAAGGTTCACCAGACTGATTCCTGGGATGGCAGGCATCCGGCCTCGGGTGACTGTCTGTGTGGAGTTTGCACATTCTCCCCGTGTCTGCGTGGGTTTCCTCCGGGTGCTCCGGTTTCCTCCCACAGTCCAAAGATGTGCGGGTTAGGTTGATTTGGCTATGATAAATTGACCCTTAGTGTTAGGGGGGATTAAATACGTGGGGTTACGGGGATAGGGTGGGATATGTGTCGGTGCAGGCTCGATGGGCTGAAATGGCCTCTATCTGCATTGTGGGGATTCTGTGATTCTGTGACTGTCATATGAGGAGAGATTGGGTCGACTAGGCCTGTATTCACTAGAGTTTAAAAGAATGAGAGGGGTTCTCATTGAAACGTATAAAATTCTGACAGGGCTAGACAGACTGGATGCAGGGAGGATGTTTCCCCTGGCTGGGGGGTCTAGAACGAGGGGTCACAGTCTCAGGATACGGGGTAGGACATTTAGGACTGAGATGAGGAGAAATTTCTTCACTCAGAAGGTGGTAAACCTGCGGAATTCTCTACCACAGAAGGCTGTGGAGGCCAAGTCACTAAATATATTTAAGAAGGAGATAGATAAATTTCTAGACACAAAAGGCATCAAGGGGAGAGAGCGGGAATATGGTATTGAGATAGAGGATCAACCACGATCATATTGAATGGCGGAGCAGGCTCGAAGGGCCGAATTGCCTACTCCTGCTCCTATTTTTCTATGTTGACAAAAGTGCATCCATACCTGCAAATGCCACTTTACCTGTTCTCATTCTTTCCCTGCTGCTCACACTGGGAAGTGTGCTATCAACTGAGGCACTGAGGGAGGTCATATTTTTGATTTGCTTTTCTGTGGGAAAGAAATGTGCTGAAGCGTTGCCAGAAGATGTGTCCTATCTCATGTTACCAAGCAAGAAGAATTATTTGAACTGCTGCCATCTCATCCAAGTCTTGTCACCTAACAGGGGTCCTGTCTACTCCCCAGAGGCCAAAACTTTGCTCCTCTGATTGTCTCTTCCATTTGCCATTTTATATCAACTACTTAAATGATTTCACATGATTGTAGCCACCAATCACAATTTCTTCCTCTCACAAACATACTCTCATCTGACCACTCCTGCCAGAACACCACTTGCCTGATATAATACATTACAGTAATGTCAGAATGGAAGAGAGACATTGCACAGCGAGAGGGATAACTCCAGTCAAGCTTTAACCAAAAATACAACTTTTAGAGATCTACCAACAAAGTGGAAATCAGGATCTTTCTAGATTAAGAAAACTTAATAAATATGATAATTTCACCTCTTTCATGCCCCAGTATCCAACTTTTCAAATGTAATTACATAAAACATCTCCATGACAAATTATTAACAATAAGTATGTCAACCTATTGCATTGCGCTATTAGTAATAACTCTGTGCAATCATTCCTTTATGCAAGGCTATAAACGACTGTGCATTGGGGAACAGTGACATTTTATGAGCACTGAGATTTCTAAATTCATTTCAAAATGTAGACCTATATTCATGTTTTAAAAATTGCTACGTGTAGAAATATAACTTACTACTTCTTAGCAAAAGATACAAAATTACTTTGAGTTCAACAATTTCAGACTATAACCTCGGCCCCTATTTTTTTTCTCTTTTTTTTCTTTTTTCTTTTTTGAAGGCTACTATTGAATCTGTATCCACCATGCTATCAGGCAATGCATCCCAAATCCTAACGATTTGTTGCGTAAAAAAGTTTTTCCTCATGTCACCTCTGGTTCTTTTGCCAATCACCTTAAATCTGTGCCCTCTCGTTATCGACCCTTCAGCCATTGGAAACAGTAGTTTCTCTTTGCCGGAATTTTCCTTACCTTGGCAGGACCAGTGTGGGTGGCGTCCGTGGTGGGTCGCGACCCCGCTGCTGACTCCATCCTGCTGTAGAAAATGAACTTATCTTAACGGGGCCCATTAAGCCCGCCCAGTGCATTACCCGGCCCAATGAGCTGGAGTGGGTCTGGTGACGTCATTCATGACGCGTTTTAAGCCGGGATCCTTAAAAGGACCATGGCCATCTTAAATTTTATGTTTAATCTAACATAGTGGGTGTTGAATCTTTACGTACAATAATATATTATAAGTTATATATGAGTGACAAAGAAACATTTAAATAATAGTATCATTAATATGACGCCATCTACAAATTTGATCAAGAACATAATTAAAAAAGTATATTAGTTGTGAAGTTATTGGTGCTTTAGTCACAGATCTATAGACTTTTGTATCAGTAACTGGTACAAATAAAAGATGTGTGTGTATAGGTAATATATAAAATTAAGCAGATTTTAAATGTAATTGTAAAGGGGTGGATTTACAATCTTATGCAAGTTCAGCAGAAGAGCTGCGGAATCCCTGACAAACAGTGTAAGTGGTGCTTACAATGTGTTTCTGGGATTTCTCCACTCTTCCGTTGAAGTTAACAATGGACAAGTGAGAGAACCTCCACAGAAATTCACCTAAAGTCTCAGACTGAAAAATCAAATTAGTTATATTCAGGGACTGAAAACAAATTGAACCAGTGAAATGAGTGATGAGAATGAAATTGTTACGGTTGATGACTTGATTTAATGTGTAAGTAGACAATCACAGTATATTGTGAGAAAAACCTAAGCAGAAACAACACAAAAATGTATTTCAATGGTATATGTTAATTTTTGTAGTGCAGGTCAATTCACTGCAATTACTGTTGAGTTGGAAGG
The DNA here is from genome assembly GCA_030390025.1 of Squalus acanthias. NCBI lineage: Eukaryota > Metazoa > Chordata > Chondrichthyes > Squaliformes > Squalidae > Squalus > Squalus acanthias. Next base: position 36,516,372 of record CM059438.1, read on the forward strand.
CAACAGCCGAGAATGGCCAGTGAAAAATGTATTTCCCACACCATCCAGGGTAGCACTTACATCCCTTCAGGAATTTCTGAATTAACATTTACCAGTAGCTTTTCAAATAGTACAGAACCTCCATCAATCTGTTAGCTGATGTAATCAACATGTTTTTATTTTGGGTTGTTTTTCATGCTGTCAAGTAATCAGCTGGAGCAATGGCCACGGAACTCATGCCTCAGGTTGACGGACGTGGTTCCCGAGCTGCGTGAATCCCGTGGCCATGCAGTGAAATTTAAAACGTATGGGGAAAAAGGCTCTTAAGTGCCTGTAAACTACTTCATAATGATTTCAGTTGGGTCCCGCCGCTGCAAAGATAACAACTTTCCCACCCGACCCGCCACCCATCTCGCCCACTACCACCCCGAGAAATTCAGCCCTTTATTTATTTATTTACTTTATCTAAATCCTTCATGATTTTAAACACCTCTATCAGTTGGTTATGCTGAGTTCTTGTGAAGGTTTTCTGATATTACCTGCATGGATCTGCCGCTGGTAATATTAGCTCCTGTCCCACAGATTGCATCCACTGACCGACAGGTAATACTGATCTAATGCTGCTGTGAATCCCTTCTCTTGGTGAGGCTGACTATTAAAGATAACCTTGGGAAATGGCATCAGTAAAAAGGATAGCAACAAAAAGAGTTCATAAAATGATGTACTTTTTGGGGGGACCCAAAATTCTTGCTAGCAATAGATTCTTCCTGGTAATTCTCAAGATACACACCTCAGTGGTTGGTTTTGGTAAAAAATGAGAAGTCGCACAACACCAGGTTATAGTCCAACAGATTTATTTAATTTTACAAGCTTTCGGAGCTGTCGCTCCTTCGTCAGGTAAGTTAGCAATGAGAGAATCTCCCAGAATTCACAATTTAAACCCAGACAAAATCTATTCACATTATTCGCTACAACAAAGAGCACAGCTAAGACAATGAGATGTGTCCCAGGGGGTCCAACGTGTCAAACCACCTGCTGGCTGCATATCCTGTCAATTTGTGTTCTTGTGTTAGCCTTTTTAAAAAAAAAACAAAAAAAAAAACCCAAAAAAAACACCTGGGAAGACCGGCCATGATGTCAAGTCACGTTCTGTATCGTGACATGAACCCGATATCGCGATTGAGGCCATCCTCATGAGTGCGGAACTTGGCTATCAGTTTCTGCTCTATGATTTTGCGCTGTCGTGTATCTCGAAGGCCGCCTTGGAGAACGCTTACCCGCAGATCCGAGGCTGAATGCCCCTGGCTGCTGAAGTGTTCCCCGACTGGGAGGCAACCCTCCTGCCTGGCGATTGTTGCGCGGTGTCCGTTCATACGTTGTCTCAGTGTCTGCATGGTCTCGCCGATGTACCATGCTCTGGAGCATCCTTTACTGCAACGTATCAGGTAGACAACGTTGGCCGAGTCACATGAGTATGTACCGTGTACCTGGTGGGTAGTGTCCTCACGTGTAATGATGGTATCTGTGTCCATGATTTGGCATGTCTTGCAGAGGTTGCCGTGGCAGGGTTGTGTGGTGTCTTGGTTGCTGTTCTCCTGAAAGATGAGTAATCTGCTGCGAACGATGGTACTTTTGAGGTTAGGCGGCTGCTTGAAGGCGAGTAGTGGAGGCGTGGGGATGGCCTTTTTGGTAAAGTTTCACATTCATCAAGAATGGAATACTTTTTCTACGCTGGGTGCTCAGTGTCAGAATCGAACACTCTCCGGTCAGGTGGATTCCAACCAGATACAGCGCGAAGTTTCTTTCACCCTGCCCTAATAACTTGTCTCATCCCCTTGTGCAGTTTCCTGTTCACATGGGTGGACAGTGCTCTTGCACAAATGGTAATGAGCTGCTGTGGAATGATATTAATGCCAAGTTTGTGCAATGTGCTTAGCCCAACCATGCAACATGGCTGTTAAAAGCCAGTCACAGTCTTGCCTTTCAAGAAGTACTTGGATTGCTGCCACCAAAATGCTGAAAATGGGTATAATATTTCAGGACTCCTCTATCCCTGAGTTCTTTTTCGAGGATGAACAAAAGGATTCTGGAGAGGTTTGTCTACAGGAGAAGTGGTCTGCCTACCACTGTAATTATCCATTGAGCTGTGTTTAGAGCCCAGGTGCAGTTGTCTGGGATTGGCAGAAGAGGAATATCTTTACATAAGAACATAACAAATAGGGGCAGGAGTAGGCCAATCGGCCCCTCGAGCCTGCTCCGCCATTCAATAAGATCATGACTGATCTGATCCTAACCTCAAATCTAAAGAACACAAGAAGTAGGAGCAGGACCCGGCCACTCAGCCCCTGGGCCCGCTCCGCCACCCACAGGGCCCTGACCGATCCGAACTCAGCCTCATGTCCAATTTCCTGCCCGCTCACCGTAACCCCTAATTCCCTTTACCTCTAGGAAACTATCTATTTCTGTTTTAAATTTATTTAATGATGTAGCTTCCACAGCTTCCTGGGGCAGCAAATTCCACAGACCTACTACCCTCTGGGTGAAGAAGTTTCTCCTCATCTCAGTTTTGAAAGAGCAGCCCCTTATTCTAAGATTATGCCCCCTAGTTCTAGTTTCACTCATCCTTGGGAACATCCTTACCGCATCCACCTGATCAAGCCCCTTCACAATCTTATATGTTTCAATAAGATCGCCTCTCATTCTTCTGAACTCCAATGAGTAGAGTCCCAATCTACTCAACCTCTCCTCATATATCCACCCCCTCATCCCCGGGATTAACCGAGTGAACCTTCTTTGTACTGCCTCGAGAGCAAGTATGTCTTTTCTTAAGTATGGACACCAAAACTGTATGCAGTATTCCAGGTGCGGTCTCACCAATACCTTATATAACTGCAGCAATACCTCCCTGTTTTTATAATCTATCCCCCTAGCAATAAAAGCCAACATTCTGTTGGCCTTCTTGATCACCTGCTGCACCTGCATACTAACTTTTTGATTTTCTTGCACTAGGACCTCCAGATCCCTTTGTACTGCAGTACTTTCCAGTTTCTCGCCATTAAGATAATAACTTGCTCTCTGATTTTTCCTGCCAAAGTGCATAACCTCACATTTTCCAATATTGTATTGCATCTGCCAAATCTCCGCCCACTCACCCAGCCTGTCTATATCCCCTTGTAGGTTTTTTATGTCCTCCTCACTCTACTTTCCCTCCCATCTTTGTATCATCTGCAAACTTTGATATGTTAGACTCGGTCCCCTCCTCCAAATCGTTAATATAGATTGTAAAGAGTTGGGGACCCAGCACCGACCCCTGCGGAACACCACTGGCTACTGGTTGCCAGTCCGAGAATGAACCATTTATCCCAACTCTCTGCTTCCTGTTAGATAACCAATCCTCCACCCATGCCAGAATATTACCCCCAATCCAGTGATTTTTTATCTTGAGCAATAATCTTTTATGTGGCACCTTGTCGAATGCCTTCTGGAAGTCTAAATACACTATGTCCACTGGTTCCCCTTTATCCACCCTGTACGTTATGTCCTCAAAGAACTCAAGCAAATTTGTCAGACATGACTTCCCCTTCATAAAGCCAGCTAAGTCTCACCAGCTCACAGTAATGGAGCTGCAAACCAATCTGCAGACAGCCTCAACTCTGCAAAATGTTTTGCCTGCAAAGAAAAAGCATTTTACTTTAAACTGCAGCCCTTTAAATAGCTGCTGCAGTGCCAGATATACCACCCTCAAATCAGCCAGTCCACTGCAACTGGTGAATTACATGCCGGGAGCTCACTGCAACCGTCTAATTGGGGCTGATCCAGGAAGATACATCAGAATTGGCCATATTTTCACTCGGGTCGATGGTAAGCCTGTACCATGATGTTCCAGCACCACCTGCAACCAGGGCAGAAAATCTACCCCACTGTTACTTGATACTAATCCACACCTAAGTAGATAGGACTCTTTGCAGCTGACAGATTGAAGAGCCTTTCAACTCATTATCCTAGAATGGATTCAAACCCATGCTTCAGATTTGAAAGGAGAGTGTGCTAACCTATTGCAAAATCCACTCTCCCTCCTATCAGTTTTTAATGTTGGATATTAGAAGGAAGGATTTGAGAGTGCATAAGACTTGCAAAAGTCAATAAAGTGTCACTACTTTTAAATTTGAGTGCATTTATGGTCAATTCCATAATTTAACACCACTTCTAAACTGACAAATGTTCTTGTGTTAGGTGCAAAGAGGCAGGTTGTGGGGAAACTGCTTAAATTATCTGTTGAGTACTAGAAGAAAAAGTCAATAGATTTTAGATTATGAAACTCTCCAAAAAGCAGACACATTGGAACAGCACACAGGTTTCGATTGGAGACTAAAATGTAGAACTCTCCATTAGAGGCGACATGTGTGATTCGAAAGACCAGCAAAAACTAATGGTTAGAAGCTAGTCTACAGACTCCGAAGGAAATTGACTGTTCACTTGTGTGCCAGGAAATAATTGTGTAGAAGGAGATGTGCAATGCGATTTTGGAAATAGAGAGAGACTCCTGCAATAAAAGGAAATCCTTGCAACAGCACAAATAGAGCCCCAGGCATTGGAAATGAAATTACTCTGAGTTTTTGATGTTGCTGAAACAGTAAAGTAGTTGAACATGGTTCCTTATATCTTACTCCATGCAGGTCTCTGCAAGTTATTTTGTTTGTATGAACTTGATTTGGAGTGTTGGCCTTGGTTCAGTGGTAGCACTCTTGCCTCTGAGTCAAAAGGTTGTGGGTTCAGGCCCCAATCCAGAGACTTGAGCATAAAAATCTAGGCCGGCACTTCTGTGCCGTACAGAGGGAGTGCTGCACTGTCGGAGGTGCTGTCTTTTGGATGAGATGCCAAACCGAGGCCGTCTGCCCTCTCAGATGGATTTCAAAGATCCCATGGCACAATTCGAAGAAGAACAGGGGAGTTCTCCCCGGTGTCCTGCCCTTTATCCTTTAACCAACCCGCAAAACAGATGACCTGGTCATCTGTTTAATTGCTGTTTGTGGGAGCTTGCTGTGCGCAAATTGGCTGTCGTGTTTCCTGCATTACAACTGTGACTACACTTCAAAAGTACGTCATTGACTGTAAAGCACTTTGGAACGTCCTAAGTTTGTGAAAGGCGCTATATAAATTCAGGTCAGTCTGTCTTTCTTTCTAATATTATGTACATTTTGAGAGATCCTTTTCTTATCCGTGTAGTTTATTTGTCGTTGTTTATTTTCTGTGCGGTCACGAGCACCATCACTTTCTTCCCTTTCAGTAATTTTGTTTCCAAGCTCCATTGATGTGTTTCATAAACTGGTTAAATCCTTTCCAAGGGGCAGTTTACTGAAAAATAGGCAACTCATGATGTTGAGAACCAAGCAACCCACTCATTCCCTCAGAGTCAGAGGTTGTATACTTACTGCTTCTCAATTACACTCCATCATTTGCTTTCTGTAAACCACAGCTCACTCTTGTTTACCCTCTCTATATAATCAATGTCCGTTTATATTTTAGAATGCCTGTAAGCAATAAGATAAAACTCCATGCACTGCCCGGCTGGTTTTAAGCTTAGCACATAGTGCAGACCTACTACATTTTCCTTGTTTGTAATCACTGGCACCAAAATACTGTGTTTAATTCTTTTAAAAGCACCAAGTTTAGAAAAACTATGATTAATGTTTTAACACTGGTTAAATTAAAACCTGTCTGGCTCTAATAGATGTACAATGTTGGCTGAAGAATTAGGCACCTTTGGTTTGTAGGAATCGTTTAAAAAAAAAAAAAAAATTTCAAAAAACAATTACGGTTCCTATGGAAGCACTAAATTGGAATTGTAAGCAACCTTTTCCAAGAATTGCTTTGTGCCAATGAGTCCTAATGAAGATAAATGTGGGTTAAGTGGATCAGTGAATACAACTGTTGCATAAGTTACTCTTGTGGCAGTAGGTTGTTCCAGTACAGATACCACCGGTACCTGGGAGTTCTCCTCTTTCTCACATACCTACACATAAATACTACTTCAAAGTTAAAATGCTTCTCGCATTCAATTCATGTCTGTTTGTTCAAACTCATTTTGCAATCCCAATTGGATACATCGACTGATATTTCAGGAGCTAAGAGCTGCAGTACTGCACCAGCTGTGGTCGCAGCTCGCAGGCGACTTTTACCATTCTGGTCAGTTCGTCCACATACGTCTTGAGTTCTGAAGAAATTTAACATAATTTTATTTGGAACAAACTGAAGGGGGTCTTTTCTCTGCATTGAAAAATCCAGTAGGAGCTGCTTTTAAACAGAGATGCTGTTCTAATGGTTTCGGTTACCTACTTTTAGAACAGGCTGAAGTGGTGGTGGATAATTCCCAATACAAATTTCTATGGCCTTTAGGAGACTGTTCTGAGCAGGGAGGCTGTCAGTGCCAACAAGTTGCTCTGCAGCTGCTATAAGGATCCATTTACTGGTGTTTCCTTCCATTTTCTTGCTTATTTCCGATTTTCTGTTTTACCCTTTATATTGTAACATGGAGTGGCATTGGTTTGGATAGTTTCCAGGGTGGAATGGAACGGAAAGTAATGCGCACTTCATTTAGCACCCCAGCACAAAGAACTGACCAACTTATCCAACTTAGGCCCATCTATTGAAGTGAAGGGTAATCTGGGGGAGCCAACCTAATGCTTACTTGAACTGATGTGTTCAATCTGTTGTCTAGAAAGACACTATTTTGATGTCTACCTTCTCCTCAACCCAAGGTGAGAGGTTCCACTTATTTAATTGTCTCATCTAAGGATCAATCTTCAAAAAAAAATCATGTTCAGATTGGAAGTGCCTGTAATTGACTTCAACCTCCAGCACTGACATTGATGTTTCTTGGCTTTAATTCTATGGTGAAAAAAAAAGATATGAGGAAAAAGAAGAACCAAAACAATAAGGGGTACCAAAAAAGAACGCTGTGAGGTCCTTGCAAAGTTCACTTAAACACTGTTGCATTTATCACTTGGGTTTTAAGTTGAGCCCACGAGCAGGATTACACATGCAAGAGATTTTTTACTATGGGAGATAAATGACCAATGAAATAACCTGCTCAGGTTTATCTCTGGACAGCTTCTGCCTCTCTCTTCCATTTACTGCCTTTGCATTGTCATTTCCAGTTACAGTGGCCCGTAATTTCCGATAGGAGGCTTCCTGCGTGCGGATGCCTCCTATCGGAAAAAAATCTCCGCTCTTACCTGAGAGCTCCCGAGATCCGGACACTTCCGCTCCTGGGCCTCTCCACAGTCGAAATGCGCAGGGCCCAGGTATCCCAGGGGCGCATGCAGTTCGCAAGCATCCCTGGGATCACGTGGACCAGGCCAGCCAATAGGAGAAGGGAATATCCCTTCATACTTTTGACAGATAGACCTGTCAAAAGTATGAATGGAGATCACCCCAAAAACACGTCAAAACATTAAAACATTAAATAAATTAAAAAAAAAACCATCACATTTTTAAAATGAGTTAAAATTACATTAAATTAAATATTTTAAACAAAAATTTAATTTTTTGAAAAAATTAATTAAAGTTTTTTACGGGGCTAAAAATAAACTTACCTTTTTTAAAAGTATTTTTAAATTATAAATGAGTGAAAATTTTTTTTTTACTTTTTTCAACTCTTATGCTGGTAAAAGCAGGCCTGCTTTTACCAGGCGTAGGATTTCTAAGGATTTTCTGCGGGCGGAGGTTCTGCAGAAAGCGGGACTCTCCACCCGCAGAGGCCCTTCTCCAGGGCAGGCGTCCGATCTGTCCAGAGCATTCTTGACAGATCGGAAGTGCCGGTTTTCAGCGCGTGCGCTTGGCATGCCTGAAACCGGCATTTCCGATGTCCGTACGGGTGTGTAGGCATCGGAAAATACGGGCCAGTGATGCTTTTTTAAGTGTGCAACCATGGTGTATATATATAGAACCGTGAGGCAGTAGTCTCGCTTATTTTTGTTGTAAAACCACGAAATGGAACCTCCAAAAAATATATCACCGTTTGTACAAAACTACTGTGGTGTAAATTTAATCCCTTCAACCTTTACAATTCAGGATTCCTCCCAACTTGTGCTCAATGCAATAGTCGGGTTCCATAGACAAGCCCTTGTGAGTGGGATAATGTGCTACAAGGGTAAACAATTTAACTGTATACAGCTGGGTTTATACACCGTAGTATGGATTGCCATTTGACATGATGCCAGCGTGAAGGTTTTCATCTGTCCAAGAGGTGCATGGGGAGACGAGGCTGGTATCCTGGCAGTGTAATGGCACTGGTCTGATACCTGAGCTGGCTTGTAATCTCGCGCAGGCTGCAGGTAATGAAATGATACTGATCTCATTACTCTTCATGCTCCAGTGCCTGTCCAATTAAAAGGGCTGAAGCCTCCAGCATCGCAAACACTACAGAACTTGGATTGCTGTCTTTTTTTAATGGTTTCCTCTGTCTTTACTTGTTTTTTATATGGTGATTATCATGAGGCACTGCAGATTTAATACACAGTAATATTGCTATGCTCGTGAACAATGTTTGGCATACCTTCTTTAGACAGAAGAATTGTGTATCAATTCTGTCATGGTGACAGCACAGGCAAGTGAATCAGAGGCTTCCCAATGCACTACACACTATTGAATTGTTTGCTAATAAAAATATAATCTTTAATTTGCCATTTTTTAAATAAATGGTGCCCCTTTAAGTGTTTGCAAAGAACAGTTTTGCAACAAAGCCTTGTCTATAAGCTCAAAATGATTTTCTTCTGTCACAAAGCTATAGAACTGATGCAGCAAGATTGTTATGTGAAAGGGCTGCTATTATATTTGAAAAAGGTTTTTCTGCAGTAAATCTCAATGATTATACAACTTCTCTTATCTTGATGCATATCTGTTGATTACATTTCTGGCTAGAAGAAAAGGATTCCCACCTGGAAATGCTTTACTTGAGTGTATTAATCAAAATGTTTCCTTTTATTTTAGATACATTACACTGGTGGCAACTTTTTGACCTTTAGTCATTTCCCAAATGTACAGATCACTTAGTTGCTATGCAACAAACAAAATGGCAAACCTTCATGTTTTGTTAAAGGCTTAAATTCTCTTTAAATGATTCAACAGGAATTCATAAAGTTTGGGAAACTGAAAGTTTGTCTTGTTTAGGAAGTACTTCTCCATTTACATAACTGTTAGGACTGTTGTAATTCTGAACTATCGACCAATATTGTAAGCAATATGAAGTAGGTAGGCTTGGATGACTTCAGGTTTGTTAAAATGGCCCCAAATAACTGTAATGAAATATTGTTTTATGCATTGGGACACCTCTGATTAACTTGTAGAAAATATCACACAAATGCCATAGATGATTGCTAAGTAGAAATCGGGACTCAATGTTACACAGTAAGCTGCTTTGTGTAATACTCTCCTGATGGTAGGTGCCTAGCGTGCTGCACCGTGGAGCTGTGAGAAGTGCCACCTGCCACCTCATAACTGATTTCCTAGACAATTAGTTCCCAACCTGACCTGGGTATTTGGGCCAAGTGCTTTGTGAAAAGGATCGAGAGGAATACTTTTCTCCTCTGTCCTACAGTCTCTGGCTCTTGCAGGGTATTTGATTGTGGGAAGACATCACAGGCAAGCCTGATCCTAGTTTCACCTGACATCTGAAAGCTATTGGATAGAGATCAACCCTGGCTGATTTCTTCCCCTTCCTAACCCAGAACCTAGGGTCGGTCAGACCAATTGTGGTGTCACAGTTGTTGCCCCAACTGAAATCAGCTAAATCAGCACGGACTGGAATCAAACCCAAGACCTCTAGACGTCCGCATTACAGCACGCCTTGTAGACAGTGGAAGCAGGCTTGCAGGCACAGTTGACCAGTACTGTCACCAGCAGTGCCAACCCTGTGGCGCATGTTAAAGTCAGGTGACCTTGCAGCTGAAGGCACAGCTCTGCATCTGTCTTCCTGTTGACCCGGGCCCTGTGAAGACAATCCCCTAAAGACATTACCAAGTAGGTGCGAAAGTGCCTGCAAATATGGTTGGTGGCATCTTGGCTGGACGCGGCCAATCAGGTAACGCTGGCTGATGATCATCCTTTAATGCCGTCTTTCATACAGTACCATATAAGGCATTATATGCTGTGATTGGAATGCTTCAGAAGAACCGTCCAGCATTATGGTTAATCAGGCCTTCATGTAGTGTACCTGTACCATCAGGCCTGCTGTCACAAGATCCCATCACACTTGGAGCTTCTGCACGTACTGATCATCAGCCAAGTGAGCTACAGTCACCTTTGTCGGAAATAAGTGTCATGCGCAAAAGGACAGCAGCTCTTTAACTGAGGAACACAATCCCTTTCAGATCTGGGACATTCTTTTCAGGATTTTGTGAAGGGAAGATGCTTTAACTTATTTCTCAACAGCTGCGCAAAGCCACTGGTGCTGCAGATTTGCAATGTTTGCGCACTACTTATCTCCTTTCCCTAATACATCTGGGTAAACATTCCACACAATATAAACAATGTGAACTCTGCTGGATTAGTCTGGGCGTTTTGCTTTTGCATTTTGTTATGTGGGGATAAAAAAAAATTACATTTCTTAAATAAAAAGGAAATTCATTGGTTGAGGGTTTCCTGTCCTTAACGTCTCACATGTGGCAGTTCAGAGGTCGTAACGGACCAGAAAGGAATGGAGTGGGGTGGTGGAGGGGAGTGGAACTTGGAGAGAACCAGGGTGATGGAAATGTGAGATCTTGTGTTGCTAAGGATGTGGGTTCCAACTGTTTTAAATGAATCATAGACTCTTAAAGCACAGAAGGAGGTCATTCGGCCCATCACACCTCTGCCGGCTCTTTGAAAGAGCTGTCCAATTTAGTCCCACACCCCAGATTTTTCCCCATAACCCTGCAAATTAGTCCTCATCAACTACGTGTCCAATTAACTTTTAGAAGTTCCTATGGAATCTGATTCCACCACCCTTTCAGGTAGGGCATTCCAGATCTTAACAACCCTCTATGTGAAGAAATTTCTCCTCATTTTCCCTCTAGTTCTTTTGCCAATTATTTTAAATCTATACTCTGGTTACCGACTCACTTGCCAGAGGAAATAGTTTCTTCCAACTTGCTCTATCAAAACCTCTCATAATTTTGAATAGCTCTATTAGGTCTCCCATTAACCTCTCTGCTCTAAGGAGAACAATCCCAGCTTCCCCAATCTCTCCAGATAACTGAACTCCCTCATCCCTGGTATCACCCTGGTATCACCCTGGTAAACCTCCTCTGTACCCTCTCCAGGGCCTTGACATCCTTCCTAAACTGTGGTGCCCAGAATTGTACACAATACTCCAGTTGAGGCCAAGCCAGAGATTTGTAAATGTTTAGCATGACTTCCTTGTTTTTGCATTCATTTACAAAGCCAAGTATCCCATACACTTTCTTAACCACTTTCTCAACTTCTCCTGCCACCTTCAAGGATTTGTGAATATGCATCCCCAGGTCCCTCTGCTCTTGCACCCCCTCAAAGTAATTCCAGGAGTAGAAGCTTGTACAGGGTTGGGGCAGGAAGACCAGCTACAAGGCCATCAGAGAAATTGATCCTTGAGGTGATGAAGGCATGGACAATGGTTTTGGTAGCAGTTGGGGAGAGGTAGGGGTGGAGGCAGGCAATGTTGCTGAGGTGGACAAAACAAGTTTTGTTAATGGAGCGCGTGTGAGAATGGATGCAGAACACGGGGTCGAACAGTAAATCAATGATCCACACCTCCTGATCCAGCCTGAGGTGGCAGCCAGGGAGGTTGAAGGAGAAGGCCAGGGGCTAAGCCAACTGTTGATCATCTTACATAAGAACATAAGAAATAGGAGCAGGAGTAGGCCAATTGGCCCCTCGAGCCTGCTCCGCCATTCAATAAGATCATGGCTGATCTGATCCTAACCTCAAATCTAAAGAACACAAGAAGTAGGAGCAGGACCCGGCCACTCAGCCCCTGGGCCCGCTCCGCCACCCACAGGGCCCTGACCGATCCAAACTCAGCCTCATGTCCAATTCCTTGCCCGTTCACCGTAACCCCTAATTCCCTTTACCTCTAGGAAACTATCTATTTCTGTTTTAAATTTATTTAATGATGTAGCTTCCACAGCTTCCTGGGGCAGCAAATTCCACAGACCTACTACCCTCTGAGTGAAGAAGTTTCTCCTCATCTCAGTTTTGAAAGAGCAGGCCCTTATTCTAAGATTATGCCCCCTAGTTCTAGTTTCACCCATCCTTGGGAACATCCTTACCGCATCCACCCGATCAAGCCCCTTCACAATCTTATATGTTTCAATAAGATCGCCTCTCATTCTTCTGAACTCCAATGAGTAGAGTCCCAATCTACTCAACCTTTCCTCATATGTCCACCCCCTCATCCCCGGGATTAACCGAGTGAACCTTCTTTGTACTGCCTCGAGAGCAAGTATGTCTTTTCTTAAGTATGGACACCAAAACTGTACGCAGTATTCCAGGTGCGGTCTCACCAATACCTTATATAACTGCAGCAATACCTCCCTGTTTTTATAATCTATCCCCTAGCAATAAAAGCCAACATTCCGTTGGCCTTCTTGATCACCTGCTGCACCTGCATACTAACTTTTTGATTTTCTTGCACTAGGACCCCCAGATCCCTTTGTACTGCAGTACTTTCCAGTTTCTCGCCATTAAGATAATAACTTGCTCTCTGATTTTTCCTGCCAAAGTGCATAACCTCACATTTTCCAATATTGTATTGCATCTGCCAAATCTCCGCCCACTCACCCAGCCTGTCTATATCCCCTTGTAGGTTTTTTATGTCCTCCTCACTTTCTACTTTCCCTCCCATCTTTGTATCATCTGCAAACTTTGATATGTTAGACTCGGTCCCCTCCTCCAAATCGTTAATATAGATTGTAAAGAGTTGGGGACCCAGCACCGACCCCTGCGGAACACCACTGGCTACTGGTTGCCAGTCTGAGAATGAACCATTTATCCCAACTCTTGGCATTCTTTCTTTCATTTAGCCCCCCCGGAGGCATGGCAATCTGTGACTGGGATACTTCTGAAGAACCATCCAGCAGTACATTCAGTCAGCCCGTCATATATAGTATTCATGCCAACCGAACTGTTGTCTTTGAAATTGGAGCCTCAGCTTGCACTATTGCTCAGTCAAAACAAGGTGTGTCAACCTCTGTAGATGTGGATGTGAGGGTACTGGTGGATGTGAGGGTACTGGTGGATGTGAGGGTACTGGTGGATGTGAGGGTACTGGTGGATGTGAGGGTACTGGTGGATGTGAGGGTACTGGTGGCGTGCACACAACGTCACTGGTACAACCTGACCTCCACTGATCTTCCACATCTTTCGCCAGAAGTCTGAGATGGGGAGATTCTCATTGGGAAACCCATTGGTGACAGTAATGGAGCTGTGGAGAAAAATTAGCTATAGAGCAGTTACCACAAGGGTTCCTCAAATCCTAACTGGCAGCAGGACAAAAACTCCAGATAATCTGGGTGAAATGATCTAAACACATTTAAAATATGACTGTGCCCTTTAAATGAACTCTGTATCCTCCTAGAAAGATTAAGTATCATTAAACATGGGTGTAAATTTCATTGCAGCTTTTCCACACATGAATGTTGGGAAATTGTGTGCCGGACAATCTCCACCTAATTTAAATTACATAGAATTTACAGCACAGAAACAGGCCATTCGGCCCAACTGGTCTATGCTGGTGCTTATGCTCCGCATGAACTTCCTCCCACTTTTCTTCATCAAACCCTATCAGCATACCCTTCTATTCCTTTCTCCCTCCTGTACTTATCTAGCTTCCCCTTAAATGCGTCTGTTAGTTGCCTCAACTACTTCATGTGGTAGCAAGTTCCACATTCTAACCACCCTCTGTGTAAAGGTGTTTCTCCTGAATTCCTTATTGGATTTATTAGTGACTACCTTATATTATGACCCCAAGTTTTGGACTACCCCACAAGTGGAAACATCTTTACGTCTACCCCATCAAACCGCTTCATAATTTTAACAAGGTTCTCACCTATTTCAGGTGTTTCTTGCCATCAATTTCCCTGCCACCATAAGGTGCGCAATGCACAAAGTGGGCAGAGATGCAACATAAAGGATCTTTACCCACCTCTCTGCTGACGTTCACACAATTTCTATATGTGTATTGGGTGAACCTGAGCAGCAAACTCATGTTCCTGTGACCAAGAGGAGTCACACGCAGCCTGCTCAGCCCACCCATGTGGCCACTCCAAAGCCAAACCTGCTGGTATTGGGAAATGGGAACCTTTACCATTTCAGCTTCCCAGCGTCCCTGGTCAGGCACTCTATTTTGCCCCAACAATGTACCACAGCTTCAAACTCAGAAGAGAACCCTAGAGGCATTGTGATATTGTGAACCCCTGATGTATTGTGATATTTTCCATTTTCACAATAGCCAAACTGACAACACGGTTGCATAGTGGTTAGCACTGGTGCCTCACAGCGCCAGGGACCCGGGTTCGAATTTGACCTCGGGTGACTGTCTGTGTGGAGTTTGCACATTCTCCCCATGTCTGCGTGGGTTTCCTCCGGGTGCTCCGGTTTCCTCCCACAGTCCAAAAATGTGCGGGTTAGGTTGATTTGGCTATGATAAATTGACCCTTAGTGTTAGGGGGGGATTAAATATGTGGGGTTATGGGGATAGGATGGGATATGTTAGGGGGAATTAAATACGTGGGGTTACGGGGGTAGGGTGGGATATGTGTACTGTGGGGATTAAATCAGGGACAGGGTACTGGATTTGGATGATCAGCCATGATCGTATTGAATGGTGGAGCAGGCTCGACGGGCCGAATGGCCTACTCCTGCTCCTAGATTCTATGTTTCTATGTTTCTATGACATCTCTGAATTAGATTGTCAATGTAAAGGCAGTTAATGCTAAAGTAGGAGCAGGTTTCTACTTCGGGATTTTAATCATTGGGAACTGGTTTGAGACAATCAAGCACGTGGGACTTACAGCAAACAGACAGAGAAGATGCTACATCCCATCATTCTGGGCTGCATTTGATCCTAAACGCAAAGAGCAGCGTCCTAAGTCTATTGCATTTCTCAGTTCCCCATCTCTGGTTAATTATACATTGAAATTAAATGTACATATGTAATTGGCTGTGTGTTGGTGGTATGAACTCTGTTAATGATTTTATTGAACTCAACTCAATTAAGGCAGCTTGCTAATTTAATACAATCTAATTGCTCTGTACATTAAGGAAATGTTGCAAGGATTTTCAGAATTGGCCTTTGGTTTAATGGTGGGTGAGTCATTGTTGGTCTGGTTATGGAATGCTGTTAGCTCAGTGTGGGATTAAAATGACGGCAGGTTTTGTGGGAGTGAATGGCATTTTCTTCCTCAACATGAGTGCAGCGCTAAATGAGAATGTATGGAGAGTAATTATGAGGTAACAGCTGTCAACAATACATCAGACAGGTGGCACCGAACACTTCCCTGTGTGAGATTGTTTGAGGTTTTTAATACTTGGAGCAATTACTGCTTTTCTTGGAGATGGTTAAAGACAGACTGCCCAGTTCATGTGAAGCAAATGTTTTGTTTCATTTTAGAGGTGTATTTTTGTACAGATCAAGATGTGAGTTGTGGATGTTGGGAAATGGATCATCTTTCCAGTTTTGGGATGAGTGTCAGTTTTAGGTGTAGTGGAGGTTGGATGCAGCGTGAATCACATTTTTCTCTGTCCTAATTCCAGCCTGTAATGAGCCCCCTTTACTCCCAACTGGCTCCTTGTAGGGTCTGAGGTGGCCTGGAGGTTTTGGGTAGTTTGCGAGTCGAGACTTCCTAAATTCATTCCACTTGGAATCTGAAACTGGGGAGACTTCTATTCCGTCAGTCCGAGCTAAATTCAAACCATTCCCAGAAGTGATAGGACAGTATTCTACCCTGTTCTGCCACCCCTCTTAACACAGTGTGCTAACCCACTTTACCACCGAGTCACTCCTATTGGAATATTCCAATGACGTGTAACACAGAAGACATAGGGATGCACGACATATAGACCATATGTGATGATGTGATTTCATAGCTGTTCAAACTAGTCCATTCTGATCGTGATCGTGTGGAATTTAAGGTGCAATTATTGTACAACATGTTGAAAGGAAACCAAACACTCATGTACTCAATTTCCCTACAGCACAATTCGGATGTGCCTACAACGGTTCATCACTTTGATTTAGTAATGGGTCAAACCTACCATGACCATGTTATTTTTCACAGGAGTTTCAGATTTCCAAAAAGAAATAATAATGAAATAGATAATTTTAACAATAAAACGAAGATTCTTTCAGAACCCTTCACCCATTGTTACACTGATGGCTAATTTATACATTCAGGTCACAGGCTGTAGCAAGAGCTGTGCCCTATCTTAGTAATCCCTTTCCTTATCTGTTAGCCAGACTTCTAACTCAAATGGTTGCAAATCACTTTGTTTAGACTGAATGTATTATTTGGCACTTTTTTTTAAAGAAATATTTTGTATAAGCAAATTACTAAGATTTTTGCTTTTAATCTTTGGATATGATACAAAAATGTTTACCACACAGAGCTGCACAGAGAAATACAAAGACAAGGGTTTGGATTGTTCAATCTTGACCCAATTAGTTAGGAATCTCATTGAAAAATCCCAAGAGTCGGGGTCACTCTGCACTGGAGAGGGAGAGTAACCCTTCAACATTTGTGGCAACTGATTAGTGGAGATCTGCTTCAAAGCATTTCTACTGTGGAGACTCCCCTGTGCTCTAGTGCTAGTGTCTGTGCATTTTGTATCTAAGGTTCCAAATCTGACTTAGAGAAGCTCTGAGGGAACCACAGCAAAGAGAGTGTTAAATAGTTGAAAGGCTAGTACGTTATTTCTGACATGTAATTGTCAAGGAATGTAACAGAAAAATATAGGTTACACTTTTCTTGAGGATCTGTAAGCTGGTCACTTCAGGATCTCAGCCAGGTACTTTCATTCAAGGCTCTTTATACCTTTTAGTTTTTTAAAAACTGTAGGTAATGGTGTCTATTTTTCAGTGACTTTGGTTTTATTTAACAATCAGTTTTTCCATTAACATTCTGCAATGATCTGTTGATGCAATCTTTTGCAGATTCATAATGCGCTGAGAGGAGCAGGGACAACAGAATCATTCGATTACCTTCTGCATCCTTCGAGAAAGATCTTGGCTTCGGCAGTCATCTACAGAAGCTGTGGAGGTGGGACTTGCATTAAACTATGTGCCCATGACGCTGTGCCTGAGCTGCGTGCCACCCTGCACAGGACTGTTGTTTCTGACCACGTGGCTGGCGCTCTGCTAGAAGCAACCGCAGCCACCGGGGCAAGGAGTGCGCTTCCCAGTCCTTCGGGGGCACCCACTGGAAGAGCGATGCTTAAAGGTAAGTGTGTCAGAAAAGAGTGTTAGCACTGAGGAGACACGAGTCTGTCACATTGGGTCCAACTAACTCAGCTCAGGCAATGTTTTTACGTTTTACCTCATTAAATTTCGCTGTGCATTCGAAAATAATTTAGAATTTTTGCATTTTAACTCAGCAGAAATTTAAGTAAACTCTTGTTGCTCACACATTGAGATTTAAAAAAGAGGAAATCCTGGCATATATCTTTCTGCTAGAATGCTCCTTTCACATATTGAACGTCTTTCTGGAGAGTGAAGTGACCCCCCTCATGTTTTTTATTTCTCATTTACTGTTTGGACGTTCCTGCCTGCTCCCAGCGGGTCACTGCAGAAAGCATTCGACTTGTAGATTTATCAAAGTTGCTGACAGTGTTTCTGGCGTTAATTAGGAATTCTGCTAAAAGTGCTGCACCAAACAGAGCTGAGAAACCTTTAATTCTATTAATGAAGTGACAGATGGAATCCATCCTGCTCCGTTGCTGGTTTGTGTAGGAAATTTCTATTAGCGGCTGCAAGTGCTGACATTTTCATCTTCAGAAAATGTTGTGACCAAAACATTAAAGGCTTCAAAGAATTTGTACTGCAAAGGGGTTAAGTGTTGCATGTTCACTATGTGCTGTGAGATATTAAGTTGATCAATGGAATATTGAGGTATTTAAGGCCTGTGTGCTATCCGAGGATGAATAGGTGAGGTTGACATTACTAGTTGCAAAAATCAGATCTGAAAAGGGGCGTCGCTGCGACAGCACACCTGCTACGAACCCTAATGGGTGGTTTAGACTGAACTGTTCCATTTTTCCCAGCAGAAGCTATTCATGTGACCTTTGCGGTTTCATGCATAAAATACTAGCTAAAGCAATTAGTTCATTAGCAGGTGCTAATAATTCTTTAAGCGCAGTTTTTCCTATCTGGGCCACACTGTGCAGCAGAGCAAGGCACTACCAGTGGGGTTTAGCTTCTGTGGGGTTTAATAAAATTGTTGGCAGTGAACTTGTTGAATAACTCCACGAGCCATACTTGGAAGTGCAAGGAAGGTGCTTGTCTTTCCTTGCCCTTAATGAGGCTTCATTTGACGAGGTAAAACCAAAATGATTGTAGCCACCTGAATGGGATAAACACTCCCTATGTCTTTTAAATCAACCCTTTCTTCATTCTTACAGAAGCAAAATACTGCGGATGCTGGAAATCTGAAATAAAGACAGAAAATGCTGGAAATACTCAGCAGGTCAGGCAGCATCTGTGGAGAGAGAAACAGAGTTAATGTTTCAGGTCGATGACCCTTAGACGAAGGGTCATCGACCTGAAACGTTAACTCTGTTTCTCTCTCCACAGATGCTGCCTGACCTGCTGAGTATTTCCAGCATTTTCTGTTTATATTCCTTTCTTCATTCTATCTGCTTCATTTTTTCTTCCATTGTGGTTATCAGACTTATCCTACAAAACGTCATGGACTTCCTAGAAATAATCGCATCCCTGATACAGTAGAGTGTGCATTCTAGCACAGTCGGATGTGTGTGGGTTGGTGTTATGCCATGAGATGGTAAGATATGGATGGGTAAGTTGCCCGCCCACGTGATGTCTGGCTTAACGAGTGAAGGGCGGGCTGAAATTCCGTGACCCAGGCAGTGTTCTGGCAGCTGGGTGGGTGGGGACAGTATGTCGGTCGGTACTCTGGTTCTCGGACACTTTTTTTTTGTTATCTTGCCAAATTCCGGCCAAAATGGAAGTGGCCGATTCTTGAGTCTGCTCCTGACACGCGGCCGTCACAGAAAGAGGCAAGACTGGCAAAATGATGTCACCACTGGAACTTCCGCCAGTTGCCTTCAATGCTATGTGCGCCTGCATGAAGGCCTATTAGCGTGCCAGGACGCGAGGGTGGTGGAGTGTTGCCTCTTCAAAGGTTGGGTTCTGTACCGGGCGACTGACTGCAATCGGGAAAGCGGCAAGTTTGAAACAGTAGCATTTCAAAGAATAATTTCGCTGTCATAACTGGCCCACTTATGCTGTGGCAAAATGCTGTATCAATACCCCAGCGCCAGGCTAATGTGCGGAAAATGGCATGGGAACCCCCACCCAAAATACTAGCTGTGGGATTAGGGACGGTGTCACGGGGGCATCAGGGGGACGGGTGGAAGTTCCTTTCTGCTCCAGTTCTGTCCCAAAGAGGCTGTCCCGGAAGCTCTAGCCCAGGATTTTAAAAGAAATTTGCATAGAAGAGAGTGGGAATGATATTGATAATAATTTGGTATACATTTAATTTAAATATTTCAAAATGTGCAATCAAGTATTTTATGTTATATCCTAAATTAAACATGTTCATGGTTAATTCCCCCACGTCCCCCCACTCCGAAAATGCTGTAACGATTGAACAACAGCTTGCATTCACATAGTGCCTTAAAAGTACAAAAAAGTGCCAGAGCGCTCAAATTCACACGAAGGATGGGACCATAAGTAATTTGAACTGTAAACACAGTATTATGTCCAAATGGGAATTTTGATACATGACTTCTGAAGGCAGGATGTGATGTGGAATGAAGAGTTTTTAAATGCCAGGAGGAATTCATCACTCTTTACAAAAAGAGTTTTGGAGAATTTCAATCTCTGTATAAAGGTCACATTTTAAACTCTCCAGAGTATTTGTTTAACAAACATTGTGGCAGAGTCGTGAATGGGGAAATCCACCCATAATCCACTGTCTCCATTATAGAGCCCCGGAGGCGATGTTCTACGCTGAAAGGATAACTCTTTGGTCCCACGCTCCCAGGTAGGGAAGCACACTCATGGGGAGCATGGGTCAGAAAATCGGGTTGTAGCCTGAACCTGAAGCTCTCCTTCCTTGCCAGTGTGGCTCCCTCCTGGGAGCACGGAATTACCCCTTAAATGTCTGTTCCCAGACCAACTCTACCTCAGGAATAAAACTGCGCGCAGAGAGGTGGCCGAAAGATGCCAATAAGTGTACAGATAGCTCCTGTTATTACACTTAAGGCCAATTCAGACGAATCTGCATCCAGTTCCTTTCTCCTGCACCTTGGAAATTAGAGGTAGCGATCCCAGTATGCCACTCCTTGACGCACCTGGGAGCAGATATCATAAAGTAGTTCACTCCCAGCCTCTGCTCTTCTGTCCATTAAAGTCAATGGCGTATCAACTTTATGCCCCTTTCAAAAGACTGAAAAATCTTATTGATCTCTTTTGGATTGGGTTAGACGTCCAATTCTTCATTTAAAAAAAAATCTATGAACAGATGGGTTGAGGCCCCATACAACAAGCCTCTTCCTTACCTTATTTGGCTGCATGTGCAGTGCCTTTATCAGCAGAAAAACCCGAAGCAGTGAACAATCACAAAAGTGTGCTGACAGGCAGTGGCCATGCCCTCCATCTTGCCAGCACGGTTCATAAGGATCATTTTCATTTCCTGGCTAAATTTTATTGTTCTGTCGACTACACAGCAGTAAGTCTTGGCCCCTGTTGTTTTGCAACCTGTTTTCAAAGTTCTCTTCAAATTGGGCAAAATAAGATTCCCTTTGAAATCATGAGGTGCAACCACCACAAGGACTATCACAGCATTGAGTGCTTGCCAGCACTGGCACTGAGGGCTCGCTGTATTGCAGTGTACTGTCATACCAGCATACAGCACTGTCACATCTCTGAAAGCTACAATACACGAACGACGCAATATTTACATATTTAAGACAACGGCTACTAAACTGAATCTACAATCCCCAAAGATCCTGGTTCCGAATGTACGTATTTTCCATTTCATGGAGCGAGGATCCTGACTCTTGGGAGAGTTTTAACCCCAGAAACGGGTGGTTTGGGGTTGGGTAGGAGGTTAAAGTGTTAAAAAACTGAATCCCAACTCCAACCCGCCCACTTCCAGTTTTAACAGAGGCGGGACGGTGGGGGGTGGGGGGCAGGCAGCCAACCCACTGCGGACCGCTCATTTAAATATTATAATGAGGCTGGCGTGCCTCAGATTTAACCATCATCACAAATTTAACTCTGGCTGGTCGGGTTTCGCAGGCCTCGAGGACCCGACAGCTGAAGTAAAGCGAGGACTGCTGGACACAACAGGTAAGTGTCTTTACACTTACCTCCTGGATCCAGCATCCCTGCTTCACCCACCCCCCGCGATCGGAGACCCCGCCCCCACGCGAGGCCTCCGATCCCCCCCCATGTGGCATTTGATCGCCTTCCTGAACTCCGCTGTCCAGCCCCGATCCCTCCGCCCCCGCCCTCCCCCCCCACCCCCCCCACCCTCCCCCGATACTTGGGCCCGATCTTTCACCCACCCCCGATGCTCCGGCCCTGATTTACCCCCCACCACCCACCCCCCCCCCCCCCCCCCCCCCGTGATTCTCCGGCCCCAATCCTTTCCCCCGATCCTCCTCTGGCCCCTCCATCTGGCTGGCTGCAGGTGGGAAACAGAGCTTTGAAATAGAAGTCAGGCCCTGCTGTTAAAATCGGCAGGGCCTGCAGGAAACCAGTTCTGCTGGGTTTCCCGACCGCTTTCTAGTCCCCCGCTCCCAGCCCACCTCCACATTAAAAATACGGCCTTGTTTCCTGACCTGCTGTTCCCACCTGTGTACTGGAATGGAATGTGATTGGCTGTCGAGCGTCACCTTCTC
Source organism: Squalus acanthias (assembly GCA_030390025.1). NCBI lineage: Eukaryota > Metazoa > Chordata > Chondrichthyes > Squaliformes > Squalidae > Squalus > Squalus acanthias. The sequence continues at coordinate 36,538,446 of CM059438.1, forward strand.
CCGATGCAGCTTTTTAAAGGTGGGCCTTGTGGTGATTTTGTTGCTGGTGGAGCTCATTGATTAATGTTTGCATCTTTTCGTTATCAGTGAGAGTGATTGATTGCTTCTGCAGTCTGCTTCAGATCATTTATCAGACTTTATGTGGAACTGCCCACAGCTAACCATGAAACAAGCTGCTGCTCGGCACTTTTTATGACCATTTATTACGTTTAAAATATGCTTCAAGGGCAAAATAATCTGGTGTAGATTTACTTTAAAATAAAAGTTAATTTGCTTCACAAGCAAGCCCAGATAGGCCCAGAGGTTTCGCTTTTCTGAAAGAATAACATTAAAAGAAAAATATTCTGAGCAGAAATGAAACCGTCATAAGGTAATAAATTAAGTGTAGAAATATTCTCGTGACAAATTAAAAATATATCTCACACCTTAACATTTTTGTATATATAATGACAGTGTATATTGTTAATTAAAATAGAGTTTTGTTTTTAAAATGACTTAAAATTAGTCATAATTTTGACAGGAATATTCTGACGACAACCAGAATGACAACTTTGGAACGTTTTGCTGGCCAGAGTTCGGAGGTCATAATTCATGGGTTTGTAGTTCCATTTACGAGATTGACAAGACGACAGCAGACAATGATGTAGAATGGAGCATGGCGTGTCCAGTGGCTGTCAGGTTTATGGTACGGCTGCTGTGTGACAAGGACAGATAAATGAATGTGAGCAATATCTCAGTGTGCAGGGCTGTAAGAAAGTCCTTTCGGCAATAACATTACACTAAAGTTTATTTGAATGAAATCAGTGGTTAGTACAATGCAATGTACTGTTAGTCCAACTTGCGTTACTGGGTGGCGCGGTACGATGGACTAGTCATAGAGTCATAGGGGTAAAAATTCACTTGGTTGCGCCTCCCGTTAGCGCCTTAAGAGGGCGCTAATGGGGCGCAAAGCCGCTAACGCCCGGGTGCAGCGATGTTTGCGCCGCTCGAGAACTTAACTTGAGATTGTGCGGCGGCGCTAAAACTTACCGCTGCGACCACCTGCGCGCGCAGATTGTGACGTCATTCCATGGTGCAACGCCCTTGTGGCGCCCCGTAGCGGAAATTGAGTGGCGCCCCCTGCCTTACCGCCTGGCGCTTCCAACGACCGGAAGACTGGAACGCTATCAATCGCTGTGGGGCTGGGGGGGGGCGCTATTTAAAGGGGGCCTCTTCCTGTCTTTTATTGTTGGTGGCATTTTTGAACTACGCATTCTGAGAGAGAGAGGGAGAGACTTCTGGAGAGATTCAACGTTGTGTGAAGGAGTTTTGGGTACTGAGCAGCACTTTGCAGGTTCATTTTGATTTGCCATTCCTTGTATCGATTTAGCAGAGACTGTGGGAGTTGCACTCTGAGCTCTTTGCCTGGTACTCTCCATTGTTCTTTCCAGCACATTTGATGTGCAAGTCTCTCCAGGCCGAGATTCAAGGCAGCAATGAACAGGATGTGGATGGAAAGCAAGATTAACCATCCCCTTTAAGAACTGGCCCGTGCCATTGTGTGTGTGTTCCATTGCTGACTGACATTACATGAGCTTCGCCAGTGCTCCGAGTTAGCGCCTCACTGCTCGGCCTTTGCGCCTTAAGAGAGGTGTGCAGCGCCTGCTTTAGCGCTCCACTCACCTCCCGGGGCGGTAAAAGTGAAGTTTCCTGTCAGTGCCGATAATTAGCGCCAGGCGCTAATATTTGCGTCCGGACGATATTTGCGCCCCAAATGGGGCGCGACCTAATTTCTACTCCATAGATTTATACAGCACAGAAAGAGGCCCTTCGGCCCATCGTGTCTGCGCCGGCCATCAAGCCCTGTCTATTCTAATCTTATTTTCCAGCACTTGGTCCGTAGCCTTGTATGCTATGGCGTTTCAAGTGCTCATCTAAATGCTTTTTGAATGTTGTGAGGGTTCCTGCCTCTACCACCCTTTCAGGCAGTGAGTTCCAGATTCCAACCACCCTCTGGGTGAAAAAGTTTTTCCTCAAATCCCCTCTAAACCTCCTGCCACTTACCTTGAAACTATGCCCCCTGGTTATTGACCCCTCTACTAAGGGGAAAAGTTCCTTTCTATCTACCCTATCTATGCCCCTCATAATTTTGTTCACCTCAACCAGGTCCCCCCTCAGCCTTCTCTGCTCTAAGGAAAACAACCCCAGCCTGTCCAGTCTCTCTTCATAGCTGAAGCGCTCCAGCCCAGGTAACATCCTGGTGAATCTCCTCTGCACCCTCTCCAATGCAATCACATCCCTCCTATAGTGTGGCGACCAGAACTGCACAAATTATTCCAGCTGTGGCCTAACTAGCGATTTGTACAGCTCCATCATAATGACTATTATTAGGAATTGCGTGATAGTGTCTCGCATTAGAAAATGCACATTGCAGGTGAACCATGTTATAGCTGCAGCACGTAAATAATGAAAGCGATGTGGAACTGTTGGATTCGAAGTGTTCCATTGAAGCTCTTGTGTTAGCTTTGAGAGGCCTGTCCCAGTGTCAGTGGGGGTAACTTTGACATTGGGCGATAGTGTAAAAGAGGTGCTATGGAATCAGCCACCCATTATACATCTTCAATGACATCAACAGAAATGAAAATCGGAAGAGATCTGATATCACCCGTTTATAATATCGCCCCAATCCAAATGAACCCCCCGCCTCCCCTTCCCCCCAGTGAGCCTAACAAAGGCAGAGATGTGGATAGTTTACTCTTTTGTCGATCAACTTGTTCAATTATCACGCACAGACACACACAAAAAAAGCGTAAAGATTTCAATTGTGTGTCTGTGATGTCATCATGTAGCGTGTACTGTTCTCCTGGATACTTCTGGTAGAGACCTTGGGGGAGAAATTCGGTATCGCCCCGTTTGGGGCGTAAAGTTTAGTGCCTGGCGCTAATTATCGCCTCCGACTGCAAACTTGGCTTCTATCGCCCCTGGAGGTGATTGGAGCGCTAAATCAGGCGCTACACACCTCTCTTAAGGCGCTAACGCCGAGGAGCGAGGCGCTACCTCAGAGCGCTGGCGAAGCTCATGTGATGTCAGTCAGCAATGGAACACAGACACACTGGCACCGGCCAGTTCTTAAAGGGGAGGCTCGATCTTGCTCTCCATCCACACCCTGCTCATTGCAGCCTTGAATCTCGGCTTGGAGAGACCTGTACATCAAATCTGCTGGAAAGAACAATGGAGAGGCCCAGGGAAAGAGCTCAGAGTGCAGCCCCCATAGTCTCTTCTAAATCAGTGCAAGGAAGGTCAAATCAAAATGAACCTGCAAAGTGCTGTTCAGTATCCAAAACTCCTTCACACAGCGTTGAATCTCTCCAGAAGTCTCTCGCTCTCTCTCAGAATGCGTGGTGCAAAAATGTCGCAGACAAAAAAAGGCAGGAAGCAGTCGCCTTTAAATAGCGCTCCCCTAGTCCCTTACCGACTGTAAAACGCTCCCCTCAACCTTTTGTTGCTAGCAGCAGGCGGTAAGGCCACTCAATATCCAGTCTGGGGCGTTACCGGGGCGTTGAACGCTCGACTGACGTCATGATCTGCGGGTGCAGGAGATCGTGGCGGTAGTGTTTAGCGCCGCCGCAAAATGTCTGATCAATTTCGTGAGCGGCGCAAACGTCGCCACATCCGGGCACTAGTTGCTTTGCGCCCCATTAGCGCCCTCTTAGGGTGCTAACGGGAGGCGCAAAGCAACTGAATTTTCCCCCCCTTCTCTATAAACCTTACCAGGCCATAGCAAGGTTCAAGCATCAAAACATCCAATATGGCGTGGGAATCTCCCACCTGTGCAAGGCACGTGTCATAAGAACTCAAATCATAACGTATTTAGACAGCGCCTGCACCAGATGGCACACATCCTCAAATCCTGAAGTAAATGAGCAAGTATTGAAAACTAGAAGATAGATGATACAATCTCGATATTGAAAATTGAATGAGAAAAATATCAGAGAATCGTACAAAAGCAAAAAACTTGATGCTGGAAATCTGAAATAAAAACAGAAAATGCTGGAACCACTCGGCAGATCAGGCAGCATCTGTGGAGAGACAGTTTCCCTCTCCACACATGCTGCCTGACCTGCTGAAAAGAAAAGAAAGAAAGACTTGCATTTATATAGCGCATTTCACGACCATCGGACGCCTCAAAGCACTTTACAGCTAATGAAGTACTTTTGGAGTGATGTCACTGTTGTAATGTGGGAAACATGGCAGCCAATTTGCGCACAGCAAGCTCCCACAAACAGCAATGTGATAATGACCAGATAATCTGTTTTTAGTGATGTTGATTGAGGGATAAATAAATATTGGGCACGACCCCGGGGATAACTCCCCTGCTCTTCTTCGAAATAGTGCCATGGGATCTTTTACGTCCACTTGAGAGAGCAGACGGGGCCTCGGTTTAACGTCTCATCCGAAAGACAGCACCTCCGACAGTGCAGCACTCCCTCAGCACTGCACTGGAGTGTCAGCCTAGCTTTATGTGCTCAAGCTGAGCATTTCCAGCATTTTCTGTTTTATTTCAGAGAATTGTAGGCCTCTTAGCTTCATATTAATAGTGGCAGAAATGCTTAAGGGCATTTTACAGGTTCTTTCATAGGTCATCTAAAACAGGCAGAGGCTGCAAGACCTATCTGCATGGATTTAGAAGCATTAAGTAATGACTCACGTCTGACAAATCTACTGGAATTCTTTGACGAGATGACTAAATTAGCAGATGAGGGCTATCAAATGGGATATAATTTACTTGGATTTTCAGAAGTTATTTTGGGAAAGTTTCACATCTGAGGCTTTTGAAAGATACTAATGCTTGTATAATTAATTGCAAGTTATCTAACTGGATTATGAACTCCCTTGGTAATTAAAAAGGTGATACCGAACAAATGTGGCTTGGACCACCTCTGTAAAGACAAATACTCCATAAATAACATATTTTGTTTTAAACTAGGAGCTGAACAATTTACTGGCTTGCAAGCATATTCTATATTCTTCACCATCAGTTGTACAACAGCAGCAAATTATTCCCATTGTAGAAGTAAGAGGTATTGATAAAAATAAACCTTTTTGATTTTGATGATTTCCTAGTCATTGGCGAAAGAGTCCTGATAAGAGTAATTTCTTGTTATTAAATGTCTGTAATTGTATTCAGCACACAAGGATTGGAGAGGCAGCATTCTTTTGAAGATTTGCAGACAGTAAGGTAAAATGGAAATGCTGCACATTCCCTGTGCTAAATATGTCCTGCACATTAAAGTGAAGGATAGGATATCAATGCCAGTGAATGGAATCTTTTTTTCTCTTTCTGTCCCCATTGCCAGTGCCAAGTACTCCCCAGTTGGATATGACCGGGGTTTACCAAAGGTATAGGTTCCTCTACTTTGTCCCAACAATGTGCCATAACTCTAACCTCAGAAGGGATCTCCCTACTGCACCAGCATGAACTGTGGGCAGATGGTGACTCGGAACTAGGCTGAGAATCTCAACAAATTTCATGCAGAATCCTTATAGCCACCAGAGAGATTACATTTCTAGCCATCTTCCAAGTGAAAGATTACTGTACCTGAAAATGATCCTTTTATTGTACACTGACACGGTGAAACCAGCACACTGTTCTGTCACCCTTTTGTATCTGAGCTGGGAGCCTTCATTCCCCACAACCGACAAACCTCAACTTGATGAGCACAAGAGTATATAAATTTAAATCCACTTTATACGATAGTCTCCAAGAGAGAGGGATAGAGGACGAGCGAATTATACACATAACAGGCAGGTGATTATGGCAAGTGTATTGCACCATTTTAATCAGCAACATTGGCAGATATGCATTGCATGAGCTATCCAAAGTTACTGTGAGAGTCCACATGACAAATTTAATAACTATTCCCACAGGGAAAACCTGATAGGAATGTATGATAAATCAAAATAAGAACAGTTTTTAAAATAGACTCTGTTCTATCCCAATAAGACCTCTTACATCAAATTACAGGAAACTTTCGATAATCCGGCACCGACGGGACCGGCGTGGTGCCGGTTGATCGAAAGTGCCGGATTACAGAGAGGTATACTTACCAAGGTACGAGAGCCCCGTACACGGCCACAGGCTTAACAATTGGGACCCGGAGAGGGAAAGTAAACGAGACTCCGGCTTTTTCCTCCGTGGCGGCGACAGGTCCGAGTCGGAAGAACGTTGACCCCCCTTTCGTGGGGGCGAAAGGTCAGAATCGGGGTCTTGTCTGTATAATAAAACTTACCTGATTTTTGCCGGTTAAGCGAGAATTCCGGATATTTGGGTGCCGGATAAACGAAAGTTTCCTGTAATATCATTGAGAGGGCTGAATAGGCTCAGTCTTTGCCATGATCTCCATCAACCCATGGTTCTGTGTTCAGGTAGCAGGATCTGTATAGTACTTGAGCTGGACAAAGACAAGATGAACAATGGCACTGCAATTGCTTTGTCTCCTGGATTTGATCGTCCATCATTCCTTGCTAGTATGGGTTTGAAAGAAGTAGTCGCTGCTTTGCTTTCCCTGAAACAGCAGACATTAGTGGGCTGGATTTTCAATGACCCGTGGAGTCGGGTTTGGAGTCGGGAGGGGGCGGGGGGGTTAAAGTTGCAGATTCGGGGGTCCCGACCCCATCTCGACTCCAACCCGCCTCCATGCCAGTTTCTCTGGCGGCGGGTACCCGACCTGTTCTGAGACCCGACTCCCCGAGGCGGGAAGGGATTAGTGACAATTAACTGCCTGTTAACAGGTAGTTAACAGGCAGTTTTTTGCATAATCCCTATTTTAAAAAGAAAAGTGTGGGCTTCCCGACAGGTGGCAACCACTCCAAGTTATCGGGTCGGGCCGTGGGTCTGCAGGGGTTGGAGGGGTCGATATGTCCGGTGGGCAGGTGAGTGATGGGTGCATGTGTGCAGAGGTAAGTGTGTAAGGTAAGTGCTAAGTGTTGGAAAAAGTTTTACTTACCTTAACTTCCTCCTGCAGGTGTCAGCCCTTCAGTTCTCGGGAGTTAGAAATCTCACTGGCACAGAAAGCAGGAAAGCCGTGGTTCTGTCAGAAACGGCAGCCTTCTGTTTTCTGTACTGGAATGATTTCTAACTCAGCCTGAGAGGAAGGACTGAAGTTAGAAATCATATTGTGAGTGTTTGACAGCTTCACAGAGCTGTCAAACGCTGATATTTCATCTGTCAAAAGCTCTTGACAGATGAAATGTCAGTCTGTGACGTCACCTGTTGCCGGGTGGCCCTTAATTGGCCTGCTGAGCCCACTGGGCGGGCTCAACAAGGTCAATCAAGGGAAAATACAGTGGGTTGGCCACATCTCGATGGAAGCGGGTTCACAAGCCAGAATGTGTGATTCCCGACCCCAACCCGACTCCAACTTCAAAATCCAGCCCAATGGGTCTAGGTTATCCTGTTTATTCTCATGTCCTACTTACCCTCCTTCTTAGCCAAAGCGGGTGGCAGTCCTTTCCCTCCATAAGCACTACAGCCTAGATTATCTATGGAAATGCTCTCCAATTCCACAGATAATCTAGGCTGTAGCACTTCTGTGGGTATTTCATTGGGGATTCTCTCACTTGCCCACCATAACTTTGGCAGAAGAACAGCAGAAACCTCAGGAAAATGGCGTTTATAATGGACGATCGGGAGAACTCCCACAGAAATTCACCTCTAATATTTTTGCATTCAAAGAAATTAAGGCTATTTTGATAGCCGAAAAGGAATATTAGATTTAATAGAGGTGCTCAAAATGATGAAACTGTTTTCACTGACAGGAGGGTTGGTAACCAGAGGACACAGATTTAAGATAATTGATAAAAGAACCAGGGGGGATGTAGAGGAGAATTATTTTGTTCAGCGAGATGTTATGATCTGGAATGCACTGCCTGAAAGGGTGGTGGAGGCAAATTCAATAGTAACTTTCAAAAGGGAATTGGATATATACTTAAAAATGAAAAATTTGCAGGGCTCTGGGGAAAGAGCAGGCGAGTAGGACTAATCGGTAGCTCTTTCAGAGAGCTGACACAGGCATGATTGGCTGAATGGCCTCCTTCTGTGCTGTATGATATTATGATTATGAAATGCATGTGTGTGCTGATGGACAAAGGATGTACTAGTCTCCAGACTGCAGGCCTTCAGCAGATCAGTGTATCAAAGAGATTTTCTTCTGGATATGTATTCTGTGAGGAATATTAGTGTTGGGAAAATAAAGCACCTTTTTCACTTTCAGCACTCAGTATCAGAAGTGAACACACTCTGGCCAAATATATCACAGGACGGATGCAAAGTAAAGCTTCTTCGACTCCACCGCAACAATGTACACAGCCCTGACCCCAAAGAACACCTGCTACTGCATCAGAATGAATTTTTACATTTTCCATTTCTCTGACTGAAATTACCAATTTGTGTGAGAGTAGAAATAAGGGCAGTTTTATGCTTTGGGCCTAGGAAATAGGTTGAGGTTATCTGAAGTCCTTTTAAGTGGGACCCTTACAGCTAACGGAGAAAGGAGGAAGGGTATTTTTTTTCCTATCAGCCTGGGCTGGATTGGAACCCAGGTCCCTGACATTAAAGAACAATGATTTGGCCCCCACTGCGCTCCTGCTCATCCAAGTGATTTACTGAGCACTGTTTGACATATAGCATATAAAACTATTCCTAGGAGATGTACTTTTGGCTGTACAAATTGTGGCTAAATACTGTACAAGAGCTTTGCTTCACGCACTCTGAGGCAGAGTGCCAGAGCTATTGCTGTTAACGTGACTTGAGAGAGCAATATTCAGGAACCTGCTAAAAGTATTTTCTTCTTTCTTCGTCTGTCAGCAAAATTAACAAGGCAAAATGACTGGGAGCGACTCCAAATGGGGAAGCAGGCTGGTGGGGATTGGTGGCATGGCTTTATTTATTTCAAGCATGACTGCATGACATCTTGGGCTGTCGCAAGGTTAAACAAGATCTCATTAAATATACTGCAATTAAAACAACTTGGGAATCCAGGGCACGCCTGCCATTTCCAAGTACTGTGGTGTTTATCTCAATGTACAGATGCCGCTTAGTATGTTTGTATTTGCAACTCTGGCAGAATTGAAGCCTTCTACTGATAAAAGCACACGTGCTACTTGCCTTGATTTACTGACTCACTCTGCTGCCTCTATCTTTGCTCAAACCCCCCCATAGTAAATCCTTAGTGACAAACCTGGGAGCGACAGGAATTGAGGACAAGCAGTCCAATGTCATTCCAACCAACAGATGGGGAATTTATTTCCTGCTGGTTGTAAACACAATCCCCGTTTACTGCCAGCTTAATAACTGAAATAAGAAAAGAAGCCGCAAATATGCAGAAGATCCCTCAATGACAACATGTAGTTGTATAGGGCCTGTAATGCAGAAGGTATCCCAGTGCACTTCACAGAGGAGGGAGGAAAATAGATGTAAGGAATAAAGGAAGCGACACCAATGGTGCCAGAGTCAGGAGAGGAGATCAAACGCTTGCTTGAAACGATTACTTTTGAGGAAGATGGAGGGAGAAGTGCAGGAGGGCAGGGAGGGAATTCCAGGGACTGGGGCCAAGGCGATTGAAGGCTCCGCCGCCAATGGTGAGATGAAGGGGACGCACAAAAGGCCAGAGTCAGCGGACTGAAGGTTGTGTGAGGGGATGTAAGGCTAGAGGAGGTTGCAAAGGCGGGCTGGGGCAAGGCCATAGATGGATTTGAAGACAATAATTTTAAATTTGAATGTGTTGGAGGACAGGGTGCCAATGCAGGTCAGGGGGAATTGGGTGATGGGCAATTGGGACTTATTGCACAAACTCAAGTGTAGGATGAGATGCTTTGAAACGTGTTAAAGATGCATTGCAATCAATCTTTGCATCTCTGGCACTTGATGTGCTTAAAAATGGCCAATGGTGACATTTATTTTCAGGAAATAACCCACCGTGATATCTGTGCTCCTCTAATTCTGGCCTCTTGAGCGTCCCTGATTTTAATCGCTCCACTGTGCCTTCAGCTGCCAAGGCGTTAAACTCTGGAATTCCCTCGCTAAACCTCTCCGTCTCTCTACCGCCCTTTCCTCCTTTAAGACGCTCCTTAAAACCTACCTCCTCATCTGCCCTAATATCTCCTTATGTGGCTCAGTGTCAAATTTTGTTTTTGTTTTAAAGCGCTCCCGTGAAGCACCTTGGGACATTTTACCACGTGAAAGGTGCTATTGTTGTTGAAATCGGAAGCCAATTTTTCTGAAGTGGATTATTGGAATAGTGAGGCACAGACTACATGAGAAAAATTACCTTATTTTTAAATAACATAAAGAGCATTGACATTTTTTTTTTCCAATTCAAATTCTGTGCTTGCTTTTTGATCTCGGGGAGGAACTGACCTCTGCATGTGTTGAGTGTCAATGTGATGCTGTTTCCTCCAGTTCCTGTGCGGGGATTCAGCACACAAATATGAAGGAGTGCCTAAAATAGCAGTAAAGGAGATAATATTAATTTGGTGGAACAGAATGGCACAGAATTCAGCAGCACTTAATAAAATAGTCGAAGCAGTGCCTGGGGACCTTGAGGCAAATTCATTGAATTGGGTAGACACAGTATTCTGAAATAAAACTCAGCCCAGCATCTTGAGATATAACTTAACCACAAACGAGCATGTCAAAGCCTCTAGTTCTCAGACAGACTGACGTTTGCTTGCGAACTCCTCCATGCTCCTGCTGTTCTCCCTGGAGCAGCATGTTTGCGTTCTGTGTCTGATTGAACAATAAATAAAATTAGAATTAAGCAAGTGTTTGTTGTCGATTATGAAGGGTGCAGTTTGGCACATTGAGGGCAATTATAAACTTTGGCCCAAAACGGGCACACATTTGGCACTTGCCCAAGGCCACCAGCAAGAGGCCATTTTCAGGTTTGGCCTCATCTCAATTTAACCGCCGAGCTGCGAGCACCAAGCAGGTGCCCGTCTGCAGCGCGCCGTTTTCGAAAAGCTGGGGTAGTTTTGTGGGGCCCGGAGGAACACTCCAGCTCCTCTGAGCCCCACAGAAATTCTCCACCCACCCCCAATAAACTTCCCAGGCCGGTATTAGAGTGGTCATTAGCGGCCCCTTGAAGGACCGCTGGTAAGGCCGCTCAGTGCCTGGTATAACTTAGCCTAGCGTACACGGCTCACGCCCTGCTCATTTGTACATGAAAATTACAATCAGCGTCCTACAACCGTCGTAGGACACTCATTTGCATATCTAAACGGCCTCCTGCATGTTTTGGGTGGAAGTGCTGACTGTCCATGTAAAAGCCTGCTTGAAAACTCAACAAGCGGGCGTTGGGCGTCAAACAGGTGTCCAAGGTTGCCACCCGATTTGGCTCTGCCGATTGCCCCGTTTTTCAGGTGAGAAACGGACAAGTGGCATTTGAAAATCACCCCATTGTCCTGTTACCTCTGACTGTCAATCCAACAAGAGTGGTGAGATGGAAATGGTAGCACTCTCGCCTCTGAGTGAGAAGATTGTGGGTTCAAGCCCCACTCCAGAGACTTGAGTACATAATCTAAGCTGACACTCCAATGCAGTACTGAGGGAGCGCTGCACTGTCAGAGGTGCCATCTTCCGGATGAGACGTTAAACCGATGCCCTGTCTCAGATGGACGTAAAAGATCCCATGGCACTATTTTGAAGAAGAACAGGGGAGTTCTCCCCAGTGTCCTGGCCAATATTTATCCCTCAGCCAACATCACTAAAATAGATTATCTGGTCATTATCACATTGCTGTTTGTGGGAACTTGCTGAGTACAAATTGGCTGCCACATTTCCTATATTACAACCGTGACTAGACTTTAAAAGTACTTAATTGGCTGTAAAGTGCTTTGGGACGTCCTGAGGTTGTGAATGGCACTATACAAATGCAAGTCTTTCTTTCTCCCTTCCAGCTCTAAGAGCCCTCTTAAATGAGTTAAAGAAAGACTGGGAGTGGTGCTGAAATTGTGCTGGGAGTGGGATTGGGATTGGTGCTGGGAGTGGGATTGGGATTGGTGCTGGGAGTGGGATTGGGATGGTGCCTGGAGTGGGATTGGGATTGGTGCTGGGATTGGGATTGGTGCTGGGAGTGGGATTGGGATTGGTTCTGGGAGTGGTGTTGGGATTGGTTCTGGGAGTGGTGTTGGGATTGGTTCTGGGAGTGGGATTGGAATTGGGGCTGGGAGTGGGATTGGGATTGGGGCTGGGAGTGGTGTTGGGATTGGTTCTGGGAGTGGTGTTGGGATTGGTTCTGGGAGTGGTGTTGGGATTGGTGTCTGGGAGTGGTGTTGGGATTGGTGTTGGGATTGGTTCTGGGAGTGGTGTTGGGATTGGTGTTGGGAGTGGGATTGGAATTGGGGCTGGGAGTGGGATTGGGATTGGGGCTGGGAGTGGGATTGGGATTGGGGCTGGCAGTGGGATTGGGATTGGGGCTGGGAGTGGGATTGGGATTGGGGCTGGCAGTGGGATTGGGATTGGGGCTGGGAGTGGGATTGGGATTGGGGCTGGCAGTGGTGGGGTAGGGAGAATTCACTGGATGCAGTTGTCAATCCAATCTGTCCCAAAGGTGAATTACCTTGGTGTTGAAATTTGTAGATTATGGGGAAGTGCCTGAAGGTGTGGTCGGTGATGGATTTTAGGCAGGCTTTTGAATTTAGGGAGGGATTTAAGAGGAGAATTCTGGAGTGCTGGGATTTAGCGACTGCAACCTCTACAGCCAAAGGTGCAGTAAAAGGAGAGGAAAACACGCTGTAAACCAGAATTGGAAAAGCTGAGTTTGCAAAGTGGGATGTACCTGGAGGAGTTTGCAGACATAATGCGAAGCAATGGCAAATGAGGAAGAGGATTTTGAATCATTGCATGGGGTGGGGGGAGGGTGTATCAGGGCGGTTGGGGATAGGTGAGTGGGATTTAGTACAGGAAAAGTTGTGTGCAGCAGGAGTGCGTCCTACTTTAATAACATTACTTGTAGGAAATTTATAAACAAAAAGCCTGGAATGTCAGGAAGCATGTCTTTGTAGATTTTTTGAATAAGTGAAATATTGTCATCTTATTGGAATCATTATTTTGGTGCAACTGGGCATCTTTAATCCTGAGAGAAATAGCATAAACCAATATATAAACTATCCATGTCAGGCATGGTCCGGCCCTTTTAATAGGAAGGGATGGAAAACTGCAGAATGAGTCAGCCCCTTGTACCCTCATCCCAGGGACCGGTTTAAAGCAACAGTGGCTGTGCTGGGGAACGAGCCATAGATCCACCTTTGGTCAGGGAATCCTTCAGTTTCAGAAACTCAGAGAGCTGAGGGAAAATTAACTTATAACTTTGGGCATGGGGTGGGGAGACGGGAAAAGGTGAAGGGAAGATGATGAAAATAAGTGGACAAGCTTATTATGAATTAACCAGTCTGCAAATTAGCTGTAAACTGTGACGCATAACCCAAAGTGTAATGTGATGTATTATAGAGCTTGCAGTACCAAGTGCTGGCTTAAGTAGGACATGAGTCAGTGTTGCGATGTTTGATAGCCCCCTTTGGAGTCACCCAATCTGTGCTCTTATCTGTAAGTGATGGTAACCTGATCTACTTTAAGGCATCTGACTGCCTGTCTCCTTCATAGCTTGCATGAAGCATGATAGATATGTGTTTTTGTCACAGTGTGATGCACTGATCTAAGCAGCTGCAGCCTGACAGCTAACGTGGACAAGTGTAGTGTGTTGTCATTCTGTGAGCTCGAAGTACCTGCTTCTGGGTGGTTTTACGGTGACTTGCAGTGATTTGCTATGTGAGCAGGATGGATGATTCCTTCATAAGTGAGTTGGCACATCTCTCATTAAAAATCTCCTTCAGTTTTTTGTGATCTGTGGTGCTCTATTGATAAAACTTCAGCACTGCTCTTTAAAAGGAAAGTTGTGTTCCACTGACTGACGAATTGTAATTTGTTTTTTCGTTCTGTTGAATGGGAGAAATCCCTGTCTGTATAAAGTACAATGTGTCAAAATGTGGGGCTTGTTTTCTGAAATTCTGTCTTTTGTTGATGCCTTTTCGTCACATTGACAGGTTTAGTCCGAGCAGAAATGTAATCTTTTCAGTTGGAAATTAATTCACGAAGGTGTGCTTATTGCCGTGTCATGAATAGCACTGCCTGTTAGTGAACTCCATTCATCTTAGATACCACCTGTTTTCTCATGTATGCACAGTGCTACTGTGCAAAGCTGAACGAAGGGGTTTGTTGACTTCACAATGAATACTTAATTACCTTGAGAATATTACAGTGTTGCTACTAATATCGCCTGCTGCTTTTTAAAAATGTATTCTTGGGATGTGGGCAACACATTTATGTTACTCATCTCTAGTTGCCCTGAGGATATTAACCACCTAGTGCGTGACTGAAATTAAACGTAATCAGCGAGGGGTGTCTGTTCCTTTCCTTGAAGGACACGAACTAGTGGATTTTTACACTGGCACTAATTTGTTGAAATAAATTTTGCAACAGTGTGAGATTTGAACTCATGACCTCTGGGCTGTTAGTAGAACTACCCAGTGCTACTATACCCAGCTAATGTAGCTCACTCTTTTATCTGTTTCACTGCTCCCGCGATACCTTCCTATTCTGAGAAGGAATATTATAACAGCAGTATTGCCGTTGCAGTGAAATACGATTCATCAAACTGTTCATATCTCTTTTCCTTGACTATTCCTCCTAAGGAATGATTTTGGTGTTTTGTGTCACTCTCTTGACTATATGTTACATAGAATTATGTAGAATGTAATTTTTTTAAGCTTAGAAAAGGCAAAGTTTTCTCCATAACATCTGCATAAATATTTCTGTGGTAAACTTCTACTGATTAATGTAATCAGATTGATTTTGAAAATGTAGAGAGCCACAAACTAATCACAACATTATGGGAATAAACTGTGTAGAAAGGGCAAAGTGCCGCTACAGTAGCAAACATCTCCTCAATATGAAATTAATATTGAGAAAAGGTCGAGCCCCAAAATAATATTTACTCAGTTAGCAAATATAGTGTGGGCTCACAGATAGATATACTAGTGCTGGTTATTGTGGTTATAAAATGGGTGTAATACTGCATCACCTTGTATTTTGTGCTTATGTTACATAGAATTAGATCGAATGCACAGCACAGAAACAGGCCATTCAGCCCAAATGGTCCATGTCGGTGTTTATGCTCCACACGAGCCTCCTCCCCCCCTCTTCATCTCACCCTATCAACATATCCTTCTATTCCTTTTTACATTTTATATTTTGTAGGTGAATATGAGACAGATTCTCATTGAGATAATTAATGTCACCTAAAGCTGCACAGCTCTGTATTGGGTAAATTTTCCAAATATTTCATATTTTCCGTGAAGAAATGATGACCCCCAAACCAGTGTTTTTGAAAAGACTCTGTTGCTTTACTTTCTCCTGATGCACAGCACAGCGCCATCTGGTGTATGCACAGGGGAAGCGGTTTAGACTTTGGAGGGTACTGTCGGTGACAGGCTCTCGGGTTAACAGTCCTTGGGTTGAAGCACCAAAATGTCAGATACCTTCACCGTCACAGTGTATAGACATAGATTACTGAGTGGTGATTCTGCACGTATGAGAGGAAGCGGGAGCCTTGAGAAGGATTGTGGCAGATGGAGGAGAGAAGCAATAGTGTGGAGGCTGGCTAAGATTTGAGGAAATCCAGCAGAAGATGCTTCACTCTGACCTAAATAGGATCAGCTATTTACCTATTTAACTCTCCATGACCTGATGTTGGATAATAAGAAGTCTAACGTATGTACCATTTCAGCCAATCACCATTGGGTAAGAATGGTGAATATCAATTCCATTTTAAGACTAATTTTGTCTGAATGCAGCCATTTCAGATCAAGATTCCAATTTGGACACATTATTGTCTGGTACGTATTCTTCTGAAACATTGTCACATTCAGCCACAGCACCATTTTTGGTGCCCAAGTCATTTCCTACTTGCAAGGCAGGGATGAGCTTCTGGTCTAAAGCTGTAAGCATAGCAGCAAAGGCAGGACTCGCAGTGGCTTTGAATCTTATCCTTTGTGCTACAATGGAGAGGAGATCCTATAATTAGAGGAGGATAATTCATGCAGTCCCCAGTAGCTCAGTGATATGATATTGGGATATGTATATGTTTGTGTGTGTTAATTACTGCTTGTCTAATGGGGAGATCATTAGTGTCCAGTCTTTGGTACTTTTCTGGTGGTGTGGGACTATGCATGGAATCACTAGTGTCCAATGGGGAGAGGATATGTAACCCAGTCCCTCAGTCAATTGGTAGTGGTGGTGAATAAGGATACATATGCTGCCCTGGTAGTCTAATAGTGGGGGAGATGGTGTATATTCAGTCACTTGTAGTCCAGTGCTAGTGATGGGGCTATGTCTGTATTACCTGATCGTCTAATAGGGGGAGAGAGGGAATGTATTCAATAACTTTTAGTCTAGTGAAACCAATAAAGCACTTTTGAAGGGTAGTGAATACAGTATAGTAAACGTGGCAGCCAATTTGTGCACAGTGAGGTCTCACTAACTGCAATGAGATAAATAATCAGATGATCTGTTTTAGTGGTGTTAGTTGAGGGATAAATGTTAGCTAGTACAGTGTGGGGTTGTGAAAGGTGCTATATAAATACAAGTACTTTCTTATTCTGTAATTGAACTGGTGACCTGCCCCTTGCCATTCATTGTACCCTGAGCAAACTGGTGACCTGCCCCTTGCCATTCATTGTACCCTGATTGAACTGGTGACCTGCCCCTTGCCATTTATTGTACCCTGAGCAAACTGGTGACCTGCCCCTTGCCATTCATTGTACCCTGATTGAACTGGTGACCTGCCCCTTGCCATTCATTGTACCCTGATCGAACTGGTGACCTGCCCCTTGCCATTCATTGTACCCTGATCGAACTGGTGACCTGCCCCTTGCCATTCATTGTACCCTGAGCAAACTGGTGATCTGCCCCTTGCCATTCATTGTACCCTGATCAAACTGGTGACCTGCTCTTTGCCATTCATTGTACCCTGAGCAAACTGGTGATCTGCCTCTTGCCATTCATTGTACCCTGATCAAACTGGTGACCTGCCCCTTGCCATTCATTGTACCCTGAGCAAACTGGTGATCTGCCTCTTGCCATTCATTGTAGCCTGAGCAAACTGGTGACCTGCCCCTTGCCATTCATTGTACCCTGAGCAAACTGGTGACCTGCCACTTGCCATTCATTGTACCCTGAGCAAACTGGTGATCTGCCCCTTGCCATTCATTGTACCCTGAGCAAACTGGTGATCTGCCCCTTGCCATTCATTGTACCCTGAGCAAACTGGTGATCTGCCTCTTGCCATTCATTGTACCCTGATCAAACTGGTGACCTGCCCCTTGCCATTCATTGTACCCTGAGCAAACTGGTGATCTGCCTCTTGCCATTCATTGTAGCCTGAGCAAACTGGTGACCTGCCCCTTGCCATTCATTGTACCCTGAGCAAACTGGTGACCTGCCACTTGCCATTCATTGTACCCTGAGCAAACTGGTGATCTGCCCCTTGCCATTCATTGTACCCTGAGCAAACTGGTGATCTGCCCCTTGCCATTCATTGTACCCTGAGCAAACTGGTGATCTGCCACTTGCCATTCATTGTACCCTGATTGAACTGGTGATCTGCCCCATGCCATTCATTATACCCTGATCAAACTGGTGATCTGCCCCATGCCATTCATTGTACCCTGATCGAACTGGTGATCTGCCCCTTGCCATTCATTGTACCCTGATCGAACTGGTGATCTGCCCCATGCCATTCATTGTACCCTGATCGAACTGGTGATCTGCCCCATGCCATTCATTGTACCCTGATCGAACTGGTGATCTGCCCCTTGCCATTCATTGTACCCTGATCGAACTGGTGACCTGCCCCATGCCATTCATTGTACCCTGATCGAACTGGTGACCTGCCCCTTGCCATTCATTATACCCTGAGCAAACTGGTGACCTGCCCCTTGCCATTCATTGTACCCTGAGCAAACTGGTGACCTGCCCCCCAGGCCTTTGTAAACATCACTTTAACTGGCCACTCAAAAGAGCATGTGAGAGGTTAGATCATAAAGAAACAATGGAACATAAACAAATGTTAGCTCACAGATGGTTCTTTTGCACCTATGTCTTTGCCTTGGTTTCTCTCCAAAGTAAATCAGAACCTGAAGCTGTCTGAATTTGCCAAATTTGGATCTTTTCATGTAGAACCAAAGTAATGGCCTATTTTGTATGACTTAATGTCTGGAATTATTACTGGTGCTCAGCCCTGTAATAATTGGACCACTTTGGGTTTTTCTGTTTCGTGGTGACCGTTGTTCCGAGTAACAAATGAGAAAATGATAAGTAGAGGCTTTAAGATGATAAGTGGCAGGAGTCGCTGCAATATTGTGATTACTGATCTCTCACAACACATATTTTTAACCTTCATTACACAATCTACTCCACTGTGAATACCTATTATGTGCCCGCACTGTTGGCGTGTAGCTCTTTACAAAGCAATGCTTCCCAATGTGTTTCTCTCGAGCCCTGTTCTGTAACATGTAAAGCAGTAAGGGCTGTGTGTAATACTGCAACACAAAGGCCAACACTGGCAACACAACAATTACACTCTTATTTTTGCTAATACTAATCCAAGTGATTCATCTCACTCAAGTCTAGTTGGGATAAATATATTTTCAGTTGTTCCAAACTGTCTCATCATTGAACTGCAGACTAACAACTTTTACTTCTTCACTTCAGTGGATTTTAATACAAGTATGAACTTTGAAGAAAGTTAAATTCATTGTATAAACTATTCTGTAACATTTAAAAACAAAGAACAAGCCGTGATATCTCTAATGGTTTATCACTTCCAGTATAAAACAACTGTCGTCGGTCTACAGTTTCACTGAAAGCTTAGACCAGTGTGTTTCTACAATATTAATTCCAGCATTAAATGAATCCATATTTAATTTGATCCTATTGGCCCAGACTTCATGAAGAAAAAGGCTTTACGATCTCAAAGAGAATCTTATGTTTGAGATATGTTGTGCCTTGCACTAATTCTTTGAGCACCACAATAGCATATGTAAGTAGTTTTGACTAAAACACTGTCTGTTGTTAAGCCAAGTATATGACAAATTAGATAATAAATGAAGGGTCGAAGTCAGATTCCAAACTGTCCTGCATTCCTATATTTTTTAGTAACCTGCTTTGGCATATGCCGCTGTATTTGCTTTTCATGTGTGTCCTCTGGCTGGATATGTTAATCACCAGATATGGAACACAGCACACAATTGTACCCTTGTCCATGTTGTTCCATTTAACCTCTCATTTAACAAAAAAAAATTGTGACCACTTCATTTGTGTAAACCTTCAAAAAAATACGAGCCTCTTGGACAACAGTGACAGCTGCTATGGGAACAATCATCAGTCTTCAGTCTAATTTAAATGAAGTGTCTTGCTTATTTCTTTAGGCTGATTTGAAAAAGCCTGTGGGGAGAAAGAAAATCAATAAATATGATCAATAAATGCACAACACATTAATTAACCTCCTTTTAGGGGATATGGCGAGAGTCTCCTGGTTATTTAAGAGCTCAATGATCCTAATTCCTGTAAGCCACATTTTAATGACAAACAAATTATTTAGCTTTATTGTTTTGTTTTCTTTGTCTTTAGTCAATGCACCTTTTAAGAAGAGCAGTTTTATTGAGAAACAAGTAAGCGCCACGTACAAGTGACAAGAACTTCCATACTGCGTGCAGCAAGTACCGCAAACATTTTAATAGAGAGTAAGATGCAGCTTTTAATCCAACAGCTAAAGGCAATCATCATAACAAGCTCTATACACAAATCAGAAGCAGTGTCTGTGCTCATTGACAGATATATCTCCCTGTTATTTAAATAAGAACGGGATAAAAGGCGGGGGGGATTGAGTCAGCAAGAGCTTAAGCATCATAGGCATGTCGGAGGAGGCGGTGAACAGACTTCTTCTGTAAATACGGACACTGTCCTCAGCTTTCACTCAGAAAAGGCTATTAGTGAACCATTTCAGAACTGGATAGGCCAGGACTTTACAGAGAGGGGACCATATTTCTTCCATATTTATAGAAAATGCTGGAAATACTCAACAGGGCAGGCAGCATCCGTGGAGAGAGAAACCAAGTTAACGTCTCAGGTCGATGACCTTTCGATGCTGCCTGACCTGCTAAGCGTTTTCTTTATTTATTTCAGAGCTCCAGCATCCGTGGTATTTGGCTTTTGTCTTCCATATTTATCCGTGACAAAAAATGTCATTCTATCGCATCCCAATAAGGACCAGTTTGGGAAAATGGCTTCCTGGTAAATAGGTCCAATAATATGTTGGTGCTCTTAACACATTTAAAGCAGCTGTTTTTGTTTACTGATGGAAATTACACTAATATCATTCCAATGGTAAGCAATGGCTGGGGCCCTTCTGACCAATAACACTTTTGCTGTAGTGCATTAACACTATATAACATCATCCAGTATTTAGGACTTAGTGCAATATAATGCAAGTGCAATTCTGTGTTGTCAGGATGCAGCAGTACAGTGCTGCAAAATGTTAAACATGCACTTGCACAATGGTCACTTGATCTGTCTGCTTTTATCTCACATTCATGAGCCTGGTTGCATTTAATCGTGATTATCTGTCGAAAAGAATCCTTATAATTATGAGAAATATGGATTACGCTTTCTGCCAACCAGTTGGAGTGCTGGGATCCAACTGTTCTTTTGAAGAGCTGGTTCAAGGTTAAGCAGAACAATGTCACTAAGTGCATTCTTGTGGTGATGCTCAGTATGAATAAAAGGGAATTTGCAAGTGTGTACGTAAGCAGACCAGTTTCTGTAAGTAGGTCCTGATGAGTCATTGTTTGAGAAACATAGAAACATAGAAGATAGGAGCAGGAGTAGGCCATTCGGCCCCTCGAGCCTGCTCCGCCATCCGATGAGATCATGGCTGATCATCCAAACTCAGTACCCTGTACCTGCCTTCTCCCCATATTCCTTGATACCTTTAGCTTTAAGAAATATATCTAACTCATTCTTGAATATATTTAATGACTTGGCCTCAACTACCTTCTGTGGTAGAGAATTCCACAGGTTCACCACTCTCTGGGTGAAGAAATTCTTCATCATTTCTGTCCTAAATGGCTTACCCCTTATCCTTAGATTATGACCCCTGGTTCTGGACTCTCCGACCATCGGGAACATTCTTCCTGCATCTAGTTTGTCCAGACCTGTCAGAATTTTATATGTTTCGATGAGATCCCCTCTCATTCTTCTATACTCCAGCGAGTATAAGCCCAATCGACCCAATCTCTCCTCATATGTCATTCCTGCCATCCCAGGTATCAGCCTTGTGAATCTTCGCTGAACTCCTTCCATGGCAACAACATCCTTCCTCAGATAAGGTGACCAAAACTGCACACAGTACTCAAGGTGTGGTCTCACCAAGGCCCTGTACAACTGCAGCAGGACATCCCTGTTCCTATACTCAAACCCTTTCGCTATGAAGGCCAACATACCATT
Organism: Squalus acanthias; assembly: GCA_030390025.1. Lineage (NCBI taxonomy): Eukaryota > Metazoa > Chordata > Chondrichthyes > Squaliformes > Squalidae > Squalus > Squalus acanthias. The sequence continues at coordinate 36,560,044 of CM059438.1, forward strand.
TGCCGCCTTCACCGCCTGCTGCATCTGCATGCTTACCTTCAGCGACTGGTGCACAAGGACACCCAGGTCTCATTGCACTTCCCCTTCTCCCAATCTATTGCCATTCAGATAATAGTCTGCCTTTCTGTTTTTGACACCAAAGTGGATAACCTCGCATTTATCCAATTTATATTGCATTTGCCACGCTTCTGCCCACTCACCCAACCTGTCCAAATCATCCTGGAGTTTCTCGGTATCCTCCTCGCAGCACACACTCCCACCCAGCTTTGTGTCATCTGCAAACTTGGAGATATTACATTTAGTTCCCTTATCTAGATCATTAATGTATATTGTGAATAGCTGGGGTCCAAGGACCGATCCCCGCAGTACCCCACTAGTCACTGCTTGCCACTCGGAAAAAGACCCATTAATTCCTACTCTCTGCTTTCTGTCCGCCAACCAGTTCTCTATCCAAGTCAATACCTTGCCCCCAATCCTATGTGCCTTAACTTTACACGCTAATCTCTTATGCGGGACCTTATCGAAAGCCTTTTGAAAGTCCAAATACACCACATCTACTGGTTCTCCCTTATCTATTTTCCCAGTTACATCCTCAAAATATTCCAGTAGATTAGTCAAGCACGATTTACCTTTTGTAAATCCATGTTGACTTTGTCCGATCCTGTCACTGTTTTTCAAGTGCTCAGCTATTACATCCTTTATAATAGACTCTAGCATTTTCCCCACTACCGATGTCAGGCTTACCGGTCTGTAATTCCCCGCTTTCTCTCTACCACCCTTTTTGAATAGTGGGGTAACATTAGCTACCCTCCAATCCATGGGTACAGTTCCAGATTCCATCGAATGTTGAAAGATGATCAGCAATGCATCTACTATTTCTAGGGCCACTTCTTTAAGTTCCCTAGGATGTAGATTATCAGGCCCTGGGGATTTATCGGCCTTCAATCCCGTCAATTTCCCTAACACCATTTCCCTGCAAATACTGATTTCTTTCAGTTCCTCCCTTTCATCAGACCGTATGTTCTCCAACATCTCTGGGAGGTTATTTGTGTCCTCCTTTGTGAAGACAGAACCAAAATATGTATTTTATTGGTCTGCCATTTCTTTGTTCCCCATTATAACGTCCCCCGCTTCTGACTGCAAGGGACCTACACTTGATTTCACTAATCTTTTTCTCTTTACATATCTATAAAAGCTCTTACAGTCAGTTTTTATGTTCCCTGCAAGCTTACTTTCATATTCTATTTTCCCCTTCTTAATTAATCCCTTTGTCCTCCTTTGTTGAATCCTAAACTGCTCCCAATCCTCAGGGTTACCGCTTTTTCTGGCCAATTTATATGCCCTCTCCTTGGATCTTATGCTATCCCTAATTCACCTTGTTAGCCATGGTTGAGTCACACTTTTTGTTTTATTCTTATGCCACACTGGGATGAACAAATTCTGTAGTTCATCCATGCAGTCTTTGAATGTTTGCCATTGCCTATCCACCGTCAACCCTTTGAGTGACATTCCCCAATCAATCCTACCCAATTCGCGCCTCATACCATCGTAGTTTCCTTTATTTAAATTCAGGACCCTAGTCTCTGATTCAACTACTTCACTCTCCATCCTAATGAAGAATTCTATCATATTATGATCACTCTGACCCAAGGGGCCTCGCACAACAAGATTGCTAATTAATCCTTTCTCGTTACATAATACCCAGTCTAAGATGGCCTGATCTCTGGTTGGTTCCTCGACATATTGTTCCAGAAAATCATCCTGTAAACATTCTAGGAATTCCTCCTCCACAGTATTTTTACTAATTTGGTTAGCCCAATCTATATGTAAATTAAAGTAACCCATGATGACTGTTGTGCCCTTACTGCATGCTTCTCTAATTTTCCTTTTAATGCCGTCCCCAACCTCCGTATTACTGTTTGGAGGTCTATATACCACTACCACTAACGTTTTCTGCCCCTTGTTATTTCTCAGTTCTACCCATACAGATTCCGCATCATCAGAGCTAATATCCTTCCTTTCAATTGTGTTAATCCCCTCTTTAACCAGCAATGCTACCCCACCTCCCTTTCTTTTTTGCCTATCTTTCCTAAATATTGAATAACCCTGGATGTTGAGTACCCAGCCTTGGCCACCCTGGAGCCATGTTTCTGTAATCCCAATCAAATCGTATTCATTTACCTCTATTTGCGCAACTAATTCATCCACCTTGTTCCGAATGCTCCTTGCATTAAGACACAGAGCCTCCAGGCTTGTTTTTTTAATGCTCTCAGACCTATATGAATTATTATTTACTGTGACTTATTTGATTTAAACCGTTGAGTTCTTTGCCTTCTACTTTTGTTTTTCTCCTTGTCTTTTGCTTTTATCCTTGTTTCCCTTTCCTCTGTCTCCTTGCTCAGGTTCCCAACCCCCTGCCACTTTAGTTTAAACCCTCCCCAACAGCACTAGCAAACACTCCCCCTAGGACATCGGTCCTGGCCCTGCCCAGGTGCAGACCATCCCGTTTGTACTGGTCCCACCTCCCCCAGAACCGGTTCCAATGTCCAAGGAATTTGAATCCCTCCCCCTTGCACCATTCCTCTAGCCACGTATTCATTAGAAATATCCTTCTATTTCTACTCTGACTAGCACGTGGCACTGGTAGCAATCCTGAGATTACTACCTTTGAGGTCCTATTTTTTAATTTACCTCCTAACTCCCTATATTCTGCTTTTAGGACCTCATCCCGTTTTTTACCTATATCGTTGATGCCTATGTGCACCACGACAACTGGCTGTTCGCCCTCCCCCTCCAGAATGTTCTGTAGCTACTCCAAGACGTCCTTGACCCTTGCACCAGGGAGGCAACACACCATCCTGGAGTCTCGTTTGCGGCCGCAGAAACACCTATCTATTCCCCTTACAATTGAATCCCCTATCACTATAGCTCTTCCACACTTTTTCCTCCCAGCCTGTGCAGCAGAGCCACCCATGGTGCCAGGAAGTTGGCTGCTGCTGCCTTCCCCTGATAAGTCATCCCCCCCAACAGCATCCAAAGTGGTATATCTGTTTGAGAGGGGGATGGCCACAGGGGACCCCTGCACTCCCTGCCTGCACCTCTTACTCTGCCTGGTGGTCACCCATTGACTTCCTGCCTGTACACCCTTTACCTGCGGTGTGACCAACTCGCTAAACGTGCTATCCACGACGTTCTCAGCGTCGCGAATGCTCCAATATGCATCCATCCGCAGCTCCAGCGCCGCAATGCGGTCCATCAGTAGCTGCAGCTGGATACACTTCTCACACACATGGTCGTCAGGGACACAGGAAGCATCCCTGATTTCCCACATATAGCAGGAGGAGCATATCATGGGGCGGAGCTCTCCTGCCATGACTTACCCTTTAATTAATTAAAATTAAATTAAATGAATCCCACCAATTTCACTTCAATTAAATGATATACTCAAGGGCCCTTGTTTAACAGCAGTCCCCGCTACACCACAGAGACTCTAGAAACTATAAACCACAGAATTTAAGTATGGAAAAAAGGAGAAAGAGAGAAATACTCACCAACCAATCACTTACCTGCTTTCTGGTGACGTCACACTTCGTTTACTTTTTACTTCTGTCTCCCGCTCTGAGATTGGTGGACCTACCTGCTCCTCGGGCTGGCTTTTGTACTCTGCCGCCGCCGCTCCTCCTAGGTCCACACTGCCACTGCTGTGGGCCTACCTGCTCCTCAGGCTTGAGGCTTGGCACCAATCTGTATATGTCCAGCCCCTGGATACAATCAATGAAGGAGCTCAGCACATCACACATGGGCCTATTGAGCCTGGTTATTCAAAACCCTACTGCAATTGAAACTAGACAGCTGATAAAATAAAACACAGATACCTGAAGGGACGAGCTTACTCTAAAAATGTCACATTGCATTGTAATAATAAAAGCGTAAGGACCACATTCATAAATTGCGCAGGTTATGCCATTCTGGAATGTATATGTGTTACATACAATGTTGACACAATGACTGATGTATTGGTCAGAAATGCCATCTCCATTGAGATGAGTAATCTTTCAGGTAAAGTCTGTTGTGTACTTGAAACAACAGTGAACATTTATACCGAACTCGCAGAAACAAATAAATGTTTTGAGTTGGTCATGTTGCCTGTCAATAGAAGATGATGAATCTGTCACTTGCCTGATTCAACTCCGTTACATAATTCTACTGGTCTGGAAGTTGCTTTAATAGTAATAAGAAGGTGGTAGCTGACCGTAGTAATATCACAAGTCCACCTAGGTACTTCAGCCTCCGAAATGCCAGGCTCGGCTGGTGGTGCAGGGCCTCGTCATGGGCGAGCATGAATCGGGATTTTAGGCGTGCACCAGGATCACGTGTAGCACAATCCGGGCATGAAAAAATGTGGGACACAGGAAGGCTACTTGTCTGGGGAAGTTATGCTAGTGAGGTTCCACACCGAAATTCACATTGGACAAACTCTGCCCCTGATGTTCCCCGAGCTTGTGTAAAATGAGTGGGTTAGTAATCCAGGCCTCTGCCCCACTCTAGTTAGATTCCTAATGCTCCCTTTACCTTCTGAACCTACCTTGAAAAGTTATATTTGTTTGGTGGAAGCAGAGATATTGAGTTGCATTTTGCTTCCTGCATTATTTTGACACGGAGGTTGCCATATCTGCATCTTTCTTTGGTTTCTTTACCAGCCTTTCCTACAACACTGCTGATTTGCTGGGCTTAACTCCCAGTGCCTGTGTTGCAGGTGCTGGGGGTGTATTACAGTTAGTGGGAAGGGATAGCCTCACAATTCCCAGGTGTAACCTCAAAGGTGCCAACTTAATAATTTTGGGGCTAATGTCTATGCTGGAAAAGAATAGGTAGTGTACATCATGACAAGCTGGTGAGCCCTTCCATCTGATCGGTGAAGTCCCAGATGAACTGACCCCTTCTAGAGAGACGCAGGTTGGCCTGCAGCCAAAGTAAGGATGCGTTACCCGCAAGTGTGAGCCTCACTTATATTGAATACTTATGGGAATCACGACCCTGGCCAGAATTCCACACTGCAGGTAAAGGACCATCACAACTTGCTGTTTGCCCAGTTGAAATGGGCACACCGGGAATGCTGGAGCCTGACCTCTTCAAGCAGGCCTCCTCAATGCAGATAGAGGTCACGGCCAGCTGAAATATTTTATTTTTGCACTTTCTGGTCTGTGTGCCTGTATTGTGCTCCAGATATTAGTTCTTTCTGCGCTGGAAAATGTGCATTTTGTTTCTTGGTTTTGCTGCCAACGCTTTCCTTCGTTATCCTTTTTTATCAGCAACATTTCATTATCAAACCAAAAATGGTTTCTGCTGCTGTTCCATTCTCAGATTTCGGAGAAGTTGGAGAAAACCGAGATTGCGTATTAGTCTGGTTACAACGACATAACCTGATTACAGTGCAGAAAAGCCAGGCAGTAATTATAATATTTCAGACTGTCTCCTCTGGTATTGCTATAATGATTTTCACATAATACAGATCAGGGTTATAAGTTAATCATCTTTCTTTATGGATCAGCTGGAACAGTGACAAGTCTTGTCAGATCTTTTGTTTTCTGAAGTGTTCCCCTTTACATTTTAAGGAAAGATTTTCCATTCCCATGCACTGTCCTTGAGTGGGGAGAAAGGGGCGGAATTGCATGTCAAGGACCAGAAATCTGTAGGGAACGCAACGCCCAGTATCTTCTTGCAGCTTTGGGGGAACAGGGGGCTCAAGCTTCTGGAGTGTGCAGGGGGGCGTTACATGCCATGCCCTCACATTTTTCGTTGGTTTGCTCCATTGATGGGACATCCTCCCTTCGTACCAGCAGAAACCATGAGAAGTGACTTCATGTCTTCCTTAAAACTGTGCGGGGTAGATATTGATGTGCGGTGCACCTGATTTTCGGGCACTGAGCAAGCATTGGTCACACTGCCAAATTCATGGGGCCTGGTTTTTAGGCTTAACAGTCAATAAGCCCCTTGAATATATAAATTAGGGGCCGAACACCTGTTAAAGGGCCCCCTTTGACAAATTGTGATCTGCCCCGCTCAGTATTCTTCAGCGGCCCCTGCGGGTTTTTGAAATAAAATTGGAAATGCTAAAAAATACTCAGCAGGTCAGGCAGCATCTGTGAAGAGAGAAACAGAGTTAACGTTTCAGGCCGATGACCCTTCGTCAGACCTGGAAGAGATTTCCAGCATCCGCAGTATTTTGCTTTTGTCTTAAGTTTTTGAAATTTCTTTTTCCAAAAACACCTTCCTCTAGAGTCAGGAGGAGCAGGAGTGGGGCCTAAAGTAATGCAAAGTGGGGTCAAGACCAGCGATCGGCAGGTCCCGCGCAGGCCGGCGCTGCCGCTCACCGGCACTGCCGCTGGAAGAGGAACCGTGCATGCTCGGCCGTGCAGCAAATTTAAAGGGCCCGCACAGGGGGAAAAAACAATTAGAGGGAACATTGCCATCGACGTCCTTTTCATCTCTGCCTGTATTGCTACTGCCAGTTCTCAGCCCACCCATACAGTATGGGCAGTACGGGGGCGGCCATTTCCAGCGATATTTATATGGATCTTCCACTGCTCTCGGGGAAAAAACACTGCAGAATTTTCCGAAACTTCTTGCTTATGTTATATTGTGGTTTGTTGCTACTTACACCACTTGAAAGTTTAACATTCTAAACTCCGAAGCAATGTTCCACTAACAAGATAGATGAGTTGACGGCACAAATAGCTACAAATGGGTATGATCTGATCGCTATTACAGAGACGTGGTTGCAAGGTGATCAGGGCTGGGAACTGAATATTCCAGGGTATTTGACAATTCGGAAGGATAGACAGAAAGGAAAGGGAGGTGGGGTGGCTTTGTTGGTAAAGGATGGGATCAGTGCTGTGGTGAGAAGTGATATTGGCTCAGAAGATCAAGATGTAGAATCGGTTTGGGTGGAGATAAAAAATAATAAAGGGAAAAAGTCTCTGGTGGGCATAGTCTACAGGCCCCCGAACAGTAGCAATACTGTTGGACAGAGTATAAATCAACAAATAATGGAGGCCTGTAAAAAAGGTACGGTAATAATCATGGGTGATTTTAATCTCCATATTGATTGGACAAATCAAATTGACCATGGTAGCCTTGAGGAGGAGTTCATAGAATGCATCGGGGATGGTTTCCTAGAACAGTATGTAATGGAACCAACCAGGGAGCAGGCTATCTTGGATCTGGTACTATGCAATGAGACAGAATTAATAAATGATCGCATAGTAAAGGATCCTCTAGGAAAGAGTGATCATAGCATGGTTGAATTTCAAATTCAGTTGGAGGGTGAGAAAGTTGTATCTCAAACCAGTGTCCTGATCTTAAACAAAGGCAATTACAGTGGCATGAGGGCAGAACTGGCTAAAGTGGACTGGAAAAATAAATTAAAGGGTAAGACAGTTGAAATGCAGTGGCGGACATTTAAGGAGATATTTCATAACTCTCAACAAAAATATATTCCAGTGAGAAAGAAAGATTTTAAGAGAAGGGAGCACCATCCGTGGCTAACTAAGGAAGTAAAGGATGATATCAAATTGAAAACAAAGGCATACAATGTTGCCAAGATTGTTGGGAGACCAGAGGATTGGGAAATTTTAAAAAACCAGCAAAGGATGACTAAAAAAATAATAAAGAGAGAGAAGATGAATTATGAGAGTAAACTGGCAAGAAACATTAAAACAGATAGTAAGAGCTTCTACAGGTATATAAAAAGAAAGAGGGTAGCTAAAGTAAACGTTGGTCCATTAGAGGTTGAGACTGGGGAATTAATAATGGAGAACGGAGAAATGGCAGAGACTCTGAACAAATAATTTGTATCTGTCTTCACGGTAGAAGACACTAACAACATCCCAATAATGGATAATCAAGGGGCCACAGGGAGTGGGAACTAAAGACAATCACTATCACTAAGGAAATAGTACTTGGTAAAATAATGGGACTAAAAGATGGCAAGTCCCCTGGACCAGATGGCCTGCATCCCAGGGTCTTAAAAGAAGTGGCAGCAGAGATACTGGATGCATTGGTTGCAATATACCAAAATTCCCTGGACTCTGGAGAGGTCCCAGCGGATTGGAAAACCGCAAATGTAACACCCCTATTTAAGAAAGGAGGGAAACAGAAAGCAGGAAACTATAGACCAGTTAGCCTAACATCTGTCATTGGGAAAATGCTGGAGTCCTTCATTAAGGAAGCAGTAGCAGGGCATTTGGAAAATCATAATGCAGTCAAACAGAGTCAGCATGGTTTTATGAAAGGGAAATCATGTTTAACAAACTTGCTGGAGTTCTTTGAGGAGGTAACGAGCAGGGTGGACAAAGGTGAACCAGTGGATGTGGTATATTTAGATTTCCAGAAGGCATTCGATAAGGTGCCATATAAAAGGTTACTGCATAAGATAAGAGCTCACGGAATTGGGGGTAATATATTAGCATGGATAGAGAATTGGCTAACTAACAGAAAGCAGAGAGTCGGGATAAATGGGTCATTTTCCAGTTGGCAAACGATAACTAGTGGGGTGCCACAGAGATCGGTGCTGGGGCCTCAACTATTTACAATCTACATTAATGACTTGGATGAAGGGACCGAGTGTAATGTAGCCAAGTTTGCAGATGATACAAAGATGGGTGGGAAAGCAAGTTGTGCAGAGGACTCAAAGAACCTGCAAAGGGATATAAACAGGTTAAGTGAGTGGGCAAACATTTGGCAGATGGAGTATAATGTGGGAAAGTGCGAGGTTATACACTTTGGCATGAAAAATAAAAATGCAAATTATTATTTAAATGGAGAGAGATTACAAAATGCTACAGTTCAGAGGGACCTGGGGGTCCTTGTGCATGAAACACAAAAAGTTAGCATGCAGGTACAGCAAGTAATCAAAAAGGCAAATGGAATGTTGGCCTTTATTTCAAAGGGGTTGGAGTATAAAAGCAGGGAAGTCCTGCTACAACTGTACAGGGTATTGGTGAGACCACACCTTGAGTACTGCGTACAGTTTTGGTCTCCTTATTTAAGGAATGATATACTTGCATTGGAGGCAGTTCAGAGACGATTCACTAGGTTCATTCCAGAGATGAGGGGGTTGACTTATGAGGAAAGGTTGAGCAGGCTGGGCCTATACTCATTGGAATTTAGAAGAATGAGAGGTGATCTTATTGAAACATATAAGATACTGAGGGGACACGACAAGGTAGATGCAGAGAGGATGTTTCCCCTCATGGGGAAATCTAGAACGCGGGGGCACAGTTTTAGAATAAAGGATCGCCCTTTTAGAACTGAAATGAGGAAGAATTTCTTCTCTCAGAGGGCCGTAAATCTGTGTAATTCTCTGCCCCAGAGAGCTGTGGAGGCTGGGTCATTAAATACATTTAAGGTGGAGATAGACAAATCTTTGCAAGATAAGGGAGTGAAGGGTTATGGGGTGCGGGCTGGGAAGTGGCTTTGAGCCCAAGATCAGCCATGATCTTATTGAATGGCGGAGCAGGCTCGAGGGGCCAAGTGACCTATTCCTGCTCCTATTTCTTATGTTCTTATGTTCCCTTCAAGCTGTGCGGCTGCGCAGCACTCCAGGGATCCTGCACAGCCGGCTTGCCGGCTTTTCAATGGAAAAAAACGCACGTGTGGTATTTTGAATGGCCTGCGCAGCCAAAAAAAGTTACAGGGAACAGTGCTCTTAAGGAGCTTCTGGCAACACACTTGTTTCTGGCAATTCTACTCCTTCCTGCAGCTGACTTGGTTTATGAGCATCCCCCGGCTGCATCAGAAAACCTGGGTGCCCCAGTTAAAGTCATGCTGCCTGCCGCTCCAGAATATCACTGTCCACAAACCAGCACTGAAGAGTGCACCTCCCCTTTAAGGGCCTGTAGGCTGCTATAAGTAGCGGCCACCCTGCTGGATTTCCCACCCTTCCAATCAGCAAGCTGCCTGCAGCACCCACAAACAGCGCTGGCAGTTCACTAATTCCACTTAAATTAAGCCCAGTCATGAAAATGGCAGGAGGGTTCCCCCGCCCCCCCCCATCCCCGCCATCTGCATTGGGCGGGCAGAACAGATGCCCCGCCCACCACCCACTACCCTCCGCCCTCCATCCACTGCCCACCCCCACCACCCTCCATCCACTGCTCTTCGCACACCGCCCTTCAGCCACTACCCTCCGCCCACCACCAACTGCTCTTCGCCCACTGCCCTCCGCCCTCCACCCACTGCTCTTCGCACACTGCCCTTCAGCCACTGCCCACCCCCCAACCCACCCTCCACCCACTGCTCCGCACACTGCCCACCATCCACAGTCAAGCACCCTCCGCCCCCGCCCTCCACCCACTGCTCTTCGCCCACTGCCCTCGCCATCCATCCACCGCCCTTCAACCCCCACTCTCCACCCACTGCTCTCCACCCACTGCTCTGCACACACTGCCCTCCACCCACTACCCTCCGCCCTCCACCCTCCATCCATCCCCCACCACCCTCTGCCCCCCAATCTCCACCCACCGCTCTTCATCCTCTGCCCTCCATCCACCCTCCAGCCAATGCCCTCCATGAAAATCGCCCCCCACGAGTTTGAATTTCACTCAGGCCTGACGGAACCATATTAGATAAATTCACCATGTTTATTCAATTCATCTGAAGGAGGTGGAAGAGAAGGAGGAAATGTTAACAGGACCAGCATTTGATATTTCAGAGGTGTTACATTTCACAACCTGACTGCGGGACGCTTGTTAATTTCTTGAAGTCATATTCTTAGTAAAACATTTCATTCATAACAAGTTCTTGACACTCATGATTTAGCTCTGATGTTTTTAAACCCAGGAGCCATAACGTACTGCTCTAGATCAACACATTTTGACATTTGCAAATGATTTATGTCTATTAAGCTCTCACTAGTGTAACTCTCGTACAGTAACAGCCTTTGACTGTTTGCTGCCATAAATATAAAGCTACATTTATCTAAATGATTTACTCTTCATACGGCATTTTATGTTTCCATTTTAAGTGAATATTTCATAAAAGTGAATACAAAATGATAAAACATCTTTTGTAGACTTAACGCGTTCTTTTGAGAGATGGAAACATTGTTGTAGTGTTGTACAAGTCTTAAAGAAGTTAAATTATGAGGGCAGGTTGCATAACCTTTGCTTGTATTCCCTTGAGTTTAAAGGCTGCGTGGTGATCTAATTGGGGTATTTAAAATGAATAAGGAATTCGATAGGATAGATACAGAGAAACTATTTCCTCTGGTGGGGGAATCCAGAACAAGAGGGCACAATCTTAAAGTTAGAGCTAGGCCATTTAGCCGTGAAATCAGGAAGCACTTTTTCACACAGAGGTAGTGGAAATCTGGAACTCGCTCCTCCAAAAGGTTGTGAGGCTAGGTCAATTGAAATATTCAAGACTGAGATCGATAGATTTTTGTTAGGTAAAAGTATCAATATAGAACAAAGGCAGGTAAATGGAGTTGAGGCACAGATCAGCCATGATCTAATTGAATGGCGGAACAGGCTGAAGGCCCTACTCTTGTTCCTATGTTGCATTGGTACAAATTGTGTAGGTTACAGACACAAATGTAAGGGTAAATCTTCTGAGTCTTCACTTGTAGTGAGGTACCTCACTCGCTGCCAGCACGCTTTGGAAAAAAACTGCTGTTCTTTTCCATCCACTGTGGGAGAAAAAAAGAGATCGAAAGACAGTAAGAAACATTTTACATCTCTAACAGCAATTTACTACCTGTAGGAATGAGACTCCACAGTTGTTCCGGTTCAGGGCCGGAGAGGTTGAGTGACATTGCAGGAACATAAAATCTTGTCATTAAAAAGGTATTTGCACTGTTAAGTACAAGCCCTAATTTTCGCAAGGCTAACTGGTAGCGATTTGCAATTCATAGGGTATCTCTTCCTTGCCAGAAGTTGCTGGAAGATTTGCATATTAATAATGGCGTGCGCATTACACACGTCGTTATTTTGGCAGCAAATTCTGGCCCAATATATCTGCATGCACCACCAATGGTGGGAGTGTGTAATTACATGCTTGACAAGTTTTGATGGGCACGTTCCATTAGAAATGTGGACACAGGCATTTATAATGGAAATAGAAAAAGGGCAGAATATATGACTTTTAAATGGGACTGTGCTTACGCAGGTTAATAGAAGTGTCAGACAGCTCTGGGACTCAAACAGATCTGGGTGGAAACTGGGTTGGAGAAAGATATTCTGTGTGCAATTAAATTACAAATGCAATGTTTATCCCTTTGCCTGTTCAGCAGATTGAATCTGACATGCATTACAAGGTAATTACATCTTAGTATCAATAGCTCCAGAAACATGATTCACTGTACAGTACAGTCGGATGTGTCTATTTAACTGTTTTAGCAGCAATATATTAGTCTGGCTTGGAATTTGTTTTGTACTTTAATCCCTATTCACTATTCCGACATCTCTGCTTGTTTTAACAAAATAGATATGGGCTACTTTATTCTGTTGTCTAAGGTTGCCTGCTTATTTTGACAGTGTTCTCAAAAATAGAATAGATCTCAAAACTGACGTATGGGTACTTAAGTTGTTTTTACTCTTAATAAAAACAACTTTTATGATAAACAACAGCATAAAAGAAAACTGCCACTGTCATCTGTTGCACTTAAGAGATTGCCTGTCAAATGTATCCCGAATGCGAATTTTTAAGTTCTTAAAAACTAAAATACAACAATTCCCCTCTATTCCTATGGCATTCTTCAAACTTCTTCAAAGTGTATAACAAGAGTCATTGTTCAGTATTTGTGTGCCTTTGTATGCACAAAATGAATAAGGATTCTTCTTATACACACAATGCAGTTTTCAGCAGCAGATTAATGTCTTCTTTTACATTTGTAAATGTTAATCTGTTCGTTTTTCATCTATATAGAAGAGTTTAACACCTCATTGTTCGTGGACCAATGTAAGTGCATTTGAGCTAGTGTCCTGTCACTGCACATAAGAATTGTATAAGTAAATATTTTTTATACTGTAGATAAATATATTAGTTTTGTGCTATAGTGTCTTTATAAAAACAGAAAATGCTGGAAATACTCAGCAGGTCAGGCAGCATCTGTGTGCTGAACAAGTGTACACAAATCGGTGGGAAATTACTGCTGCACTTTAAAAGCATACACTCTGAATGCCATTGTATTCTGCAATTGTTTTACGTTATATTCTACAATATGTACAGTATGGTGAATAAATGTCAATTCAGGTTCATTCTTTTAGTTGAGTAGCATTAAATTGTCCTCATCGGTGTTTTAAAAGACAATAACAAGTTTGCAAGTCAGGAAGTGTGCATTTATTTTTACAGCAATGATTCATTAGTCGCCACGTAGCTTGCCTCCTCGGGCGGCGTGGGATGGTCTAGCGTGCAGACTGTATTACATGGCTGGAGTTGCTGCTGCTCCATACTAAGCCAGTTGGACGTTCACTTAGAGTGAGGTGATATGGCTGTGCATGTTTTCAAACCAGGGCACCCTGCCATCATGAGTCACTCTGAGAGGCAACAGCGCTGTTGAAAACTGCTAAGATGCACAAGATAAGGAAGACTATGTAGCTCATTTTAAATCATCCGTTCAAAAAGAAAAACCTGGAGCTCACCCATCGCACCATCCAACTGGCTTTTCAAGCTTTTTGCTTCCACTGCTCTTCCTGGACATGCATTCTATTTCTCACTCTATGTGAAGAAATTCTTTCTAACTTCAGTGTTGATTTCACCTTAACTATTCTGAATCAATTAATATAAGAACATAAGAAATAGGAGCAGGAGTAGGCCAGACAGCCCCTCGAGCCTGCTCCGCCATTCAATGAGATCATGGCTGATCTTCTACCTCAACTCCACTTTCCCGCCCGATCCCCATATCCCTTGATTCCCTTATAAGAAATATCTTATATATTTCTATAAGGTCCCTCTTAGATGCCTTCATTCAAGACTAAAGATCCCTAGTTTTTCCAACCTACTCTCATAGCTCAATCCTATAATCCGGGGGATCAGGTTCTTCGCTCTTCTCTGCACTCCTGCACAACTTGAATGTTTTTCCTGTGTCTTCATGACCGAAACTGGACAGAGTATCCAAAATGTGATCTGACCAGAGCACTATGCCGTTTGAGCCACTGGTCTACTCATTTGGTAATATAATTTAGTGTTCTGTTTGCTTTATTCATTGCTGCACCACAATGACTAGATGTGTCATCCACACCATTGGTCGACTATCGTCAGAGCATTTTGCTCTTTCATTGGCTCATTGTGTACGGCAGCTGTGCCATGGCTTTCAGGCTGTAGATGCCATTGACTTATTCAAGGATTAGACCATCCGCCTTTTGACGGCATTTCATCCATCAAGGGTCCCAGACCACTCCTTCAGGCGCTCGTCGCCCAAAGCTGTTGGCACTTTCTGGAGGTGGCCGGGTTACTTAACCGCTGCCCGGCACTCTATATTGACCAATCACAGGTAGAACCATTTGCTGTCATTACTAAATCATGATGCGGAGATGCCGGTGTTGGACTGGGGTGGACAAAAATGAGAAGTCGCACAACACCAGGTTATAGTTCAACAGTTTTATTTGAAATCACGAGCTTTCGGAGCGCTGCTCCTTCGTCAGGTAAAGTGAAGGAATACAAATCAGCAAAGCATATATAGACAGAGAACAATGTGTAGCGTACAATGTCAGACGACTACAGTAAATCTTTCTGACTGCCCTCCATCACACCTCGGCAGAGATACAATCAGGCCAGTCAGGAAGGCATTACATCAAAGACACAGCAAAATACAGCTAAGACAATGAGGTGGGGTCACAGGGGGTCCAACGTGTCAAATGGAGGGCAATCAGAAAGATTTACTGTAGTCGTCTGACATTGTACGCTACACATTGTTCTCTGTCTATATATGCTTTGCTGATTTGTATTCCTTCACTTTACCTGATGAAGGAGCAGCGCTCCGAAAGCTCGTGATTTCAAATAAAACTGTTGGACTATAACCTGGTGCTGTGCGACTTCTCATTACTAAATCAGAGAGAGAATCATCTGCTGTCATTACTTTAGCAGGTTTTAATACCTGACCTGACTGTAACTAGACGTGGTGTTGTACTTGCCAGCCTGCGATTTGTACCCGTTCATTTTAATGGGTCGAAAATCGTGGGCTGGCGAGCACAGAAACAGAAAACCCAGGCCGTTAAGTGTTGAATCCATTAGGGCTCCTAGATCCCAACCTCCCGGTTACCTATTTCTACACCACTCCTGGAGTATGTAGATTGCTGTTTTTTATTCCAATGTGCCTTTGCTTGTACTGTATTCATTTCATGTACCATTAGTCTCCCCATTTACAGATTTTATCTGACACAAGATAAAAGGTTCCTGGCTGCTTCCTGATTCAAGCTCTATTTATGCCTCCCCCTCCACACACCCCCCGCCCCTCCCACGATTCCACATTTATTATCACCTATGACCTTGACCACTTTGCATTGAATTGAGTTCAAATCAATTGATATAAATTAGAAACAGAATGGGGATTCAAGCACCGATTCCTCAGGTATTCCACTCAGCACTTCACACACATTTAATACTTTGATCTAATTTAAAGCACTTTAATTGCTAGAATATACGTTTTTCTCATAAAATCAGCTTTCATCTCTGAACAACATTTTACTGCCCAATTATTTGAATTTTTATGTCTAGTCTATCCTTTCTGGCCTAACTATAGTACTCTTATTCGTGGATGCAGCTTTGCATTTCAGTGTTCATGCCACAGTGCACTTCTACACAATAGATAACAGGTTTGCTTTGTGACAAAGTGGATTCTCTTTAAGCGTCGTCACAAACAAGCTCTCTGCTTTTGAAATGACCTTTCTATCAGTTGGTATGGCTGACAGGCCAGCTGACTGAGGGACTGTTGCCACACTGCTGTTGAACAGTAATTAGCACAGCGGACTGTACAGTAATATGAAGCCTACCATATCTACTCCACTTTATGAAAGAAAGCTTTGGGTCCGATCTTTAAAATTCTTTACATATGATGATTGTCGAGACATTTGTCAAACTGACAAAAGAAAAGAAATTTTACTTTTCTACTTAATCACAACCATCTTAATGTTTCAGTTTGAGTACATAAATAATGAGCTTCAAAACAATGCACGTGTACGTGAGACTCCATACATTGTTCTCAACATTGGCCCGTATTTTCCGATCGGAGGCTTCCTGCGTGCGGAGGCCTCTGATCTAGAAAAAAATCTACGCCCTTACCTGAGGGCTCCAGAGGTCCGGCCATTTTCCGCTCCTGGGCCTCTCCACGACGAAATGCGCAGGGCCCAGGTATCCCAGGGGCGCATGCGGTTCGCAAGTGTCCCTGGGATCACGTGGGCCATGGGGAACCAATGGGAGAAGGGAATCTCCCTTCATACTTTTGACAGCTTAGACCTATCAAAGGTATGAATGGAGATCACTCCAAAAACACATCAAAACATTAAATACATTTTTTTTAAATCACGTTTTTAAAATTAGTTCAAATTACATTAAATTAAATATTTTAAACAAAAATGTAATTTTAAAGTTTTTTACAGGGCTAAGAATAAACTTACCTTTTTTTAAAGTATTTTTAAATTATAAATGAGTGAAATTTTTTTTTAAATTTTTTTAAACTCTTATGCTGGTAAAAGCAAGCCTTATGCCTGCTTTTGCCAGGTGTAAGATTTTTAAGTGATTTCAGCGGGCGGAGGTTCTGCAGAAAGCGGAACTCTCCACCCGCAGAGGCCCTTCTCCAGGGCAGGCGTCCGATCTGTCAAGAGGATTCTAGACAGGTCGGAAATGTCGGTTTTCAGCGCCTGCGCTTCGCATGCCTGAAACCGGCATTTCCGATGTCCCTACGGGCGTGTACACAGCTCGTACACACCCATAGGCATCGGAAAATACGGGCCAATATCTGTTAATTATCTTTTCCTGGATTAGTGAAAGCAACAGTGGCTATAAAACAAAATAACAACAGAAAACGCTGGAAAAACTCAGCAGGCCAGGCAGCATCCGTGGAGAGAGAAAGAGAGTTAACGTTTCAGGTCGATGTATTAGTGGCTATAAAACTTCTGATTGCTAAAACTCATTGACTAGGTGTAATATTGCAGATTATGCTAGATTATTAGTGTTGAATGATTGTATGGCATGGGTCAGCATGGATTAGGTAATCTAATTGTGCAGATTGGTGGTGTAGTGTGGATCAGGCTTGGTGTGATGTGGATTTTGTAACCTAGGTGTTTTCGTACACGGTCAAGAGTAATTTAAGTTTATTTGGAGTGTACCTTTCATATTTATTTGAAAGTGTATTCATCACTGCTCTTGGGACCCAATCAATAATGAAAGTTATTTTTGGAAAATAGATTATTTAATTCTTTATGATGAAGAAGCCACATAGAAATGAATCATTTCATCGAATAGTAGTATTTGATTAGGGCAGAACTAAAGTTAATTAAAATCTCATAAAGTGGTTATTTTTAAAGACTCAGCCATTGGGAGATCAAATTAGTGAGCATTTAGAGAAGCATGGGTTAATCTAGAGCAGCCAGTATAGATTTGTCAGTGTTTGACAAATTTAATTGTTTTTTTGAGGAGCAACTGTATATGTAATGCAGTAGATGCAGTGTATATGGATTTTCAGAGAGTGTTCGATAAGTTATCTCACAGGAGGCTTCTTACAAAAAAAATCAGGTGTATGGCATAAGAGGAAATGAAAAATGCAAGGCTAAAAAATCATTGACGGACAGGAAACAATGAGAGGATAAATGGTTGTTCTTCAAATTGGGGAAGGGTTGGGTATGGTGTACCCCAGATCAGTGGTCAGTGCTCGGTTCACTTTTTTTCCTCAAGATATACGGATTATCTAGACTTGGGCATAGGGAGGACAATGTTGACATTTACTGGTGATATAAAAGGAGGTGGTTTGCCAAATAATGACAGAGGTAAGTTAGAGTACTATGTGCAGTTTTGATACCTCATTATAGAAAGGACATTAAAACCACAGAATGTGTACAGTGCAGATTCATCAGGATGATACCAGGGATGAGAAACTATAGTTATGAGGAGAGACTTGAGATGCTAGGATTATTTCCATTGGAGCAAAGAAGGCTAAGAGGAGACTTAATAGAGGTTTTTTAAATTATGGAGGTTTTTTGTAGAGTGTTCAGGGAAAGACTATTTCTAGGTGGGGTGTCAATGATGAGGGATTGTCAATTTACATTTACTACTATGAGAGTGAGGAGAAAGGTTTAGCATCATTTCTTTTCACAAAGAGTTGTTAGAGCATGGAATGCTTTGGTACAAAGATTAATTAAGGCAGAGACCAATGCACTTTTTAAAGAAAAAGAAAGAAAGACTTGCATTTATATGGTTAAATGAGTGGGCAATAAGGTGACAGATGGAGTATAACGTGGGGAAATGTGAGATTATTCACTTTGGTAGGAAGAATAGAAAAACTGAATATTTTTTAAATGGAGAGAAACTATTGGTGTTCAGAGAGATTTAGGTGTCCTCGTACAGGAAACACAGAAAGTTAGCATGCAGGTACAGCAAGCAATTAGGAAGGCAAATGGCATGTTGGCCTTTATTGCAAGGGAGTTGGAGTACAAGAGTAAGAAAGTCTTACTACAGTACAATTGTACAGGGCTTTGGTGAGAACACACCTGGAGTACTGTAAATAGTTTTGGTCTCTTTATCTGAGGAAGGACATACATGCCCTAGAGGCGGTGCAACGAAGGTTCATGAGACTGATCCCTGGGATGAGAGGGTTGTTCTATGAGGAGAGAGTGGGTTGATTGGGTCTACACTCTCTGGAGTTTAGAAGAATAAGAGGTGATCTCATTGAAATATATAAGATTCTGAAGGGGATTGACAGGGTAGATGCTCAGAGGTTGTTTCCCCTGGCTGGAGAGTCTAGAACTAGGGGTATAGTCTCAGTATAAGGGGTCGGCCATTTAAGACTGAGATGAGGAGAAATTTCTTTACTCAGAGGGTTGTGAATCTTTGGAATTCTCTACCCGAAAGGGCTGTGGATGCTCAGTCGTTGAGTATATTCAAGACAGAGATCGATAGATTTTTGGACTCTAGGGGAATCAAGGGATATGGGGATCGGGCGGGAAAGTGGAGTTGAGGTCAAAGATCAGCCATGATCTTACTGAATGGCGGAGCTGGCTCGAAGGGCTGTATGGCCTACTCCTGCTCCTAATTCTTATGTTCTTAAATAGTGGCTTTCACGACCTCAGGATGTCCCAAAGCGCTTTACAGCCACTGAAGTACTTTTGAAGTGTAGTCACTGTTGTAATGTAAGAAACAGAGCAGCCAATTTGTGCACAGCAACGTTCCACAAACAACATTGGCCCAGAAATTTGACTCGGAGGCTTGCTGCGGGGGTAATGATTGCGCGCGAACTTACCTACCGCGCCTGCCGTTGTGTTTCGGGCCCACAGGAACTTCGGGTCTTGGGCCTCTCCCTGGTGCCGGTGCACAGTGTGTGCGTGTCCCAGAGGCGCAGTTAGTGCGATGCGACCTCTGGGATCACGTGGGCCATGGAGAGCCAATGGCAGCAGACTATCTTTCATTCATAGATTTGACAGGAGACCTGTCAAATCTATGAATACAAATTGCCCCCAAAAGAACAGCTAAACCTCAAATAATTTTTTTAAAAACCCATCACATTAATAAAATAACTATAGTTAAATAAATTAACCACTTTAAACAAAAATTTAAATTCTTTTTAAAAGTTATAAAAATAAACTTACCTTTCTTTAAAGTCTCTAAAAAAGATAAACCTGTTGAAAAAAATTTAAAATTATACTTACTTAACTACTTACCTTGTTAAAAGGGGGTCTTACGCCTCCTTTTTTCATGTGTAAATTCTTCCATACTTACCCTCGCGTTGAAACCTGAAAAAAAACCTAAGTGCGCTGCGTGTGCACAGCCTGTAGTGCGCACGCAGTTCACCTAGGAACCGCCCCCTTCGCCATACCGGAAGTGCCGGTTTCCCGCGCATGCGCAGTGCATGCAGGAAACTGGCACTTTGGGATCTAATACGGGTGAGTACACAGTGCGTACTCTCCCGTATTAGGCCGAATTTTTGGGCCAATGTGATAATGACCAAATAATCTGTTGCAGTGATTTTGATTGTGATAAATATTGGCTAGGACACCAGGGATAACTCCCCTGCTCTTCTCCAAAATTGTGCCATAGAATCTTATACGTCCACCTGAGAGGGCAGACGGGGCCTCGGTTTAACGTCTCATCTGAAAGACGGCACCTCCAACAGTGCGGCACTCCCTCAGCACTGCACTGGAGTGTCAGCCTAGATTTTTGTGCTCAAGCCTCTGGAGTGGGACTTGAATCCACACCTTCTGACTCAGAGGCAAGAGTGCTACCAACTGAGCGACAGCTGACACAGAGAAGAGCTTTTAAACATTTGAGGCAGAGAAGAATGCAGCGCTATGAGAGATTGGGGAAGTGGAATTCGTTTTGGATTGCTTTAGCAAAGAGTCAGCACAGACATGATGGGCTGAATTTCCTCCTTCAACTGTAATCCTCGATGGTTCCATGCTGTATTGTATCATTGTGATGATTTACTGAACTCAGATGTTTTACCACTTTGCAGTAATGAAGCTGTAATTGGCATTAATCTATATGCTAGATGCCAAACCACTTGTACAATTTGACTTAATTAAGAAACTTCTGAGAAACTCAAACATATCAAATCCGGTCAAATAAATTTAAAATGATCTCAAAAATAGTTACAAATCCCACTGAAAAGAATCTGGCATCTCAGAACAGGCTATTTCTGTAACTAACTTCACAATAAAATGTGAAACTGTTCATATGATTTGGTTTGTCAATGGGCAGGTTTCTTTGTTCATCCATTCGATTAACAGCAGGGTGTTGTTTGAGATCATCACAACCAGGACAGACGCCATGTGAATGTGTCCCTGGTGGTTATTGGGAGCACAAAAAGACTAAATTGCACAAATCCAAAGAGGAAACTGTTCTCAAATATTGCTGAAGATATTTCACTTTGAAATGTTTTACATTAATGGCCCAGATATTCCGATCGCAGGCCTCCCGCGGACGGAGGACTGTGATCTGGAAAAATCTGCGCCCTTACCTGAGGGCTCCCAGGATGCGCACAATTCCGATGCTGGGCCTCTCCAAACTGCCGGTGCGCAGGGCCCAGGTATCCCAGAGGCGCAGGCAGTTCGCAGCGTCCCTGGGATCACGTGGGCCATGGGGAGCCAATCACAGAAGGGAATCTCCCTTCATACACTTGACAGGAAGACCTGTCAAATATATGAATGGCGATCACCCCAAAAACATAGTAAAACTTTAAATACATTTCTTTAAAAATCACATTTTTTAAATGACCTGAAATTACAAAGAGCTTTCTTGACAGATCGGAAATGGCGGTTTCCAGTGCCTGCGCAGTGCATGCCTGAAACTGGCATTTCTAATGTCCCTACGGGTGGGTACACAGCGCGTACACACCCGTAGGGATCGGAATATCCGGCCCAATGTTCATAGGGAGGGAAGAAAAATGACTGCTTTTACAAATATTGCCGTATTTAAATTGTCTTGAAATACCTTGAAAGTTTGTTAGGTTTTGTACATGGAGGGGGAGGAGGGGTTTAATTATATCACTACTATATTGTGTGTGTTTGTATGTGTTTTTACACTCTAGCCTGCTGCATAATACCTTGTTAGCTATAATGACACACAAGGTTATATAAGCTGTTACTCTTGAGTTTTGGTGATATTTAATACCTTGCGATTGAGATTGAAAGGCTTCTAACTCAATCTCAGGCATCTATTATCCTGTACATTATATCCAGATGATGGAGCTCATGGCAAACTTCCTTTATTTTCTAGAGCGGCAACTCTGCATAACCATGGCTGGCTCGAGCACCCTGCCATCCAGTGTGGCTGGCATAAGCAAGGAGCTGGCAGACCTGCGACATCTGATCCAATTCCCTGAAGAGATTGCCAGTATTCTGACCGAGCAAGAGCAGGAACTCTATCGCAAGGTCTTACCGCTTGACTACCTCTGCTTTCTGACCAGGGATTTGGCGACTCCCAGTTGCCCCAACAGGTCGTCCCCCCTCAAGACCTCCACGTCGGCACCTGCTCTCAGCAGCAAAAATGGCGAGCACAATGCAATTGAAGATCTGGTGGCAAGATTTAATGAGGTAAGCTGATGCTTAGCTTCTGCCCCAACAGGAGTCCAGCTCTATTTAACTGGCTGAAGCTGATTTGATCAAACTTGACTTGTTGCTGTTGAAAGTTTGAGCAGCTGGAGTCACGGGCCCGGAATTTCCTCACAACTGCTCCCACTCCGCCTCTGTAACTTTGCCACGAGCATGGTGGAAACTCCATTGACGCTGGTAAATGGGATTTTTACCACACTTCCAGCAAACCTATGGTGACGGAACGGGAGCACTTCCAAGAAATTTCCGAGCCGTGGTAGATTTGGTGGGAATTATTTTCTCTCAAAAACCTTTAAACATCATTAGGGAGTAAACAAACTAACATTGTTTACATATCTGAAGCACATGGCAGAACGTAAAACCTTAGAAGCATAATAATGGCTGGGTTTTATCATTATTTTCTTTCTCAACAATCTTTTATTGGCAATTCTCTCCCCCTTTCACCCAATCTCAACATCATTGATACAAAAGCAAGATACTGCAGATGCTGGAAATCTTCTTAAAAACAGAAAATGCTGGAAATACTCAGCAGGTCAGGCAGCATCTGTGGAGATAGAAACAGAGTTAATATTTCAGGTCGATGACCTTTCATCAGAACTGGAAAATGTCAGAGATGTAACAGATTTTAAGCAAGTACAGAGGCAGGGAAAGTGGGAGGGGAGGAAAGAACAAAAGTGATAGCGTGGAAGGCAGGAGAGATTAAATTTTTTTTAAATATTCGTTCCTGGGATGTGGGCGTCACTGGCAAGGCCAGCATTTATTGCCCATCCCTAAATGACAAAAAGGATGATGGTGCAAGGCAAAAGGAGATGGTAATGGGACAAGTAAAAAAACAAAAGATGGGTCTAGAGGAGGTGTAATTGGGAATAGCAGAATCATTACCAACAGCTGCCTTCCGAAAAAAAGGGGCAAAGGTTATGATCTGAAATTGTTGAACTCAATGTTGAGTCTGGAAGGCTGTAAAGTGCCTAATCGAAAGATGAGGTGCTGTTCCTCGAGCTTACGTTGAGCTTCATTGGAACAGTGTTGGAGGCCAAGGGCAGAGAGGTCAGAGTGGGAGTGCAGCGGAGAATTAAAGTGACAGGCGACCGGAAGCTTGGGGTCACGTTTGCGGTCTGAATGGAGGTGTTTTGCAAAGCGGTCACCCAATCTGCGTTTGGTCTCCCCAATGTAGAGGCGACCGCATCGTGAGCAGCGAATACAGTATACTAAATTGAAAGAAGTACAAGTAAATCGCTGTTTCACCTGGAAGGAGTGTTCGGGGCCCTGGATGGTGTGAAGTGAGGAGGTAAAAGGGCAGGTGTTGCATCTCCTGCGCTTGCATGGGAAGGCGCCGTGGGAAGGGGAGTGGGTGTTGGGGTTATTAGAGGACTGGACTCGATCATTGACTCCTTTCCCAGGGTATGGATCCATCGGTGGTGGCCATCTGCCATATCTTGCCGAAGTGGCTGTTATTCATGTGTGAGCCTTGACAGTGAGTGTCGGCAGGTTCTTAGATGTGAGGGAAGGCCTAATCCTGTCCGCACCTAACATCTACAGACAAGGACTTCCAGCGGGTCACTGACTAGTAATGTGTTAACGATGGCAGAAACAAGTGACAATATAGCACAAGTTTAAAAACACTCAGGGCGTGAAATTGGTCTTCATTGGAAAAGAAAATCAGGTGGGGTGTAAAACGGGCTGCTGATTCGCTATCGCATATCTTGCGCTACCTCCGAGGACCAATTTCCCACTCGTTGTATTTTTGCTGCACTCTTGCTGCTATATTTTGTTCCTAGTAATTAATAAACAATGACGTCTGCTTGGATATTGTGTGTCCAGGGGATTGAGAGAATGGCATGCTAATACTACTTTATAAAGGTATGCATTTGGCACCTCTCAGCTGTGCTCTGCTGTGTGAAACACTATGTACTTTCATACTTCATTTACTGCTTTGCTAAGTCAACAGTGATGAATAGCGGTAAATGTCCACAACGTCGAATGCAAATGCTTTCCAAGTAAGGTCTCGAAATAAAAATAGGTAGGGATTTTTTTTAATAAGGGAAAAATTGGAGGAGCAAGAATGCAGAAGGAAGGTTTGAATAGAAAGAAAGGCAAGCAGAGAAAGTAAAAGAGGAAAAGCAGGGCCCAGAAAAGGTGTTTCTGGTTGTTTCACTTTTCCTTTAATTTTCCTAAACTTTTCCTTTTTAGCCTTCTTTGTTCAATTTATTTTTCCAGTTTATCTTTCACACACCTGAGATTTACTGTTCCTGTTTCACTATAGTTCAAGTTATATTTTTTCTACCTTTTAACTGCATTCTCCCTCATTTCTTTGTTCGACTCCCAAATCTCTCTTTCCTTTTGGGATACTTTCCTTCCATACCTGTCCCAGAGTATGTTGGCATATCAGTGGCGTTTTGTGCAGTAGCCAGTAGGAAAGAGTCAGGCTCAACTTGTGGCCCACTGGCAGCTGTGATGGAGGTCAAGTGGTTTGCCTTAATCTCGAATGAAAGTGCCACTGACTGATGAGCTCTTGTATATATTCTGTGCTGAATCAGAGATGTCCCTAAACATTGTAGATTGTGTTTTGCTGTACTCTGCAATCATTAAGCTTTGCAGCAATCTTGGTTTAAGATTCTATTTCACAATTTAGCTTACAGATGTTAGAGCTGAATATACAACAGAGGGGGACTTCACACAAGGGAAAATGGTATATTTGCTGCTGTTTGGTCTAGTACTGTTAATTTGGTAATGAAAATGTATTTCTAATTACGTGTTTCTTGGCAGTTGTCATGTTCGTAGTTACAACCACAAGGTGCGTTGTATATTTTCTCCTTGAACATTGATCCATTATTTTATCTTGCACCATAATAGTAACACTTGTGCTGCACATTCTCATTTGTTTGCAGCCTGTAGCTCAATTATAGCAATTGGAAAATGTAAACCTTGAGAGGCGACTTACTCCAATCACATCTCTTACCCTCAGTTTTGCTTGAGGTGGCAAGGTTTGTATAAGTGACTGACAATCTCCTGAGGAACTGAAATGGATAATATATACGGGTACATATGAGTAAAATAATTTGTTTTAACTTAGACTACAAACAAGCCTAGGAAAATTCCTGTGTCTCTTGTCATTTTTCTATGTTTTCAGTACAGTTGCTATGACAACGAAAGACTAATATTACAGTAATAAAGCTACTCAAATGTCAGGCACGGCTTTATTGCTGTAATATGAGCACCTAAAACACAACTTTTATTAAAATTTATTGTCTAATTCTGCTCACACTGTTGAGCCTTCCCTCCTAATTCTGTCTCTCCTAATTTTATTTTTTTACTTTAATTTATTAGTATGCAGCCTTTTTTTTTGATACTTTTATTTTTTAATAAAAAACCTAATCCCCAATTTTAACTTAACCCTCCCGTCCCGGCAGGAACGGGACGGGTTCTGGTCCGACGGCCGTTTGAGACCTTATCGATTTTACTCTCCATTGACGTCAATGAAGTGTCAAAACGGGCGTAGTGTGAAAACGGGCGGAGTGTGAAAACGGGCGGAGTGTCAAAACGGGCGGAGTGTCAAAACGGGCGTAGTGTAAAACGGGAAGAGCGTACAAATGGCGTAGTGTAAAACCGGGCGCAGTATAAAAACAGCCGGAGCGTAAAAACGGGCGGAGCGTAAAACGGGCGCAGCGTAAAAACGGGCGCAGTATAAAAACAGCCGGAGCGTAAAACGGGCGGAGCGTAAAAACGGGCGCAGCGTAAAAACGGGCGCAGCGTAAAAACGGGCGCAGTATAAAAACAGCCGGAGCGTAAAAACGGGCGGAGCGTAAAACGGGCGCAGCGTAAAAACGGGCGCAGCGTAAAAACGGGCGCAGCGTAAAAACGGGCGGAGCGTAAAAACGGGCGCAGTGTAAAAACGGGCGAAGCGTAAAAACGAGCGCAGTGTAAAAACGGGCGGAGCGTAAAACGGGCGGAGCGTAAAAACGGGCGCAGTGTAAAAACGGGCGGAGCGTAAAACGGACGGAGCGTAAAAACGGGCGCAGTGTAAAACCGGGCGGAGCGTAAAACCGGGCGGAGCGTAAAAACGGGCGCAGTGTAAAAACGGGCGGAGCGTAAAACCGGGCGGAGCGTAAAAACGGGCGCAGTGTAAAAACGGGCGGAGCGTAAAACCGGGCGGAGCGTAAAACCGGGCGGAGCGTAAAAACGGGCGCGGCGTAAAAACGGGCGGGGTGTAAAAACGGGCGGGGTGTAAAAATGGGCGCGGTGTAAAAACGGGCGGATTGTAAAAAGGGGTGCAGTGTAAAACGGGCGGAGCGTAAAAACGGGTGCAGCGTTAAAACGGGCGGAGCGTAAAAACGGGCGGAGCGTAAAAACGGGCGCAGTGTAAAACGGGCGGAGCGTAAAAACGGGTGCAGTGTTAAAACGGGCGGTGCGTAAAAACGGGCGCAGTGTAAAAACGGGCACAGTGTAAAACGGGCGCAGTGTAAAACGGGCGGAGTGTAAAAACGGGTGGGTTAGGTTAAAATTGGGGCTGAGCCATTTAAAAATGTTTGACATACCTACCTTCCTTCTTTCTATGTCCTCACTGTCCATTTTGGAGGTGGTAGCAGCTGTTTTTTTTAAATTCTAGATTTTTATTGGTTGAAAACTGGCTTTAAAGTCCTAATGTGGCCAGGTCAGTCTTTGATGCCCATAACTGAATGTGGGAGGATCTTTGGCCCTTTGACAGAGCTTGGACAAGTAAACCCCTCTGTTTTGCTGGAAGGATTAAAATTTCCTGTCGTGTGACATTAGGACACTTTTGCTATAAACCCTGAAGGACCGCACTCAGTTGGGGGTCACTGTGAACCAAACTCAGTGTGATTTAATCAGTCAGTAAAGTCCAAATATAATTAAGGTTAATTTAATCTGAAGGGCTGGAATAGCCATATTGTCAGGTGCCCAGGGTTTCCATTTCTTTTTTTTTGATTTTTATAAGATCTAACTTTTTTTCATGGGAAAACACTACAAAAATGGAAATAAAATATATATATTAGCTACTGGAGCATCACCTGACTGCATTGTAAATTTCTCTCACACCGCCCTTCACCACACAAACGTTGATTTGTTTCTTAACTTTTCACTGTAAGTAAGAACATAAGGTCTAGAGTGAGAAAAGGTCCTGTTAACCCACCAAGCTTCCTCTATCCTGGATGATTCTATCCTGGACTCTTCCCACCCTCTTTCCCCCCACTACCACCACTTACGAATCCCCTATTTTAAGAAACACGAAGTTTGTTCTCATCTCTCTTCCCCCACCCCCAGTAAATAAAATCAAGCCTTAATATCTGTCTAACACTCTGGGCTGGATTTTCCCTGCGGAGGCGGGATGGCGGCGGGAGAGCTGGTTGGCGGGCTCCGGTCCCGCTCCCATCAGCAGCCGCTCTCTAAAAATGATTTTCCGTAGATTGGCCTTGTTAAGCCCGCCTTGCGGGGTTCCTGGCCAATTAACAGGAAGTGGGTCTGATGACGTCATTTGATGACGCGTCATCAGCCGGTTTCCTTAAAGGGACCATGGCCACATTGATTTTGACAGTTGTTCTGTCAGTGTTCGACAGCATTGAGGTGCGCAAACACTGACAAGCACTGCACAAAGGTGCACGCCTGCACCCAGGCTTACGCATGACTCATATGGAGGGAGTCACAGCATGCAGGGAGATTCTCTTCCCTTCCCATGGGTGGAAGAGACCTCCCCAGGAGATCAACACAGCCTGGTTGCACATTGCACAGGAGGGCATAGCAGGGATGTCATCAGGAGGACCAGGCTGCAGTGGTGCAAACCTTTCAATGATCTGAGTAGATCACGAAACGTTACTGCAAAGCCACACTCAAACTCAGCCTGCTGTGCCACTCATCGCATCCCCATCACTCTGCCTTCCATACCCTACTCCTGCACATCCTTACTCACACCAACTTACCTTGCACCTCCACCTATCCCTCTCTATCTACATTATTACTTCCCCATCTCATTAGCCACCCCTCACACTCACCCTCATCCTACTGCAAGCGTACCAACTAACAACACACAAGGGTAGGCACTTGAGAGGTTTAGTCAATGTTCATGTGAAGTTTCTGGTAATGTGTTGTCATACAGTGAAATCTATATTTTTAACACTTCACCTTATTGGACAGATCTGTGCGTACCTTGAGAAGTGTCTTACTGAGTTCCAGTGAATGTTCAGACATAACTCCCCTCCCCCACCCCACCCCCCGCTATCGTGATGAGTGTGAAAGGAATGGCTTGGATATTACAGGGATGCTTTACGGTGCTGGTGTGGGATGGAGTCACCCTGGTGCATCATGTGGCAGCCAGGGTGTACAGTGTCAAGTGAAGTAAATCTGGCCATGGTGATACCATCACTGGCCCCTCGGGCAGCAATGTTGTCAGGGGCTGATGCCCTGTGTCCTGTGCAGCATCAGGTGATGGCGGTGAAGGTTGGTGTTGTTGTTGGTGATGTCGGTGTGCCTGGTGATGTTGGTGTTGGGGCTGATCGTGGAAGGATTCAGAGGACCAAGGTGTGATTTTTTTCAAGGGCACTGTTGTTGATGGAATAGATGATAGCTGCAGGTGAGATGACAGAAGCGATCTGTCAATGGTGAGAGAGGTTGTTCCAATGAGGTGCCACTGGATAGAGAGTTGGCTCTAAACACTTGCAAGCTAAAGAAATGTCTATATGTCTTACAAATGCAGTAACCAACAGTTTCTGAGCTCTGAAACTGAACAGCTGCAACATGGTATCCTTTATACCACTTCTGCAGCTGTCAGGTTATCAGATAAATCAAAGCAGACTCAACTCACCCCAGGGTGAGCTGGCGTGTTCCCCGAGCAGCGGGTAACCCATTGGGGAGGACGTAAAATTACAAGGTAGACTCAAAATAGCATTAAATTGGCTGTTAACAAGCCATTTAATGATCTAAATTGTCTCCCCTGCCGCTTGGTGTCGGGTCAGTTCTGCGCAGACTGACCCGACACCTGGGAGACTCGTGTGGAGGCGGGTTGACAGCGGGTTTCCTACCCTCTGTCAATCTTTGCTATTTTGACAGCGGACCCGCCTCCAAACCCGCACTCTGAGTACCGGCAAAATCCAGCCCTCTATCTCTCCCTCCGGGCAGATATTGATCCAAGTGAGACAGACCTGGATGTGTTTTGTTCTCGAGTTGGATTTCCTAAATACCATTACCTCACATTGGCAGCTGAGAAGCAAAGCACAACAGACTATTCAAGTGATCACCTTGATCGTTCTCCCGCTGTCAAAAATTGAGTCGAAACTGTTAAAAAATGAAATGAATCGGCAACACCAAGAAGCTGCCAAGGAGTACACTCTGTTCTCTGAAGAAATGCACAGTTAACATCTGTTTAGTCTCCACTGTTACCCTGGATAATTACAGGCTGAAAGTTAATGTATATACTGTACTCTCCACTTACCAGCTTTACTTCATGGCCAGTTTTCAGGTCTTGTCAACTTTTTATGAATCTCAACCATTAAATAGCACTCAAAGGGGAGAGGACCGACCGTTTCAAGGTTAAGCAGAGCCTGTCCAGTTAGAGCGCTGCTCTGGCTCTCCGAACCAAGACTCATGCCAAGCCAAATGCAAGATTTGGATGTTTCCTCTTATATAAACAAATTACTCGGAGGCAGAAGTGTATCAGCAGCTGCACATTACATCTTCAACACCTCAAATTCACCCAGGCATTGGGTGGAAAATAATTTTGACACTGCTGTGCCGTGCCTATGCCAAATATTATTTTGCTGATGTTAGGATTGAACATAGAGTCATCAAGCGTTTAACGGCCAATGGGTTTCCGACGGGGAACCCGCTGGCTTCAGTTAGCTTCCCGCCTGCCCACGGCAGAAGGAGGTGATTTTAACCGCCGTGTCTCATTAACACGTCACCGGGAAATGGGCAGGAAGCGGCAGCCAGCCTGGAGAAATTCGGGTGGCCCTTAGGGTGGCACTCTGGTAAGTGTGGAGGTGGGGATTCCACTGGGTGGCTCACAGTAGGGAGGCCTAAACGTTCCTTGTGGGCCACCAGAAAGGAAAGTAAAAAAACTTCCCCGCTCAGGTCAAAGTTAAAATAGCAGTCGGGGGGCCTGATGATGCCATTAGACTCTGATCTGCATATTTAAAAAAGGACCCCACTGGCTTCAGGCAGGTGGCTTTGCTGCCTGCTCGGAAGAGCAGGTTAGAAAGGAAGATTGGGATTCAGGCGGGAAATTGACAGCTAAGTCACCTGGTTGATTTTAACTGCCTACCCACCTGCTTCTGTCCCTCATTTAGATAGTAATTTGAGACTTAATTGTGTACTTTTTAATGTTGCTATGTGATGCCATAATAGCACTTTAGAAATACTGGCTCCGATATTAGTGGCTAGGCAGGGAGGGAGGAGGGGAGCATGTTTGTGGGGGGGGTGGTGGGGGGGTGCGGGGAAACCTGGAAATACCGGGAAGGCAGAGGTCCTGCCGAATTTAACGGCTGACTTAATTATCATTTTTTTACTCTGGCCGCGATTTCGCCTTTCGAGGCAGGTACAGTGCGGTTGAGGTTGGTGGCGGGGTACAGCACCGCTGCTGGCTCCATCCCGCTCTGTGAAAATAATTTTACACTGATTGGGCTTGTTGAGCCCACCCAGCACGTTTCCCGACCAATTGAAGGAAACGGGTCTGATGATGTCACTTGATGATGCGTCATCAGCCGGTTTCCTTAAAAGGACCATGTGCAAATTGTTTTTGACAGTTGTGCTGTCAGTGTTCTACAGCATTGAGGTGCTGCAAACACTGACAGGCACTGCACAGAGGTGCAGGGCTGCACCCAGGCTCTCCCATGACTCCCTGCATATGCATATGGAGGGAGTCACAGCATGCAGGGAGGTCCTCTTCTCTTCCCATGGGTGGAAGACACCTCCCCAGGAGACCAACGCAGCCTGGTTGCACATTGCATAGGAGGACCCAAGCAGGAATGTCGCCAGGAGGACCAGGCTGCCGTGGCGCAAACCTTTCAATGATCTCAGCAGATCACGAAACGTTACTGCAAAGCCACACTCAGCCTCATCCTCCTGTGCCACTCATCACATCCCCATCACTCTGCCTTCCCTACCCTACTCCTGCACATTCTTACTCATACCAACTTACCTTGCACCTCCACCCATCCCTCTCTATCTACATTATCACATACCCATCTGACTAGCCACCCCTCACACTCACCCTCATCCTAGTGCAATCATACCAACTAACAACACACAAGGGTGGGCACTTGTGTGTTTTAGCCAATGTTCATGTGAAGTTTCTGGTAATGTGCTGTCAAACATTGAAATCTTTATTTTCCACACTTTGCGTTCTTGGACAGATTTGTGTGCACCTTTGGAAGTGGTTTTGTGAGTTGCAGTGAATGGTGAGACATAACGGTACCCCCCGCAATGGTCATGAGTGTGAAAGGAATGGCTTGGGCACTGTAGGGATGCTTTGTGGTGTCAACCTGGCACATCATGTGGCAGCCAGGGTGTACAGCGTCAAGTGAAGTAAATGTGGCCATGGTGAGGCCATCCCTGGTGTCCCGGGCAACAATGTGGTCGGGTGCTGATGCCCTGTGTCCGGTGCAGCACCAGCTGATTGTGGAGAAGGTTGCTGTTGTTGTTGGTGCTGCTGGTGTTGGGGCTGATCGTAGTGGGATTCTTAGGACCAAGGTGAGATTTTTTCAAGGGCACTGATGCTAATAGAATAGATGTCAGGTGAGGTTGAGATGACAGAAGTGATCAGTCAATGGTGAGAGAGTTTGTTCCAATGAGGTGACACTGCATACAGAGTTTGCTCCAAACACTTGCAAGCTGCATAAAGCTCAATCTGTCTTCTAAATGCAGTAAGCAGCAGCTTCTAACCTTGCAAAGTGAAGACCTATGAAATGGGAGCTTTTATAGACCATTTGCAGCTGTCAAGTTTAGAAATCATCCCATGCTGACACAACTCCCGACCTCCTTACCTGACGTGATCCCCGAGCAGCGGGGAAGCCATTGGTGAACTCTAAAAATCTAAAGTTAAGCTTAAAATACTACTTACTTGCCTCTTAACAATCTCTCTAATGATGTAAATTGCCTCCCCCGCCGCTTGGTGTCGGGTCTGTTCTGCGATGACAGACCCGACATCTGGGAGACTAGCGTGGAAGCGGGTTGACAGCGGGGTCCCTACCCACTGTCAAAAAAAACATTTTCCCAGCCCACCCGCCACCAAGTGCGCCCACTAACCCCCCGAAAAATTCCGGCCTCTGTCTCCCGCACGGCAGCCAGTCAGATTGACAGACTGGCCGGCTGCCGGGCGGGAAAGCCAGCGGTAGAAGCCTGCAACCGGATCCCCTTGAGGACGTTTACCGGCAACCAGGAAAGATTGAGGGTTGGTGGGGGGGTTGGATCGTCAATCAGGCAGGGACCGGGAGAGATTGCGGTGGGGGACTTGACCAGCAATCGGGAGGGAGGGGAGACCAGGAGAGATTGTGGGGCAGAAAGGCAGGGGGGTGGTGGAGGGGTGGGGTCAGACTAGCAGTCGGGAGGGAGGGAGAACAGGGAGAGATTGCATGGCAGATGTGGGGGGTCGACCAGCAATCGGGAATGAGAGGGGACCGGGAGAGATCGCAGGGCGGGGGGGTTTACCAGCAGTCAGGAGGATGGGGGTCAGGCTCGGGATTGTGGGTTTGGAGGGGGGGTGGGGGTCGCCAATCGCAGTAGAAGATTTGTTTGATGGGCGGGGGTAGAACTCCTGCTCCTCCTGGCTCACGAGCAGTGCTATAAAAAGCACCGACCGGCTTGATCCGGCCACTCCAGGCTCCATTTTGCTGCCGGGTTTCCCGAGCCCTGGGAAACCCGGCCAGCGTTAACTTTAAATCAGGCTCCCAGCTGCACTGTGGGAGCCTGATTTAAGTATTATAATGAGGTGCCCCGCCTCTGGAAAGTGGGAAGCAGAAACGCCATGCAACCCGCCACCGTAAAAATGATGGCAGGCACGGAGGCGGTGGATTAGGGTCGGATTACACGCTTTTTACATTTTTAACCCCCCTGCCCGACCCTTCAATGTGTTACACAAAGTGTTTTATTTCACCAATCGGTGGTGTAAATATGCAGCGGTGACAGGTGATTTTCACGTTTCGGGATTTTTAACTGTTTGGCCATCTGAGGAATTTCGGCGTAGTTTACATTAAGATGTTGCTATTACGATAAATTCAACTCCCAACAAATTAAATCCACACAACATGCAAGCTTCGGGGAATGTCTAGCAGAATCAGATGAAATGTTGGCCCAGAATGATGCATTTTAGTTTGAGACAACTGGGTTTGATAGGACATTACAGTCACACTTAATATGTTGGAATGACTTCATTCATTTGAGGCTAGCAAGCGGGGGACCTCCACCTAGTAGGGCGGTAGCAAATTTGATTGACAGCTTGATTGGCCAGTCCCCAACACAGAGCGGTCAAATCAATGGGTCATAACTAGGTCATAAGCTCAGTCTGCAGAAATTTGGAATGGATACAGTCAGTGTGCGAGTGATCTGTCTTCCTAAGGGTAAAGCCAACTAGTTATAAAGACTGTAAAGTGAACAGGGGTAGAATGACATGCTTTGTTATTTTCTATGCTACGAGGAGCATTATGAAGTAGATTGAAATTCATTGAAAACTGTATTCTGTTTATTCACATATTACATGCAAAATAAACTAGCTTGTTGGTTTACAGATGGTCTTACCTCACTAGAGTGTGTTTTTAATTCATTCCTGAGATATGGGCATCGCTGGCAAGGCCAATATTTATTGCCCATCCCTAGCTGCCCTTGAGAAGGTGGTGGTGAGCCGCCTTCTTGAACCGCTGCAGTCCGTAAGGTAAAGGTGCTCCCACAGTGCATAGATAGGGCATTCCAGAATTTTGACCCAGAGACAATGAAGGAATGGCGATACATGGTGTGTGACTTGGAGGTGGCGGTGTTCCCATGCGCCTGCTGCCCTTGTCCTTCTAGGTGGTAGAGGTCGC
Organism: Squalus acanthias; assembly: GCA_030390025.1. Classification (NCBI taxonomy): domain Eukaryota; kingdom Metazoa; phylum Chordata; class Chondrichthyes; order Squaliformes; family Squalidae; genus Squalus; species Squalus acanthias. The sequence continues at coordinate 36,594,323 of CM059438.1, forward strand.
AGGTTTGGGAGGTGCTGTTGAAGGAAAGGGTTTATCGTTCCACCTTTCGGAAGATAGAAGAAACGTGTGTGTTTGTGTGTGTGAGATTACAGTATCAAGTATACACAATGAGGGGTTCCATTGTTATGACTCTGAGGTCACACTATTGTAAGGCAGACACAAGTACATAGATTTTTCTTGCTCTCACCGAAAGGATATCCAGAATAGATAGCAGGGAAATGAGGAAAGCAATGAGTGGGATAAAAGATTCAGGGCTGGATTTTGAATGACCCATGGAGTCGGGTTTGGAGGCGTGTGGGGGGTTAAATTTGCGGGGTCAGGGGTCCCGACTCCATCCCGCCTCCACGCAATTTTGACAAAATCAGTCGCGGGGTTCCTGACGCCGTCCCGCCTCCAAGAGATGGGAGAGGCCATTAAAGCCCTTAACAAACCCTAATTTGGCTCTGTAATGCCATTTTGAAACGTTTTAGCTAGTTTAACCCTTTTCCGACGTGAAGTACGCCTGATGTGAAACACTCCAGTGAAACCTGGCGGGAGCACAAGTGGATAGCTGACTATCAGCTGCAGGTCCACTATTACAACGGAGATGTGATGAAGGTAGTATTAGGTATGAAAGTCTCCTCTGATGCTGCTGCATTGAATGTCTTCAGAGACTGTATGGACTTTCCTGTGAGAGGACTTGGATGGAAAAAAAATTCTTCTCTCTCTCTCTCTCTCTCTGTCTCTGTCTCTGTCTCTCTCCAGGTCCACTCACAGCAAAAGCCAGACAGGTCCTCTCTCACCAACAGCCAGGCAGTCTCTGAAACCATACAGTCAGCAATGATGACATCATCAGAGGCGACTTTCAGACTGAAACCACTAATTAGTTCATGGGTTCCCACATGCTGGAACTCAATTGACCAATTAAGTGAAAATTGCATCATTCATCCACATTAATCTGGAGTCGGGGGGAACACGAAATGCGGATGACCCGACCCCAACCCGACCCCAAGACAAAATCCAGCCCTCAGTCTCCGATTAGCTCTCTAAATTATTGGCATATGTCAGAGTTGCCACCACCCCTGAGGTTAGTTTGATTCAACAATTTGATCCACACAATTCGTCTGATTTTGACTGTCAAATGTAGGTTAGATTTTGGAATAAAATGAGGCATAGGACTTTTTTTTTTGCTATAATCACACTTCTTCGGGCCTGCGAAGGCAAAATTAGGCAATAATAATTTGTTCATCCTTGCTTTTTAGCTCACTGCTGTTGCTTTTGACATTTGTGGAACCTCCAACTGGCTGTTAAACGACACAATAAGTAGTCACCTCATTATTTTCTTTGCACAGCTTTTTGTCATGACAGTGCCTTTCCTTCACTCACTGCTAAAGGATTTGCTCCTTATCTTATGATACTACTGCTCTTGTAATCCATCATTTGTCAACTTGTCAGAGGACTCAAATCTCTCCTGCAGCATTGTTTTAAGTGCTGCCACGTTCACACTCTTCACCACTGAGCATGTGCCGTACCTTTTGTGACTGCACAATATGGTGCAATCGGAGGTACTTGCAAGAACAAGGACAGGTTTTAAGTAACAACTCCCGCTGCACTTTCAGTGTAACTCCAGGCCCCAGGCCAACCTTTAGGACTGTTCTCGAGTTTTGCATTTTTTTTTTTAAGCTGTTAGCTTTTTGCTAGTTTTCTAGGTTGGCATCTGTGGTGAAATGCAATTGACAGCTCTTCATTCCGACAATGTTCCGGAGTCCCAGCGTCAGAAAATGACACCTTACTAAAACAACATGTTATTCCCATTTCCCAAGCTTCTACAGTTTTGACATCTCTGAATGAGATGTGGAACTCATGCAAAATGTGAGGCCTATTTTATCCTCTGATCTTGCATTTACAGAGAACAAAACTGAGAGACTTAACCACCATCTATCTGTCTGGTTACGGTAGACTTTCTTTGTTATTTGTTCTTAGGATGTAGGCAACACTGGCAAGGCATATTTTTACTACCCACCCCTAGTAGTCCTGAGGGCATTAATAATCAACCACATAGTGTGAGATTGGAGTCACGTGTAGGCCAGACCAGGCTCCTTTCCCTAAAGGAGGTTAGGGTTTACTGCAATCCAGCAGATTTTGTGGTTATTATTTGGTGCTAGCCCACACATGACCAGACTCAGTGAATTCTGTTTAGATGAGCTTCCGACCACATATCCGCGCCATCACTAAGACCGCCTACTTTCACCTGTGTAACATCGCCCAACTCCGCCCTGCCTCAGCTCATCTGCTGCGGAAGCCCTCATCCATGGTTTTGTTACCTCTAGACTTGACTATTCCAACGCACTCCTGACTGGCCTCCCATCTTCTAACCTCCATAAACTTAAGGCCATCCAAAACGCTGCTGCCAGTATCCTGACTCGCACCAAATCCCGTTCACCCATCACCCCTGTGCTCGCTGACCTACACTGGCTTCCGGTTGAGCAATGCCTCGATTTTAAAATTCTCATCCTTGTTTTCAAATCCCTCCATGGCCTCGCCCCTCCCTATCTCTGTAACCTCCTCCAGCCCGACAACCCTCCAAGATATCTACGCTCCTCCAATTCTGGCCTCTTGCACATCCCCAATTTTAATCACTCTACCATTGGTGGCCGTGCCTTCAGCTGCTGAGGCCCTAAGCTCTGGAACTCCCTCCCTAAACCTCTCCGCCTCGCTACACGTTTCCTCCTTTAAGACGCTGCTTAAAACCTACCTCTTTGACCAAGCATTTGATCATCTGCCCTAATATCTCCTTATGTTGCTCAGTGTCAAATCTTGTTTGTTAGTGCTCTTGTGAAGCACCTTGGGATGTTTTACTAGGTTAAAGGTGCTATATAAATACAAGTTGTTGTTGTTGTAATCACTGTGGTGGGGTTTGAACTGTTAGTCTGCTCTCATAATCAATTGGTTACTGTACTATACTTTAAACCACATTGTAAGAGTGGGACAAGGTGGCACAGGTTCAAAAAATAAAAAGTGAATTTAGAACAAGAAAGCGATTCTTTCCACAAGGAGTGATCAAGACATGGAATGGATTTCTGTTAGATTAGTGGAGGCAAAATCCTGGAATAATTGAAGAAACTATTGGTTGTTGCAACAGGTGGACTATCGGGTCTTTCTGGATGGATGGGCTGAATGGCCTTCCTTGTCTTGTGATCTGAGAGTGGAGACTTTTGTTCTATCTGTCTCAGCAGGGTTCTAACCCAAGTCCCAAAAATGAAAGTCCGGTGTACATCTAAGGTACTGCAGCACCAGTTTAATTATTGGCGTGAGGTTTCAGGGTTCTGTGTTCCAGCACAGCTGGCTATAATTCAAATGGACCCTTTGATGGTTTGTGTACTACATCATCTTTGCAGAAGCGTAAGCAGAACAAAAAAGATATCAAACAACTCTGAAAAGTTCCACAGTTGTGACATTTTATGTAGCATTACCATTTTCTGTGTAGAATATGTAGAATACACAGTCACAGGCTGCTGAACATTGCATTTGTTTAACTTGTACACAGTAGCAACACTCTTGTGCTTATGATGTGCCACTGATTGAATTAACATACATATTTAGTCAATTATATTCACATATGTTGTATTTTTATTAGCTCCAGCCTGGCTGAGGTACAATGTGTATTGATTGTGGCCTTTAACACAATTTTCAATTGATCTAAATCCTCCTTTAACAATCGTTTGAAGTGTATACTTCTCACAGAATTCACCTAATGTGATTTAGTTACGGCATACAGGCAACCCATAGCTTACTTTGAAATGCAATTAGACCCGAGAGCAGAGAGAGACGTTAAATTTCACACTGTGGAAGAGGAACTAATTTGAGATTTTTAGTACACAACAACAATCAGTACCCTCCAAAGAGGTAAATAGAGAGGGGGAAGAACTGCTGCAGACATCCAAACACACAAGCAAACACTGCCCTCCTCCTGTTACAATAAGCAGAAATCAGCAACAACAAAGAAATACCCTGTGGCTGGTTATAGGTCATGATGTGGATGGTTAGAGGTAGTCACCTTTACTCCCAGCTCACAAACCGGCCAAGCTGTGTACAGGTCCAATTGCAGGTGCATCTACGGATTGAAAATTGGGCTTTTTCTGTCTGGCTTTTGATTCTCAAAATGACCAGGCAGCCACTTGTGAAACTGGACTATCCAGTTCAAAATCGGACTGATGCTTATTGTATGATTGCGATCTGGAGGGAATGTTGTTGGTGGAATTATTTTGTTTGAAGTTTAACAGAGTCAACGCGCCGGATGCACCGTCCTGGAAGTGGGCATGAGCAGTCTTCCCAGAGTTCCATTGTATGGGCAGGCTATGATTTATGTCATGATGTGGAGATTTATGTCACCAATGCTATGAATGAAAATCATTCTCTCACAGCTACCTTACCTGAAGAAGGAGCGAACAGCTCCGAAAGCTTGTAAAATTAAATAAATCTGTTGGACTATAACCTGGTGTTGTGCGACTTCTGATTTTTGTCCACCCCAGTCCAACGCCGGCATCTCCACATCATGAAAATCATTCAGTTGTTATCCTAGTTCATTAACACTCTTCCCACATCCAACTGCAGGCATTTGCTTCTCGGTCTCGATAAACATTATCTTAAAGTGTCAGCTTGACACAGTTGGTGCACGCTTGCCTCTGGGCCAGAAAGGTTGTGGGTTTAAGCCCAGGTCCAAGACTTGAGCACATGACCTTCGGCTGACACTTCAGGGAGTGCCGCATTTGTCAGAGGTGCCTCCTTTTGGATGAGGCGTTAGATTTGTCTGTCTGTTCGGGTGGATGTAAAAGATCCCATGGTACTATTCAAAGAAGAGCAGGGAAATTCTACCAGTGTTCTGGTTAACTTTTTATCCCTCAACCAAATGCACCAAAAGCAAGGTCATTTATCTTGATGCTGAGCTATTGGCTTACGAATCAATTCCACAGGAGAACCCGAGCATCCCTGCATTATGAACACAATTTGATCAATCAGCACGTGGCCCCTTTAAGAAATAAAACTATACAGATTTGTTTTACAGCCAAAGTAGTTTAAATCCCGTTTACATCTTGGTCACTGTGAAGTTTTACCGCAGGCTTACAAACACAGACACAAAATCTGCAAAACCATAAAACACAAAAGACACAAAACATGACTTGTGTGTCCTCATTGCCTGGAAAGCAGCCTGTTAGCTGAAAATGTAGAGTGGAAAAAACAAAAAATTAAAATTAAATTGCACCGCTCAACCCTTTTCCCTGAGGAAACCTAAAAGTCGTGTTTAAATAAACATTGCCATGTAGAAACCAGCCCAGACTCTGAAAGCCTGTAGTTACAGAGTACATTGAGCAGGGTTGCATTCCTATAAGAGGAAACAGCAAAAACACTTTTAAGTGACCCTGCCAATAGTTCAGCGGGTAAATACCCAGCTACGGTGTGACAATACTGAGCCATGCAGATCAGAACGTTCCCAGCTTCTATCCCTGGTCTGTGCTGAGTGATGTACAGCAGGTGAGGCCCTGTGATTGACTTCAGTATCCCTCGCCCAGGGATGGGAAAAACCCAGACAGGGGCCCCTGCTCCTCATTGTGATTTAGTGACCTCTGTATGCGTGGTTATCAGATGAGGATAAGATCAGACTTGGATGTGATGCCCCTTGTGCTGGAATAGTTTGCCAAGACTCATCGTTGTGCCACGTACAAGGAAATGAGGCACCGGGAGAGGGGAGCAGCCAGCACCCATGGAACAGGACCTCAGCAGGAGTCAATGCCTTCGGAACATCGGCAGAAAGAGCAACAGGGATAGAAAATATAGAAAACAAAATCTGTTGGTCGTAACACTGGTTGGAAAACAGTTTGAAGAAAGAATGATGGATGGATTGATGGATGGCTATAACTGCTGGCTGAGCTTGTGACTTGTGTTCGGGGTCAGGCATGTGTGTGCTTGTGGAATTTAACAAACTTTCTGCCGGCATTGAATGGAGGAGCTGAAAACCACTGAGGTATCCCTCAAAAACTTGCTGGACTGGAACAAAACAGGAGCAACCCTGGTCAAACTGTAACAATTCGTCATCTTAATGACATTTGGTCATCTTGTAGATAAAAGAATAGAAGGAGATGTTGACCGGGTGAGATGAAGTAAGGTGGGAGGAGGCTCGTGTGGAGCATAAACACCGGCATAGACCTAATGGGCCGAATGGCCTGTTTCTGTGCTGTAAGTACGATGTAATGTAAACTCAATCTAGTTGGGTGTGCAGGGCTAGTATCCGCCATCACGGAATGAGATGGCCGCGCCCTTCCCTATCTCTGTAACCTCCTCCAGTCCCCCTCCCCAAACTATCCACACTTCTGACTCTAGACTTTTGTGCATTCCCCCCTCCCTTTGCCCCACCATTGGTGACCGTGCCTTCAGCTGCTTCGGCTCCAGGCTCTGGAATTCCCTCCCTAAACCCCTTCGCCTCTCCGTCTCCCTCTCCTTCAAGATCCTCGTTAAAACCCACCTCTTTAACTAAACTTTTGGTCAACCCATCCTAATATCTCCTTCTTTGCCTTGATACGCATTTTATTTAAAATTACGCCTCTGTGAAGCACCTTGGGCCGCTTTTCTACATCAAAGGTGCTATCGAAGTGCAATAGGGTGCTGAGATCAATGTGGCTCTGTTGGCGTGGGCGTTCATATACTTGGATCAAATGCATGGTTTCCTGACTGTTACTTGTTAGAAGGATATGAACATGTCAAATACGGAATGAGAAAAGCATGTGGCTGAAAGGTTGAATTCTGTCGGTTGTTGTATTGTACAAGCCTGCAATGTGACGGCAGGGTGGAAAATTTGCCTGAAGTAATCAAAGGCTATGTACTGAGACTAAAATCTTTTCCAGGGTGAAGTGCCAAGCTGATTATCGGAGCAGCTGACTTATGTATCAGAGATGAAATAATTTCTGCATTTTTTGGTACTTTAATCCTTAACTACAGAAGCCATAAATGCCAAAATTGCAGGGAGCAGCAATTTATTTCAGTAATAATTGAACATTGCCTCATCATTACCAGATGTAGCTTTAAGTCTGCAGGACCGTTTTCAACACTTGGACATGCTGACCTAAATATACAGCATCAACGTGGTTGCCTAAGCAAAGGGCTGGGGCCTGTACTGGATTTCATTGTGTCAAGGAGTTTATTCACAGAATCACAGAATCCCCACAGTGCAGATAGAGGCCATTTCGGCCCATCGAGGCTGTATTGTCATTTTGAACCTCGCATGCTTATAGAGTATCTTGCTTGATTTCGGTTTCTCTCTTTGCACCCATGCACTTCCGTTTTTTTACAAAAATATTTACGGTAGGCTTTTTTTTTTGCATTGTGGCTTATACCTATTTTGGCGTGAAATGTGAGGTGGATTTATAGCCATGTGCCCTCATGTTGCCACTCGTCCGTTGTTCTGTTCAGCTGCTGTGCTAAGTTACTTCTCTATAGACTACTCAGTGATGTCTGTTTGGAAGAATGCAATTTGTGGCACCAGTGGTCACTCCAAGTAAGTGTTCTGGCTCAACGGACAAAAAGGGTGGATTACTTCCAGTAATGCAGAGAATGTAGCCGGTACAGTAGGCCAGTAAACATTTGAACTCTGAAACATGTTTCTTACAGTATTAGGAGCTGTGTGTGAAAATAATGTAACAACCTTCAACAGTGAGTATATAAAAATATAAGGGTGAAATCAGATCAAGCCATTTAGCGGATGAAACGTATTCCTTTCCACAGACCATGTAATTTTGCCTATCGTGGACTAGTCTACTCAAGCCATTCAGTCTCCCTATCGTAGACTAGTCTACTCCGTCCATTCAGTCTCCCTATCTTGGATTAGTCTACTCAGTCCATTCAGTATCCCTATCGTAGACTAGTCTACTCCGTCCATTCAGTCTCCCTATCGTAGACTAGTCTACTCCGTCCATTCAGTCTCCTTATCTTGGATTAGTCTACTCAATCCATTCAGTCTCCCTATCGTAGACTAGTCTACTCCGTCCATTCAGTCTCCCTATCGTAGACTAGTCTACTCCGTCCATTCAGTCTCCCTATCGTAGACTAGTCTACTCCGTCCATTCAGTCTCCCTATCGTAGACTAGTCTGCTCAATCCATTCAGTCTCCCTATCGTAGACTAGTCTACTCAGTCCATTCAGTCTCCCTATCTTGGATTAGTCTACTCAGTCCATTCAGTCTCCCTATCGTAGACTAGTCTACTCCATCCATTCAGTCTCCCTATCTTGGATTAGTCTACTCAGTCCATTCAGTCTCCCTATCTTGGATTAGTCTACTCAGTCCATTCAGTCTCCCTATCTTGGATTAGTCTACTCAGTCCATTCAGTCTCCCTATCTTGGATTAGTCTACTCAGTCCATTCAGTCTCCCTGGTGAATGGATACACGGTGAGTTTTCTGGTGAATGGATACACGGTGAGTTTCCTGGTGAATGGATACACGGTGAGTTTCCTGGTGAATGGATACACGGTGAGTTTCCTGGTGAATGGATACACGGTGAGTTTCCTGAGGTGAACGGTATACAGTGAGTTCAGTCACTGTCCTTTCACTTTTGTGAGCCAGATTGAAATCCAGCCAAGACCAACTGTCTCCTCTCTCCAATAGCTGTCTCAAGTGAAATGAGTTCAGGCCTTCTAAAGACAGCCTTCCACAATTGACCTCCCAATTCCTAACCGACCCTAAATGAAAACCCAGCAATAAATAATCTAAAAATCATAGCACGAGCTGTTCTTTTAAAAACTGATCAGTTTGTTCTGGTGTTCAGTACGTTTGAAAAGTGTTAATGAAGCATGTTTATTTGTTTGCTCAGTTACCCGATCCTGTAAGCTGATCGTGTTGGATAAATACTTTGAGGGTGCCGAACGATGGAGTTGCACATCTGATCCTCCAGAGTAATATTAGTTCTGTCTGGTTAAACTGAATGAATGCCAGCTTGTTACATGTCATTGACATGAGACACGTTGACTGCTGCCCTTCTTGATATATTCAGCATTAGAAAGGACGTCTGCAACCTTCTTAACTGCTCTACCCTTGCAGCCTTGATCCCGGGATAGCGACCTCCCGTGTTTAATTTGTGATGTTTGGTCGGACTCCTGTAAAGTGCCTGCACTGTGTGGGGGCTGGGCCCAGCTGTCCACCCATGCGTGGGGTCTGGGCACGACCTTTTGACCTGTGTGCTGGCATGAAGTGCTCACATCATTGACATTGCATCACCAGATCACCCCAGAGGTGACGGGAAAGGTCTGTGTTCCCTGACGTCCTGATACACAAATTCATGACGTCACCTCTGATGGCAGCCAAGGAGACGCAGTGAGAAACAGTTCTTCCTCACTGATGATTGGGGGAAAAAAAATCCAACGGCTGCAGGGAGCCAGGGGCAAGAGCAGAATAAAAGCAACTTTAGTCTTTACAGTGATGGGAAGTCACGCAGCAGAACACTCCCTGAATAAATATCCCGATCAGATGTCCTTTTCATAGCCCTGTGGTGGCAAGGGTGAGTCTGAGGGCTGCCTGAGATTAGAGTCCACGAGACACCCTTTTGTACTTTACTCCACTTGTTCAGTATTCACAAGAGCTTCTCAAAAGCCAACATTTCCCACAGCAGCCTGTTCTACCTTTTATGTTAATTAACGATGATTGACAGCTATTGCCATCACCAATCAAAAGGTAGCAAATGCCCCCTTCTTAAAAGGGCACAACCCATAAACTGTAAATTAAATAAAAGCTTTTAAAGGAAACTTAATAAATTGAATTGAAATTTTATTCCGGGCGGCGATGAAGCACTCCAGTCCCTCCGGTGCCCACCGGTCGCGGAAGGCCTCAAGTGTACCGGTGGACACCGCGTGCTCCATCTCCAGGGATACCTGGGCGCGAACGTAGCCGCGGAAGAGAGGCAGGCAGTCGGGCCGACCGACCGCTCGCTGCTAGCAGCCTGTTCTATAATGTTTAGAATAATGTGGGTAACCTTCATTTCACCTCGCATTGTGCAGCTCATACGCAGTTAATGCCTCTGTAAATGCTAAGCTATCGTTCTTCAGCTAATCGTTTTGGTTAATGCCTCAGTAGGTGGTGTACACTGAAGTCCAGTCACAGCAAATGTCACGGAGATAATTAAAATAAACAGCTTTTTGCTGTTTTTATGTGAACTTCGTTGATCAGAATTTCCATCCTAGTGTCTTAAATCTTCAAATGAACCTGTCTCGTCGCTGTAGCTCTGCAAAAAGAAACAGCATCTTTCTAAATAAATCAGTTCACTTTTGTTGTTTAAATTCATTTAATTTCCATGAATGGATGTGAGCAAGTTGACACAAGGGCCCTGATTTTCCACCGCCCACCCCCCCCCCCCCCCCCCCCCCGCCTTCCCCCACCACCAGCGTGAGTCAGGCAGTGTGCTTTGTGTGAGCATCTAGCCATGGCCTGGGTGAGGTCTGGGTGTGACTAGCAACTGGCACCAAATTAGGGATGGAGTTTGTGCATTGCTGCAGGCAATAAAGGGCTGCAGCAGTTCAAATTCCCAGCAATATTCTGGTCAGCAGGTTGCTCTGAGGAACAGCGGTTAGATGCATCCCAGCCCCACACTACAGCCCCTAGAATGGGGAGAGAATGCTTTCCCAAATAGCCAGGAGGTCACTGACTACCTCTTTAAAGATCCTCCAATCTGAAGGCAGCCCCCGCGACCTCTATTGCCCAGTTTGATTGACGAATTTTGGAGCGTTGTCTACTGAGCAGAATCCCTCGAAAATGTCCTGGGAGACATGAGTCCCATACATGGAATTTAAGTGCTCCTGCCTGTTTCCACACCAGGAATGCCACAGAAATTTGTGTCAAGGGGGCGAACAACTGGTGTTACATTTCTGCACTCCTATTTCCTCCACTTAATGCCTTGGAAACTGGCGCACGTGGGTTGTTAGGCAGAGGGAAATGGGCCTGAGACCTTTCCACATTGGATTCGGCTTACGGACCAGATATAAACTTCCACAAAGTGTTTATTTTTTATGAAGATACTTGATAGTTTCAGTTTGGGTCTACTTGTTGGTAGCACTCTTGCCTCTGAATCAGTACGTCGTGGATTCAAGCCCCACTATAGGCTTAAGCACATAATCTAGGCTGACACTTCAGTGCAGTACTGAGGGTGTGCTGCATTGTTGGAGGCACTGTCTTTCAGATGAGATGCTAAACCAAGTTTCCCTCTGCCAGCTCCAGTGGATGTAAAAGATCCTATGACACCATTTATTTGAAGATGAGCAGGGAGTTCTCCCAGTGTCCTGACCAATATTTTCTCCCTCAATCAATACCGCCAAAAACAGACTACTTGGTCATTCATTTATTAGCTGTTTGTGGGATCTTGCTGTGTGTAAATTGGCTGCTGTGTTTGTCTACATCACAACGTCTACACTTCAAAAGTAATGAATTGGCTGTGCAGTGCCCCGAGGATATGAAAGGTACTTTATAAATGCAAGCCCTTTCTTATTTCTTATTTAAAAAGCGTTAATGTTCTAGGAACTATTTCAGAAAAAAGATGAAGACTGATGCTTGGGAACAGGACATTGTTGATTCTCCTAGTCAAAGAGATTGTTGGGAGGAGAACTGATGTGGAGAGGTCAGCCCACAGACAAGATGGAACGTGTTGGGGATAGGGGGTAAAATCCAATGGAAACGAAAACCGGGCGGAGTGTAGAACAGGTGACTGATCCGCTAACGCCCATTTTGCGCTCCTGCAGAATTTGAATTTTCACCCCATAGGTCTTCACCTGGAACATCTCTGCTCTTCCTCACACTGCCTCAGTTCCAGCTGGGAATGCAAGCTTATTGCTTTCTGAACGATAAACCAAATCTTCCAGTTGCCGAAAGCAAACCAATTCATGAATGCCCGGGATTGTGTGCAGTTTGACACTGTAGAAAGTCCCCGGGGGTGGGTGGGGGTTCATTTTGAACTTGGCCGCCCGGCTGTTGTAACCTGGCGTTGCGGATCGCCCGCCCATTGTAGAACCCGCCCAATTTTCATCCCATTGAAATCAGTGGAACGAAAATGGGACGGGTTCGACAATGGTGGTCCACTCCTCCAAGTTATAAAATTAAAAATGACCCACCTCTGCATCCAAGATCTCGAGAGAGAGAGAGAGAGAGAGAAATTTCTGATTGGTTTTTTTTGACTGTGTTTATTTCTCTCATTATGAAAGTTGGCACAAAGCACGAGATACTTCTGACTTGGCTAATTTTAGCAAAAAAAACATTCGCAAGTAGAACGCCATGCCATGTAGCTAGAAAGCTCGAACAGTATTTGTCCGTACTTAGCAGCACCCTGAGGATTCTTACCCCTCCAATAATGGATGAGTGAAAAATTAGGGGAAAAGGTCAATTTAACCTGTTAAACGTCAATCATGGAAAACTTGTGAAGAATTATACAACTGAAAGGATTGACGAAAAGTGAGTATTTTACTCCAGCTCAGAGTTGTTATAGTGAGCTTAACAAATAGGGAGAGTTCAAGTATTACCTCAGCAATGGCACAGATTAAAAGTAAATATTTTTTTCTATTTCTTCTGAGGATGTGGGTGACGCTGGCAAGGCCTCATTTATTGGCCATCCCTACTTGGCCTCCTTGAACTGTTGCAGCCCTTGTGGTGATTGTGCTTCCACATTGGTGTTAGGCAGGGAATTCCAGGATTTTAACTCAGCAAAGATCTAGGAACAGCAATATATATCCAGGTTAGGATAATGTGTGATGTGGGGGGGAAATTGGAGCTGATGGTGTTCCCACATCATTGCTCTCTTGTCCTTCTCGGTGGTAAAGGTAGCGGGGCTAGGAGGCGCCGTTGAAGTAAGCTTGGTGCAATGGTAGGGCTGCAATGCATCCTGTAGATCATACATACTGCAACCATATGATTGAGCAGTTGGATATCAAATCCAGTGGAATGGGCACTGATCCAACAAAATGCTCGGTCCTGGATGGAGTTAGTGCAGCTGCATCCGTCTAGGTGAGTAGTGAGCATTCCATTACAGTCCTGACTTGAGCCTTGTAGATCGGGGAAAGGCTTTGAGAGATCAGGACTGAGTATCATTACTGAGTACCCAGCCTTTGTCCCGCCCTTGTGGCCACGGTGTTGATATGGCTGGGCTAGTTAAGCTTCTGGTCAACGGTGAGCCCCCAGGATGTTGACGGTAGGGGACTCAATGAGGGTGGTGCCATTGAAGGTCAGGAGGAGGAAAGAAAGAACTTGCAATTATATAGCGGCTTTCACGTCTTCAGGACATCATGGAGTACTTCAATGCCAATTAATTATTTTGCAGTCTAACGACTGTTGTCTAAGCAAACTAATTTCCATATATCAAGGTCCACAAACAGCAGTGAGAAAAATGACCAGATAATCTATTTTTGATGGTATTGGTGAGGGAGAAATATTGGCCACAACACTAGGAGAAGTCCCTGCATTACTTTGGAAAGTGCCATGGGATCTTAACGTCCACCTGGACACGGCCTCGTTTTAACGTCTCTTCCAAAAGATGGCACCTTAAGTGTCTGCCTGTCTTTTGTGCTTACATCCCTGGAGTGGGGCTTGAATCCATGAGCGTTAATGTGACAAAGACCTTTCAGGCACCGTCAGCTGCATTGTTATGTTTTGTTCCATTAAGGAAGCTCTATGTCACCATACACCTAACCACACACACTGAGCAGAGGCAAAAGGTATCAGTCAACGTCTAAATAAGAAAGGTATTATTCCATCATGTGCAAATGGTATGCAACCATTCTAGAAAATAATTTACCTCAATGCACAGTTCTAAAGAATGTGTCATTCTGAGGCAATCATATGTGACACAGCTCTTTGAAGAAGGCACAAGGACAGCAGGCTTGTTGGACATACGGGTGATGTGGTGTAACGATGGCTGAAAGCGCTGCATAACACCCATATAATCGTGTAGAGGTTGTGTTACTGGACTAGTAATCCAGAGGCCTGGAATAATAATCCAGAGAACATGAGTTCAAATCCCACCATGGCAGTTTGTGAATTTGAATTCCATTTAATGAAATAAAAGCTGGTATCAGTAAAAGTGATCATAAAACTGTCGGACTGTCATAAAAACCCAACTGGTTCACTAATGCACTCCCCCACATACAGCCAGATGATATTGCCACAGTACATATGGTAATTACATGTTAGTTGGGCTCCTATTATTTTTCGCACAGTAAATTTCCCAATCAATATTCAAGTAGGAGGGCAATGGGTAGTATACTGGTTTAGACCTGTGGGACATGAGTTTAAATTTGACCTGGACTGATGAGATGAAAACTTCTCTGTCTCTGGCCTATGTGAAGGGGGCTGGACAACATCAACACAATTCCCAGTCCGCAGGGGCTGACAGCGATACAGCACTAAATTGGCAATGTCATTTGGAAATGGCTGGTGTGGGAAATGGAGGAGTGCGAGCTGTTCTTGTGGGCAGAGTACCGGCAGATTCACTCTTCATTTTATGTGGCTACACATGACCCTGTTGACAATGGGTGTTCTAAATGCAAAGTGTTCGATTCCCCAGCACCACCATTCTGCACACTGATGAGCACAAATTTTCCGAGGAGATTAAAGTTTCTGTTTAATAGGCATTGCCAGTTGAATTCTGTGCTGTCACCAGAGTAATGTATGGATCAAGTGCGTATGTTCATGTGGGCGTTTCTGTAGCAACGAATGGTGCGATTGGTAGATTTGATCATGGATGAAACCGTTTAGGTATTTAGTGTCTCACTAAAAACAAACCCATCATGTTTCAGGTGAGCTCCTGGGTGACATGGCTGATCCTGACTGCCGGCTCCATGGAGGAGAAGAGGGAAGTGTTCTCTTACTTGGTCCACGTGGCCAAGTGTTGCTGGAACATGGGTAATTACAATGCAGTGATGGAATTCCTGGCAGGCCTCAGGTATTGTTGATTCATTCCTCCACTGGAGTAGATTCAAAGTTAAGATCAGAATGTATTTTTCCGTATTATATACAAGCCACTTTGATCACGAATTGGGCATTGGCACTTGCTCAAATATTGCTTTAGATAAGTTAGGTCAAACCAGCTCCAGTTGTTTGACAGGAATTGAAAGAAGAATTTAGGAGAATTAATAGATTACTCCATACTTTTATATTAAAAGGAGCAGTTTTATGTGACAGTGGATTTCGCAGCCAAACAATTTTACCATCATTATTTCCAACCCAAGTATTACATATTTTGCAGGAACGAACTCTTTCTGCATTTCCACTGTGCAGTTCCTACACCCTGGGTGCTGTAACATTCCCCTGGTTTTAGGAATTGTATTGCCAACATCATGGCTTTTATGTGGTTGTGTTTTCTTTGGAAGAACCAATGTGAAGGGCCAAGGCTCATAGTGCAGGACACCACCGAGGTTGAAAAGATAAGAGATGATGGGGTTAGGACATTGTGTACGTTCTTCGGGCACAAAGCATGCCAATTTAGCAGTTGGACGGCCTGCGCCCAATTTGCATGGGGCCCATTTTTTAGGTGTCTCGGGCGGAAGCCTAAATCAGGGGTTAAGCCTCTGTTAATATGTTAATGGGGCGCCTAATGTCTGCAGATTGACCGTCATGTTGATGAGGCCCGAGGCCCAATTTTGTTTGAACCTCGTGCCCTTGGTTCAGACACATGCTGGTCTCACAGCCCCGAGTCTGAGCACAAAAACAGGCTCAAATGAATTTTTATCCCGATGGCAGTTAAATTGGTCTATGGCGGTAGAGCAAAGCAGGCGCTAACGCGTCGGCAGCCGATTGACTTCAATGGAAGAGAGAATCTGGCGGGGTTTAAAGCAAGCTGGCCATTGGTTGTTGCCAGTTTTGCACTATTGTCGAAGACCAATTTCACCCTCGATGAGGTAATCAGCCATGGTGACTGGGGTGTCACAATTCTGTCTTTGATCATTTTAGTAACAAGGGAAAAAGTGATGGTCCTTTTACACAAATACAGGCCCATCCCACCCAGTTTAAATACAGGCCCATCCCTGCCCTAGTCCAAGTACAGGCCCATCCTCACTTTAGTCCATGTACAGGCCCATCCCTATCCTAGTCCAAGTACAGTCTTATATGCAATATCGTGGCCTCCTTGTGAGTAATGTTCTATTGGGGAAAATTGTCATTGAGCCTATCAGAGGACTTCTTTGATTCCTCTTTCTCTTAAGTTGAATCAACTGAACGTGTACAAGTTCGTTTATTGACTGTGGAGTTGACCTCATAGATATACTGTGAATTATTATTTTCTCCCTCCAGCGATAACTCATAGTTGTGGCAATAACTTTCCAGAGGAATAAATGTCCTGGCCTTTATACTCACCAACATTTTGGGGCACAGCATCAATGAAAGGTACTTTTAATATCACTCGATACAGTTTGGTAGTCTTTCTCTTGCAGGTCTAGGAAGGTTCTGAAGATGTGGCAATTTATGGACCAGTCTGATATTGAAACAATGAGAAGCCTGAAAGATGCTATGGCACAACACGAATCGTCGTCTGAATACCGGAAAGTGGTAAGCCGTGCCCTGAATATCCCCGGCTGCAAAGTGGTTCCCTTCTGCGGAGTGTTCCTGAAGGAGCTGTGTGATGTCCTAGACGGTGCAGCCACTTTGATGAAATTTCACTCACGCTGCGATTCTCAGGACGACACCATTGAGGTAAGAATTCTGTGCACGGATAATGAAAACAAATGGTGCGCGAAGATCAATTTACTTCATGTAACTGCAGAATTTATCCTGACTGGTTCTGGAGGCAATTTAAACTTGCGGAGTAAGGAGTTCCTCACACATTTTCTGATGCATGATACCTATTTAAATTTTCTACCCAAAGCAGCCAAAAGTGACTATAAATTCGAATTGAAAATAATGGATTTCAGAGTTGATAATGAATAAAATATAAAAAAAGCAATGTGTTTATCTTTTTGTTCTATTGTTTAATTTATGCTACCTTTGCATGCGAAATGCTATTTACAAAATCAGCATTTCTCAGTCCATTTAATGGGGTGGGGAGTAATCTTGCATACTCACTTTGTGGAACACTTCGAACCTCTTGGAAAACCCAGCCACTTTATTACTTACCAGGGACATTTGTGCGTTAGCAGATATAAGGTTTCTGGGTGGAAAGGTAAGGGAGATATTATTGGGATGGTAGATCTAATTTTTGGTTATCGTATCTTTTTGCTTCTTGCATGTGGTAATAAACAGTACAGCTGACCTGTTAAGTCTGTGTAAGACTGGTAACTTGGAACTTTCTTCTCAAGCTTGGTGTAGACAATAGGATTCCACTGAACTTGCATCGTGAATTTTATATAGGGACCATTTGAAGCGTGGAATGTAAAGCGATTAACTGTTTACAGGCAGAAGCCGTGTTGACTGCCCTAAATACATGGAGTTGTTCCACAAGGCTTGGGCTTTGACCTGCGCTGAAGGAGATTTCTAACTGAATTTGGTCTTTAGCTGACATTCAGTCTTTCTCAGCTGTCACTTCCTGTTACTGTGTACTTGTCACCTGGGTTATCAGCAACCAACACTCACTAAGGGATATGGATGTTCCCAGTTTGTTGCAGACTACAATGGCCAGGACCATTTTTTGCAGCGGATTGGAAAAGACGGACTAAACAATACAGAGAAAGAGTCCACAGTAAACAACATTCTCCAGACTATTCGAAGCTGTAACAGAAGCCTGGAGTGCGAGGACGGAGAAGAAAGTACCAGTGATGGCTGCACTTCACGGAAGAACTCGTTCAAAGACCGAAGCAAATATCAGTAAGTATTGGAACAGCTTCCTAATGGCACTTATAATTTTATCCATTGCAGCGTATGAAATACTCCTGCAGAGACAGCTCACTGAGACAACCATATCAAACAACTCCCCCACCCAATAACAGACAAAAGTTTGATGTAACACATTGTGCTGCTTATAGTACTGGTGTCTCATTTGCTCAAAGATTTTCATTGGCTGTTGGACCTCACAAAATTCTGCAAAGATTTTCTGGCTGAGCCACCTCGCCACTCCGCCGTTCCTTCCCACTTTGCCATCACTCCTGGCAGCCTTTATGCCACTCCCTTCTGCTTCCAACTGCTTCTGGTAGCCTTATAATATGCAGCCAGGACAAAACCTTCCTAGGTTAGGGTTGGGGAACTTGGTCTTTGGGTTTGGGCTTAGGGCCGTGCTACTGGTTAGGGTTAATGTTAGGTGTAGAGTTATGGTAAATTGATTTCAGGGTGCAGCTTTATTTCGTTGAAGTGAGGTGTTTATTTTGAGGGGGGTGTCTCTACCATTTCCTGCTTCCATAAATCTTTTGCCACCTTGGGAGTTGTGCCCATTCTTTACTTTTGCCATCCTGATTATTTGGACAACCAGAAATAGTTTCACCTCTACCTTGGTCTTGTTCCCTTTCAGTGGCTGCTGCAGCCCTTTACATAGCTGTAGTACCACAGGAAACCTCAAGCCCTCCCCCATTCCCACTGAGCGAGATTCCAGTGGTAGGCGTGCATGCCATGTAGGGAGCCTGCTCTGCAAACGCAGGAAGTTTCTCAAATGGGCTATCCAAAGTCTGGGGGAGTGCATCCGTCGCTCAACCCAACTGGAAAAGATGCCTCTTTCTGTGCTAGTGCAAGGGTATGGAAAAGTTAGTAACATGCGGATATGTTTCAGCTGTAAGTTAATCTGTTTCATATCTAAGCCAACACGCTGTATCAGGGTTTTTTTTAGGGATAAATTAGCAGGGACATTTAAGTCATTCTCTGTAATTAGGTCCTTTAGCGTCTTTCATGTTTATCAGGGCAGATGAATGGGACCTGTTTTAACCGAATGGCACCTCTGACAGTGTAGCACTGAAGTGCCAACCTCGATTTTGTGCTCAAGGACTTGAACCCACAACCTTCAGAGGCAGAAGTGCGGCAGCTCTTTAACCTTGCACTGGGACATCTATGTAAGGCATGTGCAAACCAACAATATTCTGGCCCCAAATCATCAATGTTACAACTCAATTTAAAAAAAAAAATAAGCATTCACACACAGTTGGATTTTCTCAATTGGTATTATTGTCATGCTGACGGTAACCTGCTTAAAATAACAGGATTACTTCCAGGGTTAGAATAACAGGGTTACCACTGGTGTTAACATAAGTGGGGTTACCACTGGCATTAGAATAACTGGGTTACTGCCAGTATTAAACTAATACAAATTTAGGCTTGCCTGCATCCTTCTATTTATAAAAATTGGACATTTTTGTCATTTTTGGGGGGAGGAAGAGGGGTTCACAGAATCCCCACAGTGCAGATAGAGGTCATTTCGGCCCATCGAGCCTGCACCGACACATATCCCACCCTATCCCCGTAACCCCACGTATTTAATCCCCCCTAACACTAAGGGTCAATTTATCATAGCCAAATCAACCTAACCCGCACATCTTTGGACTGTGGGAGGAAACCGGAGCACCCGGAGGAAACCCACGCAGACACGGGGAGAATGTGCAAACTCCACACAGACAGTCACCCGTGGCCGGATTCGAACCCAGGTCCCTGGCGCTGTGAGGCAACAGTGCTAACCACTATGCCACCGTGTTGCCCTCTTGGTTGGTGGGTGAATAAATTTTAGCTTTGGTTTATTGAGCCCGACACATAAATGAAGGTCAGCCATTAAACTATTCCAACAGAGTCCTGCACACTTGACAGTCGAGTGAAATTTGTATATAACATTATATACATTTTTAACTTCTTAAATCCCAAGTTTAATATTGTTGCTCTGCGAGATGTTTGTATTGGGCTTCCGGTGAGAAATATCAGGGCATTTCTTTTCTGTATGCAGAGATAGAGCTGCAGCTGTGGCTCCGTGGGTAGCACTCTCGCCTCTGAGTCAGAAGGTTGTGGGTTCAAGCCCCACTCCAGAGACTTGAGCACATAATCTAGGCCGACACTCTAGTTCAGTACAGCTGCACTGTCGGAGGTGCCGTCTTTCGGATGAGACGTTAAACCGCGGCCCGTCTGCCTTCTCAGGTGGACGTAAAAGAACCCACGGCACTATTTCGAAGAAGAGCAGGCGAGTTCTCCCCAGCGTCCTGGCCAATATTTATCCCTCAACTAACATTAAAAACAGGTTATCTGGTCATTACCTGATTGCTGTTTGTGGGAGCTTGTTGTGTGCAATTTGGCTGCTGCGTTTCCTACATTACAACAGTGACTACACTCCAAAGAAAAAGTACTTCATTGGCTGTGAAGCACTTTGGGGACGCCCTGAGGACATGAAAGGCGCTATATAAATGCAAGTCTTTGTTTCTTTACAGAGGAAGGGAGAAGATTTAAAAACGTCAGATCTTGTCTCCTGACTGTCACCATGGATTTATGCACGAAAGCAGAAATTAGTTTGGTCCAACAATATAATAAATGCTTTGAAAATGAAGGCACCGCACTGCAAGGCTATTAGCATTAAACTATTCTAAACCAGCATTATTTCATGTCGCACAATACCGCTGGCCAAATGATTGGGAATCATGAGCAGCTGGGCACAAATTGAATCCAGACAGCCAACAATGAGGTTAATGCAAAACATACTTGTCCAAATGTTTGAGAGTTTTTTTTTACTATATTAGCTCTGAAGGTGTTTGGTCTATTGGATTATTTTGCATTTAACAACCCTTCAGCTGGCACTTAGTTTCCTTCGTCGGCTGTCTAAGCGACTCTTTTTTCATCACGATCCTCGTGGTCTTCTGTTTCTATGCCTTATCTTCTCCCATACTTTTATTTCTGAAGCACAACTAGAGTGAAGAAAACTTCAGAATCAAATCGAGTGTTGTAAGTTGAACTTCTGCCTTTCTGCATTGCCCGCAAACAAAAAAAAACAACTAACAAATTTGTGTGTGAAGTGGATGTTTTCAGGCTTGTTTAACCGGCTGCCATGACATTTGAATTTATGATGTTTACATACCCAAGGGCCGGCTGTGATCAAACTGAAGCCCTGATTTTAACACCCCCTGTGTCCGATGAGAATGGGGCGTGCGGGGGTTTAAAATAGGGCGGAGCACCTACTTCCCCATTCGCATTGCACTCCCGCCCGCCACCATTTTAATTCTCGGGTTTCAGGCAGCAGGAGGCCGTCACTGGTGTCTCGTGGGAACGGTCCCCGGCACTATGGTGTGGTGGGGGGGGGGGAATCTGGGGGGCATCCCGGTCAGAGGAAAGGGGAAATCCGGGGCAGGGAAGGCCCAGGTTTTGTTCCCCCCCCCCCCCCCCCCACCCTCCACTGACCACAACACCCCCCACAACACCCCCCATCATCACTTAGCTGAGTGCCAGGGACCGTTCCCGCGGGAGGCAGCGGCAGGCTTCTGCCTCCTGGAATCGTGTCTGCCGCCAAGGCAGCCATTCGGGCGGGAGCCTCACCTCCAACATTGAAATGAGCCCTGGAGCTAAAATCGTTCCAAGCCCGCATGTGGTGCCAGGACGCGAGCTTCCCGCTTGCCCCGGACCCTGCACATCGCACTCATGCCCCAAGTTAAAACCGAGGCTTGAATGTACAATGGGATTTCAACTACATTCAGTTCTGTGGTTTCTTTCTATTTGGGGTTTAGAAGCTATTCTGGTGCATTGAGAATTATTGCAGAATGCAAGTTAGAGTCACAGGAGAGGCGAGTGTTCCTAAATAAGAAACATGCCCGTTTTAATCAAAATTAGTGAAGTGGTAACAAAATTAGCAGTGGAAAAAAAATTACTGAATAATTATCCTTTACTGCGTCTCAAGCAGATAACAAACTGTTGATCCAGGTGTGGAGTGCCCAATTGTAACAGGAAATAGCTGAATACCAGCAGAGAACATTCGGATTGACCCATAAAGCAGGTTATGCACTGAGGCCTGCAGAGTTGGACAAGGACACAGAAAGGTGTTGGTTTCTGACACTGGCAGCAGTTTCTTTGCTACAAAAGGTTTTTTCACACAAAGGGTAGTAGAAATCCTTCAAAAAGCCAGCACAGGCACGATGGGCCGAATGGCCTCTGTGCTGTATCATTCTATGAAATCAGGAATTCTCTCCCCCAGAAGACTGTGGAGACTGGGTTAATTCGAGCTTTGAAGACTGAAATCGATAGATTTTTGTTAGGTAAAGGTATCACGGGATTTGGAACTAAGGAAGGAAAATGGAGTTGAGGTACAGATCAGCCATGATCTAATTGAATGGCAGAGTAAGCTCCAGGGGCTGAATAGTCTCCTCCTGTTCCTAATGTTTCTATGTTCCTAATATTTATTTTGGAGAGAAATACAAGTATAAGATAAAATATCCATGTGCATTTTATGGGGAGAATCTCCACAGGGTTCTCCTGACCTCCCGTCATTAACTTCGGTATCAAGATCGGCAAAAACTATGGGAGATGGTTGAAAGGGCTGTTTACACCATTTCTCCAGCTGTTCTGCCAATCTTCTGCCAGAGAACCCCCTCAGAAATTCTAGGCATACATATTTGATGGTGATAACTTTAGGACATTATAGTGCAGTTGCTAACTAAAAGAAAAATAGTGTTCAAAAGTATTCCAGACCTGGACCCCCCAGAAGGAGGCCCACAATCACTATTCCAGAGGCTGGTATGCCTCATTCTCCTGAACATCTTGCCTACTGATCCCATCACTGACATTTCCAAGGCTGGGAATGCAGCAACAGTGGTGTTGGAAGTCCTCACCTCCCAGCCCATCCCTTCTGCACAAATGTCCTTGTCTGGGGTGGGTGGAGGCCGAGCAGGGACTTCCAACATTAGGCTGGGACCTAGCATGTCTAGGTCCTGGCCTAGCTTCAGACCCTACTGGCACACTCCTGCCAGAGCTATGACAGGAGTGCGCAGGAAAGACTGAGGATTTATGGACTGTGTGAGTAAAACTTGGTCCAAAATTGAAAATTAAATTAAATATTATTTCATGTCATTGTGCTTGAGATTAAGTGCTTCCTGTTTCAATATTTGTCAGGTGGATTCAGCAGCCTTAAACAATTGGTTCTGCTCAGTCCTGAAGGTGACATTTAATACGAAGGTTGCTGTTTGTCATTTGAGAGTGTGGTGATGTGCAGCGTGGCTTCCCTTCACCTCTAGTATTTGAGACAATAACTCCTCATGTAACAAACCAAGCCAGACTGGTCTCAAGTAAAAACTTAACACTGCTTCTTTCTACTATTGCATTTTTACATTGCATTCATATATAAACTAATTATAAAACTAGAAGTGCTGTTTAATAAATAATAACCCTGTGTGGCCTCTGTGCCCTACGAAAAGTGAATGCGGAACAACTCCCAATGCTGCGCGCTTGGCTCCTGTAAGCTAAGTATGGAGTAGCGCTGGTACTGAAAGTCATGGAGGAGTCCACAGCTCATTGGCCCCACTCCCAGCCGATGGAGCTGGTGAGAGCCTTGATCAGAGGCAGCAAAGGGAACAGGAGGAAAAACATCAGTGTGCAGCTCTCAGTTTTCTTCTCCTTCATTGCGCAGGTTCATTGTTGGAGATCTGTCAGATTCGGAAAGTGATTCCTTTGAGCTGTCCAGTGAGTGTGATCTGAGTGGGGCCGAGGACCAGCAAAAGGCATTCAGTCATGAGACGGAACTTATTCCTTGGTATGTACTGTCCATCAGAGCCGACGTCCATCAGTTTCTCCTACAAGGGGCCACTGTCATACATTACGACCAGGAGGCTCACCTTTCGGCACGCTGTTTTCTCAAACTGCAACCTGACAACTGTACTCTAACCTGGTCAAAACCACCTACAGCCAGCCCGGCCAACGCCAAGGTGAAAAGCATGGTATTGGGTAATAGCGTGGACCTTTGTAACAGCAAGTTCCAGATGTATGGGCACATAGCACTAAACGGACTTGTGGAAGGTTTCTTGGACATGTCTGCGGTGAAAGCTGTCTACATGGGACATACAGGAATTGATCTGAATACTGTATGCATTCAAAACAAGCTGTGCCATATGACCCTGGAGGACAATTGCGTGACGCTGCTCTATGGGGTCCATACAACTGATAATCGATTGTTGCACTTTGTGGCCCCTAAGTACACTGCTAAGATGGTGCATGATGGATTACAGGAGCTAATGACGGCTGTGAGAAAAATGAAGAGGTTTCCCGACCAGAGACTGCAGTGGCTGAGGAAGCAGTACGTCAGCTTATATCAGGTACATGGACAACAATCATGTGCGCCCAATCTTTCTAAACAACATCAAATAACGTAGGCTTAGAAATTCCTGTTGGTGACATTAGTGGACAAACACTTAGCATATTCGTATAATGCTGGCATTCACAGAATCACAGAATCCCCACAATGCAGATAGAGGCCATTTCGGCCCATCGAGCCTGCACCGACACATATCCCACCCTATCCCCGTAATCCCACGTATTTAATCCCCCCTAACACTAAGGGTCAATTTATCATAGCCAAATCAACCTAACCCGCACATCTTTGGACTGTGGGAGGAAACCGGAGCACCCGGAGGAAACCCACGCAGACACGGGGAGAATGTGCAAACTCCACACAGACAGTCACCCGAGGCTGGATTCGAACCTGGGTCCCTGGCGCTGTGAGGCAACAGTGCTAACCACTATGCCACCGTGTTGCCCCTTTACCCTGTCTACTTTAGATAATAGATAAAGGAATATCATACAAACACACTAAGCATTTGTTCATTAATATTGCTAAACACACTAGGCATTCATCCATTAAAATTCCAGACTTTACTGTTAGGAGTCCAAAATACCTGCCTTTACTGCCAAGTTTTCACATTTAATTATGTATATTGTGATGTCCTAATGTACAAAAAGAAGTAAAAGAAAGCTCTAATCGCCAAACAAAAAATGTTGAGTTTAAATGTATTCATGTTCAGTCTCTCATTGAGGCCAAGAGATTGGTGTTACAGACTATTCATGGTGATAGAAGTTAGAAGGTAAAGAAGTTCTTCTGAACAGAGTGAGACATCTGACTCTTCACAATATCCCTCACATCCCTTTACCTTTGACCCTCAGAAGCCTTCGTATTATGGCATGAAAAGACAAAGTACTGATAAGAAAAGACGGATTTGACCATATATAAAATTGATGAAGGGTTGGTAATTCTGGCACTTAGTATTGGGCTTTCAACCCACAGTGGGACTAACTGAAAAGGCTTTTGATAAAAGTATTGCATGAGATATTCCTTAACAAACTAAACTCAGTGGGTAACAAAGATAACATATATAAATTAGTAATTAGCTAAGAGGAAAGAATAAAGGGGTGGGCAGGCAGCTAGGTGAAAATGAGGGAAGCTATTGCATGGGGAGGCTCAGAGACCTATTTTGGTACCTCTCCTGCTTCTGGTATATGTAAATGCCCATGACTCATAATAAGTAGTTAAATTCACAGATGACTCCAAACAAGGGAAGATCAATGAACCCGGAGGAGGCAGCCAAGATCTTACAAAGAGAGCACAACAGGGTTTTCACGTGGGTTGTTCAATAGCAAATTAAGTTCACTACAGTCAAAGACAAGATACTGTATATTGGAAGCAAAATAGGAGCCGCATGTGCTCAATGGGTGGGACAGGAGTTGCCAAGGGGGAAGTTGAAAGAGATCTGAGAGTGAAATCAGTTGAGTTCAAATCCTTATTGGCTGCAGTGTTCTGGTCAGGCCACACTTGGAGTACCAGGTACTGTTCCGGTTGCTATGACATAACAGAACATCCAGGCCCTAGAGGTAGTGCAGAGGAGAGAAATGAAACTATTCCTTGGTGTTAGAGGAATGAGCTATGAGGAATGACTTGGTAAGAAAAGGCTCTTCAAAAAGAGACATCACATAGTGGACCTAACTGAATTATTTAAGATAATAATCAGGATAAGTAAAGTTTGTGTTAAGCCAATATTGACAGGATGTATGTGTATTTGCACATTTTTGTTTGGGGTTGTTCCTCCCATTGTAATGATGTAATTATAGTCAAGAGTTTACTGTTGAGAGGAGAGGGTTTTCTTTTAAAGAAGTGCGTACCAATGTGAGAGATGGTGCTGGGGAATGTAACTCTTCCCATTTTGGGCACCTAGTGTTAGCATCAAACGCTGCCTGATGTGGAATAAAGCCTGCTCTGCTCTGTCTCAACAAGGTGCTTCAGTGCCAACCTCACAAGAGCAGCCTTTCCAGCACCTGTGAGACACTTTGCCCATTCCCCACACCAACCAACCTCTGGTCTCTGAGAATCTCAATTCATGGCAGTTCTGTGCTGCCGTAGGTCCACGTCCATGGAGCTGGATTGAGACTACCCAGACTAGCGAGGCCAAGTCCTTGAGAAAGATGGTCTTTGAAATGTCAATATTTCACGTAGGAAAATATAGACCAAACAATCGGAGCAGACTTTCATCCCAACAGTCTGGGCTGGATTTGAGCCCAGGTCCCAGAGTTTCTCTGGTGCTTCTTCCAGAGTCTCAGCTGTTCGCCTACCTCATTTGATGTGTTTATAATCGGGACTGAGTGTTACAATTACACTGCCGCTTCTGAGGAGGAGCCCAATACGATGGCGCTGTAATCGTCAAAGACTTGAGTAAATATCATAAATAATCGGCGCCCAGCTGCACACACTATTGAAATTAGCTATGTGTGGGGTTTTGTTTTCCAGATCCGCTCATCATTTTAATTTTAAGCTCCTTTTTGAAAATAAGACGAGTCTCTTTTTAGTATATTTTAATTAGGATATAATTATACCAGACTCAATCATGTAAGGACAGAAGTATTATGGCGGCTGTGGTAATCTAAATGTTTAGTCTGCTAATCTAAACCCAACACAGCATTTACTTTTACGACAATTTTTCTGCAAATTCAAGGATTGCAAATTCTACTCCTCGTCATGCAGGGGTGACGTCATGTGCAATTCACTGAAAGATCTGTAAAATAGCAGGACAGATAAAAAATAGTTTTAACTACCAGGCTCAGATTTATAGAAAAATTATATAGATAAATCTACTAAAAAGTATTGGAGCTAAGCTGTCTTGAAACTTGCTATTCATTTGTTTGACTAATATGGAATTTTACTTGAAATCAATAAAAATGTCAGTTACTGTTCTGCCACTGGAAGAAGACCTGATCAGGAAAGTTAACTTTAACTCTGTGTGTGTGTGTGTCAGCAGAGAGGTGGCATTAAGAATAAAGCCTTAATTTTCTTGGTTACTTGTGGTTAGCCTGTGAAAATTGAAGATTAAGGGGAAGCTAGATAAATACATGAGGGGAAAAGGAGTAGAAGGATATGACGATAGGGTTTGATGAAGTAAGGTGGGAGGAGGCAAGTGTGGAGCTTAAACGCCAGCATAGACCTGTTGGGCCGAATGGCCTGTTTCTGTGCTGTAAAATTCGATGTCATTTGATGTCATTGTTCCATGTAGGAGGAAGGCAAGTTTGAAGGGCCAACACTGGCTCAGGTTATTGAGCTCTTCGGAGGCAGACGATGGATCACGAGAAACACAACCACAGCGACTTTGAACAGAAACACTGAAAAATCGAGCCTGCAGCGCAACAACACACTGGGAATGAGCACGGCCAAAAAGATAAAGAAATCGCTTATCAGGGTAAGAGACGGCACTGCCCGAAGTCACCACTCGGTGTGATTCTGGTCAAGGACAGATCAACTCTAACTGAAAACCTTACAACTTGTTCTGCGCAGGGAGACAGTGGGGACATCACTGATGAGGAAACCTGCGCACGCAAGACCCGAAGCTGCAAAGAATCTCGAAGCAGGAGTGGATCTGATCCCGCGGACTTTGATGAACAAGAAGAATCAGGTAACAAATTTCTGCTCTTAATATCTACAGGACTTATGGACCAGATCATGCCCAGAATAATTTATAAAATCAGTGAGAAAGCTATAGTTAATATTTTAAGAAACTGTGTAAAAAAAAAAATAGAGCTGTGCCTGTGATTGGAGGATAGCAAATGTTAACATATTATTCAGCAAAGAAATGGCTGGTTATTGCAGGCTACCTGTGGCAGGCTTGTTATGGCAGGGGGGTTGTGGTTGGCGGGCTGTGGCAGGCTGATTGGCTGTTCCAGGTCTCTCTTTCCCATTTTGCTGTATTCTCTGCATCAGCTGCTATTCTCTGTGTACCTTCCTCCTCATCAGAATCTGTAAGCTCATAGATCAAGTGCTGTTCTCCTAAACCTGTGCTTTTTTCATTTAAAAATTGCTGCTGTTACACTTTTCAACAGGGGAAGGATCAATGATTCACATTAACATATTAAACAGGGTAGGGATATTTTTTTATTCGTTCCTGGGATGTGGGCGTCGTTGGCAAAGCCAACATTTATTGCCCATCCCTAATTGCCCCAGAGAAGGTGGTGGTGAGCCGCCTTCTTGAACCGCTGCAGTCTGTGATACTTCTTTGCAGTGGTTTGTTACAACTGAGTGGCTTGCTAGGCCAGAGGGCAGTTAAGAGTCAAGCACATTGCTGTGGGTCTGGAGTCACATATAGGCCAGACCAGGTAAGGACGGCAGATTTCTTTCCCTAAAAGACATTAGTGAACCAGATGGGGTTTTTACCACAATCCGATAGTTTCATGGTCACCATTACTGACACTAGCTTTTTATTCCAGATTAATGTAATTAACTGATGTTGGGATTTCGAACTCACGTTCATTAGTCCAGGCCTCTGGATTGCTAGTCCAGTAACATAACCACAACGTACCCCTTGTGTGGATCATGTGAATTAACATATTAAACAGGGGAGGAATCAGTGTTGCACAGGGGAGATTCCTTGACCGGCTCAGCTGGAGTGGATGCTGCTAACCATCACAGCTGTCAAGTAATCACTGTGCTCTGCCTCTTACTTGGTACACCGGGCTATTTAATGCATTGAGCCACCCTCTTCTCACTGAACTGTGCCTGTTGATTTGCCATGGGTTTGCTGTGTGTGGATTGCATGTCTGTGTGCTGGCAGACTGGAGTGGGAGGGCGAAGAAGAGTTCGCCACAGCATGAAACCTACCACTTTAGAACAGGCCAGTAGGAATGCAGAGCTAAAGGCTCTTACTATTATATGCATTCAGTCTAATTAGAAATCAATTACCTCTGCACAGTGCAAATTGCTGCTGTACTTTACTCTAATCCTTTCATCAATTTTCTGTCTCCTAAAGCTCTGACTTGCCTTTTTTCTGCTGCCAATAGATCTAAGTCCTCAATCTCCATTTCCATCAGATCCTGCGCAGTGCTCTGGTCACCTTGTTCCCAACTCAGCTGGTCCACTCCCCACCTTGCACTTTAAACTCTGCCCATTGGGCTCAGCTGTTTTCCTTGTCTCCTGGGTATAGTGTTATGTGGAGGCACTGATGGATGTGGAATTAGTTCCTGTCAATAGGAATTAAAACTATTTTGATCAAGCCCTTTAAAAAGAAGCTGGTCGAATAGTGCAGGGTTGGCAGTTATGAATGATCTGTGGAGCACAATGGTTCCTGTGCTGCTGCTGCTGGTCAAAAGTGAGTAATATGGTTTAGTGAAGGATTGCAGCATTTGATTGCAACGTTTGTAATGTTAAATTGTAATGTTAGATCGATGTTCTTAGAGTCAAAGTTCTTCTGTTTTCTGCTTTTAACAACGCCATTATTTTTTGCTGGTTTAGAGAATGAAGAAATGCTATCAGGTTCTCCACAGTTTGTCGTATATTTAAATATTTAACTTTAGAACTTGAAGAGAGCATATGACGTGACCTACAGGACAATGAATTAAGTGCTACCTATTTAATATTTTTGACGCATTTATCCTTTCAATGCCTTTTTAGATTTGAGCATCACAATGGGTTCTCCCGGCTCCTGTACGCTCCCGATCAGAGCCCGTTCCCTCACCACCCCATGCTCCACCACGTTAGGCCCTCCAACACCCACTCCAGTGAGGCCTGCCTCCTCTCCAGTCCTGTCAACTGTCAGCAAGGCCAAGCCTGGGTAAGAGAAAATAACTGATTGCTGATATTCTCACACACTTTCCTGACTATTAATACAACACTTCTTATAACAAGAAAGATTGAACGGTTCATGTGAAAAGCCAACTTTAAAAACTGTGGCGAAAGCCCAAACAAATTAGAACCAATGTGTTGCAAAGCCATTATTTACTTGCTAATGTAATTCATTATTCACTGTGTAAGTGATATCAAGGATGAAAGGCTAGCATTATGAGGAGAGACTTGAGATACTTGAGCTATTTATACTGGGGCAGCAAAGGCCAAGAGAAGATTTAAATTGATATTTTGAAAATTATGAAGGGTTTTGATAGGGTGAATGGGAAGGACTATGCCCTTTGTTTGAAGGGTTATCAATTTAAGTCACGAAGTGCGATAAGAGGTTGGGAGAAATTTCGTAATGCTGAGGATTATTGAAGTATGGAATTCTTTCCCACAGGGAATAGTTAAGGCAGAGGTCATATCATAGAATAGTTACATAGAATGGTTACAGCACGGAAGAAGGCCGTTCGGCCCGTTGAGCCCGTGCCGACTCTCAGCTAGTCCCGCTCCCCCGCCCTTTCCACGTAGCCCTGCAGTTTTTTTTCTTTCAGATACTTATCCAATTCCCTTTTGAAAGCCGTGATTGAATCTGCCTCCGCCACCCTTTCAGGCAGTGCATTCCTGATCTTAACCACTCGCTGTGTAAAAAAAAGTTTTTTCCTATGTTGCCCTTGGTTCTTTTGCCAATCACCTTAAATCTGTGTCCTCTGGCTCTCAATCCTTCTGCCAATGGGAACAGTTTCTCTCTATCTACTCTGTCGAGACCCCTCATGATTTTGAACACCTCTATCAAATCTCCTCTCAATCTTCTCTGCTCCAAGGAGAACAACCCCAGCTTTTCCATACTATCAATGCAACTGAAGTCCCTCATCCCTGGAATCATTCTCTTAAATCTTTTCTGCACCATCTCGAAGACCTTCACATCCTTCCTAAAGTGTGGTGCCCAGAATTGGACACCATACTCCAGTTGGGGCCAAACCAGTGTTTTATACAGGTTCATCATAATTTCCACACTTTTGTACTCTATACCTCTATTTATGAAGCCCAGGATCCCGTAAGCCTTTGTAACTGCTTTCTCAACCTGCCCTGTCACCTTCAACGATTTGTGCACATATACTCCCAGATCTCTCTGTTCGTGCACCCGCATTAGGATTGTACCATTTAGTTTATATGTCCTCTCCTCATTCTTTCTACCAAAATGTATCACTTCACACTTTTCTGAGTTAAATTTCATCTACCACATGTCCACCCATTTCACCAGCCTGTTTATGTCTTCCTGAAGTCTATCACTCTCCTCCTCAGTGTTCACTATACTTCCAAGTTTTGTGTCATCTGCAAATTTTGAAATTGTGCCTGTACACCCACGTCCAAGTCATTAATATATATCAAGAAAAGCAGTGGTCCTAAAACCGGCCTCCAGTCTGAAAAACAACCGTTCACCACTACTCTGTTTCCTGTCACGTAGCCAATTTCATATCCATGCTGCCACTGTCCCTTTTATTCCATGGGCTTCAACTTTGCTGGCAAGCCTATTATGTGGCACTTTGTCGCACGCCTTTTGGAAATCCATGTACACTACGCCAACCGCATTACCCTCATCCACCCTCTCTGTTACCTCATCAAAAAACTCGATCAAGTTGGTTAAACACAATTTACCTTTAACAAATCCGTGCTGGCTTTCCTTAATTAATTCACACCTATCCAAGTGACTTAATTTTGTCCCTGATTACTGTTTCTAAAAGCTTCCCCACTACCAAGGTTAAACTGACTGGCCTATAGTTGCTGGGTTTATCTTTACACCCTTTTTTGAACAATGGTGTAACATTTGCAATTTTCCAGTCCTCTGGCACCACCCCCTGTATCTGTAGAGGATTGGAATATTATGGCTAGTACCTCTGCGATTTCTGGACTCAATTCCCTCAGCACCCTCTGATGCATCCCATCCGCTCCTGGTGACTTATCTACTTTAAGTACAGCCAGCCTTTCTAATACCTCTTTATCAATTTTTATACTATCAAGTGTCTCCACTACCTCCTCCTTCACTATGTCTATGGCAGCATCCTCTTCCTTGGTGAAGACAGATGCAAAGTACTCCATTTAGTACCTCAGCCATACCCTCTGCCTCCATGCATAGGTCTCCTTTTTGGTCCCTAATCGGCCCCACCCCTCCTTTTACTACCCTTTTACTATTTATATGCCGACAGAAGACTTTTGGATTACCTTTTATGTTGGCTGCAATTCTATTCTCATACCCTCTCTTTGCCCCTCTTATTTTCTTTTTCACTTCTCCTCTGACCTTTCTGTGTATAGCCTGATTCTCAGATGTATTTGCAACCTGACATCTGTCATACGCGCTCTTTTTCTGTTTCATCATATTGGCTATCTGTTTCGTCATCCAGGGAGCTCTGACTTTAGTTGGCCTACCTTTCCTCCTTATGGGAATGTACCTCGACTGTACCTGAACTATTTCCTCTTTAAAGGCAGCCCGTTGTTCCACTACAGTTTTGCCTGCCAATCTTTGATTCCAGTTTACCCAGGCCAGATCCGTTCTCATCCCACTGAAATTGGCCTTCCCCCCCCCCCCAAGTTAAACATTCTTACTCTAGATTGCTCCCTGTCCTTTTCCATCGCTAATCTAAACCTTATGATACTATGATTACTGTTCCCTAAATGTTCACTTACTGACACTTGCTCCACTTGACCTACCTCAATCTCCAGAACTGGATCCAGCAATGCCTCCTTCCTCGTTGGGCCGGAAACACACTTCAGAAATTCTTCCCCTTCTCTGCCCTTTACACTATTACAATCCCAGTTTATATTAGGATAGTTAAAGTCCCCCATTTTTACTACTCCATAGTTCTTGCATCTCTCTGTAATTTCCCTGCAAATTTGCTCCTCCATATCTTTCCCACTATTTGGTGGTCTATAGAATACACCGTCGTGTAATGGCACCTCTATTATTTCTTAACTCTAGCCATATTGATTCTGTCTTTGACCCCTCCAGAACATCCTCCTTCTCCAGCACTGTAACATTCTCCTTAACCAATACTGCCATACCACTTCCTATCTTTCCTTCCCTATCTTTCCTGAACACCTTATAACCAGGAATATTTAATACCCAATCCTGCCCTTTTTTGAGCCAGGTCTCAGTTATTGCCACAACACCATATTCCCATGTGGCTATTTGTGCCTGCAGCTTACTTACCTTGTTTACTATGCTTCGTGCGTTCACATACATACACTGTAAACCCATCTTAGACCATCCTGTATTCTCTCTAAGTTGGACCCCACCTATTACCTTACTATTTCTTACTATCTCTGCCTCTCCCAATCCTTTGAGCACTTTATTTCAACTTTCTAAGGTTCCATCCTGGTGCCCATCCCCCTGCCAAATTAGTTTAAATCCTCCCCAACAACACTAGCAAACCTCCCTGCGAGGATATTGATCTGGCCCTGTTGAGGTGCAACCCGTCCGGCCTGTACAAGTCCCAATGCCCCAGGAATCTGAAGCCCTCCCTCCTGCACCATCTCTCCAGCCACGCATTCATCTGCTCTATCCTCCTATTTCTATACTCACGAGTGCATGGCACCGGGAGTAATCCGGAGATTACTACCTTTGAGGTTCTGCTTTTTAATCTCTTTCCTAGCTCTCTAAAATCTGCCTGCAGGACCTCATCCCTCTTTCTACCTATGTTGTTGGTACCAATATGGACCACGACCTCTGGCTGTTCACCCTCCCCCCTCAGAATGTTCTGCAGCCGCTCAGTTACATCCTTGACCCTGGCACTAGGGAGGCAGCATACCATCCTTGAGTCATGTCTGCGGCTGCAGAAACGCCTGTCTGCTCCCCTAACTATCTAACCCCCTACCACTAAAGCTCTCCCACTCTTCTTTCTCCCCCCCCACCCCCCCCCTCCCCCCGTACTGCTGAGCCACCCGTGGTGCCGTGGACTTGGCTCTGGCTGTATTCCCCAGGTCGCACAACACCAGGTTATAGTCCAACAGTTTTATTTGAAATCACAAGCTTTCGGAGCTATTGATCGCCCCTTCCTCAGGTGACCTGAGGAAGGGGCGATCGATAGCTCCGAAAGCTTGTGATTTCAAATAAAACTGTTGGACTATAACCTGGTGTTGTGCGACCTCTCAATTTTGTCCACCCCAGTCCAACACCGGCATCTCCGCATCATGTATTCCCCAGAGCAGCCATCGCCCTCACTAGTACTCAGAACAGAATACTGGTTGGAGAGCGAGATGCACTCGGGATTCCTGCACTACCTGCCTGGTCCCCCTATTCTGTCTGGCGGTCACCCATTCCCTCTCTGCCTGCACACTCTTATGCTGTGGGGTGACCACCTCCTGAAACGTGCTGTCCACGTAGCTCTCGGCCTCACGGATGCACCGCAGTGACGCCAGCTGCTGCTCAAGCTCTGAAGCCCGGAGCTCGAGCTCCTCCAGCTGACGACACTTCCTGCACACGTGGTTGTCCAGGACACGGGAAGCATCCTGGATTTCCCACATGGCACAGGATGTGCTTTCCACGGGACTGAGTTGCCCTGCCATGCCTCTATTTAATAGACTATTAACTAACTTACCGAAACTTAAGACTAAGATGTACCTGATTCAAGTTATTAATATAATATAACAGTTACTAATTTAATATAGTATTTACTGTTACTAATCTCCAAGTTTCTGCTTAATTCCTAGCCAGCTATTTAACCCCGGCCCCTAACTTGAAGAACCAAAAATACCCGATGTGATCTTGACCTTTATCAACCAATCAGTTACCAGCTCTCCTCTGTGTTCCTGACCAGGTTCAGTGCTCTGCGAGTCCTTTAATCTTTTAATGGAAAAGTAGACAAACAGAAGATAATACAGGGCTTTATTGAGAGAACATGATGAGCCAAATGGCTGCCTTCTGTGTTGTAATATTCTATAGTTAAATGATTCTAGTGTCTGCCATTAGATAAGGAACTCCATAAAATACGCATCAACCATAAACAAAACTCAGGATCATCAGTATTTAATTTTGTACAGTTCAACAATGCTTCAATTTATTTGAGAAATAATATCTATTTGGCATGTGG
This sequence comes from Squalus acanthias, assembly GCA_030390025.1. NCBI lineage: Eukaryota > Metazoa > Chordata > Chondrichthyes > Squaliformes > Squalidae > Squalus > Squalus acanthias. Next base: position 36,629,395 of record CM059438.1, read on the forward strand.
TAGCATGGTTATTAATATATCCAATATAGTTATTTTCTATTACGACATCCTTGCTTATTAGCGGTATGTCACAGATCACCATCGTTATCTTCGTCAAGCTAGTAGCCTCTTCAAAACAGCTGAGCAACTACAGTGGAACTCTGGTTATCCGCCACAAGGGAGGGAACCTCCCCGGAGGATAAGGGGAATTGGTGGATAAGCAAAGTTCCACAGGAGCAAGGATTGCTCTTAGTTTGGGCTTTCTTTGCATTGAATTCCTTTTCAAATTTTACATCAGCTCGCGAATAACTCAATAGAGGATTTGTAAAACAAAAACTAAAGCAAAATACTGCAGATGCTGGAAATCTTCTTAAAAGTAGAAAATGCTGGAAACACTCAGCAGGTCAGGCAGCATCTGTGGAGAGAGAAACAGAGTTAACATTTCAGGTTGGTGACCCTTCGTCAGAACTGGAAAAGGTTAGAGATGTAACAGGTTTTAAGCAAGTGTTGGGGCAGGGAAAGGGGGAGAGGAGGAAAGAACAAAAGGGAAGGTCTGTGATGTGGTGAAAGGCAGGAGACCCATCTTTTGTTTCTTTACTTGTCCCATTACCATCCCCTTTTGCCTTGCACCATTATCCCTTTTGTCATTAAATCATGCCTGCTTTCCACCCTATTTGAAAAGGAACAGTATGTAAAGAGAACAGTATATGGGAGGCTCCTCTATTCTCTGACCAGCCGCTCCGTGCGTTCCTCTCTCTTGCAATATAGCAGCAACTTAATGTGAGTTGGAGATCACTGTGGGGGTTCGCCAAGAAAGCAGAAATAGAGAAAATGAACATTGTCCATAGACACGGCTCCTGTATCTGAATATAGAACCGAGAGGTCTGCAGCCTCATCATTCTGCCCTAACAGCTTAAGAAGGGTGGGAAATGCTAAGAGGGAAACTCTTAATACATTAAGCTGCCAGCCTGCCATTGTTGCAAAAGGAAATGCCGCCATTATTTGGTTAACCTCTGATCTAACACTATCAGAGGATAATATTCTCCTCTGTAAATCTGTTCTGCATTGATGTTACAGTCCCCACCACTATCCTGGATAGCCGCCTCTATTGGGCAAATGGCGCTAAACATTTGCCATTACCAGAGGTGTCAATTACAAAGGTGCCACTTAAACCGTATTAAGCGGGCCAACTATTTCGGGCAGTCGAAGCAGCTGTTTGCACCTCGTTTAAGTGCGGTTTCTTTACAATCCCGGTTATCCCCTATTTCCCGTCACAAATTCCAGGCTCTGTTCTACAATCGGGTTGATGACAAACCTCAAGTAAGTATCTGAACAGGGTCACTTAGTTGTGAAAGTCTTGACCTTCCAGGCTCCAGGTCTAGACATTTGCATTGTGTAATTCCCTTCATAGTGCCGCACTGCCTTGAAAGAAAAACAGGCTTCAAACTGTCCTTGAAATGGGACACTGACAACGACAAGTCATGGTTGCTGTCTCTCTGTGTAGGTACATTCCATAGGGTGGCTACAGAGACAAGGTTGACTTCAATAAATCATCTGAGTAAATACACAGAAAACGCACCCTTGCTGCAATGGCAATAGTGTCAGAAGATAACACAATCTCTGCTTTTCAGTGGTTCTACATCTGTGGAATGGATGAGGAATGTTTAACTTCTGTTACGGATTTGTGATCATGTTGCCGGCCAGCTCCGGGAGCTCGGCCGGCAGGTTACACTGCGTATTGGAATGATTTTTAATTTTATTAACGCTACCCCGTTATACTGGCCATCGCGTATAGCTAGAATCCGCGAATAGTACAGAAGGGAAAATCCTGTGCACGCAAACCCGCCCGCTATAAGCGATGGGGACTGTATCACAATAGGATAATAATGAACAGGCCTGAGAGACCGGTTTTTAAAATCTGTATTTTAACAAATGTCATTGCTGAAATTAGCTGTAAAGTTTTAACAATTAACACTTCACCAAATTGCATTCATGTAGATGAAGTATTATAACTGTTACCGGTTGCAGATCAAACTGTACATAATGATATGAGTTTACAGTAGTGCATTCTTTCAGGTCTTGCTAAAAAATGGCATTTCAACAGTTAACTGAAGGTATATTTTAAACTACCAACCTGTGTTGAGGCTGAGGTGCTTCATAGAGTCCAAGGCAATAGGGATTTTGTTCACAGACGGTCACTATCCACTTCCTGTTGTCCCGACTGTTTTATGTTTGTTATCTAATGCTGCTTTTTGGTCTCCGTGTAGCACAAGAGGGAGTAACAGCTGGCACGGCCGAGTGAAAGGAGGGCTGAAAGGATTCCAGGACTTCATGGTCTCTGACAGTAACATGAGCTTCGTTGAGTTTGTTGAACTTTTTAAATCATTCAGGTAAATGTGATCGCGCTGTACTACCATGACTAAAATATTCTCACCATTTTCTCTTGGGTCACAAGGTGATTAATGCCAGTAATTTTGGATATTAAGGGAATCAAGGGAGATGGGGATAGTGCAGGAAAGTGGAGTTGAGGTAGAAGATCAGCCATGATCTCATTGAATGGCGGAGCAGGCTCGAGGGGCCGAATGGCCTACTCCTGACCCTATTTCTTATGTTCTTATGTTCTTGCGTTCTTAAACAGACGCTGAACCTGGGTAATGCCACTTTATGGGTTTGAAACCCAACTGTTTGAAAACTGTTCTTATTTCAGTGGAATGTTAATTTGTGCTTAGTGAGTGTGCATGTAGAACATTCACTCTTTTTGTTTGTGGAATTAGTGTCCGAAGTCGGAAGGACCTGAAGGATCTTTTTGATATTTACTCTGTGTCGTGTAACCGCTCTGGCTCAGAATCCACCCCACTGTACACAAACCTGACGATAGATGACAAGATCAGCGGGCTGCAGCCTGACCTAGGTCAGTGATCTCCAGCAATGTTACTTTGATCATTTACTTGGTGCATTTCAGGTCTCCGCACCATTTTGGGATTTGTGATGTTAAAAGGGGCACAACCTTCATGGAAAAAGTGTTGAGAAAATAGTCTTTTTGTTTGTTTAGGAAGGCAGTAAACAATGAGTTAAATTCCTCATCAGTGCATCACTTGCATCTGACACTGTTGTTGCAAAAATGATACAGGTCTCTTCCAGCTTTTTCCCTTCTTAAATAACATAAGGTTCGCCAAACACTTCATCTACAAAGGGATTTTTTGTACACTGGGTCCCGGCTATAATGTTGTCATTGGGAATCACACAAAACAAGTTTCTCTGTTCAACAGACAGGGCTTCTGAGAGATTGGCCCGACAATTTTATTCCTTTCTAACTAATAAGTTGAGCTCCCTTCTTGGCACAGTGGGTAAGTGCAGCCGCAGTGCACTAGTGAGCCACAAGGACTTGAAGTCTGAGCCCTGTCTGTGCTGGGTTAGCTGATCTCAGCAGGCGTCAGCATTTTTGGACTTGGGAGAGGGAAAATTGGTCAGGGTTCCAACTTCTCATAACTATCCAGTCACCACTCCCCCCAAACTGGAGTGTGTGTGCGTGTAAATGTTAGAATCAGCGGCCGTGAAGATCAGGAGAGATGCATACACAGAGAGGAGGAGCAGGAGAGATACATGCACAGAGAGGAGGAGCAGGAGAGGTAGATACACAGACAGAGAAGGAGAGATAGATATACAGACAGAGAAGTAACAGGAGAGGTAGTTACACAGACAGGAAGAGACGTGGATGCACAGAAGACTCGATAATTGGCACAGAAAAAAATAAATATTGAACTTCCGAATGATTTAAGAGTAGAAATTACAGTTGGTAATGTTGTTGTATAAACATTGAATCCACTTGTACCAAGCTTCTCCCTCTGGTATTTAAGAGGTTTTCCTGTATTTATTTTAAAAGAGTTAACACTTCTGGTAACCGAGCAGAAAGAGGAATTCAGTACGAGTAGGTTAAGTGTTCATAACATTACTGCCAGTAATTATTCTTTGCTTCTTATTTTAAACCCATTTCATTTTCTACTATGATCTATATCCTTCTCAGTCACATTGGAACAGTAGTAATATTGATAAAATTAATTAGGGTAAATTTATTTCACACCTTGAGGAAGAAAGGTCACAAAACTCTCAACAAGAATTGATTCTAATTAGTGTTGAGTTCCTTAACTAAAAACAGTTTATTTTTTAAAAATTAATTCACGGGATGTGGGCATCGCTGGCAAAGCCAGCATTTATTATACAAAATTTTTAGTGGTTGACATTGAAATATAACACTTGAAGTTATTAATAATAAAGAATAATAAACTTTACTCTGGTTTGTCTAGACCTTTTGACAAGAAATGTATCTGACCTTGGCCTGTTTATAAAGAGTCGACAGCAAATATCAGATAATCAGAGACAGATTTCCGATTACATTGCTGCTACCAGCATAGTGACCAATCGAGTGGAAATTGCCTCCCTGGGCGAGTGTGGAATGGGAATTCAGCAACTGAATGACTTCCTGGTCAACTGTCAAGGGGAGAACCACACTTACGATGAAATCCTCAGCATTATCCAGGTTTGAGAGATTTCTTGTTCTAAAAATACCTCAGCACAGTATGCAAACTGAACTGGAAATTCACCCCATTTTAAGTAATGTCAGACTGACTATTGTTATCCTCCTGTAAAGTTTCTCTGTGCTAGTCTCCTGATGGGTGATGTGTACATAGAGTCATAACAGCACAGAAGGGGGCCATTCGGCCCATCGACTCCATGCCAGCTCTCTGTAGAGCAATCCAGTCAGTCCCATTCCCCCGCTCTATCCCTGTAGCCCTGCAAGTTTATTTCCCTCAAGTGCCTATCCAGTCTCCCCTTGAAAACATTGAGTGTCTCTGCTTCCACCATTTCCATCGGCAGCGAATTCCAGGTCATCACCACTCGCTGCGTATACTTGTTTATGTACTTTCCCCCATTAAGAGGTCAGACAGTTACAGGACTGAATGGAAATCTTTTTTCACTTTGCACTCTGTGGCAGCACTAGATGCTTGAAATGTCCACGGCAACTCTCCAGAATTGCCCTTAGCATGTAGTCACGGTGATTGCAGAAGAGCATCTGCTGTTGCGCCAGTAAATCTTTTCCATTTTCCATCCAGCCGATCTTTACAGCTGACCACATTGAGATCGCCAGATTAACAACAGTTGTGTCGAATCTGTAGATTTATGCCGTCTGGGAGCTGGGTGAAAATTGCTGACTTATTTCACGCGGGACCCTCGACATCAGACAGACTTTCAGCCTGAGCCAGATCCCACAAGAGAGAGGGCAGTGAGATAACCTAGGGTTGTCCAAACTATAACCTGTGGCCTACTTGAAGCCCCTGAGCCCTGGTAATGAGGCCCTCGAAGCCCAGTCAGTTTAATCCTGTTTTACACGTTTTCTTATTCACTGGTTTGTCCTATTTGGATTTAGTGGGTCTGAAGATTTGGGAAGGGCTGCTTTTAGCGCTGTTGCCTCCTGAATCCTAAATCAGAACACCAAGATCGATGAGTATCAGTAACGTGCGACATACAGTAATTAACAAGAACATTTGTATGAGGCCCTCAAGGCTCCATAGTACACACCAGTGCAGCCCACAGACAAAAAACTTGGACAGCCCAGCATGAACCCATTGCAATAGCCAGTACCCATGATAGCTGATTGTTTGCAGTGATAAATATTATGTGTATTTATGCAGAAAACTGCTATGTATTAACTTGATGTAATTCTTTGTACCAAATAAACAGTGTTTCATGTTTTGTTGGAAAAATAATCTATTCATTCCCTCCCAGAAATTTGAGCCATCAGTCAACATGCGGCAACAGGGACTGATGTCATTTGAGGGCTTTGCAAGGTAATGCTTGGTTTTGTTAAACTGCTGATTTATTTGAGAAAAGGACATCAAGCCCATACACCCTTGGCCCCGGCCTTTGGCTGATTCCAGCCGCGTGCGCTAACCAGTGTTTATCGGTGTTTACCAATCATCTTCACACTGCTGTCATTTTCTCATCTTGAAGGCTCTATTTTTCACCCACTGTCTGTAAATGGACGGAACGTCGAGCCCTGGTCAAGATGTGCTCCAAAATTACCACACCCACAGCCACCAAATACTTTGCCTTTCAGATTCCAGGATATCACCACCAGCCCACACTGTGACAGGCAGCATTTTGGCGCAGGGTGTTGTCAACTAAAGGTTCATGTACAATGTTTATGGCTCTTTCATTAGAACAGAGAATGATGCGTGAAGTAGAAGGGGGCTGGGTGGAAGGTAATGGAGAAAGAGAAACAAGGGGAATGGCAATGCCTATATGTGCTTTATAACATTAGTGATAGCTGAAAACAAGTTTATTGTGTTTATATAGAAGATGCACTGTAACTTTTACCTACTGGGTTTTATATATGTATATATCTTTTATAAAATACTATATTCAGGTTCCTAATGGACAAGGAGAATGTTGCTTCAAAGAACGATGAATCTCAAGTTAATGTTGAGAATTTGCAGTATCCACTTTCATATTATTACATCGAATCCTCTCACAACACTTACCTCACTGGGCATCAACTGAAAGGAGAATCCTCTGTGGAACTTTACAGCCAGGTATCAGATTTTTAATACCTGTCTCTCCTCCTCTTGTGTGCCTATATCTGTGATGTGGAGATGCCGGTGTCGGACTGGGGTGGACAAATGTGAGAAGTCGCACAACACCAGGTTATAGTCCAACAGTTTTATTTGAAATCACAAGCTTTCGGAGCGGCTGCTCCTTCGACTTCACCTGACGAAGGAGCAGCGCTCCGAAAGCTTGTGATTTCAAATAAAACTGTTGGACTATAACCTGGTGTTGTGTGACTTCTCACATGTGCCTATATCTGTTTACCCGCTTGGTTTTTATCTTGCTCTGTCTCTCTTTTTTCTGCCTTTCTTTGCCTGTGTCTCTCTCTCTGTCTCTCTGTCTCTGTCTCTGTCTCTGTCTTTCTCTCGCTTGCACTCTCTCTCTCTCTCACCTCTCTCTCTCTCTCTCTCTCTCTCTCACCCTTTCTCTTTCAATTACATATACTTCATGAATGCTCCATTACTTCTCCGGTTGATTAGTATCCATTTCCCATTTTCAGGTGCTGCTGCAGGGGTGCCGGAGTGTGGAGCTGGACTGCTGGGATGGCGATGATGGTATGCCAATCATATATCACGGACACACTCTCACCACAAAGATCCCCTTTAAGGTGCAGTTCGATTTTAGTTTCTTTTAAATTGCCTTGGCTTGTGTGTTACAAGTGAATATATGTCACTAATTACCTGGATCATAGCTGTAGAAATGTTGTATTTTCTCTCCCAGGATGTCGTTGAATCAATCAATCGCAGTGCCTTCGTAAACTCCGAGATGCCAGTGATTTTATCAATAGAGAATCACTGCTCCTTGCCTCAGCAGCGGAAGATGGCAGAAATCGTTAAGGTGAGTATCCCGACTCTCCAGCCCGTGTGCTGGGGCAGGTGACCTACCGTCACTGTCAGCTGAGCTCAAACCTGCATTCACCGGTGCTTTCTGTTTCTTTAGAATGTATTTGGAGACAAGCTGGTGACAAAATTTTTGTTTGAGAGCGACTTTGCGGATAATCCAATGCTCCCATCAGTGTGGCAACTCAAAGGGAAAATCCTTCTCAAAAACAAGAAACTGAAGGCCCATCAGACTCCAGTGGATATACTTAAACAAAAGGTAAAGCTTTGTTTCAGCTTTTCAGGTGGATTGTAATAGTTTATATTATCTGTTAGTCTCGCAATTTCATCATGATGTTGTATTTTATTGTTGGTATCAGATAATGTTATAAAAGTCCAGATGAAGCCATCACACCGCAGAGCGACCAGACTAGAAATTGGCAGGGTACAAATTTCTCTTGGACTTTAGTATAATGCGGGCAAAACTTCGATGGAACTGAATATTGGCGGGGCATATAACATGTGCCCCCTGCCATACCACCCAAGACAAATTCCTACCCCAGTGTGTCTGAAGGTAATGGGACAGGTTTTCCTGTTCCTGCACTTGGCTGTATTGGATCACACATAGAGGAAAATCAGGCGGGAATGATCGCACACCAGTAAATTGAAATGGACAACAAATTAGGGGTGCAATCCTCCCCCCACTGATTTTCATCCACGCTCCGTATCCAGGCAATCCAATGCAGTCTGGCAAAGGAACAGGAAAATCTTCCTCATTATCTCCCTGATCAAAATTCCAGTTCAATCAGTTGGTTTACTGAACTGGAACTGAAGTAAATTCTCAGAGCAGTAAGGAGATTGTTTATTCACCTGGTGCTGTCGGTAATTTTGAACAATGAGATAGAAATATGAAGGCTTACTTTAGCTTCTCCACGCAGCTCTATGGGTTTGGGCCCATAAACACAAAACTCCTCCTAATTTAGAAGTAAATCTTCAAGAGAAGTCCTTGTGAGGGAAGTCAAAAATCTCACCCTGGTGCAGTTGGAGTGCTTCCCTGAGGTTAAGTTAAGGGGCACTGGAAAGGTATCTTTACCCTTTTACAGTTGGTTTCCATCTGACTTGGAAGTGCTTGATGCAGATACTCAATGACCAAACTGGAAAAGATGTTCCTCTCCCCAGCGCTAACACCTTGATGAGCACCAACATTCAACCTAATCTTTTTAATATTGTTAAGGTTTGCCTATTTATCAGTGAACTTGAAATAAAGGCAGAATGACTTATAAATAACCTCTTAAAGGTAAATTCAGTTATCCTGCAATATTGTAGCCCTATCTCCGATTCCTGCTCCCTTCAAGTTCGGCTACCCCTCTGGGAATGCGGGATTGCAGATTTTACATGATTTTTGGAGATCCTCTCAACTCACCAGAGCTCCGAAAGGGATATCATTTGAAGCCTTTTTTGGAACATAAGAACAGGAGGAGGCCAATCAGCCCCTCGAGTCTGTTGTGTCATTCAATGAGGTCATGGCTGATCTGTATCTTGATTCCATTTACCCGCCTTGGTTCCGCAAACCTTCGTACCCTTACCTAACAAAAATCAGCAATCTCAGTTTTGAAATTTTCAAGTGACTCCCCCCCCCCCCCCACTCCCAGCCTCAACAGCGTTTTGGGGGCGAGTGCTCCAGATTTCTACTACCCTTTGTGTGAAGAAGTGCTTCCTGACATTTTTATGGTTGACCTCTTGTTTTGTAAGTCAGTGTGCGGATGTTGCTTTACTGACAGATGTGTTGTATCCTGCAGGCACACCAGCTCGCGAACCTGCAGGCGCAGGCCAGCAATGGCAACCTGACTGGCTCGGGAACCCCCAACAATGACGAGGATGAAGATGAAGATGATGAATACGACTACGACTACGAATCTCTCTCCGACGGTACAAAACATGTTGTGTTGGGTCCTTTTTATTCTCGGTTTGAAACAATATCTTTGGTAAAAACAGAAACGTTCTCTCATTTTCACGTTGCTAAGGGTACATTACTTGTTGGGATTGGCATACTTTGGAAGCATGTGTATATACTAGTATGCTGTTATTATAATCTCCTATTCCTTTCCCCTCTTGAGGTAGTTAGTGATAACACTACCAACACAATCAAACAAAGTGGGAGAACTACTGGTGCTTTTGAAAGATCACACTGCGGAATGAATGTGATTGTGAGCTGAGTGGGGTCGAGGTTGTTTTCTCACCACAGGCGGCCTGTAGTTCTAGGAAACGGATGCCTGCTCACCGTTACCCACACAGAAGTTCCCAATCTCAGCCACACTGTCGGAGGCCAGTTAGGGCCACGGATGAGCAGATTATCCCCACTCGAAGGGAGGGTACACCGGATCTAGTACCGTCTCTCCTCTGGTTACTGAGCGGGATTGGCCATGCCTGGCCCCTCCTCTGAGCCAGGGAAACAGAAAACAAAGTTTCTGCTCTTAAGGAGGGCATTTAGACCCAACTGTGGAGGAGTGAAAAGAGGGGAGGCAGTGAGCGAAGTCACAGGCATGCTCCATGCCACAGGATAGAGCACAGGCTGACTGCAGTCTCCAGCTAGTACAGTCTAAGTCGTGGATTCTGGTAGTACAGTAGTGATGCTGGTATGAGGTCCACAGGCCGTGGTGGGGGTTTGGACTTGTTACGTTGTAGAGTCGATAAGAAAAGAAACAAATTCCAGCCAAATGCTTGGGTAGGTATAAATATAATACCCTAAAAAAAAAACACAAGCACAGATTCAATTTGGATTAAAAGGAAAAATTCAGCTCCCTCCCTGGCAACTTTATGTGGTGGGTAGCTGAGGTATACAGACCTGAGCAGTCCCCATGTGTGTTCCTGCCCTGTATTGAGTCAGCTGATCCCAGCTGCAGCAGCAACACAAGTGCGACAATTAGCTTCAGCACCCCTGTGCAAGAGAGGGGGAAATTGATCTGGAATTCCCACATCTGAGCCATCTAGTGAGTGGGGAAGCATTGGGTGAGGACATCATTGTAGTGCCTCCCATAGTTGAATATCCTTCCAAGACTGTCAAGGCTCACACTTACATAACGGCCACCTGCTCAATGTAACGAGGGGCATCTGGTGCTTGTAGAATTAAACCCCGTGGAAAATTCAACACCTTCAGGAGAGGAGGGAGGTGCAAAAACTGGCGGGAAGTGAGGAAAGAACTCCCAGAAAAGGAAAAGTCTTTGAAATTAAATGTGTGAAAAGATAAGCCATCAGTTCAACCTAAACGGCATGGCATTTTTGATAGCTCTTTATTTCCTCATGGTTTACCCGTCCACTTCTACCTTTGTTTTCATTTTGTACATGGGACCCGTAGAATGAGATGTCCCAACAGCCCGATTCACTTCACCGAAAGCTACTTCACTGGGTTCTCCGATACCTTGTGGGTTGTGTTCAGGTGTGGCTGCTCGTCCCTTCCTTTCTGTTGTACTAATGCAGCCCTTGCTTACGCTTTGACTGAACGAGACAGCTCCCCGCGCTTGTAAATGAAACAGCAGTGACGCTGTGATTGGCGGTGAGGCAACGACATCCTCCCCGTCGGCCTTTGTAAGTTTTGACCAGGAGTTTTAAAACCGGACAGGGACCCGCCGGTACGCCATTCTGCAGCAAGTGTGAGCCTGGCCCAGTGGGCAACAGGATAACACTTAGTCAGAGGTATTGGAGTAAATTGTTCCAGAGATTGAATCTGCCTAAAAAATATCAGTGTGGTAACAACACCCTTTAAAAATCAATTTTCTGATTATCAAGGCCATCCAAGATAATTATTCGGTCTCTAAATTGTTGCCCGTTTTAGATAATACAACGCAGGCCTCCCGGAGCTAACAGTGAGTCAGCTATTGAATCCATAACCATAATGCCCACGGCAACAATCTAAAGCATATTAATGGTTAGCTGTTCGCAGACCTCGATACGTGTAACACTGTGACACACGACTGGCTTCAAGCACAGATTCCACCTCGGAGCATCACCGCTGCTTCTGTTTTTGAGAAAATGAACTGAAAACTAGAAGGTCGGGAACATCAGCTTCAAGTAGTTTCAAAGGCCCAGTGCCAGCGATGACAGTGCTGTCATTTGTGTACAGGTATTGTGGGCCCGGCTTCTCTCGAACCTGAAACCGCCAGGGAATGTCTCTGACATCACTTCACGTGCTGCTGTTTCAATGCCACTCCTGATGATTGCAGTTGTCAATTCATGAAAACAACAGTTCTCGTGCTATTGTAAGGGATAGGAGTAGAATATACAGCAGCTTGCTGTTTTCCTCTGTCCTTTACTTTTCTCTCCGCCCTTTCTTTCTCCTGCTCGGTGTACTAGCCTTCAGAAAGCCAAAGTATGGGATTGGAACATTTTTAGGACTTATCAACAGTTTAACTGAATTGGAACCTTGCCTATGTTCTATGTTCAGAGCATCCCGACTTAATTGTTAATGCTCTGACCCAGTTGTGTGTCCCTCATGTGTTCTGTGATTAGAGGAGTTACTCATTTTTACTACAGTTTGACTAATATTTAATCTTTCTTAAACTCACTGTGCCAACTAATTTCTGATTCTTTGCTCTTATTCCCTCTCTGTCTTATGTTCTTCTCCTGTAGCTGATGCCCTTATTGCTTCCTTCTCTCCTGCCGTGAATGGCCAAGAAGGTAAAAGCCCCAGTTTCGGCACTAACTAATGCCAAAGATGTTCTGAGTGCTGCACTGTGGGGATGGGAGGGGAAGGGGAGGGTCTGACCTCAATATTGGCTTTAATATTTTTCTGTTATCAAATGCAAATTTAACACAGCTTCAACCAATATGGAGACACTTTACCTTTTTTAAAAGTGAACAGAAATATATGATTTATATAACTGAGGAATCGATTCTCCAATCCAGCCTGTCTTCGGGGTGGCTGGACTGACCGATGTGATTAGTGAGCCTGTCACTGTTACCGCATACTGCCTGGGAAATAGAGGGAGGCTGCGGTGAGCTGATAGAAACAGTGACAGTCTGCACGGCCTACCCATACTTTAAATGGTGCCCCGTGCGAGTAGCAGAAGTGCTGATCAGCTTCAAGCTTTTGATAGACTGATATTACATTTATGCAGAGAATAAGAATGGATGCGTGGGAGTATTTACCAGGCAGTAATTTTGTTGGGTTGCCTACATTGTGAGATGAGATTTATTCTGGGGAAATCATTCCAATATATCTCCTTATATTTTTATAATGCAAAATGTCAGTGGTTTATTTATTTATTGGCCTGAGTAGTTAATATCTGGTAATGTCCTCACTGAATGGTTAATGATTGTGGTATAACTACTGCTAACACATCCAGTGACAATGAACGGTATATAATGCAATGTGGTTGAGACCTGAACAGTGTGAAAGTCATACAAGCAGCTTATTAATATCTTCCCTCCTATTATTACTGCCTTGATTTATTCTGTATATTTTTTATAGATATAAAAAGCCGACTGACAGTTGTAATTTTCTTGACTTTTTTCTGTGTTCAGCTTACTGTTTTCTGCTTCTGTTTTTTGCCTGACTAACGTCAGTGACAGATGTTCAGTTCCTCCGTGCTCACCATACATATGGGCCAGAAGTGATACTAAGATGGATTTTACTGGCTAAGACATGGAATAATGTAGCCATTGTACATAAATATTTCAGTTGGCGCATTGTTGGCGGTATCGTCACAACATTAATCATTCTGTTACCAACAGTGCCAGCTAAGGAACTTTTCCATTATAACTGTTTTCCAAATGCTTTCTTCCCCCAAATGAATAGGTTGCTCTGACCTGCAATATTTGCAAAAAATATATAAATATTGAAAATAGTAGATCGAGCATATCCAAACATCACATTCCAGACGCCATACTTTGTTATAGATGCAGAATAATCTTAAAATGCTGTTTGCCCCTGCACTGTTGCTGGACACTGAACGAGCACTACGAAATGTCCTGACGAAGCAACAATTAAACTCTGACTGACATCAGCCTGTGTTCACTTCTCAACAATTGGACTGTGCTCACTTAAAGGGATGCAGCTCCACCTCAGCAAAATATCACCTTGTGCCTTAGGTGGTATAAAATTCCTGTCCTTGTGTGTCATCTAACTTACCCTGGGTGATCCTAGTGTACACATCGCAGATGCCAAGTTTGATGTACAAAGCATGTGGGACACTTGTGTGCCTGATTCGCTCAAATTGCATATTATTAAAACAGCAACAGATCACAACCGGTCAGGTTTGGCATCTACCGACCGGCAAGCAGGAGTGAAAACCACCAATCATGAAATTAAAAAAATGAAGGGGCCTAACTTCAACATTGCTGTGCCTGTTTCACAGGCGTAGTGTGGGCGCAGCAATGTCAAATTTGGCAGAGCAATGGCCTGTGCCTGATTTGCCCGTGTGTTCGGGCTGCTGCTGAATCCGTCGGTACTTTTTTTTAGGCGGCCTTGGCACCCGCCTGAAATGAGCACAGGCCTCACTTCAATATTGATACGAGGATCCTGCACCCATTTTCAGGAAACTCATTTAAGACTAGTCGGAGCTTGCGCTGCACAAACTCCAGCTAGTTTTTCAGGCTCTGCAGCAGTCTAGCCAGCGGTCCTTGGAGGGACTACTGGAGGCCGTGGAAGAAACCGGCAGTTAAGTTTTTTTTTAAGTTGCGTTAATGTGGAGCCTGGAGGAGCAGGAGTGCTCCATCTGCCTCCACATTAATACTGTGGGCCTCTGCCAGCCCGTGCTCACCCTCCTCCGCCCTTCACCCCAGACTTACTAAATTTGAAGGGCCCTGATTGGCGCCCACAGCTCACTGGATTTATTCCAATTTATGATGGTTCTCGGGCCTCTCTCTTCTGGCGTGTGAATTCAGTGTGATCATTTCTCTCCTGTTATTGGGCGCTATTGAATTTAGGTCCCTAAGAGCAACTGCTACCAATACAAAAGATGTCAAACCACTCAAATTGTTCCATATGCTTTTTGAAAGTCCTTTTAGCTGCTATCTTACTTTCTCCAACAAGCTGAACACTCACTACAGGAAGATATAAAAAATGACCACATTTACAATAAATTGATTTAAGCTTTCAACTATTTTTCTGTATTTGAAATGCCTGTAAATGTGTTTTCCATTGGAGGCCTGCGCCTATGTGAGAAGCCTGAGCCTTGAGTTCATACAGGTCCTCATATTCATCACTGTTCTGTGGGAAGATTCACATTTGCAAGCTACTGCTCTCAGCATACACCTTTTTTATGACTGACAGTAAGCCTGGTTATTCAGAGTGCACCAAGATTTTTGTTAGGCCCACCTCCTCCAATGGAAAACTATTTGTCGGAAAGTAACCAGAATTCTTTTATTGTGTAGAATATTAATGAAAGGGAAAGCAAGAAATCTTGTAACTTTTCTGAGGTAATTTTCCTGAGGGGGATGAAAAGCTTTTTATTTTACCATATACAAGAGCTGTTTATATCACTTTCCATATGTGACAAATGTAATTTTAAATAATGCCAAATTTCAAAGGGAGGTGGACTTTAGGTTTGTAATGTATTCTAAATGGTTATGGAAGCTGCTTTTCTTTTCTTGGATTATACTGAGAACTTGTAAACAACAATTATTCATATAAACAGTTTGGACTATACTATTATGCAAATTTGGAGGGAAGTTCTGAATTTAAAATGTTTTAGCAAAAATGTTTGCTAGTCCTGTTGCAGCGATATTTAGTAAAGAAGGAAGCATTCAGATACAAGATGAAACCAAAGTTATATACATTTTTTTTTACCCTTTGCTATAAAGAGCCATACCCTAAACAGATAGACAACAAAGAGCTGCTCCCCATATAACACTTAGAGATTTGTTTAAGGAACTGTGGTCTTTATTTACTTACCTGCTGTGGGTAAGCAAAACATTGAGGTATGAGGCCTCCCATCTTCCATCCTCCATAAACTTCAGCTCATCTAAAGTTCTGCTGCCCATAGCCTGACTCGCACCAAGTCCCGTTCCTCCATCCCCCTCTGCTCGCTGATCTACATTGTCCCCCAGTCCAGCAACGCTTCAAATTTAAAATTCTTATACTTGTGTTCAAATCCTTCCGTGGCCTTGCCTCTCCCTATCTCTGTAACCTTCTCCAACCCTCCGAGAACTCTGCGTTCCTCCAATTCTGGCCTCTTGTGCATCCCTGATTTTCTTCACCCCTCCATTGGTGGCCATGCCTACAGGTGTCTCGTCCCTAATCTCTGGAATTCCCTCCCTAAACCTCTTCACCTCTCGAGCTCTCTTTTTTCCTCCTTTTAAGACGTTCCTTAAAACCTATCTCTTTGACCAAGCTTTTGGTCACCTATCCTACTATCTCCTTATGTGGCTCAGTATCAAATCTTGTCTGATAATCGCTCCTGTGTAGCGCCTTGGGACATTGTACAACATAAGGGCACTACATCAATGCAAGTTGTTGTTGTATTTACCATTTGGCCAGCTTCATGTGTGAACACTTTAGGGGTGAATTTCCATCGGGTTCTCCTACCAAAGTTCTGGCGAACAAGCAGAAGAACCATGGCAACCCCGGAAAAATGGCGGAAACGATGTATTTTCAGGGTTTGGCAGCTCTTCTGCTGAAGGTTCAGCCGGGGAACGGAACTTCACCCACTTAATGTGCTTATACTCTGTTCATTGTACTGTGCCTGTCCCCATGTTAGCTGATATTATTAACGGTTCCCCTCCCCTTCAAATCTGCCATCATCACTCCCTCCTCAAAAAAGCCACCCTTGACACCTCTGTCCTTGCAAACTACGGCCCCATCACCAACCTCCTTTTCCTTTCCAAAGTCATTGAGCGGCTTGTTGCCTCCCAAATCCGTGCCCATCTTTCCCACAACTTCATGTTTGAAGCCGCCAATCCGTTTTCTGCCCCTGCCACAGCACCGAAATGGCCCTTATCAAAGTCACAAATGATATCCTACATGAATGTGACCATGGTAAACTATCCCTCCTCATTCTTCTTGACCTGCCTGCAGCCTTTGACACAGTTGACCACTCCATCCTCCTCCAATGCCACTCCTCCATCGTTAAGCTGGGTGGGACTGCACTCACCTGGTTTCATATCTATCCAGTCATAGCCAAAGAATCACCTACAAAGGCTTTTCTTCTCACTCCCGCACCTCTGGTGTCCCCCAAGGATCTATCCTTGACCCCCTTCTATTTCTCATCTACATGCTGCCCCTCGGCGACATCATCCGAAAACACAACGTCAGGTTCCACATGTATGCTGATGACATCCAGTTCTACCTCACCACCGCCACTCTCGACCCCTCCACTGCGTTTGATTTGTCACACTGCTTGTCCGACATCCAGGACTGGATGAGCAGAAATTTCCTCCAATTAAATATTGGGAATACCGAAGCCATTGTCTTCAATCCCCACCAAAAACTCCGTTCCCTAGCCACCAACTCTGTCCCTCTCCCAAGCCACTCTCTGAGGCTAAACTAGACCATTCGCAATCTTGACATCCTATTTGACCCTGAGATGAGCATCCGACCACATAACCGCTCCATCACCAAGACCATCTACTTCCACTTCCGTAACCTCGTCCATCTCCACCCCTGCCTCAGCTCATCTGCTGCTGAAACCCACATCCATGCCTTTGTTACCTCAAGACTCGACTATTGCAATGTTCTCTGACCGGCCTCCCACCTTGCACCCTCTGTAAATTTGAGCTCATCCAAACCTCTGCTGCCCGCATCCTAACTCTCACCAAGTCCCGTTTGCCCATCACCCCTGTGCTCACTGACCTACATTGTCTACCGGTCCGGCAACGCCTCGATTTTAAAATTCTCAACCATGTTTTCAAATCCCTCCGTGGCTTTGCCCCTCATTATCTCTGTAACCTCCTCCAGCCCTACAACCCTCCGAGATGTCTGCGGTTCTCCATTGCTGGCCTTTTGCACGTCCCTGATTATAATCGCTCAACCATTGGTGACCGTGCCTTCTGTTGCCTAGGCCCTAAGCTGTGGAATTCCCTCCCTCAACCTCTCCACCTCGCTACCTCTCTCTCCTCCTTTAAGACGCTCCTTAAAAACTACCTCTTTGACCAAACTTTTGGTCACCTGCCCTCATTTCTCCTTGTGTGGCTCGGTGTCAAATTTTGTTTGATAGACTTGGGACGTTTCACTACGTTAAAGGCACTATATAAATGCAAGCAGTTGTTGTTATTCTGTTCATCTGTGTAACGGTTTTAGGCTGACATTAACTAACTTATTTTAAGAATATAGTATGACCATTAAGTGTTCTTTGCCAATCGGAAACTATATTTCCTATTTATTTATTTTTCCAGGAACCAATCAAAAAGAACACATACTTTACTGTCTCTGGGCAGATTGCTTACAAACTTTATTCGAAGTTCTTTCACTGGAAAGGTTCACACCCCAGCATCCCATCGCAATGGCAAAACTCTGACTCACCAGGAGCAAGGCCATGGGAGAGCTGCTAGTCGTAGTATAAAACGGCAAATAGAAACCATTCAGTGCTGTTCCATTCCTAACAATAATCGAGAATGTAACCTGATAGCAACAGGAAGAAATAATGTTCGGGAAAACTAATTGTTTAACATTTCTGATGTCGCACAATCAGCCATCACATTTCCACGTGTCCCTTGAGTTGCATTTTGTTCGTGCCTTTTGGATGATATCCAAACTCAGGCACTGCAGCTTTTACTGATCCCAGTTTACAGTGCTGCAAAAAGGATTGGTCTTGTGCAGTAAAGGAGATACGAGATGGCTGGTAGTTACAAGACTGTGGCTCAGTCAAGTGGGTCTGATGGTGCCCTGAACTGGGAAAGCATGGCTTGTGCTATGGAGGACCATTAGGAACTCTGCAGTGTCCAGTCATTTCTTCTGAAAAGTGTGCATGCATGGGCATTAAGTGAGGCTGTATTGACTTGGCTGTGATAACCCCCATAGTCAAATAGCCTACCAACACTCAAACAAAAGCTGCGTACTGCGGATGCTGGAAATCTGAAATAAAAACAGAAAATACTGGAAATACTCAGCAGGTCAGGCAGCAACTGTGAAGAGAGAAACAGAGTCAGTGTTTCATGTCGCTGACCTTTCATCAGAACTGGAAACACTCACTGTCTAGGCTTACGCATGAAGAATGGTGACATGGGCCAGGCACTGGAGGGCTACCGGCATCCTTGGCTGGCTCAACATTTGGAGAGAAGGCGGGGGGCGGGGTGATGTTGGTGAAAAAAGCGTCTCTACAAAACCTTTGCAATTATTTGTTATATATGGAATCATTTGTTTTGAAACAGAAAAACAACTTTATTGCTATTATGTGGCAGGCATGATATAGACAGACGGGGCAATAATGATAATATTGCCCAACAACTTGAAAGTTTAATGCAGCACATTATGAGATTACCAGTAAATAATGCAGGACATAAAGACAGTGGGTGTGTCCTATCGGTTTTACTGTAGTTACCTCTGGTGTCCCCCAAAGATCTATCCTTGGTGCCCTCCTAATTCTCATCTACATGCTGCCCCTTGGCGACATCATCCGAAAACACAGTGTCAGTTTCCACATGTACGCTGACGACACCAGCTTTACCTTGCTACCTCTTCTCTCGACCCCTCCACGGTCTCTAAATTGTCAGACTGCTTGTCCGACATACAGTTCTGGATGAGCAGAAATTTTCTCCAATTAAATATTGGGAAGACCAAAGCCATTGTTTTCAGTCCCTGCCACTGACTCTATCCCTCTCCCTAACATCTGTCTGAGGCTGAACCACACTGTTCGCAACCTTGGTGTCATTTTTTGACCCTGAAATGAGCTTCCGACCACATATCCGCAGCATAACAAAGACTGCCTATTTCCACCTCCGTAACATCGCCTGTCTCCGCCCTGCCTCAGCTCATCCGCTGCTGAAACCCTCATTCGTGCCTTCATTACCTCTAGACTTGACTATACCAACGCATTCCTGGCTGACCTCCCACATTCCACCCTGCGTAAACTTGAGGTGATCCAAAACTCGGCTGCCCGTGTCCGAACTCGCACCAAGTCCTGTTCGCCCATCACCCCTGTGCTCGCTGACCTACATTGGCTCCTGGTTAAGCAATGCCTCAATTTCAAAATTCTCATCCTTGTTTTTAAATCCCTCCATGGCCTCACCCCTTCCTATCTCTGTAATCTCCTTCAGCCCCACAACCCCCCCGAGATATCTGCACTCCTCTAATTCTGGCCTGTTGAACATCCCTGATTATAATCGCTCAACCATTGGTGGCCATGCCTTCTGTTGCCTCGGCCCTAAGCTCTGGAATTCCCTGCCTAAACCTCTCCGCCTCGCTACCTCTCTTTCCTCCTTTAAGACGCTCCTTAAAACCTTCCTCTTTGACCAAGCTTTTGGTCACCTGCCCTAATTTCTCCTTATGTAGCTCAGTGTCAAATTTTTTGTCTTATAATACTCCTGTGAAGCGCCTTGGGACGTTTTACTACGTTAAAGGTGCTATATAAATACAAGTTGTTGTTGTTGTTGTAGTTAACAGTTTATGTATTACTTCACACTGCACCTAGAGGAAACTTGAGATGGATTTTGTCTGGGAACAAAGTAGTGGATTGAACAAAACAATGCTTTAAAAAAAAAAAGGAATGTTTTGTGTGCTTGGTTGAGCCAATCGCACCTTCTGCCAAAGCAGCTTGAAGGACAGATGTGTTATTATGCTCATCACTTCAGTCCCTGTACCGTGTGCTGCCTGGAAACGGGGTCAGCAGCAGGGGATGGGGAAGGTACAGCGGTAGGCTGCTCGGCACCCCCACACTTCAGATGCAAGATTGTTACTCCGTTTGTTTTAAATTGAAATACATATTTTCGTATATTCTACTGGGTAGAAGTACAATATTTGTTAATCTAGAAATGGCCATGAATGCAAAATTACTTATTTAAATAATCTAGTTTTCACAATTTCTGTTGCACAGCTGTTGTCAGCATACCTGCTCAGCCGCTCAGTGACTGAGAACAGCCATTCATTATAAGCTTTTAGAAACTTTTGATTATTTTTAGAGTAACTTCACATAAGTTGGCATATACTTGAAAATATTGTTGCATGTTTTACGATCAGGAGTAATCTGCTCAAATCACACTGCTGCTTTGATAAGATTCTGTTAATAATGTGAAATTGTCCCATAATAATCTGTTCTTTCCTTTCTAGACAATATCCTCGATGACCGGCCCGAAAACAAGCCATCGAGTGATAAGTTCCACTTTGAGTACACGGAAGAAACTCCACGCAGAATTAAGAAAATATCGACTGACGCAATGTTGCATAGCAAAGAAAAGACAAAGCAAAAAAGATTTATTGTGAGAAATGGCACATTTACCTTACTACATTTAGAAATCACTTAAAAAAAAACTGAACATTAATGTAAGCATATAATAGCACTGGGTATCATTGTGCAGGAATTGCTGGGCACTGGTGAGGTTTAACAGGACTTCAAGCAAATAAATCTAAGGGTAGAAATTACTCTTAGTGCACAGTGCTTAATGGCTTTGTATGACATTACTCTGACTGCTTTTTTTAAATGAATCCGTTTGTTTTAAATTGGTAAATAGCAGGAGGAATATCATACAAACGTATTAAGTGTCAGCCGTGGCTCAGTGGGTAGCACTCTCACCTTTGAGTCAGAAGGTTGTGGGTTCAAGTCCCACTCCAGAGACTTGAGCACATAATCCAGGCTGACTCTGCAGTGCAGTACTGAGGGAGCGCTGCACTGTCAGAGGTGGCGTCTTTTGGATGAGACGTTAAACCGAGGCCCCGTCTCCCCCCCTCAGGCGGACGTAAAGAACCCATGGCACCATTCAAAGAAGAGCGGGGAGTTCTCCCCAGTGTCCTAGTCAATATTTATCCCTCAACCAACATCAATTTATAAAAAAAACAGATTATCTGGTCCTTATCTCATTGCTGTTTGTGGGAACTTGCTGTGCATAAATTGACTGCCACGGTTCCTACATTACAACAGTGACTACACTTCAAAAGTACTTCATTGGCTGTGAAGCGTCTTGGGATGTCTTGAGGTCATGAAAGGTGCTATATAAATGCAAGTCTTACGTAAACATGGTGAATGAATGCTACTAAATATTCAAATGAGGCACTGCTGTCATACTTGGGGTAGCAGTGATGAGCTGTGTGTCATGGATTGATTTGTTGTTTGCTTAATCCCCAGGTTTATGACATGGAATTGGGTGAAGAGTTCTACCTGCCTCAAAACAAAAAGGAGAGCAGACAGATAGCACCCGAACTCTCGGACCTGGTCATCTACTGTCAGGCCATCAAGTTCACAGGTCAGCACATCTCCGTGCCGCTCACTCAGAGGCTCCTTACAGGCAGCGAGTTATTCATTTCTGTCCTTTTGTAGATGATGGTTTTATTCACTGGTATCATCAGAAATTGCCAGTCCACAGAATGAACCAGAGGCAAATATAGAAGTGTGAGTCACCTGAATTCTGTTAAGGGAAGGTCTACTGTACTGTACACGAATCAGCAGGGGAAAGTAGGCTGGGAATGTGTGGGAGGCCGAGCAGATGTATTCATCCTGAGCAGATCCACCAATTGGCCCAGAATGAAGATGATTGCTAATGTGATTATTTCTGAAAAATGTGATCTATTTACGTAATACTCTGCATGCAAAAGTTACGAGTTAAAAATAAATTAATTGAAATGTAAATTAAAAATAGTTCCTAAGCTCACCGAGCTTTAGTGCATGAGACACAAGTGTATCCTGTGCTTCCAGTGAACAAGAATCAAGCACATACTGGGCCACCATTACTAGTAAATCCCGGGCTTTCAGTACACCAGATACCAGCACATCCCGAGATCTCAGTACACAAAATATTAGCGCATCCAGGACTGCCTGTGCACAGAGTCGATCATTCGGAGCTGCTGGTGCATGTGACTGATGCACATCTTGGGCTCTTAAGGGGTAATTTTGTGAGGTGCGGCACCAGAGCCTCACTAGGTGGGTGAAGAGTCCTGAAAGACTATGGGCCGGATTTTGCTTTGAGAGGTGAACGAACGGCGCTAGCCGTTCACTACATTTGCACTTGCCCATGGGCTTTTTATGGGAAGTTCCCGTCAGCCGAACATCCAAACAGCACAGCGCCCTCTACAGGGCATCTGGGAGCTGTGTGAACAGGACAAGCAACTGTGGGTCTCCTTAACCAATCAGAGTGAAGAATCGTTAATGAGCAGTGCAGAGGCTGAACCGGGAAGTGTCAGTTAGAATATTTAATTCAACGTCAAATCAGGTACAGAAAGCGAAAGAAAGATTGGATTAAGAGAGATGAAAGAGACAGAAAGAAAAAGTAAAAAAGAAAAGTATTTACATTAAAAAAAAAATCTCCAATAATTATTAAAAGCTGAAGGAATGAGACTTACCATGCCATTAAAGGGTACTTAGACTGGAATGAATGAGCCCTAACTTTTTCTGGCGAGTTTAGTATGTATCTATGTGGTAAGTACAGGAACTTCATGCCGTTCAATAAATATTAATGGCGAGTCAGATGGCAAGATGCCGTTTTTGGGAAGCTTTTGGAGGAGCGGGGCATCTCAGACAGGAACTTTCCGCGTTTAATTTAGCATGTGCTCTTGCTGTAAGTTTCTGTCTGATTTGCACATAAGTAACGGTGAGTGCTGTTAGCCGCACAGTTATTCCTACCGCAGAATCCGTCCCATTACCTCACTGTACAAGGCCCGACCGGGGAATAGATTCATGGAACCACACTGCGGTTACACTCTCCCCAATTGGTTAACAATATTGCCAGTCGTACTTGCCTGAGGTCTGTGTGGAAAAACCTTCCAACTGCTATAACCAATGCTGTGGGTATGAGTGGGTGTCCATTTTCAGTAAACTTACTCCCCTCTATAGTGTCACATCACTGGAATTCTGTCCCACTGTTTTAGACATTGAAATAGGGTGCTGGTGCATAATGTGAATCTTATCATTGTGGCAAAGCCTCTTAGCTTTGAAGCTGGAGAAATAAAATGGAACCCTGCGTGTACACTAGGACAAACATTAATTGATCTGCCTACCTTCTGGCATTTTCCTGTGCCAGTCATTGATGTAACAGCGTTACATAAAGAAACTCAGCAAGAAGCAGCACTTTCACATCGGCTGCAAGGCCAATGATGCAAGTAACTTAAAATATAAACCCAGAAAATTATCTTTTGGAAAAATGTGAACCCATTAGTGTTGACCCTTTCCTCTTTTGAATGGGAACAGGCCTTTCGACTTTAAATGCAACAGGATCAAGCAGAGGCAAAGTGAAGCCCAACAGGAAGTCTAACAGAATGAGCCCTGGGGAGTCGATGACATCAATTAAAGCATCTGGAAGAGGTAAGTGGCACAGTTAGCTGCTCCCCCATCAAACCTGGATCTGGTCACAAAATGATCTGATTCGATTTAAAGTATATAAAAAAACCTATTACATACTTAAATCTGTTGCTATCATTTTAAGGCCCTGTTTCAGGCAAGCTAACAATTCCTGTTAAACTGTTAAGGATATTGCTGTTATTGTGCAGCCTGTTTATTAACAGCTGGGATGGTGTTTGGCAAATAATATCTGCTCGTCATTCTGAACCATCTAAGCAGCAACTAATCTTTGCATCACCAGGTTTACGAGCTTCAGTAATTGAGACTATTCAGCAGCAGCCATTCCTGTGTGATATTCTGCATTGCTCTGTCAGAGCTGTATTGCTATACTGCTTACATCCGTATTAGTGCCTTTGTCACATAGAAACGTGGTCTTAGGGGCTTTGCACAACAGAGTCTGAAATAGACCGGAAGAGAGAAAATGTGAAATGTCCTTTTCACAGTAAACAAAACGTAGTGAATGTTTTCCTTTTTCTTCTATGGGGAGGTGATATAACAGGTGTCCTGCCCATTGTCTATCTGAGCCAAAATAGTCAAAGCAAATAGAAACTCCAGAATCATTTTGCAGATTGTCAGCAGATGTCCTAGATGAGCCCCTTAATGGAGATGCTCCATTCTTTCCCAGATGGCTTTGGGTCTTTAAGGTTGGATTTCAGGAACATGCTTAATACAGGCATCTTGGTGTTTAGTGAAGTAACAGTACCATAGACACAGAATCAACTGGAATCGTGGCAGAGAAGCTTGTTTTTAAATCTCCATTATTTTAAGATTTAGATATTGGGGAGTTTTGTTATTAGGTTTTAGAAAAGCCTGATTCCTGTGGCATCCTTGGGTAACCTAAAGATTTTTTTTTTTTTTTTTACACACAGCAACCTCTTTTGACGGTATAAGAAAGAACTGTGACGAGCCATCTTCTCCTCCGTTTAATCCAACCACCTCCCTCAGCGCTATCATCAGGACACCCAAGTGTTATCACATCTCGTCAGTGAATGAGAACACTGCCAAGCGGTTGTGCAGACGCTATTCCCAGGAATTGATCCAACACACAGTCTGCCAGCTGCTCCGAACATATCCTGCTGCCACCCGGATCGACTCCTCCAACCCATCGCCTCTCATGTTTTGGCTCCACGGGATACAGTTGGTTGCTCTCAATTATCAGACAGATGGTGAGTGACTAGGTTTATGAGCCTCGTTCGAAAACATAATTTGCTTGGAAGTGTTCACTGGAGATTCCATCATGTACATGTGCGAGAGTTGAGGTCAAACATAATTTGAGGGGTTAAAAAAAAACAGTTCAGTATTTATTATTTATTTACATCTCATTTTGAACACTGGAATCTGATTTCCAGATGTCCTTCAATTTCAACTTCAGAACTATTAAACTCAGTTGAGAAAAACCAAACGATATTATATGTGACATCCTGCTGAATTCAACCACAAGCATTGGGCAGGGAGGGGTTGGGAGAGTGCTCATTACAAATTCAGGTCTGCCGCAGTACTGGCTTGGGTTCAATGTTGTCACTCGCTCTCTTAAGTGGGTTGGTTGCCTGCTTTTTTATGGACTGTACACTGCCCAGCATCTGCTAGCACGGCAGTGGGACCTGGGAATATAATAATGAAATTTGCTTGTGATCTGGACTGGATCTCTGTCTTAAGCACGTGTACTCCTTTAATCCCTCCGAAGGCTGACTGAGTTAACACTGGGTGAGGCTTTGCTTTGTTTGGCAAGGCTTTATTTGGTTTGGTTTATAAGCTGCTTTATTCCACGGTAGACAAAACAGACACAGTTCGGAATATGAAGCGAATCACTTGGTACAATCAGTACAATCTCTGTTGCAAAATATTAGCCCACTTTAGGGAATCTTGTCTTAACATCTATCTCTGCTACCTCTCCTAACTTTCAGGGCACAGGTTGCTTCTCCCCGGCAGCTTTTCTGCTGCCTGGCCTGACGTTTTGGTGTCTGTCTTGATTCTTAAAAGGCTGCATATAGTGACACTATAAGTCCCAGCCAGAATGGAGATGATTGGATAATTCCCCCATCAATCACGCTTGGAGACCGCACTGCTGTAACTAACTGGGATTGATTTTACGCACAGAATTTGTATTGTGTAACTATCCTCCACTCGTTGCATTTTGCTGGAGAAATAATCCTGCTGTACTCGGGATACTGTCTTTGCTGTAGTTTTGGTCATGAGTTCGGAGACTCTCTAGTCCCGCCCCACCTCCAACTCATTGGCTGACATGGTGGTGTCAATATTCAGTCCGTTCTTAAAAAGCCTCTCTTCAAAGACTAGCAGATATGAAAGAAATTTGCCAACAGCAAGTCGCCAGAATGACCAGAAAATGCCATGCATTAGGTCATTGTTTGGAGACTCTTCAAAATAAAACGCACATCCCGCAATAAATATTCCTCTCGACCGCCACTGGATTGACAACTCGACATGGGACTGTCCGGGGCAGCTAACCACTTCAGCCAAGGTTCTGCTCGAGACACATTTTAAAACAGCTCATATATCTTGAGTCCTATTTGTGGGGGAAATGGCCACAGAATCCTGAACTGTGACAGCGCTCTATGTAAAGGACTAGGATGTCAAGGACATGTGGTTGTACACTGCAGTTAGGCAACTTGACTGAAAATTCAACGTTTCCAGTCTCCTATTTCAGCCAAGCACCTATTCCCTATAGTTAAACAACTGTTCTCCCTTGTGACCATTAATGTTCCTTTAATGCAAATCGTAAAGTTTATTGCAGTTTTGCAATCACTGGAAATATCTGCAATAAATATTACAATCCACTTTGAAGTAATTACCAGTTGACTGGCTCATTAACTTTACAACAGATATATAATGTCAGCCCAACAGACAGGCAACTCAGCACTTTAGGAGTTGAAGCATGAGGTGAAGGAGACAGCGTTAAGGGCCAGGTTTAGTGGAGAGTTTTGTTGACTATCACAGTCTCTGTGGATGAAATCATTGGCGGTAGACATCAACTATTTAAAAATTGTAAAATCCGATGAATAATGACCCAAGTTGTATCATTAAATAATCATAGGCTGAATTTTATTGACCAGTGTGGCAGAGTTCTTCATAATGCCTCAGGAATCAGGTTTATAACTGATTGTCATTAATATCAGTATTAATGAGCCCAGCTGTCCCTATTTTCAGTGTGCTGCCCCGATCGGTTTCATTTGCACATTCGAGATTAAATTAAAAAATAATCTCGCACAGCGAATCACCAAGTGCAGAAATGAAAGGACGGCAGAGATTTTTAAGGAGCGACAGCTTTAAAGTGATTTAACTCCTCCTGGGTCAGCCACAATATACTGTATAAATCATTGCGATTACAGCGTTCTCTCTCTCATCTCTCCTCAGATCTCCCAATGCATCTGAACGCAGCCATGTTCGAAGCCAATGGTGGATGTGGCTACGTCTTAAAGTCGCCAGTCTTATGGGACAAAAACTGTCGAATGCACAATCAGTTCTCTCCTCTGGAACGAATAGAGAATATGAGTCCATCCCTACATTCCCTCACAGTAAGTGGAGAGAGATGTTCTCATTTCCCCACAGCAGGGTCTGAGGCAAGAGTTGAGCTGATTTACTGGGCTGGTGATGCAGCCAGCGCGAGACAGTCTGTCATTGTGTTGCATTTTTCTTTTGGTGTTGTTACAGTGTGTATCGGATAACTTTGCATTTTGGAGCTTTTTTTTCTTAATTCAAATAAACTCTCACCGGCTTATTCAGTGTTATTAACCTCTCCAAGTTTACATAGCTGCTTGGCTCCTTCCTCACTCGCATTAATCAAATCTATCCACACGCTTTAACAACCTTTGCTCATGCTCATATTAAGTGAATAATCTTTAGTTTTTCTGTGCTTCACTGTTAGCTGTTATTGTTCTTTTAGGAGCCGTTTTATATTTCACTTAAAGAAAATCCAAATTAACAATTTTAAAGGCTACTGGGGCCTAAGGTTCTCACTTAGTTGAATTATTTGAACAAATATAACTATCCTCCTGCCACATAATGTGCATCGAAGCTGTGGATCAGTTTAATTAATTTCTGGAACCTATTTAAGCTGTGTGCTGACACACACATCTCTGTAACCTCCTCCAATCCTATAACCCTCCTCCAACTCTGTGTTCCTCCAACTCTGGCCTCTTGTGCATCCCCCACTTCCTTTGCCCCGCCGTTGGCGGCCATGCCGTCAGCCACCTAGACCCTAAGCTCTGGAATTCCCTCCCCAAACACATTTCCCTCTCCGCGCTTCTCTCTCCTCCTTTAAGATGCTGCTTAAAACCTACCTCTTTGACCAACCTGTCCTAATGTCACCTTTTTTGGTTCGGTGTCAACTTTTGTCTGATAACGCTCCTGTGAAGTGCCGTGGGACATGTGAAGTGCCGTGGGACATTTTACTATGTTAAAGGCGCTATATAAATGCAAGTTGTTGTTGTTGATGATTTTAAGTGCCACTGTTTTCATTGATTTTGTGCTGATTTGAGTCATCATGTAATCACGTCTATTGCTGAAGGAAACTCCAAACGAGGCAACTCCAGAAACAGAACACACAGGTTTACCTACAATCTCCGTGCAAGAAAAAAGTGCCAGTGTTTTAAAACAGAATCCAGACCCAAAAACAAAGTGCCGGAGGACTGGAGGGTTGCTAATGCTATACCACTATTCAAGAAAGGAGAGAGGGATAAACCAGGAAACTGCAGGCCAGTCAGTCTAACGTCGGTGGTGGGGAAGTTATTGGAAACCATTATCAAGGACAAAATAAACTTTCATTTGGAAAGGCATGTGTTAATCAAGGAGAGTCAGCATGGATTTTTTAAAGGCAAATCGTGTCTGACTAACTTGATTGAATTCTTTGATGAGGTAACAGAGAAGGTTGATGAAGTTAGTGCAGTAGATGTTGTGTGTATATATGGACTTTCAGAAGGCATTCGACACAGTGCCACATAGGAGGCTTGTTTAGAAGATGGAAGCCCATGGAATTAAGGGGTGAGTGGCGGTATGGAATTGGCTCAGTTGCAGGAAGCAGAGAGTGGTGGTGGATAGATGTTTTTCAGACTGGGAGGTGGTTTGCAGTGGTGTTCCCCAAGGGTCAGTTTTGGGTCCATTACTCTTTTTAATTTTTATAAACGACCTAGGCTTGAGTGTAGGAAGCAGCATTGTAAAGTTTGCAGCTTGGCAACGTAGTAGAGTGATGAGGATAGTTGTAGACTTCAGGATGACATAGACAGGATGGTGAAATGGGCAGAAGCATGGCCGATGGAGTTCAATGTGGAGACGTGTGAAGTGATGCTCTTTGTGAGGACTAATATGGAAAGACATGATACTATAAATGGCACGATTTTGGAAAGTGTAGATGAGCAGAGAGACCTTGGTGTCCATATACATAAATCCTTACAGGTGGCAGGGCAAGTTGATAAGGTGGTTAAAAAAGCATATGGGTTACTTGGGTTTATAAATAGAGGAATAGAATATAAAAGCAAAGAGATCATGCTGGAACTTTATAAATCACTGGTTAGACCTCAGCTGGAGTATTGTGGCCAATTCTGGGCCGACACTGCAGGAAAGATGTCAAGACCTTAAAAAGGGTACAGAGGAAGTTTACCAGGATGTTACCAAGGATGAGGGAATGCAGTTATGAGAAGAGGTTGGAAAAGTTAGGACTGTTCTTCTTGGAACAGAGAAAGTTAAGAGGTGACCTAATAGAGGTTTTTAAGATGATATGGGGTTTTGATAGAGTAGATAGAGAAAGGCTGTTCCCTCTGGCGAGTGGGTCAATAACCAGAGGTCATAGATTCAAAATCATTGGCAAAAGATCTAGAGGGGAGATGAGGAGAATTTTTTTCACTCAGAGTTGTTGGGATCTGGAACGCTCTACCTGAAAAGGTGGTGGAAGCTGATTCCATCAATAATTTTAAAAGGGAGTTGGACAGTTACTTGAGGATGAGGAGTGTTATGGAATACTCTCCACTTGCCTGGATGAGTGCAGCTCCAACAACACTCAAGAAGCTCGACATCATCCAGAACAAAGCAGCCCGCTTGATTGGCACCCCATCCACCACCTTAAACATTCACTCCCTCCACCACCGGCGTACCGTGGCTGCAGTGTGTACCATCTACAAGATGCACTGCAGCAACTCGCCAAGGCTTCTTCAACAGCACCTCCCAAACCAGTGACCTCTACCACCATCATCTGCAAGTTCCCCTCCAAGTCACACACCATCCTGACTTGGAAGTATATCGCCATCCCTTCATTCTCGCTGGGCCAAAATCCTGGAACTCCCTCCCTAACAGCACTGTGGGAGAACCTTCACCACACGGACTGCAGTGGTTCAAGAAGGCGGCTCACCACCACCTTCTCAAGGGCAATAAATGCTGGCCTTGCCAGCGACGCCCACATCCCATGAACTAATAAAAAGAAAAGAAACTTAGAGTTAAGGACAAAAAAGCGGGGATGTGGAACTAAGCACGACTGCTCTTTCAAAGAGCAAGCACAGGCACGATGGGCCGAATGGCCTCCTCCTGTGCTGTAGTGTCTATGAATTGCTGCTGGGCAAGTTATAAACACCCAGGAATTGGAGTCTTCCTCCCCATTGAACAAATGCATATTGAAAGTAGCAGGCCGGCTAATTCACAAAGTTAACCTACTGAGCATGCTGGTATAACTTTTTAAATCAGCAAAATAAGCTGCCCCTCTGGCTCTTTGACATTTATTTTCATTTTCTATTTGAGGATCACTGTAAGAGGAGATTGTAATGTTAGTTAGTGAGCAACAATCAGATAAAATATTGGGATAAAATGACCAGAGTTTTCTTGTGATATGCAGATGGCCTGCGGTGTATTGCATAATTCTCATGGCAGCTGGGAAACAACGTCAGCATCTCCTTGACCCAGAACCTTCCCCGAGTGCAGTGAGCCAGACCGCTTACATACGCATTTTCATTGCATTTTAACAAATGATTCTTTGTTTTGTCTTGTCTACTGTGTCAGATTAGACCTACCATTAATTAAGACGACATCACAAAAAACAACCGCAAGTTCTATAGGTTTTTACCAGTCAAATAATTTGCTCTTTTTGCCAGTCGGCCTCTTGTTAAATAGAAAGCATGAGGGGAATTTGATAGATTCATGATAAAGCATGTCGATCTGTTGCATGCAAAGCCTGTATTAGGACTAACATTCAGTCAGAGCTTGAAGTTTCAACCCTTTGTGTTTTAACGGTAAACTGGAGTTAATTGTAAAACATCTCATTCCCATCCAGCAGTGAAGTTCATGTTCTTTTCCTCTTTTTAAAACATTTTCCTAGATAATTTCTGGACAGTATGTCTGTCCCAGCAACACGTCAGGGAGCCCGTGCGTTGAGATTGACGTGCTTGGTATGCCACAGGACAGCTGCCACTTTCGCACCAAGCCCATTCATCGCAACACCCTGAACCCCATGTGGAACGAGCAGTTCTTCTTCCACGTTTACTTTGAAGACCTTGTTTTCTTACGTTTTGCAGTGGTGGAGAATAACAGCTCCACTGTAACCGCTCAAAGAGTGATCCAGTTAAAAGCACTTAAAGGAGGTAAAAACTCTTTTCACTAACCTCACTGTGCTCCTCTGCTTTGAGATGTATGATTGGGCTGGGAACACGCTGATTGCTGGACGATGAGTAAAATAAATGTCAATGATCGTGGCATTTAAAGCTGTATAAATCTATCACAATGAAAATTAGTCGAAAAGAACGGTCTCGGGAACCAAGTTTAACTTCATTGTATTCATTCAGTCGATTTTTGGATACTAAGGAAATCAAGGGATATGGGGATCAGGCGCGAAGGTGGACTTGAGGTAGAAAATCAGCCATGATCTTATTGACTGTCTCGAAGGGCCGAATGGCCTACTCGTGCTCCTATTTCTTATATTCTTACTGTCACTCTGTTTTATAAAGGAACCAGACTATAACATATTTACACAGTCTTTAAAAAGAGCAGACTTCAAAGGAATGCAAAACTAGTTTTAGAAAGTTCCAATAATGGTTGGGAAATCTACAGCAGAAAGTTGGAATTATTTAAGCAACTATTGTTGAGGTTACAATCCAAATTCACACCAGCCAAATCAGACCAGGTTAAAGGACAATGCAGGCCAATGTAGTTAAGTAGGGATAAGCATAGGGATTTCAACATGGACAAAGGAACTCTGGTAGGCAGAAGGACTAGGTGAACTATGAATACAAGGAAAAGGAAGCAAAAAGATTCCAAGACAAACACAGCGTAAGATTGCTGAGAATCTCTGAAATAACAGTACGATGGGGGTGGAATTGGTCTTGGACAGTAGCCAAGACCAATTTCACCCTCATTGTTTCTCAAATTATATATAGTAAACAAAGGGTGAAGAAAGCATTTCCACTTAAAAGTGGGAAGATGGAATCCAGAGACAAAGAAATAGCAGAATTAATAACTAGCCATGCCATAGATATCTTTACCCAGGAAGAGGAGGGAAGTGACACAGGTCAGGAGTCATGTTTCCAGGAACAACAAAGGAAGAGCTGGATAGTGTGAAAATACAAAGAATATTTTATTATCTTAATATAGACAAAGTCTCTCATTTGGACAACTTTTCACCGCTGACTCTTGCGGGAGGTGGGGCCAATAATTGTTAAAGCTGTCCATTACTCTTTGGTAATTGCAATAAATTCAGGAGAAATTACTGAGGATTCACCTCAATTATTTTTTTAAAATAAAGGTCAAGAGACATCCCTTTAAACTAAAGTCCACTAAATTTAACAGCTGTTGCAGGAAAAGTCTTTGAAACATTCTTGAGAGATCTGGCAAGTGAACACTTGGAAAAACAGAACTTGTTAAAGGAGAGTCGGTGTGTATTAGAGAGGGAGGTCATGTTTCAGTAACCTGCCAGAGTTTCTCAAAGACATTCTTGGCATGGTGCACAGGGAAACACAGCTGATATTATACACTTGGATATTCAGAAAGCTTTTGACAAAGTTCTATATCAGCAATTAATGGGTAAATTAAGGAATGACGTAGCAAGAGGCTGGATAGAAAATTAGCTTAGAAACAGAAAACGGCAGCTAATCACAAATGAGAACTTTCAGGCTTGAAAGAGATTATGAGGAGGATACTCCGAGGATCAGTATTGGGAACATTTCTATTATTAATATGCATTAATGACTTGAATGAGGGATTAATTTATAAAATAAACACGATGTCCAAGTTTGAAGATGATACTTAAAATAGGTCAGAGCAAATAATGAGGGACAATGTAACCAGATTTAGAAAGATTTTGAGCTTTTGCATAATTGAGCCAGTTAGTGGCAGGTTATTCAATGTGGTTAAGTATAAAATAATTAAGCTGGGATCAAGGCATGTAAAAAGGGAGTATGTGCTAAATGGAACAGTGGTACGGCATGCTGATCAGGAATGGGATCTCGGGGTTATAATGCATAAATCTATGAAATCATCAGCATACTGCTTGGCTTCAGCTGGAATGTCAAGAAGGCACAGTTGTCTCTAATTGGATGTAGTTACAATGGACAAAGTCACATTGTAAAACCATTGCCTACTGTATTGATGCAAGAACCGTGGTTTAAAGCAGATACTGGAATTGGTTTTAATGGGACAAAACTTCTCACTTCTACCTCTCGGTCCTCAAAGCCTGACTTTAAAACCACTGCGGCCTCTGTCTGTTCCACTCCCGATACAGCCGGGACCAGACCAGCCGATGCCAATGAGTGCAACACATGCTGATGGGAACGTCAGCTGGTTATGGCACTTGCTCTGCTCACCACCAGAGGAGTGTGGTTAAATGGCACATCTTGGTTGCATCAAGACTGGAAAAGGCAGGCTCTGCAGTGATTTTAAAGCTGCCTTCAGCATGACAAATTTAAACTAGAGCACTGGGATCAGCTGTGTCGCGATGATAGTACCAACTGTAGTTATTCTGTGGCTGTGTACCATATTACAACTGTATTACGCTGGCAGTAAGGGCTGCAGATGTGTGTTTAAGGCCTCATGTTATAGCTGCAGTTCATATTCCAGGTAATCCTAGTGTTCGAGTTTAAATGTTCACAGTGAATGTCACTGTGAGGGATAAATTGGACAATTATTAATGCAGATAATGCATGCATGGACAAACCAGTCTTTTGGAAGTGTCTGACACTGTACTGGGCTGCCTCAACAAAGGAATAGAGTACAAATCTAAGGAAGATGTGTGGGTAGGTGTGCTTGACCAGCTGGTCTTTCCTGCCCGTCATTTTTGTATGTACATATGAAGATGCATTGGTGTTGAATAAAATGCTGATCAGATCCCACTTGGAGTACTGTGGGTAGTTCCAGTCACCTAATCATGGGAAGGATATTATTGCCATTGAGATGTTGCAGAGAGAGTAATAAAGATAATACAAGTATAATTATTTATATTCTCATCTCTTCCTCTTCCAGAGACATTGCTGGGTTATGGTTTCACAGGCTTGCTGCTATCTCATCCAAATGGCCATTATTCATGTGTGAGCCTTAATGGTGAATGTCAGCAGGCTATTCGACTGCAGGGGGCATGTCAACTGAGCCCAATCCGTCCTTCATCTAACATTTATGCAGAGGGTTTCTGGATAGTGATCGAACGTGGGAACCCAGTCGAATTTCCCCTCCCTAACCTGTGGGTGCTGAGGCTGTTTGTAGCTCAAGTACAGCAGAGGCTAAGATCGTCCTGGTGCACACAGCGAAGCTCTTCCCTGGCTTAACTCATTGAGGCATCGGGGGAAACTTAGAACATAAGGAATTTAAGTTATGAGAAAAGAATAAGAAAGTTGGCTTGTTTGAAAAAGAGGAGATTGGCCTAATTGAAGTTTTGAAGATTGAATGAACTTGCCAAAAGTGACCATGGGGAAAATGAGGAAGTTTGGAGTAATGAAAGAAAATAGACAGAATTCTTTCACCCTGAGGGTATTAGAGTTGTGGAGTAAGTTACCAGGAAAAGACATTGAAGCAAACAGTATGAATGGTTTGAAAGGCAATTGGTTGAGTTTCTGGAGAGATGGCGAGGAGGGCGGGTGGCGAGGAGGGCGGGTGGCGAGGAGGGCGGGTGGCGAGGAGGGCGGGTGGCGAGGAGGGCGGGTGGCGAGGAGGGCGGGTGGCGAGGAGGGCAGGTGGGTTGATTTCTGAAAAAAGGATCTGCTTATTTGGGCCTATTGACTTTGGGCTAGAAATTGGGCTCCCTTGTGCCTCCCGTTGGCACCCCCGTGGGCGCAAATGGCTTTGCGACCGGGCGCGATGCTGACATCGACTCCTACCATATTCGGCGGGAGTTTTGCGGCGGCGCTACAGCGTTGCGCCCCGATCTCCTTCGCCCGGAGATCGTGACGTCATCGCCGTGCGCATCGCCCCGGTAGCCCCCCAGACCTGAAATTGCCTTCCGCCCCCTGCAGTAGCGCCGGTCAAAAACACCGACAGCTGCAGGCATCGGGCGGCCGGCAGTTCGGGGGCGATGATTAAAGGCTTACCTTTCTTGTTCCAGTTATTTTGCGGGTTCCTGCCCGTGATTGATCAGCCTGGCACTCTGCTTGAGAGCCGGGCAGATTGCACGGGATTGCAGCTGCCTTGGTGGTCCAGGTAGGTACTTTTTAAATTGCAGAGCCTGCAGCGATGGCCCTTCCCTTTAAGGGAGGGAAGGAGCCTTTGAACGTGGCAGCGCTGCACGGCTCAGTGTGCAGCCCTGCTGAAGTCTCCGCCCCGCCTGCTGCCGATTGTGCTCCAAGAAGGAAGTGGAGCTTGATTTAGTGCACCACTTCCTTCCTGGAGCGCAAACGGTGAATTTTTCAAAAATTTGAAATCATTAGCGCCTGGCGCTAACTTTTCAAACTTAAAAAAATTAGCACCCCAATCGGGGCGATACTGAATTTCACCCCCTTTGTGCCTGTTTCTAAATATATTTACACTTTAATGTAACTAAAGTCGTATGGCATGACAAGATTTCCTTTGTAACTAATTAAGGAAAAAAAAGACAGAACTTGCATCTATATAACATCGGATCATGATCCTGAGGACATCCCAAAGTGCTTCACATCCAATAAGTTTTTTTTTGAAGTGCAATCCCTGTAAACAAATGCAGCGATCAACTTGTGCAGAGCAACAAGTAGTGGTTGGCCAAAGTGCTTAAGAGAAGATTTTTTCTGCTTCAGTGATCATGATGCACCCTCAGCCTATGGTTTTTCAGTCCATTCATTTCACAGGCTGAGGTAATTCCCCTTTAACCCGCTGTACCCTCTGAGGGTTGAGGGCCACATCTCCACTTTTTCCACTACCTGTAGAGTTGTCAAATCGCCACGCAACGTAGCTGGGATCTGGCAGCTAGTAGGCCGAGGCCTGAAGCCCCAAGCACAGCCACATGTTCGGTTCACAGGTCTAAAGGCAATTAAAAACAGCAAACCTTGCATTATTATCTCAGTAAGCAAAGAAAATTGGAATAAAAACAGAAAATGCTAGAAATACTCAGCAGGTCAGTCAGCATCTGTGGAGAGAGAAACAGAGTTTACGTTTCAGGTCGATGATCCTTCGTCAGAACTGGAAAAAGTTGGAGATGGAACAGGTTTTTAAGCAAGTGTAGGGGCAGGGAAAGGGGGGAGGGGAGGAAAGAACAAAAGGGAAGGTCTGTGATAGGATGGAAGACAGGAGAGATTAAAAGACAAAAGGGATGATGGTGCAAGACAAAAGGAGATGGTAATGGAACAAGTTAAGAAACAAAAGATGACTCTAGATGAAGTGTGAGAGAGAAAAACGAGATGGCGCAGAGGTTATGGTCTGAAATTGTTGAACTC
The DNA here is from genome assembly GCA_030390025.1 of Squalus acanthias. NCBI lineage: Eukaryota > Metazoa > Chordata > Chondrichthyes > Squaliformes > Squalidae > Squalus > Squalus acanthias. The sequence goes on from CM059438.1 coordinate 36,666,028, forward strand.
GATGTTGAGTCCCGAAGAAAGAAAATTGGAGGCTATTTTTTGTTTAAAGTCAGTTATTTTTGGAGTCCTATAAAATGAAATAATGGAAAGTGTGAGATTGTGCAGTTTTTAATTAGAGGAGAAAGGGAGCATGTTTTAAATGATCTATTATCCATTGTCCATTCGTGCTGTGCCTGCCAGGAATTCCGCCGTGAAGGTCTGCGGCCTGCTCAGGCTGTTCCACCTGTTGATTTTGATGGCCTCAGGCTCCTGTGGGGCCGGTGAGCTCCCGCCTCCATTTCCAATATCTGCTCCCGGCGGGTGAAGCACGAATTCGAAAAACAACTACCCTGTCGTGCTGCATTAGGGAAAAGTAAAAAGTGGTCCGTTTAGCGAGTGTCTCATTCAGGTTGAATGAAACGTCTGAGGCCAACAGGTGATGCGCAGTCTGAATCAGACTGTGTTTAATGGCTTCAAACTGACTGAAGCTCCCCGACTGGAACAGAATAATGCTTTAATCTCCCTTACATGGTTCATTAGTTGACTGTGCCATTGTTGAGCTGCATATTACAGGGACAGGAGTAACCATTCTGGTCTCGATGGCTGCTTTCTTCAGAATTCCTCTCGAACTGTGTTAAGTGAAAGTGATTGGCGTTATTAGAACTGCTGTCAGGAGACACTGATCGAGGGCCAGGGTCATGCTGATCCATCCTTCTAATAGCCAGCTTCAGAGTGGCCTTAGCCATGGCCTGTCAACAGGTTATGTGCCCAGCCTTGAGGCCAAAGATGGTGAGTATATCAAGGAGATGCAAGAAAGGAACGAAAAGGCTCAAAAAGAAAGTTATTTGACTTCTGATTTCATATCATAAAGGGCCAGTCATAGATTATTTGATGAAAAGTAGCAATGACAAAGATAAAATCTGATGCCCGAAGTATTTAGCTTTGTCACACTCTTATTTTTCTTAGGGTACAGACATCTACAACTAAGAAACTCTCATAATGAACCTCTGGAGATATCTAGTCTCTTCATTTACAGCCGGCGAATGGAAGAAAACAACACTGGAAACCTAATCCCTGCATCAGTGGTAATCCCAGTCAGCCTAGTCCTCCACATTTAAAACTTCATGAACCACAGACTTTAATCGGAATCCAATTGAACAATTTGTTGATGAAATGTATCAAGGCAGAACTAACAGTATTTTTACTCTAAACAGCTGTTTAACACAGAGGACCACAACTCTGGTGTCAGTTACCAAGCTACAGTTCATGGAGTTCCAGGCCCTGAACCATTCACCGTTTTTGCTGTCAATGAGAAGACCACAGCCAGGCAGTTGATACACAAAGTGAGTCACTATATGGTCAGGTCATCCAAAAGGTCAAGGGAACCAATGGAAAGTTATGCCTCATAACAGAAAATCAGCATGGAAACTTTGCTGGGCAGCCGTTTGTGTTTTCTTTAATTTATTTAGGAATTTTTTAAAAATAACAACAAGCCTGAAATGTAATCCAGATTGTGTTGCTTTTGCAGAAAGGGTTGGTTTGAAATCAATGGGAGTGCATCAGATTGATCGAACGAATTTAACAGTTCACGGATGTTGTGACATTAGTCTGCTTACTGCAGGAAGAGATGATGGTCACATCTTAAGTTTATATTATTTTGTGCTCAGCAAGGTGGGATATCAGTGCTGGAGAATAGAATACTTGGGCCATCCAGTGCCTGCACCAACCACTCCGTAGTCAGAAATAGCGTGGCCAGCTGCAGAATGAAACTTCCTCAACCCTGATCCAAGCGTGCTTTAGCTCCAGTCTCGGAAGAGTGGTCCCCACCGTGCTTCCCACCCCATCCCTCCCTATGCCCTCACTGAGCCAGATTGTGGGCATTTTGTGCTGTGAAATATGCCCCAAGCTCATTGTATGAAGGTCCCTTAAAGCTGGCAGTGAGGGAAAAGCTTCCCAGCAGCCTGTGCTGTGTTCAAACCCAGAGGGCAAAGGGCAGTGTCGTAATGTACCGTTCTTTTCCAGTCCCACTTTGATTATATCTTGAAAGTTCAAAGATGTTCAGAAAAAGACAATGAGGAGAATTTGCAGATGTCAGTTAAACAAAAGATGCACAGCAGAATCACAGTGGATCTGATTTATAAAATGCCAGAACCGACCAAGTCACAAGGCGATTGTGATGTTGAATTCCCGAGATGTACGAAAATTGCATCTACTGGGACCCACAACATTTTCTGAGTACTGGACAAATCTAAGAACCATATCTAAGGAAACATGTTGTTTTAGTTTTTTACTGTAAAGCACGAGCAGATGCAAATCTATGTTCAAAATAATCCCATGGGGAAAAAAAATCCAATGGAAGTTATCCAACAGGTCCAGAGGCCAGAACCATGGTGTGAGTAACAGAATACAACCAGCACAGTTTTCCCAAATGCCTTTAGAAACTGGAACAGTTATAGCAACATGGAGGAACCATTTACTGTGAACTTCTGAGTCATTTTTTGCTTCACATACACTATCAGACTATACATTTGTACTGTTTAAACTGAGAGCTGTGGCCAATTGGGAACAAATTAGCAATTATACCTGAAGCATCAAAGGGGGTTGAAAGACAACCTAACAAGATTTGAGCATAATGAATGATTTGCACCCTAAGGCGCATTTAAACAGGAAACCAGCTGAACTGAACATTGGTTTACAGCAATGAGCTGTATTCACTTAAAAATCAAAACTGGATTAAGGTCTTTTTTTTTTAGTGATACCCATTCTTCTTCGCCTTTGTTACCTCTAGACTCTTCACCCATTCGACTTTGTTACCTCTAGACTTGACTATTCCAACGCACTGCTGGCTGGCCTCCCACATTGTACCCTACGTAAACTTGGTCATCCAGAACTCGGCTGCCTGTGTCCGAACTCGCACCAAGTCCCGTTCACCCATCACCCCTGGGCTCGCTGACCTACATTGGCTCCCGGTTAAGCAATGCATCGATTTCAAAATTCTTATCCTTGTTTTCAAATCCATCCAGGGCCTCGCCCCTCCCTATCTCTGTAATCTCTTCCAGCCCCATAACCACCCCCCCCCGCCCCAATCCATCCAGGGCCTCGCCCCTCCCTATCTCTGTAATCTCTTCCAGCCCCATAACCCCCCCCCCCCTCCCCACCGAGATATCTGCGCTCCTCCAATTCTAATGCCCTCTTGAGCATCCCTGATTAGAATCGCTCAACCATCGGTGGCCGTGCCTTCTGTTGCCTAGGCTCTAAGCTCTGGAATTCCCTGCCTAAACCTGTCCGTCTCTCTACCTCTCTTTCCTCCTTTAAGATGCTCCTTAAAACCTACCTCTTTAACCAAGCTTTTGGTCATCTGCCCTAATTTCTCCTTATGTGGCTCGGTGTCAAATGTTTTGTCTTATAACACTCCTGTGCAGTGCCTTGGGACGTTTTACTACGTTAAAGGCGCTATATAAATACAAGTTGCTGTTGTTCAGGGAGTTGAATTATTCTAATTGCAGATTGTAGGCACTGTGGGTGGCACAGAGGCAGACACTGCCGACTACTTCCTTCTGGAAGAGAAAACTTCCCTTTCTAAAGAGAAGAATGAATGCAAGAAGCAGCCATTCCAAAGGGTTATTAGTCCAGAGGAGGAGATCCTGAAAATTCCACAATGTTGGTTCCCAGAAGAAGGATTTGTAGGAAAAATTGTCTTTAGAACCAAAGAGGAGGTATGTCAATTTTTTTTGCATATCCCCATTTTATGAAATGTTCTATTAATTATTCTGAAGCGCATCTGATATTTTTCATATACTCTGTAACACCTCAACCTGGCAATGGAGAACCTCCCTTTTGGATTCAGAAATGTCCAGTCAGGGCTTTGTGTCCTGACTATTTGGATAATTTTGAATATCCAGTCACTCGCATGATCAGCCCATACCAGTTAAGCATCACTGGACATATCCAGTGCTAGCTCCCATTTAGAAACCTGGAGGAAGATACATTAGCCAGTGGCTCAGTGGGTAGCACACTCACCTCTGAGTCAGAAGGTTGTGGGTTCAAGTCCCACTCCAGAGACTTGAGTACAAAAGTCTAGGCTGACACACCAGTGCAGTGCTGAGACTCCCTGTCGGAGGTGCCAACTTTCAGATGAGACGCTAAACTGAGGCCTCGTCTGCCCCCTCAGGTGGACGTAAAAGATTCTATGGCAAAGAGCAGGGGAGTTATCCCCAGTGTACTGGCCAATATTTATACCTCAATCAACATCACAAAAACAGATTATCTGGTCATGATTACATTGCTGTTTGTGGGAGCTTGCTGTGCACAAATTGGCTGCCACGTTGCCTACATTACAACAGCGACTACACTTCAGAAAGTACTTCATTGGCTGTAAAGCGCTTTGGTGGACGTGAAAGGTGCTATATAAATGCAAGTCTTTCTTTTTACAAGTTAGCCAATCCAGTTGGGTATTATTTCAGAATGACCGAGACAGCTCTTTCTTAAAACAAAATAGACATTCTTCTCCCTGACGTGTATTCTCCGTCTGAGGGGAGCCCACTTGAACCACACAATCACTTTCCAAATTCAGATTTCCAGCATCCGCAGTATTTTGCTATCGTATCACTTTCCAATTCCTTTTTCCCCAGAGACACACCCATTCCTTTTAACTGAATATACATTACAACAGTGACCACATTCAGAAGTTCCCCATTGGCTGTAAAGCGCTTTGGGACATTCTGAGGTGGTGAAAAACACTCTGTAAATGCAAGTCTTTCATTTTCTTTCTTTATGTTGGTTGTCCCTTGGGGCTGAAATTCCACTATGGGTGCCCCAGCAGTGCACAGAGGGGACTTCACTGGGTTTTCCACTCGCCCCTTATGTACATAGTGCGAGTTCACTCTCAGCACGGGCTGTGTTCTGTGCTGGGAGCGCAGAGGCATTTCCTTGGCAGGAATTTAAGTGAAGCTGGCACACTTTTTGAAACTGGCTGTTTCCTGCTGCTGCTGAGATGAGGCAGGAAACGGTTGATGCGCAGGGGGTCAGAGAGGACATTCTACGTCAGGCCAGGGACTTTATATGGTGGGCTCCAGCTGAACTGTTGACACCAAATAAAAGGGATCAAATAAGTATCCGATCCAAAGAAATAAGCAATGGTGCAATGCCAAGAAACCAAAAATGGCCACATAAAACGAGGACTCACCTCACCAAAAGGTCGGTCCAGACAGTTTTAAATTTACTTGCGGTTTCTGTGCGCCTGCAGGAATGTGCTTTGCAACTTTTAGAGGCACATAGTGCTGGCCTGGTGCCAAGGGTGCAACGCATCGGAATTGCTCCGGCATCAAGGACACGCCCTTATCACCCACCCAAACTAATTCTGGGGCCTGGGCCATCGCAAAGCTCCTGTGACACCAGTGAAGCTCCACCAGGAAATTGGGGGCAAGTGTAAATCAGGTGCACGGACTCTGAAGCCAGTTTTCCGCTCCCTCTACGGGACACTACAATTAACACCACACTTAACAACACGTACAGATAGTTTATTAAATTGTACTACTGCCCTGAGGGCAGGTTATATATTTTCTGAATCCATGAACTGGTCTCGTCCATCTCTTGTGACTGATTCAGAGTGGTATTGGCAGAGCCCAGGGAACAGGCCTCTTGGCCGCAGTTGGTGCATGGGTGGGGTAGAGCAAGAAAAAAGAGACAATAACTCAGTGACAGAAGAGTTTGCGCTCTCACATGCACCACACACAGCTATTTAGCTCAGAATGAGTTAAACCTGAATGCCAGAGCCATTTAAAAAAAAATTAGAACTTGGCTGACACACTGGAAACCAGTTCTGAACACTTTCAATGAGAGTTGCTATGGAAACTGGGCGCTCTTTGGTTGAGAATGTCTCTTTTATTACATGTTGAAACTGAGAGGAGAAACAGCACTCGTGAATGATTAGTAGAATTTGTGGAGTAACAAAGTGTAACAGAAAGACTACTGACGTTCAGCATGTGTTGCAGGAGCTGAATCAAAGGAACTCCATGAATGAAGAACGAGATGATGTGAGCTACAGCAGCAGTCCAACAGAAGGTGATAGTTTCTTGGTTCAGGTGCACGATGTCTCCCCAGAACAGCCTCGTACGGTCATCAGGGCTTCAAAGTTCAGCACAGCCCAAGACATTATTCTGCAGGTTGGTCAAAATATACAAAGAATAATGACTGGTCGGGGTGAGTTCTAGGTGTGTGCGTGCAATCCCTCAGTAAGCCTTGAGCCAACACTAACTATGTATCTGTATCTTTGTCATTTATCCTCAGTAAACTAGTGTTTTATAGACTATAGACCTGTTTTCACTCTTTCTTTTTGTGGGGGTTTCAGGTCAAGGATGTACAGCTGCTTTTTTTTCCCAATAATTTTACATTAATTTTAAAATAATTTTACAAGTGTGGTTCTAACCCATTAGAAGGTCTTATTTCCTTCTAGCTGCCTCCAGTACCACTATAGATTCACTTACTATACAGGGGGTTGCAACAGACCCTGGGTGAGAACACACAGCCTCAATTTAGTCATCCCATGCACTTTGGGAACAGCAAGAGCTCCACCCAGCTTTTAATAGAAGTATTGGCCCGTAATTTCCGATCAGAGGCTTCCTGCGTTCGGATGCCTCCTATCGGGAAAAAATCTACGCCCTTACCTGAGGGCTCCCGAGGTCTGGCCATTTCTGATCCTGGGCCTCTCCATGACAAAATGCGCAGGGCCCACATATCCCAGAGGCACATGCGGTTCGCAAGCGTCCCTGAGATCACGTGGGCCAGGCGAGCCAATGGGAGAAGGGAATCCCCCTTCATACTTTTGACAGCTAGACCTGTCAAAAGTATGAATGGGGATCACTGAAAAAACACATCAAAACATTAAATAAATTTTAAAAAAACCATCACGTTTTTAAAATGAGATTAAATTAAATATTTTAAACAAAAATTAAATTTTTTGAAAAAAATAATTAAAGATTTTACAGGGCTAAAAATAAACTTACCTTTTTTAAAAGTATTTTTAAATTATAAAAGAGTGGTTTTACTTTTTTAAACTCTTATGCTAGTACGATTTTTATGTGATTTCAGCGGGCGGAGGTTCTGCAGAAAGTGGAACTATCCGCTCGCAGAGGCCCTTCTCCAGGGCAGGCGTCCGATCTGTCAAGAGGATTCTTGATAGATCGGAAATGCCGGTTTTCAGCGCATGCCTGAAACCGGCATTTCCGATGTCCCTACGGGTTAGTACACACCCGGGATCGGAAAATACGGGCCATTATGTTTAAGATATACGAGGCGAGCTGCTGTGGCATTGCACATGGGGAGTCACGACCAAGTGCAGTCACTGGCCGGAGGATAACTGAACCAAGGCCTTAAAGACTTGTAAGATATAAATAGAGGTGTAATATAAAATGTATACATTTTAAAGTCATGCCTTGTGTCCTTATTTTTATATAATACTTTTATATTATTTATAGTTATGTAGCAAAGGTTACAGCAATTTTGGAAGCAGAGAATTAGAATTGGTTGGAGCATAGATGTTTCCTTGTAGTACAAGCCAAGGAGCCGGGAAATGCAAACCTTACGTGCTACAGCAGCAGCACTGGTGAGGGGGTGTAATTCCCGTGTGACTAGTTTACATTGGCAGTTTCCATTGTAAGTGTGGACGTGTAATGGAAAAACTTCACACCAAAGTGTAAAGATAGACTTGCATTTATATAGTGCCTTTCACGACCACTGGATGTCTCAAAGCGCTTTACAGCCAATGAAGTACTTTTGAAGTGTAGTCACTGTTGTAATGTGGGAAACGCGGCAGACAGTTTTGCGTACAGCAAGCTCCCACAAACAGCAATGTGGTGATGACCAGATAATCTGTTTTAGTGATGTTGATTGAGGGATAAATATTGGCCAGGACACTGGGGATAACTCCCCTGCTCCTCTTCAAAAAGTGCCATGGGATATTTTATGTCCACCTGAGAGAGCAGACGGGGCCTCGGTTTAACGTCTCATCCGAAAGACGGCACCTCCGACAGTGCAGCACTGCCTCAGCACTGCACTCGAGTGTCAGCCTAGATTTCATAACAACAGGAAGGCAGGGTCTGGAGACAGTAAGTGTGCACAGACGTAAGAGTTCTAATAATATGCATTTTTCACTGGTAGATTACCAGTAGAAATGTTGAATGACGGTAAATTAATGCACAGCACAGCTTTAACAAGTGTACATGATTGTGGTACTTTAAAAAAATAAAGTGCAGGGAATGTAAGCTACAGTGTGTCGAAGGTACATTCCTTTAATTCACTTCTGTTCATCTTCAGTACATAATCTTTGAAGTAGCTTTAGCACTAACGTGTAGGATATAATAGGAATATGATCATAGTTTGCTAGGGGACTACATATACTGCACTTGCACTAGATACAGTTTGGAAAGGAGATTGGAAGCCTTTGCTGAATCTGTTTAGGCTTACGCATTCCAACAACATGGAATATTTATTCCAGTGTTAACTGCACTGCGAATTACAAAGAATTTGTTTTGATTTATTCTACAGGCATTAAGTAAAGCCAAATATTCCTACAGCATCCTGAGCAACCCAAATCCCAGTGATTATGTCCTGGTGGAGGAAGTCACCAAAGAGCCATTAAACAAGAAATCATCAATGGCGAAGCCTGCCCTTCGAATTCTTTCTGAGCATGAGAGTGTGTTTGTAGCTCAGAGCAGATGGAAAGGAGCAGGAAAATTCATCCTCAAGCTGAAAGAGCAGGTGAGCAGCCATCAATACTTGATACTTGCTGGGGGTGGTTATTACTTTACAACCAATGAAGTACTTTTGAACTGTAGTCAGTGCTGCAATGTAGGAAAGGTGGCAGCCAATATGCATACAGCAAGCTCCCACAAACAGCGGTGAAATAAATGACCAGATCATAGAAAACATAGAAAAATAGGAGCAGGAGTAGGCCATTCGGCTTTAGGTGTTGGTTGAGGGATAAATGTTGGCCAGGACACCGGGAGAACTCATTTACTCTTCTTTGAATAGTGTTGTGGGATCTTTTACATCCAACTGAGAAGGCAGACGGTTTAACATCTCATCTGAAAGACGGCACCTCTGACAGTGCAGCACTCTCAGTACTGTACTGAAGTGCCTATCTGAATAATATGCTCAAGTCTCTGGAGTGGGGCTTGAACCCACAACCTTACAACTCAGAGACGAGTGGTACCACTGAGTTACGGCTGACAGCTTGTATGTATACATGCATTCCAAAGCAATAAAGGACCTTATCCTGTGTTTTACCTTGACTCTGGCTAACCATCATTTTGTACTATACATACAAGTTTATTTAAATAACCTTCTCCAGATGTTTCAGTGTATAGTTACATTACTAATTTCTTCCCTGCACTGTTACCAAATTGTTCGGTTTGATCAATATATCGTTGCTGGGTCAATATCCTGGAATCCCTACCTACCATTATTGTGGGGACACGATCAGTACAAGGGCTGCAGCGGTTCAAGAAGGCGGCCCAACACCACCACCTCAGGGCAACGAGGGATGGGCAATAAATGTGGCCTTGCCAGAATCGCCCAAATCCTGAGAAATTTGAAAATATGTTTGATTTGCTCCTGAGCTTCAACAAATGGCAGTGTCCACTTAATTAAGGGTCTGGGCAAGTAAGAAAGAAGTGCCAGCTCACCATATACAGTATTGATAATGGCAAAGGAACAAAAGTACAGGAAAGAAAACCAGAACACCCTAGAAAGAGGATTAGCATTTCAGAATATACAGAGGGATTATAGTATCCTGTATATATTGCAAAAACAGAGAGGACATTGCATGTGTTCAGCATTATACATAATATTTTTCTAATAAACTGCAATATGCTAAATCCCATCCTATAACTTTTTAAGATAGTTCAGAAATGGTACCATCTGCAAACACAGCCTGGATAACTGCTGTTTCTTTGTTTTCATTGCCAAAAACTGAAAAGAATTCTGCTTAACCTTTATTTAAATAACACGACGGTTGGCCTTCTCCAGATGTCGCCGTGTATATTTACATTACTAACTTCTTCCCCGTACTGTTCTCAATTGCTCAGTTTGATCAGTAAATTCTGGAATGTGTTGGCAGGCTGCACAGGAGAAGAAGAAAGGCCTTTCTTTTGCTAACGAACTGAAGAGATTCACAAAATCGAGTAAACAGAGTCGGAGTTTTTCAATCCCACTCCAGGCGACCTCCCCAGAAAGCACCCAGAGTAAGGATGAAAAAGCTGCATGTAGTGTGCCGTTTGCTGAGATCACTGAGTAAAACCTCTTACATGATTGCAGTATGTGACTGCCCAGGTATGGCTTAGCATTTAACTCCTTGTTGACTTTGACCATGTCAGTTTATAGAGTACTCTCAGTTGCCAAAATAGTGTGTAGCTGAAGTTTTCTCTCTGATCAGCCAAAAAGAGACATTTATACTGGGATGAAGGGGGGGGGGGGGAAAGAGAGGAAGTCTTTCCCCCAATCCCTCAATGTGAAGTGTTTGGCAGAAATTAACAAAATGTTTCAAAAATTGAGAGATTCTTACTGTGAATCGAGAGCTCTCGCCTCTGCTGTTGATCATTGGCCCAAACAGTTCATAAGACAGAAAACCACAGAGTTGTAATTTGCAACGCACCACTCTCAGTGTGGAGCCTAACTAAACGTGAATGTGGGGGGGTGGAGAGAGATGGGCCTGAACACTATAGGGCCAATTCTGCGGCCTGTGCTCCTGCCCAGTAAGGCTGTGTTCTGCGAGTGAACCTTCGCAGTGTTAACCCTGTAACATTATACTCCAGACACTTTTGTTGTAAAGCATTGCTAAGCTGTTGTTTACAACAGGGGGAGAGGGGGGGCGGGGGAAGCATCAAAGTTTATCAGGAAATTATCAAGTTTAATAAACTTTGAGATAACAAAGATCACAAGATATAACTGAAATTAGATAAGTCAGGCATTTTTGCTAAATAAGGTTCTACAAGTTAAAATGTGTGTGCACTTTAAGTTCAGATAACAAGTTCTGGAGCGCATACCATTTAGCAACATGGTCTCTGACTTTAACCAGTGATACTGGTGACTGATTTCCCCTGCTGTGTGCTACATATTTGCTGTAATGCTAATGGCATGTTGGGGTCCATTTACATTGCTGCTTCACTGCTGACAGTAACCCTAAAATTGGCAACCATCTCCCAAAGCAAATAGTGCCAGTGGAGGCAGTGAGCAAGGGGCTTGGTGTGGGCATCTGGCGGTAGACCTGCCTCCGATGGCCATTGAAGGGAGGCGGCAGTGGCTTTTTGGCTGCCAGCCACCGGGGAAGGTAGAGGCCCCTGGGAAATAATCACAAGTACTGGACTTAAATTAGCTGCACATGATTTGTCAGTTGAAGAAACTGCTGTGCAATATAAACAAAGCTGTTCTACAGCAACAGGAGCTGCAGCTGTATCGCAAAAACCACTTCAGGTAGTGGATTTGCAATATAAATGCAGCATTAATCACCTGAGAATAAAAGTAAGATGCTGACACTCTAGCACAAGTGCTGGGAACTGCTTTTGGTGAAAAGGCCGTACGTAAATAATATACTATTGAATCTGCCATCTCCATCTTGGTCCCAGTGGTGGGTGGAAATAGTCATTTCACCCATTGGATGAATAAAATGACTTTCCCCTGCATTTAAAAAAAAAACTTGCAATTTTTTAATTGCTCTTTCATTGAGGGGAAAGATGTTTTTTTTCTGTGAAATAAATCATTTATAGTTAGTAGTGATACAACTACATGGCCTAAAATTATGAAAAATCTTTCAGTCTAACTCCATGTCTTCGTGTATCAGAAGACCTATATTGAGTGCTTTTTTTGAGCTGTCAGCCTTTTTTTGAAAGATTATATCAACATTTTTTTTAAGTAGTTAGTTAGCCTTTGTTAGTTTTCTAGGTTGCCATGAATGGTTGCTAGGCCTATACAGGTACACAAACTATCCTTGAAGTGATATTTACATAATACAGCACTGTTAACATTCAACGTTTCAACATCTAGCACAGCATTTTGTTGCAGTGCAACTTTCTCTGCACTTTTTAGCACAATGGTTAAAGTGTTCTTGTGAGATTCTAGTCGCCGCTATTTTAAGAGTCATTAATCCATTGTCATATTTTGGAATTTTTTGACCATTTTGCCCATAGAAAGGATTTGGAAAAAAGGATTACTCTTAAATGTTGGGTTTTTAAAGTAAAGTGTATTCACATGAGTGTTTTTAAAAATATGCACAGAGAAGATAGTTGGTTAAAATGCTAATGAATTAAACTTTGAGGTTATATCCCCATAGACTGTAAATAATATGCAATTCATTAGTTGTCTTGGTAATCGATAAACACCTCACACCCATTGTATTGGAAAGTCTCTAGTCCTTTTACTCAAGGTGATTAAAAACAGAGACAGCGCCACAGGCAATCCAGCAAAGGCTGCAAATCAATCAGGTTTTAAAAATGGATAATATCAAATGCAAACTTTGGCCAGGCATAGAAATGTAGCACGTAGGTGGATAGTTAGGAGTCATTTTAGGTCAAGTAAGATGACCCACAGATATGAGGAAATCTAGTATGTTCATTATTTTGTTTTCTTGCTCAAATAGAACTTGTACTAACTGAACTAAATTAATCCGATTATAACTTGCTCTGAACATTGAAGTGCTGTGAAATAAAGCAGCTTAGCGATTCGAATTTGGTCTCATCTCACCAAGTGCTTTCTTGGTCCCCCTTTGAAGAGACTGAAGAAGCTCATGTAAAAGACACAAGTACCTGGTTCAGATCATAAGGAGCTATTGTTACACCCCTGGGTTATGTTATAGTCAGATATTGGGCAGTACACACACACCCCTAATATACTCAGACCACTTATGGGAGTAAGTGGTCTATACCTGAAAGAATATCTAAAGTAAGGCCTCAAACTTGTAACACGCATTTAAATTAATAGGTAAATGATTGCATTAAAATAGCACAGACAGGATTTTATGCAATTGCATTAAACAATGAACCAAAAATAGCAGAGCAAAATTAAACCTATGAGTTAAACTTTTGAAGTGAAATGCTAAATTAAAATGAATCCCATCCACACGCTGTAGTAATTCACACAGTCCTTTAGTGCCATAGATTGGCAGTTGGTGTGGTTGTGGCCATGTAGTTTATTTTACACCGCTGCACTGTTTTGTGAAGAGTAGATATTGTGCAGGCTTTCTAAGTTTTGAGTTTATTTGAAAACCAAAATTGCCTACATCAATTTAACAAAATGTAGTTTGGACAGTACAGGAAGAGTAGTATGCACTCAACAAAGCATTCGTGCATTTTGGACATTAACCCTTTGGATAGAAGTTCATGTTGCAGTCACATGTAGATGGCGGTTCTGCCAGAAGCACAGAACAAGTGTAATCTAATGAAAACAAGTACAACTTGCAGCTGTGTTTGTATCTGACTACCCTACACCGATCCAGAAAGCTGTATGTTAGTATTAGTTCCATTTTAAACGGGGAAATAATAAAACAATTCCTTATGCTTAGAAATTTATATAACTTAATGGCCCAGAAATTCGCCTCTCCGGCTTGCCGCGGGGGTAAGGATCGCGCGCGCTCTTACCTACCGCGCCTGCTGTTGTGTTTTGGGCCCACGGGAACTTCGGGTCCTGGGCCTCTCCCAACTGCCGGCGCGCAGTGCTTGCGTGTTCCAGGGGCACAGTTAGTGCGATGCGTCCCCTGGGATCACGTGGGCCACGGAGAGCCAATGGCAGCAGACCATCTTTCATTCATAGATTTGACAGGAAACCTGTCAAATCTGTGAATTGAAATCGGCCCCAAAAGAACAGCTAAACTTAAAATACATTTTTTAAAAACCCCATCACATTTATAAAATAACTATAGTTAAATAAATTAACCACTTTAAACAAAAATTTAAATTTTTGAAAAAATTAAAGTACTTTTTAAAAGTGATAAAAATAAACTTACCTTTCTTTAAAGTATCTAAAAAAGATAAACCTGTTGAAAAAAATTTAAAATTATACTTAATTAACCACTTACCTTGTTCAAAACAGGTCTTGCGCCTCCTTTTCATTAGCGTAGAATCTTCAATACTTACCCTCGCGTAGAAACCTGAAAAAAAATCTAAGTTTGCTGCGTGCGCACAGCCTCTAGCGCGCACGCGGTTCACCTAGGAACCGCCCCCTTCACCATACCGGAAGTTCCGGTTTCCCGCGCATGTGCAGTGCATGCAGGAAACCGGCACTTCGGGAAGCAATACGGGTGAGTACAGAGCGCGTACTCACCCGGGAAGGGCCGAATTTTTGGCCCAATTATAAAATGCAGTCGAGTGCAAATTTTTTTTTACTTTAACACCAAGTCAAGAAGGAGAATGTAAGAGAAATCGGTGAATATGTGCTTTATGTTGTGTAAAAACAGGAGCCGTAGGAGCCACTTTCTTCTCGATGAATGGCTGTCTTGATTCCTGCTTGCTCTTGGTCTATCTGTTCTTAACTCATGCTTTATTAACCCTGTTAATGCCAAATGCCATTTTATTTGTATTTAATCTGTCATGTTAGTCATTAATTCATTAATCCTTTAGTATTAGGACATTATTTTTAATCTAAATCAAATCTGTTACTAGGTTAAGTTTATCTAGGGAGTATATTTCAAATATTTCTCATTGATTGTGGAGTATTGAATGAAAAAATCCTTCCTTGCTTTTTTAACTTTCCCTGAGCGAAGTCCATTTTTGTGATTTATGTAACACTTATTGACGTTGGTTCCTTTGAAAAGCTGTAGACTCGAGGCTGAACAGATCAAGTCAGGTTAGTTAGAAACAAACTAACTGAGCAGGTTTATTATACAATGGTAGTAGAAAATGTGTAAAAATCACAATCTTTATGAAAAAAATGTTTGACAAACCATTTTGTCCATTTACAAACCTCTAATACATGAATGTGACATAGATTGGACTAAAATAATGCACAGCTGTTCTGGCTCTGGTCTCTCCTCTGCCAAGGTTTTCCAAACCCCTTTTTTGATGAAGACAGGCCCCCTTTAGTATGCACATAGCATCTTTGATAGGTGTCTAATTAATTTTGAAGATAATGGTGCCAGGATTGGGCCATTAACCCATATTTTTAACCCAGTGTCAGCAAGACATTCCCAGGTCAGGTATAGTCCAAGTTTGATGTATGGTAATTGTTTTGCCTTGTGTGACCAATATGTTTGAGGTTACAGAAGCCCCTGCTGAATATTTTTTAAAGCCCCAGTCAGATCCCAGTGCATGGACTCAAAACTGGTTAAACTCCTTTCACTTGGGGCCCTTAGTCTTACAGAAAGAGCAGGTTTGCATTTAATCATTCATGGCTCAGATTGAATCCAGGTAAAGGGACAGTGTTCCCTTCATTCACAGATTCAAGGTACCGTTTCTCTGAGAAGGCATTCTACAATAGTTCCCTTTTCTCTCTGCAGTCTTTGAACATTGTTGTCACCTCAGATGCGTGCCCATCTTTCCTGCAACTTCGTTTGAATCGCTCCAATTAGGTTTCCACCCCTCCCACAGCACAGAAAGATTCCTAATTGTCACAAATAACCTCTCTGTGACCGTAATATAGTATCCCTCCTCAACCTCACTGCAGCCTTCGACACGGTTGATCACAGCATCCTCCTCCAATGCTTCTTCTCCATTTGGGGTGGGATTGACGTTTCTTGATTCTACTCTTGCATATCTGATCACAGCCAGAGGATCTCTTCTCCCCTTACTGTCACCTCTGGAGTGCCACTAGAATGCATCCTGGGCCCCCTCCTCTTCCTCATCTACATGCTGCCCCTTGGCAACATCATCTGACATGGTGCTCAGCTTCCACCTGTACTACAATGACACCCAGCTTTACCTCGCCACCATCTCTCTCGACTCCGCCACTGCCTATGTGCTGTCAGACTGTATATCCCACATTCAGTCTTGGATGAGCTGCAGTTTCCCCCAGCTAAACATCCTCAACCCCCATCACAAACTCCATACCCTCGCCACCAATTCTAACCTCCTGCTTGGCCGCTGTCTTGGACTGAACCAGACTGCTTGCAACCTTGACCATCATGTTCGGCCCCCCGAGCTGAGCTTCTGATCCCATATTATCAAGGATTAATCAAGGATAGTCAGCATGGCTTTGTCAGGGGGAGATCATGTCCAACCAATTTGATTCAATTTTTCTAGGGGGTGACTAGGTGTGTGGATGAGGGTAGTGCAGTTGATGTAGTCTACATGGACTTCAGTAAGGCTTTTGACAAAGTCCCGCATGGGAGACTGGTCAAGAAAAGAGCCTATGGGATCCAGGGCAGTTTGGCACATTGGATCCAAAATTGGCTTAGTGGCAGGAGGCAGAGGGTGATGGTCGAAGGTTGTTTTTGTGACTGGAAACCTGGGCCAGTGGTTTGGTGCTGGGTTCTTTGCTGTTTGTAGTGTACATTAATGATTTAGATATGAATGTAGGAGGTAAGATCAGTAAGTTCGCAGATGACACGAAAATTGGTGGAGTGGTAAATAGCGAGGAGGGAAGCCTCAGGCTACAGGACGATATAGACGGGTTGGTTAGATGGGTAGAACAGTGGCAAATGGAATTTAACCCTGAAAAGTGTGAGGTGATGCATTTTGGGAGGACTAACAAGGCAAGAGAATACACAATGAATGGTAGGACCCTAGGAAGGACAGAGGATCAGAGGGACCTTGGTGTGCATGTACATAGATCCCTGAAGGCAGCAGGACAGGTAGATAAGGTGGTTAAAAAGGCATATGGGATACTTGCCTTCATTAGCCGAGGCATAGAATATAAGAACAGGGAGGTTATGATGGAGCTGTACAAAACGCTAGTTAGGCCACAGCTGGAATACTGTGTGCAGTTCTGGTCGCCACACTATAGGAAGGATGTGATTGCATTGGAGAGGGTGCAGAGGAGATTCACCAGGATGTTACCTGGGCTTGAGCGCTTCAGCTATGAAGAGAGACTGGACAGGCTGGGGTTGTTTTCCTTAGAGCAGAGAAGGCTGAGGGGGGACCTGATTGAGGTGTACAAAATTATGAGGGGCATAGATAGGGTAGATAGAAAGGAACTTTTCCCCTTAGTAGAGGGGTCAATAACCAGGGGGCATAGTTTCAAGATAAGGGGCAGGAGGTTTAGAGGGGATTTGAGGAAAAACTTTTTCACCCAGAGGGTGGTTGGAATCTGGAACTCACTGCCTGAACGGGTGGTAGAGGCAGGAACCCTCAAACATTCAAGAAGCATTTAGATGAGCACTTGAAACGCCATAGCATACAAGGCTACGGACCAAGTGCTGGAAAATGGGATTAGAATAGACAGGGCTTGATGGCCGGCGTGGACACGATGGTCCGAAGGGCCTCTTTCTGTGCTGTATAACTCTATCCTCGCCATCATGTATTCAGCACGCCTGGGTCCCATTCTCTACACCTCTCTCTCTCTCCAAATCCCGCTGCTTCTTTAAGAGCCTTCCAAAAGCCCACCTCTTTGACCAAGTTTTTGGTCACTCCTCCTAATCTCTCCTTCTGTGGCTTGGTATCCATTTTTTTCTTATGCTTCTGAAGCAAATTAGGGTGTTTTTTCAGTGTTTTTAATCACGAGATAAATGTGTTGTCATAGTGCAGGAAAAGACCCGTCGCTGGCTCAACCTTCAAAGGTGCAGGCAGGGAATGCATCCTGGCCCACTTTCCCACTCTCCATCCAACCCAGCCAAAACTAGTGCAATTTGCACATTAGTAAAGTCTTTATTCTTTTGAGTCAAATGTTCATTACTTTTGTTTTGCAAATTGAAATTATACAGCCTTACAGCGGTGAATAAAAATGTAGTGACTTGGCACTGAAATGCCATTTTGGGTACAGCTGGCATCAGAGTTATTTCCCTTTTTGAAAAAGAAACTTGCAAGCACTGAAACTGTCTTTGTAAACATACCCAAGATGCTTTTGTTTTGTAACCAATGTTTGTGTTGCTGTTATCTTTCCAAAATGAACAAGTGGGGTAATTAATGGATGAGACCAAAGATACAATCTGTCAGACAGCCACTCCTCAATTTGGCAAGACTGTATACAGGAGTTATTTTCTGACTTCATGCTCTTGGCGAGGAGCTTTTCCTGCTGGCAGTGCTGATTGGAACTTCAGTTGTACACCCAAATTGCTGATGTTCACTACAGCCAGGCGAGGCTCTCCACTGGGAAAGCAAGCTCAGAAAATCTATTTTGACACAGGTTAAAATACTTTGTGTACTTATTGCTGATTGTAGCATTTGACTATCATTGCATTTATTGCCTCGCACATGCTTGGCGAATGGAAATTATAACTTAAAGTGGCACGTATGAGGGGGTATTTTCAGTATAATACCAAAAAATTGTTAAAATCTCCACATTGTGGGAGAAAATCTAATTAAAAGCATTCATTCCTCCCCTGCCTCCGAGACCACCATTTTGGACCTCTTCTCACAGCAACGAGTGGCTCCCATCATAAGTTTGTTGAGGAACCCACCCCCACAAAAAAGTGTTAGACCTGAGCAAGAGAAGTCAGTACCGGCTGTGTATACCTTAGAAGATGGTTAGTACTGTACTTACCCACCTCAGGAGCCCCGAATCAGTAATCAGGCCAGTCCTCCCATCCCATGACCCATGATGGATGTTGTAAATTAGGACTTTTAAGTGTGCTACTTAATGTATTTGTAAAATTAAAAAATTTATAGCAAATTTTACGAAACACATTCGGGATGAAAAGAAGAAAAGCACATTATAGATTAGTTTCATTACTTGTATTGACACATTATATGACAATTCTTATGGTTCTGACCCTTTTTTTCCAGGTACTATTTACATCTAAAATTTAAAAATAAAATCCCTTTTCCTCCACAGGCTGTTGTAAAGTGGACCTCAATAATTCTTCAGTACTGTGCCAAAATGAAGCACAGAAACTTTTAGCCAATGCTGGAGAAAACCAGAAACAGTGCAACATCAGCCCTTCCTCTGTCTCCTGGTATTTTGCTCTTCTGAAAAACTGGAAATTGCACAAATAACTTTTTTTTTTAAATAACCAAATCCAGTCATTGGAATGAAACGCATCACCTGGTACAGGTGACACACCGGAGAATGAGTCGGCAACAGGTTCCAAACAAGCGGGCTTGTTTCGATGTACTTTGCTTTAACAAGGAAGACAGCATGCGAGCAAACAGCCACCACTACTGTTGGACTTTTCACAGACACGAGCGAGATGTTGACTTCATTTATACTGGGTATGGAGACATGTAGGTGTACAACCCTGAGAACTTTTCAATTTGTGAGTTGTAAAACATTGTGCACTTTCCCAACCACTTATTTCCTTAGTCATTTGAAGGACTTGCAGGTTTTAAAGGTACCTATATTCTTTATGAACCGGGATCATGCTAGAAGCCAGCGTTGATAGTAACATTAAGCGGAATTGTCCCACAAAGTTAGTTCATTTTAGTTGATGTTTACAAGATATTTAAATTTGAGATAAGGAATAATTCCTAGAATGTGTTAGATCTGTGCATAAAATCTGATGAAAAGCGATGTTCATACAGAAGCTGATGTAATTTTACTGCAGTAGAAAATCATGTAAATTTCTAGGTATATAAAACACTGTGCTATGTTTGTATTAAAATAATTATTAGATTGAATTATTTATTTAAGCAGATTTAACACTGTTTGCAGTTAAATTTACTATATTCTCATGTTTCAGTTCCAAGTGGTAAGCTTATTTTGATACTGTACAACAACTTGTAATTATTTACAATTGCCCCACTTACTTCATGCACATATCTGATAACTATATATATGTATTTTAAATTTTCTTGTGAAATATGAAATCAAACAGGAAAAGAAATTCCCTAAGTATGTGTGAGCATTTTTCCTTCATTGTTGACTGTATTTTAATTTCATTAGGTGCTGTTAGTCAGGAGACAATTCTTTTTAAACAAAACTTACCATTGAAATGTGCAAAAACTGCAAGAGATTTGTCAGCTTCTGTGTATCTAAGTTGCTGTAATGGGGTGGCTAAGCAGCTGTAGTGTTTGAATGCTTCACTAAATGAGATTGTGACTTTGAAACACAGAAGACATTTAGCAACTGCTGGCTGACAGCAGTGATGCATCAAAATTAACCACAGGACCCACTATGGTATATGTACCAAACACCTAACATACCCAAACAGCGGTAGCAAGCAGCACATGCTAATGGAAAGCAGTTCCTCTCCTTAAAGGCTCCCAAAGCTGCCATTGTCGGAGTTTATTGTTTCATGTGCCTGACTGGGCAATAACTAATTATCAACCCTGCAGCTCCAACAACGAAAGGGGAATGCTATAATCATGGATATGACAGTGACTTACTAATTTGGTAACAAATAAATGTTATGCATTGAGATGCTTAAGAGTAAAATCTGGAAACAGACACTAGTTATTGCAAATTTAGTTAAAAGTTGCCTCTTAAAGGGTTGTTACTTTTTCTGCATTTTCATTCATGGATTATGTTCAGGCTTTTCTTGTAGGGAGAAAAACAATGTAAAATACATTTTCTTGTTTAAAAAGCAGCAATAAAGCACAAGGCAAGAGCTGAAATTCCTGTTTTGCTAAATCTTAAAAATATTTCTGTTCAGGATTAGCTCAGAAACTACTGGAAAACCCAGTTAAAAACTGACTAGATCTTTCTAATCTACATAACTAACAATTAGACGAGAGTTTTAGTTGAAACTTTAAGGTGTTGTCAGCACATCAACATAGTGGGCAGATGATATGTCAAATTGTTAGCCACCTCATGATGTAACTTTGTGCACCATTTTTGTAGCAAAGGTGAAACAGTAAGTGCTTTCAATGTAACTTGCCCATCCACCTTCCTCTCTTAACTTTTATCAGGCAGAAAAACCTGTTCCTCGGAGGGTGATGTATTTTTTAAAATGTTTGACTGAAATTAAAATGTTATGGAAAGTGAAGTCACCAGGTGGCATTTGATAGAAAATAGCACCATTTGCTAGTGAAAAAATATGGCCCAAGGTCAAAGGATTTGACCCAGCTAGTTCAGTTGGTCTGATTTCACTTATCCTCGCAGAGATTGTGGCAGTTATTTCTTTACTTCCCTTTGAATTTCTTTACTTTGAATACTGAGTTTGAAATCACACTGTGATTAGTAACAAATAATTATCACAATCATATAAAATTCCTGTTATTTTAATAGGTTAACTCTTTTGTTAAATAGTGGACAGTGGAATTGAATGAATGTTCCGTACTGATGTTGAACAGTGGAATTTCGCTTTGTTTTATTTGACCAACATATGTTCCCTGTCTATGGGATTCCTTACTGAAGATTTTTTCCCCCCTAACTGATCGTTGCTCAGTCTGAGCTGCAGCTTCGTGCTCCTCTACATACTGGATTAAATAGTTTTTCCCCACGTATTCATTACGTATTTTTACAAAAGTTCTGTTTTTCATTGATTTTAACTTTTTTTTTCTAAACACAGTCTGTTGTTTTAAATATACTTTTTCATAAGGTCAGTGAAAGCCAGTTAAAACAAGTTATAATGGTGCACTCTAGCTACTTGTACCTATGCACATACCACAAATATCTGTGCCATGAATTGATTTCAGACCTGTTCCAGGTGATGTCAGTACATTCACTGGATATTTGTAAAAAATGGCTGGTAAGTATATGGTCTTAAGTTTTGTAAATACTACAGTTGAACTGTATAATGCATTTTTCCTTGCAGTGGATGTTTTATTTATCAGATTGAACTGTTCGGTAAATTACTATTGTCAGCAATTGTGTGTGTGAAATCCACAACTCACCTATTAACTTTACTGTATTTAGTTCTATCGATATGCAAAGGACATGTCGTGATTACTGAAGGTGTTGGTATTTTGAGAATTTTAACAGTGCAATGTTATCTTTTTAAGGGTTGAAACATTGTGCCAAAAGAAATGTCAATTTTTTTATACAAATCATTTGTGTTTTCAGATTGTATATGAATTGTGTTGTGAATTAATGTTTGATGTATTTATATCTATAACTGACTTTGAAAATTAGTGTATTAATGTTGAGTTGATCAGAATAAATATCAAATTGGTTCATGTTTAAGAAAAAGTCTGTAATTACAATTAGTTTACTTGATCAGTACAGAGATCAGACTGAAATATTTCAGCACCAAGTCACAGTATGGCTTCACAAACAGATCCATAGCTAGTTGCTTGGTTCCTTTTTCTATCTACCTTTCCTCATCAAATTGCCTGATAATATTGCCAACAGCATTTCAACCAAAATAATGGTCAACCAGAAAAGAACTAATTTTTTTGACTGTCTAAGAATCTGAAAACTGTGAGCTGCTACCCCACAATGTTGGTTCCTGAATGATGGGGAACAGGTCTGTGCCTACAGGCGAGATAGTGAGCAGAGGTCAGATGTACCCTTGCACTGCTCTCATGCACCATCTAGTGGCTGGCTGAATAGGAGTTAATTAACATTCTTTGTATAGTCCTCACCATTGAGGAATGATGCATAATGTGTGTACACCAGGAGAAGGAAAAGGAAAAATGATTAAAAATTAAGGGAAAGATCCAAGAAGATAGGGTTAGTACAATTTCTATTACTGGACGGTCTGCTGCTAGAACACAAATCAGTCTATAGGTGCACAGCACCACCAGCTGGATAAAACAACCACGTACCTGTCATCTCTTCAAATATTTTTGGTTAGTAATCTGTATATAACACAATAGGTCTTTACGAATTTGTTGAATGCAGCAAAACAGAATTTATGTGGGAACATAACCAATCATGAGGAACATTCACCCAATACACAAAATAGTAATTTCAAGTGATCATTCTTCAGTTATTTTCAGAATATAAAATTGTTTAAATATTTGTTACAAATGCTTAAGAAACATTTAAGCAATAGGAGTAGCTGGATATTTCCCCCCAATTTTATGATTTAATCAACACTATAGAATGGAAACTTTATAACCCATGTGCTTATTAGAAACAGGCGACCGTGACTTTCATATCTAATAAGTCAGGAAGATGGGATGAAAGGCTTCTGGGTCAGGTATGTTGGATTCTTCATGAAATGTACAAAGGCAATCAAATTATTTTTTCTCGGGTAGATAGAAAGCAAGCACAAAAATCACACCTAAATTTATGTAATGATACCAAGACACTAAGAGTCTATGTAATGTGAATAGAATTAAGGTCCTGAAATTAGAGTATTCTATGAAGAATGTGATGAGATAACTATTCGAGTCAGAGTCATAACGGCACAGAAGGAGGCCATTTGGCCCATCGAGTCCTTGCCGGCTCTCTGTAGAGCAATCCAGTCAGTCCCATTCCCCGACGCTCTATCCCCGTAGCCCTGCAAGTTTATTTCCCTCAAGTGCCTATCCAGTCTCCCCTTGAAAACATTGAGTGTCTCCGCTTCCACCACTTCCATCGGCAGCGAATTCCAGGTCCTCACCAGTCGCTGCGTAAAAAAGTTTTTCCTCACGTCCCCCCTGTATTTCTTGCCCAAAACCTTAAATCTGTGTCCCCTAGTCCTTGTACCATCAACTAATGGGAACAGCCTTTCCCTGTCTAGCCTATCCAAACCTGTCATAATCTTGTACACCTCTATCAAATAACCCCGCAACCTTCTTTGCTCTAATGAAAACAAATCCAGCTTCTCCAACTTGTCCTTGTAGCTAAGATCCCCCATCCCCGAAACCATTCTGGTAAATCTCCTCCGCACCCTCTCAAGGGCCTTCACATCCTTCCTAAAGTGTGGTGACCAGAACTGGACGCAGTACTCCTGCTGTGGCCTAACCAGCGCTTTATAAAGGTTCAGCATAATTTCTCTACTTTTGTACACAATACCGCTATTTATGAAGCCCAAGATCCCATATGCTTTGCTAACCACTCTCTCAATATGTCCTGCCACCTTCAGGGACCTATGCACATTAACTCCCAGGTCCCTCTGTCCCTGCACACTCTTTAAAACTGTGCCATTAAGTGTATATTGCCTCTCCCTGTTCCTTCTGCCAAAATGCATCACCTCACACTTCTCTGTATTAAATTCCATCTGCCCATTCTGCTAGCCTTTCTATGTCCTGTTGCAGTCAATTTCTATCATCCTCACTGTTTGCCACACACCCAAATTTGGTGTCATCGGCAAATTTAGAAATTCTACTCTGTATTCCAATATCCAGGTCATTTATATATATCAAAAAAAGCAGTGGCCCCAGCACTGACCCTTGGGGAACACCACTGTCTACCATCCTCCAGTCTGAAAAACAGCCATTTACCACAACTCGCTGTTTTCTGTCCTTAAGCCAATTCCTTATCCAAGCTGCCACTGACCCACCTATTCTATGAGCCTCAGTTTTGTTAACCAGCCTTCTATGCGGTTCTTTGTCAAACGCTTTCCAAAAATCCATGGAGACAACATCCATTTCATTCCTTTCATCAATCCTCTGTTACTTTCATCAAAAAATTCAATTAGTCAAACACGATCTGCCTTTTACAAATCCGTGTTGGCTCTCCTTAATTAGCTTAAACCTCTCCAAGTGCACATTAATTTTTTCCTTGATTATTGTTTCTAAAACTTTACCCACCACTGATATTAAACTGACCGGCCTGTAGTTACAAGGAATTGTCCTTACAGCCTTGGTCTGCCTTTTATACCTACCCAACTCATATCCCAAGAACAGCATTTAATATATTCCTAAGTGCAACTGTTAAAGAACAAGCTTGCATTTGTATTGCACCTTTCATGGCCTCAGGATGTCAAAGCGCTTCACAGCCATGAACATTAATAGAAAGTTTGGTCAAATATTTTTATTATTCAAAAGTAATAAATCAACATTTTGAAGCATTACAAAGTTTACAGGCTGAACGTTTTCTCCCCGCTGTATATTTTCAGGGTTTAAGTGGACAAGATGTTTCATACAATCCTAGAGTTATTTTTTGATTTGTCACAATTGTTAGACCAATCGAATAAAATTACTTGGTACCACTGCTATTTTTACACAGGATGGTGCTGTAACCTCTAGAAACCAATATTACGGCCTGTTATTTTTGCCATTTCCTCTAATTGTAAGCAAGGCCATAGGAGATTCACTAGTGCTTACATATATATATATTCACCATGGATACCATGAGTAACCTAGAACTGTAAAGTAAACCACTAAAGATAATGACTTAATACAGGTAATCCAATCTTCAGTTATACAAGTTGCTCTGTTTAGAATCTTTGTTTTGTTTGAGAACTCCCACTGCATCAGTGCACAACGAGCACCCAACAGCCTCCTACCCTTCAAATCATACGTGTGATTCTGCTCGGAAATCTTCAGCAAATTTGAGATCAGCGGTGATGGAGGGATTTTCAAGGAGCTGGTTTATCTGGTTTTGTAGATCTGAATCAAGGAATGCACTCTGCATTGCAGACTTCTGAAATTACAGCATCAATCACAAGCTTACTTACACTCATTAAACAAACTTTAATAAATACGCAACACCAATACAAAAAGCACTTTACATTTTCTTTGTCTATGAGTGGCTGATAACAAGAGGCTGCAGGCAGAACCAAGTGACAAGAAGAAAAGATGTTTCAAGGATTTGAACAACAGTTGTTGGACATACAGACAAATTTGGCAGAAATTGTCTTGAGGTACTGCCAGCACGTTTACCAAAGCCTAATAGTAACCACTTCAGCGAGCAATAGCTGATCCTGAATTTACAATTCTACAGGTAAAGAACAGAGTTCCACAGGTAGGAGAAGCAGTGTGCAAAATCTTTTGCCCCAATTCATAATTTCTTATCACTTCAATATTTGTTCATGTGTGCTTAACCTAGCTAAATACTACCGTTATATCAACCAGTATAAAGTAGAATAAATGACAGTTATAGTTTGTTTTACCTTTTTGTTTGATGCAGAAGATGTGATTGGAGGATTGAAGGTCATCTCTTTCATGCTGAACTCCTCAAAAAGCTCTGTAGCGTGCCTGGATCAAGCAAACAAATGCATTCAGTCTCTGCTCAAATTTTAAAATTTGATACCTAAAGATTCACAATAGCAGAGTAAAGAACGAATAAACATGCAAGTTATATAGCATCTGTCATGCCGTCAGGGCAACCCACAGCGCTTTGCAGCCAATGGATTCATTTTGAAATATAATGTTATGTTGGCAAAAGCTGCAGCCAATTTGTAAACAGCAAATGAACGAATGGATAATCTGTTTTTGGTGTCGTTGGTCAAGGGATAATGATGACCAGGACACCAGGCAAACTTTCTGCTCTTTGAATAGAGCCATGGGGTCTTTCATGTCCACCTGAGCAGACATGAGGCACCAGTTTAATGTCTCAACCAAAAGTTAGCACCTATGACAATACAGTCCTTTTTCAGTACTGCATTGCAGTGATAGTCTCTATTATGTGCACTGATGTCACTGAGTAGATATATTTTTAGGAGTTGGCCTTTTGAACATCCCCGATTTTAAATGCTCCACCATTGGCAGTCATGCCTTCAGCTGCCTAGGTCCTAAGCTCTGGAATTCCCTCCCTAAATCTCTCCACTTTTGCTTCCTCCTTTAAGACGCTCCTTAAAACCTACTTCTTCGACCAAGCTTTTGGTCATCTGCCCTAACATTATTATATGGCTCGGTGTCAAATTTAGGTTTTTTTTGGTAACACTCCTGTGAAGCGCCTTGGAACGTTTTATTACGTTAAAGCCACTGTATAAATATAAGTAGTTGTTGCTGCATCACAAATTATTACACCGTCTGAGCATCTTCAAGGATTCGTGAAGTAGGAAAGAGTGCTTAATTTAAGAGAAATTAACTATTAAAAATGACAAAACACAATTTTCAAAGCTGAAGCTGTGTAGACCAGAATTTGCAACAATGACATTACATTTTGTCTATGTAAAACAGTAAAATTTCTTACTTTCTGCTTAGTTCTGCTCTCAGGGCTCCAGAGCCCTCTGATGGAGCACCAACACTAAGATGTGCTGCAAACCTTCGCACCACAGGATGAAAATGTCTCTGCAATAAAAAAGAGTGGAGGTCAGTGAAGATCTTGTGGTGAGCCTGGATTCCCGTTGCATGGAATATGTTGGGATTAAGAGACTGATTATAGACAATTTGTCGTTAACAGTACATCTAACCGAAAACATAACAGATCTGGCAATCAACAATTTTATCAATAAACACTCAAAATATTGTCATGCAAACTTACAAAAAAAAAAAGAATGTAACTGTAGTGGGATTAAACACCATGAATAGTAAAAATTTTATGAGATTAAGGGTACTGAATTATACTGTGTAAATTTGGAGTTAATGTACTATATAGAAAATACTTTTTTTTTAACTAAGTGGCATTGAAAAGCAGCTTCTAGCTAATTCGTCCATATGACTCATGTAGATTTCTTTATATTTAGCTTCATATTTTATAATGTTTCCAATTTACTGTGTACCTGTGCGGTACCAACAGGGCTGAATGTCTGATACGAGACACAATGCAAAATGAGCTTACCTGGAGGTAATGTAACTCCCACAATGCAGTGTTCTGTGCATTGCAGTATTCAGGTTCATCAAGCTCTGGCAGATAAAGTCCACTACCCTGGGATTCATTGTCGAGCAAAATATCTGTCTTAGGAAACGACTGGAGGAAATAAAAAGCTTCGTTATACAATAAAATTTTGCACATTGAGTCAACTTTACTCCTCCCGCAAGAAAGCAGTTTCTCGGGCCATCAATAACATTTATGCAACTGTAATCATTCAGTACAATCTAATAGTAACCATTAATATGTAATTTGGTTTCTGAGTAACATAAGCACTTGTTCTCACTTTCACAATGTGATTCCTTTAACTCCTACCTCGTGCAATTACATTCTTCTGAGAATACTGCAGTCTCAGCAAATTGCCAGTTTTATAGGTAAATCCCGGCATTCACTTAATCTGCCATAGACAAAGGTAACATTTCAACTGATAAGAGGGCACGTCATGATGAACCTTCTACAAGCAAGGCTAACTGTATAACTCATGAGTAACTACACAAGCCTTCACTGGGCAATTCCAGACATACAAAAAAAGCATAAAAAATAATGCACTTATTAATGCTGCTAAACTAAGGATTACATACTACCCCGCTCAAGAATTGATATCCTAATAACAATATATATTTTTAACGTTAAAAAAACACCCTAAGGCACTTCAGAGGTGAAAGAAAAAATAAATGCCTAGCCAAAGAGGGAAATATTAGGAGGGGTGACCAAAACCATGGCTGAAGTAGTCGATTTTAAGAAGGGTCTTTAAGGAGGACATGGAGGTGGGGAGGTGAAGGGGTTTAGGTAAGGAATTCCAAAATGTGGGGACAGGTGGCTGAAGGCATGATCGCCAATGGTGGGGTTAAAGGAGGGTGAGGAGATGCATAAAGGACTAGGGTCAGAGGGACAGAGAGTTCAGTGGGTGGGTGGTGGGGGGACAAAACGAGTTCTGGGTTGGAGGTTATGGAGATAGGAAAGGAATAGGCCATAAAAAGATTTAAACACAAGGATGAGAATTTGAAATTTAAAACGTTGGGAGACCTGAAGCCAATGAAGGTCGGCGAGGTCAGGGGTGATGGGTAAGTAAGACTTGATGTGGGATAGGATATGGGAAGCAGAGTGCTGGATCAGCTGAAGCTTACGGAGGCTGGCCAGGATCATTGGAATAGTTGTCTGGTGATGACAAAGGCATGGACGAGGTGAGCAGAAGATGGGCTGAGGTGTTAAAGAGGTGGATGTAGGGTCAGAAACTCAGCAGTTATAACTGAAAATAGCCAGTTTCTCCCAGTAAGAGAGCACTTACATTCATTAACACTCTGTTAGTTGCCAGGATACCGATGGTAGAATTGGGTAAAACATTAAGTGCAATTGTAGTCAGACGTTTAATATAAGCAATAGCACGCTGCAAAGAAACTTGCTTTCTGCGTTTTGTCAGCATCACATCTAGACATTGCAGCACAATCAAAACTTCTTCATTTGTGTCTCCTGAAAAACAGAATCAATAAATGTTCAAAGAGCTTTCAAAGCAACCTGTTTTGAGAATTGCTTTAAGACTGGGATTGAGGTATTCACACACAGCGCAGGGCCAAACTGTTTTAATTTGCTTTTCCCAGGACCTTAGCACACACCACACCAGAAATCACTTTACTACAGTACTTGTTGTTCCCAGAGATGTTAGTGATCAGTCAGGGAAGAGGAGTTGCTGAATTACCAAACTGTCTTTTCATTTTTGCTAGATTGGATTAAAGTCTCCTCTCTGTGTTCTGGTTGAAGGGTTCAACAAGAAACAAGTATCAACATTCTCAATCTAGTTTATATTATGATGTGGAGATGCCGGCATGGAACTCATAAAATGATGGTTGGGAGTCAAGTGCAGCACTCGACCTTGCTATTTGTTAACTCAATATTACTAAGAAAAATCATAGAAACTTTATTCAACTTACCAGCATGTAGCGCAAACAACATTTTGTAAAGGTGAGTGTAGAATTTCATAGGGTCAATGTTCAGGACATCACCTGAAGAACAGAGTAGAAAGTTAAAACATTTGAATTGGTAGACTTGGAATTGCTATTAAAAGTTTCAATCTGAATAGTTTTGAGAAAAAGAGAAGCACAATGATAAGATGTATTGTGAAGTATAGGAACAACGACCATTTTTACAGTTTCATAATACATCTGAATATCTGCTTGACAAAGGGGCCTACCTTGACCAGAAAGTACATGAAAGGCAGCCTGAATACAGTGAAGGCACTCTCTGTAATTAAGACTCTGTAACGAAAAAAACAAAGTTCATACTAAACGTACAAGAACAAAATGTCTGACCCACCGATACGCAATGTAAAATCTCTCTGCTTAAAGTAATGGAATAATTTGCACTCACCCCAGAGTCAATGAGAGAATACAGTACTACCAGAAGGTCATCAAAGAATTCCACATTAATAAGGTGAGCAAATCTGTGGGAACATTTATACAGTTAGCTTCTACATTTGGAAAGAAAATTGAAAATACAGCTGATTATTAGGTGGTTTTAAGTAATCGGCAATTGCAAGAGTCAAACCACAAAACTTAAACACTGAAGTTGGAATTCTAGTTTTAAACAGATAAGTGTCCCTGCATCATACAAATAAATTAAAGGTACTCCCTTACTTGGCAAGGCCTTCCAGAACACCAGGAAGAACAACAGATTTTTGTGCTTTCTTCAGGATTCTGAAGTACGTCAGAAACACAATGTTTAGGATTTCAGTGTGCTGTCAGGAAGAGAAAACTCCATTGGTAAAATCTTACTTTCGACTAATTAAAAATAAACGTATAGAGGAAGTTCAGCAACCTTTGTTTTTTAAGAAGTAATTCATATACACAACTAACTATAAATAACATAATTTCTCAACTGAGGCAAAAAAGAAAAATCAGAAACTGAATACAGCAGATCACTAATCATTGTGGCATGCTGCTTACTTGTGGTCACCAACACACAAAAAACTTAGACAAGGGGATGAGATGCCTACCCTCAGAGCAAGTAGTCCAATAAATTGATGCTGGTTGTCAGGTTTTGATTAGGAATTGGGGGACACAAAGTAGCACTGTCCCTGTGCCACAGGCAAATTGCAGTGCCAGTAGCACACACTGAAATGGTTATACTACACGAGGACCAACAAACCAGTGACTGCATACTACACAAACAATGCTTAATTCACATGATGTGCATGTTGCCAACAAGCTGACTAGTATATGACTTTAGTGAAGTCTTTGGAGCAAATACATTTTTAACGTTCTAGAGATATTTATAAGTTCTAGAGATATTTTTTTATAAGTTGTGGAGATATTTATATTTTCTGTCTGCCAAATACTCACACTTCCCTTCCACTTGTAGCTCATACTTAATGCTTTACATTTTTTTCTTCCACATCATGTTACAGCAGCTCCACCACAAATACTCCAGCATTTTACTGTGGTTATCATATACTTTGCATACATTTCACTCTAGTGCACCCTTTTAAAATCATCTAGGTGACCTCACTCCACTACCAATATCAACAGCAGATGAGTGGTTTACAGAACTCCAACTGTGGCAGCTTCTTTTTTTAAATTTCAGTCCCTTTGCGATCTATTGTAAATCGCAGTTTCTGACTTGGTTGGATGGGAGATTTTGGTAGAGTCCTTTCAGGGATCACTATTTAGGAGCAAATCAGAGATATATAGGCATTTTGCACTAAGGACTGAAACACAGAAATCACATACCAGTTTGAGTTTTTTGTCTTTACTTTCTGAAGCTTCTGTTTCTAGAAGTTCTTTCTCTAGTTTCTCCTCTGCTTTTTTCCACTGAAAAAATAGACATTTTAAAATCAAATTGATTTACTTGTAGAAGAATTAGGAATCACCATTTTAACACAAGAGCAAAAGGATATTTTCCACACATTTGCCTGGCGCTGCAACAAGAATTGGACAGTGGAAACATTACCTTTCTCTGCATCCTGGATAGATTTTTCCTCTTCTCTTTGCATGTCATGAATCTTTTTTTAGGGGCGATGTCTTCTGAATCTTTTTTAACCTCCACTTCCTTAATTCGCAAGGCAAGAAATGTCTTCAGCACCTGATTAGAGAAAAATAATTACATTTTAACAGAATGCACCTGATTCAGATGGCATATTGCGTCATGAGGTGTGGAATAAGTTGCCAGGGAAGACCACTGAAAGTGAACTGTACAAATGGGCTTGGCAAAATGAAATGGATTTCTGTAGAGAGAAGGACGGAAGGACATGCTGAGAAGACAGGTAGGTGGGTTGATCTATAAAAAGGAAAGGACGGGGTTGCTGGACCTAATGACATTTCTGTACATTATAGAGCCATGATGTTGCTCCCTAGTGAACCAATATATTTCACATCAGGAATGGAGTGATGCAGTACAGCACCATACAAACTGAATTTCACTATACATATATACCTTCACATATCTATCTTTTAGTTCATTATTTATCAATTTATTTTTGTGCACCACCCATGACCGTCAAAGGCTGCGAAGATGGACATACAAGCTATTCCCAGACACTTAAAGCAAGCACGAGAGCAACCATGGTAACTGAGCCAATTTTCCATTTTCTGAGGAGATGAAGCAAGACTACACTAAGCACTTCTAATGCTGACATGGAGATATAGGCCCGGAATTTGCGGTCAGCGGCGAAGCAAAGGCGTACACCGCTGGCCCCAAAGAAAGCTGATGTCAACAAGCTGTCTAAGCAGCCAATCACATTGCAGAATTCTCACAGAAAGGAACCAGGAAATGAGAAGCTGCTTTTACCCAGACATTCTAAAAATGTTAGAGAGAGCAAAGTGGGATGGGGTGGGGGGGCACAGCGCAGCCTGTGTCGGAGCAGTGAATGGCTGATCGAAGCCTCAGGATTTCCGCGTTTAGATGCACATGCACTACATCCTGAAGTTGCAGTCAGTTTCAAAAGTGTAATAACGGCGAACGCTGTTAGTTCGCCATTATTACCCACCGCAATTTCCAGCCCATTATTTGAAGAAAGTACTGAATAAAAATGCATACATCATAGTTTCATAATCAGCACTTTAAAAAAAGTTATAAAAAGAAAGAATTGCATTTATATAGCACCTTTCACGACCACCGGATGTCCCAAAGCACTTTACAGCCAATGAAGTACTTTTGAAGTGTAGTCACTGTTGTAATTTAGGAAACGCAGCAGCCAATTTGCGCACAGCAAGCTCCCACAAACAGCAATATGATAATGACGAGTAAATCTGTTTTTTTTTTAAGTGATGTTGATTGAGGGACAAATATTGGCCAGGACACCGGGGAGAACACCCCTGCGCTTCTTCAAAATAGTGTCATAGGATCTTTTATGTCCACCTGAGAGGGCAGACGGGGCCTCGGTTTAACGTCTCATCCGAAAGACGGCACCTCCAACAGTGCAGCACTCCCTCAGTACTGCACTGAAGCGTCAGCCTAGACTTGAACCCACAACCTTCTGACTCAGAGGTGAGGGTGCTACCAACTGAGCCACAGCTGACACTGTTTATGATAAATGACTTTGGGATTTGGATACTACCATTTTTATTCTTTAAAATTCAATTTGGCCAAAACATTTACATACCACCTTCTGGATAATGTAGTCAGATTATCCCAACATAAAGGCAAGCAATTCAGTTCTCATGGGTTTAGAATTATTTCTGTACAGCATAACCACACGACACACCTGACATTCTCAAAGTATTTTATTGTATACTTGAAGAATCAAGCCTTTAAAAGGGATGGCAATCTTTTGTATTACAAGAATTTAAACTGCAATCTTTAAAGTTACAGCACCATTCTATAAATTAGCAGTAACCATAATACAGCCCAGGGTCCTACTTGCAGTCCACCTCGCTGTCACACGTGGACATCAGTAAACTTATTGTTCAATGAGTCTGAGGGCCTAAACTGAGAACGCACCAGCTTTTCGCGAGGGGAAGAAAGAGATGTAAAAGTGTGAGAAGTAAATTAAGCATTCTATTGTAGGTCTGCAAGCACGCCACTGCTCACACTGTGGGCCCTTACAAGTGTCTTGCAGTAACTTACAAAACTTATTTGGAATTCACGAATTTTAATTATCGTTGGACAAATCAACTGTGGGGTAATGAACCATTTATGTCACTGGAACGGAACTGCGTCATGACATGAGGGAGAATTTTACAAAAAATACCTATCCTCAGGCTCTCTCTCGAAGAGTAATTCTAAAACATAAGTCAAGCTAAGTGGTGACGTAGAGACATTAGTAAGATTGTAGCCAACTCCTTTTATAACACAAGAAGGAGTTAAGTTAATGGTATTTATACACTTCCCTTTTACACACACCTCATTCTGTAAATTTGGCTAAACCAGAATTAGATGCGCACGTCAAAATAAGTTTGTTTTAATTTCTAAATTACAACCTGAAGATTAAAAACTGTCCAGTTTATATCTGCAAGTAAATATTCTACATGTGCATTGAAAGCCAAAAAAACTTTTTGTATATAACAGGTAGGAAAACTGATTTATAGATCCAAATTCAATATACAGGAAACTCTTTATTAACCGGCACCGACGGGACCGGCGTGGTGCCGGTTTATCGAAAGTACCGGATAACGGAGAGTTATATCTACCGAGGCTATTTTAACAAAGAAAAATAAATAAATCAAGAAATGTGCAGTATACTTCCGACAGCGCCAGGAGGCCGAGTAGTGGCACTTTTGAAAACGACCCCTACTGACTAAATCGGCGTTCGCGGACTCGGACTCGGCAACATTGCCGGTTATTTGAGAGGAGTTTTCGGAGTACTCGCCGTTCGCGGAGACTCGACTGCGACTCGGCAACATTGCCGGTTATTTGAGAGGAGTTTTCGGAGGATGATTTTTGCCGGTTAAGCGAGAATTCCGGATATTTGGGTGCCGGATAAACAAAAGTTTCCTGTAGTTCCTTCAAATGTTATTTTTGACATTAAAAAGGGTCATCAGCTT
Source organism: Squalus acanthias (assembly GCA_030390025.1). Taxonomy (NCBI): domain Eukaryota; kingdom Metazoa; phylum Chordata; class Chondrichthyes; order Squaliformes; family Squalidae; genus Squalus; species Squalus acanthias. The sequence continues at coordinate 36,700,566 of CM059438.1, forward strand.
TAAATTTGACAATGTTTCATTTTTTAAATAGTTCATGTTCCTGTTGGTTTCCTTTCTATTTAGACCACATAGTTTCAAATGTCGTGCATGAAATAATGCCAATCAAAAGCTTGGCATGGTTGCTAGGGCTTTAAAAAATAATTCTCCCTTGCAATTACTTAACCCATTAGAACTTACCTCAGGTTTGACCTCATAGTTTCTGCTTTTAACAAGACCAGAAATTATTTTGACCATAGCAAGCGAGGGCTGGCCGATTTTGTCCTGCTTAAAAAGCTTTTCCACAGCTCCACAACACATTTCTGAAATCTGAAGAGACATCACTGTCAATCACCACAACAAATAACAAAGGAACATAAAACAACCCATCACAGAATAGAATCACTGAATTTTACAACACAGAAACAGGCCATTCATCCCATCACGCCGCAGTCCCATTCCATGCCTTTTCCCATACCCTTTAAAAGTTTTATTTTTCAAATACTTGTCCACTTTACTTTTGAAAGCTAACATGGATTCTGCTTCTACTACTACTTCCCAACAACCCTGTGTAAAAAAAACTTCTTTTTGTTGTTTTGGTGATGGTCTTAAAAATAGCTTCTAGTTACCAACTCATTGACTAGTGGAACGAGTTTATCCTCATTTACCCAGATGTGAGCCTTAGCAGTGGTAGTAATCTTGCCTCTGAGTCAGAAGGTTGTAGGTTCAAGCCCCACTCCAGATACTTGAGCACATAATCCCGGCTGATGCTCCAATGCAGCACGGTCAGAGATGTCATCTTTTGAATGAGACGTTAAACCGAAGCCCCCATCTGCCCTCTCAGGTGGACATAAAAGATGAGCAGGGGTGTTCTTCCAGTGTCTTAAAAATAATTAGCCCTCAACCGACATCATTAAATCAGATTATCTGTTCATTATCTGATTACTGTGAGACCTTCTTGTGCATAAATTGGCTGCAGAATTTCCCTACATTACATTACACTTCAAAAATACTTAATTCGCTGTGAAGTATTTTGGGACGCCCCAAGGTCACAAAATGTACAATATTTATCTTATCAAAACACTTCATAATTTTGAACACCTCTGCCATATCTCCTCTTAACCTTCTCTGTTTTAAAGAAAAGAATGACAGTCTCTTTAGTCTCTCATAACTTAAAGCCTCTCAACCCAGATATCCATCTCTTCCAATACCATCTCCGTGACCATGTCATCCTTCCCAATTGGTGCCCAAAACTGGACATAATATTCTAACAGCTGCTTAATCAATGATTTGTGTAGGTTGGGCATTAACTCTTTGCTTTTATGCTCCATGTCCCCATTTATAAAACCTAGTATCCTATATGCAATCTACACATATGCGGTCATTTGATAATCAATGTCATACAATAATTTTGTATTTGGATGGCACTCCGCATGTAGTAGAATGCCTCAAAATATTTTGCAAGGGGGACAGAAGGACGAAATGTACAAGAGGGGTTGGACGCTGCGGTGGACCAAAAGCATAGACAGAGATTGATATTTAGGAGGTTTCTGAAGGAAGGGAGAGCAGTAGCCAGGCAAATTAGATTCAGAAGTGTGTTCTGAATGGCAGGGGTGCTATGGCTGAAAGAATGGCCTCTGATGATAGAGCAAGTAATGAGCAGTAAAGAGAAGGAACAGCAAAGGATGAGGATTAGGGCACAAAGCTGGAAAAGATTGTGCAGATAAGGTACATCGTGACTATGCATCTCTTTCTCTCACTTCCTTTACTATGTTTCTCTTACTTTCCTTTGCTTAGTCTTCTGATTTTACCTCGTTTCAGTTCGTCTCTGGAACTACAGCCGAAGAGAAGCACCAGCATCAAGCTCAACAGCATTGTTTGAACCCCTTTGACAGTAGTTTTAGGTGCGAGTCAGTGGTTAGAAAGTGGGATGGTCAAACCATAACGCTCCCATCACAGAAAAATATGAGTGAGTTTTTTTAATGAAATCCGCTCACCTCAGAAAAACAACTGTATTTCCAATAGCCATTATTCATATGTGACCGTTGACAGTGAATGCAAGCACACTATTTGACCTTGGAAACATCACGGCTGAGCCTGATCGTCTTCTCATCCAATAGCCCATGCATAAGCAATTTAGCATAAGCTGCTGAACAGTAATCAATTGTGGGAACCCTGCCTGATTTTCCCCATCCTAATTCAAGGGTGCTAAGATCAACTGTAGTACCTCCACTGCTGCGGTGGCTGAGATCAGCTAACTCAACATATTGAAGCTGGGATTCACTCGTCTTCATAGCTCAGCTACTCAATGGAATACCATAATAAGATGAGCAAAACTATTTTCAAACTAGCCCAAAACTGCCATATAATGGGGGATGAGTATTACATTGCTAACGAGGCATTAGAAATACTTTGGCCTAAAATTCAGCGGGAGGTTAGCGGCGGCAGTAACCGTTAGCGCCCTGTGGTGCTGTGTCGCCAGCGATGACGTCATCGCCGTGCGCAGCACCCCGCCCATGATCTTCGGTAGCGCCCCCCGACTTACCGCCGGACGCTATGTCCGACGGGGTCAGGGGGACCTACCTGCTGTCGGGACTGCGCTAATGAAAGGGAAGGTGCCGGGCAGCCATTTTTGTTGCTGGCCGCCTGCCAGCACCTGACCCCTCTGCCGTCCCTGGCCTCCTCTGAAGCCCCCCCCCCCCCCCCCGCGGAGTGTTGGCTGCACTCCGTGTGCCCGGCACTTCTCTTGAGTGCCGGGCTCTTTTGCTGGCACTCCCGATCCCCGGGGCCCAGCTGGGCCCCAGGTCGCACTGCACAAGGGGAGGAAGGCCTGCAATACCCCGGAGCGACATGCCGCGATATTCACTCGCAGCGCCCCAAGAGGGAGGTGGGGCGCTTCCAGTAGCACCCCGCTTCCCTCTTGCGGCGCTACCGATGAATTTCGGCCGTGGGGGCGGTAATTTTTTCGGGGCACTAAAAGTAGCGCAACTCAATTTTTCCCCCTTTATATTTTAAGAAAATACAGAACAAACAACAGAGTTTCAAACAACCAATAAAACAAAATAAGTGCCATGAGTCTAAAATTAAATTACTGCCTTGTTATTCATATTCCTGTAGGTTCTGATTTATTTCCTGATTGTTTGGAGTATCTTTAAATGATTAAGGAGTTACGTGGACATTCCATTGAAATAACTTTCAGTGACTATTATGATACAGCAATTGCAAAAAAAAATACTTCCAAGTTTTTCACAGGAGGTAATGAGAAAGCAGAGGTTCTGTAACATGTGGTCCAGGGCTACAAGTAGCCCTCGAGTTCTAGTAACTCAGTCCTACATTTGAAAAGGGCCATTTTAAGCACTATTTATTGTCTCACTGGTGGAAAATCCTACATCAGAACACCAAGATCAGCAACTTGAGATATATGCAAATTAATGGGAACAATGATTTAAACTTTATATGTGCCCGGCTCAACAGTATGCACCTATGTGGCTCACAAAGACAAAAGCTGGGACACCCTCGTGATAAAATGGATTTTGTTGTTGTAGAGGAAAACAGCCGCCTAATTATGTTCTATACTAAGCTTCTTTAAACTGTATATTTTAGATAGAAAATTGTAATCATAACCCCTTGATGATTAACACAATCTCTTCCTAACACTGCAGGCAAATAACGTGCTGTAAAAGACAATCCACTACAGATAGTGATTCTACTCTCATTTTGAGGTTAACCACATCAGGTTACGAATAGAATTAAGATAAATACAGTTTAATAGGTGACTGGCAATGAAATAAAAGTAAATCAATCAAGTGGCTTGGATGCCATAAAGACAAAAACATACCGAGTAGGTAATGAAAATCAGATTTGTTTTCTACCAAACACACTTTAGAATCTTTCGCTAAATATATAGGGGTGAATTTCCACCGGAGTTCTCCAGTTTGTCTGCCGTAACTTCAATGGTAGAGCTGCAGAAACACCATTTTCACCATTTTTCCGCAGCTCTTCTGCTTACGTTACGGTGGATGACCGGGAGAATCCCACTGGAAATTTACCCCTATAATATTAGTCAGTAGTTTTTTTTTAATTGTAATTATTAGGTGGCATATATGATGAAGGTATATGGCATCACTTGACCTATCCAAGTCCAGGAATATACATACAGAATAGATTTACCTTTCTTGATGCATCATTCATAAGTGGTACAATCATCACAGCAATGTTGTTATGGAAGTTAAAATGTGGCAAAGCCACTAGCAGTTCAGAGAGACATTTTATAGCCACTTCTGCAAGGCCTTTGTATGCTTTTAACGAAACGACATCACTCTTCTTTTTCTTCATCTGCTTCCAGTCTGGATGAAGAAAAAGGAAAATATGTTTAAATTCAAAAATGGCAAAACTCCAAAAAAGCTTGCTTCCTCTATTAATGTTACTCTTCCACTCTATTGTTCCAATTTCTATGGCAACAACCAATATCACATAATACAAGCCTGTACTCAGATATAGTTTAAAAACAGCATCTTTCACCAGCAGTAACTGAACTTTTAACTCATTCACCAACTCACGCCATTCAAACAGAGGCCTTTTCTTTACTGACTGCCTGAGGTCTGAATTATATAGATTTATGCACAACTCATTCACAAAATCCTTGGAACACTATACTGCAGCTTAAGCTTTGAATCAATGCCCATTGGGAGGCATTTGGTTCGAATCAAAATATAAATTGGAATCTACACTTGACTATTCTTTGTCTCCACAAAGTGCCAATTTGAACTTCCCTTTTCCCAAACTCCCTATTCTTGTGGCTGCTCAGTGTTACATTTGAAGGTAATGTTCTTGGCCACTGGGAAGCCATTGAGACTGGTCAAACTCCTGATACACAGGACTATTTAGACTCACCAGATGGGCAAGACTTTTATTTCACAAAAGGCGAAAGAGTGTAGCTCATTCCTCACCTAATCCCCAATCAGCTTCAAAACCAATAATGCTGTCTATCACCAAAATTGTCTGACTCCACCCTTACCTCAATCCCACATTTGCTAAGGTGCCACACAAGAGGTTGTTACACAAAATTAGGGCTCATGGAATTGGTGGTAATATATTAACTTGGACTGAGGATTGGCTAATGGACAGAAAACAGAGAGTAGGAATAAACGGGTAATTTTCGGGATGGCAGGGTAACTAGTGGGGTGCCGCAAGGATCAGTGCTTGGGTCTCAGCTATTTAAAATCTATATCAATGACTTTGATGAGGGGACCGAGTGTAATGCATCCAAGTTGGCTGACTATACAAAGAGTTGAGGTAGAAGATCAGCCATGACTTTATTGATGAATGGTGGAGCAGGCTCGAGGGGCCGTATGACCTACTTCTGCTCCTATTTCTTACGTTTATGTTCTTATGACGCATCCCTTACATCATCAGACTCTAGCCTCCAGTACATCCCCGCTCCCTCCATTTCATCACTGGTGGTAAAGCCTTCAGCCCTACTCTCAGGAACTTCTTTGTTTCACTCGCTCTCTCCCCACTTAAGTGCAGTACTGAGGGAGTGCTGCATTTATCGAAGGTGCTGTGTTGCGGATGAGACATTAAACTGGGGCCCTGTTAAGGTGGACTTAAAAGATTCTAGGTCACTATTTGAAGAGGAGCATAGTACTACTCCTGGTATCCTGGCCAACATTCATTCCTCAACTAATACCACTAAAACAGAATAACTGGGCTTTGATCTATTTGCTGACTATGGGATCTTGCTGCCATGTTTGCCTACAAAACAATAACTACACTTCAAAAGTAATTAATTAGCTGTGAAGTGCTTTGGGACATGAAAGGAGTTATATAAATGAAAGCCCTTTCCTCTTCATAAAAGCATTCTTAAAAGTATTTACTGAACCACTTTTGATCATCTCTCCTAACTCTCCAACTGCTGCTCAGCATTTATTTTCTCCTATATGAATGACCACGGGATGTTTTCTGTGAAAGGCGCTGCACAAACACAAGTTATTGTTACGGTTTCTTTTCCTTCTCTCTTTTAGAATGACGACAGTAAAAAGTATGAAATTCAGAATGACGACAGTAAAGAGTATGGAATTCAGAACTGATATTCTACAACTGGTTAGAATTATTTCCAAATCACTGATTGTATACGCCACACAATAAACATTCAACCTTTAACTGTTTTAAAATAAATGCCCAGAATGATGACGACTAGGAAATGCAGCGGAGTTTATCTAACAACATAATATTATTTGAGTTCAATTCCCCATGTCACCTAATGGACCAATTATATTACAATGAAATAGCAAATGGACCAATTATCACTAAATTAAGCCAACTCCAGATGAACCAAACTCATTTAGCCCGTTTGGTCCAACCTGATGCACGTATCCTCTCTGCTCTAAGTGGCGAGATTCTGGCCTGCTCAGTTTAAAAGTACTATTAGAAATATAAATTCTTGTATTGATATAGAAGTCTTCCCTGGGCAGGTATCTCTGCCCTAGTTATAATTAATAATTTCGATAATTTCCCTAAGAATGTTTCATAGAGATATAAAAATATATAGTGGTGTTGTAAGCATTCAAGTACCTTTAACAGTCTGTTCAAGATTTTCCAGGTAAAACTTGTATTGACACACTAATCCTTCTTCAAATTCTCTCAGATGTTGGGTTTCTTTTCTAACCTGAAAATAAAAGATACAGTACTTATATAGCTTTTTTCTCCCCCCCCCACACTCCAGTGTGGGTTGCAGCTGAATGACCTTACTGCAGCAGTTAAAATTGAGTCAGAATTGCAACTAAATGGAATATTGTAGTACAAGATGATCTCCACTGATATTGTATAAGGAACTCATGTAAACAGGCACATCCTCAGGCCAATTAGTTAGAGGCTAATTGTTGAGGAAAATATCTGTAGATTGGCAATCAGAAAAAAACCACCAGGAAACTATTTGCTTTTTTTCTTACAATTTTGACACTTGAGTGGGTCGTCCAAAATTATATATAGCATATGGCATTGTATATATGGCATTGATCACAGCAAATGGAATGACCATGTTATCAATCCTTCCAAGACATTCCAAGGACATGTGCCACATCAGGTAGTCTCCAGTGCAGGCCTGTATTAAGCAAGTGACAGACACTGCATTTCCAAGGGCAACACCTTCATTACTTTCCCTATGGAAACATATCCAAAGAAAAGGTTTGCAATCAATTAATGTTCAGCTGGTATCTGACCATGGAAATATCAAACTGCATGTTAATGGTTATTGGTGCCATCAGTAAGCAGCAATCCATGGTGGCTGGATCTATCGATGGAGAAGAAACACCGGGGGGTGGGGAGCAGGAAGATGGCCCTTAGGAGGTCAGGGCTAAGCTTTGCATCCATGGCAAGCGACCCCACTGAGAAACCTCCTAACATCAGAAGAGGGCCATGGGCTGGAAGCCTGAGTATCTGTTTACTGTTCCATGTCCACCACCTCTTGCTGCAAGAGAAGTATGCTATCCAGCTTTGACACAATAAAAAAAAAACAGAATGTGCAAAATGGCAACAGTTTTAGAATGTTTGAAATGATGCTCCCCAGATACCCAACCTAGATTGATGTCATGCTTGATGGGCCCCACAAGAAATGTGGAAGTGAGCCTTCCTCCTGATACCAGCAAACTTCCTCATTTGCAGCCAGATGCAAGGGACCTGGGTGACTACATGAACCCAGCTGGCAACCTTCCTTGATGCAACACTATCTTTTACTGAGGGTGATTTTCAGCTCTACATATGGCTACCTTTCTTTGGTGCACCCCCTGTAGCAGGACATCCAACTCTTTAGCATCAAAGAGGGCAATGCTACCTACATCTTCACTATACCACTACGCCACTAGTGTAATGGCTAGCTGCAGGCTTGCCAGATCTTCTGATCCTCAACTGAGTGTGACACAGGCCAAGCTCCCTGGGTGAGCCTTTTCTATGCGTTCAGCTTAAAACCTATTCAGATTAGGAGTAAATTGGGCCAGGCCAGACCTCTCTGCTGTAGCCACAAGTGAGCTTGCACACTGGACCAGTCTAAAACTATTTTTCTAATTCGCCAAAAATTAGGGCTTGTGTTTCTTACCTCTCGAGTTCTGATTTGCTGATGTTTTGCTCCAAAGCAAAATACAATAGAAAAAGTGTGACAAAGAGTAAGCAACACTTAAAGGTGTGCACTATATGCAAGATCATGATAGGTAGATAGATGGATTGATAGATAATCATTTTATACAGCTTGTAATAATGTGATGCTGACTGTGGTTAACGGATTGGGATCAGGATCGCAGTAATTAAATCATGAGAGAAAAAAAATGTAAATGCTGGAAATATATAGCATTTCGGTCAGTTACTGAAATAAGAAAGAAAAATGAAAAATGCTAATGACATGCTGATATTTCTAGCATTTTCTGTTTTTATTCAATTATATTATTGTGGTTTCCCAGACCATTACAAATTCAAACAACAACAACAACAAGAAACAAAGACCTATCACAGCCCATGCTAACATTTTCTTATGAAATGTTTCTGAACTTCCTGGAAGAAGCGCCATTATAATTAGCAAACAAGCTAACAGCTCAGCGAGATGAATTCCAAACTTGTAATAATAATTGCACTGACTGTAATTAGATTTACACCAATTTCATTCACAGCTTTCAACACAGTTAATCAATCTTACATTGTAGAACATTCCCCAGATTAGTCTTTGCTGGTCTCCAAGCAAACCATATTCTAAACAAACTAAAAGCTGGAAAAAGTTCCAGTGATCCTTAGAATTGTGAGTCTACAAGTGCTACACAAATATTGCACCACTAGATGGCGATAAGAGCAAAGTATCCGTTCTTTCATAAACCATGTCAGTACTTGCAAAAACTTGATTATGAAACAAGTACTCGCATGAATTGATAAGTAATCCCAACCAAATGTAATTTTTTTTAAACTAACTTCCTTCTTAATGCCTGACCTGCTGAGTGTCTCCAGCATTTTCTGTTTTTATTCCTTCTTTACCTGTTCTCTGAAAGCAGCTATTTTACTCAGAAAATAATATGTACATTTTTGAACACCGCCACCTTTTCAGCTCCCCAATGCTGTGTCCAAAGTCAACACAAACATGAATTGGCAGACTTGGATGAATGGCAGGTCACCAGAGACATTATCTGATTGGGGCTTTTCCAGCTTGAGGCTGCTTTTCCACTTCTACACTCTGGAATAACTCCCTCATACAGGAAATCCTTTTTAAAAAAAAAAGGTTTCGGGGAGGGAGGAGGAGGAATAGAGTACTTCCCTCTGTAGAAATGTTCCTTTTTTAGTATATACACACATGCTATATACACATCAGATTCTAATAGAAACTGTCGGGGTTTACATTTTTAAAAAGGAGAAATGATAATTTGCTGAATTTTGTGCCATCTCTGGCCAGAAAGGCCTGCTAGAAGATAAACAAGAGTGGTTCAGGAGGACTAGCCCTCCAACTTTCCTTTGCTGTGGGAATATGAAGCTTTCATTTAGCATCTACTTGACAACACAGTCACAAGTAATATTGGGAAGCTGTAGTGTTGAGAAACACAGGGGTAAACACTTCTGTTTCTGTCTGTAAGCTGTCGTTAATATTTCATCAAATCCCCAAATTTAAAAATAATCATATAGTATCAAATCAATGTTACATTTATCATTTGGTGCATTCTCCTAAATATCAAATATGGAATCAAAATGGTTTGAAACATTTTATAGTTTAAAGTCATGACATGAGAATTAAAAAATCAGTTTTCAAATCCTACATGGAATGAGATTTCTACACAAACAGTAAAATAAAGATGAACAACTTGCATTTATATAGCGCCTTTAACGAAGCAAAACGTCTAAGGCGCTTCACAGGAATGTTATCAGACAAAATAATCGTACAAGATCTCCTTGACATTATTCACAGTTACTGATCTGAAATCGAGCTGGAGGAATGGAGTGGGGCTCCAGGAAACAAACTAAATACTTTCAATATGAGCTGGAACACCCAGCTGCAGGTTTGGCTCTACGCTGGGCAGATACAGAAGCCTATAAAGATCATAAACGTGTCATGTTTCCGACTTCAAAACCATGGCCCTGAAATTCCTAGGGCTGGAGAATGGGTGCAACTGCACTTACACCAGCGGAGTGGGGCCCCAGGAATTTCCTGGCCCAGCTCTTTGAGACTGTATTTTGTGCCAGGCACATTTTCCATTTTTTTTTTAAGCACACAAGCACATCTCTCTCTCTCTCCAGCACAGAAGTCACCTGGGTGTGGTTGAAACAACTGCATTACTGTGCCACACAGGTAGTTTCATCAAAGCATAAAGACGAGCAGAAGTATCAGGTGGCAGACTGCCCTATTCAGGTAGTCACTTTCTCAAAAAAAAATCAAGTAACAAATTGAAACTAGATCACACAAACCATCCTATGACTCTATTTTAACCAAAAGTGTTTCTTTCAAACATAACTTTAGATATTAATATTTTTCCTTTCAGCTCCTTCTATATTTCTTTCATTGTTAAAGGTATAAAACATGTTTTGAGCAGAATAAGCACACACATTATAAACAATGGCAACACTTCAGAGTGTAAAATTTCATTTGTGTAGAGGCCTGAAAAATATTGGAAGGGAAGCTCCCAGCTGAACGAGGTAAGCTCCAAAAAAGGAGCAAAACTCAGACCCAGGCCACTGAGTAATGGAAGGCCTCTGTGGAGACAAACATATTGGACAGATTTTCAAGCGACATCATCAACAGTTTTTGGGATATGTTTAAACATTTGTAAGTTTGTATTTATTTGTTATGTTACAACCCTTATTTTTCAGTATTGTATTTTCAGGTTAATAACAAAACAAGATGGCAGCTGAAAAAAGAGTTCCAAAATGTTTTTTGAGAAGCTTCATTAGTTTGCTTTCTCCTACTTTACAGTTCTTTATTGATAGCTGTTTGCTAATTCTTCACTGGTAGTTTTTCTATCTGCTTGCTGCTTGTCCATCGGTAGGTTTCCTACCTGCTTAGTTATATATTTTGGGCCATCAGCTTTGTTCAGTTAACATTGATTGGTTCCTTTTTTATGAACATGATATTTCAGCCAATGAGGTTCAAATGTGACACGCATTTGACGTGCAAGATTTTCAAGTTTGACATACATTTTTCGCACACAACAGGTGCAAGCTAGATGTGAGAATTCTAATTATATACATTAATTATCAGTAAATATAGATTTACCCAAATTTAATAGCAGCACATCTGTCACAACATGAAGTATTTTATCATTGGCTGTTGCACTGATTTTAACTTTAATCCAAATTTATTCAGTACCTTTGTAGCTTTCTCAGCTTCAGTTAGAGGCCGTATCCTGTAGAATGGTGCGATGTCTTTAAAGAGTTCCAACAAAGATACCATCACCAGTTTTCGAACTGTTACTGCAACATTTGGATCCTTTTCCATTAGCATTGAACGCAGTTCCTTCAGCTTTTTAATCTGTGAACAGAGTAACAGCTTTAGATCAATTTTAAAGCATTTTTTCCCCAAATTAAACATTGCCCCAATATATATTTATTTCATTTATTTTTCTGCTCTTGTACACTGACACTATTTTGAAGTTCATATTCAGTTAGCCATTATTAACTCCTCAGTCTAGAGGCATGAAACCCAATTATTTTGCCTACACAAAACTACATTTAACAGAGTCACCAGTGCTCGAGTGGAGCATAAACGCCGGCATGGACTGGTTGGGCCGAATGGTCTGTTTTTGTGCTGTATATCCTATGTAACCAGTAGGATGCAGTTATCCATGGAGTGCTTAAGATTTCCTCCAGGAGCTATGGATTTACATAAAAATCAAAACTCACAAGTATGTGGATGACAGATTATTGGATATATTTTTGTTATTTCAGTCTCTAATATACTAACTTATTTTAGCTATGAGACTTTGAAGTACTTTATTATATGCTAGGAGAACTAAAAGAAGATACTTTTGAATAATTCATCATGGGACACATTAAAGTTTCTAATTTATGACTCACAGACAGCACAATTAACACAAGAATGTAAATAGTGGACCACACCATTATGTACTTCAGTTCCTTGTCCTAAAGGAAAGCAGGCTGTGAGAACCATTACTGGTTTTTAACAATAAATCCTCATTCTAGCACCATTACAATTTATTCATCTTTTTATGTTATATACACATTGATACCACTTCGATAGGTCCCATAATGTCCCAAGTGCAGGTTCTTGCAGAGCGCCTTGTTATGTGGATCATTACACAGCAGCTTTAATACAATCTACTCTACTTTGCAATGCCATCAAAAACACAAAAGTAAAAAAACTCAAAGAATATTTATTGTTAAGTATAGGCTTTAGGTTGCACTCTGAGTCTATCCAAAACACTTCCACATCCTTGAGACAGTAGTCTGTCTCTCTGAAGCAGTTCTCACTTCACTTATCTGGTGACAGTTTGAGATTATTTTCCATAAAACACGTAAGTGCTTACGTTGTTGTCTGGTTCAGTCAAGATGGATGATGCCAAAGTGGCAATGCGGATCTTTTTTTCTTGTAACGTCTTTCTTCTCAGCAGTAGTAACTCCTCCGTGGTCAACACCTGAAGAGGCTCCTTTGCAGCAACTAAGTGAAAAGGAAAACAATAGAGATGCACAAAGAGTCTTTCCTTAAAGATAACTGTTAGAAGTACTTTTGTACATACTTTAGATGGAAATTGAAATTAATAGAACTTGCTGCTCATCACAACGCATGCTGCAAGGAAGATATTTGCCACCGGCCATCAATAAGGCGGCAACTTCAAGAGAAAAAACAATGGAGCCCTGGTGAATTAAGCCACACATCAAGCATAATTGTTCTGCAAAACACCTGTCCCTTTTTGCCTTACTTGTTAATTTTTTTATTATTTTCTTTCTGCACTCTTAAAATTCTACTGTATTTTTCTCCTCAGGTAATCAGCATTTTTTTCTTGTCTTGTCATAAATTCAGATATCCTAATCAATTTTTAAGCTTTGTTCAGAATTTTCTTTGTAACTCTTACTTTTTTTAAAAAACTTTTGCAGCAAGAAATCATTTTTCAACAGTCAAACTAAGCAGGATTCAAACCCATTTTCTGGAGATGAAAGAGAACCACTTAATCCCATAATTGACAGTCACAAACTCTGATTAAAAAGAGAGAAATGCACATATAATTTATATGCGCAGTTGAAATATTCACAATTATGAAATAAATTTTCCTTTCAAGTAGTAGTGTTTCAGTTACTTGATAAAATAAAACCACTTGAAAAAGCTAACAACTCAAAACTGCAGCTAGCATATATTTATTTTAAATCATTTTCACATATACATCATTCAATTTATGAAAGGCTGCCAAAAGCAGTTGGACAAGTAGGAAATTTATCCTTCCAGTAATAGCAGGTTGGGACACAGCTTGAAGTGTGAGACTGAAACAGGACAGGACTGGAGTATCACTTAAAGAGGTGTGTGTACTGCTTCCTTTCAGAGGCTCAGGGTGAATCACTATCAAAAACAGGTGATTGAATCCCATTTGAAGAAAATCAGTCTGCCCTATCAAAGTTGGCAACCGACTGTCAAAATGGTAGAAGTGGGGAGGCTGGCAAGAAGAGCATTAGAGAAGTCCAGCCATGACTTAGAGCATGGATTAGAGTTTACGTGGAGATGAAAGAAAGTGACCTTGGTGTCAGGTCGAATGTGGGTTGAGCAATATGACAAGGTTCTATGCCTCTAGGCTAAGTTGAAGATGATAACTGAGTAAGAAGATAGAGGACTGGAGCAATGTTCCCAGTAATTTGTATGGTGCGTGGGCCCATTAACTGGCTGCACGGCCCATTCAATTTTTCGCGCATGCATGATTATTTCCGCCCCGGTGAACGGCCTGCGCAGGACCTCCAGACTGCTGCGCGGTCGCGCAGCTTAGCCGGAACGTTGGTCTGGAGGCCTGTCGAGGTTTGTGGGAGCTGAAAAGATGGCCTTTCCTTTATGCTGACATTAAGTTGGAGGAAGTTTTGGCTCATCCATGTCTTAATGTTGGAGAGGCCCAGTGTTGTTGATGGAGTTGGCAAGGTGGGGTAACCCCCAACTTATAACTTCACGTTATTAGGGATGGACTATCAGGATACAAATACTTTATATTGACGATAGCACCTTATTACACCCCTGAGAAACTTCCCAAAGTTCACTTTCAGCCGTTTTATTGCAGGCAATGGACATGACCATTTTGATTACGTTGACGTTTGGAAATCTGATGGGCCTGCAAGTTACAATGTTGAACCAGGCGGTACAGATAAGTGCTAGAGCTATACGTCTTGAGCTAATATGAGCACCTCTCCCATGGAGTTGGTTAAGGTAAGTAGGAAGATATTGTACTTAGCACATGTCCTTCGGATAAGATGTGACATCCGTCTGCCTGAAATGTTGCTTCAGTTGGATATTCAAAGATCCCATAACATTATTGATATATGAGCAAGGAGAGCTCCTTGTCAAGATTCATCAACGGATACTACCAAAAGACAGCTTAACTAGTTATTTGTCTCTTTGCTGTTTGTGCAATTTAGCTGTGCGCAAAAATGGCTGCCTACAAAACAACTCGCTACATTCTAAAGTAATTAATTATGTGTGAAACGCTTTGGATATATGAGATGCAATATTTTTTCTTTCAACAGTGGCCTGGAGTTTCTGCTAGGTTGCACTGCTATTTCCAGTGCAATTCGCCCCAGATTGGTCAAACCAGCGCAAAAGAGAGGAATTTCAAGCGGAAATCGAATTTCTGTGATCTTTTGCGCTGGTTTAAAAAACATCGTGCTGGAAGCCGGCCCGGCCCACAAAACTGGCAGCGCTCCCAGATTGAATTAATTACCATGGTGAGTTTCCGCTAATTGCGCCCGTTTGCGGGCCTTCGAAGAGGCTCTTAAAATTATGCTTTTTTTTTAAAAAGGTACAATAAGCACCTTTTAATCGCTTTTCATTTTTTTTACTTTATGAAGAAATTGACTACTGTACACCAATGTAACTAGTATATGGTTCTGTAGTTTTTTAAAGTCATTTTCAGTTATGTAAAATCGGGTTGCTAACAGATAGTAGATTAGACACCGATTTAACACACTTATTTTTCGGGATAAACCCATTTTCAGTTGTATTAATAAAACCACACCAGGTTATCACTTAAATATATCAAGGAATATTTTTAATGCCAAATTTTTTCAAACAAAAATTACGTTCTAAAACGCTGCCCAATTGCGCTGGTTCTTGGAAGATTTTACGTTCGCCGATATGCAAATTAGTTTGAGCGGAAACTTGAGCAAAAATTTCACTTTGCAAAATGATATAAATTTGAGCACAATTTGCACCCGGGTCGCCGACTGCACCCAAAGCGGAAACTCTTGGCCAATATATGTGATTTGTTGCTGTTTTAGAAATACGATATATAAGCTTATCAAGTGCCAGTGTGACACATGCTTCACATATGTGAAGTTCAAATGTGACACTTTATTCATAACAGACAAACATTTTTTATATGTAATTGACAGATTTGTAAAATCACTTTCTTACCTTCCTCATACTGTTGATTTACCTCAGTCATTTCTTCTTCTCCTTCTTCCATTAGAACTAGAGAAAGCATGTTACAGTTAGTATCTGCAATGTAGTTAGTCACACCACAGTCGAGTATATTAAAAATATTACATATTGGCAACATTTCAATAAAACTACTGTGATCATGTCATACAAGGGCACTTGAGAAATCAACATTTTTAGACTACAAGACAAATATTATTTGATCCAGTAACATGCAAAAAGTAAAATTACCAAAACAGTGAGTGTTGCATAAAATGTTAAATTTTGACTAAATTCCCACAAATCTCCTGACCACCTGATGGCCCTCATACTAGTCGGGAACTTCAAAAACCATCAATACCGCGTCTATAAAAAACGCACTCTCTCAACCCACTGTCCTTATTAACTGTCACCCAAACTCCAACCTCCTTTTCTTTTCCAAGGTCCTTGAAAGTTTCGTCACCGCCCAGATCTGTGCACACTCTCCTGCAACTACCTGTTTGAATCTCTCCAATCACGTTACTCCCCTTCCCACAGCACTGAAACTGCCCTAACCAAAGTCACGAACGACATTCTCTGTGACTGTGGCTATGGTGTATTATCTCTCCTTAACCTCTCTACAGCCTTCAAGAGATTGAAGACACCATCCTCCTCCAATGCCTCTCCGCTGTTGTCTAGGTTGCGGGACTGCTTTGTCCCACTCTTACTTAGCCAATTGCAGTTAGGCATGCCCAGCAATTGCTTCTCTTCCCACCCTAAGCATCATCACCTCTGCAGAATCCATCATTGACCGCTCCTTGTCCTCATGCTGCCCCTTGGTGAAATCAACAACAAAGTCAGCTTCTATATGTATGCGGATGACACCTATCACGATCCCTCCACTGCACTGTGTGCACGATCTGTAACTTCCTTCAGGAAAACATTGGGAAGATCAATGTTTTCAGTCCTCACCACAAACTCCATCCTCTCAACACTGACTTCACTCTCCTCCTCAGCTACAGTCGCAGACTGAACCAAACTATGGCAACCTTGACATTCTGTTTGACCCCAAGCTGAGCTTCTGATCACGTATGCTTTCCATCACAAAGACCGCTTACTTCCACCTATGGCAGCCTATCTGCCGCTGAAACTTTCGTACATGCTTCTGCTACTCCCAGACTTGATTACTCCAATGCTCTTCTGGCCGGCCTCCAGTCTTCCACACTCCATAAACGTCAACTCATTCTCTGCTGCCCATATCCCACCCCACACTAAGGCCGCGATTTCGCCTACCAAGGTGGGCTAAGTGCGGCCGAGGTAGGTGGTAGGTTGCGACCCCGCTCACAGCTCCATCCTGCTCTGTGAGAAGAATTTTCTGTTCATTGGGATTGTTAAGCCTGCCCTGCGAGGTTCCTGGCCAATTAAAAGGCAGCAGGTCTGATGAGGTCATTTGATGACGCGTCATCAGCCGATTTCCTTATAGGGACCATGTCCACATTCATTTTGACAGTTGAGCTGTCAGTGTTCGACAACACTGAAATGCTGCAAACACTGCACAAAGGTGCACGGCTGCACCCAGGCTCTTCCATGACTCCCTCCATATGCTTATGGAGGGAGTCACAGTACGCAGGGAGGTTCCCTTCCCTTCCAATGGGCGGAAGAGACCTCCCCAGGACACCAACGCAGCCTGGTTGCACATTGCACAGGAGGGCACAAGCAAGGATGTCGTCAGGAGGACCTGGCTGCAGTGGCGCAAACCTTTCAATGATCTCAGTAGATCACGAAACGTTACTACAAAGCCACACTCAACCTCATCCTGCTGTGCCACTCATCACATCCCCATCACTCTGCCTTCCCTACCCTACTCCTGCACATCCTTACTCACACCAACTTACATTGCACCTCCACCCATCTCTCTCTCTCTATCTACATCATCACAGCCCCAGCTCACTAGCCACCCCACACACTCACTAAACATTGAAATCTTTATTTTCCACACTTGGCCTTCTTGGACAGATCTGTGTGCACCTTTGGAAGTTGCTTAGTGAGTTGCAGTGAATGGTGAGACATAATGGAACCCCCCGCAATGGCGATGAGTGTGAAAGAAATGGCTTGGTCATTGCAGGGATGCTTTATGGTGGTGGGGTGGTGCCAACCTGGCGCATCATGTGGCAGCCAGGGTGTAAAGCGTCAAGTGAAGTAAATCTGGCCATGGCGGAGGCCATCCCTGGCAGCAGCCATCCCTGGCAGCAATGTGGTCGGGTGCTGATGCCTTGTGTCCTGTGCAGCATCAGGTGATTGCGGAGCAGGTTGGTGTTGTTGTTGGTGATGTTGGTGTTGGGGGCTGATCGTGGTGGAATTCTGAGAACTAAGGTGAGATTTTTTGCAAGGGTACCGATGCTGCTGGAATTGATGGCAGCTGAAGTTGAGATGACAGAAGCGATCTGTCAATGGTGAGAGAGGTTGCTCCAAGGAGGTGACAGTGGATCGAGAGTTTACTCCAAACACTTCCAAACTGCATAAAGCTGAAAAGTGTATTCCAAATCCTGAAGGCTCCAGCTTCTAACACTGGAAAGTGAACAGCTATGAAATGGTAGCTTTTATGCCACTGTTGCAGCTGTCAACTATTCAGAGGAATGGAGTCATTGAGAACCCGACATACTTACCTGACATGATCTCCATGTGCCGGGAACCTCGTGAAAAAGCTGGTAAAATGGTAAGTACATGGTAAAATGCTGCTTAAGTACCTTTTAACAAGCTTTTAAGTATCTGAATTGGCTGACCTGCCGCTTGGTGTCGGGTCTGTTCAGGGATGACAGACCCGACACTTGGGAAACTGACACGGAGGCGGGTTGACAGCG
Organism: Squalus acanthias; assembly: GCA_030390025.1. Taxonomy (NCBI): domain Eukaryota; kingdom Metazoa; phylum Chordata; class Chondrichthyes; order Squaliformes; family Squalidae; genus Squalus; species Squalus acanthias. Next base: position 36,718,962 of record CM059438.1, read on the forward strand.
GGATACCCAAGTCTTGCTCACCCATTATCCCTATCCTCGCTGACCTACATTGGCTCCTGATCCTCCAGTGCCTCAAATTTAAGATCATCCTCATATTTAAATCCCACCATGGCATCACTCCTCCCTATCTCTGTCACTTTCTCCAGTGCTACAACCCCATCACCCCTGATCTCTCTATTCCTCTGACTCTGGTCTCTTGTGCATCCCACAACTTTCTTCGCCCCTGAATTGGTGGCCGTGCCTTCAGTAATCTAAGCCCCACGCTCTAAAATTTCCTCTCTAAACCCCTTCATCTATCCACTTCTCTTTACTCCTTTAAGACCCTCCTTAAAGCTGCCCTTTTTTAACCAAGCTTTTGGTCATCCTCTTCATGTCATTGGGATGTTTTTTAAATGTTGACGATGGTATATCTATGCAAGTTGTTATTTCAAAATTTGTGCTTTTCACAATACTAATGTAAACCCAATTAAAAATATATTAATCAAAACACAAATCTTTCAATTGCCAGTCCATCTAGTAGTCCTAGATCTAAAGGACATTTTACAAGCTACTCCCATATTAATATAGTACACAATGCCCTGTTTAAAACTTAGAGATTACTTTTCTCCATTAAATTGAAGATTACCATGTATTAACTAAAATGTTTCAAACAACATCAATCTTAATTCCTCTGTGAAATTATTATTTAATGCCATTAAGTGATGGGGCCCAACAGTTATTCGTGAGTTATATCTACCAGTAAACATTACTTTATTTAACCTGTGCACTTATTAAAAATAATACATAACACTATCAAGTTTATATTAAATGAGCACAAACAAAACCGTATTTTCTTACTTGGCCTCTCTATTGACTGAGGAATGAGACCCCGCTTATCTTTGATAGGCAACAGGTGGATAAGCTCCTTCTCAGGTTCAGTCTGTAAAAACCTTGGCACCTTCTCGTACTGTTCCACCATATTTTCATTCTTTCGTTTTTTGGCATGGATTGGCTCACTACAATATAACAAATAATTACAATAAGGTTAACTAAGGACCAATATTTAGTGCAAGAGAATAGATCAGAATTTGTGGAGAAAAGACAATATATTTGCACTTAGAATAAAAAGGCACATAGTCTAAATATATTAAGCTAAAGTAATTCCAGACACTGCTTGACTACTGCTTGAGGTTAACTTCCCAAACATATCAAAGCAGTGCTTTATAGTTAGTAAAACTGAAATTAATATGTTGTACTCACTTAATTGTCCAATATAAAATAACCTCACGGGAAGGTTAACTAGTACTGTTGTGGGGGAGGGTTGAAACTAATTTGGCAGGGGGATGGGCACCAGGATGAAACATTTGAGAGGAGAAACAAGGTGCACAGTGGACTGGGAGAGACAAATAGCACGAGAGTAAAGAATAGTTCAGAAATAGGAGGGATCAGACAGGGGGCAAATGCGAAGCAGTCTAAGATGGGTTTGGAGTCCATGTGCGTAAATGCACGGAGCATAGTAAATAAGGTTGGTGAGCTGCAGGCACAAGTCGCCACATGGGACTATGATATAGTGGCAATAACAGAGACGTGGCTCAAAGAAGGGGAGGATTGGGAACTTAATATTCATGGCTGCAAGGCATTCAGGAAAGATAGGGAAGGAAAAAAAGGAGGGGTGGTGGCAGTATTGATCAAAGAAAGTATTTTAGCACTGGAGAGGGATGATGGAGTTGAGGGGCCAAAGACAGAATCTATTTGGTTAGAATTAAGGAATAGAGGAGCTATACACTACTGGGTGTACACTATAGGCTACCAAATAGTGGGAAGGAGATAGAGGAGAAAATTTGTAGGCAAATTACAGAAAGATACAAGAACTACAGAGTAGTGATAATGGGAGAATTTAATTATCCTAATTGGGATAGTAACAGTGAAAAGGACAAAGAGGGGGAGGAATTCTTGAAATGTATAAAAGAGAACGTTCTTGATCAGTGTGTATCCAGCCCAATGAGGAAGGAAGCAGTGCTGGATCTAGTTCTGGGAAATGAAGTGGGGCAAGTGGAGCATGTTTCAGTGGAGGAGCTTTTGGGGAACAGTGATCATAATATCATCAGGTTTAGAAAAGTTATGGAAAAGAACAAAGTACAAGCAAGCATAAAATTACTTAACTGGAGGAGGGCTAACTTCAGTGAGTAGAAAAGGAAACTGGCACAGGTGGATTGGAATCAAAAATTTGCAGGCAAAACAGTAATTGAACAATTGGGGGGCCTTCAAAGAGGAGATGGTTTGGGTACAGAGTAGACACATTCCTATGAGGGGGATTGGAACAGCATCCAAAATTAGAGCTCCCTGGATGACTAAAGATACAGAGGTTAAAATGAGACAGAAAAAGGAAGCTTGTGCCAATTGTAAGGTTCATAATACAGTAGATAACCATGCTGAATATAGAAAGTACAGAGGACATCTTAAAAAAGAGAATAAGAGGGGCAAAGAGAGTATGAGAATAGATTAGCGACTAACATAATAGGGAACCCAGAAGTCTTTTATAAACACATAAATAGTAAAAGGGTAATCAAAGGAAGGGTGGAGCCAATTAGGAACCAAAAAGGAGATCTTCTTGTGCAGGCAGAGGGCATGGCTGAGGTACTAAATGAATACTTTGCATCTGTCTTCACTAGAGAAGAGGATGCTTCCAATGTAGCAGTAAAGGAGGAGGCAGTAGCGGTATTGGATAGGATAAAAATAGATAAAGAGGATGTACTTAAAAGGTTCGCCGTCCTCAAAGTCACCCTGTCCGGATGGGATGCATCCTTGGATACTGAGAAAAGGAAGGGTGGAAATTGCAGAGGCTCTGGCCACAATCTTCCAATCCTCCTTGGATATGGAGGTGGTGCCAGAGGACTGCAAATATTACACCCCTGTTTAAAAAAGGGACAGGGATAAACCCGGCAACAACAGGTCAGTCAGCCTAACTTGGTGGTGGGGAAACTTTGAGACACAATAATCCGGGACAAAATTAATTGGCATTTGGAAAAGTATGGGCTAACAAATGAAAGTCAGCACGGATTTGTTAAAGACAAATCGCGTTTGATAACTTGATCGAGTTCTTTGATGAAGTAACGGAGAGGGTTGATGAGGGTAGTACGGTCGATGTTGTGTATATGGACTTTCAAAAGGCGTTTGACGAAGTACCACATAATAGATTTGTTAGCAAAATTAAAGCCCTTGGGCTTAAAGGGACAGTGGCAGCATGGATACAAAATTGGCTAAGGGACAGAAAGCAGAGAGTAGTGGTGAACGGTTGTTTTTCAGACTGGAGGGAATCAAGAATCATAGGCGTTTACGGCACAGAAGGCCGTTCGGCCCATTGTGTCTGTGCCGGTCGAAAAAGAGCTATCCAGCCTGATCATAAAATAGTGTGGTTACTGGTTAGTTCTATATAGTGGGAGAGTTTTATGGGATCCCACAACCCATACAATGAGGGGGGCCACCCACACCCATTGGACACAAGTGGCCCATAACTCAGAGCTGGAGCTCTGATCTCTGCTCATCAGGACTGCCTGGAGTGGAACCCTGAACCTTCTGACTCAGAGGAAGGAATACTACCACGAAGCCAAAAAAGTATACAGTTCCCCAGTGGTCAGTATTAAGACCACTGCTCTTTTTGATATATATTAATGACCTGGACTTGGGTATACAGGGGATTTCAAAAAATACGAAACTCGTAAATGTAGTAAACAATGAGGAGGATAGTAACAGACATTAGACAGACTGGTAAAATGGGCAGACACATGGCAGATGAATTTTCACACAGAGAAGTATGAAGTGATACATTTTGGTAGGAAGAATGAGAAGAGGCAGTGTGAACTAAACGGTACAATTTTAAAGGGAGTGCAGGAAGAGAGACCAGGGGTTGTATGTACACAAATCTTTGAAGGTGGCAGGACAAGTTGAGAAGGCTGTTACAAAAGCATATGGGATCCTTGGCTTTATTATTAGAGGAAGTTATACTAAATCTTTATAAAACACTGGTTAGGCCACAGCTGGAGTATTGTGTTCAATTCTGGGCACCACACTTTAGGAAGGATGTCAAGGCCTTGGAGAGGGTGCAGAAGAGATTTGCTAGAGTGGTACCAGGGATGAGGGACTTCAGTTATGCGGAGAGACTGGAGAAGCTGGGGTTGTTCTCATTAGAGCAGAGAAGGTTAAAAGGAGATTTGATAGGTGTTCAAAATCATGAATGGTTTTGATAAAAGTAAATAAGGAGAAACTGTTTCCAGCAGCAGAAGGGTCGGTAACCAGAGGACACAGATTTAAGGTTATTGGCAAAAGAATCAGAGGCGATAGGATGAAACTTTTTTTTACACATCAAGTTGTTGTGATCTGGAATGCAGTAGCTGAAAGGGTGATGGAAGCAGATTCAATAGTAACATTCAAAAGAGAATTGGATAAATACTTGAAGGGAAAAAAAATTACAGGGCTATGGGTAAAGAGCAGGGGAGTGGGATTAATTGGATAGCTCTACCAAAGAGCTGGCATAGGCACGATGGGCCGAATGGGCTCCTTCTGTGCTGTATCATTCCATGATTCTAACTTACTAGTAATAAATGTTTGCTAATATATAGGAAACTTGAAAGGGCTTACCAGTCTCAGCCAGATTCTCTGAAGGAAAGAGGAAAAGCAACTGAGCACGGGACACTTCCCAGTATTACTCAAGTACACATCATGCCAGATGTAAAAAAAAGTATTATAGGCCTTTGTGGAAATGTACAAAGACTGCAATATCCCAATCGCTTGATTAAGGATCACACGTTGAGTTGGGAAATAGGGTAGAAAAAATACAATAGTGCTTTTAAAAATTAAGCAAGACTAGCAGCTTATTGGTATCCAAAAACCTGCCAGTGCTTTTGTTCAGTTTATTTGAATAACAAATTCATGATATAATTGGAGCTGATATACTTGCCTCTGAGATATAGTGAATCTGCACAATGAAGTTAAATGAAAAGTTAACTATAAAAATCTTACCTTGACTGAAGATCCCTGGTGAGAAACGATGCCCTTTGACCCATACTTTGCATATATTCTAAATCATCATCCTCCAGCATATCTAAAGGAAGAGCATCCTCTTCCATTTCTTCCTCCTCCTCCTCATCTATTTATGTATGTGGACAACACAACTGGTTAATAATTTGCAGTGTTCCAAGATACTTTTTGGAGTAACTACGCAAAAAAGACAATGGCCCGGATTTTGTGTTGAGAATAACGGTGAGGCTATCAGCGTTCACCGTTATTATCGAGTAAATCGAACAGCAACTTCCGGCGTCCACACATGCGCAGTTAAACACAGAAATCTGGAAGTTGCTGTCCGATTTGTCCTGCTCCTCCACAAGCTTCGCTCCACTGGTACCTCGCCAATAGATTTGGCATTGAAATCCATGCAAGGATGTGAAGTTCCTGTACTTACCCACTAAACACGCCAGAAAGTTAGGGCTGGTGCATTCAATTGTTGCAAGTAAATTTTTAACAGCATGAAAAGTCTTAATTACTGCCAAACAACCTCTTTGGCACAGAAAATGTAACTTTTTGAGCATGGAGTCTCATTCCTTCAGAATGTAATTCTTGTTGGAGATTTCAAAAAAATTAAAAATTAAAATAATTGTTTTAACTTTTTCTTTGTTTCTTTCATCTCTCTCTTAATCAAATCTTTCTTTCCATTTCTTTATTTTGCTTTCTGTACATGATTTTACAATGAATTAAATATTCCAATTTATACTTCCTGGTTTAGACTTTGCGTGTCTCAGTGAGAATTCTGCAATCTGATTGGTTGAAGAGTCATGCTGTTGCTTTCCCTGCTGATAAAGGCCACAGATCCCCTGTAGAGGGCACCAGGCTGGATCAGACACCCGATGACAGCAAGTTGCCGTTCAAAAGCCCGCAAAAAGTCTGTGGGGAAGCTGTAAGTGTAGTGAACAGCGAGCGCCGTTCCTTCGCCGCTGAGCGCAAAATCCGGGCCAAAGAATAATTCAGTAACATTATTCTTTACCATGCCTAACAATCATCATTTGAAGTCTCTTCATTGACCCCATTGTTACATTACTTCAACTTTCATAGAACTAGAAACCAGTTATACAATGTCAATTTACAGCATTTAAAAAAAAATCAAACTAACACGCATTGTTTTCTTCTCATACATACGAATTTGCATAGCTTGATTTATAGTAAATAGGTGTCCTGCACTTTTACTTTGTGATGAAGAAGAAATGAGAACAAGGCTGTCACTACACCAAAGTATAATGTTGTTGTGCCTAATATTTAAATTAACAAATGGTAAGAAACTAGAGCACGAACTGAACTGATTGGATTGAATCCTCAAATGAGTTAAATTAACATTTTTAAACAACTGTACCTATTTGATGGAGATGATCAAAGATAAGGGTCGTTCTATACGAAGATCACAGATTCATTTTTTTCCCTCATGGATACAATCATGGAATACAATCTCCAAAACAGAAGTAAAAACCCCGTAATCGCATAAAAAATGGAATTTGATTTATTTAGCCACTATAATCCGATGGTCCTGCCTATACTATGTGCTTTATTGGGGTCATAATAAGTCAACATAGGACTATGGGACTTGCCTGGCCTTTTCCTTTTTGGCTGATCCAATGGTGTTCCTGTTTTAGCTGAAACATCTCGAGCAGCTTGTCGAAGCTGTTTCTGTTCTTTCCTGTATTTCTTTGCCACACTTTGCTGCTTATATTGTTTATTTTTCAATTTATTTGCAAGCTTCACATTGCTAGTTTTCAGCAGCTTGCGAAAATTTGGAACTCTCTTCGTGTTTTTTCTCTGTAACAGAAGACAGATGTTAACATTTCCATGAGACATATAGACTGATGTCTCAGCAAGTTTATTCAGTCAGTAATCCGACAGACCAGGAAGGTTTTTGCTTTGTGCAGTTAATTTATCTCGGCCGGTGCAGTAATAGGGACACTACAACTGTTCTCAGTGCCTGAGGTAGGGAGGAAAAACGGGACAGATTTCACATACCTAATGCTACTCAGCAACTCCCCTTGGGTGTTGTGTGAGGACCAGATCAGGTGTGGCTGTGCTGCCCTCTGTGATCAAACAGCTGGTCAACACTGCAAATGTCTACATGTGACTAATGTTACTTGGGAAGTGGCATGACAGTAACTGGTGCCTATGGAACCCTCCCAAGCAAACATCCAACAACTGGAATTTTTTGAGGATGTAACTGGTAAAATAGATAAGGGAGAACCAGTGGATGTAGTGTATTTGGACTTTCAAAAGGCTTTCGATAAGGTCCCGCATAAGAGATTAGCGTGTAAAGTTAAGGCACATGGGATTGGGGGCAAGGTATTGACTTGGATAGAGAACTGGTTGGCAGACAGAAAGCAAAGAGTTGGAATAAACGGGTCTTTTTCCGAGTGGCAGGCAGTGACTAGTGGGGTACCGCAGGGATCGGTCCTTGGACCCCACCTATTCACAATATATATTAATGATCTAGACAAGGGAACTAGATGTAATATCTCCAAGTTTGCAGACGACACAAAGCTGGGTGGGCGTGTGTGCTGTGAGGAGGATGCCGAGAAACTCCAGGATGATTTGGACAGGTTGGGTGATTGGGCAGAAGCATGGCAGATGCAATATAACGTGGATAAATGCGAGGTTATCCACTTTGGTGTCAAAAACAGGAATGCAAGATTATTATTTGAATGGCAACAGATTGGGAGAAGGGGAAGTGCAACGAGACCTGGGTGTCCTTGTGCACCAGTTGCTGAAGGTAAGCATGCAGGTGCAGCAGGCGGTTAAGAAGGCAAATGGTATGTTGGCCTTCGTAGCGAGAGGGTTTGAGTACAGGAACAAGGATGTCTTGCTGCAGTTGTACAGGGCCTTGGTGAGACCACATCTTGAGTATTGTGTGCAGTTTTGGTCGCCTTATCTGAGGAAGGAGGTTCTTGCCATGGAAGGAGTTCAGCGAAGATTCACCAGGCTGATACCTGGGATGGCAGGAATGACGTATGAGGAGAGATTGGGTCGATTGGGCTTATACTCACTGGAGTTTAGAAGAATGAGAGGGGATCTCATTGAAACTTATAAAATTCTGACAGGACTGGACAGACTAGATGCAGGAAGGATGTTCCCGATGGTCGGGGAGTCCAGAACCAGGGGTCACAGTCTAAGGATAGAAATGAGGAGGAATTTCTTCACCCAGAGAGTGGTGAACCTGTGGAATTCTCTGCCACAGAAGGCAGTAGAGGCCAATTCATTAAATATATTCAAGAAGGAGTTGGATATATTTCTTAAGGCTAAAGGGATCAAGGGATCTGGGGAGAAAGCAGGGACAGGGTTCTGAATTTGGATGATCAGCCATGATCGCATTGAATGGCGGAGCAGGCTAGAGGGGCCGAATGGCCTACTCCTGCTCCTATCTATGTTTCTATGTAACTTCATGTAAGGAAAGGGTGGAGGAACACTTGCAAAAATATAGACATTACTTTATAATGACCATGGTAAAATAAGGTAGGTAACACACATTTGCACTGTTCCGGCTTTAACCACCCATACTACAATGTGCTGAAATGTTTTTAAAATATATACATTACACAAGTGTAATGTTGCCAGTACACACACCCTGTTGGTTTAGCAGGATCCTTTACAAACAGTATACATTTCAAGTGTTGACGGGGTTGGGTGGCGAGAATTGTATCAAATACTTCATTTTCTTCTTATTGGTAAAACAGATTTTCAAACTATAATCTGTGAGAAATAACAGTTTTTATCTGTCTGGGGTGAGGCATACTGTGTGCCATGAGCACTGTTTTGATAATTCTGTATTTTCTATTTGTTGACATACTAACACAATTTCTATTGTCATATAGCAATAAAAAAACGGGTTTCTACAATCAAAGCAATGTTTTCCTTTGACTAACTAGCACTGTCTTTCAATAGCTACGACACAAGGTCCCTGGGAATGTGTCAATAATTGTGGGGTCCTTGGGAATATATCAGTATTTACAAGGGGTCACCCATACAGAAACGTTTTTAAATAACTGCTATAGGATCGTGTTTATTTCAGCAGTTAATTTTGATAACGTTCACCATCCCACAAGATCATTTACATGGGCTTCTGCTGTTGCTCTGCTTTGGCCCAACACCAACTTTTAATCAATGTCAAGCAGGAGGTAGGAAAGGTTAACAGCACCATTATGAGGTCATGAATTGCTGGGGTCACTATACTAAACAGCATCTTATAATAGCAACAGATAATTAATTAGGACATAAATACAGTCACTGAAGTAGTTTGGAATGAGTTACACATTGAAGGAACACATGGATTGTTGTCTATTATAATGCAATAAAATGCAGAAGCCATAGTATTTCTCTGCAATATGAAGGAAATAAATGTTAATATCGCTGCCATTCAAAAAAGTCAATATCGCTGCCATTCAAAACTTGTGGTATAAGAACACTTCTGTCCACGTCACGAGCTAATCACAAGAGTTTACCTTGTAAGAGGTCATACACTTTGGAGTGTAGTCCAAGGCAGTAACATTGAGTTTATCATGCATTCTATCTCTGAAATACAATTCCGGCTTGCAATTCTTTATAATATAAACAGGTGCATTTAATCAGGAAATTTATTCAGTTTCAAGTAAGTTTTCTTCTACATTTCCATCTTTTCTTGGCCAGCACCAGGAGTTACAGCAATCGGCAAACTCCTGCATCTGAATCACATGACTTTAACATGATCTGAAGTTCAATTATAATCGGGGTATTTCACTGTGTCTGTAAGGGATTGGAATTCGATCGAAGGGTTTTGAGAACAGACTTCACACTTCAAGTGTCAAAATATATATCTGTATATTTTATATATATGCATGCTGTTTCTTGTCCTGACTTGAAGGCAGAAATTTATAAGCACTAGGCAATCTGCAAGCTTCCCTCTACTCACCAGCAGGTACTCAGATCTTTGTAATCTGTTTGGAGTCTTATAACTTCACTTGAATACACATTTTTGGTTTGCATGTCACTGCATCTTTAAACTTACTTAAAAACCTTCAGGAAGCACAGGATGGGAGTCAGCTTGGCCACCGCTTTCCGGCTGGAGGAAGAGAGCAAGCAGCAACACATAGGGCAAATGTTCGGGAGCTGCATATAGGGCTGTAAGCAGTCCACCAAGGAAGAAAGCTGCTCACAGGTATCCTTACCCTGCCTATGGGGTATATAGGCCTAGAATCATCTGCCTCCAATTTAGTTAGTAGTAGTGTGTAAGGAGGCTTCTCAAGAGAGGCGATAGGAGAACTTTGCAAACTGTTACAGTCGGGCCTGGAACCCACTGCCTCAAATAGCACTGCATTGTCTGTGGCAGTGAAAGTCATGACACCACTCTCTGGCCTGGAATTTGCGGTGGGTATGGGCCATACTCGTTTGAAATCCACCACAGGTTCGGGATTTCCACATGCGCGAAATCCAGAACTTGGGATCGGTCAACGTATGTGTTGACTGGCCATCCGCACGGCCCACGAAAAAGCAACTGCTGCCACAGAGTTGGGCTATCTGCCCACCGGCTGGCCAGCAATTGCGTACGGAAGTGTTATGGTTGATGCAAACAGACACAGGACCTGTTTGCATCAGCGTAAGGGGATACCTCAGGCATGTTTTCAACATTTTCATCTCAGAAATCATACACATACATGTAGTTGAAGATAAGAGTTTTAATGAAGTCAAAAATTATTTTAAAAATTTAAGTTTTAGTAAAGTTGGTGGAATGAAACTAATTAGGAATTAAATTGTAATTAAATCTGATTTCGGAATTCCATTAAATCTGATTACGGGATTCCCTTAGGAAATGATTAAAATCTAATTCTGTTTTGTGATTGGAGGACCAGGCCGACGTGATCCCAGGTAGGCTTCCGTACCGCCTGTGTCCCTGAGATCCGTGGGCCATTACGCTGCCCTCCGCCTCGCAGCGTCAGACCGCAAGTTTTCGCAGGAGGGCCGCCATGCATAGTCTGGAGGTACGCCTCCGACCGCGATTTTTGGCCCAATGTTTTTCACCTCAGCCTCCTTCCTGGTTTCAGCAGATGACCCATGTAACATCAATCAGTCTGCAGTCAATTCCTGCATCCAGCAGTTCAATGACACCCTCTTCTCAAAGGCCAATGACTATATCAAGTTCCCCGTGGACATCAGAAGCCAGCAGGAAAATGCTGTGGTTTTTGCTACCATTACAAACTTTCCCCAAGTACAGGCGGTGATAGACTGCACCCTTGTTGCCATCAGGACACCTGTCAACAAACCAGGACCCTTGATGAACTGTGAGGAATTTCACTCAACGCTCAGCTGGTCTGTAACCACCGACAAGTTAATGTCACTGCCACCACCACAAGGCTGCAGCTCAGCACTTCCATTTATCTGAGGGAGAGCAGAATGTAGGAGAATTGCAACACAACTGAAGCTCTATTTATTCATTCATTCCCCAGCCTTCTGATGGCGGAGGACATGATGGTGCCAAGAGCCTGAATGGCATGAGTTTGGGCAGCCAAGAGATGCCAGTACTAGTGCCAAAGACTCCTGGAAAGAGGGCCCAATTGCAGCATCCATAAATGGTGATCACACGTTCCATGACAGACTGCAGAGTGCTGATACATTGCACCAGAACCCCCACACAAGCTGGAAGCAGACTTCTCCATAGTCAGACATGTCCACTGCTTTGCGCAAATACTGGTGCACAAGATCGATCTTTCTTTTAAATGCTGAGCCCCTAAAGTCTGCATCTGTCCTCTTCAGCAGAGCAAGGACTTAAGCTCGTCATCCAGCGAGCCATTTCCTGGTCTATCCTTTTCACTCATGTCAGCTCAGTTGTGCTGTGTGAATCACTATGCAGGCCCCTCTAACTCACTATACCAGTCACGGTGCTAGTTTCTGTGCTGGTGCTTGTAAAGGTTGAAACGTGCGATCACGCATCTTTGCAAGAATGGTTCCCTTTAGCTGCAGGGCCCATTCAACAGATGGACCTGGAAAAAGGGGACAGGGACAAGGGTCAGTTTGACCCAGCATTAGCAGACGAGTGGTATTGCAATGCAGCACCAGGTTGCTATGCTGCCTGCATGTGCGATTGTTTGAGGAAAGAACCCTCCGAGGACTGTGAGTTCCTCCAATTCTGGCCTCTTGTGCATCCGATTTCCTTCGCCCCTCCATTGACAGCTGTGCCTTCAGCTGTCTTGGCCCTATGCTCTGGAATTACCTCCCTAAACCTCTCCGCCCCTCTCTCCTCTTTTAAATGCTCATTAATCCTATCTTGTTCACCTGTCCTAATAGCTCCTTGTGTCTCGGTGTCTAATTTTGTCTGACAACGCTCCTGTGAAGCACCTTGGGACATTTTACTATGTTAAAAGTGCTATACAAATGCAAGTTGTTATTATTGTAGTAAGAAAAATAGGTAAGGACTGTAGCCAAACACACTGCTGCACTTGCCCTCCAGCCTTGTCATCTCCAACGCTTTGCATCTTCCTCGTGCCAATAACCTCCAAGGGACTTGACTCTACTGGACCGGGGGATTGGGCGATGGCTGGACTTCTTTCAGTTCTGGTTCGCTACCTTGTGTTGCTTGCTGGCTTATCCTCCAAGAATAGTGGAGGTGAGCTCGTGTGTGGTCCCTTGAAAGGGCTGTGCACATGCGTGAGGTAGCTTCATATAGTGTACATGTTGAGAGGGAAGCAGAAAGTGTGAGCAAGATGGGGAGGTGGTTATGTGCAAGAAAGTGATTTCAATATGAATTATGAAAGCAGATAGCAAAACATTGAAATGCATTCCAGTTGTAATTAGGTAAAAGCAGAAGGCTGTTGGTGCATGTTCTGAGAGCAGCAGTGGTGCAGTGTCTGGTTGCGATTGGAGTACAAGCATGTGCATTGGAGGATGCAAGGGCTGGGTATGCTGAGGGCAAGTGTGTAGTGGCAAGGCACCATTCTGACAAAAAGACATCATGAAATTATTCTCACCTTTGCTGTCCGACTAAGGTCACTGAACTTTTATCAGCACTGCAGCCAGGTCCTTGGCATAATGCTGCAGGCATTGCCATTCTTTGCTACCTCTTTTCAAGCCTGCTGGATCTTCTGCCCAGGCACCCGTCTGTCATCTGATGCGCAGAGGACCTCTGTCTGACCCTCAGCTGCTCCACTAATACTTCCACTGCAGTACTGGTGAAACAGGGTACCCTGGCCTCACAAATTTAAAAATTGCACCCAAAAGACTTCTGAAATTAAAAGAAACCCCTGCACACTAGATGTATCAGTCACTTATCCCCTTCCCCTCACCCCTACCAACCCCCGGCCACAATGACTTCAGAGGATAACTGTAAATGAGTGGTCTTCATTAAATAGACATTTTTAAATGTTTAATTTTTAACCCTCACCATTTTTAAAGCTGAGGATATGCAGCAAAGTGGTATGCAAGATGTACCAGTTGAAGGTAGGCTGACACTCCAGTGCAGTACTGAGGGAGTGCTGCACTGTCGGAGCTGCCGTCTTTCGGATGAGACGTTAAACTGAGGCCCCGTCTGCCCTCTGGACGTAAAAGATCCTATGACACTATTTTGAAGTTCTCCCAGTGTCCTGGGAAATAATTATCTCTTAACCAACATCACTTAAAAAAATGATCTGGTCATTGTCACATTGCTATTTGTGGGACCTTTCTGGGCGCAGATTGGCTGCCGTTTCCTTTATTGGCTACTCTATTTCCTTTATTGGTTTCCTACATTACAACACTGACTACACTTCAAAAAGTACTTCATTGGCTATGAAACGCTTTGGGGCGCCCGGTGGTCGTGAATGGCGCTATATAAATGCAAGTCTTCCTTTCTTTGAATGCCGTGTTTATGTTATTTTTCCGGGGTTTCCGCGGCCCTTTCGTCGGACAAGCAGGAGATCCCCTCACCCCGGCAGTTCATCCAGCGAGGGCCGGCTGATCCAGTTAACCGGCCATTTCCAGGATTTGTTTCGATTGCACATACCGGCCGCCGCTTGCTCCAGGTGAAGCCGTGTGAGCGCAGCTTCACTCGGGGCTCTCCGGCTGTCACAAACCGCTGGGCCCTTCAACACCCCGGCCCGCCCACTTACCGGCCCCATGTTGCACCGACTCTGCTCGCTCGACCACTTCCCGAAGAATTTCAACCACCAGCGGCCTGTGGCGGGGCCGCTCGGTCGCTGGAGCCCCGGCCTGTGGCGGGGCCACTCGGTCGCTGGAGCCCCGGCCTGTGGCGGAGCCGCTCGGTCGCTGGAGCCCCGGCCTGTGGCGGGGCCGCTCGGTCGCTGGAGGCCCGGGAGGAATGGAACGTTCACCGCTTCAAACCAAACGGTTTGGAATCAGAATCACACGTGCCCCCGGATCCATGGAGATACAAACAACGCACAAGCGTCGCCAAGAGTGGCGCGAAAACGTACATTACCGCCTCCCCACCCCTGGAGGACCAAAACCCTCTCATTGGAGGACTAACCTGCTCGACAGCATTTCACTGCATCTTAGAACGTTGGAAACTCTGAGACTAATTGAAACAGAGAGAGCCAGTATTCAGCGATAAGACAGGCGCCACTTAGGAGCGTCTGAAAACAAAAGACCATCTACTTAGAACTTTAAAACTGCCAAATCATTGACAGTGGGAGTGAAACTGCCCCCTATTGACCACTTGATTCAGCAAACTGGTTGAAGAAAATCAGAACTAGTGGTGGAGGAACCTAGAATTTTAGAATGGGGTCCAAACAATTTTCCTTCTGCATCTACCACACCCCGCTGGAGTGCTCTGCCATCAGGACAAGGTCTCTGGGAAAAATTCACAAAGCATATCTAACCCTTCAAGACAATTTGTGCTGTTTGTCCGATGAGCAGAAATTTCTTCCAACTAAATATTGGGAAGACCAAAGCCATTGTTTTCGGTCCCTGCCACAAACTCAGTTTCCGAGCCACCGACTCAATACCTCTCCCTCGCGACTGCCTGAGGCTGAACCAGACAGTTCACAACCTTGGTGTCATATTTGATCCAGAGATGAGCTTCCGACCACATATACGGGCCATCACGAAGACGTGAGGACACCTCTGACACATTGCCCGACTCTGCCCCTGCCTCACCTCGTCTGCTGCTGAAACCCTCATCCATGCCTTTGTTACCTCTAGACTTGACCATTCCAACGCACTTCTGGCCGGCCTCCCACTTTCTACCCTCCGTAAACTTGACATCTAAAATTATGCTGCCCGTCCTAACTCACACCAAGTCCCATTCACCCATCAACCCTGTTCTTGCTGACCTACATTGGCTCCCGGTTAAGCAACATCTCAATTTTAAAATTCTAATCCTTATTTTCAAATCCCTCCATGGCCTCGCCCCTCCCCTCCCTATCTTTGTAATCTTCTCCAAACTTACAACCCTACGGATATCTGCGTTCCTCTAATTCTGGCCTCTTGAGCATCCCCGATTTTAATTCTCTACCATTGACAGCTATGCCTTCAGCTGCCAAGGCCCTAAGCTCTGGAATTCCGTCCCTAAACCTCCACCTCTCTTTCCTCCTTTAAAACACTCCTTAAAACCTACCTTTGACCAAGCTTTTGGTCATCTGTCCTAATATTTCCTTATGTGGCTCGGTGTCAAATTTTGTTTGATAACGCTCCTGGGAATGTTTTACTATGTTAAAGGTGCTATATAAATACAAGTTGTTGTTGCGATTTCTTAGTATCCGAGCCCCCAAGCACCAGTTTATTTTGGGGATTTCAAAATCGG
The DNA here is from genome assembly GCA_030390025.1 of Squalus acanthias. Lineage (NCBI taxonomy): Eukaryota > Metazoa > Chordata > Chondrichthyes > Squaliformes > Squalidae > Squalus > Squalus acanthias. The sequence goes on from CM059438.1 coordinate 36,734,725, forward strand.
CTCTCCTTTTGCATTTGTAATTCAAAACCATCAACTGAATTCACTTTTATTGGCATTGGGATGGATTTTGCGTGGATAAGTTAGCCTCACCGTTATTACGGGGTAAATCGGACAGCGACTCCCAGCGTCTGCACATGCGCAGTTAAACGCAGAAATCCGAAAGTTGCTGTCAGATACCCCACTCCTCCACAGGGTGCGCTGTTACAGTCCTCGCCGATAGACTCGGCACCAAAATGAATGCAATGGCGTGAACTTGGGGTAGTTCCCCACTAAAGACGGCACAAAATCATTATCAAGGAACATAAAACAAAATAGTAAAACATTTTATAGGCACATCAATAAAAAAGGTTGGAATGGGAATAGGGCCATTAAGGGATAGTCAGGACAATACCACAGGTAACGATAGAGAGATGGCAGAAATATTAAATAATTATTTTGCTTCAGTATTTACCAGGGAGGTAGAACAGGTGGACATGACATTGGATGATGAGGTCAGTAATGAGATAAGTGCATTTAAAATTAAAAAAATGGAATATATTAAATAAATTAATCAAACTCAGGATAAAACCCCTGGTCCGGATGGATTGCATCCATGCATTTTAAAAGAATCTAGGGAAAAGATAGCAGAGGTATTACTACGCATATTTAATAATTCGTTAGAAAAAGGTATAGTGCCAGAGGACTGGCGGATAGCTAACGTAATACCGATATTTAAGAAGGGGGATAGAACATTTCCAGGGAAATATAGACCAGTCTGCTTAACATCGGTGGTAGGAAAAATAATGGAATCCCTACTAAAGGAGAAAATAGAAGAAAATCTAGAAACCAAAAATAGAATAATGAATAGTCAGCATAGATTTCAAAAGAGAAAGTCTTGCTTGACCAACCTTATTGAATTTTTTGAAGAGGTAACAGAGAGTAGACAATGGTCCTTGTACATGAGTCACTGAAAGTGAATGTGCAGGTGCAGGTGCAGCAAGCCATTAGGAAGGCAAATTGTATGCTGGCCTTCATTACAAGAGGATTTGAGTACAGGAGTAAAGAAGTCTTACTCCAATTATATAGGGCCTTGGTGAGACCACACCTGGAGTACTGTGTACAATTTTGGTCTCCTTACCTAAGGAAGGATATACTTGCCATAGAGGGAGTGCAATGAAGGTTCATGAGATTGATTCCTGGGATGGCGGGACTGTCGTATGAGAAGAGATTGAGTAAACTAGGCCTGTATTCTCTTGAATTCAGAAGAATGAGAGGGGATCTCATTGAAGCATACAAAATTATTACAGGGCTTGATAGGGTGGATGCTGGGAGAATGTTTCCCTTGGCTGGGGAGTCTAGAACCAGGGGCCACAGCCTCAAGATAAAGGGTAGGCCATTCAGGACTGAGATGAGAAGAAATTTCTTCACAGAGGGTGCTGAATCTTTGGAATTCTCTATCCCAGAGGGCTGTGAAGGCTCAGTCATTGGGTATATTCAAAACAGAAGTCGATAGATTTCTGACTAGTAAGGGCATCAATAGATATGGCGATAGGGCTGGTGAATGGAATTGAGGCAGATCATCAGCTATGATCTCATTGAATGGCGGAGCAGGCTCGAAGGGCCGAATGGCCTACTCCTGCTCCTAGTTCTTATGGTAATGCAATAGATGTAATTTAACTGGCTTTTTAATACTGAGGAGGACAGCAACAAGTTACAGGAGGACATTAATAAACTTGCAGAATAGGCATATAATTGGCAAATGAAGTTCAACACAGATAAATGTGAGGTATTACATTTTGGTAGGAAGAATAGGGAGGTCACATATCACTTGGAGGGTGCGAGTCTAGGTGGGGTAGAGGAACAAAGGGATCTCGGAGTAAAAATACACAAATCAAAAGTTGCGACGCAGGTTAGCAAGGCCATAAAAAAAGCAAACCAAGCACTAGGGTTTCTTTCTAGAGGGATAGAATTGAAAAGTAGGGAAGTTATGCTAAATCTGTGTCAAACCTTGGTTAGAGTACTGCGTACAGTTCTGGTCGCCATATTATAAAAAGGATAGAGGCACTGGAGAGGGTGCAGAGAAGATTTACAAGGATGATACCAGAAATGCAAGGGTATACATATCAGGAAAGGATGAACAGGCTGGGTCTCTTTTGAAAAAAGGCTGAGGGGTGACCTAATAGAGGTCTTTAAAATTATCAAAGATTTTGATAGAGTGGATACAGAGAGAATGTTTCCACTTGTGGGGAAGAGCATAACTAGAGGCCATCAATATAAGATAGTCACCAAGAAATCCAATAGGGAATTCAGAAGAAACTGCTTTACCCAAAGAGTGGAGAGAATGTGGAACTCGCTACGACAGGGAGTGGTTGAATCGAATAGTATAGACGCATTTAAGGGGAGGCTGGACAAACATACGAGGGAGAAGGGAAATAGAGAGTTATGCTGATAGATTTAGATGAGGAAAGACGGGAGGAGGCTCGAGTGGAGCATAAACACCGGCATGGACTGGTTGGGCCGAATGGCCTGTTTCTGTGGCATATATCCTATGTAAATTGGTAAGGCTGGTGCATTCAGGAGTAAGTGAATTTTTAACAGTGTGATAACTGATAATTACTACTGAACAACCTCTTTGGCCCTGAAAATTTAATTTTACAAGTGTGGAGTCTCATTCCTTCAGAATTTAATTAGTTTTTTAAATTAAAAAAACTTTTTTTGACTATCTTTTCTCTCCTAATCCCATCTGTTTGCCCAATCTGTATTCCACTTTCTGTACATTATTTAAATCCTTCCTGCTTCATACATACTGGTTTAGACTGTCTGAGGATTCTTCAATCCGATTGGTTGAACAGCCTCACTGTTTCTTGTCCTGGCCACAGATGTCCTGTAGAGGGTGTACGCTGGAACAGACGCCGGATTAGAACAAGTCTCCACTTTAAAGCCCGCGAATACTTTGTGGGCAGCCCTCAGCAAGGGGAGCAGCGAGCGCCGTTTCTTCACCACTGACCTCAAAAGCCGGGCCAATGTATTTCTACTAGTGGATCTTCCATGGCATTGCTCACAATCTGCAGCACAGTCATGAGGTTTCACTGTTTAACTTAGCCTGTCCTTTTAAAGCCACTGCTTAAGTACTCCTTCCAGAGAAGTGGTCCAGGGAACCGTAGCTTCTTGTCACTTATATAACAGTTTACAGAGCTATCTTTTTTCATAACACAAAACTCTATTATTTTGTTAAGAATCTATTACATCAGCTCTGTGGACGACTTATAATGGCTCCAGCAAGCATAATTGAGAGTGGAAATTCTCGTGCCTTGATTTCTCTATATTGGAGGAAATCCACATAGCTGGCTGCTATGCCAATTTCCACTTCAAGGTGGGTACATTACCTCCGTCTCGGTCAGGGGTGTCAAACCCAATTTATATGGTGAGCCTGATGAGACATCCTGGCACTAGGCATGGGCCACATTCAGCAAACGTCATTTGGACACACTGGGGTATGCATTTCGCCCATGTTTTAGACATAAAATGGACACAATGTATGCCAATTTTTGGTGGCGAGGTCCCGCACATAATCTTCACCGACAGCATGGCCGCCACCATATTGGTCCTCACTGTTTTTAGGCGCACCTGGTGGCTAGCCTGAAATCAGCGTGGGATCAATTTAAATATGCAAAAAAAAAAGTTCTGCGTCTGTTTCAGGACCCTTCTGCAAAATGTGTGAAAAATTACGTGGAGTATGCGCCGTGCAAGCTCGGACTAGTTTTTTCCTAGTTCTACAGAGGCTTAAACAGTTTAAGAAAGGGTAGGGAAAGTTTTAAAAACTAAAATTTTTTTATTTTTTTTTAAACTTTGCCTTCTGTGGAGCCAGGAGGAGAAGTGCTGAAATAACAACAGAAAATGCTGGAAACACTCAGCAGGCCAGGCAGCATCCGTGGAGAGAGAAACAGAGTTACCGTTTCAGGTCAGAGACCCTTCGTCAGAACTGGAAAAAGTTGGAGATGTAACAGATTTTAAGCAGGTGCAGAGGCAGGGAAAGGGGGGCGGGGAGGAAGGAACCGAAGGGATAGTCTGTGCTAGGGTGGAAGGCAGGAGAGATTAAATGTTGCAAATGAGGATGGCAGAATCAACAGCTGCCGCCTGAAAAAATGGGGTGGGGGGGGGGGTTATAGTCTGAAATTGTTGAACTCAATGTTGAACGTCCAGAAGGCTGTAAAGTGCTCCTCAGTTTCCGCAGCATGACTGTGGGGCACTGCTGGCCCATACTCAGCTCACCTTCATTTTCCTCGACCCCCACCTTGCAGGATTTATCGGCAATGCAGCAGGCCCAAATTTGATTCGCAACATCGGTCGAGCGGCTTCTGGAGACGTGACAGACACCTGCTGCTCACCTCTATTATTACAATGAGGCCAGAGGCCCAATTGCAGATGAGCCTCAGGCCCCGACTTCTGACGCAAGCTTGAATTTCCACCCCTCTATTTCTGCAAGGTTTAGCATGTAGTTCAAAAATTCCTCAGAAAATGGTTTTGACGATGACAGCTATTTTGTGGGCAATCACAGCGCGTCTTAATAGCATCACTTACATGGCGAGCATTAGCAAACATTGACTGCTGCTTTTTAAACGATGGTGCTAACTCAGAAAATGTATCTTTATGTAACTTTTCTGTGTACAAATCATTACTCACCATGGTTTGCTTCACTGTGTCTTTGAATGTTGTATTTTCAGCACAGCTACCTGTTGCTTACAAATCAAGAACGTGGACCTTCCACTCATGTTCACAAAGAAATCTGAAATTAATTTGATAATTCATGTGAATGTTCTGGTAATTTACCTAACTGGCGCAGAGTGTGACCTGAGTTACAAACTGTAGTTTGAGAGGGAGTACAAAAGTTAGTGAAGACAATTGTCAGTGCTTAAAAAAATTATTTTTGTTTCTGAAAAAAGCTAGATTTTTTGTAACTCAAGCCCTGAAGCTGGTAGTAATTGTTTTTCTCAACTGAATCGGTAGCATGGGTTCGGTTGAGGCAAAATAGCTACTTTATTTTTAAAATTAAAACTTTGTATTGTTAGATTTATCATCACCATTAGTAAAGTAAATGGTGGAAATAATATCAATGGATTTAGGCATGAACACATCTGCCTCTGAGATTTATGGATTTGTATCATTAAAATCTCAGCCACCAAGACAGTCTCCCCCTCCAATCCCATCTTTCAGTTGTTCCCCTTTGGAATCCCCTACATCACAGCCACAAAGTCATAATAATTGTGTAGTTGTAACAAAATCACCGATAAATCAGCATTTTTCTTTCGAACTAGAGTGCAACTCCAGCATTCTGTATACTAATTGTTTGTTGAGTTTTCTGCTTCCCTCTCTCTGCATTCTATTTTAAAGAGTGAGCTTATTGGGCTACTAGACCCAAGTTATTTTAGCTCAGCCTGTTCTGAATGGACTTAATTTTCAAGCTCACCTTTTCCTATGCTTCCAATTCAAACAAAAAGGGGAAGTGCCCAGAAGGCAGTGTGCTGCTACTCTGACATACTGTACAATACCAACTGTAGGATCCAGATTATCAACTACTCCAAAAATAGTTTATACCTGGACCTAACAAAACCTAAAACCAAGGCTGATTTGACTTTCTAAGCAGGCTATGCAGGATTGACGTGCACAAGAGATAAATAACCAAATCAATTCACATTACATTTTTGAAAAAAATATTCAATCTATCTCGCTATCGTGCCAAACATTTAACAAAAGAATAAATGGAAGAGTAAGATTGGTGCAAAATTTAAAAAGAGCAGTTCTCTTGGGTTGTTAGAAGCAGTGCTTGGGAGATTTCATATCCCATTCCAGGAAACTTGGCAACCCTGAACACAGCAAAGGCCAGATGAAACTGTTCCGCAGACCATACATTCGACACCCCTGGTCTAGGTGGGCTGCATATTGAGTGTTCGATTCAAGGTTTCCCTGATGTTGGAAAGAGTTAATATTGATTACTGAGCTAATTGTTCGGGATTGCCGTCTAGCCCACCAGAGTTGCTTTGTTTCACATATGTTTACACATCAGGAAAACTGGTCATGCAGACGGTGCCTTTCAACCCTTTTTTGATTGATATATTTAACTATTCTGAAGTTACCCCCTTTTGATCTATCTTGGTGCCAGTTTGGACTTCATAGCAATGAAGGGATATAAGTGCCTGGTGTCTTTAGTGCATAACCACTTCACAAGGTCGTTGAATGAGCTGGGGTTAATTGGTGAATATCTAAATTGACACAGAACCTTTTCAGCACAGGTGTGTGTTCCAAGTTACTAGAATTTAGTTGTGAACTGGATTTAAAATGCAGAGGATAAATCAATAATTCTTCTATTGCAATTAGTAAAATCTGCTGTTTGCACACTGGCTTCTATTTAATTTTAATTCGCAATAACCTGATTTGTAGTTGATAGCCTGAAATGTGTGATCTGTTAGTGTTATTTGTCTATCAGATGCAAAGATTACAAGAGTAAAAAGCATCTCATATTATTTCCAATAAACTTATCAGCAGCATAAGGGATTCATTGTTCACCCTGGGCATATTACCGCCCAGATTACTTTGAGCACAAAATTATGTTTTGGCTCATATGAAGCATACACCTGTGGAGACAGTCCTTTCTGCTGGACACCAGAACAAGTTCTCTGGTGAGATTCTGAATCACAATAATTATAAATGCATTACCAACCCCCAATCCCCCACCATCAACATCCTGGTGGTCACCATTGACCAGAAACTTAACTGGACTAGCCACATAAATACTGTGGCAACAAGAGCAGGTCAGAGGCTGGGTATTCTGTGGCAAGTCTCTCACCTCCTTGCTCCCCAAAGCCTTTCCACCATCTACAAGGCACAAGTCAGGAGTGTGATGGAATATTCTCCACTTGCCTAGATGAGTACAGCTTCAACAACACAAGAGGCTCGACACCATCCAGGACAAAGCAGCCCGCTTGATTGGCACCCCATCCACCACCTAAAACATTCACTCCCTCCACCACCGGCGTACCGTGGCTGCAGTGTGTACCATCTACAAGATGCATTGCAGCAACTCGGCAAGGCTTCTTTGGCAGCACCTTCCAAACCCACGACCTCTACCACCTAGAAGGACAAGGGTAGCAGGCACATGGGAACATCACCTGCAAGTTCCCCTCCAAGTTACACACCATCCTGACTTGGAAATATATCGTCAGTCCTTCATCGTCACTGGGTCAAAATCCTGGAACTCCCTTCCTAACAGCACTGTGGGAGTACCTTCACCACACGGACTGCAGCAGTTCAAAAGGCGGCTCACCACCACTTTCTCGAGGGCAATTAGGGATGGGCAATAAATACTGGCCTTGCCAGCGATGCCCACATCCCAGAACGAATAAAAAAAAAGTGCATAAGTGAAGTTCCAGAGCTTTCCTACAGGGAGAGGATTTCCCAAGACAAGTCATTCCAAATCTACCTGGTAGTGGCCAGCTGAACATGGCCAAAGATCTGCCACCAGGTCACCTTTCAGCTGGAGTGCTCAGGGAGACCCAAAGAACATATGAAAAAAAAAGGAAATAACTGTAAAATTCATCTGACCTCCTTTCATTAGCCAAGAGTTATGTGAATACCTAAATCAATGGAAATTCAAAACTAACTAATGTGCTCAACACCACAACGTGGCCTGCTGATAGCTATTGAAGAAATGTGCAGCGTCGCAGGCTTTTAATAAGACACTGTTCACTACACTAGAAAGCTCTGCTGAAGTGGAAACATAATTTTACTTGATTTTACTGATGTTAGATAGCAACAGCCTAATATTGTGGAAATATTAAAAATCAGACCCACATACAAAAAAGACAGGGAGAAGAACACAGGCAAGAAGAACTGCCTCTAAGAGGGAATGACAAATGGGTCTTTTTGCTTATTGCCTCACAGAACCAACTACTGAACACTTACCCATGTGATGCTACACGTCCTATTTGGAGAACACCAAATAGGATAATCCTATTGAAAGTTATGCAAAACTGAAAAAGCACACATTTGAAGGCACTTGACTTCATACTTTATTTACATGTGAAACTGGTATCTAGTGGTATTAGCTGTGGACTGTTTCCCTTCTATTTACAATCAATTTGCATATACATTACATCTGTAGTCAGTACGAAATCTGTACAATAGAAAGCAAGATAAAGAATTTCATTCAACTAAATGAAAGGATATATAAATAAAAAATCTTATAATTCAAACAAAGTATTTTGCACTCAATCTGTAGTACACTATTGTTTATGTAACATGCCAATTCCTTTAATAGAGACTTCAAAACAAACTAGAAGGTAAAAATTCCTACACAATTCATATTTTTACACTCCAATAAGATAATTTGCAATACAGGGAATACAGGAACTGGTTTTGCTAAGAATACAAGAAAATAAAGTACAAATCCTTTCAAATAAAAAAGAAACAAAAGTGTAAGAAAGTATACTTTATAATCTGCACACGAGACAAATCTCAAATTTACACAAACATCTGTCACCACACTCATTGCAGAAATTACAAGTCAGGTTAGAAAAAAGCCTGATAATTAGCCCTCTGCCCTTTTGTGATTACTGACAAATAATCTCACTTTATCATTCCATTGTGAGCAGACAAGAGTCTTGAGCAATGTAATATAGCACACATTGCTACAGCTTGTAGCTGTCATCAGTTTATCATCACCTGATTTGAAATAAAAGTTATTGAATGTTATCATGGTTACATTCCAAGACTTGTGCAAAGCACTGTGCCATTTTGGAGTTTTCTGTATTGCACATCATAAAACATACACAGTTACGAAAGTCAAGCCCACAGCACCTGTCTGAGGACAATCACAAAGGCTTCATCAGCTGAGAGACACTGACTTTTAACTGTAGTAGTACAATATTTGGAAGTTTCTAAACTTGGACGTTTCACAGTTCTACCATTCTGCTTGCAGTTCACCCCTAGGCCTGGAAATGATACAACACCCCTATTTCCACTGTTGAAAGCACCAGAAAAGCAGCTAATTACTGAAATGAAGGTCAGTGAAAATATTTGTAGTACAATTCAGTAATTGAATAAAAAAATGCCACAGTTCAGTAATTGAATAAAAAAGATCCTTCTCAGGTTTACAAGAAACAGGAAATGCCTGGAAATATTAAAGAGGATGTTGTGGAATATTTCAAACCAAGCACCTTTGCAGGTTGCTAACAGGAATGGTGGTTCTGTAAAGCAGAACAGTACTGGTTTTGATGCTCTCTCAGCCTGGGCCTTTTACTTCAGAATCTTAGAAAGCAAAATGACCACATTAAAAAGTAAAAACCAGCTATTTCCCAAACAGGACTATCACTAAAAAACTACACATAATGGAGGAAAGTAATTCAAAATCCATTTGGTCCACATTAGGTAGTTTCTGGGAATCAGCTGGCTTTGGAGGTATTCTGTGCACCAAAAAAAGTGTACAGCAAGCTGGTTGGTCTATAAGTGCTCAGAAATTTTACATCTCAGTTTTCAATCAGCTAATAAATGCAGAATAAACTACTTTGCACAGGACTCGATTTTTCCTTTAATACTGACATTAGTGTAAACATTTCTTCATTTTGTTGGACGCAAGCCACGAAAGGATCGACTGCACCAAAACACTCTTCCCATCAATGAGGATGACATACACAGATCTTTGGGTCATTCGCAGTCCAACAATATTCAGTTCTTTAACTCCAACAGACATCAATTTTAAATAGATGCACTGAAGAAATTTCCATATAATATTGCTACACCATTAATGCTAACAAACTCCTGCTCACTGACTGTCGCAAACATCAAATGTCCTCAAAGGAATATTAACTTTTCAGGGCAGGGCTGTGATTTTTCTCAACTTCCTTGTTTTCCTTCATCAGTGAAGCAAACACCTGCAGATTATAAAAGGAAAGAATGAGACTTTTTGTACAAATGGCCAAAAACTAAGTCTGATTTACAAATTAACTTGAGAATGGAGGTGCACTGCAGCATTAATAATTACTGTAATTATGTACTTAAGGAATCAAATGGCAGATAAAACCCCCCTTGGTCCTGAACCCAGCAGACTCCAAAACAATAGTGAACTTAATGAGAAAAGTCTACTCCACGCCAGAGTCTACCTTGGACAATATTGGAGAGATGCATCATGCACAGTTACAAGATCCTTGCCAGAGTAGCACCATAAGAGTTGCTAGTGTTTAAACCAGGCCTCGACCATTAATGCAAAAGCAAAATACTGCAGATGCTGGAAATCTGAAATAAAAACAGAAAATGCTGGAAATACTCAGCAGGTCAGGCAGCATCTGTGGAGTGAGAAACAGTTAATGCTTCAGGTCGATGGCCCTTCGTCAGAACTGGAAAAAGTTGGAGATGCAACAGGTTTTTAAGCAAGTGTAGGGGCAGGGAAGGAAAGAACAAAAGGCAAGGTCTGACAGGATGGAAGGCAGGAGAGATTAAAAGACAAAAGGGATGATGGTGCAAAGCAAAAGGAGATGGTAATGGGACAAGTTAAGAAACAAAATATGACTCAATGACACAACGATCGACAACTGCCATGAGAGAGAGAGAAAAAAAATAATAGGGGCAGAGGTTATGGTCTGAAATTTTTGAACCGATGTTGAGTCCAGAAGGCTGTAAAGTGCCTAATCGAAGGATGAGGAGCTGTTCCTCGAGCTTACGTTGAGCTTCATTGGAACAGTGTAAGAGGCCTAGGACGGAGAGGTCAGAGTGGGAGTGGAGCAGAGAATTAAAGTGACAGGCGACCGGAAGCTTGGGTTCACCCTTACGGACTGAACGGAGGTATTCCACAAAGCGGTCACCCAATCTGCGTTTGGTCTCCCCAATGTAGAGGAGACCGCATCGTGAGCAGCGAATACAGTATACTAAATTGTAAGAAGTACAAGTAAATCGCGGTTTCATTTGGAAGGAGTGTTTGGGGCCCTGGACAGTGGGAAGGGAGGAGGTAAAAGGGCAGGTTTTGCATCTCCTGCGCTTGCATGGGAAGGTGCCAGGCGAAGGGGAATTGGGGGTGAGAGAGGAGTGGACCAGGGTGTCGCGGAGGGAGCAGTCCCTTCGGAATGCTGAAAGGGGAGGTGAGGGGAAGTTGTGTTTGGTGGTGGGATCACGCTAAAGGTGGCGGAAATGGCAGCGGATGATCCGCTGAATGTGGAGGCTGGTGGGGTGAAAGGTGAGGACAAGGGGAACCCTATCGTGGTTCTGGGAGGGAGGGGGAAGGGGTGAGGGCAGAAGTGCGGGAAATAGAACGGAAACGGTCAACGGCTGTGTCAACCACTGTAGAGGGGAATCCTCGGTTGAGGAAAAAGGAAGACACGTCGGAAGCACTAGTATGGAAGGTGGCATAGTCAGAGCAGATGCGGCGGAGATGGAGAAACTGGGAGAACGGAAGAGAGTCCTTACAGGAAGCGGGGTAGGAGGAAGTGTAGTCCAGGTAGCTGTGGGAGTAAGTGGGCTTGTAGTGGATGTTTGTCAATAGCCTATACCCAGAGATGGAGACAGAGAAGTCGAGGAAGGGAAGGGAAGAGTCAGAGATGGACCATGTGAAGGTGAGGGAAGGGTTGAAATTGGAAGCAAAGTGAATGAAATTTTCTAGTTCAGGGCGAGAGCAGGAAACGGCACCGATACAGTCATCAATGTACTGGAAAAAGAGGTGAGGGAGGGGACCCGAGTAGGACTGGAACAAAGAATGTTCCACATATCCCACGAAAAGACAGACATAGCTAGGACCCATGCAGGTTCCCATAGCAACACCTTTAATTTGGAGGAAGTGAGTGGAGTCAATGGAGGAGTTGTTCAATGTGAGAACTAGTTCAGCCAAGCGAAGGAGGGTGGTTAATGTTAATGGCTGCGCTTCAACATTCTGCATCAATCCAGATGGAGAGCCAGCAGCAAAGCTTCACATATCGCTCCTCTTCTCTGTTAAACGCTCTCAGATAACTACTGGAGGATAGGAGGAAGGGGGAAAAACACACGTTCCTCATCTCCCAGTGGAGATATCCCTCTGGTTGCTGGAATGTCCATTCACTTGCATCACAAGCAGAGATAATTTCTAACTTGTCAGTTAGTACCCCAGCACAAATTGAAGTCGGATTTTCTGTGCACTTAGTAACCAGAGTCAATTCTGAAAGGCCCTTTCCCTCGCCATATTTGCCTCTGACTGCAGTGTTATAGCTTATAACATAAAAATAATAGTTTCTTTGGCCAGCTGCTGTTTCACACATTTTTAGAGGTGATTGATTTTTATAGTAGAACACTACTGAAACATAGAATTTAATAAACAGTTGTCTCTACACATTCAACTGTTGATGCTAATAAATTTCTATTCTAAACAATTTTTACATTAAAAAATACTATATTCATCACAACCAGTACAGTACTTTCAGAACCAAAGGAAAATACTGTGGATACTGGAAATCTGAAATAAAAACTGAAAATGCTGGAAATACTCAGCAGGTCAGGCAGCATCTGTGGAGAGAGAGACAGAGTCAATGTTTCAGGTCGATGACCTTTCATCAGAATTGGAAGATGTTAGCGATGAACAGCTTTTAAGTAAGAACATTATTTTCAGACTACAAAAATAGTCAATCAACAGCCCAACCTCGCTGTCCTTTTCCACCCGAGCTGAGCTTCCAAGTCCATACCCTCTCCATCACCAAGACCGCCTACTTCCACCTCCGTAACTTCACCTATTTCCACCCCGCCTCAGCCCATCTGCTGCTGAAACCCTCATCCACACTTTTGTTACCTCCAGACTCAACTATTCCCAACGCTCTCCTGGCCAGGAACCCAGCTTCCACCCTCCATAAACCTGAGCTCAACCAAAACTCTGCTACCTGTATCCTAACCTGCAGCAAGAACCGATTATTCATCACCCGTGATTACCGGCCTATATTGGCTCCCGGTCCACCAATGCCTCAATTTTTAAATTCTCATCCTCGTGTTCAAATCCCTCCATGGCCTTGCCCCACCCTATCTCTAACCTCCTCCAGCCCTACAACCCTCCGAGAACTCTGCATTCCTCCAACTCTGGCCTCTTGTCTATCCCCCACTTTCTTTGCCTCACCATTGGCGGCCGTGCCTTCAGCTGTCTAGGCCCTAAGCTCTGGAATTTCATCCCTAAAACTCTCCACCTCTCTCTCCTCCATGAAGACGCTCCTTAAAAACTTGTTTAAACTGGAAAAACATGTTGCGGAGAGATATAAAAGGCACCTCAGGCTGGAAAGACAAAATCCCTTCAAACCCTTCATCTCCCATTTTGCTTCAGATAATTATAATTTTCATCATCTTGCTATTTGCAATCATCAGAAATACTGAAACTTCCTACCACATTTCATCTTATCCCATGGGATTAAATATTCTTTGAGTAAACCCTCTGTGGCTCTCATCATTCATCCCACTTTTTTTTCCTTCACTTCACCCTGCCCCGTCTCTTCCCTTCTTACATTATCTTTGCTCCACATTCATCGCCTCCTAATGACAATTATTCAAATTACTTCATATGATACCATCACTCTTGCTTTTCCTCCCAACTGTGTAATTACTGTATCCTGCTCTCTACTGCATCTCAGCAAGCTTTCCTCTTCTCTTTTCCCATAGGTTTTACCCAAAGGCCCCATCGCAGGAATGTAATTTCTAACTTTATTTAGCATATACCCTATTACTGCTCATGTCCAAATGATTAGTCTCAGGTAGGACTGAAGATTAATCAAGTGACTAATGTACAGAAAGACCGCTCTGTTAATCCATAATGAACAATGGTGCCACGAGTGCAACATATGCATGCGAAAACCATAATTGACCATTGCAATTCCAGCTCATACAAGCTCTATAATTTCAATGAAACACCGATATACAAACACATTTTTGTACAAAGTGCCCATTTTCACCCTCTTAAATTAAAAGAACAGATGTGATTCTGTTAGAAGGTCTATCAAGGAGTTAAAATGATGCCATAAGCTATAAACTGAAGAACATGGATAAGAACCTTAAGAGGGAGCCTGAGTTTGTGACAGCCTGAAAATGATAGCATGAGAAGAGATTGCCTGTCTCATTAACATCCATCACAAGTGAAGCAAGAACAAATAATGTGGCTCTTACTACTGCATCAAAACTTCAGAGTTTGATCAGTAATTATTAGGGACTTGAGTATTGTAATTATGCCCGATGATTTGAGAAAGGAAGTCAGGACTACATCCTGCCATTCACTGTACTCAACCTTGAAAACCTCCCAAAATTTTAGGAATATATCCATAAACATACATACAAGGTTACAACCATAATAAAATGGGCACAAGATGGATGTGAGCTATGAAAGCAGAAAGCATAGACACAAGTTACACAGAAATACAATCAGGAGAGTTTCATTATTAAACTGCTGCATGGTATTTAAGGGGATATTACTTCACAGGAAAATGTGATAAATATAAAGGCTGAAAACATTTCCATCATTACTTGTCAATTCAGAAGGCTCTGATCATTTGTGCAATATACCTATTGCTGTCAGTTACAAAATCCTACACAAGTAAAACTAAAACCAGTAACAAATACCCAAATCTTTCCATTTCAGAGAACACACTAGATTATATTTCAAAGCAGTAACACACCTAGTGTGCTTGAGAATATGTAAATTATTCACGCTTTGCTCTTATAGTTTATGTTATAAGTGACTGCAGATTGCTTTGAGACATACCAAAGCCTGTATTGTTGTTGAAATAAAGGTCTTCACATATCAAGCATTTTCCACATTAATTATGCATTCTGTACCAGTAATTGTCGTGAACTAAACACTCAATACTTAATCAGCTAACTATGCATTTCTTCACCTGTGTCCATTTTTTGTTACTGCTGTGCATCTGAACAGTAGTGATGCAAGCAAAAAGCTTTTCTGATGTGATGTCTTCAGGCAGTTTGGTAAGGAATTGAGCTATATGAATAAAGTCCATTTGCACTAAAATGTCCTCATACAATTTGAGGATGCCCAACGCTGTCCGAAAAAGGAACTCTTCCCCATCACGGCAAAAGACATCCCAGACTCGACAAGCCAGGTCCAGAGGCAGTGACTTACTATAGAGTGTAAATATCCTGCAATTTAAAGAATACAACAATCAAAAGAACAGTGTAATAGTGGCTGCTGTAGCCATGCACCATTCAAACAAGTAATACGATGCAGTCCGTACTATGCATTACAAATTACATATACTCGTGCAAGGAATGGAATAAAAGGATTGGAATAAAATTTGATCAGTTTTGCTGAACTATTTCAAAAGGTTAAACACTTAGTCTGGATATCAATCTGTCAACAAATAGTGCACACTGACCCTAAACTGCAAAATTTTCAATATTACTGAAAATTCAACATCCAAACAAATGATTATTGCACTTACCAGTCTATAAGGTAGATATCTGGAGTCAAATTATTTTTCGTGAAGTGTGTAAAAAGTTTTGGAAGATTTTCTTCAAAAAACACTTCAAATGATGCAAAATATTTCAGCATCTGAGGAGAAGAATATTTGTTCATTTTTTTTAGATTTCAGTCGTTGAAGTGAATATTTAAAATACTTGTCAACCAATTTTATCATGTATGATTAAAAAAAGTTACTTTTTTTAATAAATGATTTGTCTTGAAAGGAATACTGTACTCAGCATTGGCTCACAAAAATCAAGTTCTGAACCTTTCTCTGTATTTGACCTTTAAATCCGATTAAATTAAAATTGGGGTGATTACGGCCAGACTACAGTGCGCAAAAACAACCCACAATGACACAAGAATGCTGGATACCAGCTTCATTGTTAAACTGAGTTGACCTGAGCAGTTACTATAATGACATATTGTACTCTCAGTGGGCAGTCCATTTCATTAAAAGGAAAAGATTACCCTCTGGGAGAGTAGTGCGCCATCATATGGTTCACAGTTACGATTTTTATGAGTATTCCTTTGATTTTTTTCTTGTTTTTCTCCCCCTGTCCCATGAAGGTGTTCACTCATTTATGAGGGATCATTCCACAGGTCCTGTCAGACATGCTGCTTTGCCCAATTTTCACTGGAGCCTAGACAATGAGAGTGTTGTCATGCCATTTGACTTGTGGGAGGGATTACAGCCAAATCCAATCTGTCCTCACCTGAAGTTCACACACATACTTTTCAGGAGAGGTCATGAAATAGCAAACAAGAGCAAGAAAGCCTGATTTTGTCCCCCGCCCAGTCCAGGGATGCGCAGGTCATTATATCATCCCCATTTTTGCCATGGCCAACATCTGCTAAATCAAGGAATGAAGTGGGACCTTCATGATCCATATGCTTCATTACTGCACCATGTTGTACACTTAGTTATTGAACCTCTAGTTTTCAAGGATTTTTTCCTCAAATATTTTATCACTTGAGTTCTCTTGCATTCCAATTACCTTCTCTCCATATAACTTCTAATACTCAAATGAAGTTTTTAAATGGTGCATTCATTAATATTTTGGTGACATGTTCAATGCATGTTTTGCCACGGTACAGTATGATGTGTTTGCAGGTGGGATTTCCCCATGCTGTGCACCCCCTGATCAAGTCAGCAGGAGAAACGAGCCACAGAGGCTAACATCCCTCCTCCCACAGGGAGGGAGCAAAAGCAGAAAGAGAAAAGGCAATAAGCACACCATCTTGTGGCTCCACAGCAGAGAAGTGAGAGCAGACTTTTCTAACCAATTATATCACGAGTGCCATGTGACATAAATTCTCCTGAATTATCAACCTTAGTGTTGTTTGACCTCTCTGCCGGACTCCCACACGTGACCATTTTTTAAGACATTTGCTGAATGGTCGAGGAATGGTGCGACTTTAACAAAAGGGGAAATCATACTAATGCATAACATGATACAACTGCGCATGTTACAATTGTTACGATTTTGTGGCTTAAACAGACGTTTTTCCTACAGCGCATCTGAAACAAACCCAATGCCATTGGTTTGAGGTAGCATCAGCCCTTCCATATGCAACAAAAATAGCATCAAGTAATCTTGTCATCCGTTTCAAGATATCTGTGCACTGCAATGTCCTTACCATGCCATGATCCACACGGAAAAAGGCCAGCTGACAGGGTTTGTTCAATAGGTTGGCGAAAGCTATGAAAGCATCTGCTTCTTCCAAATTAAGGATAAGCACTGCTGCAACAAAGGACATTCCTTGGACCTGCAGGAAATGGCATGTTTATGACTAATTGCTTTATTGAAGTTTATCAACTTATGATCTGGCTTCCACATTGCCGTGTCAGAATGTGCAGAATTTCATGCATTGTCACTTTTATTTTTTACGAAGATTTTAACACCACCTGCATTTCCCTTTGCAGTTCTGCTATACTTGCAAACTACAAAGTAGTTTATAATCTGCTCCAGCAACAGGGAGCCAAGAAGCCCGTTTTCTCCAATCTTGGGGAACACAATTAGAGTAACAGATTGGAGGGAGGTAATCACCATGCATGGTCACAGGGAATATCTACGCTCCTTTGGGATATAACTAGCAACAGCACTGGCTATTACAGAACTATGTTCAGGGTCAGTTATGTCTAACAAACACTGCAAGATGGCAGGTCTTGCTCATCTGGGATTTAAGATATAGCTGACCTGAAAGAAAATAAAATTAATAACTGAATGTTGGGCCCGCTCTTCAGGATAGCGCAGTGTGTTTTATGTTGTTACAGGAAGGGTTGTTGGCGAAGTGCTACTTTTGCTCAGCCACTTGTATTCTGCAAAATTAACCAGTTTCTTGATTTATCATCAGCCTTGTTCTTCAAGGTATGGTAGTGTAATGGTTGTGGTACTGGACGAGCAACCCAGAGGTGGCGAGTTCAAATCCCACCATAGCAAATTGTCAGATTAAATTCAATAAATGTGGCAATTTGTGGGCGAGCACTAGAAATAAATGACCATGAAAACTGCCGGATTATTGTAATGTCCTTCAGGGAAGGGAACCTGCACCCTTACCTGGTCTGGCCTACATGCGACTCCAATCTCTTAATGCCCTCAAGACAAATAGAAATGGTAACAACGGTCACCCATTTTCCAAAAACAAACTTTCTCTCTTTTAAAGTTCTGCCTATCGAAAGATTAAAGGAGTGCACGTGAGAGTTTATAATATCTACTTTGTATGTCAAGGGGAAGTATTTTTAGATCCTCTGGGTAATGCTATCATACAAGTAGATGTGAGTTAACTCCAGAACACAAGAGACATGGGTTCTTTTTACAAAGGAGCTGACCAGGACCGCTTACTGGAGCAGCTGATGCCCCTGAACTCGAGAAGGTAAATCAAACTTGTAATAAGCAGTCTCACTGATCTACTGGCAAGATTCTAGCCTAGATAAATAACAGATAATAAGGAAGCCATATAGGACCATAATAATGTGACACACAGGTTTCTAAAAGCCATGGACTACGGACCAGAAATATCAAAATCTTTGCAGATTTATTAGCCTGAATTTAGATAGCACAAAACGTGTTATACAGGTGTTACCTTCATGCTTGTGTTATGTCAAAATATAAAACATATGCATACCAATACAACTGGTTCACTAAAACTGCAATTGGCAAATAGGAGAATGGCTTACGAACAGGATACAGGAAACTCTTGTTTAACCGGCACCTAAATATCCGGAATTCTCTCTTAACCGGCAAAAATCATACTCCGAAAACTCCTCTCAAATAACCGGCAATGTTGCCGAGTCCGAGTCTCCCGCGAACGCCGAGTACTCCGAAAACTCCTCTCAAATAACCGGCAATGTTGCCGAGTCCGAGTCTCCCGCGAACGCCGAGTTAGTCAGTGGGGGTAGTTCTCCAAAGTGCCACTACTCGGCCTCCTGGCGCTGTCGGAAGTCCGAACACTGCAGTAACAGGAGTCTGATTCTCCCGCGCTGCCGGGAGTCTCACTTACTGTTAAGTAATTAAAGAGTTATGGATTACCCTCAACTGGCAGTACTGTACTTAATCAAGCATCTTCCACCATCCATTTAAAACAACATTCTGTAGGTGAGTAACCAAATACTGTATACTGCACATTTCTTGATTTTTTTGTGTTAAAAATAGCCTCGGTAGATATAACTCTCCGTTATCCGGAACTTTCGATCAACCGGCACCACGCCGGTCCCGTCAGTGCCGGATACCAAAGAGTTTCCTGTACCAAATTTTACAAATACATTATTGTAAAAGGTCAAATACTTACATATCCAACATCAGGCCTATAGCAGGTATATGCCCCAAGAACACTGTGCAAGAGATCATGATATGGTCCACCCTTCAAATGTAACACATGACTGTCAGATCTTATTATGAATTACAGAAAAACAAATACAATGAACACAATTTATTTTTCACAGTAACATCCCCACCACCCCCTCCACAAAATCTGGCTGATACTGTCCTCCCCAAGGGCCAGCTCATGCCTCAATCACCCTATCCTCACTGATTTGAATTCCCCGCTCAGCAACCTCCCCCCGGCAGTGGATTGGCATCACCGAATTGCGAGGATTTCACAGCCAGAGACACAGTATACTGAAGAGCACACCCTCCTGTGGCCCTCTCTCTTCCATTCCTTGACCTCTACCCTACCCCTCCTGTCCCCACCCTTCCCCCCCTCTTCCCATCTTCTCATCTCTTTTCCCCCTCACTGCTTGACCTGAAAAATAATTTAAATTGGTCTTGACTACCTATGTACGAAGCCACAGGAGATTGACTAGTTATACATTATAGATGTTGAAAAATTCAGCCAACCTGCTAGTCTAATGGCAGCTGATAAAAGCTTACAAGGCTTAACTTAAAACAATGATCAACCTAATATGAATATTAAATGGTATGGGAAGCGAGGAGAGTGGGTTTTGACTAGGTGGCTTATGAGAGAAAAACACTGGCTAAGACTTGAAGGGCCAAATGGCCCGTTTCTGTGCTGCAACATCCCATGATTGATACTGTGATTGCTCTTTTGATATGTGGATACATTTCATAAATGGGCATTCCCTGTTGCTAATTCACCATCGTAAATCTCTCTCTTTGAATGTGGTTTAACTGTTACATTGGCATTTGCCATTTTATGATGACAGTGGAAGTGTACACCTTTCAAATTCAAAAATATCACAATACCCTTTCTTTAAAAAACCTCAAAGAATTGAAGTTGCCTGGAATCAACCCTTAATCAAAGGCACGCAATATAGGGAGTATTCCTCTCTTGCAGGAATATGCAATTACAAGTCTTCTTCCACAGGTTTATTATTCACAGCTTAAACAGGAAAAAAAGCTGTAGCTTAAATTACAGAATCAATGATTTTTTGGCAGGGAATTTTGTAAGAGATATCAACGGTTAACCTTGCTCTAAAGAGGGATAACCTTTGAGCTATTTTGACCATTTAAAAAAAATCATTTAAATCATGTCTAAATGTATCATTGAGACACTAAATTGTTTTAGCATTCCCTCGGCAAAGAAGTTTTCCCAATACATTTACATGAAAGCAGTGCCTGTTTAAACAAACCAATTCCATGTCAGAATTATCTGGAAATTTTACTGGCCATTAAAAAAACCTATTTTTTTTTAAAAATGAGACCCACTAGATTGAGTCATGCTTAATTGACGTGCTTAGTTCTCTTTGAATGCATTCTTTCAGAATCAGTTTAATATCCATATATTTTGTTCTGACAATTTACTCAAAATTGGTCTCAATAAAATACTGATTAGATTTTTTTTTCAGAATTAATGTCAAAATGATTACCCAGTTGTTTTTTTATTGCAAATTCCTAACCATAAGCTAGTTAAGAACCTACAATGAAGGTTACAAAGCTTTATAATCCTTTTAACTGTTTACCAGATGTGTGCGCAACTGGAACATCCTGCTTGGTTAGTGAGCAAAACATTCAGTCAGTTGCCATATTTCCTAAACTGGCTTGTAATAACTCTGATTTGTGATGCTCTCAATAATAGAGCTCCAAGTAAAATTGCAAACCTTTTGGAAAATGAAGAGAGAAGGGAATGTACGGGAGATGTCCAGCTTTATCAGTTCAAGACTGGCCTCTCTGTCAGCCCCCGATGCTCCGGGTTCTAGAAAACAAGGACAGTAAACAAATCATTACTGAAAGTGCAAAGTGAACTTGAGTCTACATTGTGTCTTAACTGACAATAGAATGGATTTTCTGTGATGGAATTTCTCCAAATTAAGTTGGTCAAAAATTTGTTGGCGGCCTATTTTAATTACATAATCATATACTATGTGTGTGCAATTTCCCTAATCTACTGTGAATTATTTTCTCATACTTATGGTAATTATGCTACAAGGAAACAGAAAAGCTATGATTTTCATTCAGCATTGTGTGAAGATACTGGGAAGTTCTTGTAAAAGGCAAAAATCATGAGCTCATATAAAACAATGTTTTCACTTGTAAAATTGCACAAACGCTGTACATGTTTCTCCTATCAGAAAGCAAGATAAAGGATATATATTGTTTTAAACATTTACTTAGGTTACAGTTTTATAGCATACTTCCAGGGATTTATTTGTTTTATGTTATGTCTCCAGCATCTGCTACATGGAAACTTCACACCCACAGTAGATAGAACACTACTTCTAGTTGCCACTAGAACTTGTATTTTCTGAAACCAACCTAACAGCGCACACGGAATTACAGATGACAATTACCTTTCATTTTGCTTTTGCTGCCATGCATCAGAGGAAGATGCAAGATCATGACACTTCACAGAAGATGCCCTCAAAGACCCACATATAAAACGACAACCACCAGATAAGCCAGCATGAGAGTCATGCACAATCAAGAACAAGGCAATAATGCTTCAGCACCCACAGTTCCAATCATACAACAGTACCACTTGCCTTCAAAACCCAAGAAATCCTTTAAAAATAATCTATGATTGCACACAACAGCTTAGAACATCAAGACATAGTAGGAACGGAATGTTACATTATGGTAATAATGGTACATAGAATACAGAAACCACTTAATGAGGAAGCATGAATAACACTCGACTTCACACACATTGGTGTTAAATATCACTCAATCACTACTTGGTTATAAAAAAAAGTTATCGAGTAGGACAATGGAGGCAGAGCATGGGGGATGTTGGGAAGGGAGAGAAGCAGTGCAGACAGTTTGAAGAGCTTTTGGTAAAATGCTGGATGCACCGATTATCGAGCTTTTTTGGTTTGGTCTGATTTAATCTATTTTAACATTTAAAATGCACTTACAATATATTTATTTTACATTGATCACGGATGTTGAGGCAAGATAGCAGAGAACAAAGTTTATCTATTGTATACATTGATCCACAGAGCATTTGAATTGTACCAAGCAACTTTCCAGCACTTGGCTGCTTTGTTATCTAAATCTGAGTAAAAACATTCATAGATCTTAAACAGCGTAGCATCAGGAAAGGCTGATAGGAAGCACACTGCATCAGTTCCCTCATGCAAAATGATGCCCTGATGGATTAGCAGGAGTGTTACTCTACTTTTAATTAAAACATTATTTAGCATTTTTTTTGATGCTAGGATTGCAACATTAGCGATTCTCTCACCAACAGCTAAATAATGCACAAGCTCCAGCCAGTACCAAGTTGATAGCAAGCTTCAACTATAAAGGCCCAATGCTGTACTTCTTTCGTATTGCAGCTGGAAAAGCAACATTACATGTTGACATCCAAGTTCGTCATCCACTTTATGGCCTCTGGTGAAACGGAGTGAGTAGAAGCTATTCCTGCAGGAAAGGATCTTAGTGAACAATGGTTCCCAAGACGCTCCATGGTTTGGATAGCTTCTCCACAGTCGCTCATCGCTTCATCTTCCCTTTACGTAGTAGGTGGTTGCAGCGCCCATACGAAATTCTGATGCTGGTTCACAATGCCCCCTATTTTACGCTGCATGGTGAAGCCGGGTTGATCCACGAACAGGTCCTGATTCTTGACCCCCCCCTAATTTCCCACATCGTCCACCACTTAACTTTAGGCGAGAGTTCAGAGATTTTGAGTGTTTCGGCTGCTAACCAGAAGCAGTTCTTGAACTTAAGGCGGGACCTCGGGAGCTTCATTAATAAGCAGATCTGAGTTTGCTAGGGCCCGATTGTATTCTCTGATTAGTGCTGCTTCTCTTCTGAGGTTGTGGCAAGATCTGTGCAAGGACAGGGAGTCAGACTGTCGGTGTTGGTTTCAGCACTCCTGTGATGATTCTCCTAGTGTTCAGATGCATGTCAACAAAAATTGTCTGCGCACTTCCTGCCCATGCTGTACTGAAACATCATGATCCATAATTACTGGTGACACATCACGAAGAAAAAGTGCGCGCGCTTGGATCATGCATGGATTTCAGCTGTTACCACAGAAGCACTCAAGGTTCATTTAGTTTCCAAAGACAAAACAAGTTTTTCACCTTGAATCTTCATTTTTTTCCTGAATATTTAGAAAAACAAAATATGAAACATGAATACCATCCATGTTTGTAGTTCAAGCTGAATGTAATGTTAAGCTTTAAAAACAGCAGTTTTAACCATGTTGGCGACTTTTTAAAAAGCTCAGACTTATTCTGTATTGAAAAATACTGCACGGTAAAAGCAGAAGGCGTGAGGAGGCTTCCAGCACCTGTAATGGAAGTATTTTCAATGGGAAACGAATGGACTAGTCTGCACAAATAAGAGAATGACAGCTGCAGATTTATGCTATCAAAGGCCTAGTAAAAGAGGACAATAAAATGGTCTGGGCACAAGAGTAAATCACAAATGGTCGAGTAGAAGTGTGACCGTTTCAGCATGGAGCACAGACATAATGACAGACCTGTAATAATTCAAGGAGGCAACAGCGAAGAGGATTGCTTTGCTTTTCTGCATTGATCATTTAGTAATTTGCTCCATGTGAGGCGCTTCAAAAGCCAAGTTTACCTTCAGTTTCATTCTCTGATCCAATCTCACTGAAGCTTTTCCATCGCTCCTTAGCTCTAGACAGGAAGATTTCATAAAGCTCTATGAAATGGAAAAACGCTATAAACAATTAAGGCAATTTTGAAACAAGTTAATTTCTACTCCTTCCAACTGAGCTAACCTGATCCTGGGCACCTAACAAAGCCACTCTAAAACGTGTCACTACAGGGTGTGTGACAGCGGTCCAGAACAGTAAGTTCTTTCTTTGGGAAGCCATGGCCCTCCATTCAGTGTCTCCCCAGTAGTATAGCTGAAATCAGGAACTAATTACTTGAGGAAATGTTGGCACAAACTCGTGTCAATTTTCTGTTCTTTTCTGCTTGTCATTTCAGTTAAAAGGTCTGAATATTGTGCTGAAGGAAATGTTAGATCACTTCCAGATCTAATTCAGTTTGAAAGAGCTTAATTTCCTAATCATTGGACCCAGTGCTATTTATAAACAAGCTAAAATTAGATCTCGTTCAGTTGTAATCATTAGTGGATTATTATATGCTGCACAACTATATCCTGTAACACTAACATGACTGACAGTACATTTACTCCCTTCTCGATAAGTCTTACACACAGATATCTGCAGTCATAGTAATATAACCAACACTGGCACAAGATAATGACTATCAAAACACTGACCCAACATTTCATTCAATAATCACAAACTATAATCGCTCAATGGGTTGATGAGCTCCCCTATAGGACACTGAGCCATACAGAAGGTTCAATCTTGATCTCTGCGGACATAGCGGATCTCAGTTGGGGTGGCAGTAGGAATATTATAATTTGCTTCAGTTCCCTGGAATTATTGGGGAAGACAATCAGCAAGAGTTCCTTTTCCTGGTCTAAATTCAGTGACCTCTGCTGGAATAAAGCAAGGCCAGAGTCAGTTAGACCTGTGTTGTCACTCTCAGGCCAACAGCCTGCCAAACTCACCAACTAGGTTTAAGCAGAAGGCACTCTTGGAAGTTACTGGAGGGCTGCCAGAATGGTGCATTTGTTGGAATGTTTCTGAAGCAGAACATTTTTCCTTCCTTTCCCTTAACAGATCAATTAATTTATGTAGAGATTCATACAGTGTACATACCATGAGTGATATTCAGTTCATTACCAACAGCCAAGCTCCATACTTTCCCTCGAACACTTGGGGGAATACCCTGCCACCACAGTTCACGCACCTTCCGTGTATTTCGACTAAGTATTTGAGAAACAAGGTATTACAGATATGCAAAACTATCACAATTAAAATGTAGCTGCTTTTCAATAGTGATCCATTTACATGGAAGACACTTCACTTACATGGTCTCCCAGTTGGGAAGAATATCCGTGTTCCAAATAATCATAGCATGAGCAATACTTTCTTCCTGTCTGAATCGCTCCTTCATAATTTTTTTTCTTCGTTGTGCTTCTTTCATCTCTATCAAATCAAGGTTCCCAACAACATTCCAATTACTATTCACAAGTTACAAATTATTCATGTCCAAGTCTGCCTGAACTCATACCCTTGAGGGGTCAGACAATAATCCATTTTCAGAACTCTGACAATTCCATCTTTGATCGCCTGAGGAGACATGAGCTTCTACCCTGGAAAGACACCTCTCAGATTTCCCTTCTCTCTCTCCCCCCGGGAGACAGTTGTCTTCACCAGGCATAACGTGGCTAAGATCAGGAACTGAACTTGCATTTTATCCTTCCAATCCTCTGACCATTGGCGCTCCATAATTATCCCTTTAATAGAGGACAGCAGCACCCAGCAACAAAGGGCACAAGGTTACTGCAATTCTCAGTTGCTAAATGTACTTTACACAATGTCGATTTTGATCACATTGGCCCGTATTTTGCGGCCCCTACAGGTGCGGAGGCGCCCGTAAAAGCCAAGCAAGTTCCAGGTTTTCGCGCGCAAAAACCCGGAACTTGCGATCGGTCAACGCATCCCCGGGAAAAGGGCCTCCGCGGGCGGAGAGTTGGGCTACTTGCTCAACTTCTGCTCAGCGAATGCCCGTGAAATTCTTACGCCTGGTAAAAGCAGGCATAAGGCCTGCTTTTACCAGCGTAAGAGTTTAAATGAATATAAAAATAATTTTTTTCAATCATTTGGACAAGGGAAGGTTATTTTTAGCTCCTTTAAAACATTTCAATTTATTTCACAAAAATTAAATTTGTTTTAAATATTTAATTAAATGGCATTTTAATTAATTTTAAATATGTAATTTTTTTTAAATTTGATGTCGAGGTGTATTTTTTGGGGTATTCCCATTCATGCTTATGGGGTTTCCGTACATATGGAATCGCCATAAGCATGAATGGGGATCCCCTTCTTTCATTCGTTGGGCCATCCCATGTGATCCCAGGGGCGCTTGCGAACTACATGCGTCCCTGGGATACGTGGGCCTCTACCTGCACGTACCCAGAGGGGCCCAGGAGTGCAAGTCGCCGTGGATCCCGAGGCCCCAGGTAGGTGCGGATCTTCTTTGCGGATCAGAGGCATTTCTCCGCATGAAGCCTCCGACCGCAAATTCAGGGCCATACTGTATTGTCCCATTTAATTAGTTTGTTGCCCCAAAAAAGTTACCCGTAAATGAATCTTTGTACCAATCAGTATTTCCTTCATCATCAACATATCCCAAACCCTTTAATTCTTTGCATTTGGATTGCATTATTCCTGCTCTCCAGAAATTTTTTGTCCTCTAGCCAATTTTTCTCTTCGCCCCAAAGGTGTTAACTCCTTCCTGGGCTGTGGTTGCTCAGATCACCTTTCAGTACCTTGCCCAAGTGGCCATTATTTATGTGAGCTTTAACAGTCAGCTAGGTTGCCAGCTTATTTTACCAGAGGGCACATCACAGCTGAACCCAATCCTGTATAGCAACGAGGGGGCAGAAGCGCTGGTCAATTCTCCTTCCCAAACCCAGGGAAACTCCAACCAGTCACCCTGGATGAGATGAGCTAACTCAGCACAGACCAGGGATCAAATCTGGGAACTTCTGAGTTTCATGGCTAAGCTCCAGGATATCAACCTGCCAACTACCTATTGATGTAATTTTGTGGTAACTATTTATGTATTCAGACATTCTGCACAAGGACAAAATTAACAAGGCCCAGCCATTTTTATTGGCTGCAAATGTTTGCTGATCAGAAATCCTAAGGTGACAAAACAAAATGTACAAAATAGGTTAATTTTGTACACGGCACAATCATCATGAGAACACTGGCACATAGCATTTTGTTTGAAGTACGAGGGGATAAATCGCAGAGATTATTTCACATATGTCATTACATCTTTCCCAGTAAAGTAATAAAGTAATTAATTGGAGCACCTCGTTTCTTTGCCTCTGCCACCATCTCATCATATTCTTGTCTGTGTCTTTGAGCCTCCTCCGCAGACTTTGCAGGCAGGTGTCTGCAAAAAAGATAGTTTTCTGGTAATTACAGGAGTGAAAGCTTCAACGCCAAATGTTAAAATGAAAAGCTGTCCGCACATGCACATACAGATACAGTACTTTTCTCCATCAACAGTACGAAACTCCTTCAGAATCACCTATCTACATTTAGAGTTTCATCTTCCTGCTGCTATTCAAAATCTATCCATGAGGTGATTTTTTAACAACTGGCCTCAGTATCCAAAACCCTGCTGCTCATGACATGACATTCAAGAAGCATTTAGATGAGCACTTGAAACGCCATAGCATACAAGGCTACGGACCAAGTGCTGGAAAATGGGATTAGAATAGACAGGGCTTGATGGCCGGCGTGCACACGATGGGCCGAAGGGCCTCTTTCTGTGCTGTATAACTATGACTCTATGACATGTAAAGTTATACAAGCATTTACTGGGACAGTGCCTCTTCCAAACACATGGAATATCGTATGGGGGAAAAACGTTGTTTTTTAAATGCATGTACAAAGCAGGTACTTTGCCACAGGCATGCATTTGTTGTCATTATGTATAGTACCTGGGAAATGGAGTCAAACTGTTTTCCAAATAATTAAATGGTGGCACAGTGTGTTCGAATACTATCTTTTCACATCTTGGACATGGACCTGGATAGGGACTTGGAGACATGGGTATATATTCCCTTGAATTTTATACTAAAAATGCAACATTCTGCTTATTTTTTTTTAAAACTGTTGATAGATTAAATTTCATGGCAGATTAGAGATTATATAGTACATTGAATCAGATAATGAGGTTTGTATGAGCATTTTTGTCAATTGGCTAAAAATGGACAGGGAGAGAACACTTTAGTTAAAATGAAATTAGAGGTGGGTTATACAGCAAACTTGTTTGAATAAATTAGTGAAGTACTGGTGTCTGCATGCATGAATTGACAATTTATTTCTAAAATGTAATAGGTTTGCTGCTTTATCACTAATCAGTAAAATAATCAGATTATCCTCCTAAAATTGCGCCTTGGTTTTCTGATCAGTGTCACTTTAATGGTGGCAGTTATTGCCAGCGTTACAACAATGCCAACTGGAAAATCTAGGCTTTAATCTCAAAACCCCATGCAGCAGTAAAATGCTGCCTGTCAGTTTAAAAAAAAAAAATCATAAATCCTAGAATTTAATTGATGAGAACTTAGCTTAATAACTGGTAGTTTTGAAACCTAAATGCTCGGGTTATTTTCCAACTAGCACAACCTCTAATCCATCGTTCATACGCTCACAGAAACTGACTTCTCAAAATGGTACATGTCACTTTCAACCAACTATTTCATCACTACACTATGGACATCGAATCTATAGGTGTCCTAGGCTCAACCATCTTCAGCTGCTTCATCAATGACCTTCCCTCCAATCTAAGGTCAGAAGTGGGGATGTTCGCTGATGACTGCAGTGTTCAGTTCCATTCTCAACTCCTCAGATAATGAAGCTGTCTGTGCCCACGTGCAGCAAGACCTGGATGACATTCAGGCTTGGGCTAATAAGTGGCAGGTAACATTCACACCACAGAAGTGCCAGGCAATGCCTATCGCCAACAAGCGAGCGTCTAACCACCACTTGACATTCAACGACATTACCATCGCTGAATCCCCCACCAACAATATCCTGGGGGGGTCACCATTGACCAGAAACTTAACTGGACCAGCCACATAAATACTGTGGCAACAAGAGCAGGAGAGGGGCTGGGTATTCTGTGGTGAGTGTCTCACCTCCCTGACTCCCCAAAGCCTTTCCACCATCTACAAGGCACAAGTCAGGAGTGTGATGGAATACTCTCCACTTGCCTGGATGTGTGCAGCTCCAACAACACTCAAGAAGCTCGACACCATCCAAGACCAAGCAGCCCACTTGATTAGCACCCCATCCACCACCTTAAACATTCACTCCCTCCACCACCAGTGTACCGTGGCTGCAGTGTGTACTATCTACAAGATGCACTGCAGCAACTCGCCAAGGCTTCTTTGGCAGCACCTCCCAAACCCACGACCTCTACCACCTAGAAGGACAATGGCAGCAGGCGCATGGGAACACCACCACTTCCAAGTTCCGCTCCAAGACACACACCATCCTGACTTGGAAATATATCACCGTTCCTTCATCGTTGCGGTGTCAAAATCCAGAAACTCTCTCCCTAACAGCACTGTGGGAGTACCTTCACCACACAGACTGCAGCGGTTCAGGAAGGCAGCTCACCACCACCTTCTCAAGAGCAACTAGGGATGGGCAATAAATGCTGGCCTTGCCAGCGACACCCACATCCCATGAACAAATAAAAATAAGTCATTAAACATGGACAGCATGATTCAGTAAGAATCAATTTGACTGTCAGATCAATCAGCATCCACCAAATTTCAACCTTCAGATTAAAAGTGCTTGTGCTTTCTTTTACAGGCTGTGCTCACAATTGGGACGTAAATTTATTTTGATATAATATCTGTCTTTCCGATTTGGATGAAATTACCAGATTCCGTGAAATAGTCACATACGTTCATAAGAGCACATTTGCACATAGCGCATATGCCTGCCTATACTCTTGGCTTAAACAAATAGAATGAAAGTTTCCTCTCTCTGCCAACTGGCTAGGTACCATAAGGAAGGCATTTCAGCAATGGCAACTCAGAGCACATCCACAGCATAGAACTCCATTCATTTGGCATTAGCTTGGCAATCTCACTTAGGCAAGAATGCCATAAAATTGGATAATGCTGCAAAAACATTATAATTTTGCTTCTATGTAACTTCACGATGGAGCTGGGAGACAACTCTTGACCCTGCCCAAACTGATAATCTCCCAAACAGGCTACGCCCTTGGTCCTGGCTTGTTGGGTTGGTTCTATTAACTGATCCTTCCTACTTTTTCTATAAGATTCCATAATCTGCCATTTGAACAGGGCTTCTATGCTGCTTGTCCCAATACTTGAAGTACATGGATGTTGTTTCCCCCCCCCCCCTCCCCACCCCAACCCCAGCAATGCGCCACACACCAAGTACGGTGAGAGATGAAAATTAACAGCAATTTATGGAGCTGAATTTTAAATGAATGCCTCATACTCAAGCATTTTTGGAATAGGGCTCATTTCCCCAGGATTTCAAAGCTGCACAATATTAATGGTTTAAATATGTACCATACACCATCAGTTTCTTTCTATCCACCTCCCACAACAGGGTAAGCAATGACATGCTATATTTCATCAGCTAGCTGCACACGCTGCACAAATAAACACATCGCTCTGTTGGTGATGATTTAAATATTTGAACTGCTTCAATTTCATTCACTTTCATAAGTTTCTGTTTGTTAACGGTTTGACTCGTTGTTGCTGCTCCTCCGAGATAAGCTCAATCTCCTTCACAAAGGTGTGTTGGGCTGCACATAGCGAACGAGACTGGGCCGGACCCGATAGTGATATTTTTCAGCTTCTTGGCCAATGAAGTCAGTCACTGGCAGCTTTTAAAAACTTCATTCTTGGGATGTGGGCACCGTTGACAAGGCCAGCATTTATTGCCCATCCCTAGTTGCCCTCAAGCAGGTGGTGGCAGGCCTTCTTTTTGAACTGCTGCAGTCTGTCTGAAGGTGCTTCCACAGTGCTGTTAGGTATGGAGTTGTAGGATTCTGACCCAGCGACCATGAACAAATGTGTCCAAGCCAGGATGGTGAGAGACTTGGATGGGGAACTTGGAGGTAATGGTGCTCCCACACAACTGTGGCCTCTGTCCTTCTAGGTGGTGGAGGTCACAGGTTTGGGATGTGCTGCTGAAGAAGCTTTGACTACCAATTAATTCATGATCTGGTCAGCAGGCCATCCCGTTCATCAGGTCGTATATCCACCATATCAGTCACATAATCAGGTAGTACCAGATAGTGGTGGACCACAAACTGTAGCACATTGGCACAACTAGGCTACTGTTGGACTACGTGCTTGGAGCCATTTTTCTCCTTCGCAACGACCCCTACAGTCAGCTTGGCATTAGTGTTTGAGTTTGGGGGGGGGGGGGGGGGGGGGGCAGGGGGAAGACCATCAAGGTGAATTCCAAATTCCCTGCCAACTTTTCCACCATTACATGGAATTTACAGCACAGGAACAGGCCATTCGGCCCAACTGATCTGTGCCAGTGCTTATGCTCCACACGAGCCTCCTCCCACCCTACTTCATCTCACGGTATCTGCATATCCTTCTATTCCTTTCTCCCTCGTGTAGTTATCTAGCTTCCCCTTAAATACATCTATACTATTCGCCTCAACTGCTCCATATGGTAGCGAGTTCCACATTCTTACCACTCTGAGTAAAGAAGCTTCTCCTGAAATCCTTATTGGAATTAATGGTGACAATCTTATATTTATGATCCCTAGTTTTGGACTCCCCACAAGTAGAAACATCTTGTGATATATAATAAAAGAATTCCACAACAGATGATTTTATATTTTCTATACAACTGAACTGGTTTCACATAAATGCACC
The DNA here is from genome assembly GCA_030390025.1 of Squalus acanthias. Taxonomy (NCBI): domain Eukaryota; kingdom Metazoa; phylum Chordata; class Chondrichthyes; order Squaliformes; family Squalidae; genus Squalus; species Squalus acanthias. The sequence goes on from CM059438.1 coordinate 36,766,582, forward strand.
TGTTCACAATGCCCCAAATTCCTTCATTTAAAGCTGCTCTACCTCAATTTGTTACCCTGTAAAAAATATAAAAATGCATAGCACAACTTACTGACTTCTAAATGACGTATGCATTCCACCACTCGACACCTTCAATTTACCTTCTTCCATTTGGTGCTTGAACATGGGCATTTTTCCATGTTTGAGTGTTTTCAAAATAGGCAGTACATTCTCAACCAATCTTTGTGAACAAAAGTGAGAAGTCGCACAACACCAGGTTATAGTCCAACAGTTTTATTTGAAATCACAAGCTTTCGGAGCGCTGCTCCTTCTTCACCTGACGAAGGAGCAGCGCTCCGAAAGCTTGTGATTTCAAATAAAACTGTTGGACTATAACCTGGTGTTGTGCGACTTCTCACTTTTGTCCACCCCAGTCCAACACCGGCATCTCCGCATCACAATCTTTGTGAAGTCCACTACAAAGGTAACGCAGATGTTTTTAATATGAATAATTTTAAAAAACTATTACTTTTGTAGCGCACTTCATTAAAAGATTGAAAGCCTGTATATATCCAGGTATGCGCTACCTCAATGTCAAATAATAATTAGTATTGGGAGGGGGGGGGGAAGGAGTTTTAAAGCACTGCAGCAAGACAAAATGAGAATTTAACTTGCCTATGTGTAATTGCACCATCCACTGATTTTGTTTTGCAACATACTATATCTTCAACCCTCTTTCTTGCATCATTACTTTACCTCCTTAAAAAGTGTGTTTCTCATTTATTTTTTGTTCAGTTATATTGATTTATAAGCTGCTTTTACATTGCACGTAAAGCACAATGCCCACCAGGTCCTAGCAAGCAGGTCTTGCACAGCCAGTAGCAATCCCAGAATAATCTTGCCAGATTCACTAAGGCCAGCTGCTTTAGCAGATCTCCCTCACAACTGGCCTCATCAAACCCAGTGAGCCCAGTTTGAGGTTGTTGCTGCTGCGTCCGGAGTTGGCAGCCCTAGCACCCCAATAAACATTAACCAGCTTATCACAAACCGGACCAGCAAACTGGAAAGGTTCCACTGCATTTTGGAGGTCATGAATTTAAATCCGGTTCTAAAATTAAAAATACATGCAGGATGACTAATGGACAAACAAAACACTTAGAGGATAAAATTAATGCTAAATACTAGAAAATCCAGTTTTTAAAAATGTTAGATTTGTTGGTGAGAATGTGAATTACAGAATCATGCTTATTAAAGAACAAAATTAATGTTGCTAGTTAAAAATTATATTTGTCAAGAACAACTTGTATTTATATAGCGCCTTTAACGTAATAAAAGGTCCCAAGTTGCTTCACAGGAGTGTTAAGACAAGAAATTGACACTGAGCCACATAAGAAATTAGGGCAGATGACCAAAAGCTTGGTCAAAGAGGTAGGTTTTAAGGAGCATCTTAAAGGAGGAAAGAGAGGTAGAGAGGCAGAGAGGTTTAGGGAGGGAGTTCCAGAGCTTAGGGCCTAGGCAGCTGAAGGCAGGGCCACCGATGGTTGAGCAATTATAATCAGGGATGCTCAAGAGAGTAGAATTAGAGGAGCGCAGATATCTCGGGTTGTGGGGCTGAAGGAGATTACAGAGATAGGGAGGGGCGAGGCCATGGAGGGATTTGAAAACAAGCATGAGAATTTTGAAATTAAGGCATTGCTTAACCGGGAGGTCAGCAAGCACAGGGGTGATGGGTGAACGGGACTTGGTGCAAGTTAGGACACGGGCAGCCGAGTTTTGGATGATCTCAAGTTTACGTAGGGTAGAACGTGGGAGGCCGGCCAGGAGTGCGTTGGAATAATCAAGTCTTGAGGTAACAAAGGCATGAATGAGGGCTTCAGCAGCAGATGAGCTGAGGCAGGGGCGGAGACGGGCAATGTTACGGAGGTGGAAATAGACGGTCTTAGTTATGCCGCGGATTTGTGGTCGGAAGCTCATTTCAGGCCAACTATGACACCAAGGTTGCGAACAGTCTGGTTCAGCCGCCGACAGACGTTAGGGAGAGGGATGGAGTTGGTGGCTAGGGAACGGCGTTTGTGGCGGGGACTGAAAACAATGGTTTCAGTCTTCCCATATTTAATTGGAGAAAATTTCTGCTCATCCAGTACTGGATGTCGGACAAGCAGTACGTCAATTTAGAGACCGTGGAGGGGTCGAGAGAAGTGGCGGTGAGGTAGAGCTGGGTGTCATCAGCATACGTGTGGAAATTGACATTGTGTTTTCGGATGATGTCGCCAAGGGGCAGCATACAGATGAGAAATAGGAGGGGGCCAAGGATAGATCCTTGGGGGGGTGGGCCAGAGGTAACGATGCAGGAGCTGGAAGAGAAGCCATTGTAGGTGATTTTATGGCTTCAATTAGATAGATAAGAATGGAACCAGGCGAGTGCAGTCTCACCCAGCTGGACGACGGTGGAGAGGCGTTGGAGGAGGATGGAGTGGTCAACCGTGTCAAAGGTTGCAGACAGGTCGAGAAGGATGAGGAGGGATAGATAGGGATGAGGAGGGATAGTTTACCTATCACTCCGAGAACAATTAAGAATTCAAAAAACTTTTTGCTTTCTTTTACTGATATTGAAAATCCAATTACAACCATCTTCTCCTGTACCTGCAGATAATTTAAAACTATAATAACCTTCATCAAAAGATTGTTAAACTGTAAAAAGGAAAAAGATACCTAATGAAATTATTCTCATTTATTGAAGAAAGTTACAGAAAATCCTATGGTGAAAGTAACATCAAGATTAAGATGTAAAATAACCCCTCAAAATATTTTCTAAGAAATGGTCAAACTGGTGCCGTAAACATTAACCTGCTTCCACAAAAAAGCTGTTATATGGATGTCATAAGCTTTGACACAACAGAATGGAAAATTCAGAATTACATGTGCTAAGGTTTAAAAATAATACATTGGGATTTGCTTGTTTGTTGCATGAGATAACTAAAAAGCAAGCAGTACTCCACCTGTCCGCTTTACCCGAGCTGGTGCAATGGATGCTACCTCCAGGTGGTCATACAACATGTACCCAGGTGTCTGCCATGGCTCAGTGGTAGCACTCTCACCTCTGAGTCAGAAGGTTATATGAGTTCAAGTCCCTCTCCAGAGACTGGGGTACAAACATCTAGGATGACACTCCTGTGTAGTACTGAGGAAGTGCTGCACTGTTGGAGGTGCCATCTTTCGGATGAGGCATTAAACAGAGTCTGCCCTCTCAGGTGGACGTAAAAGATCCCATGGCATTATTTTGATGATGATCCAGGGAGTTATCCCTGGCATCCTGGCCAATATTTACCCCCACAACCAGCATCATTACAAACAGATTATCTGGTCATTATCACATTGCTTTTGTGATAATCATTTTGTGCCCGCAAATTGGCTGCTGTATTTCCTGCATTACAACAGTGACTACACTTCAAAAGTACTGTACTTAATTGGCTGTAAAGTGCTTTGAGACTTGAGTTTAAAAAAAAAAATGTGTGGCTAGATTGAAAATATATTTAAATGTATATTTAAAACAGTTTCAAGAGAACCAGAAACAGTATATACCGGATACATTAAGAACTGAACATGTTGGTTAGGAAGGGAATGACTGTCCCACATGGTAGTTCCACTAGCGTTTTAAAATGAAGAAAGCTGTTCCTTTGCAAATACATTGGAGCACTGCTGTAATAGTCCCTGGCAACTGTAGCCTCATTAGAGATGCAAATTGGAAACCAATGTTGGATCTGTGGGTGAATGTTGGGAGGATTCTGAATGTCTGGAATCAGCTAGCCAGTTTGCACATTAATTACAGGCCCAATGTGTGCTGAATTCAATCTTGTTGGGGGCTCACAATGGAACACAGGGATGTGCGTCAGCTGTCTAGGTGGGAATCATGAGGTTTGAGCATGGGGGAGGGGGTATCTGGAGTCCAGGGTTTAGAGGCGGAGTGTGTTATATGGTTTGCTGCGGGTGGTGGGGGGAGGGAGGACAGGAAGAGAGGACTGCTTAGGCCCGATTATGGGGAAGCTTGGGATTTTAAATAAATTTGTTGTGATAAATTTATTTGGCAGGTACGTAGTAGGGTGGGTGACTATTTGTCATGATGCCCATACAAAGATAATTTTTTCCTATTTCCAAATCCCATTAAAATCCCCACTCAAATACATCTATATATGATCCAAGCCTACGTGGAGTGTACAGCTGAAGTAGAAGGGATAAGATCTGAACCAATTAAGTAGACTTATAAAATTATGTATTTTAATGATTGTGATAGAACACATGGTACATAATCAAAGGTGCCTATTAGCAATGACAAAATTAGTTGGGTATTATTGTTGGTTATTAACTCAAAGCATCCTGTCTGCATAAACCTGTCAATAAGGTTAATGAAGTACTGTGATGCATCTCAATGTTATTTAGTTAATCTTGTAAATATCTTTATTGAGGTCAGATGTAGAATACGGTGTGTGTTTTGGGCTCCCTATTGTCAAAACGATCATGCACTGGAGAGGATTCAGAGAAGGACAGGATGAATCCATGACTTTGGGATACCTGCAAATTAGGAGGAAAAATTTGCCATTCTCTAATGCCTTTCTTTGGAGGAAATATGACTGGGGACATAATTCTTTAAAATGAGAACCATAGCCAACAGAGATACAAGTGGGCAACCTGGCTTGTATTGTGGATGCAAGACTAGAGGCAACTAGTATAAAACCAAAAAGCCTCAAGCAAGACTTGAGACTAGAGAATTTTTACCCCAGGGATATGTGGATATGTGGAATAACTGCAAATCAAATGGAAAGTTAATGCTGCATTGAATATTTGGTTAGGAATGGGATTGAAGGTTTATAGTGATAACTATAAGCTAATGTTCAAATAGTCCATAGTTTCTCCATTGCCAAAATGACAGAAAGGTCATCTGGAGAAAGCAAACTGACAGGGTTGAATAATATAAATATGAATAGATATTCTGGGGTTTCAGTTGATTACCTTCAGCGGCCAGGGGAAAATTTTGCTGAATTGTCCATCAAGGAGCCAAATGGACTTTCTGCATTCCATGCTTAATATTCATTCCCCTAAGTTAAGACTATCCTGCCTACGCATGTCACCGTAGATAGTCAAAGGTGTTCAACCAGCCTGTGAGGAGGTGCTTTCAAGCCATGCAGGCAGAGCCGTTTTCCCTGTCCTAGATGACACTAAAATGCAAATATTAATTAAGAATCTAAGGCTCCAATACTGTAGCTGTCAGATTACCTGATATTATGTAATTTACCTGGACCCCATTACATACAATAGGGCTTATTATTATAACCTTAGGGCACAGCTGTAGCCAGACCCAAGTCTCAAACATGCACCAATAAGACCAGAGCTGGATGTGTTTTGTAATGGAAGCAGATCTGGATTTGCAGAAATTCAGTGGCTGAAGCAATAAACAAATTTACTGGACATCATGAGAGTGTGGTAATAAAAGCAAATCTGAACAACATACATCCTTGGAAGTATGGCCTAGACAATTCTTAAACTTTGTTTTAATCCCCTTTTCCTGCTCCTTTGAAAGCCCCATGCCACAAAACCGGATGACTTACGTGACAGACTGCTAATCCACGAGTTGACGTTCAAGCAACATTACATTTTTTCCTCCAACTATCTATTTGATGAAAGCTGATGAAAATCTCCAGATCAATTCAACAAAAGAGCATTTTTCTCCTTTGGGTCAAAAGACCTTGGGCTTCAAAAGGGACAAGAAGCCAAGTCTTATTGGCTGATGGGATTGTGTGTCAAGCCCTTGAGACAGAATTTAGTACAGCATGCCATTTTACTAATTTCCCCACATAATAAATGCACAGGTACAAGCTTTTTTATATAATTAAAGTTAAACTTGTCTGTACTATTAGTTAGGGCTTTTAAAAAATATTCTTTTTCAATAGTTGAAGTGCCCACATCCTTTGTGGTCTAGTAGTCTACATCTTAGATTGCACAGCTCAGGGCTAACAATGACCCTCTAACAGCAAAGCTGTGCTCTAGTATTTTATAGCATTTTCACAGCATCTCCCATCACTCTGGAAGGTGGAAAATATCAAACACTAGACCCCACTTTGTGTAGACCAAAATAATCACATTTATTTACAATTAAACAATTTACAGAAGCAAACATATTGTGGAAATATTACACAGCACAATATAGAAACAGTCCACAAGAGGTTAATTTACCCTTCCAAGCTTCAAACTTCCTTCATTTAAAGCATTCTACACCAACAATGTCTTTCAGTTCAGTAAAGTCCCCCTTCATGAAAATAATGCAACATTGGTTTTTGTTATGGAGTTTCTTCCTTCTGACATGCTCAGAATGAAAAAGAACACTGACAAACTGAGGGCATGGAACTCAAGAACACTTTTCTCTCTGAAGGCAGCATCAAGCTTGGTTAAACAAACACAGTAACAAAGCTGTATTTTGCCTGATTACATACCCATAACATTTCTAAGATTAAAATACATTATAGGAGCTGACCACTGGAGATAGTTGAATATTTTTTATAATACAATGGTACAACTTGTAATAGAGTTGTCAAAGCATTGGCAGGCTATTGGCACCTCGCAGACACTAGCATTTTAAACATGCTGTTATCAAGGACAGCCTTTATTTTATTTTAATTAATTCTTGATCAAAGAGAAACTGCCTATCCACGCAGACATTAAAGGAAACTGCTTCCATCCTGTGGTTTAGAAATCCAGTACAGCATGCATTTGGAGGGAGCCCTTTAAAAATATACGCAACCAAAACAGGACTAAATTTCCTCATTAATCCGTGGCACAATTTCCAAGACGTGCTTGTATAGTGGAATTGTACTTTGAGATGATTTATGCAAATGGATTGTTTATGATGATCGGTCAGACCATTTGACATGATGTTCACTGTAGATGAAAATATTTAAGATTGAGCACTGTGCAAAGATAGATAGGTGAAAGAACATTAGAGGTAGGTCTCGGAAGTTAAAAGAAGAAACTTTGAAGACGTTCCAGAAATTAAGATTGCGCAGTTGTAAGGAGGTGCCTAGCCAGAGCATAGCAAGGTGCTAGGAATGAGGTTCTGCTTACTCGTTGGTCGAAGGTGAGTGCATTGTGTTAAAAAAAATAGAAACCCAAAAGGGATAGACATTAAAATGATGTATGTTCCATAAACCAACTAGTTAATTGAGCATGCTCTTATACATAACTATCGAACAGAGAATCTGGTTTAAATACTACAAACACAGCCAAATTTTCATAGCATTGATAAGTTTGAGATTTGCAAGAGTTGATGCCTTCTCAGAATTAGATACTAAAATGGGCGTTATGCATGGCAATTAATGCAGTGTGACAACACTCAAGGAATACAAGACTGCAACAGTGAATTGTACCAATCATCTTTGTAGACTGTATAACAAACTTTACTTACGCTGGCCGATCCTCTAGGATCAGCGCTGTAGTAGACAGTGGCTCAAATTCAAGATTTCGTCGCCGCCCAGACTGGAGTGGGGTTTTGGTCATTCGACCAGTTCGGGCTTCATATTCCTATTTTCAGCAGAAAGAACAAATCAACACATTGCAAATATACTTTTAACAATTTAATACAAGTTTATTCAGAGTCTGCTGCCCCCTTTAAACCAAAAAGAACAGCAATGGACTCAGGAAAAAACTGACCAACAGTTCAAAGAGTCATTTCTGAGTCAGTCAAAGAAAGTAAACATTCCTGTAGTTCTGTTTTAAGACACTATTTTCAATAGCAGGACATATTGTTACTATTTCATGATAAAACATGTCCTCCAAATTAATGCTCAAGATATATTCACTAATGTAGATTCATTGCAAAATGTAAAACATTCATTTTAGCATAGCAATTACTTCTGTGCTATTCCAGATTATAAACTCGGAGATAGAATTCTAACTCACCAGCAGCCCTCCCACCCCCAAATTTTCTGCAATAGTTATGGCACATACTGTGTCCTTTGTTCAGGAGCCCAACTGTGAGTCAGGCTTAATTCCATTGATTATAGCACAAATGCATTTTGGATCGTCACTAGAGCATGCCAAGTATAATGCTGCTTTCTTTGGGACATTTTAACAGATAACTCATTTTTTGTTGGTCTTTTTTGGGCGATAATTCAAAAATAGAAAATAATCTCTTCAACATGCTTTGTAAAATATTTTGCTCTCCCCAATTGTCATATTGTAATGCACTAAGGCTAATCCTGTTAATTCAAAGTTGCTTAATTCTAATTTAAATGCTTTTTAAGCACTTTCACTTTGCTGTGTTATTTATGTTGCTTAATTCAAATTATTGAGATTCATTTTTTTTTAGCACAAATAATTTCAAATTCAGGAGTAGACTATAAATGGATATATACGAGAATAAGGCAATTTTTGCAGATTGGGGATTTTGTTGCAACGGTTAAGCTTAAAACTATATTTTTAAGCAAACTGCCCATAGAACATGGAAAGTTATTTGTGTTTTATTTTGCCATTTGGACATTCCTTGAACAGGTTACTTCTTTACTAATATTTGACTGCCCAATATGAATTTTATCAAAATAAATCAACAGGAAAAATAGGAAAAGTGGAAACACATAAGCAATGGGAGAGAAATGCAAGCATATCCTTCCTGGGAGAGAAGAGGGGGGAACAGAATAATTGGAGATTAGTAGAGAAATACACTGGATAGACATTTTATAGAGTCATGGCAGTTTAACATTTTTTTTATATAAATGAAAGGAATACTATAGGAAAGGCTTACAAAGGATATTCAAAACATAAAATAAATCTAAAATTACATTGTTGCATTTGTTTAAAATAATCCAATTCCATGCCACATCAGAACAGCTGTAACCATGACCCCATTCCTGTGCTCTTGATAGACATGTGGGTTTATTGGACGCCATATCCATCAGCTGCAAAAAGTTAGAAAATATTGCCTGCTGGGAACGCAGACTACTCTCACAGCAAGGCTGCAATGCAAGTTATGGCTAGGTTCAATGAAGTAGGAGAGCGCTACACTTTGGGCCTGAAATTCCGATCCCTATGGGTGGGTACGCGCTGTGTACACACCCGTAGGGACATCGGAAATGCCGGTTTCAGGCATGCGCTGAAAACCAGCATTTCCGATCTGTCAAGAATGCTCTTGACAGATCGGACGCCTGCCCTGGAGAAGGGCCTCTGCGGGCAAATAGTTCCGCTTTCTGGAGACCCTCCGCCCGCAGAAAACCCTTAGAATTCTTATGCCTGGTAAAAGCAGGCGTAAGGCCTGCTTTTACCAGGATAAGAGTTAAAAAAAGTAAAAAATAAACTTTTTCACTCATTTATCATTTAAAAATACTTTAAGGTAAGTTTATTTGTAGCCATGTAAAAAAAAACTTTTTCCAAAAATTAAATTTTTGTTTCAAATATTTAATTTATTGTAATTTCAACTAATTTTTAAAATGTGATTTTATTTATTTATTTATTTATTTAATGTTTTAAAGTGTTTTTGGGGTGATCTCCATTCATATATTTGACAGGTCTGTCAGTCAAAAGTATGAAGGGAGATTCCCTTCTTTGATTGGCTCCCCATGGCCCACGTGATCTCAGGGATGCTTGCGAACTGCATGCGCCTCTGGGATACGTGGGCCCTGCACACTTGGAGTTGGAGAGGCCCAGCATCGGAACTATACGCACCTTGGGAGCCCTCAGGTAAGTGGGTAGATTTTTTCCCAGATCGGAGGCTTCCGCATGCGGGAAGCCTCCGATCGGAAAATACGGCCCTATGTTTAGTGCTTGCACATAATTATGAGAAGTCGCACAACACCAGGTTATAGTCCAACAGTTTTATTTGAAATCACAAGCTTTCGGAGCGGCTGCTCCTTCGTCAGGTGAAGTGACTTCACCTGACGAAGGAGCAGCCGCTCCGAAAGCTTGTGATTTCAAATAAAACTGTTGGACTATAACCTGGTGTTGTGCGACTTCTCACTTTTGTCCACCCCAGTCCAACACCGGCATCTCCGCATCATGCACATAATTAGTGCAGGAAGAAAGGTAATAGATGCAAAAAAAATCTGATAATTCACACATTTTGAATTTTTGAAAATATCTTTGCTTCAGCTTTCTAAGAGTTTGTAACTGTGATCTGCACATAGTCAGCGGAGGAATTTCTGGGGCCAGGTTGCAGATACAGGGCTTTTGGGGGTTGGTTTGATCTTGTCTGGGCATCTCTTTCCTGGCATTCAGGCCTTCTCTTCCCTTTAGAGCAAGAGTTTTATGGTTTTTATTAGTTTGGGGTTAGTGTTTCTCAGACAACATGGATGAGATAGCCCCTCCAAGAATGCAATCTAGCTCAGTACATCTTTTAAGCATACTCAGATGCTAGGATTTGTTGCCTCTTTTACATCAGATGAGTCTGAGGAACCTCTTTGCCCCATGTGAAGTGGTGGTGACTTTTGCCCCAGTAATTCCAATGCTTGCATGATTTGTGTCATCACTGCCATTCTATGGTATGTTTGCTTACATGATGCACTACTTTTGTTAAACTGTTTACATGGTCACTTCCACCTCATTTATAAAATTTTAAAAGTAGCTGCAAATCCAAGATTACATGTTTCACCTGCTTAATATCTTACAGCTTCAAAAGGATAGCTCACAAACTATTTTTGGAACCTTCCTTGGTGTATATTTCCGTAAAATTTTTTTGTACATTTCTCAAACTCAAAAAGATGAAATTTGCAGTCCTAAAAAATATCATGGCAGTTGGCAAGCACAGACAATTATTTGCTGTAATTCAGCATCTCGAGTGCGTCTGGGAAACTGAAGGACGTGGTTTGTTATGTGCCAACAAAAGAGATGCAATATCTGTACGGTTCTTTATGTAATGGACAAAAGAAGACATGTTCACATATTAATATTTGGAACGAAAAATTATTTTTTGGTCATGCAATAGGAAGCTGATATTTTTTTATAAACGCAATTTAAAACCAACTCCTCCCCTCTCTCCTTGCCCCCACCCCCACAAATATACTTTAAAAAAATTAAGAATTAAAAAAAATATTTGTTCTGAGTCAATCAAGCACATCATGCTGGCCCCAGGACAGGTGCAATTATGAGCCTACTCGGTTTATCCCTGTAAACAGTGACGCTAGTTTATGCAGATTCCAAGGTGACATTGGAATTTTCTTTCATTGTGAACTAGAGCCAATCTGTAGATTTTTCCACTCTCAAGTGATTTTCCTTTGGAGGCACAAAGCAATATTAAGGTGTTAACACTCAAAAAATATCAGAAGTAATGCTTCTGTTCAAAATACTTGATTGATGACAGAATATCAAACCACTACCATGTAATAGTGTAAATGTAATAGCTTTGCGGATTTGTATTCCTTCACTTCACCTGACGAAGGAGCAGCAGCTCCGAAAGCTTGTGATTTCAAATAAAACTGTTGGACTATAACCTGGTGTTGTGCGACTTCTCACTTATGTAATAGTGATACTGCATTGGAATAAGTTGCACAACTTGAATTGACCAACTGAAGCACCTAGGGGCATTTTGCACCGAAGTACCACATACAAAAAAGCTTTACAGGTTAGTTTTACAAGATATACCGAAACAAATGTTACAATGATACACTGATTAGAAATATAAATGAGTGTCAAACTCTTATCAAATATTACAATCATGTAAACCCTTCTGAGAATTAACGGTCAAGCTGGCTGAAAGAAAAATGCAAGAATAGAATTGTCTCCATATTCTGTATTCTAACACACCTCAAAAAACAGATAGAAGTAATTCTAGGTGAATAATTAAAATGATGCAATTATAGGACTATCAAAGCCACAGAAACACAAGCATGACTTTGATGTGAATTTAACAGCATTCTGAACAAAGGCACAATATCTGAATCACACATATTGCAGAGTACATGGTGCCAGGCAGCTCATCCAACAGCTGGTGCTCATCATTCATTTCCATTCAACAGAAAACATCACAGCTTTTAAAATTACACTTTTTTTTTTAATATTCCCTGATCTGAAGCCTATTAAACATAGTTCAATAGACCATTCAGGGTAGGGAAACCACTAAATGCAACAATTGGACAGCTGGCACTGCAGTATTTCAAAGAACATCTGTGGGCTATTATTCATTTGAAACATTTCACTTAATGCAAAATTATCTCTAAAGAAATGACTGCACAGATAACTGAAATTAGGGTCACTTATTTGCATATTGGCAAGATTTCAGGAGCAGTGAGATGGCATGTCTGAACGCAAAAGTTTAATTGTTCAGACAAATGCTAATCAATTAATCCTCCACTGGAATTTACTAGATAATGGGATCATCCTGCACATAAAGGAAATTAGTACACCATGGAGCACAGTATCTACATCTAATAACTAGGAAATCTACAGTCATTGCGACTAAAAACAATGCATGACAAAATGTTGAAGGTTCCGAAATCTGTCTGCGAAGATAGCACAAAGCAACAACAACGTGCATTTATAGAACACCTTTAACATAGAACAATGCCCCATGGTGCCTCACAGAAGCATAATCAGAGAAAAATCGACTGAGTCAAAGGTGGAGTGACAAAGTTTGGTCAAAGAGGCAGGACTAAGGATAGAGCCTTGGCTCCAGAGGTATCAGTGCGAGGGCGGGAAGAGAAGCCATTACTGGAGATGCACTGGCTACGATTGGATAGCTAAGAGTGGAACCAAGTAAGGGCAGTCCCACTGAGATGGACAATTGAGAAAAGGCATTGGAGGAGGATAGTGTGGTTGAACACGTCAAAGGCTACAGGGAGGTCGAGAAGGACAAGGAGGGTTGGGCACCATGGTCACCGTCAGAGATGTCATTTGTGACCTTGATTACTGCCGTTTCAGTGCTCAGGCATAGAGAAACCCTGACCGGAGAGATTCAAACATGGAGTTGCATTAAAGATGGGCATGGATTTGGTAGGTGACAAAACATTCAAGAGTTTGAGAGGAAAGGGAGGTTGTAGATAGGGAATTCTCTGCCCCAAAAAGCTGTGGATGCTGAGTCATTGAGTATATTCAAGGCTGAGATAGATAGATTTTTGAAGTGTAGAGGAATCAAGGGATATGGGGATAGGGCGGGAAAGTGGAGTTGAGGTCGAAGATCAGCCATGATCTTATTGAATGGCAGTGTAGGGTCAAGAGGCCCGGTGGCCTACTCCTGCTCCTAATTCTTGTTATTTTATAGCTCCTCTAGACCCATCTTTTGCTTCTTTACTTGTCCCACATCCCGTTTGTCATTTAATCTCTCCTGCCTTCCACCCGATCACAGACCTTCCATTTTGTTCTTTCTTTCCCCTCCCGCCCCCCTTTCCATACCTCTGTACTTTCTTAAAAACATCCAGTTCTGATGAAAGGTTACCGACCTGAAACATTAACTGTTTCTCTCTCCACGGATGCTGCCTGGCCTGCTGAGTATTTCCAGCATTTTCTGTTGTTATTTCAGATTTCCAGCATCCGCAGTATTTTGCTATTGTGTTGTAGATAGGGGCAGTGGTTTGCAAGAAGAGGTGTTGAGGGTGTTTTTTTTTTTGAGGAGAATGTGAATATGGCATTTTCGAAAGGGATAGGGACAGTACCCGAGGAGAGGGAAGCATTTATAATGTCCGCTAGCATGGGGGGGCGCCGAGGAAGGGAAGTTGGGTCGTCAAAAGTTTAATGGGAATGGCACATGGGAACAGGAAGTAGGTGTCGTGGACAAGATGAGCTCAGAGAGGGCACGAGGGGAGATGGAAGAGAAATAAGGAAGACGTGGGTTCAAGGCTAGGGTAGGGGGAATCTTAGTTGAGGTCTGGCTTGCTGGGCAAGGGGAAGAGGCAGAGGCAGCTTAACAAATGGTCTCAATCTTAGTGACAAAAGTCCTTGAGCTCCTCACACTTGTTGGAAGTGAGGGTGGCGGGGGAAGGGGAAAGGGATTTAAAGAGACAGTTGGTTGTGGAGTGAAGAAGCTGGGAGGGGCGGCGGTTATCTTTACTTTCCAGGACGATCCTGAAGTTGTGAGCGGTTTTGCAGAGGAGTGCAAGGCATGACAGTGCTTAGTGGTCCAGCCAGATCTGCCGATGGATGGCTGAACCAGTTGTGCGCCAGAAATCTTTCCAATGGAATTTCAGCTCAAGAGTTGCAAGGTATTGTGCTTTCCTGTAATCTTAGCGGAGACATTCCAGTAATATAGCCATAACAACGTAGTATTTATACAATAAATACATTAGCAAAGATACACACTTGAAAAACAACTTGTACAGGGATGCTCCTAGAATTTTCTGTGTATTCTATTTTAAACTTAAAATACATTTATAATAAAATACATTAATATTCTGCGCTTCAACATTCTGAACCTGGAACAATTCACAAGCAAGATAAAATAAAGTCGATGACCTTTAATTAAAAGCTGTTAATGTGTGTTAATACTCAGTGGAATCAAATCTAAAATTGACTGGTAGGCCAAAGGTCCTTAATCCCTGGCAAAGGAATTGGGATTGGAAAACAAAATTTGTTATTAAAACACTGAGAATGCATTTAAAATTTCTGCACACCAACAAAAAAAGTGTATGCTTGCCTAAAACAAATATCAAAATGGCTTATCCTGAACCATGTACACTGTAAATTGCTATAGTGAATGGTCTGCCATATATGCTGGAATAGGACATTCGACTCTCCTTTATTTTAATTAGCACTATTACAGATTATTTGAGAATGCAGTTTTTTGTAAGGTAAGCTTTAGATGTAGTACAATCAGACAGACTGAGAACACATGCAAGCCCTTTGCAATGTTGAGTAAACAAGTAGTACTAGATTTTACTCTGAGGTAATGTAGTCAATCCGAAACATTACATCTATCGTCCAGAAATAGCTTATTCAACCGCTTTTGATAAATTTAATTTACAGCTGTGATTTCAAGCTAAAGAGGGAAAATGAACTGCTCCCTTCCCATCAGCTTGGACAATGTTCATATCTAGTCATGCAGTTTTAAGCAGTTACAATTAACAGTAGCCTGTGGGGACTGGGCAGCACACTGGGTTAGACACTGGTCTTTCATTTCTGGAATCTGGGTTCAAAGATAGCACAAACTGATGGGATGGAAGTCTACTTACTGGCTGAGAGAATCTTACAACAGTGTTGCCACTAGGATATTAGTAAATCATAATGGTACATGAAGACATTTTCAGACTACAGTATATTGAAAAAAAATCTAGCAGTACAAATAGCTTATAGATTTTACCCTTCCAAACTGGAGTTGTTTCTGAATCAAAAATATTGCACAAGGAGGATATTGGAACATCGAAAGTGCATGAGTTTAGGTGCAACATTTCCGATAGCATATTGGTACCAATATTCCAAATAAGCCCAGTGACAACAGTGAAAATGAGTTTGGGCTGTCTCAATTTCGTTCGCAATAGACATGGATCACTGTACAAAACTACCTCTAAGTTAATGTGGTTACCTTCAAAACATTGGCTAAGTTACAATAACCTACCTGAAGGTAAATTATAATCACATTTCTATATTTTCTTTTAAGTTACCAATATTAGAATATTTTATCTAGTATGGTGCAATCAATGCAAAGTGCATAAATGACTGGGTAAATGGTGTTTTAGGAATTAAAGACAATAGTGAGTTCAAATGCATTCCCTTATTGCATTCAAATGGGTGTTTCAATGTTCTAATGTCAGTACAGTAATATGAATTGTGCTCATCATGCTCAAATAAAGATGTGTAGGTGAAAGACAAACACAGGTCAACATAATGTCATGCATGGTTTCAAAATTGACTGGAAGGAAATGTAGTAATTTCATACCCCTGTATTGAACAGGTTAGGTGCAGACACTGACGCAAGACTGCAACCATAGCTGTCCTGATGAAAGAAACAGAGTCCAACTTTAGTCATCGACAACAAAAACACAGATAGACACACAATTAAATTTTAAAAAAATATTTTAAAAGCACAAGTGTTCTTAGGTATAAAAACCTGCAAGAATGAAAAGGTAATTTTACAACAGGGTGACTCATTACAAAGCTATCTAAAATGTATGACCTAGTGTCCATAAAAAGACAATGAAATAGCCATAAATGTGTATAATTAAAATAAGCTTTACTTAGTTGTTTTTATTCCACCTTTAATCTCCCTCCCACCCCACCCCCACCCCAAATCAGCCCAATCAAAAAGACATTTTTGAAGTGCAGACCTAAGGAGCCCTCCCTGACGGTATAATACAACCTGCTTATTACATCACTTGCATCATGATTCTATCACAGAAAGACAACACCAAAGTAAATATTTCTACTTTCTGCATAATTTTCAACATTTGAAATCATGTTATAATCAATCCTTTTTCATTAAAGCACACAAAATAGGCATAGCAAATGTAAACATCAATTTATCTAAAACATGGATTTTCAAACTAGGCTCCCTGAGGTCATCTCAGATGAGCCACAAGATTGTTAAGAGGGGGAAAAAAATTGCCGTTATTGCCATTCAGCACTCCAGGGCAAATGGCACTGCTAACCCCTTATTTGGAGTGGTCTGGCGATCATTTGCCCTGATTGACATTACAGTCATACAAATCACAGCCTGCACACTGAGCTTTGGCTGCAAGAGATGTCAAATCAAGAGATGGGACCTAACGGACGATCACTATTAGAAGTATATGTTTGGTATTAAATCTTTTTTTTTAATATATAAGTAAACTGCTCAATCTGTGCACATCGTACTACTCACTGTATGGAGACAAAGCTCAAATCACTACTGGGCTATAAAACTGATTCAATTATTTGGTTAATATTTTTAAAAAACAGTATTGTTATTTTTTCTTAGATTAATTCTCTAGTTCTGTGCTACACTGGAAACAAACAGGAGAGTCTTACTAAAGTTAAATATCTCAATATGCAACAACATTACAGAACAGAAACCATGTCAGCAAGTAATATGAAATGGTGTCAAACAGTGTCTGGTGCTTAAAGTATGTATTATTCTGTGCATTGTGCGGATGGCGGGGATTGCTGATTACTTGTTATTTTGTCTATGCACTAACATATCAGCAGTGCTTCTTGCTGATCCTGCTGTGAAGCAAGCAGCAGCCTATACATGTCAAACCTGGGATGAGAGATAAGAGCCATAATGGGGGCCATGTGTCATACAGACTGCTAGCTGCTTATAGGCCTGGCCACCATGGTCATTAGGAGCTTATCCAATAATACTGAACAAATCAACTCAATTAATGCTTCTTCCCCATTCCCTCCGCTCCACCATCTGAAGCCAATCTTTCAGTCATGACGCACTTCACCTCTAGAATTTGTTTTCAAAAAGACTTTGGCTTGCTAGCATCCAATCAGTCATTGCCCAATGAATCATTTGTCGGGCAAGGTGAAGCAAGCATATCTCAACACTGACACCACTAGTGTGCCTAACTGCACCAGCATGTCTTGAGAATTATATATTTAATTTCTTTCTGTACTTTTCTGTCTTTGACAAACATTGCTTCTGTAGCCAGTACTAATACTGAGCCAATTTTCTTTGCAAAGGCAGCACTGTTTACCTGTGGGCAGCTGACACTCTTTGGGAATTAGGACAAAGGGTCTGCAGAACGGTGTCAATATTTGCAGGGGTCTCGTACCTAAATGTTTGAAAACTACTGGTCTAGAATGGTTAAACCTTTGGAGTTAAATGATGGGCAGTGATTTGGTAGCTGTCAAAGTGGAGGATGCAAGTACTGGGAGAAGAATACTTTTTGCCTCTTGCCACCCAGTGTCCGCATCAGGAATTCCCAAGTAAGTGACAGGACTGGTTAAGTCCAGAGCAATACTCTGCTACTCTAACCTAGTAGTGTGCCTTAAAGCTAGAACAGTACCATCTACTGCAGCAGTAACTTCCATTTCCATGGTATGACTGCTTCACTGGTCATTTTGCTCCTTAGGTTAGAGGCACCTTCTGCTCGAGCACTTTGGTCAATCATCCGTCAATGCAGTGGACATCTTCAAAGCCTTCGCCAGATCTGACCCAGTGCACTTCTGAACAAATCATATGGTCAGTCACCAGAGTTAGTCATTGCTATTTAACTACCTCTCAAATTGCGCACTCTGTGCTGTCATTTGATGGCTTATCCTCTGGCTCTTATTCAATTAACTCCACTAAATATTATCCCCTCTCCACTCTGTTCCTTCAGATCCTGATCTTCTCTACCTATCATCCAAACCTATCCACTCTTTCGCTGATTATTCCACTCACACATACTCTCACTGTACACAACCTCCAGTGCAACTAGTGGTTGAATCACTTGGTCTTGATTTCCTCCATGCTCTTTGATGAGAGAATAAGTCAAAATTCTTTCCATTCTTGAAAGACAGTTTCTTGATCTCTCTCTAGACTAACCAACAACCATCACCCCCTTACATTTCATGTCATTTAGTCCTTCTTCACCTATTGACCTTCATGACCTCACTATCTCCTCCAACCTCAAATGGAATTCTCACATCTTTAATGCTGAAGCTGCCTCTAAGAACCTTTCTCTTGCATCCTAAATTCTTCTCACCGCAACAACCCTTACCTCTGTCTAAAGTTCAGATGTGTCCAAGACTTGAATAATGCTTCCATATCAGAGAGGCTCTTAAACACCTCGCCCATGTTCCTGGACAACAAAGGCTTGATGTTGCAGAGTTGGCCATCTCATGTCGAGCCTCCAGCTTCTTCCTGTCACATCTCTTTTTGTCACTCTCAATTTTAAATCGATGATATTATGGGTTAGTGCTTCATTGACCTTTTCTCTCTTGTTGCTTCCAAGCTCCAACTGTACTGCCCTACAAGCTTTTCTCACTGTGTTGAAATCTAGACTTATTACATGGACTCTTGCTCCAATTAAATTCTTTCCCAGTACCACAAACCATGGAACTATGACCTCCCTCAATGTTTGTTTCCTTCTAGGGCCTTCTGGCTTTTAAAACCTTGCTTGCTATTTCCTAACCTTTACTTCCTGGTTCAGTTGATCATCTCTTACTTTTTTCAACCTTGGTTTGGCTCTGCTCAATGGCTTTTCACCATGCACCTTGATTTCTGAACTCAAAGTTGGAGGCGAGGGAACTAAATGGGCTGCCATAAAGATTGCACAAGGGTAGAGTTTTCATGGATTGTAACAGAGAAGGCCAAGAGGAGGTTTGATAGAAGTGTTTAAAATCATGAAGGATTTAGATAGAGCGAATAAAGAGAAACTGTTTCCAATGGCTGAAAGTTGATAACCAGAGGGCACAGATTAAAGGTTATTGGCAGAAGAACCAAAGGTGACATGGGGAAAAACTTTTTTACATAATGAGTGGTTAGGATTTGGAATGCACTGCCTGATAGGGTGGTGGAAACAGATTTAATAGTAGCTTTCAAAAGGGAATTGGATAAATATTTGAAGGAGAAAAAATTGCAGAGATATGGGGAAAGAGAGAGGGAATGGCGCAGACTCGATGGGCCGAATGGCCTCCTTCTGTGCTATTCTATGGAGTCATTAAAGAAAGTAGATTTCAAATGTCTTTTACTATTCATTTAATTTAATGCTCTTCATGGTTCTGTATTTTCACATGGACTTGTAGGGAAGCTCCATGGTATGCATCTAACCAGCAACAGACAAAAAGCTTAGACGTTCGCACTATTCACAGTATAACCCTGCCAGGCCAAATGATATGGTGTGGTTCAAACCATTTTAAGCACATCAGAACCTCAGTATAAGATTAATTATACATTCTACTTGAATATTTGAAGTACATAGCTCAGGCATTTTTAAGGTACTTAAAATACAAAATTTCAGACTATTTGTCTTTCTCCAGCTTTTAACTTCAATACAATGTCCCCAACAGTTGAATTTTAATACAAGTCACTGAAATACTATATATGCAAATACATGTGAAACATCATTTGTCTGCTTCTAATGAGTTCAATTATCTTGGCCAAGACGACCAGGAATAATGCATTCTACAATAAGGTGTCGGGTTATTACTCAGCCATATGACACGGTAAAGATCAGTCGGTGTAAAGAAACCTCACTGTAGAATGGTCATATTAATTGAGTGCTGGAGTACATTACACTAAGAACAGGGCAGAAGGTAAACTTACCTTGCACAAAGGAGTCAAAAGAACGCATGAGATAACTACTGGCAACAACTGTGCAATTTTCCATCTTGCCGTTCCCATGAAACCAAAGACAAAAACGATCTAATTATACAACAAATGCAACTGAATTTGCAAACAATTGAGCCCCAACTAAAACAATGATCTGCAAGATGGTTGTGGTGGCTGGCGGTCAATCATCACAGCCCCAGGACATCACTGTTCCAGGAGTTCCTCAGGGCAGTGTCCTAGGCCCAACCATCTTCAACTGCTTCATCAACGACCTTCCCTCCATCATAAGGTCAGAAGTGGGGATGTCCGCTGATGACTGCAGTGTTCAGTGCCATTCACAACTCCTCAGATAATGAAGCAGTCCATGCCCGCATGCAGCAAGATCTGGATGACATTCAGGCTTGGGCTGATGTGTGGCACGAATGCTACCTACCACTTAAGTGCTAGGCAATGACTATCTCCAACAAGTGAGAGTCTAACCACCTCCCCTTGACATTCAACGGCATTACCATCGCTGAATCCCCCACTGTCAATATCCTGGGGGTCACCATTGACCAGAAACTTAACTGGCCAGCCACATAAATATTGTGGCAACAAGAGCAGGTCAGTGGCTGGATATTCTGCAGCGAGTGTCTCACCTCCTGACTCCCCAAGGCCTTTCAACCATCTACAAGGCACAAGTCAGGAGTGTGATGGAATACTCTTCACTTGCCTGGATGAGTGCAGCTCCAACAACACTCAAGAAGCTCGACACCATCCAAGACAAAGCAGCCCGCTTGATTGGCACCACATCCACCACCTTAAACATTCACTCCCTCCACCACCGGCATACCGTGGCTGCAGCCTGTACTATCTACAAGATGCACTGCAGCAACTCGCCAAGGCTTCTTCGGCAGCACCTCCCAAACCCACAACCTCTACCACCTAGAAGGACAAGGGCAGCAGGCGCATGGGAACACCACCACCTCCAAGTTCTGCTCAAAGTCACACACCATCCTGACTTGGAAGTATATCGCCGTTCCTTCATCATCGCTGGGTCAAAATCCTGGAACTCCCACCCTAACAGTACTGTGGGAGTACCTTCACCACATGGACTGCAGCGGTTCAAGAAGGTGGCTCACCACCACCTTCTCAAGGGCAACTAGGGATGGGCAATAAATGCTGGCCTTGCCAGCGACGCCCACATCGCAGGAACAAATTAAAAAAAAATTTTTTTTTTGAAGTATTGTACAATAACTGTATTTTTGCATTTTGGATTGAAAGCTGATCCAGAGGACTGGTTCATAAAGAGCTGCTCCAGGTCACTGAGAAGTCCTGATATAAGCTGGCATTCCAGATGTGTAGGAATGTACCTACAGCACAATTGCTAAAGTGGTTAATGCCTTTACACGCAGATAATACATTTAAGTTCAATGGAGCATTGCGCATAATACTTATAAAACAGAATCAAAAGAGATTTAAATTGCAGATGAGAGAAGGATCACCATCAGATAAAAAGCTTTTTCTTGTAAATGGTCCAAAGTGCAACAGAAGTGTAAAAAAGCCTCATCAGATCAAGAACTAGTCTTCAAGTCTTACACTTTTAAAGAGTTAAAATCTGCAAAAAGAAGCATTTGACCTCACAGACCCTCTTGTGTCTTCAAACATGTGTATTCCGTCAGGTTTTCATGTACTGGTAAAAATAACCCATAAATACGTGAATGAATTTTGGGTATACCTACAGCTTAAGTTGTATGTCCCGCTGTACTTTTAGTGAAATTATTTGTTTTTAAATGTCATAGGCTTATATTCGAAGTTATTTTAGAGTTGTCAGCTCTTTTGAAGCTGCTGGTCAGCTTGTACTTGTTTCCTAAGTTGGCATATATGATGGTGCCATGAAAAGTAAGAGGGACCTGCAAGAGACAAAGAAATTCAGAGCAGTATGTCGATTGAAAAAGTTGAATGCTCATTCTCTGACTCAACTACAAGGGTTGAGAATGTTTTATGGACATATAAATTCAGGCTCTGGCAGTATCTGGAGATTTGAAACCAAAGATTTAAAGTGGAAATCTGCTCAGTATGGTACCAGTGCTTGTAGTGTTTGGCAACTAGTGGGAGCGGTGCTTCTGACAGGTGCAGAAGACATTATTCTAATTTTCTTCCACGACAAAGTAGCACATCCAAACCTCTCATTACAGCTATTATAAATTACAGACGCACAATGCGTAAAGTTATCTTAAAAATACAACCAAGACATTTGCTTTAAACTATTCTAATCTTAACTCTGCCCTAAAAAAATGAAAAGGCTTTTGTGGAGCTGGTAGCAAATCCCCATTTGCTAAGTTTCTCAGACATGCTCCAGATCTTTGCACCATTGAGACCAAAAGCAAAGGCTCGGTTTATACCAAGTTTGAGTATTTTCACCACACCAATATCTAATTTCCAGAGTAAATCCAGTGTATACTGGTTTTACATAGAAACATAGAAAAATAGGAGTAGGCCATTCGGCCCTTCGAGCCTGCTCCGCCATTCAATATCATGGCTGATCCTCTATCTCAATACCATATTCCCGCTCTCTCCCCATACCCCTTGATGCCTTTTGTGTCTAGAAATCTATCTATCTCCTTCTTAAATATATTCAATGACTTGGCCTCCACAGCCTTCTGTGGTAGAGAATTCCACAGGTTCACCACCCTCTGAGTGAAGAAATTTTTCCTCATCTCAGTCCTAAATGTCCTACCCCGTATCCTGAAACTGTGACCCCTCGTTCTAGAGCCCCCAGCCAGGGGAAACATCCTCCCTGCATCCAGTCTGTCTAGCCCTGTCAGAATTTTATACATTTCAATGAGATCCCCTCTCATGCTTCTAAACTCTAGTGAATACAGGCCGAGTCGACCCAATCTCTCCTCATACGACAGTCCTGCCATCCCAGGAATCAATCTGGCGAACCTTCGCTGCACTCCCTCTGGCAAGTATATCCTTTCTTAGGTAAGGAGACCAAAACTGCACACAGTACTCCAGGTGTGGTCTCACCAAGGCCCTGTACAACTGTAGTAAGACATCCTTGCTCCTGTACTCAAATCCTCTTGCAATGAAGGCCAACATACCAGTTGCCTTTCTAACTGCTTGCTGCACCTGCATGTTTGCTTTCAGTGACTGGTGTACAAGGACACCCAGGTCCCTTTGTACATCAGCATTTCCCAATCTATCACCATTTAAATAATACTCTACCTTTCTGTTTTTCCTACCAAAGTGGATAACTTCACATTTATCCACGTTATACTGCATCTGACATGTATTTGCCCACTCACTCAACTTGTCTAAATCGTCTTGAAGCCTCTTTGCATCCTCCTCACAACCCCACCTAGTTTCATGTCGTCAGCAAACTTGGAAATATTACATTTGGTTCCCTCATCCAAATCATTGATATATATCGTGAATAGCTGGGGCCCAAGCACTGATCCCTGCGGTACCCCACGAGTCACCGCCTGCCACCCCGAAAAAGACCCATTTATTCCTACTCTGTTTCCTGTCTGTTAACCAATTTTCAATCCATGCCAGTATATTACCTCCAATCCCATGTGCTTTAATTTTGCACACTGACCTCTTATGTGGGACTTTATCAAAGACCTTCTGAAAATCCAAATACACCACATCCACTGGTTCTCCCTTATCTATTCTACCAGTTACATCCTCAAAAAACTCCAGTAGGTTTGTCAAACACAATTTCCCTTTCATAAATCCATGTTGACTTTGTCTAATCACGTTGATATTTTCTAAGTGCCCTGTTATCACATCCTTTAGACTAATATGACTCCATACCTATGCTAGCCTTGGCTCATGACCAGTCATATTGATATTGCTGTAATCTAAATCCTAGAAGTCAAATCTTGGTTTACTTATTTCAACAGCATTCCAATTCACCTTAACAAAATGAAAAACAAAGAATCAGGAAGATTTCTGCAGGTTATGATGGCAATATATACAAGGACACTGCTCAACATCTAAATCACTAACTCCTCCGTCGAAGTTAGGCGGTTTTTATGCGCAGTGTACACAGAGGGGAATAGAATTCTTCTAAGCTGCAAATAAGAACTTGTTTTGTTGGAATCAAGATTACTAGTTGTTTCATTATATACTCAATGTGTCAAACCTACTGTAGGAATAGAATTGCCTCTTATGCCGATTATTATTCCTCAATTCAGATACTTTCTACAAATAGTGTGGAGTACCACAGGCAAGAATGGCAACAAGAATTATTTATACAGCTCAGATGGGAGATCATAGAAGAATTTCAACTTCATTTGGAGGAATTGACAGAACCTTCCAATCAGATTATGTGCACTGCACAGTGTTAATGCGCTCTTCTTCAAAAGATACACTTATTTCAAATGGTTCATAACAAATGTATTAAAAATTTCAGAATTTATTTTTCCTACTATTACTTTCCATTTAGTTTTAATATAAATTTGGTAAACAGTGTACAGATATCTTAATCTGGCTACCACGTGCGTTAAGGTAATTTCTCCCGCTATCAACTTGAGCTGAATTATGTGGTATGCATGCAACTCAAAAAATAATGTTGTCTTCTTACCACAAGCCTAATTTACTCAGGATTGCCTTCATATAAAAAATAACCTCCCAGATAATCTGTATAATCACACCGTCATTGCTACTATCCAAAAATATGCAAATCAGTACAGCCACAGGAGAATACAAAATTAAGCATGTTTAATTAGTAGCAGGTGGCGCAGCACAGAAAATCATTTTCAGAATGGTTTTTCTATCCGCACTTCACTACGCTCAAGATTTCATCAGTAATACGAGATAAATGTTTTTGTTCAACAGATTTAATTGGATCACATGCTTGCGTTGAGGAAATTAAAAACTTCAGCCCAAAGGCATGGCTTTGTTTTCTGAAGCACCCAGTCCTTGTACTGTTATCAGCAGAAGGCCTCTTCATTCATAATCAAAGTCAAAATAATATTGTTTAGCAAGAACTTGGTCTCCCTGCCTTTTAATCTATAAGGCAAGCTTCCAGTCACGGAAAACCAAAGTAGCACACATGGGAGAAGTCACTGAACAGTAACACAACAAAGAATGGTTATTAAAGGTCATTACATTGTGCACATCAACAACCCAACAAGAGTTATGCCAGGTCATGTGTTTCCGCCCATCCCCCCCACCCTCCTCCTACTCAAACAGTGGGTGGGCCTAACCACATACAACAATGTTTACAGCTGCAAGTGAGAATTAAGTCAGTTTGTTTTTACCCTGCTGGTGTTTAGTGTTTGCCTTCATCCTTCTCCCAAGGTATTTTACATTCCAGGAGAATCTTCTCAGTGGGTGATGACAAACTGTTTCAAGCTTTCCTGAACACCTGTGGCAAAAACAACAGATAGGCAGCCCCAGATTTCAACCTGGGTCTAGTCGCTCCCAAAAGTAATAGATTAGTCTGACAGAGGGAGAAGAACAACACAATGTCTTAGGAATATTAACAACTTGCATTTATATAGCGCCTTTAACATAGTAAAATTGACAGAGCCAAAGGAGGAGATATTAGGATGGGTGACCACAAGCTTGGTCGAAGATTTAGGTTTTAAGAAGCACCTTAAAGGAGGAGAGAGAGATGGAGGCGCGGAATTAGGGCCTTACTGGCTGAAGGCAGTGGGGGATGCACAAGAGGCCAAATTGGAGGAGCGCAGAGTTTGCGGAGGGTCGTAGAGCTGAAGGAGGTTACAGAGATAGGGTGGAGCAAGGGCTTGGAGGGATTTGAACATGAAAGAGAGAATAAAGAGGCATTGGTGGTCCAGGAGCCATTGTAGGTCAGTGCGTTCAGGGGTGATGGGTGAACGTGACTTGGTGCGAGTTAGGATACGGGCAGCAGAGTTTTGGATGAGCTGAAGTTTATGGAGGGTCGAAGATGGGAGGCTGACCAGGAGAGCATTGGAATAGTCGAGCCTGTAGGTAACAAAACCATAGATGGAAGTTTCAGCAGCAGATGGGCTGAGGCAAGGTCAGAGACAGGCAATGTTATGGAGGAAGAAGTAAGCAGTCTTGGTGATGGAGAGGGTATGGAGAAGCTCAGTTCAGTGTGGAATAGGACAGTGAGATTGAGCACAGTCTAGTTCAGCCTGAGATATTGGGCGGGGATGAAGATGTAGTCAGTGGCGAGGGTATGGAGTCAGCCTCAAGAACACAAGCAGTTTAGAATGAGGTTTGTTCATGTATGAAGAATGATCACTTGGGAAGTTATGTTACTTATGCAGAAGAATGCTGAACTCAAGGATCACCTGGCTATACTTCACAACATATATGGGGAGACAGTACAGGAATGTGGGTAAAATTGGACCCCTATTTCCTGGTGTAGATGGGTCAAGGGCAGTGGGGGGTGGGGGAAGAGGGCAAATCATACAGCACATGGGCAACATGGTAAGAATAAGGGGGTATATAAAGTATCTGCGGTGTTGTACCCCAGCAGTGGTCAGCACCTTCAGGGGAGGAAGGCTTTTTGAAAAAGATTGTACACTCAATTGAATGGTGACCAATTTATTGTTGAATGTTAGATAAGTTGGAAGGAAGGATAGTCTACATTTTCAGTCCAGTCACCCAGCATTCTGCCTGGAATGTGTAATTTGATCCAGTGTTAGACTAGAGGCAGGCGGTACAGCATTCAAGCGCTGCTCAACAATGCAGAGATAGTTACCAACTTTTAGTGACACTGTAGGCATACCTTTCAGAGTTCAGACAAAGCACAGTGCTAACACACCCCACAGTTCAGACAATGCACAGCGCCAACACTCCTGACTTCAGACAACACCGTGCTAACGCTGCCCATGGTTCAGGCAACGCACAGTGCCAACGCTCCCCATAATTCAAACAATGCACAGCACTAACACTCTCCAAAGTTCAGATAATGCACAGTGGTAACACCACCAACCGAGTTGTCACTGTCCCACCTCAGGAACCACCTCCATCCAGACTGCCTACTCATCCTTTACCTGGGGCATAACTCACAGGGTGCCAAGGAACCTTTACCTTCTGATCCCATTCTCTGCCAGAAATCTCTCTTCCCAATGTTCATATGTGGCTACAACTTTCTCATTTCCCCTTCTTGCTGACTCCGTCAAGGGCACAGATCTGGGTGCATCCTGCACACAACAGGCACTAACACTAGAATAGCTGCTTTTGGCAAGTTGTGTGCTTGCAATTCATAGTGCTACAATTTATTGATAAACTACTTTGTTGCATGATTGTAGTGATAATACCACTACAATCATGCAACTAAAGTAGTTTATCAGTAGTTAATCTCAGAAGTGATATTAATCTCAATATAGTTTGTGGGTTCCTAGTAGCTGCACAAGATGATGCTGTGCACAATGTGGTCTTGTGCTGCTAGAACTGATTGTCCGATTAACTACTTCAGCTGTATAATTAGTGCTATCAACCTCAGTAGTGATTAGAGGTAGTATCGCCAACGACTAATGCCGTGTCCTTTGTTTGGTGCCCTTTGTCTAGTGAGTGCCTAGAGTTTTGCTCCATGTGCTACCCCCCACCCCCGTGTCCTTTGTACTTGTGCATCAGGCAAAGGAAGAACACATGGAGGAAATCTCTGTGCGCGCAGCGGACAAGGGATAGATAGTGAACTACACCAAATGCGTTACGTTACACCTAAGGGCACAATTTCAAAAAATCATCCAATGTACTAGAGGAATATATTTTAAAATGCTGCAAATTTAGATTTCGATAAAATATAATTGATAAATAAACTGGATTTCATAGTTACCATGTCACCCTCAGCTGAAATGGATACTTGCTACTTTTTCCCCCTCTTGTACAAATAAGACTTCTACATGGCTAAGTGGGTAACTAAATTGCTCAAACAATAAAATGTTCCAATTAATTTTCGCAACAAGACATAAGCAACATATTCACCAAACCTAGAAAAGTGAACAAAGGTCCATAATCAACGACTGGATTATACTACTACATACAGTGTCCTTTCTTATGGTTGGAGCCAAATTCACTGACAATCCAGCATCAGTCTATCATTGTACGGACCACAAGGACTTTAAAATGTAGGCTTTGTAAAGTTGGAACAACACCCAACATTCTCAAAGCCTGGGACATATGCTACCTCTAACCCTGTTTAGCTGAATTCATTGAATTTCTTCCAAAAAAAACAGAAAAAGGAAAACATTTTTGAGAGGAAGTGCTGTTTCAGGTCCAATTAGGCTAAAGACAGCAGGGTAGTTTCCACTTATGCACTGATTTTTTCAATGCAATTCACCTGAAATCGGCGTAACCAGCGCAAAAGATCGCGGAATTTTAAGCGCAAATTACATTGCGCAAATAGAGCAGGTCAGGCAGCATCTGTGAAGAGAGAGAAACAGAGTTAACGTTTCAGCTTGATGACCTCTCGTCAGAACCTTGACAGAATCGGACGAAAGGTCATCGAGCTGAAATGTTAACTCTGTTTCTCTCTCTCTCTCTCTACAGATGCTGCCTGACCTGCCGAGTATTTCCAGCATTTTCTGTTTTTATTCCAGCATCCACAGTATTTTGCTTTTGATGCAGAAGAGTTTGTGATATTTTGCGCTAGTTTAAAAAACAGAAGCCAGCCCCGTCCACAAAACTGGCAACGCCCCCAGGGTGAAATAATCACTATTGGGAGTTTACGCTAATTGCGCTTGTTTGAGGGCCTTCAAGGAGGCCTCTAAAAAATTAAGCTGGCTCTTTTGGGCACAGGGACACCAATAGGCACGATTTAAAACCTTTTGAATGTAATTGTTTTTTAATTTACTAAGAAACTGACTACTGTGCCCCAATATAACTAGCAAATGGTTCTGAATATTTAAAAAAAAGACATATTCAGTCATTTAAAATTGAGTTACTCACAGGTAATGGACGAGACACTGATTAAAAATGCTTATTTTTTTGAGATAAACCCATTTTCAACTGTATGAATCAAACTGCACCAATTTACCACTCTTAAATATATCAAGGAATATTTTTTAAAGCAACATTTTAAAAAATTACCTTTTAAAATGCTGCCCGATTGCGCTGGTTCATGGCAAATTCACGTTTGGCAAAACGCAACTGAGTGAGTACAAACGCAAGAAAAAAAAACTTTTCAAAACGGGCACAATTTTGCCCAGTTCGCCGACTGCGTACAAAGCGGAAACGCTACCCCAGCTTCTCCACCCTTGGTCATCAAATAAAGCGGAAATACTGAGACAACACTGAAAACCTTTCCACCTCACTAAACTATGAATGAGGATACATGATCTGGAACCAACTCAAGTACACCTCAGAGTATAGGAATTAAAGCACTCAACACAAGACGATGACTCATTTCATGAAGGGAGATCAGGTGTTGCCATCTTACACCACTTTGACTTCAGATAAGCCACCCCGGTAAGCCATGTGAAAGAACTCCACTACATAGTGTAATACAAGGTTACTTATGAAAAAATATTACAGCACATTGCAATTCAATTTCCTTAGCAATTACCTTCTAGGTACATGTCAAATTGTGTAGTTTGTCTCCATTCACCCAATGTTTCTCCCCCTTATCCCAGTCATTATTTTTTTGCAAAAAAGCACCAAATTTGCAATTTTAACATTTCCTGCTTCATGTTCCCATCTATTTATCCAGCATAATTATACAGGTTTCTGTTAACATTCATATTTTTTTAAAAAGTGTTTGATGTTATTCACACAAAATATTTATAATTTACATTTGTCATTGTTATGGCAGATCATGAACAGAGATTTTGTAATAAAAGGAAATTGCAACTGAAATCTACCTAAATGGATAGTGTCATTCTTATTATAGGCGATGCGGACAACAACAACAACTTGTATTTATGTAGCGCCTTTAACGTAGTAAAACGTCTCACGGCGCTGCACAGGAGTATTTTAAGGCAAAAAATTTAACACCGAACAGAACGTAATTTTCAATCTAAACAGGTACACTATCTAAGAGATAGTTGGTACTTTAGAATTTTCTTTTAAATGTATACCTGCTGTATTGTTTTGGAATCCTTCTGTGAATTTTCCCTTGGGGGTATTTTTCCAAATAACTTCCAGCCAGGAGCACTAAAAGCAGAAGGAATGGGTTCCTTCGTCTTCTTGGTAAAAAAGCTTCTAAGAAACAAGAACAAAGAAACATAAATCAGTGATTTCATTCGCTTCAAAAAATATTGGAGAGAATTTCAGATTTGACCAGTTAGCTCTATACTGCTATTAACAAACATAGAAGGCAAAGGTGTTTCAACACAGTTCTGTGTACCATAGCGTTCGTATCTTACAAGAAACTTCTTTTAATAATGGAGTTATGTTGGTGAACACAAGAACAGGAGTAGGCCATTCAGCTCCTTGAGCATGTTCCGCCATTCAATGAGATCATGGCTGATCTGCAATCTAACTCCGTATACCTGCCTTTTGGCCCATATCCCTTAATACCTTTGGTTAACAATAACCCATCAATCTCCGATTTAAAATTAATTGATCTAACATCAATTGCCGTCTGCGGAAGAGTTCCAAACTTCTACCACCCTTTGTGTGTAGAAGTGTTTTCTAATTTCACTCCTGAAAGGTCTGGCTCTAATTTTTAGACTATGCCTCCTCGTCTTAGAATCCCCAACCAGCGGAAATAGTTTCTCTCTATCTACCCTATCTGTTCCCCTTAATATCCTGAAAACTTTGATCAGATCACCCCTTAACCTTCTAAATTCATGGGAACACAACCCTAATTTGTGTAATCTCACCTCGTAATTTAACCTCTGAAGTCAGAGTATCATTCTGGTAAACCTACGCTGCACTCCCAAGGCCAATATATCCTTCCTAAGGTATGATCCCCAGAACTGCTCACAGTACTCCAGGTGTGGTCTAACCAGGGTTTTGTATTGCTGCAGCATAACTTCTGCCCCCTTGTACTCTAGTCCATGTCTTTGACACCCATGTGCACAATCACCCAATTGGAGGTATACATATAAATACACCCCTTCACTTTCTCAGAGCATTAATTTTAAGAGATGAACAAAAAAAATCGCGGAGCAGTTGCTGCATGAAGCACTGTGACAGGAAGTGGGGAGGCCACATGCTCTTACACACGATTCTCTGCCAATTGAGGTCCCCATTTCATCCAATTGGCAGAGGCTAGGCACTAGGCTGGCGTGAGAAGGAATCAAAATAGAAAGAAAGTCATCACTGGGTGCCTCAATTACAGAGCAACAATCACAGGTACTGGACAGCATACTGCATGCTCAGCCTCTTTGGAAACAATTTAAGTGTGGTGGGAGCAGAATCTAAAAAAAGAGCTGGGACTTAAGGGGAGAAAAATACACATTTTAACAAATACTGGTGGGAAAATTTCTGTAAAAAAAGCACTTTACTTTTTCTAGAGTAGATAGAAAGAACTTTGAATATAATGGCACCTTTAGCATGTCCTCAAGATGTCCCAAAGCACTTCACAGCCAATGAATTACATGTGAACTGCAACAGACAATTTTGTGCACCGCAGGATCCTTCAAACAAATGAGACGAAGAACCAGTTAATCGGTTTCTTTGTTGTTGGTTGAGGGACTGATGCTGCCCAGGGCACTGGGAGAACACTCTGCTCTTCTTACACGTAAGCTTTTACATACACCTGAACAGCTGTGAAATCATAGCAACTGAGGTTTAGAAATGATAGAGCAGGAGAAAGCTCAAATCAGAACAAACAGTGTAACCAGATTAGGCCTGAAATAACAACAGAAGAAACTAGTGTTTCATCAAAGGGAGGCAAAACATTGTTTTTTAAAACTTCAATATTATTTCACTAATGAATGAGCCTTCTGATAAGTTACACAGGCCTTCCTTGTTCAATGTTTGAGAAACAATTTGTAAAGTGCTTTGGGACATCCCGAGGTTGCGAAAGGCGCTATATAAATGCAAACTTTTTTTTAAATTTTAAAACTTTAACCTGTCTTTTCTCTTTGTAGATGCCGATGTAGATGACCTGTGTATTCCGACATTTTGTTTTTATTTTATAAAAGTTAATCTCCCATAGCATCGTCTCCAGGTCAAGCATTTTCATACAATAATTTGATTTTATATTATTTGTAGTTATAAAGAGAGAAACTTACAGCAATTGGGTTGCAGAGAAGTAGAGCTGGTTGGTGCAAAAGCAGAGGGACCCGGGGCTGTATATTCACAAATCCTTCAAGGTGGCAGGGCAAATTGATAAGGCGGTTAAGAAAGTATATGGGATACTTAGCTTTGTAAATAGGGGCACTGAATACAAAAACAAGGAATTCATGCTAAACCTCGACAAATCACTGGTTAGGCCTCAGCTGGAGTATTGTGTACAATTCTGGACACCACAGTTTAGGAAGGATGTCAAGGCCTTGGAGAGGGTACAGAGGCGGTTTATCAGGATGATACCAGGGATGAGGGTCTTCAGTTATGTGGAGAGAATGGAGAAGCCGGGATTGCTCTCTTAGAGCAGAGAAGGTTAAGGGGAGACCTAATAGAGGTATTCAAAATTATGAGTGGTTTTGATAGAGCAAGTTGGGAGAATCGGTTTCCTCTGGCAAGTGAGTCGGTAACCAGAGGTCATAGATTTAAAATAATTGGCAAAAGAACTAGAGGGAAATTTTTCCATACAGAGGGTTATGATGATCTGGAACGCACTACCTGAAAGGGTGATGGAATCTGATTCCATAGGAACTTTCAAAAGGCAATTGGGCATGTACTTGAAGAACTAATTCGTAGTGTTATGGGGAAAAGGCCGAGATGTGGGACTAAATTGACAGCTCTTTTAAAGAGCCGGCACAGGCCCAACGGACCTCCTTCTGTGCTGTAAGATTCTATAATTCTAAGAGTTTCTCTTAACTGAGAGAGTGATGATGAGGGGAGCTGGGAATTGCAAAAATGAAGTGCCACAGTATCACTACTGGTCGGAGGATGTAATTACATTATGACAAGTTTACAGAGTCTGGTACAGTTTCTACAACAGGAGTTTGGAGAAATGCTTCCTGAAGTGATTCTCCAATATAAATACATTAAACAAAGTCTTTGTGCAATCAGTTTTAGATTTCCAAAACCCATATGCCACGTGAAACGCACACGTAGTGAACTCAACAGTGTCAATTTAAACCAAATTTTTTACATTTTTGTTCCTAATTATTTCATATACTGCCGTTTTTAAAATTTGCATTTTCAATTCATAATCTCACCAAGTCACATATTTATTCTACAAATTCTACTGCCACAGTACTTTGAGTGTTCAGCTGGAACAATGACCTTCAAAGCCCCTATTATGAAAATGAGCGTTAACATTTCTACATCAAGAGTTCAGCGTGCAGTAGAAATAGAGAATTCAGTATGAGTGGTTGAGCAGTTTACTTATCCAACATTACTGTTCAGACTCTATAGGTGAGTCAGTACTTTTGAAATGAAATTTTAATAGTGAATGGGCTGAAAGGCATTTTCACTAAAGAATATCACAAAATTAAGTTCTACTATTTGG
Organism: Squalus acanthias; assembly: GCA_030390025.1. Lineage (NCBI taxonomy): Eukaryota > Metazoa > Chordata > Chondrichthyes > Squaliformes > Squalidae > Squalus > Squalus acanthias. The sequence continues at coordinate 36,800,193 of CM059438.1, forward strand.
TTGCTCAAATACCATGCTAGTAAATATTAAAACCTGTACAATGTTCCCGAGATAGGTACTGGGAAAGGCAAACAACTTATAAAGCTAGACGACCTTCAGGTAGGACAATTGTTTATTGGACAAGAAATCTTTAGTTATCTGTCAGAGACACAGAAGAATTGTGGACGACCATAATTAGTGAATCAGCAAGGATGCTTCTGGGCCAGATATACATAACATGCATTTATATAGCACCTTTAACATAGCAAAACATCCCAAGGCACTTCACAGGAGCGTTATCAGACAAAATTGATACCGAGCTGCATAAGGAGATATTGGGACAGGTGAGGTAGTTTTTGAGAAGCATCTTAAAAGAGCAGAGAGGGATAGAGAGGTGGAGAGGTAGGGAGGGAATTCCAGAGCTTAAGGGCCTAAGCAGCTGAAGGCACTGCCACCAATGGTGAGGCGAAGAAAATCAGGCATGCGCAAGAGGCCAGAATTGGAGGAGCGCAGAGATGGGAGGGTTGTAGGGGATCACACTTCACAGGTTACAGAGATAGAGGGGGGCCAGGCTATGGAGGGGTGTAAAAACAAGGATGAGAATTTTGAAATCGAGGTGTTGTCGGTACGTGAGCCAATGTAGGTCAGTTTGCACAGGGGTGATGGGTGAACAGGACTTGGTGAGAGTTAGGATACGGGCAGCAGATTTTTGGATGAGCTCATGTTTACGGCAGGTGCAAGGTGGGAGGCCGGCCAGGAGAACATACACACATTATATATGGCGCTCTACCCCCACAGCCCTTCAAAACACTGGAATTATCCATAAAGACTGATATTTTTGCTATTTCCTCTCCACTAACAGCTATCAATATCCTAGTCAGTACAGTATAATACTACTACCACACTGATTATAGTGGTACTTGTACAGTGTACCACTTGAGACATAGTGACATGTCTGGAAAGATCACCAGGGGACAATATGATCTAGAATTTCCTTTTGAAAGAAAGGAGGTTTTGATATATTACTTGAAGCCCCTCCAGGCTGGCCCACTGTAAACAGCACACGAGTTTTTTCAGAAACAGTATAATGGATGGTAAACGGCAAAAACAGTACGACCATTCTGAAAACTGCAAGTTCAGTTGGAATTATTGACATAGAAAAACCGTCATGGTAGAGTAAAAAACCATTAGTTTGAGAGATAATGACCCAGATTTTGTGGTCAGTGGCGAACGAATGGCACTCGCCAATCATTACATTTACCCACAGACTTTCTATGAGCTTTTGTACTGATACTTACGGTTATCAGAAATTAAAAACAGCCCTCTACAGGGAATCTGGTGAGTAGGGCAAGGAACGGTGTGGCTCCTTAATCAGATGGAAGAATCCTTACTGAGACATGCAAAGTCATAAACCAGGAAGTGTCAGTTAGAATAGTTAATTCAATGTCAAATCATGTAGAGAGTGAAATAAAGAGAGGGAAAGAAAGATGGGATTAAGAGAGGAAAAAAAGACAGAAAAAGTTTTTTAAATTTTATTTAAATCTCCAACAATAACTAAAATCTGAAGGAATGAGACTCCACACTTGTAAAAGTAAATTTCCAGTGCCAGAGAGGTTGTTTGGCAGTAATTAAAACTTATGCCGTTAAAAATTCACTTACACTTGAATGGATAAGCCCTGAATTTTTCTGTTGTGTTTAGTGGGCAAGTACCCCAACTTCACGCCATTGCATGCATTTGAATGCCAAGTCTTTGGAAGAGATACTGTTATAGGAAAGCTTCTGGAGGAGCAGGGCAACTCGGACAGCAACGTCCTGATTTCCGCGGTTAACTGCACAAGTGCAGATGCCAGAAGTTGCTGTCCGATTTACTCCTCAATAGCGGTGAGCGCTGATAGTCTCACCATTATTTCTACCACAAAATCCAGGCCATTATATTATATATTGCTACACCGTTGACATGTATAGAAACATAGAAGATAGGAGCAGGAGTAGGCCATTCGGCCCCTTGAGCCTGCTCCGCCATTCAATGCGATCATGGCTGATCATCCTAATTCAGTACCCTGTCCCTGCTATCAAGTATATAAAGACATTTAATCTCAATTGATGGCTTAGACTATACGGTTAAGGAAATCCAAATATACTGAAACTCTGAGGCAGCACTAGATCTAATGTAAACTGTACTACAGTTTACATATCAAGAAAAAGGAAACAAGAACTACAGAGCAGTTCAAGTTACTGAAGTCAACGTTCCACTTGGATATAAAATCGATTTCGATCGAATAAGAGTCTCATCCAAAGAGCAGCATCGGAAACCTGCATCACTCTGGACAGTCAGTGTCAATGAATCCTGCAACACTCTGGGCAGCCAGTGTCAATGAACAGCATCACTCTGGACAGCCAGTGTCAATGAATCCTACAACACTCTGGGCAGCCAGTGTCAATGAACAGCATCACTCTGGACAGCCAGTGTCGATGAACAGCATCACTCTGGACAGCCAGTGTCAATGAACCCTGCATCACTCTGGGCAGCCAGTGTCAATGAACAGCATCACTCTGGGCAGCCAGTGTCAATGAATCCTGCATCACTCTGGACAGCCAGTGTCAATGAACAGCATCACTCTGGGCAGCCAGTGTCAATGAATCCTGCATCACTCTGGACAGCCAGTGTCAATGAATCCTGCATCACTCTGGGCAGCCAGTGTCAATGAACAGCATCACTCTGGGCAGCCAGTGTCAATGAATCCTGCATCACTCTGGGCAGCCAGTGTCAATGAATCCTGCATCACTCTGGACAGCCAGCGTCAATGAATCCTGCAACACTCTGGGCAGCCAGTGTCAATGAATCCTGCATCACTCTGGGCAGCCAGTGTCAATGAACAGCATCACTCTGGGCAGCCAGTGTCAATGAACAGCATCATTCTGGGCAGCCAGTGTCAATGAATCCTGCAACACTCTGGGCAGCCAGTGTCAATGAACAGCATCACTCTGGGCAGCCAGTGTCGATGAACAGCATCACTCTGGGCAGCCAGTGTCGATGAACATAACCATCTGTCTACAAAGACAAATTTATTTGCACATTTAGCTTAAGAGAATGCCATTGTCTTTCCGATCAAGACAGTGCTCTCAGCTGAGTAATTAAAGCAGATTACGAGTAATTCTACATGACAGGGCAAATGGTATCTTAGCAACTATAGACCCTGCATGGGTGAACACACCTACAGATTTCATGAAGAGTTGCAATATTTACAACATAGTTACAGTAATACACAGGACAATCTTTCCTGTATAAAATAATTGGACCCAGTAACAATGTTAATACAGTGCTGTAATTGTAGTTATAATGACAGTGCATTGACCTTTGAGCATAATGTGCAAATGTGATTATACAAGGAAATCTACATCCTTACTTTTACCGTGTTAATGTTTATCTCTTAAAAAGTCAAAATTTTCTTCTATGCACATGCACCAACAATTCATTGTTATATATATTCTATCAAGCAATCTACTCAGCCTTCAGGATACAGTACACCCACTGCAGCGATCAAGTACAGGATTTATTTCCTTAAACTATTTGTGTATTGTGAATTACTATTGTAATGAAAACCAAAGGCGCATACAGAGTAGTTATTAACAATGCCAATATTTCCTGCAACTGTAAAACAGCCTGACACAGAAATTCTACCACAGCCCTCAGAGCTAGAGCTGAATCAGCAAATCACATTCTCTCATTATATTGAGCTTTCCTTTACAGCGCAGACGATGCCATTGAGAGATATTACATTTCTTCACATGACATCCATTTCAAAATTCTTGAACACAAGAAAGGGAACTCCTCCAATGGCTCATTATAAAAAGGCACAACACAAGATGGATATATGTAACAGACAGGAAAGTTTCACTTTTGATCGCTGGCCTGTGCTGCATTGGCTGAGTTCAGCTATGCCAACGCCACAATTAAAGAAAGAATGAACGAACTTGCATTTATATAGTACCTTTCCGATCCTCAGGATAGCCCAAAGCTTTTCAGTCAATGAATTATTTTGAAGTGTAGTCACTTGTGGACAAACGCTGCAGCCAATTTGTGCACAGCAAGATCCCAGAAACAATTAGATAACTGGCCAGAAAATCAGTTTTTCGTAGAGGTCAAGGAATAAATATTGGCTAGGTCACTGGGAAAATTCCCCCACTATTCTTTGAATGGAGTAATGGGATCTTTTATATTCAACTGAATGGGCAGATGGGGCCTCGGTTTAACATCTCATCTGAAAGACAACACGTGTCTCAGTACTGTAATAAATAAAGTGTCAGCCAAAATGTGTTCAATGTTTGGAGTGGGGCTTGAGCCCCGACCTGACTCGGTGGCGAGAGTGCAACCCAATGAGCATACATAGCCACAGGCTTGTTTTGGGGGAGGGGAAGGGTGTAGAAATATCAGCTGGAGTTCCCATTCCTGATCACTATTCAATCTGTTACTTGTTCAAAGTATGCATGTGTGGACGTTGGCAAGATAATGACCTGGCTTGACCATGATGTTGCAACGTGCATTCCACCATCTTTTCTTTGAATAATCCTATCAACATTCACTGTCTCGACTCGAACACATAACGGCCATTTGGACATGCTGCGATTATCCATGGAATCATACTGAGCACATCAGTGCCTTCAGAATAGGAGAAAACTAGAAAAAAAGATAGTATACAAGAATAGCAATGTAACTAAACTCCAAAAATAACTATACAAAAACTTTGGTTATCAAACCTAGTTACTTTTTAAGTTACATTTGAGTGCAGATTCTACCAATTTTGCAATGATGTTCTTAAGATTGTAAAGCACAGAGCTGTGTGAAGGTTTAAAATGTCCCACAGCCTATTGTAAAGAAAAAGTCTACTAGAAAGATATAGGTGCAGTATAGTACTGCCGTTGCCCCAAAGGGGAAAATATCAGAGCAGGAACAAGCAGGTCAAGATGTAGGATTACATCAGTAATTAAGAGATTCATATAATGTCCATTAGAATCCACAAGTGGAGATTGACTTGGTATTGACAAGAGCCAAAACTTCACAAAGCCTGCCTTTCCAACCAGTAGTCAGTGCTTACAAACAAAAGCTCCACCTCCACGAATGTTAGCAAAGCCCTAGGAACAATCATTTGCACATCTCAAGCTGCCATGTCTCAAGATGTCAGAGTGGAAATGTAACTGTGCTGCAGTACACGATAAAGATGTAAAAGAAAAACATTTGAATCCAACCCATGAAAATCATACCCCAGAACAGAACAGACAAATGTGCAATAAAAAGGTAATCTCTGACCATGGTTGGATACTAGGTCTAATTCAGGAGTAAAAAAGGAGACACTCTTCAATCATATCTATGGCTCTCAGTTTCCCATTCAACTGATGCACACAGCAATGCACCATGATGGGTACAATGTAGTATGGTAACACACTACTACCACTTTCCCAGGACTATTCCAAACCATTTTCAGGTGTGCTAAAACTGCCCTCAAAGTCACAAATTATATCCTGAGACACTGTGGTAAACGATCCCTCCTCATCCTTCTTGCCCTGTCAGCAGCCTTCGACACAGTTGACCATACCATCCGCCTCCAACGCCTCTCCTCTGTCATCCAGCTGGGTGGAACTGCCCCCGCCTGGTCCCATTCTTATCTATCCAGTCATAGCCAGAGAATCACCTGCAATGGCTTTTTTCTCTGCTCCCACAGCGTTACCTCTGGAGTCCCCCAAGGATCGATCCTTGGCCCCATCCTATTTCTCATCAAGATGCTGCCCCTTGGCGATATCATCCGAAAACATCAGGTGCTACATGTATGCTGACGACATTCAGCTTTATCTCACCACCACCACCTCTCTCGACCCTTTGTATCGCACATTACAGACAAACCACAAATTACTCTGCAGAAGTTCCAACCTCAATATTTAGACAGTCACTCCCAGAATGGAACTTCTATACTTACCACAGATTGAACTCTTTCTAAGCACACCACAGCAGACCAGCAAAATTTATACAACTTCCAGCACAAAGGCTTTAGCAATAAAATCTCAAAGGTTTAATTTTATGATTTTGCCATATAGATCAGGTCCCTGTCAGTGCCAAGTTTGCTGGGTTTATGAAGGCAATTGTTGGGGTCTCCTTATCCCTAGACTGGTGAGGAGAAAAAAAAAAATCAGCAAGGAGTTTGCTCCCAATTACTATCCAGTATCCTTTGCTGCAAAGTTAGTGTGTGGATGGATGGTGGTGAGAACAAGGACAGGTTTGACTGTGACTCCTTTAATGGTCAAATAACCTGATATTCTCAGCATTAGCCTTGGCTCAGAGTCAGAAGTTTGAGTGTTCAAGTGCCAGTGCAGGACTTCAGCACTGATCAGAGGCTCACACGTGAGTGCAGCATTGACAGAGTGCTGCATTGTTAGAGGTCCTGTCTTTTGAACAAGATGTTAAACCAAGTCCTCATCTGCTCTCTCAGGAGGACACAAAAGATCCCATGGCACTATTTTATGAGGAGATGGAGAGTTCCTCTAGTATCTTAAAGATATTGTTTATCTGCCAAGCAACATGACCAAAAACAGATGTCATTTATTTAATTTGCTGATTGTGGGATCTTGCTGTGCACAAATTGACTGATATGTTTACTTACAAAATAACATGACTAATTAATTGGCTATGAAGTATGTTGGGACATGGATGTGGAAGGCAGTATATAAATACAAGTTCTTTCTTTGTATAGGCTCAGAGTTAAAGACCATTTGTACAAGATACCCAATAACTATCTCTGCCCACAGAATTGTACTGCTGCAGGAATCAGCGCCTTCAAAAGAGAATGCAAGAAAAATGGAAAAAAAGAGTTTTGAATTTTTCCCCACAGACATTTATTAACTGCCAAAATTAATTTTCAAAAGGTGCAAACAGACCCATTTTGCAAAGCTGCTGTATTTCTGACTGCATGGGGCTTACAGAACAGCATACAGGATTGCAATCTAAACTGTAGGAACCTTTTCTACTAGTCTGTATAATCAAAACACACCCCACCCTTCCTTCCCCCAAAGCCTAGGGCAGTTTCAGTTACACCATGTGCCTTTGACAGCGGGAGTAATCAGCTGGGTGGCAGGCTTCTGTACAGAACTGAAGTTGTAAATCCAACTTAATTTCTGTGCAGCAGTGAATCATAGATTTGTTTAAATAATAGAAATCTGAAAATTCACACTAGGTTCAGCAGTAAGTAAATGAAGCAAGTACTAAGTTGGGGGCCAAGATGAGCACATAATTGCAACTTACTTCCTCTGTAGAGAATTTTAAATATAGGAGGCATTGAGGTCTGGGTGGCGTAGTTACTTACTACAGTATATTATCTTTTCACTTCTGGAATCTTGGTTTGGATCAGCTCAGACCGATGGGCTCAAGTTCTCTTTGCTAGAAATACAGAGCAGGCCTATCAGGAGAAATGACCGGTTAAAGTTTCGGTGTAAAATTTTGGTCAGAACAGAATGTTAACCCTTTTTAGATAATGAAAAACCAGCTGTGCACTGCTAGCATTTTAGATTTCCAACATTTGCAGTTTTCTTTACTGCTGCAAGAGTCATGAGAAATGAGATTGGGCAGTTCAACAGCACAAAACTGCCCACAATAAGACTGAACTGCCAATCTGAATCAGAGGCCACAATGATTGCTGCTGTGGAAAAGGGGGAAATTCCGACTGGTGAAGCAACATGTGATTTTCTAAAGCACATTTCTGCAGCCAAGTCACACTACATCTCAACTGGAGATTTCTAATTTTATACACCAGCTAGTAAAGCTACACACTGAAATTTGGAGCCAAAGCGCAAAGGGGTTTCCTTCCCCATCACTAGAAAGTCTCCCAAAAATAATAAACCTTGAGTAACAGTTCTCAATGTAACGGAGGCAGTCAAGAATGCTCTTCACTTTTAATACTCCCAGTTAGAAAGAAAAATAAATTCAATAAGCATGTCAAAAATAACAATGCATAGTTTATGCCCTGTTAAAATATTTCCATCCAGAGTGTGGAATGTAGCCCCACTATTTAAGAAAGGAGGGAGAGAGAAAACGGGGAACTACAGACCAGTTAGCCTGACATCAGTATTAGGGAAAATGCTAGAATCTATTATTAAGGACATGGTAACAGGGCACTTAGAAAATAATAATAGGATTGGGCAGAGTCAACACGGATTTATGAAAGGGAAATCGTGTTTGACAAATCTTAGTTTTTTGAGGTTGTAACTAGCAGGATAGATAAGGGGGAACCAGTGGATGTGGTGTATTTGGACTTTAAGAAGGCATTCGATAAGGTGCCGCACAAGAGGTTATTAAACAAAATTAGGACTCATGGGATTGGGGATTGGTGAATGGACAGAAAACAGAGTAGGAATAAACGGGTTATTTTCGGGTTGGCAGGCTGTGACTAGTGGGGTACCGCAAGGATCAGTGCTCTGGCCTCAGCTATTCACAATCTATATCAATGATTTGGATGAGGGGACCAAATGTAATATATCCAAGTTTGCTGATGATACAAAGTTGGGTGGGAATATAAGTTGTGAGGAGGATGCAAAGAGGCTTCAAGGGGATATAGACAGGTTAAGTGAGTGGGGCAAGAACATGGCAAATGGAATATAATGTGGAGAAATGTGAAGTTATCTACTTTGGTAGGAAAAATAGAAAAGCAGAGTATTTTTTAAATGGAGGGAGATTGGGAAATGTTGGTGTTCAGAGGGACCTGGGTGTCCTTGTACACGAATCACTGAAAGTTAACATGCAGGTACAGCAAGCAATTAGGAAAGCAAATGGTATGTTGGCCTTTATTACGAGAGTATAAGAGTAAAGACATCTTACTGCAATTATATAGGGCCCTGGTGAGACCACACCTGGAGTATTGTGTACAGGTTAGGCCTCCTTACCCAAGGAAGGATATACTTGCCATAGAGGGAGTGCAACGAAGGATCACCAGACTGGTTCCTGAGATGGGGGGACTATTCTATGAGGAGAGATTGAGTAGACTAGGCCTATATTCTCTAGAGTTTAGAAGAATGAGAGGTGATCTCATTGAAACATACAAAATTCTTACAGGGCTCGACAGGGTAAATGCAGGGAGGATATTTCCTCTGGCTGAGAAGTCTAGAACCAGGGGTCACAGTCTCAGAATAAGGGGTTGGCCATTTAGGACTGAGGTGAGGCGAAATTTCTTCACTCAGAGGGTGGTGAATCTTTGGAATTCTCTACCCCTTTGGGCTGTGGAGGCTCAGTCGTTGAGTATATTCAAGACAGAGATCGATAGATTTTTGAATATTAAGGAAATCAAGGGATATGGGGATAGTGCTGGAAAGTGGTGATGAGGTAGAAGATCAGCCATGATCTTACTGAATGGCGGATCAGGTTCGAAGGGGCGAATGGCCGACTCCTGCTCCTATTTCTTATAAATCATTCAGATCACAATCATTCATTTGTTCCCGTTAGTGATTTCCTGTATCGCTGCTTAGCAATAAACAGTGCCAATGCCTCTCATTCAGTACCAGTGTCTCACTTGATATCAAGTGCCAGGTACAGTATATGTAATGCTATCTCCTACTTGTAGGAGATATGTTACACATTTTAGATATCACATTGTATTACAGTACAAGTACTGCTGCATCCTGTCCATAAGCCAGAAAAGTGCCTCTTCTTGTAATGTTTTCTCTCTTCTTTCCCACTCTCTAATTCTTTGCATCAACCTCTGCCTTTGTTTCAGTCTTCCATGTCTTTCTCTCTTTGGGTCGCACTTTTTTTCGTGGTCTCGGCATTGGTTTTGTTTAACTATTTTTTGAACTATGTTTTTCTGAAAGTCTCTCCTACCCACTCTTTTCTCCAGACCATATGTCTCCCAATCAATTTCTGACCGTCACTCATGTCCCTTTACCGATGCACTCAAATTTCTCTCGCTCCATTTTTAAAAACCATGGAGCACAGCAAAATGGCAGCCAAATTGTATTGGATGAGACGCAGATATCGGCATTGGACAGATAAAGAGTGCTTGCTAGAACATGAATAAAGTAGCGAAAAATTGAGGGCTAGGTATGAGTAGGAAGTTGAGGACACAGCCAGAAGCAAGTGGACAGTCTAGGGTTGGAGCTTGGGCAGCAGAGTAGGCACAGCTTGGAGGTACTCAAGGGAAGGTCTGAAGGAACTACAGGGGTCTGCGAGCATGGGTGGAGGGGGAGCTTGCAATGTTCACTTTTTTTGGTTAAAAGGCACAACCAGTGAGGATCAACAGGGCAGTTAACATCTGAACCTGGCTGATCCATAACCCAGTCAATCATACTGCCATACTCAAGATATCTTGAGAGTTTCACCTAATGAACTAATCAGATTGTTGGGATGTGACATTTCAACTAGTTTAATAGTAGAGATATATATTGTATGTAACGCTGGAGGTTATGTTCTGTATTTCTAAAAAATAATTCTATCCTTCACCTGCAAACACCAATAAAATTTAAGTTACCAAAGCATGTTGCTGCAACCAGTACAGACAGAACTAGTTACACAGGTCAAGAATTTAAAAATTATTTTATTTATAGACCAATTCCCACATCCTAGTTATTAGTTTGAATTCCAGAGCTGCCATCACACACTTAATTCAGTGTAGGAGTTGTGTCGTAACATGACTGCCATTTGGTACAGCAAGATATACATGTGCGATTATAAGCTGGGGTGGAAAAGGAAATGAAGAAAAAAAACTGTAATTATTCAACTTAATTTGCTCAACAGTCCTCAGTAGCCAATTACATAATGGCAATGACTACCTTGGAGATTACTTTTGTTCTGAACACTATTTTGTCGCGAGGGAGAGGTGGTGGCAGCACGTTAATACTGGTCAAGGCTGGGAAGGAAAGAAAAATTTCAAAGGCTGCTGGCGCTGCACTAAAAACTTAGGTGGTCCTGATTTTTGGAATAGCTAGCGTTAAATTGCGATGTGAACTCCTCAAAATAACTATATATTTGTTTGGCATGCACTTAAATCTGCAAATGGGTAATATGCTTTTCAGTGTTTATGCTTTTCAGTGTTTATGCTGCGCACACTTCCACCCCCCCACACTGCGCTCTACTCGGGTGGCATTCCCTTCCTCCGTGTACTACTGCCTGGCCCCCTTCTGCCCCCCAACTATGTACTGCTCCCCAGAACTTTCCCTGCAATATTACTTCCTACTTATATTATTTATTTTGTTGAATAATAATGCTTTCTGCAATTACGGCACCGTTTTCTTAACTGACACTGACTCTCAGAAGTTAGGACAAGGAATTCCCACGGTGGTGGTTATATTTACACAGGATCCTCCATGCAGAACAGTTTGAAAACCACTGGTGGGTAACTCAGTCTGCTGTGGTTTATTAACTGGCAAAGAATGCACCCAAAGATCCTGTAATTATTTTTACCAAAGGGTACCAACTCAACTACTTGGAACAAATTACAGTCCTTTTAAATAATCATAATCATATCCCCCTTGACGCAGTAGCATCAAATTACCATAGACTGTGGTAAATTTGCTTTAACAAAATGTCAAAAATATTAAAAGTGTCAATGGTCAGACAGGACTAATTTTATCATGAAATTTACAATACTGGCAGCTTTATGGGCCAAGTTATTTCTTACTTAGAACACGGAACAAAAGAAATGAATCATTTGACACAACTACACAGTTGCTTAAAATCAGTTAGAGCCAACTCATTTTGCTGAGCCAGCATCTACTTTAAAATTTGGTTTATGATGTACAGCTGGAAAAGCACTGGACCTCAATGGTGGCCATGTCTGGATTTGATTAAGTTACAAAAATAAAAGTGTAGGAAATATTCTAGGATGACATAACTCAAGAACTAAAGTAACAGATGGATACATTTGTATACTGTTCATTATGTCTTGTATTTCATAATTAGCCCCATTACCAATTACTATAAACAAAAGTGTTGCAATAAATTTTTATCTTAAAGGTTTTAAATATTGTTTTCCATCTTGCACCTGTGGCAGCTGGTGGGGGAGGTGGAAGAGAACGAATAAACAGCAGGGCCAATATGATTAGACAGGCACAATTTTTAATGTCTTGCTGACTTGCCTCTAAGTCCACATGGAGATGAAAAGGGAAAAGGAAATGCATGAATCAAATAAAACACAGAGCAGGTCAGTCAGCATTGGAAGAGTGAAGAGATAGGATTAGCGTTTCAAGCGTAGACCATAAATCAGAACTAGTCCCCAGTTCTCTCAAATGATTACATTCAAAACATTAAACTACCTTTTCAGATGCTGACAGAACTGCTGTGTATTTCAGTTTGCTGTTTAGATTTAACATGGTGTTCAACTGGTCATTGGAACCTTCATGACATAGACCACATTGTTGTTCATAATGACTGAACCATGTGATTTTGTTAATTCCCCTTCCACAGGCAGTCAGCGGAGGTGCCAGCAAACAGAGCTAGGTCAACACTTTCTCTCATGTACATCTTAAAAGGTTATATCCTAAATGCCCCATCTTATTTCAAGTTGGTAAAATTTCAACACCAATTTCACACTGAAAACTTAGAGAAACTCTTTGATAATTTAATCACGAGGTTGTTTCACATTAATACAACACTAGCATCTACAGGAGTTGATGGCACTACAAGATAAATGACCTGACCCGCAAAGATGCAATGACTTACATTTTCCCAGTTCACACAAGCTGCTGTCGGGTCTCCAGGTAAATCTAAAAGCAGAGCCAGATTCCTTTCCTTTTAACAATGGAAATCATGGGACTCAGAATTGAATTAAAAACAGTACCAGATAGAAAACGGGAGGTGTATTAATGGGCGGCCGATCTGATATCTGCCATTTTACACTATTGCCCAGAGTTAAAATTACCCCTACTATTTCTAATATCTAACTTTATTAACTCCCTTCAGGTATTCAATCAGAACACATGCAGCAACTCACTGACTAAACAATCTATAAACCTATTGGGTAAAAAGGAGAAAGCTAATTTGCAGCAATTACGGAGAATCCAGTACCATTTTGAAAACTACTGCAAGTCATTTACAATATTTTTTTAAAAACTACTGAAGCTCAATACAAGGCAAGAGTTTGCAAGTTGCTAGCTTCACAAGCAACTCTCGTTAACCCAATTTAAAAGTTGATATCCGCTGGGATACCTGTGTTGCAACTTTTGCAGTAAAATGTCTTGCAATATATGTTAAATGTTGTGGAACACCCATGGCAGTAATGGCATGATCTCTATGTAATCAGAAACTAACTGCAGTAAAGGCAGGTTTAATGTTGACAACAGAAATAAAAAAGGTTTTGACCGAACGGTCATCAACCTGAAACCTAACCCTTCCTTCCTCTCTCCACAGATGCTGCCCGACCTGCTGAGCGTTTTCAGCATTTTCTGTTTTTACTTCAGATTTCCAGCATCTGTAGTATTTTATTTTTGGGGCAATGTTGACAACAGTCTCTGAAATTGCTTCCTGCTGTTTATATACCACCAGCATTCCAAAGGCCAGGGCAATTACCAGTGTTATAGCCCTTTAAAAGGTCACTGTCTTTGCAAAGTGTTCACAAAACCATTTTGTTTGGAGTCTTGTATTCTTTTGTCATGACATCATACACATGCTATAAAACTTTACAGTGATACTATTTAATCAAGTTGATGAAAAAATGTTTCACACACTTCATGAATATGGCGAGTTTTAATGTTGTAGAAAATCTGAATACTTCCATTGCCGACTAGCCACAAGTGTGGCTACAGCGATACCATTTTAGCCACGTGCACTAACTTTTGTTAAAAAAAAATCTTGCATACACCTTGGAAAGTAAGAAACTAAATGTGGTAGCAGAGCAAAGAGAATGGAGCAACATGAAGACACAGCTGTGAACCCTAGCATAAAAATCATTTTGTACTACAATTTCCCTGCACTGTGGAATCAGTCAAGTGATTAGACTACAAGCTGAAAGGCAAGCTAAAATATTAACTCAACTAGCACTAAAGGAAAGTCTGAATACCTTCTGCTCAAAGTACTTCCCCTTAGCCTTAAAGATGTAGTGATGTGGAGATGCCGGCGTTGGACTGGGGTGGACAAAAATGAGAAGTCGCACAACACCAGGTTATAGTCCAACAGATTTATTTAAAATTACAAGCTTTCGGAGCTGTCGCCCCTTCCTCAGGTAGAGTAGCTATGAGAGAATCTCCCAGAATTCACAATATAAACACAGAAAAAATGTATTCAAATCTTTCCCTACATCAAAGACACACTAAGAGCACAGCCAAGACAATGAGATGTGTCCCAGGGGGTCCAGCGTGTCAAAACACCTGCTGGCTGCATATCCTCTGCAGTTGAGCTTGGTTCTTGTGTTAGTTTTTTTTTTAAAAAGCTGGAAAGACCGGCCATGATGTCAAGTCACGTTCTGTATCGTGACATGAACCCGATATCGCGATTGAGGCCATCCTCATGAGTGCGGAACTTGGCTATCAGTTTCTGCTCTATGATTTTGCGCTGTCGTGTATCCCGAAGGCCGCCTTGGAGAACGCTTACCCGCAGATCCGAGGCTGAATGCCCCTGACTGCTGAAGTGTTCCCCAGTCGGGGAAACTGATAGCCAAGTTCCGCACTCATGAGGATGGCCTCAATCGCGATATCGGGTTCATGTCACGATACAGAACGTGACTTGACATCATGGCCGGTCTTTCCAGCTTTTTTAAAAAAAAAACTAACACAAGAACCAAGCTCAACTGCAGAGGATATGCAGCCAGCAGCTGTTTTGACACGTTGGACCCCCTGGGACACATCTCATTGTCTTGGCTGTGCTCTTAGTGTGTCTTTGATGTAGGGAAAGATTTGAATACATTTTTTCTGTGTTTATATTGTGAATTCTGGGAGATTCTCTCATAGCTACTCTACCTGAGGAAGGGGCGACAGCTCCGAAAGCTTGTAATTTTAAATAAATCTGTTGGACTATAACCTGGTGTTGTGTGACTTCTCATTTTAAAGATGTAGTGTTAGGGTTATGCTCATTTTTCCACAGAAACTATTTGGGGGAAAACTTACAGTAAAGGGCTGTGTTTTAAAGCTAAGTGTATTGCAACAAGTTGACAAAAAGTGGTTAAAATACAAATGAGTTAGGCTTTAAAATTATTTCCCCCCAGGAGTGTAAACAATAAACAGTGGCCTATCTCAGTATCAAGAAATATCTCACACCCATTGAGGGCGAGCCCTGGTCCCAGGCACTGAAGGTTGTCGGGCACAACTCCTCCTAGAGGTTGTGAACACAAGGAGATTAAAAAAGATATGGAGACAGCGCAATCAGTCAGGTGTTTAACCAGAAAGCTGCAAGGGCAAGCTTTCAACAGGCACAGAAGGTTAGAATGCAGAAGGGTCATTAGAAGTTATTTTGTTTAAGTCTAGCAAAACAACCCACGAACGTGCAAAACCATAGCTTGTTCAGTATGTTGTATTACATAAGTTGTACTGATTGTGACTGTTGCTCAGTATGTTCACTTATGAAATAAAGCAGCTTAATTTGTATTCAGCCTTGTCTTAGCAAGTATTTTCACTGTCTACATTCAAAAAGATTGGAAAGGCATGTGCAGGCACTTGTAAAAGACACAGATACCTGGTTCAAATAACAAGGAGGGACTGTTGGGTTATGTTGTTGCACAAGATATTAGAGCATGTGAATCAACTCTTGGCACACAAGGGGCTTGGGATCCGCTTACGGGAATGAGTGGTGCTATTGAAGGTATCTATGGTAAACACAAATTTGTAACATATAGTAATAAATATTTCTTACAAATCATCTTTAGACAATTGGCTATCTTGTAGAGACCTATCCGCCTCAGGTGACATCACCTACAGGAATTGGAATGCAAGTCCCAGAGTGGATTTATTCACCTCAGTGCTGGGCATCATTTCAGACCAGCCTGCACACTGACCTTATGCAGTCAATCCCCAGAAAACTCTCCACTGACTGCGTGCAGCAGCACTCCGCATAGAAAGTGCTTAGATTTTTCTTCTATAAATTGTCTGAGCATTGTCTGTGGCTATTGGAGAATATCCAACTGCAATTTATCTGCATTAGTTCACATTTCATGGAAATTTAAGACAAGTCTGTGCATACACTACAGTAGGAGTCTGAAGGCAGCAGACACAATGTCAAAAAGAATGGCATGCCTTTGAAAGTGCAATTGTGCGCGCAACTCACCCTTTTGTAAAATAGCGACTGAAAAATAAAAAGTATGCATGCAATCTAGAGCATTTATAGAAAAGTGTTACTACTTTGATGAATAGAACCAATCGCAGCTCCCCTCAGGGAAAAACCTTACATATATGCCTGTCCAACCGTGCAAACGTTATACAGTGCAGCAGATAGCAAGACACAGAAGCTACCTCATTTTACTAACTTTCAAAATCAATACACAGTGAATATAGGCAATTCAGATATTCTACATGAAAGTTCTTCTGCCACTGATTGTTATCTTCCTCTGCAGCAAAGTCCCACAGGCTCGAACTGTATGCACCAAATCAGACACAGATTCCAAAGGGGTCATACAGCTTTCAATAGTTGTTACCTAAAAATTCTTTGAGTTATCACTTGACAGGTGACACTTCATATATGCCTTGGGATTTTTATTTAAATTCAGCTTCTGCAGTGAAAAGTGCACCGAGGCAAAATTGATGTGAAGGCCTTCAGAACTAGAAATTCGTAGGTATTTTTGTTCCAGCTTTTACAGACAGCTGTTTTGGATGGTTTGCAGCCCTAAAAAAAATAATTGCTGGTGAGAAAAAATGTGAGCAGTCGCATAAAGGAGTTGCACCTAACTATATTTGTGGGAGTCCTTTCCCTGGCAAATTATAAAAGTTCAATGGCATTTTCTGAACCACATTCCATCAATTCAAGTTAAGTACAATTATAATAGAACAACTGCAATTTTTGGTATCAGCGGACAAATTTGTAGCAGTTTATTTTAACAGTTTAAATTAGTCATAAAATTCCCTTTTTACCCAATCGACAGTCCCAGAATTCAGTCAGGACTGTTACTGAGCATTGCTCACACCAAAATCAAAGAAAGCCAATCCATACAATTTCCTGCTTTGCAGCATTGTGGACATCAGATGGGTTCCAATTTCAGTGGCTGTACTAAAAACGGGCACCACACCATGAAATAATCAGAGCTGTATGTTGGAGGAATGGGCAAACCTGATCGACCTGTAGAATATCTGGCATTTGGTGCTCAGCTGTGACCTTGGACAATCTTTTTGGTCATTGGTTGATCCTGCTGCTTGGAAATCCACAAGAAAAACTTGGATTGCATTTTTTTCCCCCACCCCCCATCTCACCCACTGAGCAGGTGCCTGGCCATGACTGGGAACTTGCCACATGGGGGAAATTATGTTCACAAACCGACTGCTCTCGCCTTTGCAGCAGCTTGTCGGTAGACCAGCAAGCAATTTCAACTTGCTTTTTCAGGAACACACTTCCTACCTGGTTTAGTACTTTGGGAGGGGGGAGGGGAGAAAGCACAAAGTCTCAAAAACTGAACTTGCAAGTCCATGCTGTTTAGGAAGCATCTGTGCAATCATTTTCTCCTGGGCTCAGTTCAAATTAAGAAATGTAAATGAGCTCAGCTGGTGCAGTCCAATAAATAAAAGATTCATTCTGTTTTTTTGCTTCTACTTTCTTCTCCTCGCTAATAAAGCTGCAAGGTTCTTGCATTTTAAAATTGAGAATACAAATCATTTCCAAAGTCCTCAAAAGGATAAAAGCATTTGCTGAACAATTAGTAAGTTAAAAATACAATCATTGTAAGTTTATAAAAAATGTCCAATGCAATTAATACAGAAATACCCTGCCAAGGGAACATAGCATTTAAAGAGTTTAAAACTACCAACTGCCTATGCACAAAGAATGGGGAGACTCTCCAGAACACGTGTTCCCATTATTTTCACATTTCTGCTAGGAAATAGCATTACTTGGAACACTAGACATCAAACTAAACAACCAGGACCTTTTACATTGATGCTGGATACTGAAAGAGCTTTGCTTAAGCAATGGCTGGCGAGCTTGGAGCATCGCTGCTCTTTTTAACGATCCCCATGGGAGGCCGATAGGAACCAGATGAATTTGCCATTTTTTAACAGCTGTTCCTGGAGTCCATGAAAAGCTATGACCAGAGGATGCAGAAGCATTAGGTTTGCCTCCTTTATATTATAATGTAGTTGGCACACATGGCACAGATGTTGCATTACCAGTATAAAATAGCTAGATAGCTTTGACACTGAAGTACCCGAGATCCAAAGGGAAAGCTTTAAAACCAGTGTGTTCGGACAAAGGATCTACATCTGAAACGCTAATCCCTTTTTTCTGTTCAGACATTTAGATGGATCTGTTGTGCATTTTCTATTTAAAACCATTAACCGGAGCAACAAACTGTTATTCTGGCAAAATGAATTGCCATTGCTGCAAAATAATAGCAAATTAGCTTAGCTCATTTTTTAAAAATGATATCACTTCATCTGCTCGAGGCATTACTTATGGGACTTTTGCACTCTTCACATGGTGTCACTGCTGGTGCTGGCATCTCATCAGTGTAAAACCGATAAACTGCATGACTCCAAGACTTCATTTTTATGGGTCCTGCTATCAGAGGCAATTCAAAAAACTGACCTTCAACAGGTCTGATAGAGACCAACAGCACACGACAAAAAGTTTTTTTTTTTTAAAAAGCGCAGCGCTCACAGGTCCTTTGCCTCTCTCTGAATGCTCTACTCTGGTGCCCCATCAACATAAAAGCAACTTTAATCATGTCACCACTCATCAACAACTTGCGTTTATATAGCGCCTTTAACATTGTAAAATGTCCCAAGGAGCTTCACAGGACTCTACCAGACAAAATTAGGTCAGGTGATTAAAAGCTTGGTCAAAGAGGTAGATTTTAAGCAGCATCTTAAAGGAGGGGAGAGAGGCGGAAAGATTTAGGGAGCTAATTCCAGAGCTTAGGACCTAGACCACTGAAGGCACAGCCGCCAATGGTGGAGCAAAGGATATCAGGAATAATTTTAGATGCTTCATGTTCTAATACTCAAAGCAACATTTGTTGTGTATTTTATTTACTTTGATATAACCATTTAAAAAAAAGACAAAATACAACTCCAGTATAGATTTACATTTACAAACATAACCATGTGCTCTCTGATCACTTTGAACACATGAGCTGCAGTGTAAAACCACAAGATCCATATTCCATAGGTGGTTTTTAAAATGGATTAGTGGAATTTGAAAAGGGTAAAGACCACACAGGGACACTGCACTGACATAACCTGAGAAACAAATCAAGATTGAAATCTGAGCTTGAGGCGCTCTTCGGAGCAAAGTGCCACACTGATGGCGCTGTAAATGCAGTTTCCACACCTCAAACACAGCAACATCTACTAAAAACGTGAAAAAAAGCAGCAATTAGGCTTCATTGCTCAGAGGAACAGCTGCGATTGTACGAAGCAGCAACTGAGAGATCAGAACTCTATCCTACATGATAACCTAGGAAACTGGCAAAAAAGCTGACCCACAGCTTCAACAAAGCTGACAGCTGCCAAATTGCTGACAGTCCAAATCAGCCACATGTATAGGTCTAATGACATGTGGAAACAAGGAGCTAGACTTAAAGTGCAATGGAGCACATGCTTGTCATAAACTACTCGACATTACATCACTTTTATTGTAGGAGGAAAAAAAAAACCTGAAGTAGAGTTTGTAGCAGTGGTGGATTTAGAAATTATTGAAGAAATGCTGACGGCATGAGATTTATTTCCTAAGGGGACCCAGAAAGTTAGAATTTGGCACTTATTTAAGTGCATTTATCATTTGGAGACTACTGCAGTTCTGCCTTTCAAACAAAAAAAATTCTCTCTCCTGGAAGGGTTACACCAATTTTAAATTTGAAAATAAAAGTAGTTGTAGGAACTTCAATACAACTTTACAGGGTCCAGTAAATCAGACCCCAGATACAGCATGTTACTGTAATTTGTGAACTGAAATCTTTACATCACATGTCTAGCAATAATCACAAGCAATAGCATATTCTACATGCACAAAGCAAACAGGCTCAGCATCACTATCCTCATGCATTAAGGTTAAGCTCATTTAATTATTTTAAATAATTATTCTAAGTAGCTTCAGAAAGGACCAGGATGCGTCAATATTATTGTAACATAACCTTAGAAGCGTGTTCTTATGAAGGATCGTACCTGACCACTAACCAACCTTTTCTTCTTTCAGAGGCTGATCAACCCGCTACGCATTTCAAACATTTTCTAACACGGAGATAGAAATTTCTGCTGGTGTTAATAGATGAATATGCCTCTGTCTATTTTAACAGTGAGGTTTACCTAAAATAAAATCGGTTAATGTCCTCCATTAAAATATCAAGCAGAGGAAAGTCATTTTAAAATGTTTTAACATTTATCTATTACTAAAAACAGTAACTTTCAGTCTATGGTGCTCTCTTGACTGTCAGAAATATTTATTTTCTTGCACTGGAAATAAAGATTATTGCACGTTGCAACTATTAACAAAACTAAAATG
The DNA here is from genome assembly GCA_030390025.1 of Squalus acanthias. Taxonomy (NCBI): domain Eukaryota; kingdom Metazoa; phylum Chordata; class Chondrichthyes; order Squaliformes; family Squalidae; genus Squalus; species Squalus acanthias. Next base: position 36,820,771 of record CM059438.1, read on the forward strand.
CACAAAACAGATGCTGCCTGACCTGATGAGTATTTCCAGCATTTTCTGTTTTTATTTCAGATTTCCAGCATCCGCAGAATTTTGCTTTTGCACAAAACATGGGCCCCGATTTTGCGGTGGTAATGACGCCGAAACTGTAGGCGATCGGCGTCATTACCCCTCTGAAACTGACCATAACTTCAGGAGTCAGCTCATGTGCTGATAAATGCGGAAATCCTGAAGTTGCAGTCAGTCGTACCATGCTCCGCCACAGGCTGTGCTGTGGAACTCCCCATAGCCGTCACTTCACCGCTGACCGCAACTTCCGGTCCATGGTCTGCAAGAATTGGGGAAGAGTGAATTTCATGCTTAGGTGGACCTGACTACCTCCAGATTGGGGTTTGCCATCTATTATACTCTTACTGTTAAAGTCACTCCCTCCCATTTCCTCATTGGCTGTTGACCACTTTAATATGGACGGTGCTGGCTCACTCCACAATTACCCCGTGGTAATGTAAACACACTGAAAAGCACTTTCAATGTTATACAGCATAACCGGACCCTACAACTCAACCACAAACCAGCCAACTGTCTGCATCATACCCTGTAGAACAGTAAATGAAATAGAACTCCTCACCATTCCAGTCCCACTCCTCCTCACTTCCAAACTCCAGTAATTCCACAAATGCAGTGACCGGAATGCTCAAGTAAACTGGCTAATATATTCACAATAGGAACAACACCCTTATCGTAACAAGGTTTCTTCAACTTTAAGAAAATAAACCTTTATATAAGAAAACTTGCAGCCAAGCTTCAAAAAGTTCCTTGGATGGATGATTTTTTTTTTAAATGCTGCATTTTATTAGTTTACTTGTTGTATTTAATTTCTTTAGAAAACTCTGAATGAGCACACAAGTAACTACAACTCTAAGAAACCATCAGCTTATCTGAAAAAATTCTGTCTCATGTTTGTACACGGTTAAAAATGAGAGAAAGTAACGTCTAACAGCCTTCAGTACTACCAAATAACCAATCTGACCAATTGACATCAACAGCTTCTAGCCTGTGAAACAAAGCTTTTTTTTATAAAACACCAACAAGTCGACACATGGGTTCAACAGCTGAAAAATCTGACATTTGGCATGCATGTTTTCTGCACAAAGGCACTATGGATGTAAAGAAAGAACTTGCATTTATATAGCACCTTTCGCGACGTCAGGTCATCCCAGAGCGCTTTACAGCCAATGAAGTACTTTTGAAGTATGGTCACTGTTGTAACGCAATGTACAACTACAAAAGTTAGCCAGCTAGACCGCTTAGAGATTTTGCCTTGCACCATCTCTTTAAGTCTCTTAATTTCTCCTGCCTTCCATCCTATCACAGACCTTCCCTCTTGTTCTTTCCTCCCCTCCTTCCCGGCCCCTGCACTTAAAATTACCTGTTCGATCTCCAGCTTTTTCTGACGAAGGGTCATCGACCTGAAACGTTAACTCTGTTTTTCTCTCTCCACAGATGCTGCCTGACCTGCTGAGTATTTCCAGCATTTTCGGTTTTTATTTTATATTAGAGATCGCCAGTTGATAAACTAAGCTTGGATATTAGCTTCGTTAATCTAATTTTATAGGTCTTTCCTTAATCTGTAGGATTTCCCTTACTCTCATTATGATGCATCATGCTGGGGTATTATTCCACTAGTGTCAGTATAACAACCAAGTACTTAATTTAAAAAAAGGTTATATTCCAGAGATATGACTGATGTAACCAAAACCCCCACTGGTTTATCCGAGAATCTCATGTACTTATTGCTTTATGGATGAGGCCTGTTGAACAAACAAGGACTTGGCACTTTGCGCTGGAGAACAGTGGATTTCGTGCCCCAAATTATATTAGTTTAAAAAAAATATATACCAGTGTCCTAGAGTTATAGGAAGGAATCAGTAACCCCCCACAGAGCATGAGTGTACACGAGGAATCAACTAGATGGGAGATAGCCAATACATGGAAAAGTATAACAACCAAGTACTTAAAATAGCTTAAAAACAGTACTTACTTTTTCTAATGTAACTGCAGAGCCTGGCTCTGGAAGTCAAAAAGCAACAATGGTAGCTTAGAAAACCTTTGTAAAACCATAGTTAAAAAGACTGAGCTATCACAGGTCCTTGGCCTTTACACAGGGCAGGAGGAGGGGGTCATATGAAGGGCAGTCCTGATGAAGTCAGAGCAAAAATGCAACGCTCTCGAATCAAGACCAGTTTCAATGAGGCGTTAGGGATGCTTGAATGATGAATGATATTTGTTTTGTATGTAGCTTTTTTAAAATCAAGTTACACAAGATCAAATTCCTTATTTTACTAGTGTCTCAGATATAAAACAGTCATTTAATAAATCCACCACTGGTACTACACACACACACCAGAGTAAGGATATACAAATTGAAATCTATACATTATATCATACTAATAATTTAGTATGCAATTGCTTTGGCCCCTGTTCTAAACAGTGTTAATCCATTTCAGTTAGACAGGGTAACACCTCGTCAAAACAGACAGGAATGGTGTACAAATATGTTAAACATCTACCCTTCTAGATTTGCCCAGCATAATTTCAAGGTGTTGGGAGTCGCTTGTGGTGTGTACAAGATTGGGAAAATTTGAAGAATATTTCAGAATCCCCACAGACATCCTAAACACATGAACAAACATGTACCTTATTCGCCAACCTAATTTTTAGGATCTTGGCATGTATCAAAGGTGGCTCAAATTGCCTCAAATGAATTGCAAGGCTACCTGTGTGAGAGCAAGTTCAAATAAGTTTACAAAAATCACTACTTTTAAAGTTGCTTCATTTTAATCAATACTGTTATGCTCATTGCTCCTCTGAACTTTCCTTTCTTCTTCCTCTTCAGCTCCAAAAACCTTGTCCTACAGTTTGAAATCAAGATAATTTTTCATTTGTTCCCAAGACCTCAAAACTGTCAAACTCTTCAGTTCCCTCAATCTTCTTTTCCTTCTAAAAATCGATAGTTTTTAACCCAAGCTGGGCTGCACCTAATCAATACTACTCGATATATTGAGTCTTCTGTACTTTGGGCCTTAGCCCTTCATTTAATTTGGTCAACGATTTAAAAAAAAAAAAGGAATATTCTCCAGGATCTCTTATTTATTGATTGTATACCCAGCAAGTTCAGACCCAGCAATCCAATAGAGGGCTACTATATTCCTGAGATTACAGTAAAAACTATTAAAAGCACTAAAATATTGAATTGTGTGTAAAACATACAAACGTTAAATCATACAACACAATACTTATGGTATTTAACTCACCCTACCATAAAGTATACGCTACTATAGGTTAGATAGAGGCACTGCATTAATAAGCAGAACAAGTTCCAAAACTTCTGACCCAATCATACAATGACATAGCAAAAGGAAGACAAAAGGCTATCAGGCCCATCCCATTCAGGCAACCAAGTGACATTTACCCGCCCCTTAATATCACAATCTCTTATGACAGGCAAATTAAATTATATTGTGTTCAATAGATAAAAAGGTTCATTTTTGTTCACCAATACATCATCCCCCCCATGTAATATAAACATATATTACTGCATATTACCAAGAATAAATATAAAGGAGTATATTACAAGACAGCAACTTTATCAACAATCCTCTTGGTGATGGAGGGGAGGGGGGTTGCTAAAGGGTAGCTGGTGTGAGCAGGAGGTAGGAAAGAGGAAAAAGGTGATGGAGGTCAGGTGGGGGAGACGGGTGGCTCAAGATCTTGTAGCTGCATAATTCCTTTGTCCAGTGGAGGTGTGTGGTGCATAGTGGCAAATGGCCAGTGTGTTCAGTTCCAGATCAACTTGAGAGAACACAAGATGCTCAAAGAACTCCAAACACCTGAACCCAGGCCTACATTTATTGGGAATAAAAATGCAACTAGGGTAATATTCCTGAGGGGAGGTGTGGAGTGTGACTGGGAGAAGAAGATCTTTGAAACAGTATGTAAATACATTTCAGCTTCATAAACAACCCTGTGTATGTAAACCATTCTTCTACTCAAAAATGACCTCAACTCACCAAAAAGTTATGCTTTACATAGTGATGTTTTTAAGCCAATAAAAACAAATTTATATTTCTTTCAATCAATAAAATTCTGGGATCTGTAAATACAGATGCATGCTGAATCTTTTTAACTGACAGCTACAGGTCAGTAAAGCCCCATGAACTCAAACCTCAGGCCTCTCAGAAGCACAAGCTTCTGATGGAAAATATTACAGGCATTTCAAACATAAAATACTATTGCATAGGCAAGTTTCATTATTTTTGAGGGTTTTGCAGTTTATGCTACAAACCATATTCCTAGTTTAGTGAAGAAATCAAAGAGCAGCTAAAAGGATTCAAAAATAAGAAGCAATTTCATTAGCTTCACTTTTCCTCTTCACTGGTATACTTCACTGATTGCTTATTCTTGATTTGTTGTTTAATGCCTTTAGCAGTCTCTCACTGGTGATTTTTGTTCCCACTTTCCCCTTTTTAATTGGCAAGCTGCTGGCCTGTGATTTGCTGCTGTTTTATGAATATGAAATCTGAGCCAATCAAGTGTGATAGACATTTGCAGAGAGCTGTGACGCCTTAAGTTGACTCAATTAAAAGTACGTACTCGGGAAGCAAACTTGTTGCAAAACTTCCTGAAAGTCCACGTTTTTCTCTTCTTGTAAGTGCTTATTCGGCTCAGAGTGGCTATTTCTTCATGCAACAGTATTTAAGTACAGCATATACATTAGTAAAATGCATTTGCAATTATTTTCATGCATTGCTTTACATTCAAAGTCTGCACATTTCCTTACACAGAATTTTTAACATGTGGATTTGTTCATAGTAGTTACAATTGGCCAGTCCCAAATTTTATTTCCTGTTCAAAGAAAATGAAAAGCAGACCTTAGACAAGCATACTTCAGCCAGTTATATTGCCCACAAGACCGAAGGAAATCTGAAAATAGCTCCACTGAAAAACAAGCCAATTAACTCTGCTTCTCTCTCTCTCCTCAATAACCAGTAGGGGAAGCTAATACAGTACCATACCATTACCCCTCAGCAGTTTACAGATCAAACAGTTATACGTCTAACATTTCTGTTTTGCTGAGTATTGAATGTGAACATTCAACAAAGGCATTTCAAACAAAAGATGCAACTCCATCACTATTCCAGGAAAAATGCCATTCGTTCTCCTTTTAACCTCAAATATCAATTTTGAGACCTAGAACATGTTTTTTATTACTGCTTCATTCGTAATTTCCTTATGTTGCCTTTCTGCAATAATACAAACATCCACATTACTGAAAATGTATTCTTTATGAATGCATAGATCAAAATAAATTATAGGTTTAATTTATTGTTGAAGTGTTAAATCATACAAACTGGGCAGCTGGTCAACATTACGGCAATATTTATAAAGTCTATTAACTGGTGCAGCACAGCACAGCAGGTAGACACCACCAAGTGAAAAACACCAGTTCTGGAGAAAAAGTCAAAGACAACAAACTTTCAGACATAGGAACAGGTTCTCAAAACAAAGGTTTCGGAAAGTTGGGACTCTGTACTGTGGGCCTTAAAATCAGTCACAGGAAATGATCACTGGAGTGAATCAAAAAATACAAACAGCTGGAAGCCAGGCTGAAAAAAATGCACATGTTGTGGACGGTACAGCAGTTTGTCAGAGAAGCATTGCTGCTGTTCATAGTATTTTGAGAGGAGATTATACAGACAAAGCAATAGGCCAGAAATTCGGCTGTTGTCGGGTGAGTACGCGCTGTGTACTCACCCGTAAGGCCACCTGAAGTGCCAGTTTCACGCATGCGCGGGAAACCGGAACTTCCGTTCCCCTGAAGGGAGGGGTTCAGAAGTCGAACATGTGCGTGGGAGAGGCTGCGCGCACGCAGCGAACTTCGTTTTTTTTTCAGGTTTCTCCATGAGGGTAAGTATGGAGAAGCTGCGCTTTTAAAAAGGAGGCGCAAGGCCTGTTTTTAACAAGTGGTTAATTAATTACAATTTAAACATTTTTTCAACAGGTTTATCTTTTTTAGATACTTTAAAGAAAGGGAAGTTTATTTTTAGCACCGTTAAAAAGTATAATTAATTTTTTCAAAAAATTTTAATTTTTGTTTAAAGTAGCTAATTTATGTAACTTAGTTATTTTAAAAATATGATTTTTTTTAAAAATTTGAAGTTTAAGTAGTTTTGGGGCCGATCTCTATTCATAGATTTGACAAGTCTTCCTGTCAAATCTATGAATGAAAATGCCCTGTTAGGATTGGCTCTCCATGGCCCATGTGATCCCAGGGGACGCTTCGAACTAACTGCGCCCCTGGGATACGCAAGCACTGCGCGCCGGCAGCTGCAGGAGGCCCAGGAGCCGAAGTCCTCGTGGGCCCGAATCACAACAGCAGGCGCGGTAGGTAAGTACGCGCGCGATGCTTGCACCCGCAGGAAGCCAGAGAGCCGAATTTCTGGCCCATTAAATTCAAGCTGCAGGTACAAATTCGATTTTTTTTTAAACTCCAATCATTGTACAGTTTCAGCTGAAATACAAACTAATTCACTCAAATGAGCAGATTTCACAACCAGAAATATGGTACGGTCCTGCAACATAGACATTCGCTGGTCATGAAACCTTCTTATTCTTGCTTCTACTTCAACTGTATGACTAGAATTTTACAAATAAAAGTGCTGCCAAATTATGCCACGCTGCATGATTTTATTTTGGGTAGAACTTCCTTTTTTAATTCGTTCATGGGATGTTGGCATCGCTGGCAAGGCCAGCATTTATTGCCCATCCCTAATTGCCCTTGAGAAGGTGGTGGTGAGCCGCCTTCCTGAACTGCTGCAGTCCGTGTGGTGAAGGTACTCACACAGTGCTGTTAGGGAGGGAGTTCCAGGATTTTGACCCAGTGACAATGAAGGAACGGTGATATATTGCCAAGTCAGGATGGTGTGTGACTTGGAGGGGAACTTGGAGGTGGTGGCGTTCCCATGCACCTGCTGCCCTTGTCCTTCTCGGTGGTAGAGGTCACTGGTTTGGGAGGTGCTGCCGAAGCAGCTTTGGCAAGTTGCTGCAGTGCATTTTGTAGATGGTACACACTGCAGCCACGGTACACTGGTGGAGTGAGTGAATGTTTAAAGTGGTAGATGGGGTGCCCAGGCTGCTTTGTCCTGGATGGTGTCGAGGTTCTTGAGTGTTGTTGGAGCTGCACTCATCCAGGCAAGTGGAGAGTATTCCATCACACTCCTGACTTGTGCCTTGTAGATGGTGGAAAGGCTTTGGGGAGTCTGGAGGTGAGACACTCACCGCAGAATACCTAGCCTCTGACCTGCTCTTGTTGCCACAGTATTTATGTGGCTGGTCCAGTTAAATTTCTGGTCAATGGTGACCCCCCCCAGGATGTTGCTGGTGGGGGATTCGACGATGGTAATGTCGTTGAATGTCAAGGGGAGGTGGTTAGACGCTCGCTTGTTGGAGATAATCATTGCCTGGCACTATATGAAAAGATTCTTATTCCATCAAATAGCATAGAAATTACAAGACTGAACAGTCACAAAAGATTGAATATTTCTGACAATCCTAATTAGAATGCATTGCTCGATTCTCAAACCATCAAATACAGCCCACAGAAATGTTTAGCCTGAACAGACACTGGCACAGCTCCTTTTGTTTTGGATTGGGGGGGGGGGGGGGGGGGGGTGGTGTGGTTGCACCTGCACTAGTCTGGTCAGATATTTGTAGGCATTCACTTATTTGATGCTGAGAGATAGCTTGGACCATGTGTAATTCTGACACCTGTGTTGTTTCTGGAAAAAAATCATAAAATTATCTATACAATTGCGATGAGAGAAAGAAATAACTTTTATTTTTGTAGTACCTGTCTTATCTTCAGGACGCCCAAAGCGTTTCACAGCCAATGAAGTGCAGTCACTGTTGTAATGTAGGGGAACGCAGCAGTTAATTTGCACACAGCAAGGTCCCACAAGCAGTAATGAGACGAATGGCCAGTTAATCTGCTTTTGGTGATGCTGGTTGAGTGACGAACATTGGCCAGGAAATACCTGCAACAAGCTGCCTCCAGATTGTCCTGCCTCTATCTGGAACCTGCGGTGGAAATTTTACTAGGGCATGAGCGCTGCAATTTCCACTGCTATTGATAGATGCATCGTGGGAGTTGTAGTTCCACAGGAACAGGATGAAAACTGGAATACCCAGAGTGTACTGCCACCCTCAGAAAATTTAAAGAAAAATGTTTTTTTTTTTTAAATGTCAGCATTTTATACAGTTTAAGCCGTCAAATAAAAATTAAGCTAACTGCACAGTTTAGCATGAGAATGCACGTGCTGCTAAGGGGAACTGACACTGGCCATGGGTCCAGGTGGATATTTGTATGGCATTTTGATATGGATTCTGGGCATTACAGCCAGTGTCGCAGAAATTTAATTAAAAAAAAGTGAAAAAAATCTAGAAAAAATTAGTTAAAATCTAAATCCAAAAGAATCAAGAAAAATTTGAACAACATGCTCTTGAATTAAAATTGTTTGATTTTTCTTCAATAGGCAATGCCACAGGGTATAAGCGTAGAAAACTGGTGAGCATTTAGAATTGCATGGTTTAATCAAAGACAGCAGCACAAATCTATTAAAGGCAAGCCATGTTTGACACATTTAATCGGCGTTTTGAAGAGGTGACTGATTGGATAGATAAAGTGAATGAAGCTGTGGTGTATATGGATTTTCAGAAGGCTGTTGATAAGTTGACTCAAAAGAGGATTACTCGAAACACTTGGGCGTGTGGCTGGAAGGTGGGTTGATGGACAGGAAACAAAAGAGTTATGGCAAATGTGTGTTGATTGGAGTGGCAAAGGATTGGAAGTGGTGTACCCCAGGGGTCAGTGCTGGGCCGACTTTTGCAGATTTATTTATTTGGACTTGGCCATAGAGAGCACAATCTCAAAATCCATGCTGGCTGTCCATGCTGCATTTCTAAATGCTCCCCAATTTCATACACTAGCTGATTGCTAAATGCTAGAACACCGCCACAGGCTAACATTGACAAGGGCTGCAAAAGACTTCAGGAAGAGAGACAGATTAACAGTGTGAGCAAACAGGTGGAAGATGTAATTTAAGGTGGATAAGTGTGAGGTAATACATTTTGGAAGGAAAAACAAGGAATGGCAGTATGAACTCAGCGAAAAGACGCTGAAGGGTGTGAATGAACAGAGACACCTAGGGGTCCCCGTAAGCGCAAATACAAGTCAATAAAGCCATAAAAAGGCCACAACATTTGGGGTTTTATAATTAAGGACGTAGATTATAATAGTAAAGTACTAATTGTATACCACGATATAAAAAGGACATTAAAGTCAGAGAGATCATGCAATGCAGATTCACCAGGATGGTGCCAGGGATGGGAAAGAGATACTGGGGCTATGAAGCAGAGGAGGGGGGAGATTTAATAGCATTTTTAAAAATTCTGAAGGGTTTTGATAGAGTGATAACCTATTTCCTCTGGTTGGGGAATCAGTGACAAAGGGGTATCAATTTTAAATGGTCACTAGGAGAGTGAGAGGCATTAGTAAAAATGTTTTTATGTAGAGGGTTGTTGAAACATGGAATGCTTTGCCACAGAGTGCATCTTTTCAGAGAAAATTAGATAAATATTTAAAGCCGGGGAAGGTACAGGACCACGGGGAGAAAGCAGGGCAGTGGAAGGAGTTCTGCACTATCTGCTAGCAAAGAGCTGGCACAGACTCAATGGGCCAAATGACAGCCTCCTGTGCTGTAAACTAGTATAGCTCGATATTAATTACAGTGTTCAGTTTGCCAGTGAGTGAAGAGTGAAACACCACAAAAAGAGGAACACAGTGTTCAGTGTTAATGGAGGCAAATGCTCTATTTAAGTAAAAACACTAAACAAGCTGCAACTACACTGCTGCCTTTGTGCAAGGCTGTAAAATAAACACACAGTTGCGACATTTGAGTACAAGCTGCAAAAGGAAATATGGCTTTGCATCAAAATCAAGTGCAAGGCCCATAATCCCTGTCGCTTCATAAATACAAAGTGGAAAGGAAACAAAATATTTAACTTATCTCTTTCTATTTCAAATCAATGAATGTACAAGAGTTATTAAAATGAACCCAGGATGTGTGTTTTTTTTTGGGGTGCAGGGAGAGAATATTTGATTTAAAAATCAGATGTGACACAGCAAGAGTCACAAACCGCAGCAACTTCTGACTGGAATGCAGGGCACTATATGTTTCAAATCAATGAAAGGTAATGCAACCTAAAACATCAACAGATTTCAATTCAGAGTTGCATCACTGCTCATTCAAGGGGGTGGAGGGAAACTGAAAATTGAGGGGTGGTTAAAGGGTTTTGAGGAGCTTTTTGAAAATGGGGAGGGAGAGACAAAGCATGACAGAGCACCTTGGGACAGTTTTCTATGTTAAAGGCACGATATAAGTGCAAGTTGATGCTGTAATATTGAGAGGGGAAGTTTCAGGGGGCGAGGGGTACTGGTTAAAAAAAGTGGTGACTAGTGCAGACAGCACAAAACAAGACAGTTAGAGTAGCGTGGGACATGGATACAGATGTATGGCTGGACAAAACCACTAAGTTAGGTTGGGACGAGCACATGGAAATATTTGAAAGTGAGGTGGATGATATTGGAAGTCAATTCACTCGGGCATGGGTAACCAGTAGAGCTTGGAAGGGGGAGGGGGAGAAAGATGAGATTGCAGAACTTGTAATCCGTGGAGGGTGGCAGGCTAAAGAAGTGGCCTTGAGTTAGACATGAAGTCCATAAGTCCTCACAGTAAAGATAGAGGGTATAGAGGAGAGAGATCAGAATTGGTGGTGATAAAGAGGAATATGGAGTTGCTACTGTTCTCCAAGATGATCTTGGAGTAGCAGATTTGGCCGTTGTGGGGGTGGCAGGCTGGAGATTCAGGATGTACGTGGAAGGGAATAATTTCTTTTCCCCATGCTGAAAATTGAGCGCGGAGGAGTCTGATAGAGGTAATCAGATGTGTAGAATGGAGAAACTGGTTAGAGAGACTCTTACTGCCAATACAGACTTTGAAAGTCTGTCATGTGTAGTGACGAGATCAAGAGGTAGACATGTGTGATGGTGGGTATCGATATAGAGGGAGCAGGGAAATGAAGAGGACAAGGCAGTAAAAGGAAGTGGGTGTATTCAGGTAAAGGTTGTGGTCACCGATGCAAGTCTGCTCAGTACAAGGACTGAGGTTGGGGAGGAGGAAGGCAAAGACACAGAAGGTGGGGCAGTAGACAAAGAGTACCTTGAAAGTAGTTGGAGGGGCAAGAGGATGAATTGTTCAAATATGGAGAAGGAGTCAGAAGAATAAGGGAATAAGACAAGCTGGGATCTGAAGAGGAGTGCTAAACTGCTAATGCTGCAGTATGGATGGGAGAGGAGATGGAACATGAAGCAAGGTGGGGTAACTTCAATGAGGGGAGAGGAGTTGCATTGGTAAACCAGGTTTCAGTGAGCTCCAGGATGTTGGTGTGCTCACCAAAGATGAAGTCACAGATAAAGAGAGCAAACATTTTATCGGGCACTGTGCAAGGGGAGGGTAACCAGAGATGCACTGGAGGATCCTGAGGGGGTTTAGGAAAGGGGGCACACCAGAAAAGGTGCAGGAAAATGGGGAGAGGATTTGAGAAAGCACCATGGGAGGAGCATAAGGCAGTGAGTGTAACTGCTGTAATGCAACAAGTGACGTGTGCATTGAAAATGCCCAGGTTGAGGAAGAGCAAAGCAGTACGTCAGTCCAGGAGGGCAACAAGTTGCAGCATGAAGGAAAAGCACTTCAGCTAGGGTGTAGAAACAGATAGTTGTGGAACGAGGCGGCTTGAAGCAATTTGTAGGATAGGGCAGGTTGATGGGCCCGCCGTGGGGGTGGGGGAAAGAGAGAGAGAGAGATTATATTGAGAGGTGTTGCATATATAACCAATAAAATACATCATAGGCTGCAGTTATCTCGTACGCTAGCTAGCAGCACTGTGTTTTCACTACCTAACTGACTCGTCCTGATTTGTGTTTAAACGCATCTGCTACCTCCCAGAAAATGTTAAAATGTATTGAGAACAAGGCTGGAACCTCTAGGCTCTCAAATCATTGAAATACAAGCACTTTTTAAACCAGCCTTAACACAGACAACAGTTATATGTCAAACCAGCAAATCAGTAACTCAAGAAAAGAAAGTCGCTTATTTTGCCTGGCTATCCAAACTCTACAAGGGTTGCCAACTTGCTTCAATCACCAACATTCAGCTGCTTGGCTGCTTCATCAAATATACATGACCCAATGTTAGAACTAAGGTTTGAGCAAAACACAATAATGGTTGTATAAAATGTTCATGCTATTGACATTTTAAATTGTTATATAGAAACATTCAGCTGTATAATCATAGCCTTTGTTCTTTCAAACTTGGGTTTTCGGTCGGGAGAATTTTGAAGTATACAACACTAGTAAGCACGGATGCTGCCATTTCTCATACGACTGACTGAAACAGTACCATGACAATTTTAAACACTTAAGCCAGAACCTCCAGCTTTATACAAAGTACAGTATACAAAAGCTGCTGCAGCTGCACATCAACATTCTGCATCATTCCAAAAGCTCTTACTTTCTATGGAACTATTTCCCAAACAAGCTAGAAGTCTGTCACTGTAGACAGAAGTTAAATGCAGAATGAGACACTTGATTATCCAGTACTGATAGAGCGCACAGCTATGGGAAATTTGTTGCCTGTCACCCCAGTACACTTTGTCCAAGCCTTTGTGTTCTCAGCAACTACTAGCATTAACACTGTCCTCATTACAGTCATCACCAGCTGCAACCTTTTATTCCAAAAAGCATTCCAGGAATGATTGAAGTACAATAATAGAACTTTATTATGCTATTGACATGTGAACAGGCAAGATGGCCAATACTGTCTCAGCAAAATATTGTACACTGGTGTTTATGGTCACATAATTCAACCAGCTGTGCTGACGCACAGGATAACAGAGAAAGATATACCGCATTGTCAAACAAATTGCATACTGGAAGATGGGAAACATTCTCTAACTTGATTCGGACGAGAATAGAGACAGAAATGAGACCTTGTAAGGTCCCCAGTGTGTTTAAGCTGCAGGAATAGTAAAATCCATGTGAAATGTCCCACAAGTAAAACAAATTGCATTGATTTAGATTAATAAGATATTACAAAGAAAACCAATGGGGGCTTGTAAAAGAACCAAATTCTTTGTTTGGTCAACTATAAATGGGAATAAATTAAAAAAACGGCAAATGCTGGAAAACAAACAAAAACAGAAAATGCTGGGAACACAGAACTCGGACATTGGATTATACCTGAAACATTAACTCTTTTTTCTCTTTACTGACACTGCCAAAGCTATGTAATACCAACATTTACTGTTTTTTATAAATTGAAACTGTCAACTTGCATACTTATACTAGAAAGTTGTCCATGAAAATACCATGAGGCACTCCATCAGGATAACATAATTAGAGCACTCATCTAATATCCAGTAAATGTGGGCAAACCTCAAGTCATTAACTAAGCTATTAGAGGGAAGTAGATTAAGAACTGAGCAAACAAAACAAAAATTAAACAAGAACAGCTACGATAATAAATAGCAAATTAAAAAAGATAGCCATCCATTAAAAAAGCAATACTTCTGTTAACATAGATACATAGAAGATAGGAGCAGGAGTAGGCCATCCGGCCCTTCGAGCCTGCTCCGCCATTTAATGAGATCATGGCTGATCCTCCAATTCAGTATCCCGTCCCCGCCTTCTCTCCGTAACCCTTAACCCCTTTTGCCTGTAGAAATATATCTAATTCCCTCTTAAATATATTTAATGAGCTGGCGTACACTGCCCTCTGTGGCAATGAGTTCCACAGGTTCACCACCCTCTGAGTGAAGAAATTCCCCCTCATTTCTGTCCTAAATGGTTTAGCCCTTATCCTTAAATTATGTCCTCTAGTTCTGTTCTCACCCGCCAAGGGAAACATTCCTTCTGCATCTAGTCTGTCTAGACCTGTCAGAATTTTATACACTTCTATGAGGTCCCCTCTCAATCTTCTAAACTCCAGTGTGTACATCCCTAAACTACATAGTCTCTCCTCATAGGTCAATCCCGCCATTCCTGGTATCAGCCTGGTGAATCGCCGCTGCACCCCCTCCATGGCAAGAACATCTTTCCTCAGATGAGGCGACCAAAACTGTACACAGTACTCGAGGTGTGGTCTCACCAGTGCCCTGTACAGCTGCAGCAAGGTATCCCTGTTCCTGTATTCCAACCCTTTTGCTATGAAGGCCAGCATACCGTTTGCCTTCTTGACCGCCTGTTGCACCTGCATGCTCGCCTTCAGTGACTGGTGTACAAGAACACCCAGGTCTCTCTGTACTTCCCCCTCTCCCAATTTATTGCCATTTAAATAATAATTTGCCCTCCCGTTCCTGCACCCAAGGTGGATAACTTCGCACTTGTCCACATTATAGTGCATCTGCCATTTATCCGCCCAATCACCCAGTCTGTCCAAATCGCTCTGGAGCTTCCTGGTCTCCTCCTCTGAGCCCACCCCCCCTCCTAGTTTAGTGTCGTCTGCAAATTTGGAAATGCTGCATCCGACTCCCTGATCCAGGTCATTAATGTAAATTGTGAACAGCTGGGGACCCAGGACAGATCCCTGTGGTACCCCACTTGTTACTGCCTGCCATTCAGAAAATGAGCCGTTTATTCCAACTCTCTGTTTTCTATCTGACAGCCAGTTCTCTATCCACGTCAATACTTTCCCCTTTATCCCATGAGCTTCAATTTTCCATGCTAATCTTTTATGTGGGACCTTGTCGAAGGCCTTTTGGAAGTCCAGGTACACCACATCTACTGGCTCTCCCCCATCTATTTTACCAGTTACTCCCTCAAAAAATTCCAATAGATTAGTCAAGCACGATTTACCCTTTGTAAATCCATGTTGACTCTGTCCTATCCTGTCCCCATTTGCTAAGTGCTCCGCTATTTCATCCTTAATGATGGACTCCAGCATTTTGCCCACAACTGATGTAAGGCTTACAGGTCTGTAATTACCTGCTTTTTTCCTACACCCCTTTTTGAATAGTGGGGTAACGTTAGCTACCCTCCAATCCATGGGCACTGTTCCCGAGTCTAATGAATTCTGAAAAATCATACTTAGTGCATCCGCTATCTCTAGGGCCACCTCCTTCAGTACCCTAGGATGCATGTTATCAGGCCCTGGGGATTTGTCCGCCTTCAATCCCTTTAGCTT
This sequence comes from Squalus acanthias, assembly GCA_030390025.1. Lineage (NCBI taxonomy): Eukaryota > Metazoa > Chordata > Chondrichthyes > Squaliformes > Squalidae > Squalus > Squalus acanthias. Next base: position 36,836,115 of record CM059438.1, read on the forward strand.
CCTTAACACCATATCCTTAGAGATATTGATTTGCGTCAGTTCCTCCTTTGCCAATGTCCCTATTTTTCCCGCTATCCCAGGGAGGTTTTTTGTGTCTTCCTTCGTAAAGACTGACCCAAAGTATGCATTTAGTTGGTCTGCCATTTCCTTATTTCCCGTTATATAGTCCAAATCAATGCCTTTTTTGTTCTTATGGTTCATTTAGTTAGTTGTCCTTAGCACTGCAAACATCAAAATGATGCATCATCTTGAAATAAATCACTGCCACTTCCTTTATTCTAATTGTAAAATACATCTTTATAAATTATACTTAGCACTATTGAATGTAATGCTACGAGATAGGACAAAAATCTACATTTTGTTAACATGCAAAATGTCACGACAATTTTTTTTTTTTACACAAATCAGAGCTTAGAAGAATTTGATTTCAAAAGAGCAAACTGGGATATTTCTTTATTCAGGTTATGTATTAGAGAGTACAGAGCTATATTTGGTTCACTGCCATCACTTTTCATTACCAATCATTCTATCAGCCCTATGGTTCCCACAAGGACTTTAAGGCCCAGGAGTTGCACCAAAATCTGGTACATCAAACAGCATGAATTTTTACTTTTTGAACAAGAATGGAGGAGTACACACTGGAAGGGGGCACAAGTAAAATGCAATATCCAGGGAGGCATGGCTATTTTTTTCCCCCCCATAACACTGATCCTTTGCAATTAGGACAATTTTCCTAAAAATAACAAATTTATTACTCTCAAGCTCAAACTGTAAGTAGGGCTGAAAAGTACAAACACAGGGATACTGACTGAGTAAATATTCAGTATAGTAGTAGCTGATAATAAAGAATCTATAAAAGGAAGAACTTAAATCACTCATGCACACTAAACTCCATTTTAGAAACAATTAGTATTTTTTAACCCTGATATTCAAAGTCATTTCAGGACATAATCAATATGTGCGAACAACCAATATTTTACAAGAATGTTTCTGTCAAAAGGTTAGGCATTTTTAGAAAAGATTAAGTTATTAAACAGTCACGTCATACTTTTGAGCGGAGGTAAAAAAAGAGAAGGCCCATCAGAAAAAGTGATTAAATATATCTTTTCTTAGAGAAATACTGAAAGCATTAATAGTGAAATTCATGTGAAATGAGTGAAAGCAGTTTATGGAGACTCATTGCATCTGTTCTTCAAAAAGAAACCATCTTAGGATAATGTATCCAGTAAGTCCCTCTATAGACGGCTGCTGCTGAGCAAAGCCAGGATTAGCATCCTTGCTCTAGGATGCGAAGTCCTGTATTTAAATGTATGTCGAAGAGTTGGCATTGACTAGGTGATTCCCCAGCTTGTCCTTCACATGCATTGCAAGAGCAACACCCAGGAGTAAGAAATATAATGATTTCAGCAGCAGCCAGCTGGAGAAGTCATCTTAAATGAGTCTCTTGCGATCAGGAAATCTGACCTAATTTTGGACATGTAGAAGTAAATATCTCTTCCTCAAGACAGGCCTCTACTGGAGTGGGGGAGGGGGGAGCAGGGGCAGGGGAAGAGGTTGTTTCTCCTCTTAATGACAAACCCTTCAGGTTATAATCACTCTCCGAGCAGCCACTGAAGAGAATATTCCAAACATTCTACACCCATACCACATAACTTAACAAGCACTCGCACAGCTTAAAATGCACTGGATCAGCAATCAAAGGAATACGCTGCACCATTAATCACTTAAATATACCTAATTTTTGATGGATAGTTTAAACAAAATACATTACGAAGACAAATGGGATGATTTATCAGCTACTTACAGCACCAGCCAATGGTTGCTTGAAATTATTAGGTCGGACTGTGGGTCATTGTCATGTCATCAGGAACAAAGTAATTTACTCTGTGCTTAAAAGTTGGGAGTCCATTGGATTGGTAATGGAGGGAGCAAATTGAGGTGATGAATCGCCCCCAGACAATTCGTCAGCACATGGTTTTACTTACCATTTGAAATGGAAAGCACAGCTCTTTCAATTTGGGTTTTTGAAGCTATTTATAGAAGTGCTGATTTTAGAGCATAGCGTCGCAGGAGCTCATTAAGCAAAGCGCCACTGAAATTACCAGCGTTTGCTAGTAGCTCCTTTTCAATTAAACAAACGCCATGGGGCAATTTTGGGCACATTAAAGGCAGATGTTGCCAACACTGAAAAGTTTATTATAGAACAAATCTTTCTATTGCAGACCATACCAGAGTCCAGATAGAATACAAGTACACTGCCAACTGAGATCAGATAGCAATTTGCATTTACATTTGCACTTTTAATGTAACGTTTCTTGGGGCATCTTGTACAAGAGCAATAATAAGATAACAGACACCAAGCCATAGGAGAGGTGACTGAGGGCTAGGTCAAAGAAAGAGTTTGAACGTCAGATAGTTGAAGAGACTCAAGTGTCTCGGGACAGTCTCCTTCTAGTTACCAAATGTATATTAGTAAACAGCAGAAAAAGCACTCAATTTGAGCATTAATTGGCATCAATTCAGAAACTCTTCAAAAACTAGATTTGGAAAAACTCCTGCTCTTGTCCAATCAGGATGTTTTCTCAGATTGTACTTCAACCAAGCTGTCAGAATGATATACGATGACATTTGCACTCCAGCTGGCCATAACCACACATGCAAGTGATAGATGCTGTTTTTGGGTGCAAGGCAGGAAAATATTCCACTTCATGACAGTAAAATCATCCCTCACAGCAGGCACAAAGACATTTCCACCACATTTTCAGGTAGAGCGAACCTCTCATCTTGAAAACCTCTATTAGGTCACCTCTTAACCTTCTCTGTTCCAAGGAGAACAGTCCGAACTTTTCCAACCTCTCCTCATAACTGAAGTCCCTCATCCCTGGTAACATCCTGGTAAACTTCCTCTGAACCCTTTCGAAGACCTTTACATCTTTCCTGAGTGTGGTGCCCAGAATTGTCCACAATACTCCAGCTGAGGCCTAACAAATGATTTATAAAGTTCCAGCATGATCTCTTTGCTTTTATATTCTATTCCTCTATTTATAAATCCAAGTAACCTATATGCTTTTTTAACCACCTTATCAATGTGCCCTGCCACCTTTAAGGATTTATGCAAATGGAAACCAAGGTCTCTCTGCTCATCTACACTTTCCAAATTGTGCCATTTCAAGTATACTCCCTTTCCATATTAGTCCTCACAAAGTGCATCACTTCACACTTCTCCGCATTGAACTCCATCTGCCCATTTCACCATCCTGTCTATGTCATCCTGAAGCCTCGAACTATCCTCATCACTGTCTACTACTTTGCCAAGTTTCGTATCATCTGCAAACTTTATAATGCTGCTCCCTACACCCGAGTCTAGATTGTTTATAAAAATTGAGTAATGGACCCAAAACTAGGACATTTGGATTTCTTGGAACAGAACTATTGTACAACAGCACCATTGTTTAACTTTAAAGATTTACAGTTAAAACTGGTTGAAGCAAGAAAGATCAAGGCATTTTAAGCATAATTTTAAAAATTAAACAGAAATAAAATGGCTTGCAGTTACAGAAAATGGAGAATTAGGAGGCAGCTACCGCCCATTTTTAGTTTATCGCAGTGTAATCATTAGGATTTCAGTAAAAAAAAAGTGGGTGTGGGACGTTTTCATACCATGTCCATCTAGACTGCACACCTTGTAATAATAAAGCAATTATTGATTTTGTCTTTTCAAATTTGGGCAGTATCAGCAGAGTCTTTTGAGAAGTTATTATGTTAGGTTAATTAAAATAATTTGAAATGATAAATTAAAAAGTATCACACAAAATGGAGGAACATTAAAGCATACTGGCTTAAGTGAAAATTTTCCAATAAGCCTGATGACAGGATTGCAGGAAACAAACTTTAGGTCAGAAAAATCAGTTTTATTTAAAAATTATGAAAATCTTAAGCTTTCGTGTGTAAATACTTCAATTAAAAAATTATGGATCATTTTAGGAGATGAAACAATTCCACTTTTTAGTACACCACATCAACGAACATTTCCTAGATGCACAGAAAAGTGTCTTCTACTTGACCCAATATCAGCTGAGCGAGCACATCTGCTGCACTAGTATATCTTATACACAAGCCATCTTTGTGGCCGCTCAAGTAAGATTATCAATTTAGCGCCAATTGGTGCAGTGGACCACGTCCACTAGATTGCAGTTGAGACAGTCTAACTTAAATAAAACCTTTGCAGCTGCCAGGAGTATAAATTAGTCCATTTTCAAGTGGATTCAAACCCGGAAGACAGAGATAAGTGTGTACAAAAATGAGCAGTTTTGAGGTAGAACATCTTTAGGTTGCTGGGATAGCTAGAGATTATTTACCCTAGACCCAGATATTTGCACAGTACAGTGACACACACCAGTGAAAACAGAAATATGCATTTCAGACCTGAAAATCAAGGCTGAAAAAGAGGCCATCACTGCAGTAAAAAGCACTGTCCCTTTATAAAATTTAAAAATTGTAATTCCAGTACTTTATAGACAAATGCCATGGTTTCTAAAAAGAAAATGACAAGAAACTTCCTGCAAATCAATGCACAGTGCAAAGAGCATATATTGGAATGTCTTCATTAATCCATCAGTGCATCATACTCCCAATTTCGAGTTATCCAATGTTGAATGTATTGCACTAATTTTGATCAAGTAGAACCATGTTAAGTGTCAAGGTTCTAACCTAATGCAATGGAATACAGTTAGCACAAATGCCATGCCTGGTAATTTAAGGATTAATGCTATACACTATATGCAGCCTTCAGGGTCTAACCTGTCTCCGGAGTGAAGAGGAGGGAGACTCCTCTGAGGGAATAGTCTCTCACCACTCCCGTCTGATACCAAATATATATGCGCATATATTTGAATAAATAGTGACATTCAAAACTCATAAGAAATCAGTAGTTACAAAGTTGGGAATTGATTGCCTTTCAAAAACTGTCACCACATTTCCATTGTTGCCATCAGTGATTTTACATACCAAATTCATATTAATAAAAAAAGTGCAGATGTAACCCAGAGTATAGAATCTCAGTTTTCAAAGCTATTCTATAGGCATTTTAATTTTAAAAACACAGCTCAATAATTTTTTGCTTTTCAAAAGTTGGTTACTGTCATTTATAAATAATTTGGTGCTTTTGGCCTACTAAATGTTTGATTATAGATATTGGATTGCAAGACGCAACATCATGCTTTGCCTCTCTGTTCAGAGATTGGGTAGCAAGGCCAGATTGTTCAAACCTCTGCTTCTACTGTTACACCACTGCCAAGCTCCAACACCAACGGACTGAAGCTTGATTTAACTTACTGATCATAAACTACACTTTGCAAAGAACATATCTGTAGCCATTTTTCCATATGTTATTGATCTTCTGATACGAGTGTCTGGCATCTTTGATTAACAAATTCTTAAACTGCAGGCAAATATTCTTCCTTTATTTGGTAGCGTTGGTGGTGGTTGGGGAGGGAAGGGCAAAGATATTTTCACATTTAGTGGGGAAAAAACTGATGTCCTATAATAGTTGATTATAAATCAGCCGCTTTACAAAAGAGATAATGTGGAACATAACTATTATTTTCATACCATGTCACAAACCTTGTAGTTTGGTAAAAAAGTGTTTTCACAATAGTAGGTGGCTCAAAAATAAAAACAGCCAGTGGGTGCTGGAATGTGTAGTCATAAAACTATAAACAAATAAAACTTTAAGATAAATATTTCTGCATGGCAGCTAAATTATTGCTACAAAAAATGCTCAATTGTTGTCCAATTGAAAAAAATAAAAAACAACAGAATAGGCAGCAGCAAGAGCTGAACAGTTATTATAAAGGCATATGAATTAGCTTTGGCAAACATACTCATTTTTCTGACATCTGCTTCTCTGACAGAGATCATACTAAATAAAGAAAATTCACCAAGGACTTATTTACTTAGAGATCAAGTGTGGCGAGTCCACTTAAAGTGACCAGTTATGTCTATACTAAACAGGAGTGCTTCCCAAAGGATCTCACCACTGAAAATAGACACCCATTCCCACCTGTACACAAAATATACAGCACTGTAACGTACCTCTTTAACTAGTGCTCTTCACATAGGGTGAGCCACGACCCTTTTTGAATTTTACCAACAAACGTTTTCCCCTTTTTTGAGTCTCTGAATCATACCCCTTGCCTTGCCAAGATGATGGGCTGGCAACCTGCACTTAAGCATCACCCCATGGTGCCCTTCAAGCTGTGCACTAAAGAGGTAGCCCAGAGTGGACTCGAGTGACAAGCTCCAATTTTCTCCATTTCCTGTATGGATGTATCTGACAACTGTTTAACATCTCCCCAACAGCACAACCAACATGTCTGGTGTGCAAGAAATTGCAGTTATTAACCCACATCCTGCTACTTTGAAACAATACACACTGTGGCCCTCATGCACTGCACCACCTTTTAACATCCCACATTTTTGAGAAAATACACATTTGGAAGAAGTTTGAGTTAATGAATATAGTTTTGTATGCCACTAATGGGATAGGGCAATCTAGGCTATGGACATCTGCACAACAGTAAGTGTTCCATTGTCATCCAACATGTTGTGTGCCAGGCAGATTGGATCCTCAGTTTTCCCAACCATGAGATGGTCCCATAAAATGCTCCCATCTAGTGGCCCAGCAGAGAACTGGCACACTTCACCCACTGATGTCTGATTGTTCAGACTGGGATATCAAACTCAAACCCTTTGCAAAAGTTGTCAGGGTGCCAGTTAAAAACAACTTTTAAATCAACAGCGTATTAAAATGAATATGGAAATATTTCTAAAGAATCATTCAGCACAGGAGACGGCCATTCGGTGCATCGTGCCTGCTCAAAGAGCTACCAATTAGTCCCACTCCCCTTCTCTTTCCCCATAGCCCTGCAATGTTTTCCTTTTTTTAAAGTAGAGATTCGACTCCCTTTTGAAAGTTACTATTGAATCTGCTACCACCACCCTTTCAGGCAGTGCATTCCAGATCAAAACAATTCCGAGTAAAAATATTTCTGGTCTTCCCCCTGGAATTTTTGCCAATTATTTTAATTCTGTGTCCTCTGATTATTGACCCGCCTAGCAGTGGAAACAGTTTCTCCCTATCTACTCTAACAAAACCCCTCAATTTTGAACACCTCTATTAAATCTTCCCCTGAACCTCTCTGCTTTAAGGAAAACAATCCCAGCTTCTCTAGTCTCTCCAGATAACTGAAACCCCCCTCATCCCTGGTACCATTCCAGTAAATCTCCGCTGCACCCTCTCCAAGGCCCTGATGTCCTTTCTAAAGTGTGGTGCCCAGAATTGGACACAATACTCGAGCTGAGGTCTAATACAGTAATTTATAAAGGTTTAGCATAACATCCTTGCTTTTGCACTCTGCCTCCATTTATAAAGCCAAGGATCCCATATGTTTTTTTTAAAGTTTTATCAGCATCCTACCACCTTCAAAGATTTGCTTGTGTGAACCCCCGCATCTCTGTTCCTGCATTCCCTTTAAAATTGTACTGTGTATTGTTGTTACCTTGTGTAAATCTAATCAGTTACTAATAAATGTGTTACACACCATTACCCTCAGCCTTGTCTGGGAGGGTTTTTACACTTAGAGCTGCAAATAGTTAAGTGATTCACAGCCTCACGAATTACAAAGGCTTCAGCTGATTTTGCATTTTACCTTCCAAAACGCATCACATTAATTAAGTTCTAAAATTAAATATATGCTAAAAGATAAATGGTCATGAAATGTTTTGCCATTTGATTCACTAACATTCAAATAGCAGGCGTTAAAATTTATTTTATAAACTGCACTAATTAGACATGTAAAGTCTCGAGAACTGCATCTTTCTCCTTACTTTAGATGAGGGAGTCTAGAAATATTTTCAAAAATATTGTTACATTGGGATCGTCTATAAGCTGCCTTTGTTTAACAAGTGCATATAAATGGCACTGCTGGTGGAAGGGGTGATGCTTTATACACATTTGTAAATTAGCATTTAACAATATACTTTGGAAAGGAGGTAACCAAAAAACACGGTTCACGGGGGAAAGAGAAGACAATGTTTCTCATACAGCATTGCCAAAATGCAAACTCTACATCTTGTTGGAAAGCTGGTGTTGAAATACGGTGACTCCGAAAGGTGTTTCTTCCGTAATTTGAAAAGACTGAATACGCAAACTTGAAAACAACGATCTCGTGACAGATTGGAAACTTCATTCACTCCAGCTGTGCAAGAGCATTTGTACCGCGTTTTGACCCACAATTACAATGAGCCAAACACAGCAGAACTACAACTTCGGGTTTATTTATAGGAAGCAGACCAGAAAAATACTCAACATTTGAAACAACCTAAAACAAACATTAGATATTTCCACAAGGAAAGCGCATTCTTAGCCGTGCCCAGGTTCAAGTTATTTTATGCTTCGGCAGATGTGCAATCAAAACAAATACGAGTGCGTCGTTAATTCAAAAATACCGGGGTGTCTCTCTTTTGTTTTCTGCCTTATTTTAAATAGTCCTGATTCCTAAATTGTGGCAGAGTATTGAGTAACACTCTGCCACCGAACTGACCAGAGGCTGTGTGGCTGCCAGCTGTAGGATCGGAGCATGAACTTTCCCCGGGCTGGGACCAGCTTGTTGATGCCAGTGACAGCTCTGGGTGTCCCAGTGAGGGGAGCGCCCGTGTCCTGCAGGTAGGGGATGGGAGGAGACCGGAGCCCCGCTCTGTGTATGGGTGTGTGTGTGTGCAGAATTTACCTGCTGATGTAGTCGGCGATGCCCAGTCTCTTGGGCTTGGCTCCCTCGTCGCTCGCTAGTGCGGGTGCCGGCGAGTCGAGCCCGTCCGCCAGCTGCTCGGGGGCGCTCTGCCTGCGGCTCGCCTCGAAGGAGTTCCTCGAATGCAGGCTGACGTCCATGAACTCCAGCAGCTGGGTGTCGGCGGGTCCGGGGCTGCGGGCCGGGTCCAGGTCCGGATCCGGGCTGGGAGTATCCTCGCCGCTGCTATCAGCAGTCCTGAGGCCCGGGGGAGGAGGAGAGCCGCCCTGCCGGTGACCGAGTCCATCGGGGCCGGGCGCGGAGGTGGAGGCAGCGGTGACGGGAGTGTTAGTGTTTGCTTCCCTCGGGGACAAGGACGACGACGAGGAGGAGGAGGATGAAGAGGAGAGCGAAGAGGCCGACGAGGAGGATCCCGAGCCGCCGGCCGGAGCCAGCGGGCTGGAGGAGGAGGCCGAGCTCCCGCTCCGCACAGCCCCGGGAGAGGAGGCGGGAGCGGGCTGGAGAGCAGCGCTGTCGCCGCCCGCCTCTCGCCCCGGGCAGCAGCCGTTGAAGACCTTGTCCCCTAAGGCGGGGTCGGTGCGGGCGTGGAAGCGGGCCGCGGCCGCTCGCTGTGTGTCGGGGCCCCGCAGGCAGCTCTCATGGTTACTGTGGAGATAGATCATTCCCGACATGAAGCGCCCTGCAGGCTGCGCTGCACCGCCCTGGGCTCCTGGGTTCGGCTACAGCCGGGTCCTGCCGCCCCACCGCAACCGGAAAGCGAATCGGCGGCCCACGCCTGACGTAGGAGGAGGAGGAGGCGGGACTCACCAACCAGGGTTTGTGCTGTTCGTCATCGCCCAGGATCCCCTGCTGGAAAAGTGGTGTTAGGACAAGGCCAAGCTGGGCTGAGATACAAACAGACAATGCTGGAGATACTCAGCAGATCCAGGCAGCATCTGTGAAGAGAGAGAAACAGAGTTAACGTTTCAGGTCGATGACCTTTCGTCAGAACTGGAAAAAAGCAGGAAATGGAACAGATACCACAGATTTAAGATTTTGGGCAAGAGATACGGGGGGGATGTGAGGGAAAACTTTTTTACACAGCGAGTGGTGAGGACCTGGAACTCGCTGCCGACGGAAGTGGTGAAAGCGGAGACACTCAATGTATTCAAGGGGAGGCACTTGAGGGAAATAAACTTGCAGGGCTACAGGGATAGAGCGGCGGGAATGGGACTGACTGGATTGCTCTACAGAGAGTCGGCACAGACGCAATGGGCCGAATGGCCTCCTTCTGTGCAGCGATGACTCAGACTCTATGACTCGCAATTATATAACGCCTTTCACCACCTCAAGACATCCCAAAGCACTTCACAGCCAATCAAGTACTTTTTTTGAAGTGTAGTCACTGTTGTGATGTAGGAACCACGCCAACCAATTCTGCACACAGCAAGCCCCCACAAACAGCAATGTGATAATGACCAGATAATATGGGTTTTTTTCCAGTGATGTTGGTTGAGGGATAAATATTGGCTAAGACACCAGGGATAACTCCCTTGCTCTTCTTCGAAATAGTGCCACGGGATCTTTTATGTCCACACGAGAGAGAGCAGACAGGGCCTACGGTTTAACGTCTCATCCAAAAGACGGCATCTCCCAACAGTGCAGCACTCCCTCAGTACCACACTGGAGTGTCAGCCTAGATTATTATGTTCAAGTCTCTGGAGTGGGACTTTGAACCCACTACCTTCTAGATTCAGAGGTGAGAGTGCTACCAACTGAGCCACTGGCTGACACTACATAAAATGCTGGGCTTGGGTCAGGTCAGGAGCCACAGAGGCCTCTCCCCCGCTCTCTTGGGAAAATAGTGCCCCCTTTGACCATAAACTGAAGAATTTGAATTAGTAATGTCGCTGTTGCGCTTGCCCAGTGACCTCGCCCCTTACAAAGTTGGCGGAGTACAGCTATATATTTGTATATGGTCGTAGACAGCGGGTTATTTGGCTATGATCAGCCTCGTTGCCACTGGTTGAATGTCCACCCTCTTCACCACCTGCGCACCGTGGCTGGAGTATGCATCATCTACCGCAGGCACTGCAGGTGCATATGCCGACTTAACCGAGACAAGACAAGAGGCTGTGAGGGGGGCGCTGCCTGAACCGGCAGTTCAGGTGGAGTCTCGCTGCCTTCGCCGGCTCCCAATTCACTCACCTCGCCCCAGGGCCCCTGAGCTGTGCACCAATCTCAATCCCATGCAGTGGCCCACCCTCTGCTCCTGGAACCTGATTTTAAGGTCAGACCACTGCTATCTTAATGCAGGAATGTAGTTTTGCTTTGGGGCATTTGTCAAACATGTACAGCCCTAAGAATTCTATGTTTTAAGTTTCTCCCCTCTCTACTGAAGGTGCTAATTTATGGTGGTGTACAGTTCCCTATACACAGTCTACTGGTACCTTTCCAAGTTGCTATTTGTATATGATCATAGACAGCGGGTTATTTGGCTATGATCAGCCTTGCTGCCACTGGTTGAAAATCCAGCCCCTTCACCACCTGTGCACTGTGGCTGGAGTATGCATCATCTACCGCAGGCACTGCAGCAACTCACCAAGATTACTTCAAAAGCATTGCCCAGCTCCATGACCTCCAACACTAGAGAAGGATAAAAGCAACAAGATCATGGGAACATCGTCATCTCACAGTTCCCTTCCAAATGACACACCATTAGGATTGGTCCCAAAGAATTGTTCCTTCATCATCGCTGTGTGCAAAATCCTGGAATTCCCTAATTCTATCATGGAAGCGCAAGGAGAACGCCCATCAACACTTCCTCCGGGTAACTAAGGGTGGACAATAAATGCAGCCTTGGCATCACCTACATATTAAAAATTAAAGACTGTCATCTGTGATCTCGTCTTAGAGGGTCCTGCAGACAACTCCAATGTTTAGCTGTTAATGATTATCACTACTGATTTAATTCAAAGCTAGTCCCCCCACTATATTTGCTTTTTAGCAGAAACATTCAAAGCCAGATGGAAATAACCAAAAGAGGTTGATGCGCTCTGTTCCCGCAGCACTGAGTCAGGAGGCTCAGACTAATTTCTACTGCTCTTACATTTGGAGGGCATACTACACCCTGTTAGATTCACACATACACAGCAACATTACAGCAGTGAACTAGTTTTGGATTCCCACAGGCATATAGTTAAATTCCCATACAGTAGATGTTTTTGCCAAAATTGCAATTGTAATAGGAGTGTGACATTGATGTTGAATTTAAAATACATTAATTTCACAGCCATGAGCAATTATCAAAGGTGTTGAGTGAAGTTTATAGTTTACTTTTGTCAGCTGTGGCTCACTCTCACCTCTGGGTCAGAAGGTTGTGGGTTGAAGTTCCACTCCATAGGACTTGAGCACATAAATCTAGGCTGACACTCCAGTGCAGCGCTGATGGAGTGCTGCACTGTTGGAGGTGCCGTCTTTTGGATGAGACATTAAACTGAGGCCGCGTCTGCTCTCTCAGGTGGACATAAAAGATCCCATGGCACTATTTTGAAGAACAGCAGGGGCGTTATCCCCGGGGTCCTGGCCAATATTTATCCCTCAATCAACATAACAAAAAACAGATTATCTGGTCATTATCACATTGCTGTTTGTGGGAGCTTGCTGTGCGCAAATTGGCTGCCGCATTTCCCACATTACAACAGTGACTACACTCCAAAAGTACTTCATTCGCTGTAAAGCACTTTGAGACGTCCGGTGGCCGTGAAAGGCGCTATATAAATGCAAGTCTTTCTTTCTTACTAATGAACACAGTAATAACTGCAACCTCACCTATAGGCAACTCCCAACCAGCTCATTGCTGTTTACAATTAGTCTGTTATGTATGAATTTCAGTGCCTTATCAAACGTATCAGTACATTTAGAAGGCAGCTGACATTCCATATATTCATTTCCATCTTGTCTAACCTGTTTTACTTTTTAAATATGGGATGTTTGCTTTTATTTCCATTGGTGTGCAATATCCAAAGACAGTTTTGCTTGTTAAGCAGTTACGGCATCAAGAAGTGGAGATGTTGATTTAGCCAAAGACGCTGCAGTGGTAATTTCCTTACTCCTCTTGTTCCTTTGATCACTGGGCTAATATCAGTCTTAATCCCATTCCTGAAATCCATAGCATGAACTTCTCTGGCCGCCACCATCTTCTGACCAAGTTTCCAAAGTTTATCTTCTCACCTGATTCTGTAATCCATTCAAATGAGTTGTATTAACAAATATACTAATAGCATCTTAATTTGTTTGAGAAGAATATTTACAACAACAATCAAGTAAGGTACCAGAATATACATTCTGATAGCAAATTGCTACTTGGTTTGTCCCCTGTTAGTTCCAGAAGAAACTAACTTTCTTTATGAAATGCCAAGTATTTTTACTAGACATCTTGTAGCTATGGGTTAAATAAAAGCATTTCTTATATGTATCTTTGCCTCATGTGAGGCAGTGCAATTTTTTTCCTGTGTTACTGCTACCGGTTGGCTTTCAATTATTCAAAATGTGCAGGATACCGACATCAAACTCATCTGTCATGTTCTGTAAACCCCTCAACAGCACACAGCACCTCCATCAGATGGCGCCCAACAAATGGTGATTCAAGGCAGCGATGCAGGGCACATTGCTTAATAATTACTGTTGGCAATATTAGTGGATGACAGCTTGATGCATTCTTGTAGCATTGCTCTGTCCACCATTTTAGGAGCAGTATTGACCCATTTAAGTTAAACATAGAAGATAGGAGCAGGAGTAGGCCATTTGGCCCCTCGAGCCTGTTCCGCCATTTAATGAGATCATGGCTGATCATCCAAATTCAGTACCCTGTCCCTGCTTTCTCCCCATATCCCTTGATCCCTTTAGCCTTAAGAAATATATCTAACTCCTTCTTGAATATATTTAATAAATTGGCCTCAACTGCCTTGTGTGGTAGAGAATTCCACAGGTTCACCACTCTCTGGGTGAAGAAATTCCTCCTCATCTCAGTCCTAAATGGCTTACCCCTTATCCTTAGACTGTGACCCCTGGTTCTGGACTCCCCCGCCATCGGGAACATCCTTCCTGCATCTAGTCTGTCTAGTCCTGTTAGAATTTTATAAGTTTCAATGAGATCCCCTCTCATTCTTCTAAATTCTAGCGAATATAAGCCTAATCGACCCAATCTCTCCTCATACGTCATTCCTGCCATCCCAGGTATCAGTCTGGTGAATCTTCGCTGCACTCTCTCCATGGCAAGAACATCCTTCCTCAGATAAGGTGACCAAAACTGCACACAATACTCAAGGTGTGGTCTCACCAAGGCCCTGTACAACTGCAGCAAGACATCCTTGCTCCTGTACTCGAATCCTCTCGCTATGAAGGCCAACATACCATTTGCCTTCTTAACCGCCTGCTGCACCTGCATGCTTACCTTCATGGACTAGTGTACAAGGACACCCAGGTCTCGTTGCACTTCCCCTCTTCCCAATCTATTGCCGTTCAGATAATAATCTGTCTTCCTGTTTTTGCCACCGAAGTGGATAACCTCGCATTTATCCACATTATACTGCATTTGCCATGCATCTGCCCAATCACCCAACCTGTCCAAATCATACTGGAGTTTCTCTGCATCCTCCTCACAGCACACACGCCCACCCAGCTTTGTGTCATCTGCAAACTTGGAGATATTACATCTAGTTCCCTCGTCTAGATCATTTATATATATTGTGAATAGCTGGGGTCCTAGCACCGATCCCTGCGGTACCCCACTAGTCACTGCCTGGCACTCGGAAAAAGACCCATTTATTCCAACTCTTTGCTTCCTGTCTGCCAACCAGTTCTCTATCCAAGACAGTACCTTACCCCCAATCCCATGTGCTTTAACTTTGCACGCTAATCACTTATGCGGGGCCTTATCAAAAGCCTTCTGAAAGTCCAAATACACCACATCCACTGGTTCTCCCTTACCTATTCTACCAGTTACATCCTCAAAAAATTCCAGTAGATTAGTCAAGCATGATTTACCTTTTGTAAATCCATGTTGACTTTGTCCGATCCTGTCACTGTTTTCCAAGTGCTCTGCTATTACATCTTTTATAATGGACTCTAGCATTTTCCCCACTACCGATGTCAGGCTTACCGGTCTATAATTCCCTGTTTTCTCTCTACCACCTTTTTTAAATAGTAGGGTTACATTAGCTACCCTCCAATCCATGGGAACTGTTCCAGAGTCTATAGAATTTTGGAAGATGACCAGCAATGCATCCACTATTTCTAGGGCCACTTCCTTAAGTACCCTAGGATGTAGATTATCAGGCCCTGGGGATTTATCGGCCTTCAATCCCATCAATTTCCCTAACACCATTTCCCTACAAATACTAATTTAATTCAATTCCTCCCTCTCATTAGACCCTATGTTCCCCGACATCTCTGGGAGGTTATTTGTGTCCTCCTTTGTGAAGACAGAACCAAAGTATGTATTTAATTGGTCTGCCATTTCTTTGTTCCCCATTATAAATTCCCCTGATTCTGACTGCAAGGGACCTACGCTTGACTTCACCAATCTTTTTCTCTTCACATATCTATAGAAGCTTTTACAGTCAGCTTTTATGTTCCCTGCAAGCTTACTCTCATAATCTATTTTCCCCTCTTAATTAATCCCTTTGTCCTCCTTTGCTGAATACTAAACTGCTCCCAATCCTCAGGTTTGCTGCTTTTTCAGGCCAAATTATATGTCCTCTCCTTGGATCTTATGTTATCTCTAACTTCCCTTGTTAGCCACGGTTGAGTCACCTTTTTTGTTTTATTTTTATGCCAAACAGGGATGAACAAATTCTGTAGTTCATCCATGCGATCTTTAAATGTTTGCCATTGCCTATCCACCGTCAACCCTTTAAGTAATGTTCCCCAATCCATCCTAGCCAACTCGTGTCTCATACCATCGTAGTTTCCTTTATTTAAATTCAGGACCCTAGTCTCTGAGTCAACTACTTCACTCTCCATCTTAATGAAGAATTCTATCATATTATGATCGCTCCTCCCCAAGGTGCCTCGCACAACAAGATTGCTAATTAATCCTTTCTCATTACATAATACCCAGTCTAAGATGGCCTGATCTCTAGTTGGTTCCTCGACATATTGGTCCAGGAAACCATCCCGTATACACTCTACGAATTCCTCCTCCACAGTATTGTTACTAATTTGGTTAGCCCAATCTATATGTAGATTAAAGTCACCCATGATAACTGCTGTGCCCTTATTGCATGCGTCTCTAATTTCCCGTTTAATGCCATCCCCAACCTAAATGGATTAATGCTTGTGTTAAACATCAGGCAGAGGAATGAGTTAACCATTCATCTGCTATTTCTAGGGTAGGTTCATTTGGAACCAGTTTCTGTTTCTTAGCTTCTGGGCAGAGCCATTGTTAGACAATTGTGTTGATACCTCACAACTTGGATGGTACAGAGATGCAAATAGCACAATGGACTTTGCTGCCATAATGTATGACAGGTATAAGATTGTAGGATTTTGGTTCACTTTTTTGATTTTGTGAGGTTTGCATTGTGTTGTAGTGTGGCACACACCACTGCTGTATATGTGAACAACAATCTACTCAGGAGATAAGTCTCTGTTAAATTAATGAGAATCAATGCTTTGGGTAGAATATGTTACAGGCTGCGAGCAGAATAAAATCTTCCACTAGTGTCAAAAAGAAGGCAACAGACATTACGAATGAAGGTTAAATTGCAACAGTAATGTTTTATTATTTTAAAGCTATTTGCCATATTTTTGTTTCTAAAATGATTTAACTGCTTTTTCACCGTACAAAGCTAATATATTGTCAGTGCAAGATACCACAGTGCCTTAACATATCAATGTAGGATAGTGTACCATGACAGGCTAACTGGCTTGGCATAGGCATAAAGCATGATGGGATAATGCACAAGTCATGCTTATCTGACAGCCAGCCCACCCCCGCCACCTCCATCCTATCCTTTTACATTTAGTAAATAAGCAACTTGTAGCAATCAATGGTTAAAAAGGGCAAAAATAGTAGAGATTTCCTAGTAATGGCCAGGTTGCCAGTACTAATCTTAAACTTCTATGTGGACACTAAACAGTGGTCACCATGCGCCTTACATTGCAGCTGTTCCTGATCCACACCTGTTGGGCAGTGTGAAGTTATTTTTGGACACCAGACATTTGCACCTGGTAGCTAGCTATTTGATTGTTGTAAACTAAAGTGGTGTTTGGCCACTGTCTATTTGTATCAAAATCAGGTTTAATCAGTGTAATACATATTAACACCCCAAATACAGTCAACACAGGCATAAGAATTCTGGAATTTAAAAAAAAATATTCCAGTAGGGTAGAGCAGATGGAGTTAAGATACAGATTAGCCATGATCTAATTAAATGGCGGAACAGGCTCGAGGGGCTGAATGGCCTACTCCTGTTCCTATGTTCCTAGTACTGTTTCAGAGATAACTACATAACATTTCTATTGTTTTATTATTCCCACTACAGTACATCTTTGTTATAACTTATAAAATGTTATTTAGAAGCTAGCCAAACAAAAAATTATACAAGGAGGGATATAATGAGGAACGCATCCACTGTTTGGAATGACAGTATCTGTAACACAGACTGCTGTCTTGATGTTCAAAGTTACATTTCTGCTGCTGTCCTGATAGTTTAAATTTAGCTCACACTGTCCAGACTTTAATTTAATTTCTGATGCTACAAGCTTTTCAAAATGATTTATGTTGTTGTTTCTGTCCTATTTGTTACTTGCTGTCAAAATACAATACAGTATAGTACTGCAATTAGCAGAACCTGCACACAGAATTGACAGTAGAAAGAAGCAAAAATAGCACTGGGGCATGCAGCTGAGAGTAGCAAAGGGAAAGGGGCTGAACCAGGGCTTAGAGCTGAAGAGGAGAACTGAGACAAGGCATGTAGATGAGAATGGTAGAAGCAACAACTGGACAAGATTAGAGCTGAGAACGAGAAAATACGCACCAACAAATATAATTAAATAGAAAACTTGTTTTAAGAATTGAATTTTTGAAAGAAGTGGGAGCTAGTTAGAAACTATTCTAAATAATATTGGACCAAGGAGGCCATTTGGCCGGCACAGACACGATGAGCCGAATGGACCCCTTCTGTGCTGTAAATCTCTAAGATTCTATGATATGAAAGCAACTACATATGTTATAGTGTTCACAGAAAGTCCAGTTCTCAGAGCACAATATTTTTTTTTTGCTTTCTGCCCATTTTGTAAATAATTTTCTCCTGGCTCCTTAGGTTTATAAGTTGCTTAATTTTTGATTCTCCACCTTTATTGTTTACTTTGAAGTTATAGGTCAGCATTGATGGACTTTCATTTTAGATGGGAGTTCACCTGTACACCCATGTTGTAACAACTCATGGATTTCAATTCAGCTCCTTACAGCATGAGAAAGATCACGGAGATGGCAGTTGAATTGAACAGGTATTTTGCATTGGTCTTCACTATAGAGGATACAAGTAACATCCCAGAAATAGCTGCAAATCAGGAAATGGAAGGGAGGGAGGAACTCAAGATAATTACAATCACCAGGGAAGTGGTACTGAGCAAATTGTTGGAGCTGCGGGCTGACAAGTCCCCGGATCCTGATGGACTTCATCCTAGGGTCTTAAAAGAAGTGGCTAGTGAGATAGTTGATGCGTTGGCTTTAATTTTCCAAAATTCCCTAGATTCAGGGAAGGTTCCATTAGATTGAAAAATAGCAAATGTAACTCCTTTATTCAAAAAGGGAGGGAGAAAGAAAGCAGGAAACTACAGGCCAGTTTGCTTAACATCTGTCATAGGGAAGATGTTAGAAGCTATTATTAAAGACGTTATAGCAGGGCATTTAGAAAAGTTCAAAGTAATCAGGCAGAGTCAACATGGTTTTATGCAAGGGAAATCATGTTTAACCAATTTATTGGCGTTCTTTGAGGAAGTAACATATGCTGTGGATAAAGGGGAACCGGTGGATGTACTGTACTTAGATTTCCAGAAGACATTTGATAAGGTGCCACATCAAAGGTTATTGCAGAAAATAAAAGCTCATGGTGTAGGGGGTAACATATTGGCATGCTTAGAAGATTGGCTAGCTGACAGGAAACAGAGAGTAGGCATAAATGGGTCATTTTCTGATTGGCAAGATGTAATGAGTGGTGTGCCACAGGGATCAGTGCTGGGGCCTCAACTTTTTACAATTTATATAAATGACTTGGATGAAGGGACCGAAGGTATGGTTGCTAAATTTGCTGATGACACAAAGATAGGTAGGAAAGTAAATTGTGAAGAGGACATAAAGAGGCTACAAAGGGATATAGATAAGTTAAGTGAGTGGGCAAAGATCTGGCAAATGAAGTATAATGTGGGAAAAAGTGAAGTTGTCCATTTTGGCAGGAAGAATAAAAAAGAAGCATATTATCTAAATGGTGAGAGATTGCAGAGCTCTGAGATGCAGAGGGATATGGGTGTCCTAGTGCATGAATCGCAAAAGGTTACTATGCAGGTACAGCAAGTAATTAGGAAAGCTAATAGAATGTTATTGTTTATTGCGAGGGGAATTGAATACAAAAGTAGGGAGGTTATGCTTCAGTTATACAGGGCATTGGTGAGACCACATCTGGAGTACTGTGTACAGTATTGGTCTCCTTATTTAAGGAAGGATGTAAATGCATTGGAAGCAGTTCAGAGAAGGTTTACTAGACTAATACCTGGAATGGGCGGGTTGTCTTATGAGGAAAGGTTGGACAGGCTAGGCTTGTATCTGCTGGAGTTTAGAAGAGTAAGAGGTGACTTGATTGAAACATATAAGATCTTGAGGGGTCTGGACAGGGTGGATGTGGAGAGGATGTTTCCTCTTGTGGGAGAATCTAGAACTAGGGGTCACTGTTTAAAAATAAGGGGTCGCCCATTTAAGACAGAGATGAGGAGAAAATTTTTCTCACAGAGTGTCATGAGTCTTTGGAACTCTCTTCCTCAGAGGGCGGTGGAAGCAGAGTCTTTGAATATTTTTAAGGCAGAGGTAGATAGATTCTTGGTAAGCAAGGGGGTGAAAAGTTATCGGGGATAGGCGGGAATGTGGAGTAATCGGATCAGCCATGATCTTATTGAATGGCGGAGCAGGCTCGAAGGGCCGAGTGGCCTACTCCTGCTCCTAATTTGCATGTTTGTACGTATGTTCGTATGTTCGGCCAAGAGTTTCCACTTTGGGCGCTATCAGCCACCCGGGCGCAAATTGCACTTGTTTTCAGAAGTGTTTTTTTGGCTCAAGTTTCTGCTCAAACTCATTTGTACATCATCAAATGTAAAATCTGCCAGGAACCAGTGCAATTGAACAGCGCTTTAGAACATTCAAAAAAAAATTTGCATTAAAAAATATTCCTTGATATATTTAAGAGTGGTAACCTGGTGCAGTTTTATTAATACAGCTGAAAATGGGTTTATCACAAAAAATATACGTACATACGAATTAAGAGCAGGAGTAGGCCACTCGGCCCTTCGAGCCTGCTCCGCCATTCAATAAAATCATGGCTGATCTGATTACTCCACATTCCTGCCGACCCCCGATAACTTTTCACCCCCTTGCTTACCAAGAATCTATCTACCTCTGCCTTAAAAATATTCAAAGACTCTGCTTCCACCGCCCTCTGAGGAAGAGAGTTCCAAAGACTCACGACCCTCTGTGAGAAAAAGTTTCTCCTCATCTCTGTGTTAAATGGGCGACCCCTTATTTTTAAACAGTGACCCCTAGTTCTAGATTCTCCCACAATAGGAAACATCCTCTCCACATCTACCCTGTCCAGACCCCTCAGGATCTTATATGTTTCAATCAAGTCACCTCTTACTCTTCTAAACTCCAGCGGGTACAAGCCTAGCCTGTCCAACCTTTCCTCATAAGATAACCCGCCCATTCCAGGTATTAGTCTAGTAATCCTTCTCTGAACTGCTTCCAATGCATTTACATCCTTCCTTAAATAAGGAGACCAATACTGTACACAGTACTCCAGATGTGGTCTCACCAATGCCCTGTATAACTGAAGCATAACCTCCCTACTTTTGTATTCAATTCCCCTCGCAATAAACAATAACATTCTATTAGCTTTCCTAATTACTTGCTGTACCTGCATAGTAACCTTTTGCGATTCATGCACTAGGACACCCATATCCCTCTGCATCTCAGAGCTCTGCAATCTCTCACCATTTAGATAATATGCTTCTTTTTTATTCTTCCTGCCAAAATGGACAACTTCACATTTTCCCACATTATACTCCATTTGCCAGATCTTTGCCCACTCACTTAACCTATCTATATCCCTTTGTAGCCTCCTTATGTCCTCTTCATAATTTACTTTCCTACCTATCTTTGTGTCATCAGCAAATTTAGCAATCATACCTTCGGTCCCTTCATCCAAGTCATTTATATAAATTGTAAAAAGTTGAGGCCCCAGCACTGATCCCTGTGGCACACCACTCGTTACATCTTGCCAATCAGAAAATGACCCATTTATGCCTACTCTCTGTTTCCTGTTAGCTAGCCAATCTTCTATCTATGCCAATATGTTACCCCCTACACCATGAGCTTTTATTTTCTGCAATAACCTTTGATGTGGCACCTTATCAAATGCCTTCTGGAAATCTAAGTACAGTACATCCACCGGTTCCCCTTTATCCACAGCACATGTTACTTCCTCAAAGAACTCCAGTAAATTGGTTAAACATGATTTCCCTTGCACAAAACCATGTTGACTCTGCCTGATTACTTTGAACATTTCTAAATGCCCTGCTATAACGTCTTTAATAATAGCTTCTAACATCTTCCCTATGACAGATGTTAAGCTAACTGGCCTGTAGTTTCCTGCTTTCTGTCTCCCTCCCTTTTTGAATAAAGGAGTTACATTCGCTATTTTCCAATCTAATGGAACCTTCCCCGAATCTAGGGAATTTTGGAAAATTAAAACCAACGCATCAACTATCTCACTAGCCACTTCTTTGAAGACCCTAGGATGAAGTCCATCAGAACCCGGGGACTTGTCAGCCCGCAGCTCCAACAATTTGCTCAGTACCACTTCCCTGGTGATTATAATTTTCTTGAGTTCCTCCCTCCCTTCCATTTCCTGATTTGCAGCTATTTCTGGGATGTTACTTGTATCCTCTATAGTGAAGACCAATGCAAAATACCTGTTTAATTCAACTGCCATCTCCTTATTTTCCATTATTAATTCCCCAGACTCACTTTTTATAGAACCAACGCTCACTTTGTTAACTCTTTTCTTTTTTAAATATCTATAGAAACTCTTAATATCTGTTTTTATATTTCTAGCTAGCTTTCTCTCGTACTCTAATTTTTCTCTCCTTATTAACCTTTTAGTCATTTTTTGCTGTTTTTTATATTCTGTCCAATCTTCTGACCTGCCACCCATCTTTGCGCTATTATATGCTTTTTCTTTAAGTTTAATACTATCTTTAACTTTTTTAGTTAACCACGGATGGTGGGTCCTCCCCTTGGAATTTTTCTTTTTTGTTGGAATGTATATATTCTGTGTATTTTGAAATATCCCCTTAAATGTCTGCCACTGCAACTCTATTGACCTATCCCTTAACCTAATTTGCCAGTTCACTTTAGCTAGCTCTGCTTTCATGCCCTCATAATTGCCCTTATTTAAGTTTAAAATACTAGTCTTGGACCCACTCTTCTCTCTCTCAAACTGAATGTAAAATTCAATCATATTATGATCGCTGCTACCTAGGGGCGCCTTCACTATGAGGTCATTAATTAATCCTATCTCGTTGCACAATACCAGGTCTAGTATAGCCTGCTCTCTGGTTGGCTCCAGAACGTGCTGTTGTAAGAAACTATCCCGAAACATTCCATGAACTCCTCATCTAGGCTACCTTTGCCCATCTGATTTTTCCAGTCTATATGCAGATTAAAATCCCCCATGATTATTGCCGTACCCTTCTGACAAGCTCCCGTTATTTCTTCCTTTATACTCCATCCTACCGTGTGGTTACTGTTAGGGGGCCTTTACACCACTCCCACAAGTGACTTCTTGCCTTTATTATTTCTCATCTCTACCCAAACTGCTTCTACATCCTGGTTTCCTGAACTTAGGTCATCCTTCTCTACTGTGCTAATACCATCATTAATTAACAGAGCCACCCCTCCACCTTTTCCCACCTTCCTGTCCTTCCTAAATGTCATGTACCCTTCAATATTCAGGTCCCAATCTATGTCATCCTGCAGCCATGTTTCTGCAATGGCTATCAGATCATATTTATTTATTTCTATTTGAGCTATCAGTTCATCTGTTTTGTTTCGAATGCTACGTGCATTCAGCTGCAGGGCCTTTAGTTTTGTCCTTTTATTATTTTCATAACCTCTAGCCTTATCTGTTGATTTACTCTTAGATTTGTACTCTCTATCCCTTCCTGTCACGGTCTGTTTATCATTTCCCATATTAATACTTTTCTCTATTGCCTTGTCTCTAATCTTTGAATTATCACATCTTCCCAAATTTGATCCCATGCCCCCAATATTTAGTTTAAAGCCCTCTCTACCGCCCTAGTTATACGACTCGCCAGAACACTGGTCCCAGCACGGTTCAGGTGAAGACCGTCTCAACAATACAGATCCCACCTTCCCCAGTACTGGTGCCACTGCCCCAGGAATTGAAACCCTTTTCTCCCACACCAGTCTTTGAGCCACGCATTCATCTCTCTAATTTTATTTACCCTATGCCAATTTGCTCGTGGCTCAGGTAATAATGCAGACATTATTACCCTTGAGGTTCTGCTTTTAATTTAGCCCCTAGCTGCTCATACTCTCTCAGCAGAACCTCTTTCCTAGTTCTACCTATGTCGTTGGTACCTGGTACATGGACCACGACCACTGGCTCCTCCTCCTCCCACTGCAAGTTCTTCTCCAGTCCAGAGCAGATGTCCCGAACCCTGGCACCGGGCAGGCAACACAGCCATCTGGAGTCTCGCTCTTGGCCGCAAAGAACTGTATCTATCCCCCTGACTATGCTGTCCCCAATTACCACTACATTCCTATTAACTTGAATGGCTTCCTGTACCTCGGTGCCATGGTCAGTTTGCTCATCCACCCTGCAGCCACCGCTTTCATCCATACAGGCCATAAGAACCTCAAACCTGTTGGACAATTGCAAAGGCTGGGCTCCTCCACCTCCTGGGTCCCCACACCTGCCTCATTCGCAGTCACATCCTCCTGTCCCTGAACACTGACCAAATCAGAAGACCCTATCCTAAGGGGTGTGACTGCCTCCTGGAATAAAGTGTCTAGGTAACTATCCCCCTCCCTGATGCATCGCCGTGTCTGCAGCTCGGCCTTCAGCTCATCAACTCTGAGCCGAAGCTCCTCAAGCTGCAGACACTTACCGCAGACGTGTTCGTCCTGGATCACACTGGCATCCAGGAGCTCCCACATACTGCAGTCGCAACACATCACCTGCCCTGTCATCTTTATTGAGTCTTAATTTATTTATTTTTACTAATAATTAATAAACCCTACTACACCTAATAAGATTTATTACTGCTAGTAAACTAATACTAATGATACCTTACAATTACTAATAAATTTCCTGGGCTTTAAAAGATAAGGGAAGTGAGCAAAATACTCACCAACCAATCACTTACCCTTTTCCTTGTGATGTCACCTTTTATTTTTCTCCAAATGCGGTTGGGGAGTGTCACAGAGCCGAACTGCCGCTGGTTCTCTGTCCCCCCTTGTGCAGCTTTTTAACTCCTGCTCTCCTGGAAGCTGACAAAGATGGAAAAAGAAAGGAACACCTCCCTCCCCGAACTCCCTCACTCACCAAACTCACAGCGTTACACTCTGTTCCGAGCTGCACTCCGTGACAAACTGCACTCTAGCCTCCCTTATTTATACTGCTGAGATTTAAATAAGTGAGCTCTCTGGCAGTTACAGAACCAGATTAGACCAGTTAATTAATTAATTACTCTCACCTGCTCTCCAGCACAGAGCTTGCTTAGCCCTGCCCAAGCCTGGAAGAAACTTAAAACTTGAAACAGTAAATTTAAATTTAAGTTAAATGCTAATTGCAAGCACACAAGACTAGATTTTATAAAAAAAGAGATTAACCTTTAAGAATCACTCCCTCACTCACCAAACTCACAGCGTTACACTCTGTTCCGAGCTGCACTCCGTGACAAACTGCACTCTAGCCTCCCTTATTTATACTGCTGAGATTTAAATAAGTGAGCTCTCTGGCAGTTACAGAACCAGATTAGACCAGTTAATTAATTAATTACTCTCACCTGCTCTCCAGCACAGAGCTTGCTTAGCCCTGCCCAAGCCTGGAAGAAACTTAAAACTTGAAACAGTAAATTTAAATTTAAGTTAAATGCTAATTGCAAGCACACAAGACTAGATTTTATAAAAAAAGAGATTAACCTTTAAGAATCACTCCCTCACTCACCAAACTCACAGCGTTACACTCTGTTCCGAGCTGCACTCCGTGACAAACTGCACTCTAGCCTCCCTTATTTATACTGCTGAGATTTAAATAAGTGAGCTCTCTGGCAGTTACAGAACCAGATTAGACCAGTTAATTAATTAATTACTCTCACCTGCTCTCCAGCACAGAGCTTGCTTAGCCCTGCCCAAGCCTGGAAGAAACTTAAAACTTGAAACAGTAAATTTAAATTTAAGTTAAATGCTAATTGCAAGCACACAAGACTAGATATTATAAAAAAAGAGATTAACCTTTAAGAATCACTCCCTCACTCACAAAACTCATAGCTTTACACTCTGTTCTGAGCTGCACTCCGTGCCAAACTGCATTCTAGCCTCTATGCATTTTAATCAGAGTGTCTAGTACACCACCTGTGAGTAACCTGATTTTAAATAACTGAAAATGACTTTAAAAAACTATACTGAACCATTTACTAGTTACATTCTTCTTCTTCTTAAGCAGTCCCTCGGAACCGAGGATGACTTGCTTCCACATTAAAAATTAGTTCTCAGGTGACTGATGAGTCCAATGCGGGACCTACAGTCTCTGTCACAGGTGGGGCAGACGGTGGTTGAACGGCGTTCCGGTCTGTCACTGTTGGGGTTGTCCATGAGGGTCCTGACGTTCCAGGTCCCAAACTTCATTTTAAAGGGTGGGAGATGCCTGTGCGTGAACTCTTTTAACGTGGGGTGGCTGTTGCACACCAGCTACCACACGGGCTTGACAGAGCAAGGTCTTGGTCCAATGGCAAGGGGATCCAAGATGATTGGAGACCAGGCTCTGCTACATTGGCCTAGCACACACACACACAAACATACTCCTACTGTCCTCCTCCCTCCTTCCCACAGGTCTTCTCTGCCTGGGTTTCATAGGCTGCAGTGTTGTCCTCCTGACCCTGCTGCTGGTTCACGCTGCGCCACTCCTGGGCCTCGACCTCGCTGCTGGGCTCGTCCTCGCTCCTGGGCCTAGTCCTCGCTCCTGGACCTCGTCCTCGCTCCTGGGTCCCGACCTCGCTCCTGGGCCTCATCCTCGCTCCTGGGTCCCGACCTCGCTCCTGGTCCTCGACCTTGCTCCTGGGCCTCGTCCTCGCTCCTGGGTTCCGACATCGCTCCTGGGTTCCGACATCACTCCTGTGTCCCGACCTCGCTCCTGGGCCTCGACCTCGCTCCTGGGCCTCGACCTTGCTCCTGGGTCCCGTCCTCGCTCCTGGGTCCCCGTCCTCGCCCCTGGGCCCCGTCCTTGTTCCTGGGTCCTGTCCTCGCTCCTGGGCCTCGACCTCGCTCCTGGGTCCCGACCTCCTTATAGTGTGTCTCCTTCCAGTTTGTGTGTCCTGCGGTGTCTCCTTCCAGTGAGTGTGTCCCGTGTTGTCTCCTTCCAGTGAGTGTGTCCCGCAGTGTCTCCTTCCAGTGAGTGTGTCCTGTGTTGTCTCCTTCCAGTGAGTGTGTCCCGCGGTGTCTCCTTCCAGTGAGTGTGTCCCGCGGTGTCTCCTTCCAGTGAGTGTGTCCCGTGTTGTCTCCTTCCAGTGAGTGTGTCCCGCAGTGTCTCCTTCCAGTGAGTGTGTCCTGTGTTGTCTCCTTCCAGTGAGTGTGTCCCGCGGTGTCTCCTTCCAGTGAGTGTGTCCCGCGGTGTCTCCTTATAGTGAGTGTGTCCTGTGTTGTCTCCTTCCAGTGATTGTGTCCCGCGGTGTCTCCTTCCAGTGAGTGTGTCCCGCGGTGTCTCCTTCCAGTAAGTGTGTCCCGCGGTGTCTCCTTCCAGTTTGTGTGTCCCGCGGTGTCTCCTTCCAGTGAGTGTGTCCCGCGGTGTCTCCTTCCAGTGAGTGTGTCCCGCGGTGTCTCCTTCCAGTGAGTGTGTCCTGTGTTGTCTCCTTCCAGTGAGTGTCCCCCGCGGTGTCTCCTTCTAGTGAGTGTGTCCCGCGGTGTCTCCTTCCAGTGAGTGTGTCCCACGGTGTCTCCTTCCAGTGAGTGTGTCCCATGTTGTCTCCTTCCAGTGAGTGTGTCCCGTGTTGTCTCCTTCCAGTGAGTGTGTCCCGCGGTGTCTCCTTCCAGTGAGTGTGTCCTGTGTTGTCTCCTTCCAGTGAGTGTCCCCCGCGGTGTCTCCTTCTAGTGAGTGTGTCCCGCGGTGTCTCCTTCCAGTGAGTGTGTCCCGTGTTGTCTCCTTCCAGTGAGTGTGTCCCGTGTTGTCTCCTTCCAGTGAGTGTGTCCCGCGGTGTCTCCTTCCAGTGAGTGTGTCCCTGCGGTGTCTCCTTCTAGTGACATTGAGGTACTGTAGTCAGTTCCTTAGTAAATTTAAAAAAAAAGCTTTTAAAACGTGCCTATTAGTGTTCTTGTGTCTAAAATAACCAGCTTAATTTCAAGAGCCTCCTCGAAGGCCTGCAAACGGGCGCAATTAGCGAAACTCGCGATGGCGATTAATTCGATCGGGGGTGTGGCCTGTTTTGTGGGCGGGGTGGGCTTCCCGCGCAATGTTTTTTAAACTAGCGCAAAAGATTGTAGAAACTCGATTTGTGCTGGGTGTAATTTCTCGATCATTTGCGCTGGTTTGGTCGATTTCGGGCAAAATGCACTGGAAAACCCAGCACTATCTAACGGAAACTTCAGGCCTATGTGTGCAAAGTTGTATTTATGTTTTACAAATTGTTACGATTTGAGCTTCTTCCCAATACTTTTTACTCATGCTCAACATAAAAAGTTGGCTTCCATAGGCATGCCCTGACTTCCTATGGACTGAAACTTGAAGTATTTTTTTTTATTCATTCATGGGATGTGGGCATCGCTGGCAAGGCCAGCATTTATTGCCCATCCCTAATTGCCGTTGAGAAGGTGGTGGTGAGCCACCTTCCTGAACCGCTGCAGTCCGTGTGGTGAAGGTACTCCCACAGTGCTGTTAGGGAGGGAGTTCTAGGATTTTGACCCAGCAACGATGAAGGAACAGTGATATATTTCCAAGTCAGGATTGTGTGTGACTTGGAGGGGAACTTGGAGGTGGTGGTGCTCCCATGTGCCTGCTGCCCTTGTCCTTCTAGGTGGTAGAGGTCGCGGGTTTGGGAGGTGCTGTCGAAGAAACCATGGCGAGTTGCTGCAGTGCACGCCACGGTACGCCGGTGGTGGAAGGAGTGAATGTTTAAGGTGGTGGATGGGGTGCCAATCAAGCGGGCTGCTTTGTCCTGGATGGTGTCGAGCCTCTTGAGTGTTGTTGGAGCTGCACTCATCCAGGCAAGTGCAGAGTATTCCATCTGACTCCTGACTTGTGCCTTGTAGATGGTGGAAAGGGTGTTGTTGGAGCTGCACTCATATGAGATAGAGTGCCACAGAGTGAGCAATTGAAACCTTAAATGATTGGGATATGGCCTGTCCAAAGTGTCTCCAGATCTCTCGGAATTGGTGGAAATGACCACACTCAGCCTAATCTATCAATTTAAATTTGTTGTAAGAAGTAAGATTATACAGAAACAGGAATACATTTGTAGAAAAACAAGAATAAAGTATTTAACTTCAGACATAGTTCCCAAAAAATGAACATTCTGAAGTATGAGCAAGGATCTTCAGTTATGTTTGAACATGAGTCAGTGATGAAAAGCTTTGTGAGAAATAACCTCATGGAGCCTCTAATTACTCTCAACTCGTACTGCAAAATAGCAAACTGAAGAACATGGGGCACTAACCCAGTTATATGTCTCTTTTCTTTGATGTTCAAGGCGATGCAATTGAAGATAAAAAGATATCCTTCATAATTAATCAAAATGATCCCACTTCAAATACTTCTCGCAGCAACAAACCAGAGACAAAGAGCCACAGATATAAACACAGTCTAGCCAAAGGGGATCTGACTTAATTAGGTTCAGATACCCCAGTCAGGGACGGATTAACCCATGGTCTATGGGGCTCGTGCCCAGAGACTCCAGCCAATTTTGTGGCCCCTACCAGGGAACCCATGCAAATATGTTTCATTTAAGTGCAGTATATTGTGATATGATTTGCTTTATTATTAATGCAGTGTGTAAACATTCCACAGGCTTATTTCTTTATGCATTTTTCTACATGCTTGTGTGTTATTAGATGGGGGAGGGGAAATGTAGAGTGGGACCACGAATGTTCTTGACACCAAGAATTCTTAAACTGGCTCTGCCCCCAGTGGAACACCATTTCTAGATAATGGTTCTGACTCTTTCTTACAGTGACAAACTCACATACATTGTCCTAGGAAACAAACCATTTTTTTTGACAGGGGAAAAGTAGTCAATACAAACAGCAGCAAGTCATCTCTATCTGAAGTATCAGCCTGGGCTCAGATGTAGCACTCTTGCTTCTGAGTCAGAAGGTCATGGGTTCAAGCCCCATTCCATGGTCTTGAGTACATAATCTAGGCTGACACTTCAGTGCAGTTCTGCGGGAGCGCTGCACTGTCAGAGGCAACGTTTTTCGGAAGAGTCGTTAGACCAAGAGGCATCTGCCCTCTCAGGTGGTGTAAGACATCCTATGGCACTATTTGAAGAAGAACAGGAGAGTTCTCCTGGTGTCCTGGTCAATATTTATCCCTCAACCAACACCACAAAACAGATTATCTGGTCATTTATCTCTGCTGTTTGTGGGAGCTTGCTGTGTGCAAATAGGCTACCATGTTTGCCTACATTACAAGTGATTACACTTCAAAAGTACTAGATTTGCTGTGAAGCACTTTGGGACATCCTGAGGATATCAAAATTGCTGTATAAATCCAAGTTTATTCTTTCTTTGAAGCAACCGCCTAGTCTTTCATGATTTTTTGGTATCTAAGGCTGTGTAGCTTCAAGTTCATACCACTAGATGTCACTATTGTGCTTTACTAAAAATACATCAAGTCAATTTTGACTTCAAGTATGAGGCAATTAAAATGAATTGCGACGGATAAATGAAGTTAACAGCCTGAGGTATTTATATATTGGTTTGTAGGATTTGTATACCAAATAGACCGCCTCATAATAGACTTATTTACATTTTATGATGAGTATATCTTCAACATGAAAAGGAGGAATACTTAGTACTGAACGTACCAGAGTCCAGTATCAATGATCATTTCAAATCCCCATGAGTGTATACATCATATCCCATGGATCATTTCTAATCCCCATGAGTATAAATCCTATTGCATGGATCATTTCTAATCCCCATGAGTATAAATCCTATCCCATGGATCATTTCTAATCCCCATGAGTATAAATCCTATCCCATGGATCATTTCTAATCCCCATGAGTATAAATCCTATCGCATGGATCATTTCTAATCCCCATGAGTATAAATCCTATCCCATGGATCATTTCTAATCCACATGAGTATAAATCATATCCTATGGCAGGTGTTCTCAACCATTTTGCTTGTTAGGCCACCTTCCCATGTTATAAACATTCCACAGACCCCCCTGTAACACAACACAAGTATTCTTTCTGTATAAAATTAGTTATACAATTAAACATATATTTATTATTATTTTTGTTTTACTTACCTAATTACAGTATCATGAAGCTGAGACTGTTAGCAAGGTTGGTAGAGTTCTGCTCAAGTTAGTAGACTGTTGCCGAGGTTGGTAGAGTTATGCTGAAGTTAGTAGACTGTCAGTAAGGTTGGTAAAATGTCACTGGAGCTGATAGAGTGCTGATGAGACCCATGGGCCAGAATTTTGTTTACTTGGGCAGGTCGGATGCGGGCGGTCGCCATGGCGGGTCGCGACCCCGCTGCTCATTCCATCTCGCTCCTGAGATCGACTTTCCATTGCTGGCGCCTGTTAAGGCAGCACTGTCCATTACCCGGCCCTATTAAATGGTGCAGGTCTGATGATGTCATCAATGATGCGTTTTCAGCTGGGATATTTAAAGGAGCTGTGGCCACATTGCATTTGAATATTCATCTAGGATTATGCAGGCACTGCACTACCCCATTGGAGTGCTCCAAACACTTGCAAACATGACTGCACAGAGGCAGAGAGCTGCACCCAGGTTCTCCGATGACTCCCTCCATATGCTTGTGGAGGGAGTCAGAGCACGCAGGGAGGTCCTCTTCCCTTTGGATGGGCGGAAGGGCCTTCTCCAGGAGACAAAAGGAGCCTGGCTCCAAATTGCAGAGGAGGTGAACAGCAAGGATGTTGTCAGGAGGACCTGGGTGCAGTGCCACAAACGGTTCAATGATCTCATTAGATCAGGAAAGGTGAGAACAAAGCCACACTCAACTTCATCCTGCTGTGCCTCTCATCACATCCCCATCACTCTGCCTCCCAACCCTACTCCTGCACATCCTTACTCACACCAACATACCTTGCACGTCCACCCATCCCTCTCTATCTATATTATCACATTCCCATCTGACTAGCCAACCCTCACACTCACCCTCATCCTAGTGCAATCATACCAACTAACAACACACAAGGAGGCCATTTGGCATTGTCATGACACTCCCTCATATTCACCCTCTAAAGATGTTACCCATCCATTTCTTACACTCATTCTATCACTCTCACTCAAGTTTCTCTTCTTTGCCTCCTTGCAGGTGAAGAGAGCCCACAATAAGAGGGAGAGGGAGAGGGAGAGAACCGGAAGTGGCCCTCCATCATTGGCCACCTTAACAGCAGCAGAGGCGGTCACCCTGGAAGTCTCAGGAGTCGCAGAGCAGCTGGAGGTGGGAGACAGAGAGAGGGGACATCTCAGCAACCTCATGACAGAATTACATCTCATACAGCCACATGGCATACATCAGTCACTCATATGGGGACTGATGTCAGCAGCCAGTGACTGTTCATCATGTGCATAATGATATTGTTACCCATTCTTGATATTACATTTCTAACTCATCTCTTTACTCTCCCACAGGTCCATCAAGATCCCCCCCACTGTCCAGGAGGAAGAGGAAGACGACTCCTCAGAGGAGCCTCCAGCGCAAGCGCACCCAGCACCAGCGCAGATACGCACACCTGCGTGGATCCCACGCGAGATAGAGTAGTGTTGTCACCTGGTGTCTCACAACTCACAAGTGAGCAAGAGCAGATGGTGGAGACAGGGACAGCAGTGGAGACTCCTCGCCGGAGGGCACAGGACACTCCCAGCTCTGCTCAGCTGCATGCAGACGCTGAGCCTCGGGGGCCATCCAGAAAGAGGGTGATCCTGGAGGTGCAGCAAGAAGTGCAGGGGACTCTGACAGGTTTTGCGAGCGCAATGTCTGCTAATGTGCAGAGAATGGAGGAGTCCATCTCCAACATGAGCACCACCATGTCGCAGGTGATGACGAATGTAGGCTCTTGATAGGATGGCCACCTGCATGGAGCGGCTAATGCGCCACTCACAGGAGCACATGGTCTCTATGGAGAATAGATGGCAGACACTCATAGAACTTCTCTCATGGAGGGATGTCAATGTAGACTTGGGTCCTCATGGCCCCACTGCTGTGCAGCAAGGTGCTCTCCAGCTCCTTGCTAGCAAGAAGTGCAGGTGGCCCATGAGAGTGATGACGGTGAGAGGGGACATGGAAGTGGGGGCTCCTCTCAAAGCGCTTACACTTCTTCCCCATTGCCCCCCTTAGTCAGAGCAGCACATGCCTCCTAGAATCACAATGGCCAAGTCTGCCCCTGCACAGTCGCAGGAGGAACAGACTTTGGCAGGGCCATCACAGGCTCCAAGACCCAGAGGACGTCCACCAAAAGTGAGCGGGCTGCCTCTACCTCTGCTGATGTTACAGGGGTAGCACCTCGTAGAAGCATGTGTAAGATAAAGATGACTCATAAGTAGATGCACAAGGGTAATCACTTTTAATAACTGTTTGTGTGAAGTTTCCGTTAATGTGATGTCAGAGATAAAAATTCTTATTTTCACCACTTTCCGGTCATGGCCAATTATGTCTGCAACTTTGGAAGTGGCTTAGTGAGTTGGAGTGAATGGTGAGACAAAACGCTACCTCCAGCAATGGTGGTCAGTGTGAAAGGAATGGTTTGGTCATTGTAGGGATGCTTTATGGTGTTGCTGTGGGGCGGTGGGAGCCTGGCGCAGCATATGGCAGCCATATGGATGTAATGCGTGAAGTTAAGTAAATCTGGCTATGATGAGGCCATCCCTGGCCTCCCAGACAGCAAAGTGCTCGGGTGCTGGTGGGATCTGGACAGCAGGTTCCTCCTCCTCCTCCTTGTCTTCCAGCTGAAGCTGCTCCTCCTCCTCCTCTGAAGAGGCTGTACGCTCAGTGCCTTGCTCCTCATGCAGCGCTAATCCTCGCTGCTGCACTATGTTGTGCAGGGCGCAGCAGACTACGATGATTCTGGAGATCTTGGCTGGTGCATACTGAAGGGCTCCTCCAGATCTGTCAAGGCATCTGAAGTGCATTTTTCAGCATGCCTATTGTCTGCTCTAAATGTGGCTTTCATTATATCTCTCCTCGGCCTCAGTACCTGGCCTCCTCAAGGGTGTCATGAGCCATGTCTTCAGTGGATAGCCCTTGTCTCTAAGCAGCCATTGTGGCATCAAGGAGCCCTAGTAAAATTGAAGTCAATGGGAATCAGGGGGAAAGCTCTCCACTGGCTGGAGTCATACCTAGCAAAAAGGAAGATGGTTGTGGTTGTTGGAGGTCAATCATCTCAGCCCCAGGGCATCGCTGCAGGAGTTCCTCAGGGCAGTGTCCTAGGCCCAACCTTCTTCAGCTGCTTCATCAATGACCTTCCTTCCATCATAAGGTCAGAAGTGGGGATGTTCGCTGATGATTGCACAGTGTTCAGTTCCATTCGCATCTCCTCAGATAATGAAGCAGTCCATGCCCGCATGCAGCAAGACTTGGATGACGTTCAGACTTGGGCTGATAAGTGGCAAGTAACATTCGCACCACACAAGTGCCAGGCAATGATTATCTCCAACAGGCGAGTGTCTAACCACCGCCCCTTGACATTCAACGGCATTACCATTGCCGAATCCCCCACGATCAACATTCTGGGGTAACCATTGACCAGAAACTTAACTGGACCAGCCACATAAATACTGTGGCTACAAGAACAGGTCAGAGGCTGGGTATTCTGTGGCGAGTGTCTCACCTCCTTACTCCCCAAAGCCTTTCCACTATCTACAAGGCACAAGTCAGGAGTGTGATGGAATACTCTCCACTTGCCTGGATGAGTACAGCTCCCACAACACTCAAGAAGCTCGACACCATCCAGGACAAAGCAGCCCGCTTGATTGGCACCTCATCCACCACCTTAAACATTCTCTCCCATCACCACTGGCGTACTGTGGCTGCAGTGCATAGCATCTACAAGATGCACTGCAGCAACTCGCCAAGGGCTTCTTTGGCAGCATCTCGCAAACCCGTAACTTCTACCACCAAGAAAGACAAGGGCAGCAGGTACATGGGAACACCATCACCTGCAAGTTCCCCTCCAAGTTACACACCATCCTGACTTGGAAATATATTGCCATTCCTTTGTCGCTGGGTCAAAATCCTGGAACTCACTCCCAAACAGCACTATGGGAGTACCTTCACCACACGGACTGCAGCGGTTCAAGAAGGCGGCTCACCACCACCTTCTCAAGGGCAATTAGGGATGGGCAATAAATGCTAGCCTTGCCAGCGATGCCCACATCCTATGAACGAAAAAAAAAAGCCAGTCGGAAAGTCTGTTTGGATCTGTGAAGAGCTGAGGGAGGGTGGACTGGTGCAGGACAAAAGAGTCATGACAGCTGCCAGGGAATTTGGCACACACATGCATGATGATCTTCCTATGGTTGCAGACGAGCTGCACATTGAGGGAGTGGAAGCCCTTGTGGTTGGCAAAGACTCCTGGGTGATGATGGGGTGCCCTGATGGCTACATGTGTGCAGTCAATGACGCCCTGCACCCGTGGGAAGCCAACCAGAGCGGCAAAGTCAAACACCCGCTCATTAACACTGGCTTCATCAGTGACAAAATTAATATAATTGGCGGACTTGTCAAACAGGGCATCGGTGACCTATGTGATGCATCTGTGGGTAGCTGACTGCGAGATGCCGCAAATGTCTGCTGCAGATCCCTGGAAGGAGCCTGAGGCGAAGAAGTTGAGGGCGGTGGTGACTTTGACAGCCACTGGTAAGGCGTCTCCACCAGGTCCTCTGGGCTGCAGGTCTTGCTCCAGCAATGTGCAAATGTCTGCAATAACCTGACGTGATAGTCTGAGCCTCCTTTGGCACTGCTGCTCAGTCATGTTGAGGAAGCTCATCCTCTTTCTGTATACCCTGTGTTGGGTGTATCGCCTCCGGTGCGGTGCAGCCCTGCGCTGATGCCCTCTTTCCTGTGAAGCATCAGGCTGGTGAGGAGAAGGTTGGTGGTGTTGTTGTTGGCGCTGCTGGTGTGCCTGGTGCTGCTGGTGTTGGGACTCCTCAAGGTCTGATTCTGAGGACCAAGGTGAGACAGTATAAACGGCACCTATGCTTATGTAATAGATGGCAGGTTAAGTAGAGATGACAGAAGCAATCTGTCAATGGTGTGACAGGTTGTACCAATCGGGTAACAGTGGATCCCGACATTGCTAAAATGACTTGCAATCTCTAGAAAGCTAAATCTGTGCTGACAATGCACTCAGCAACAGCATCTGCCTTAGAAAGTGACCAGCTGTCAGGTGAGAGTTTTCATTGTACTTTTCATGCTGTGCACTAATGGGCTGAATCAATGGCCTCTGAACTTCCACCTCAGGTTCATAGACCCTGGGGGCGATTTTGCCAGCCCTGGGAAGGCGGGTATAGAGACGGGACTGCCGGGAAAATGGCAGAATTTGGGGCAGGTGCCCAACCCGCCCCAACCCGCCTCCATGCCATCTTGCCAGGAGGCAGGTAGTCGTCCCGCGCCGGGTCCCGTCTCCTTGGAGGTAATTAACAGGCAGAAAATAGGATTATCCCCTTTTTGCCCTCACAAGTGCGGGCTTCCCGAAGGCTCCGAAACCTGTCAGGTCAGTGAGGCGAGTACTGGGTCTGCGGGG
The DNA here is from genome assembly GCA_030390025.1 of Squalus acanthias. Taxonomy (NCBI): domain Eukaryota; kingdom Metazoa; phylum Chordata; class Chondrichthyes; order Squaliformes; family Squalidae; genus Squalus; species Squalus acanthias. The sequence goes on from CM059438.1 coordinate 36,872,408, forward strand.
GTTGGGTGGGGTGCAAAAGTGTGCTGTGAAGGTAAGTGATGGGTGCAAGAGTGGAGAGGTGAGTATCTGAGGTAAGTGCAAAGTGTTAGTAAAAGTGTACTTACCTTTGTTTCTTCCTGCAGGCTTTAGTCGATTTGTATGCGGAGAGTCTCGGACCTCCATGTTGGAGATGACAGATGGCTGTTGCATTTTCAGATGCAACAACCATCTCATTTCTGTAAAAGAAAGAAGTTTGGTGAGGTCTTGAATTCAAGACCTCATCAAACTACAGAGAATGTCAGTGTTTGATAGCTTCACATAGCTGTCAAACAATGACAATTCAAATGTCGGTGACTCAAGGCTGGAAGGTGCCCTGGTTACTGTAACCTTTGGGGATCGGCATTAAATCGACTTTAAACTATCTGCGCGGTGGAGACAGGGAGCCAATGGCGGACCCTTGAAACTGTCCCTTGGATTCCTAGGGGGGCGGGGACCCCTGGTTGAGAACCCCTGTCCTGTGGAATCTAAATCATTTTGGATTTGACAGCACTCGTCTACTGTCTTAACTCTCACACAGATTTTGGTGTCAATTGCAAACTTACTCACCATACTCACGACAACACTGTCCAGGTCATTGCTAAAGACCATGAAGAGCAGTGGGCCTAGGACCAATCCCTGGGGGAAACCATTGGTAACATGTCTCCATGCTGAACCACATCCGTTAACTGCAACTTTTTGGCTGCGGTTTAGAGCCAATTCTGGATTCAGCGTTTCAAATTTCTACTGATACCACAAGATTCTATCTGTGAAGTAACCTACAACAACAAGTTCCTGCAATTACAGCGTAGTTATGGACTAAACTCACCACATGAAGTTAGGGCTTGTCTGAACTGATGCAAGGAGCCGGTCTTGCTCCTTAAAGTTTGTGCATATTTAAGTAAGCCAGGATTCAGCCGGAGAGAGTTTTCTTTAAAGCTGCCAGAGACTTGTACAAAACATCTGGAAGAGCCGGGTGTCAGATTTTTTTCACGTTTATTTGACATCAAGGGGGAAAAATTCAGCTGCTTGCGCCTCCCGTTAGCGCCTTAAGAGGGCGCTAATGGGGCGTAAAGCAGCTAACGCCCGGGCGCAGCGCCGCCCACGCCTCCCGAAAAATTCAGCGGGAGGTTAGCGGCGGCGCCAGCCGGTAGCGCCCTGTGGCGCTGCGCCGCCGGCGATGACATCATCGCCGTGCGCAGCACCCCGCTCGCGCTCCAGCCGCGATCTTCAGTCGCGCCCCCTGATTTACCGCCAGACGCTATGTCCGACGGGTTCAGGTAGGCGTACGTGCGGCCGGGGCGGCGATATTTAAAGGGGAGGTGGCAGGCGGCCATTTTTGTTGCTGGCCGCCTGCCAGCACCTGCCCCCGTTGCTGTCCCCGGCCCCCGTGAAGCCCCCCCACCGTGAAGTGCCGGCTGCGCTCCAAGAGCCCGGCACTTCTCTTGAGTGCCGGGCTCTTTTGCCGGCACTCCCGATCCCTGGGAGCCCAGCTGGGCCCCGGTTCGCGCTGCGCAGGGTCCCTCCCCTTTAAGAAGGGGAGGAAGGCCTGCAATACCGCGGCACGTAGCGCCAGGATATTCCCTCGCAGCGCCCCAAGAGGGATGCGGGGTGCTTCCAGTGGCGCCCCGCTTCCCTCTTGGGGCGCAACCACTGAAGTTCTGGCGCGGGGCCGCTAATTTTTTCGGGGCGCTAAAAGTCGCGCCCCGGCGAGGTTAGCGCCCCAAATGGGGCGCGACTCAATTTTTACCCCCAAGAGTCCTAGACATGCTTAAAGAGGCCTGTGATAAAAAAGGGGGGAAAATCTCCTTTTCCGCTTGGGATCCCACTGTTTATGCATGTACTATACAGAATGCAAGGTCGACACAGGGAACAACAAAGAAGAGTCAAGCATCAGGCCCATAGGCTCCCCATCCCAGAGAGTGTACAGGGAGAGCCTGCCTGGAGATGATATCAGAAGAGGTGTGTGTGTGTGAGGAGACTACACTTTACTAAGGAGGCAATCGGCCATCTCTGTCAAATGTTAAGTGGACCTTCAGCCACATTCTAACTCCAACAGGCCTGGTCAGTGGCCATGAAGGTAACCACAACCCTCAAATTTTATGTCATTTCAGTCATGTGACACACACACCTCTTCTGATATCATCTCCAGGCATACATCAACAGGAAAGGTTACCATTCGTTAAATGTGATGATCCTTTGTGATGCCCAATTGCGGATATTATATGTCAATGCAGATCACTGGGGATGTGCTCAGGATGCCTTCATCCTTCGGCACTCAAACTTACATGATTCCTTCGCTGGAGCGGGGCAAGGATCTGGATGAATCTTGGGTGACAAGGCCTACCTGCTAAAGTCATGGCCGATGAAACCCTACCGATAGTGCAGCACAGGAAAGGTACAACCGTGCACACGCCAAGTAGTGGAGAGGACAATACGGGCGCTGAAATCACGCTTCCGGTGCCTAGAGAGGTTGGGGGGGATGGGTACTCGCCTGTCATGTTTAGGATTGTGGTGGTATGTTGCGCATTGCACAACTTTGCCCTGTGGGAAGTAATGATCCTAAACCAGGCAGATGAGATGCCAGTGGTAATGGAAGATTCCAACTCAGATGTCGCTGGGGCCATGGTTCGTGGTCTACCCGAGGAAGCCACAGATACAGCAGGCAGGGCAGCCAGAGAGCAGCTGACGGCTCATGTATTTGGACAGTGATGAAAGTGGCAAAATGACTCCTCCCCAGGAAAGCACACAAGGACAGACAAGATTGAAAGTCAAAGAGTGGACTTTTATTGCAAAGTTTTATACATAGTGCAAAACTTTAACAGGTAGTTATTGCAAATCTACATAAACATTGAGGTGCTTAGTGCAAAACTTAAATAAAAATTGAGGTAATTAGTCATTTTCTACTTTGGAACAGTGGCAATGTTAACATGGTTGATATTCATAAAAACTTTCAAACAGTTACAAATGACTTCTGACCAAATGATTTAAGGACAGCAACAATTATAATACAATCACAAGAGAAATATAAATATCGCAACACCAACAATTGAACAAGAACAAACAGAAAAAATCAACAAGACTTGCCCACTCACAGGCATGGCTGAGGGCCGCAGTGACAAAGTGTGAGCAAGGGGAGGTGGACTCTGCACAAGAGGGGCATCCTATTGCCTCCTGCGCCTCACCCTTCCCTGTGAACCAACTCCCTCATGCCAAGGGCACAACCTCTGTGTCTGGTCTGTTGGTCATCATCAGGGAACTCCGTGCTGCTGCTCCAAGGGGACATTGGGAAAAGTAACATCTGGTGGAGGCTGAGCTGCCGGCTCTTGGGCCTGTACTTTGTCGGCACTGGGAACCGGCACGGTGGGGGGGAGGGTTGGGTTGGTATCACGGGCGTCATGTGCAGTATAGTCGTACTCGCTGTATACACCTCAACTACATGTGAAAAGAACTTGGCAAAGGTTACCTACATTCTGCCCAATATGGCCCAGCTGATCACTAATGTTCTGGCCAATGTCCTTAATCTCCTGCCTCATGGAGGCAAGCAAGTAAAGGTACTTGTCATGCTCAGCAACCATCGTTCGCCTCACTTGTCTACTAGTGAAGTCCTCTTCCCACTCGTCATCAACATGGGGCTGATGTCTACCCTGTCTTAGAGGGGACTGGGACACATCTCCCCCAACTCCCAGCCAATGTTCCCTCTAATTTGTTTTTGTACTGAGCGGGGCACGAACTCCTTTCAGTGCGACCTTTTTGTCCGTGGGCAAATTTTACAACAACAACAACAAATTTTACAACAGCAACGACCACTTAAATGCATATATACAGTAATGCCATATTGCCATCCCACCATCTCAGGTCATGAGACAATCAGGCAAACTCTGAAAAATCATTAAATTAGTTGCTCTTTTTTGGTTTATAAACCTCATTAGTGGCTTTATTTAATCTACAACAGGTCACAGCGCTTACAAAATCTATATTACACGTGTCTCATGTAAGAATTTGCTCTGTCAGGTGTCCCAAAGTTAATCATAACATTTTGGGGTCATTGTCCATTTAGGATATGCTAATATTGGAGATTAGTCGGGACAATGGTGGAGTAGGATGAAGCAGGTGGGTCGGCAACATCCTATGTGAGGTGTTAATAGCAGATTGGCCAGAACAATGAAGGCACCAAAGCTAACACATTAGCAACTATTAGCAAGGTCACAATAACTGTCTGAGATTGTCCAGGTCATCTCCTGTTCCTTTGTAAATTCAGACAGGAACCATCAGGTTAAATTGATTAGCAGTTAAACCATCAAGATGGCCATTATGTCAAGGTCTGGAGGTTTGGTGAGAAGGAACCTCGCTTCAGTATACATTCTGGTCAAAGTCTTACACATCCCATGCTACTTCAATCGGGTTAGTCAGACATGATTTGCCTGTAACAAATCTGTGCTGGCTATCCCTTATTAATCCATCTGAACCACAAGAGCAGATTTAACGTCTCATCCCAAAAACAAATAGATTGGATATTGTTGGTGGAAGGAAAACACTTGATAAACCAAATGACTTATTGGAATCATAGAATAGTACAGCACAGAGGAGGCTATTCCGCCCACAGAGTCTGCGCCGGCTCTTTCGAAGAGCAATCCAGTTAGTCCCACATCCCTGCTCTTTCCCCATATCCCTGTAATTTTTTCTCCTTCAAGTATTTATCCAATTCCCTTTTGAAGACTACTATTGAATCTGTATCCATCACCCTATCAGGCAGTGCATTCCAAATCCTAACCACTCGTTGCGTAAATTTTTTTTTCCTTTTGTCACCTCTGGTTCTTTTGCCAATCACCTTAAATCTGTGCTCTCTGGTTATCGACCCTTCAGCCATTGGAAACAGTTTCTCCTTATTTACTCTATCTAAACCCTTCATGATTTTAAACACCTCTATCAAATCTCCTCTTAGCCTTCTCTAACCTAAGGAGAATAACCCCAGCTTCTCCAGTCTATCCACGTAACTGTAATCCCTCATCCCTGGAACCATTCTAGTAAATCTCTTCTGTACCCTCTCCAAAGCCTTCACATCCTTCCTAAAGTGTGGTGCCCAGAATTGGACACAATACTCCAGCAGGGGCCGAACAAGTGTTTTATAAAGGTTTAGCATAACTTCCTGACTGTTGTACTCTACACCTCTGTTTATAAAGCCCAGGATCCCATATGCTTTATTAACTGCTTTGTTAACCTGTCCTGCCACCTTCAAAGATTGGTACACAAGCACCCCCAGGTCTCTCTGTTCATGCACCCCCTTTAAAATTGTACCATTTAGCTTGTATTGTTTCTCCTCATTCTTCCTACTAAAATGTATAACCTCACACTTTTCTGTTTTGAATTTCATCTGCCATGCATCCACCCATTCCACCAGCCTGTCTATGTCCTCTTGAAGTCTATTACTATCTTCTTCACTGTTTACTGCACTTCCAGCTTTCGTGCCATCTGCAAATTTTGAAACTGTGCCCTATACCCCCAAATCCAAGTCATTAATGTATATCAAAAACAGTAGTGGTCCTAGTACTGAAGCCTGGGAAACACCACTGTATACCTCCCTCCAGTCCGAAAAACCGCCATTCACCACAACTCTCTGTTTTCTATCCTTCAGCCTATTTTGTATCCATGCTGCTACTGCCCCCTTTATCCCATGGGCTTTAATTTTGCTAACAAGCCTAGTATGTAGATTATAAGGATGATTATAAGGATTTTGCTACAGCCAATGCACGGAGGAAATCTTCCCCCATTGAAGTAAAGTGTCCCACTAAAGAGTAAAAAATGCAAATGAGAACAGGATTCACTTACAACATACATATGTAAAAAATATTTAGCCAGCACTGTGAATATTGAACTTATTCCTTGTATAACCATCAGTTTTAATACTGTGATGTTACAAATTGTCCTTAGATTCTGCTTTATCACCAATGCAATTTACAAAACTAAAATTCAGTTAGAGTATTTTGCTACATGAAGCATTTGTTCTATTTATTAAAGTGCTAAATTAAAAAAAAGTCACATCATTTTGCCAATCTCCTTTTTAAAATAAACTGAGAGAAATTCTATCAAGTAGGAACTCTGGAATTGAAGTTAAGAAGAGGAACAGGTTCACAACTAAAGGGTTACATTCACACATTGATCTTCCTATGTATTTTTAAAATTTTAACTAATACTAAAGGACATTCCAAGCTCCAGTTCACATTTATCAACAACTTGCATTTATATAGCACCTTTAGCACGGGGAAAGGTCCCGAAGGAGCTTCGGAGGGATTGTAATCAGACAATAAATTTACACCAAAGGAAGGGAGACTCAAACACAGAAAACTCATACAAGAACCAACTCCCTGCACTGTGTTGATTTTAATCATTTCAGTAATGCTGAAAAAAGTATTTCAAATAGGATATTTCACACTGACATTACATGCTGCTGAAATTCATCACTGTCATTTTTATAAAATTGCATATTTTTAATCTCTGGGTAAAAGTGACTGCAACTGATTTCTGAAGATTAGTATCCCATCTGCAAATCTCCCAACTCACCCATGTGTTAATGAGATCTCCCTCTCACCCTCAGCATTTTGTAAGAGTGCTCATTCCACAATATTATGAACAAATGTATAGCCTGCACAACCAACGAAATACTTCTGTTGTACAACCCCCCAGTTATGTCTGCTGTTTTTTTTTATTGTTGCGTATAATCGATTTTAGATTTATGAATATGGAAATCCCCATTAACGTGTCGTTTAACTGTATCGGCGAACCACAATAATTACCGCTGCTTCCGCTCTTAAAACATGGGGAAAGTCCGCAGATCTGCAGAACAGTAGTTTTCCCGCTAACTCTGTCCTGCTCGTCGGGTTCAGTTGTCATTGACCTGAACGGTGCCCTCGACAGGGCCAAAGAGTCACTTCACAAAATACAACCGGGCAGCAAATAAGGGCAGGGCTTGAGAAAGAGCAGCAGGAAATACAGTGCAAATTCCGGCAATATATAGTCGGACTACAATAATCTGCTCACCGACACTTCAGAACAGTTCAGTTCCTTATTAGTTCATCCAGATTTGAAGATAGTTCTATTGCACTTCGCCATTTTAATATGGCGCCTTGGGCCTTTCCCCTGCTCTAGCTCTCCACTGTGCACCGCGCCCACCACCACCGGTCCACGGCCACTCATGGGCATTGAGTCCTCTTACTCCTCACAGACATGAAAAATAAAAATTAGTTTGCGCTTGTTGGTGTGAGAGAGACAAGTTGAGCGGTGTGGAGACAGGGTCTAATTCACTAATTGCAAGTTGACACCTCAAAACTCCAGAGTACAGATTAATGAGGCCCGTCTCCAATGGCAACTGAGTTTTACCACCAGTTGACATTAGATTGAAACACGACCACCCATAAACAAACTCTTCCCTATTTCATTTCATCAGCAACAGTAGGGACATTTAAAAAAAATCTCTACAAACCCCAGCGGATCGCGTTAAGTCATTAAATGTTTTGCAGCACTGTTCCGCTGTCCGTGGCATGGTGCAATTCGTGCTCAGGGAATGTGCCACCTCCTCCCATGCTAACACACTGACTTTCCGTGGCGCTCTACACTTACTGGTTCCCAGAAGCCGCCAACGCCTTGCCTTCACCTCATTGAGGGGAGTGTGCAGAAAATGTCATCACTAAAGTTGTGACACCTTTTCTCTCCCATCTTTTGCTCTGCTATCATTTTCTCTGTTTGTAAGTGCATGGAAAGTGGGGCCAAATAACGTTTCTAACTTACCCCATCTCTGCTGTCTCTCTCACCTTGTCTGCTTCTGTCTTTGTGTCTCTTTCTCCTCAACTCTACTTTTTACTTCTCTGTCCTCTTCTTTGTCTTTTCTTCTTTCCTTTTGGGAGAGAGGTGGCATGGCGGGTATCGGAGCCACGAATAGCTGCATTTGGAGAAGTTGTTGCTGGAAGAGCAGGATTCTCAGCAGCTCACTGTCCAACCCTTCCCCAATTGTGTATGCCTTCCCTACACTCATGTCTCCCCCAGCCCTTCACTTTTCCACTATCCATTCCCCTTTCTCACTCCCAATACTTCCCATAACTCTTTCCATTTGAACTACCTGCTCAACCCTTGTATCCTCCTCTGCGTTTGTTCTGCTGTCATTCACCTAACCCTTGTGGTAATAGTCCAGAGGCCCCCCTCACCATGAACCAGTTCCCCATCTATCCTGCCTTCCTATCTGTTTCCTTCAGGAGGCCGTGCTTGATTTCCAAATTCAACTGGTTTTGTTTTTTTTAAAGAGAAATCAAATTAGAATGAGGAAATAAACTGCTTTCCTCTCTCCGTCTCATAGCTGGTATAAACTAGAGACTCTAACAGGTGTAAGCAAGCACCATTGAGCTTTTCTGTCCAGAAAACACAGGTGAGATAATTAGTTGGCTTCAAATTGAACTGGTGTATTTTTGAAAATTGAAGCAATACTAAATACATACACATACAGAGGGCTAGAAATTCATTATAGCCCAGGAATGGTAAAATTAAAAAAGTTGGAGTATTAGCATCAGGCGCTAATGCTTTAGACTGCATGCAAAATTCATGCTCACTGCTCAAAGAAATGATTGGAGCACTAATTCAAGTCTTTAAGCCCAAGCTCATTGAAATTACACTCAAAGGGTGGACCAATATCAGGTGCAGTCTAATCGCAAGTCATGATTGCCACAGGCTTTTTCCAGTTCTTAAAGGGGAGGTTCATTGATGCTGCAGAACCTCATTCTCAGCATTGCTGGCTGTGCAGCTGCCTCAGCAAGCAGCAGCAGGTCAAGGAGAAGGAGCCGGAGGACTGAAGCAGCTGTACTCATGGCAGATCCACGCCCCAGGGAGAGAGCCCGCAGATTCAGCGATCAAGCATTGACGGCTTTGGTGTTTGCTGTGGAGAGACGGAGGGTAGTGGTTTTCCCAACAAGTGGCAGGCAGCCCTCACCGCAAGTCTTCCGCACCATGTGGAGGGAGGTAGCGCAGCACGTCTCGGGCAGCACTGTGGTCCCCAGGACCCACACACAGTGCAGGAAGAAATTTAACGACCTCACTCAGGCGGTCAGGGTGAGTCAATGCTTCAACAAATACTACATACCACCATCTGAACCAGTCTTCACACACTGCCCAAAGCACCACACCCCCAGCACTCACCCACCAACAATCTCTATCTACCAACACTCACACCCACATCTCACACCTTGCACACAATGACAGCTATTCAACTATGGCAGGCACATCACCCAAACACATTGCTCCATACTCACTCACACACTTTCCTTTCTCTTGCAGGCCAAGGTGGCTCACAACAGGAGGGAGCAGGAGCGCACAGGTGAGGGATAAGCCGACACCCAACCACTGTCTGCGCTGGAAAATAGAGTGCTGCAGATTATTGGGCACCAGCTGGTGGGTGCCGTGGCCACCGGCAACATTGGCCCCCTTGGGGACTGAAAGGATATTTACTTGTCCTAGCCCCTTTGGGGCTATCCTGGATCAGATGTATTCCCCAGACGTTCACTTTCAACTAAAGTTTGAGGTAGCCGAATCCTAAAGACGCTTAATTGGGTCTAAAGGTCTGGGCTATCTCTCCCTAAAGGAAAGGAACAACCCGAGAATGTTACCATCCTCCAGATAGCGCTTTTAATAAGTTTTTCTAGAATGTAACGTCCCGGATATTATGAGGGTCCGGAGATTTCCTTCAGAATTATAACTCTTCACCAAAGAGTGTACAGAGATTGGGTTCACGAGTTATTGATATAGAAGACTTATGTGAGACAATTCTAAAAATATATAGAGATTTATTAAAAAAAACAACTTGCAATTTACAGTTGGTGAATCAGTCAATCGCAACGTTAACAGTTCTAAAAAGAGAAAAAATACAACCTTATTCTTAACAGAGAATCTTACTTTTAAATCTTAACTTCGCTACAGTATTACAGTTCTTAAACTTTTCTTATACAGGATATCGATCAATTATCAAGATAGCAGTTACCTTCAATCCCCGAGGTACAAAAGAGTGAAGGACTACAGAGTCGCCTCTGTAGTCGAGAATTGCTTTGCCCAATTAAAGCGAGTCTGCTTTTCTCATTCGAAATTCCAATATTTATACCCCTTGTTCAGTTGTTTTTCATAAGGTTTCTGTTGATCCAAGTTAATTATCACTAATCATCTTTCAGCTGACCTACTGAAATTCTTACTGCCACATCATCAATAGCTATTGGGAGTTTACCATATGTGGGCAAAGTGCAGATGTACCTTACCTCATGTCATTCTCAAGAGGTTTTAATCAAGATCATTCATCCAGGGTTGACCATTGTCTTGTTTTAATAAGGTTACCCATTCTTCTGTTTCAATAAGCTTACTTATTCAGGGTCAACAACTTGTCCTATTTCAATAACCAGAATTTTTCCATAGCTATTTCATAGTTAGGTTTCTAAATTTCCAAACCCAGTTTGTCATGTTTTAAAGAATTTATAAGGTAGAGTTCCTTATAAGGTACTCTTCAGGGTTAACCACTGTCTTATCTCAACGAGGCCAGAATTCTTTCAGAAGGTAGGATTTCTAAATCCAGCTAGCCGTGCCTTCCTTTAAAAAAGTTATATAGCGTATTTATCTAAAAAGGTTATATAATAGAATTCCTTCACAGGACAACAATGGTATGTTCATCCCCACTCCTTCTCACATCCCACTTCCCCCTCACCCCACAAGCGTTTCGCACTTTCCAGCTAATCATGCTATATGCATGCATTTCTCCCTTCCTGCCCCACTCCCCTCACCTTAACCCGACTCTTGTGCCTTTATGCTTTCAGATAATGAGCAAGCACCTGAGCAGCCTGTCCCTGAGGGCACCATAGAGAGTGAGGCGGGAGAAGAGGAGGAAGAAGAACACACCGCGTCACTGCATGTTTCACCCGCAGGCACCAACTCAGATACTGGCACGACGCGTTCTTTAGAGGCTAGTATAGTAGCGGGATCTGCACAGGGTGAGGCACCGGGGATGAGTGGGCTGCAGGAAGGCCAGGGGGAAAGGATAGCTCGGGGGCCAGCTCCCCAGAGGGCGGGTTCGTGCGCAAGTTCTGCTGCACAGGACTCAGATGAGGACCTCGATGGGGAGGCATTTAGAAGAAGGGTGATGGGCATGCACACGGAGATGATAGGTGCAATGGCAAGGCTGCCCGAGAGGCTCTCGGCAATGATAAGGAGCGTGGAGGAGTCCGCCTCCAACATTGCACAGAGCTCTGCGCACACCATGGAGCCCATTATTTCCAGTCTGCAACGGCTGCAGGGCATTCTGAAGGGGGAGGGCGAACAGTCAGAGGTCGTGGTTCACATTGGTACCAACGACATGGGTAGAAAGAGGGATGAGGTCCTGCAACAAGCATTTAGGGAGCTAGGTAGTGGATTAAAAAGCAGGACCTCAAAGGTTGTAATCTCTGGATTACTCCCGGTGCCACGTGCTAGTGAGTATAGGAATAGGAGGATAGGGCAGATGAATGCGTGGCTAAAGAGTTGGTGCAGGAGGGAGGGCTTTCGTTTCCTGGATCACTGGATCTGCTTCTGGGGAAGGTGGGACCTGTACAAGTCAGACGGGTTGCACCTGAACCGGAACGGGACCAACATCCTTGCGGGGAGGTTTGCTAGTACTGTTGGGGGGGGGTTTAAACTAACTTGGCAGGGGGATGGGATACGGAGTGGAGCTATAGTAGGGGGTGATGCACAGCCAAATATAGAGGAAAAAACAAGTCAGCCTGGAAGGCAGAGCAAATATGTAACGGCACAAGGGAGTATGGCAAGGCTGGATGGCATTTATTTTAATGCAAGGAGTCTTGCGAGTAAGGCAGATGAATTGAAGGTGTTGATGAACACATGGGAGTATGATATTGTTGCTATCACAGCAACATGGTTGAGGGAGGGGCAGGACTGGCAGCTCAATATTCCAGGGTATAGAATCTTCAGGCAAGACAAAGGGGGGTGTAAAAGAGGAGGGGGTGTCGCAATATTAATCAAGGAGTCAATTACTGCTGTAAGGAGGGATGATATCTTAGCAGGTTCCTCTAATGAGGCCATATGGGTAGAACTTAAAAACAAAAAGGGGGCAAGCACTTTGCTGGGAGTGTACTATAGGCCCCCAAACAGTCAGGGGGAGATAGAGGAACAGATATGTAGGCAAATCTCAGAGAAGTGTAGAAATAATAGGGTAATAATAGTAGGGGATTTCAACTTCCCCAATATTAACTGGGAAAGTCAGAGTGTGAAAGGCTTAGAAGGTGCGGAATTCTTAAAGTGCATCCAGGAGAGCTTTTTGAGCCAGCATGTAGAAAGTCCTACAAGAGAGGGGGCGGTACTGGACCTAATTCTAGGGAATGTAGCCGTGCAAGTGTCAGAAGTGTCAGTAGGAGAGCATTTTGGTGACAGTGACCATAATTCGGTGAGATTTAAGGTAGTCATGGAAAAGGACAAAGATGGACCAGAAAAAAGGTTCTAAATTGGGGGAAGGCCGATTTTAATATGATAAGGCAGGATCTGGCCAAAGTGGACTGGGATCAGCTACTTGTAGGAAAATCCACATCAGAGCAGTGGGAGTCTTTCAGAAAGGAAACAGAGAGAGTACAACACCAACATGTTCCCGTAAAGGTCAAGGGTGGGACCAACAAGCCCAGGGAACCCTGGATGTCAAGGGATATACAAGAATGGATTAGGAAAAAAAGGGAGGCTTTTGGCAGATACAAAGGACTAAAAACAGTGGAAGCCCGAGAGGAGTATAGAAAGTGCCGGGGGGTACTTAAAAAAGAAATTAGGAGAGCGAAGAGGGGACATGAAAAAACACTGGCGGGCAAAATAAAGGAAAATCCCAAGGTGTTTTATAAGTATATTAAGGGCAAGAGGATAATCAGGGAAAGAGTAGGGTCCATTAGGGACCAAAGTAGCAATCTGTGTGTAGAGCTGGAAGATGTAGGCGAGGTTTTAAATGAATATTTTGCATCTGTGTTCACTATGGAGAAGGACGATGTAGGCATAGAAATCAGGCAGGGGGATTGTGATATACTTGAACAAATTAGTATTGAGAGGGAGGAGGTACTAGCGGTTTTAGCGGGCTTAAAAGTGGATAACTCCCCAGGCCCTGACGAGATGTATTCCAGGCTGCTGTGTGAGGCAAAGGAGGAGATTGCAGGGGCTCTGGCACAAATTTTCAGAATCTCTCTGGCCACAGGGGAGGTGCCAGAGGACTGGAGAATAGCTAACGTAGTACCATTATTGAAGAAGGGTAGTAGGGATAAACCAGGGAATTACAGGCCAGTGAGCCTAACATCAGTGGTGGGGAAATTATTGGAAAAAATTCTGAGGAACAGAATTAGTCTCCACTTGGAGAGGCAAGGATTAATCAAGAATAGTCAGCATGGCTTTGTCAGGGGGAGATCATGTCTAACCAATTTGATTGAATTTTTCGAGGGGGTGACTAGGTGTGTGGATGAGGGTAGTGCAGTTGATGTAGTCTACATGGACTTCAGTAAGGCTTTTGACAAAGTCCCGCATGGGAGACTGGTCAAGAAGGTAAGAGCCCATGGGATCCAGGGCAATTTGGCACATTGGATCTAAAATTGGCTTAGTGGCAGGAGGCAGAGGGTAATGGTCGAAGGTTGTTTTTGTGACTGGAAGCCTGTGTCCAGTGGTGTACCGCAGGGATCGGTGCTGGGTCCCTTGCTGTTTGTAGTGTACATTAATGATTTAGATATGAATGTAGGAGGTATGATCAGTAAGTTCGCAGATGACACGAAAATTGGTGGAGTGGTAAATAGCGAGGAGGGAAGCCTCAGGCTACAGGACGATATAGATGGGTTGGTTAGATGGGCAGAACAGTGGCAAATGAAATTTAACCCTGAAAAGTGTGAGGTGATGCATTTTGGGAGGACTAACAAGGCAAGGGAATACACAATGAATGGTAGGACCCTAGGAAGGACAGAGGATCAGAGGGACCTTGGTGTGCATGTACATAAATCCCTGAAGGCAGCAGGACAGGTAGATAAGGTGGTTAAAAAGGCATATGGGATACTTGCCTTCATTAGCCAAGGCATAGAATATAAGAGCAGGGAGGTTATGATGGAGCTGTACAAAACGCTAGTTAGGCCACAGCTGGAATACTGTGTGCAGTTCTGGTCACCACACTATAGGAAGGATGTGATTGCATTGGAGAGGGTGCAGAGGAGATTCACCAGGATGTTACCTGGGCTGGAGCGCTTCAGCTATGAGGAGAGACTGGACAGGCTGGGGTTGTTTTCCTTCGAGCAGAGGAGGCTGAGGGGGGACCTGATTGAGGTGTACAAAATTATGAGGGGCATAGATAGGGTAGATAGGAAGGAACTTTTCCCCTTAGTAGAGGGGTCAATAACCAGGGGGCATAGTTTCAAGGTAAGGGGCAGGAGGTTTAGAGGGGATTTGAGGAAAAACTTTTTCACCCAGAGGGTGGTTGGAATCTGGAACTCACTGCCTGAAAGGGTGGTTGAGGCAGGAACCCTCACAACATTCAAGAAGTATTTAGATGAACACTTGAAATGCCATAGCATACAAGGCTACGGATCAAGTGCTGGAAAATGGGATTAGAATAGACAGGGCTTGATGGCCGGCGCGGACACGATGGGCCGAAGGGCCTCTTTCTGTGCTGTATAACTCTATGGGGGAAAAATTCAGTTGGTTGCGCCTCCCGTTTGCGCCTTAAGAGGGCGCTAACGGGGCGCAAAGCAAATAGAGCCCAGGCGCGGCGATGTTTGCGCTGCTTGCAAAATTAACTAGACATTTTGCGGCGGCGCTAAACACTACCGCCACGATGTCCTGCACCGGCAGATCGTGACGTCAGTCGAGTGCGCAACGTCCCGGTAGTGCCCCGGAGCGGATATTGAATGGCGCCCCCTGCCTTTCCAGCTGCCCCTAGCAACGACAGGTTGAGGGGAGCGTTTTGCAGTCGGGAAGGGACTGGGGGAGCGCTATTTAAAGGCGAACGCTTCCTGCCTTTTATTGTTGATGACATTTTTGAACCACGCATTCAGAGAGAGAGAGAGAGAGACTTCTGGAGAGATTCAACGCTGTGTGAAGGAGTTTTGGGTACTGTGCAGCACTTTGCAGGTTCATTTTGATTTGCCCTTCCTTGCATCTATTTAGAAGAGACTGTAGGGGCTGCACTCTGAGCTCTTTCCCTGGTTCTCTCCATTGTTCTTTCCAGCAGATTTGATGTACAGGTCTGTCCAGGCCGAGATTCAAGGCTGCAATGAGCAGGATGTGGATGGAAAGCAAGATCAACCCTCCCCTTTAAGAACTGGCTGGCGCCATTGTGTCTGTGTTCCATTGCTGACTGACATCACATGAGCTTCGCCAGCGCTCTGAGGTAGCGCCTCGCTCCTCGGCCTTTGCGCCTTAAGACAGGTGTGAAGCGCCTGATTTAGCGCTCCAATCACCTCCAGGGGCGATAAAAGCCAAGTTTGCAGTCGGAGGCGATAATGAGCACCAGGTGCTAATCTTTGCACCCGGCCGATAATTACGCCCCAAATGGGGCGATACTGAATTTTTCCCCCTATGACTCTATCTGTGATGGTAGACTCCAGAGAGACCATGGCGAGGCAGACCTGATGCTGCGTGTGATGGGCGATCTGGCAGCTTCCATTGCAGCACAGGCAGAAGCGACACTATGGGCTGGATTTTGATACTGGGGCGGGTTGGGGTCATGTCATCCGCATTTCGTGTTATCCACCCGACTGCAATTGGATGTGGGAGATTGATGCAATTTTCACTTAATTGGGCAATTGAGTTCCAGCATGTGGGAACCCATGAACCAATTAGTGGTTTCAGTCTGAAAGTCGCCTCTGATGATGTCATCATTGTTGCTGCATTGCAGGTCAGAGACTGCCTGGCCTTTGGTCTGAGAGGACCACAGCAAAGGCCAGGCAGTCTCTGAAGACATTCAATGCAGCAGCATCAGAGGCGACTTTCAGACCTAATACTACTACTACCTTCATCACATCTCCGTTGTAATAGTGGACCTGCAGCTGATAGTCAGCTATCCACTTGTGCTCCCGCCAGGTTTCACTGACGTGTTTCAGATCAGGCGTGCTTCACGTGGGAAAAGGGTTAAACTAGCTAAAACGTTTCAAAATGGCATTACAGAGCCAATTTAGGGCCTGTTAAGGGCTTTCATGGCCTCTCCTGCCTCTTGGAGGCGTGACGGAGACGGGACCACCGCACACGATTTCATCAAAATTGCGTGGAGGCGGAATGGAGGTGGGATCGGGTCTGCCCGCCACTTTTCACAATTTTAACCCCCCACATGCCTCCAAACCCGCCTCCACGGGTCTATGAAAATCCAGCCCAATGTATCAGTGCTGTAATGCAGTCTATGCTTGGTGGCATCCAATCTCAGACTGCTCTCATGCAGTCTCAGCTTGATGCGATGCAAGCTCTGACTGCTGCCATCGGGGCTGGGTCTAGCACCGTCGACCGGGGCTGTCACAGTGTTGCAGCAGGCCAGCAATCTGTGCTCCAACAGATTGCTAGGGATGCTGACGTGCTGCCCCGGGGGAGTGGCAGTGGGTCATTGGAGCAGGAAGCTGCTGTCCTCTCTCAGGATGACAGCATTCCTGCTCCCACCACTGCCACTCCACCATTGCCCTTGTCGCTGCCTGTCATCCAGCCAGCCCAGACTGCTGCCGGCCCATGCTGAGGTGGTGCAGTCTACAGCCGGGCCTTCCAGGCCCAGAGCTGGTCGAGGGCGTCCTGCAAGGCCATCTGAAGTCTCCTGCATGGACACTCAGCAGCCTTCCACCAGCCATGCTGCAGCCACTGGGCCAATACTTTGTAAGAGCACTAGAGTAGACAAAGGCACAGTAATGAGAGGCACTAAGGGATTGCACAAGGGTGAATAGATAATATTTTTGTTGTAAATATGTGTTCACTGATTTTTGATAAATTTATTAATTCAGATTGGATTCTTTTGTGGTGTGTCTCATTTCAGCGTTGCTCTGTGATATGGCCTGCAACAGGGATGGAATGATGGGGATGTGGTGAGTAACGGGGTCTGGGGTTGAATTCATTCTAACCGCTCTCTGATGAGGCGGTTATGGACCGCCCTTGCAGAAGGCCGATTCAGTGGCTGACTCCTCCCTCGCTCCTGTTCCTCATCCTCGTCATCGCCCTCATCTTCCTCTTCCTCCTCTCCCTCTACCTCCTCCTGAG
This sequence comes from Squalus acanthias, assembly GCA_030390025.1. Classification (NCBI taxonomy): domain Eukaryota; kingdom Metazoa; phylum Chordata; class Chondrichthyes; order Squaliformes; family Squalidae; genus Squalus; species Squalus acanthias. The sequence goes on from CM059438.1 coordinate 36,889,667, forward strand.
GTGGTCCCGCAATCCCTGGTGGCACGTGCTGGGCCCTCATGAATGCCAAGTTGTGGAGCATGCAGCAGACCACCACGAAATGGGACACCTGCTCAGCTGAGTTCTGGAGGGCTCCTCCCAAGCGATCAAGGCAGCGGAACCATTGCTTGAGCACCCCGATGGTCTGCTTGATGATGTTCCTGGCGGCAGCATGGCTCTCATTATATGAGTGCTGGGCAGGAGTGTTGGGGTTACGGAGGGGAGTCATGAGCCAGGTGGAGAGTGGATAGCCCTTGTCTCCAAGCAGCCAGCCGCGAGCTTGACGTGGTGGCTGGAAAAGTGCTAGAACACCAGGATACGGCATTGACGGTGAGGATTCACTGTGTGTGGTCGCACACCAATTGCACATTAAGTGAGTGGTAGCCATTGCGATTACGGAAGATTCAGGATTGTTATGAGGTGCCCTCAAACCCATGTGGTTGCAGTCAATGGCGCCCTGCACCATGGGGAATCCCGCTATCCTGACAAAGCCACATGCGCGCTCATCCTGCTTCTCTCTGGTGATGGGGAAGGAAATGTAGTCCCTTCTCATACTGTAGAGAGCCTCTGTGATCTCCCAGATGCAGCGATGGACGGCGAACTGCGAGATGTTAGCTATGTCTCCTGTTGCAGACTGGAAAGTTCTGCTGCCGAAGAAACTGAGGGCAACGGTGACCTTGACTGTCACTGAGAGCGCCGTGGTCACCCTGATCTGAGGCTGGAGGTCTGGTTGCAGGAGGTGACAGAGCTCTGTGACCACCTCGTTGGTGAAGCGGAGCCTTCTAATACACTGCTCCTCGCTTAATTGGAGGTAGGAGGAGTGCTCTCGGAATATCCTTGGAGGGTAAGGCCTCCTGTTGAGAACCCTGATGGTCCTCCTTCTCCCTCTGGGCACATGTTCCAGTCTTTCTCGCTGTCTCCGCTCCCTCTACCGTAGATCCTGGAGGGCGAGGTCGACTGCCAGTACAGCCCCAAGTGTAACCAAGTGTAGCAGTTTTTTTAATAGAATAAATGTAGCTACTTTTTAGTTGCCACAACACTCCTGATACTAAATAATCTTGAAATTACAGAATGAGACTGTTGCACTATGTGAAACTGACAAGAAAGCACTGACATTCCACTAACTCACAGCTGCGACTCATTACTGATGATTCCTTTAAATAACTTCCCTGGAGCCAGCTTCCTGCTGCTTCATGCCAGCTCTCCTGTTGTTGTTTACTCCAGGCACTAAGGTAGGTGGCGACAATCAATTTTGCAGATTGGGCAGCCAGTGAGCGTTGCACACTCACTGACGTCATGATCCTGTCAGCGTTGACCGTTAGCGGCGGCGCTGCAGGCAGGCAGGATTTGGCATGTGGCATTGGATTTGCCTTGCCCTGGCAATAATGCTCTAGCGCATTATCTGGCGCTAAGGTACCGAATTTTTCCCCTAGAATATCTCACTTTCCTATCTCAATCTTGGTCCCTTAGCTTAATAAAATAACAAGTTGCATTTATATAGTGCCTAGTAACATAGTAAAACATCGCAAGGCACTTCATTACACACACACAACTGAGCAGAAAGTGCCATAAGCTGAAGAAAATTATTCCATCAGTACAGCTGACTGAATGGTACTGACACATCCTGGGAAGTATTTCACATGCTCAGGCGGCATTCACCGCACAGACATGGCTCTGGTTAAATACATCAAATCCAAGCTGTTGTTTTTTCCAAAGAGGCTGAGGCCTTCAAGTAAAGACTTTAACGAGGGCATTAAATGACAGAAGAAAATTCAACAGTGAAACTTAGTCACGCTATTGCAAAATATGCAATTGTTACGATTTTTTTTGGACATTAGAGATTTCAGTTACTGAGAAAAATTGCCCATGAAATTAATTTAAGAAAGCATTTTGAGTGACTTGTTGGAAGTCGGTGGCCAGACTGTGCAATGAGCTCACATGTGCAAAACCATTGTAAATGTAGACATAGGAATTTATAAATGGGAAAAGCTGACACAAAACATGTGACAGAAATGTCAACACATGAAGTTAAGTTGTGCAAGCAGGAAGTGTGCGTGCATACACAAGATTGTTTTTAATATATTATAGATATGTAGGCATACCAATAGAAGGTCTCTGGTAGCATTGTTCATTGGCAGTCAGTTATGCTGCAGTGTCGGAGTTGGAATTCGGAAAAAAATAACCAGCCCAGAGAGTACAGAATTCCCCAGAGTACTTTAAAATCTCACACACATAAACTAACACAAGTCTGACGGTTAAACATGACAAGATTAAGTGTATACACAGATAAATCAAAACACAATAGTTTCGTCCTATTAAGAATATGGAAATGTTATCTATGGAATGCAATAGCCAGGTTTGAATATGTACTTCTAGACTAATACCGAATTTCATGGCCATGGAAAAAAATACATGGAATTATTTTTTGGAAGTTCACCTATTATTACTCACCTTCCTCAGGAAATTAAATAAGTTGGGCAGAATCTATTGCTAATACTAGAGATGAAAGGAAAAAAACCTGAGGCTGAGGCAAAGAAGGAGAAATTGGGATGGGTGACCAAAAGTTTATTCAAAGAGGTGGGGTTTAAGAAGGATCTTCAGGAGTAAAGACAGATGGAAAGGCAGTGGATTTAAGCAGGGAATTCCAGAGCATGGGGCCTAAGCTGCTGAAGGCATAGCCGTTAATGGCGGCACGAAGGGAGGGGTGATGCACAAGAGACCAGAATCAGAGGAATGCAAAGTTCAGTGGTTGATTCGAGGAGCATACAGAGATAGGGAGGGGTAGGGCCACAGAGGGATTTAAACACCAGGATCAGAATTATAAATGTGAGGCATTGGGGAAGTGGGAGCCAATGTATGTCAGCGAGGACTGGTGCGATGAGTGTGTGGGACAGGACATGTACAGCAGAGTTTTGAATGAGCTGAAGTTTGTGAGGGATAGGAAGTTGACAAGAGCATTGGAATAGTTGAATTTGGAATTGATAAAGATATGTATGAGAGTTTCAGCAGCAGATGGGCTGAGGTGGGGTGGAGGCAGGTGATGTTATGGAGGTAGAAGTAGGCAGTATTTGTGATGGAGAGGATATAGTCTCAACTTGGGATTGAACAGGATACTGAGGTTCCAAACAATCTGGTTCAGTCTGTGACAGTGTCCAGGGAGGCGGATGGAGTCGATGGTGAAGGTACAGATGTTGTGGCTCGGGCCAAAGATGATGGTTTTGATCATCCCAATGTTTAGCAAGGGAAAGTTACGGCTAATCCAAGACTGGATGTCGGACAAGTAGTCTGACAGCACAGAATCAGTGGAGGGGTCAAGAGAGGTGGTGGAGAGGTAGACCCGCGAGGCTGGCACTGACACCACCCATGGCAGCCTCGTGGGGTGCAACCAAATTTCTGCCGCGGGGCGGTAAGTGGTCATGCCGGGGCATTAAGGGGTTGCTGCGAGGCACTAAGGGGTTGCTGCGGGGCACTAAGGGGTCGCAGCATGGCACTAAGGGGTCGCAGTGCATGGCGATGATGCTAGCGCCTCAGTAGCGCCCCGCCACATTTCTCGGGAGGAGCTATCCTGCCTGGGCAAGAAGCCCTTTGCGCCCCTGGAGGCGCTAACTGCAGGCGCAAAGGAGCTGAATTTCGCGGCCATAATCTTTTTATGGAGCAGTCATTCTTCTATTTTTAAATGGAATTTTTCAGCAATTAATAGAATTTATGTGCCCAGCAGAATTACTTTTAATATTGTGATGTACTGTAGAATAGCTTACCTGCAGTAGTTTTGCTTTTCCATTTAAAAATCTGAAGCCTTTGGAGACGAACACTGCTGGTTAAGACAAAGTACAGCTTTTGAACAGATTGTACTAGAGTTTCACATTCACCACTGTCAGGCCTCAGCTCTTTTGCAAACATCAAAAGCCGTTAAGGAAGAAAACTTCTTATATCCTTCTTATTCAAAAAGTCTTCCCTGAATTTATGTGATTTTAGTTAAGTGTATAATTGTGAGAACGAATACTCATTTGAATGAGGACCTTGGTAATTCTAAATTTCATAGATTTTACAGCACAGAAACAGACCATTCAGCCCAACTGGTCCATGCCGGTGTTTATGCTCCACACGATCTCCTCCCACCCCTCTTCATCTAACCCCATCAGCATATTCTTCTATTCCTTTCTCCTTCATGTGCTATCTAGCTTCCCCTTAAACACTGCTGTTTGTGGGAGCTTGCTGTGTGCAAACTGGCTTCCACATTTCCTACATTACAACAGTGACTACACTTCAAAAAGTACTTAATTGGCTGTAAAGCACTTTGGGACATCCTGAGGTCGTGCAAGCCGCTATATAAATGCAAGTCTTTCTTTATTAATCTTTTAAATGTTAAAAAAAATAATTTCTTCAATTACTATTTTGTATTTTAACCACTGTACTGGATGTGCATGGCTAAAATTTGAAACTGTTTATTAGAATCTCTACTGTGGCTCATTCTTTGATTCCATTGGCAGTAACTGCAGGAACATCCTTTAATGAGCAAAAGGATACTGGAAAGAAATAATATTGTGCCAGTGACCTCTATTTTTCCTTAGGCATAGTGTCTCTACTAAACATCTGGCTTTGATAAGTAATTGCACCATTTAGCTTAATTCTGTAATTGACTAGCTGGGTGAACAAAATGAAAATAATCCAAATTTTAAAACAATATTTTTTTTAAACAAATCTTGAAACAAAATAAAGTGTGGAATGTGCAAGTAAACATCTTTAAACTGGATTTGAGGAATTTCTATGGAAAACCACCAAAAAATTTTGAATGCATAAATATAATTTCTTCAGGTATGTCTCTTTGTTGTGGCGTGTGAGCAATATTACATTTGTTAACCATCAAATGTTTTAAAAGTTGTAACAACTGTGTTGGTGCAGAAGTCTCAAATCATGGCCATCTAGGGAGGTGGCTGTTGTTGTTTAAAATGACAGGAAAAGCTTATAATGGGATGTCTAGTTTGGCTCTCCATTCAATGGCCTTCTGAGATGCCGAGTGGAGAAATGAGGTGCCTCCCACAACAGATCTCAGTGGGCAGGTTGATGTGAGGTGTTCCATGGTCTGGGACTCATGGCCACAGTCGCATTTCGCGTTGTCCCTCATCTTCCATTTGTGGAGCAGGTGGCCGCATCATCCACGCCCTGTGCGGATTGGGTTGCGCGCTGTCCACTGTCTTCGAGGGAGCTGATGACAACCTACACGTGGCCTCCCTGCGTGTGCTAGTTCACCGAGAACTTGCCAGCTAATGTCATCAAGATGACCGAATGCCTGAAAGCGGCCTCCTGGTCTGCAAAGCATGAAAGCATCTAGGGAGGTCAGAGCAAAAGGATAGGAAGTTCTCCTGAATGACAGGGAAAAAAAGAATCAGTTAAACCATGATTCCATTGTCAAGTACACTGCCTGAACCACTTTTGGAGGTGGAGAAAAGAGGTTTGAGGTAGATCACTTAACTGCCCTCTCGACAGAAGCGTGACACGAAGGACCTTAGGGACCAGGTAGAAAAAGCTGAAAATGGGCAATGGTAGAAATACTGTACAGAAAAAAGACCCGTCTTAAATAAGCTAGAATATTACCTTGCATTTGTTTCAGGGATTAATATTTACCTACTGGAATTTTCACAAATTAGTTTGAGCATGTTTTGTAACATTGCAATGCAATCTAATAATAAATACCATAATCATCTAATAATAATATCATAAGAGCATTTCAAAACCACAACTTCAGAAAGTAAGTGTATAGACTTGGCATGGATAAATGTGAATTTTAGAAACAAGCATCTTGATTATAAATTCCCCAGTAATACCACTATATTTTACAGGTATGAATATAGATCATCAACTAAAAGTTATTTTTCATTGAGTCACAAAAAGAATACACGGTTATAAAAAGGCAATAACTGTGCAAAGTATATATTAGGTGGGACTAGTAGACATACCATCCACAATTAGACATACCATCCACAATTACTCTGACTCAATTTTGTGGAAATTTTATAAATTGTAACTGATAATTTGGATTACCAAGATATGTGCATAGCAATGTGTTCAAATTTCCATTGTTTTGTAAACATGTCCTTTACATGCAAAATGCAATGGATTTCATTCCTCTTCCTGTTAAGTGTTAAGTTCAGTAGGAATGGAATGCAACAACACAAAATATATTTAGACAGAGATGTGAGACTTGTTTCCTCCAGATGTACCATCAATGAATTGTGAATTTGCATTAGTCTCATCCTCCAATTAGGGAGATATTTTAAGAAATCCCAAATGTTTACTTGAGTAATTGTCTTGGCTCATTGGGTTTTTGAGACAATAAATGGCTCCTGTGTCAAGGCATATAAACAAAACCCAGATGCAATTTATTGTCAAGGACATTCCAGAAAAAACTAAGGTCAGTCCTACTGTTTTACATTTTAATAAGAATTGATCATATAGATGTTTTTCTACCAACACATCCTAATTGCCCCCCACCCAGGAAATTTCTAGTGAAAATCTATTAATTGAAACCTGCATCCTTTGTACTTGTTGTGAGGAGGTTCATAGATTATGGGACTAACAATTATCCCTTAATCATGAAATATCACACTGGGCACCATGGGGCATGCCCACCACATTCTTCTGTCCACTGTAAAAGTAAATTCAATATCACAATACACATCAAGGCTCCAGATTAAAAGCAGTCAAATTTATTTACCATAGACACCATCCATAAAGGCAGTAGGGCACAGAGAGAAACTCAAGTACAATACCAGACTTACACAAACTGTTTCAAAACAAGAGTCCAAAAATCCTTGTAGTTCTTTTCAGTCTGTGAGGGACATTATGTGGGAAGATGACTCACATGGAGTTATTCGTAGCCCCATAATGTGGCATTGGCAAACAGGGAAATGAAAACCATGGACTGGATCATAAGTTACTTTGGGCGTAAATGCAGGCTCTTCATTGCTCATTTGCTATTGATGCCTATAGGTGATTGAAAATCATATCTTGTACAGTTCTCACATACCTGTCAATACTTAAACAATTCACAACCAGAAACCTCCTGGAACAAAGCTTCCTTAATGGCTCAGCCACTTAAGATTGTAATAAGCAATCATTTGTAAGCTTGCACAATTTGCCAGCAACTGAAACCATTTCTATGTCAATTTAGCATCAGTTGCAGTGTACATATAAAATATTAGAGTTTAAACTAGAGTCTTAAACTTAAATAAAGCCAATTACATAGGTATGAGGGGCGAGTTGGCTAAGGTATATTGGAAAAATAGATTAAAAGGTATGGCGGTAGATAAGCAGCGGCTAGCATTTAAAGAAATATTTCATAATTCTCAACAAAAATACATTCCATTGAGAAACAAAAACTCCACGGGAAAAGTGATCCAACCGTGGCTAACTAAAGAAGTAAAGGATAGCACTAGATTGAAAGAAGAAGCTTATAATGTTGTGAAGAATAGTAGTATGCCTGAGGATTGGGAGAGTTTCAGAAACCAGCAAAGGATGACCAAAAAATTGTTAAAAAGGGAAAATATAGAATAAGAGAGAAAACTAGCAAGAAATATAAAAGCAGATTGTAAGAGCTTCTACAAGTATGTAAAAAGGAAGAGAGTAGCAAAAGTAAACGTTGGTCCCTTAGAGGCTGAGACAGGAGAAATTATTATGGAGAATAATGACATTGCAGAAACATTAAACAAATATTTTGTTTCTGTCTTCACAGTAGAAGACACAAAAAGCATACCAAATCCCCTGGACCTGATGGCCTACATCCTAGGGTTCTAAAAGAGGTGGCTGAAGAGATAGTAGATGCATTGGTTTTGATCTTCCAAAATTCCCTAGATTCTAGAATGGCCCCAGCAGATTGGAAGGTCGCAAATGTAACACCGCTATTCAAGAGAGGGAGAGAGTAAACAGGGAACTACAGGCCAGTTAGCCTGACATCAGTCGTCGGGAAAATGCTGGAATCCATTGTTAAGGAAGTGGTATCAGGGCACTCAGAAAATCATAACATGATTAGGCAGAGTCAACACGGTTTTATGAAAGGGAAATCGTGTTTGACAAATTTATTAGAACTTTTTGAGGATGTAACTAGCAGGGTAGATAAAGGGGAACCAGTGGATGTACTATATATGGATTTCCAAAAGGCATTCGATAAGGTGCCACATAAAAGGTTATTACAGAAGATTACGGCTCATGGGGTTGGGGGTAATATAGTAGCATGGATAGAGGATTGGTTAACGGACAGAAAACAGAGAGTAGGGATAAACGGATCTTTTTCAGGTTGGCAGGCTGTAACTAGTGGGGTGCCGCAACGATCAGTGTTGGGGCCTCAGCTATTTACAATCTATATTAATGACCTCGATGAAGGGACCGACTGTAATGTATCCAAGTTTGCTAACGATACAAAGCTAGGTGGGACAGTAAGCTGTGAGGAAAACACAAAGGGCTGGATTTTGCCAATGGGGAGCTTTTGGAGGCGGGACTCCCACTTGTCGGGTTTCAGTCCCGCCTCCATCAACTTCTGGCCAACCCACGTTATTTTCCCCTGATTGACCTTGTTAAGCCCGCCCAGTGGGCTTAGCAGGTCAATTAAAGGAAAGCCTATTACAGAGAATGTCAACGTATGACATTTCATCTGTCAAAAAATTTTGACAGATGAATTGTCATTGTTTGATAGCTCTGTGAAGCTGTCAAACACTGACATTCTGTGTAGTTTGATGAGTTTTTGAATTCAAGACCTCATCAAACCTCTTTCTTTTGTAGAAATTAGATGGTTGTCGCATTGGAGAATGCAACGGCCATCTGTCATCTCTGCTGCAGAGGTGCGAGACTCTCCGCATACCCACTGACTGAAGCCTGCAGGAAGAAACAAAGGTAAGTACACTTTTTCTAACACTTTGCACTTACCTCAGATGCTCACCTCTCCACACTTGCACCCATCACGCACCTCCACAGCACACTTTTGGACCCCTCCGACCCCTGCAGAGCCACTATTCGCCTCGGTGACCTTGATGGGTTTCGGAGCCTTCGGGAAGCCCGCACTTGTGTGGGCAAAATGGGGATAATCCTATTTTCTGCCTGTTAACTACCCTGTTAACAGGCAGTTAAGTGGATGTAATCCCTTCCCGCCTCCAAGGAGACGGGACCCGGCGCGGGACGGCTACCTGCCTCCAGGCAAGATGGCATGGGGGCGGGTTGGGCACCCACCCCCAAATTCTGCCATTTTCCCAGCAGTCCCGCCTCCAAACCCGCCTTCCCAGGGCTGGCAAAATCACCCCCTAGGAGTCTGTAAAGGGATATAGATAGACTAAGTGAGTGGGCAGTAAGGGGGCAGATGGAGTATAATGTAGGGAAATGTGAGGTTATTCACTTTGGTAGGAAGAATAGAAAAACAGAATATTTTTTAAATGGTGAGAAACTTTCAAATGATGGTGTTCAGAGAGATTTGGGTGTCCTCGTGCAAGAAACACAGAAAGCTAGCACGCAGGTACAGCAAGCAATAAGGAAGGCAAAAATGGCATGTTGGCCTTTATTGCAAGGGGGTTGGAGTATAAGAGTAAGGAAGTCTTGCTACAATTGTACAGGGCCTTGGTAAGACCACACCTGGAGTACTGTGCACAGTTTTGGTCTCCTTATCTAAGGAAGGATATACTTGCCTTGGAGGCGGTGCAACGAAGGTTGACTAGATTGATTCCTGGGATGAGAGGGCTGTCCTATGATGAGAGATTGTGTAGAATGGGCCTATACGCTCTGGAATTTAGAAGAATGAGAGGTGATCTCATAGAAACAATATTCTGAAGGGGATTGACAGGGTAGATGCTGAGAGGTTGTTTCCCCTGGCTGGAGTGTCTAGAACTAGGGGTCATAGTCTCAGGATAAGGGATAGGCCATTTAAGACCGAGATGAGGAGGAATTTTTTCACTCAGAGGGTTGTGAATCTTTGGAATTCTCTGTTCCAGTGGGCTGTGCATGCTGAGTCTTTGAGTATATTCAAGGCCGAGATAGATTTTTGGGGGGCAAAATTTGGTTGTTTTGCGCCTCATTAGTGCCCCAAGGGCTCGCTAATGGGGCACAAAGCAACTAGCACCCGGGAGCGGTGCTGCTAATGCCTCCCATGAAAGTTAGCGGCGGCGGTTGCTGGTAGCGCCTTGTGGTGCTGCACCTCTGGCGATGACGTCATCGCCATGCGCAGCACCCCGCTCGCGCCCCAGCAGCAAACTTGGGTAGCGCCCCCTGATGTACCGCAGGACGCTATGTCCGACAGGGTCAGGGGGGCGTACATGCGGCCAGGGTGCCGATATTTAAAGGGGTGGTGCCGGGCAGCCATTTTTTTTGCTGGCTGCCTGCCAGCACCTGCCCCCTGTGCCCTCCTCCCGTGGGGTGCCGGCCGCGATCGGGCAGCCCAGCACTCCTCTTGAGTGTCGGGCTCTTTTTCCGGTACCCTGCTCCCTGGTGGCCCAGCAGCGCTACGCAAGGCCCCTCCCCTTTAATAAAGGGAGGAAGGCCTGCAGTACCACGGTGCGACGTGCCGCACGCATGCTGCTGCGGCACGTAGTGCCACGATATTGGGCTGGAGCGCCCCAAGAGGAAGGGGGAGCGCTTCCAGTAGCGCCCCGCCTCCTGCTTGGGGCACTACCATCCAATTTTGGGCGCAGGGGCGCTAACTAAAAGTAGCGCCCCGGCAAAGTTAGCGCCCCATCAGCCTTGAACTTATTGAATGGTGGAGCAGGCTCGAGGGGCCGTATGGCCGACTCCTGCTCCTATTTCTTATGTTCTTATTGTCCTTCAAAGCTAGAACCAGGCTTCTGCATCCTGGCCCATCTACAGTTAAATAGCCTACCTGCATTCTTGCAGAGGGCTGAACATCAAATTTAACAAGGAAAGACAGCTTCCACATTTACTCCAGTTATTTCAAAACAGTATAATATAATATCACATACATTTTCTCTGTTGGACATAGGATAAAAACTCTGCTTTTGTTACAATAGATTTAAAAAGCATACTTTCATATAATTATCATGCAGTAATATAGTAATGGGTATATTTTTACTACCTAAAACATTTGTCATACGTACTATGCATTAATTAATGATGAAAATAGGTCATGTCCATCTTCAGCAAACTTCAGGCAAAATTTTACATTTATTGGTGACATAATAACTAATTATATTTGTCATAGATACACAGTTTATCATCAGAATTAAAGCAGCAGTTTTATAAATCAGTTTACTAAAACCCCAAAATGTTATGCCAGGTACTTTGGAAGGGATTACACTGGGGGGAAATGAGGACCTGTTGTATGTGGGACATTCTTGTGGATATCGTGTTGGTTTCCAATGGCATTAACATAACACTTCTGGGGAGATAATTTATACCACCACAGTCTTTTTGGTAGCACTCTTGTTTCTCAGTTAAAAAGCAATGGGTTTAAGCTCCACCATGACTTCAGCACATAATCGAGGCTAATACTCCAGTGCACTACTGAGGCAGTGCTGTCTTGATGAATGTGCTGTCTATTGAATGAGGCATTAAACAAAGGCCCTGTTTGTCAGCTTAGATAGATGTAAAAGATACCATGGCATTTATTCAAGAGCAGCAAGTTCTCCAGATGCCCTGGCCAATATTCTTCCTTGAACCAATGCCATCAATAACAAGCTGGCAGGTCATTCATTAAATTTGCAGTAAATTGAAAATTGATGACTTTTTTAATCTACACAACAGCACTGACTGCACTTCAAAAGTAATCCATTGGCTGTAAAGTGATTTGGGATGTCCTGAGGACTTGCTTAGGTGCTGTGAAAATACAAGTTTTATAACCATATTAAATATTTTGGGGGGGATTGGGGCACTTGGCCTTGATCGGAGGTGGACATTCCTCCCACTGCCATGGTGGTTTCAGTTTAGAAGCATGGGAAAACAACGTTTTGAATTTTATATATTACCATTTAAAAACAGCATACTGGAAAACATTATAAAAGGCAAGTAAAATGTTTTTCAATTCAATGAAAATGTACGAAATGAGCTCTATACCAGCATCAATATAAAGATCGTAAAAAATTCAGCCCTTTTTCTTAAGGTAAACCATTTTTTTTTTAAATGTAAAAGTTTCCAGTACAATTTTCTGCTGTAATTTAATTGATGAATTGTGAACGGCGATTGTCTGGTTTTACTGAGAAACATCAAATGATTCGGTGCCAAGTGATTTTGGCCTCACACAGATGCTAAACTTGGAGTGTAAATCAGATGTCAAGGCATAAAGATTTGGCAAAAAATTACTATGAAAAAGGTTTGTTTATTTTGTTTGCTTTTGAGCTTTTTGTTTCGAGTCATTTTTTTGAGAGAAGGTTTACTAATGTTGAAAAATATTCTGTTGCTGATATCATAAGGCAGTGGATGAGAAAATGTTACATTTTAATTTAACCTATGGTTTATTATTGCAAATGTGTCTCCCTTACAAACTACTCCCTCGTGTGGACCCTACTGGGACTGTATTGAGCATCCAATCCCAAATTAGGGGTCCGGAAGCATAGTGATTGTGTTGCTGGACTTTAATCCAGAGACGCGAGTTTAAATCCCACCATGCGGTTTTGTGAATTTGAATTCAGTTAATTAAATAAATCTGGAATAAAAAGCTGGTGTCAGTAATGGTGACCATGAAACTATCAGATTGTCGTAAAAACCCATCTGGTTCACTAATGTCCTTTAGGTAAAGAAACCTGCCGTCTTTACCTGGTCTGGCCTAGATGTGACTCCAGACCCACAGCAATGTAGTTGACTCTTAACTGCCCTCTGAAATGGCCTAGCAAGCCATTTAGTTGTATCAAATGGCTACAAAAATGTACAAGAATTTTTTTTTTTTTAATGGATGGACCAATCGGCTTCAACCTAGGCACCGGATTCGGACACGACAAAGGCACACCCAGCCCAGTCGACCCTGCAAAGTTCTCCGCACTAACATCTAGGGACTTGTGCCAAGATTGGGAGAGATGTCCCACAGATTAGTCAAGCAACAGCCTGACATACATAGTCATACTCACAGAATCATACCTTTCAGCCAACGTCCCATCACTCCTCCATCACCATCCTTGGGTATGTCCTGTCCCACTGGCACGACAGACCCATCAGAGGTGGCGGCACAGTGCTATACAGTCGTAAAGGAGTGGCCCTGGGAGTCCTCAACATTGACTCCGGACCCCATGAAGTCTCATGGCTTCAGGTCAAGCCTGGGCAAGGAAACTTTCTGCTGATTACCACCTACTGCCCTCCCTCAGCTGATGAATCAGTACTCCTCCATGTTGAACATCACTTGGAAGAAGCACTGAGGGTAGCAAGGGCACAGAATGTACTCTGGATGGGGGACTTCAATGTCCATCACCAAGAGTGGCTCAGTAGCACCACTACTGACCGAGCTGGCCGAGCCCTGAAGGACATAGCTGCCAGTCTGGGCCTGCAGCAGGTGGTGAGAGAACCAACACAAGGGTAAAACCTACTTGTCCTCACCATTCTACCTGTTGCAGATGCAACAGTCCATGTCAATATTGGTAGGAGTGACCACTGCACAGTCCTTGTGGAGACGAAGTCCCATCTTCACACTGAGGACACCCATCATCACGTTGTGTGGCACTATCACCGTGCTAAATGGGATAGATTCAGAACAAATCTAGCAGCTCAAAACTGGGCATCCATGAGGTGCTGTGGGCCATCAGCAGCAGCAGAATTGCATAGCACCATGATCTGTAACCTCATGGCCCGGCATATCCCTCACTCTACCATTATCATCATGCCAGGGAACTAACTCTGGTTCAATGAGGAGTGTAGAAGAGCATGCCAGGAGCAGCACCAGGGGTACCTAAAAATGAGATGCCAACCTAGAGAAGCTAGAACACAAGACTACATGCATGCTAAACAGCAGAAGCAACATGCTATAGACAGAGCCAAGTGATCCCACAATCAACGGATCAGATCAAAGCTCTGCAGTCCTGCCACATCCGATGGTGGTGGACAATTAAACAGCTAACGGGAGGAGGAGGCTCCATGAACATCCCCATCCTCAATGAGTGCAAAAGACAAGGCTGAAACGTTTGCAACCATCTTCAGCCAGAAGTGCCAAGTGGATGATCCATCTTGGCCTCCTACTGATGTTCCCACCATCACAGATGTCAGTCTTCAGCTAATTCAATTCAATCAACACGTGATAAAGAAATGGCTGAGCGCACTGGATATAGCAAAGGCTATGGGCCTTGAAAACATCCCGGCTGTAGTGCTGAAGACCTGTGCTCCAGAACTAGCCTGCCTCCAGTCCACCTGTACATCTACAACACTGGCATCTACCCGACAAAGTGAAAAATTGCCCAAGTATGTTCTGTCCACAAAAAGCAGGACAATACCAATCCAGCCAATTACCGCCCCATCAGCCTACTCTCGATTATCAGCAAAGTGATGGAAGGTGTCATCGACAGTGCTATCAAACGGCACTTACTCACCAATAACCTGCTCACTGATGCTCAGTTTCGGTTCCGCCAAGACCACTCAGCTCTGGACCTCATTACAGCCTTGGTACAAACATGGACAAAAGAGCTGAATTCCAGAATTGAGGCGAGAGTGACTGCCCTTGACATCAAGGCAGCATTTGACCGAGTGTGGTTCCAAGGTGCCCTTGTAAAACTGATGTCAATGGGGATCAGGTGGGAAACTATCCACTGGCTGGAGTCATACCTAGCACAAAGGAAGATGGTTGTGATTGATTAAGGCCCATCATCTCAGCCCCAGGACATCGCTGCAAGGGTTCCTCAGAGCAGTGTCCTAGGCCCAACCATCCTCAGCTGCTTCATCAATGGCCTTCCTCCCATCATAATGTTAGAAGTGGGAATGTTCGCTGATGATTGGTTCCATTCGTAATTCCTCAGATAGTGAAGCAGTCCATGCCCGCAGGAAGCAAGATCTGGACAATATTCAGGCTTGGGCTGATAAGTGGCAAGTAACATTTGCGTCACACAGAGAGAGTCTAACCACCTCACCTTGACATTCAACGGCATTACCATCATCAAATCCCCCACTGTCAACATCCTGGGGTCACCATTGACCAG
Organism: Squalus acanthias; assembly: GCA_030390025.1. NCBI lineage: Eukaryota > Metazoa > Chordata > Chondrichthyes > Squaliformes > Squalidae > Squalus > Squalus acanthias. Next base: position 36,904,783 of record CM059438.1, read on the forward strand.
AAACTTAACTGGACCAGCCACATAAATACTGTGGCTACAAAAACAGATCAGAGGCTGGGTATTCTCTGCAGCAAGTGACTCACCTCCTGACTCCCCAAAGAATTTACACCACCTACAAGGCACAAGTCAGGAGTGTGATGGAATATTCTCCACTTGCCTGGTTGCGTGCAACTCCAACAACACTCAAGAAGCTCAACACCATCCAGGTCCAAGTTATCCACTTAATCGGCACCTCAGCCATCACCTTAAACATTCACTCCCTCCACCATCAGTGCAACGTGGCTGCAGTGTGCACCATCTACAAGATGCACTGCAGCAACTCGCCAAGGCTCCTTCGGCAGCACCTCCCAAACCCACGACCTCTACCACCTAGAAGGACAAGGGCAGCAGGCGCATGGGAACACCACCACCTCCAAGTTCCCCTCTAAGTCACACACCATTCTGACCTAGAAATATATCACCATTCCTTCATTGTCGCTGAGTAAAAATTCTGGCACTCCCTTCCTAACAGCACTGTGGGAGTACCTTCACCACATGGACTGCAGCGGTTCAAGAAGGCGGCTCACCACCACTTTCTCAATGGCAATTAGGGATGGGCAATAAATGCTGTTCCTCCAACTTTGGCTTCTTGTGCCTCCCCTCCCCTCCCCTCCTTTGCCCCACCATTGGTGGACATGTCTTCAGCCATTGAGATCTCTCTCTGGAATTATCACCCTACACCTTTCTGCCTCTCCACCTTTACGTCCCCTTTTAAAACCTACCTATTTGTTCAAGTTTTGTCATTGCACCTAATATCTCTTCCTTTGGATCAACGTTGATTTTTGCTTGATTGTAGCTTTGAAGCAATGTGGCACATTTTTCTACATTAAATATGTGCTATATAAATGCAAGTAGATGTTATTGCATTAATAAGAAGTCATCAAAATTCAGAAAATGCCGGGTAGGGGGCAATAAGTTGTCAGTGGATGTAACACCAAACTCAGTGGCTACACCCCCCCCAACCCCCAACCCCCCCACCACAAATGTTAGAGTACAGGAGGGATTTAAGAACATAAGAACATAAGAAATAGGAGCAGGAATAGGCCACTTGGCCCCTCGAGCCTGCTCCGCCATTCAATAAGATCATGGCTGATCTCGGGCTTAAAGCCACTTCCCAGCCCGCTCCCCATAACCCTTCACTCACTTATCTTGCAAAAATTTGTCTATCTCCACTTTAAATGTATTTAATGACCCAGCCTCCACAGCTCTCTGGGGCAGAGAATTCCACAGATTTAAGACCCCCTGAGAGAAGAAGTTCCTCCTCATCTCAGTTCTAAAAGGGCGACCCTTTATTCTGAGACTGTGCCCCCGAGTTCTAGATTTCCCCATGAGGGGAAACATCCTCTCTGCATCTACCCTGTCGAGCCCCCTCAGTATCTTATATGTTTCGATAAGATTACCTCTCATTCTTCTAAATTCCAATGAGTATAGGCCCAGCCTGCTTAACCTTTCCTCATAAGTCAAACCCCTCATCTCTGGAATTAACCTAGTGAATCGTCTCTGAACTGCCTCCAATGCAAGTATATCTTTCCTTAAATAAGGAGACCAAAACTGTACGCAGTACTCAAGGTGTGGTCTCACCAATACCCTGTACAGTTGTATCAGGACTACCCTGCTTTTATACTCCAACCCCCTTGAAATAAAGGCCAACATTCCAATTGCCTTTTTGATTACTTGCTGTACCTGCATGCTAACTTTTTGTGTTTCATGCACAAGGACCCCCAGGTCCCTCTGAACTGTAGCATTTTGTAATCTCTCTCCATTTAAATAATAGTTTGCTTTTTTATTTTTCTTGCCAAAGTGGATAACCTCGCACTTTCCCACATTATACTCCATCTGCCAAATGTTTGCCCACTCACCTAGCCTGGCCATATCCCTTTGCAGATTCTTTGAGTCCTCTGCACAACTTGCTTTCCCACCCATCATTGTATCATCTGCAAACTTGGCTACATTACACTCGATCCCTTCATCCAAGTCATTAATGTAGATTGTAAATAGTTGGGGCCCCAGCACCGATCCTTGTGGCACCCCACTAGTTATCGTTTGCCAACCAGAAAATGACCCATTTATCCTGACTCTCTGCTTTCTGTTAGTTAGCCAATTCTCTATCCATGCTAATATATTACCCCCAACTCCGTAAGCGCTTATCTTATGCAGTAACCTTTTATGTGGCACCTTATCGAATGCCTTCTGGAAATCCAAATACACCACATCCACTGGTTCACCTTTGTCCACCCTGCTCGTTACCTCCTCAAAGAACACCAGCAAATTTGTTAAACATGTTTTCCCTTTCCTAAAACCATGCTGACTCTGTTTGACTGCAGTATGTTTCTCTAAAAGCCCTGCTATTGCTTCCTTAATGAAGGACTCCAGCATTTTCCCAACGACAGATGTTAGGCTAACTGGTCTATAGTTTCCTGCTTTCTGTTTCCCTCCTTTCTTAAATAGGGGTGTTACATTTGCGGTTTTCCAATCCGCTGGGACCTCTCCAGAGTCCAGGGAATTTTGGTTTATTGCAACCAATGCATCCAGTATCTCTGCAGCCACTTCTTTTAAGACCCTGGGATGCAGGCCATCTGGTCCAGGGGACTTGTCGTCTTTTAGTCCCATTATTTTACCAAGTACTATTTCCTTAGTGATAGTGATTGTCTTTAGTTCCCCACTCCCTGTGGCCCCTTGATTATCCATTATTGGGATGTTGTTAGTGTCTTCTACAGGTGAAGACAGATGCAAAATATTTGTTCAGAGTCTCTGCCATTTCCCCGTTCCCCATTATTAATTCCCCAGTCTCATCCTCTAAGGGACCAATGTTTACTTTAGCTACCCTCTTCCTTTTTATATACCTGTAGAAGCTCTTACTATCTGTTTTAATGTTTCTTGCCAGCTTACTCTCATAATTCCTCTTCTCTCTCTATTATTTTTTTAGTCATCCTTTGCTGATTTATAAACATTTCCCAATCCTCTGGTCTCCCACCAATCTTGGCAACATTGTATGCCTTTGTTTTTAATTTGATACCATCCTTTACTTCCTTAGTTCACCACGAATGGTGCTCCCTTCTCTTAAAATCTTTCTTTCTCACTGGAATATATTTTTGTTGAGAGCTATGGAATATCTCCTTAAATGTCCGCCACTGCATTTCACCTTTCTTACCCTTTAATTTGTTTTTCCAGTCCACTTTAGCCAGTTCTGCCTTCATGCCATTATAATTGCCTTTGTTTAAGATCAGGACATTGGTTTGAGATACAACTTTCTCACCCTCCAACTGAATTTGAAATTCAACCAGGCTATGATCACTCTTTCCTAGAGGATCCTTTACTATGAGATCATTTATTAATTCTGTCTCATTACATAGTACCAGATCCAAGATAGCCTGCTCCCTGGTTGGTTCCATTACATACTGTTCTAGGAAAACATCCTGGATGCACTCTATGAACTCCTCCTCCAGGCTACCATGGCCAATTTGATTTGTCCAATCAATATGGAGATTAAAATCACCCATGATTATTACTGTACCTTTTTTACAGGCCTCCATTATTTGTTGATTTATACTCTGTCCAACAGCATTGTTACTGTTCGGGGGCCTGTAGACTACGCCCACCAGAGACTTTTTCCCCTTATTATTTTTTATCTCCACCCAAACCGATTCTACATTTTGATCTTCTGAGCCAATATCACTTCTCACCACTGCACTGATCCCATCCTTTACCAACAAAGCCACCCCACCTCCCTTTCCTTTCTTTCTATCCTTCCGAATTATCATAAAATCAGGAATATTCAGTTCCCAGCCCTGGTCGCCTTGCAACCACGTCTCTGTAATGGCGATCAGATCGTACCCATTTGTAGCTATTTGTGCCGTCAACTCATTTATCTTGTTACAAATGCTGCGTGTATTCAGATATAGAGCTTTTAACTTTGTCTTTTTACCATTTTTCCTTGTTTTGGCCATTTTTTCTGTTACACTTTTATTTTTAAACATTCTGTCCCTTCCTATCACACTCTGGTTATTATTTCCCCCATCTCTAGCCTGCTCTATTGCTTTCTCATTTCTCATTGACTTTTTATTTTCCCACTCACCTGGATCCTCCCCCCCACTATTTAGTTTAAAGCCCTCTCTACAGCCCTAGTTATTCGATTTGCCAGGACTCTAGCCCCAGCATGGTTCAAGTGAAGCCCGTCCAAACGGAACATCTCCCTCTTATCCCAGTACTGGTGCCAGTGCCCCACAAATCGAAACCCATTTCTCCCACACCAGTCTTTGAGCCACTCGTTCATTTCTCTGATCTTATTTACCCTATGCCAATTCGCTCGTGGCTCAGGTAGTAATCCAGAGATTATTACCTTTGTGGTTCTGCTTTTTAATTTAGCCCCTAGCTGCTCATATTCGCTCAGCAGAACCTCTTTCTCTGTCCTACCTATGTCATTGGTACCTACGTGGACCATGACAACTGGATCTTCCCCCTCCCTCTCCAAGTTTCTCTCCAGCCCAGAGATGTCCTTAACCCTGGCACCGGGCAGGCAACACAGCCTTCGGGACTCACGCTCTCGGCTGCAGAGAACAGTATCTATCCCCCTCACTATACTATCCCCAATCACTACAACATTTCTTTTTGCTCCCCCCCACTTGAATGGCTCCCTGTACCACGGTGCTGTGGTCAGTTTGCTCATCCTCCCTGCAGTCCCTAGCCTCGTCCACACAGGGAGCAAGAATCTCGTACCTGTTGACTGAGGCTCCTCCACCACTACCTCCTGGATCCCAATACCTGCCTCGCTTGTAGTCACACTCTCCTGTCCCTGACCATGGGCCAAATTGGAAGTAACTATTCTAGTGGGTGTGACTGCCTCCTGGAACATAGTCTCCAGGTAACGCTCCCCCTCCCTAATGTGTCGCAGTGTCTGAAGCTCAGACTCCAGCTCATCAACTCTGAGCCGAAGTTCCTCGAGCAGCCAACATTTGCTGCAGATGTGGTCGCCCTGGACCTCAATGGTGTCCACCAGCTACCACATGCAACAACAACACATTGCCTGGTCTCCCATCTCAATTAATTAATTAGTTTTAAAATTTGGAACACTTATATCTTTTTATCTACACCAAGGCACTTAAATTTAGACGCTCAAGTTTGGGGAAAAAAAGCGAGAAATTGAGAAATACTCACCAACCAATCAGTTACCTGCTTTCTGGTGACGTCACACTTCGATTACTTTTTACTTCTTTACACTCCTTTGTATCTCAGCGGCTCACCTGGGCTCCCGCTGTTTTTGAACTCTCCCGGGTTTTGGCACTATCCTGGGCTCCCGCTGTTTTTGAACTCTCCCTGGTTTTGGTGCTCACCTGGGCTCCCGCTGTTTTTGAACTCTCCCGGGTTTTGGTGCTCACCTGGGCTCCCGCTGTTTTTGAACTCTCCCGGGTTTTGGTGCTCACCTGGGCTCCCGCTGTTTTTGAACTCTCCCGGGTTTTGGTGCTCACCTGGGCTCCCGCTGTTTTTGAACTCTCCCGGGTTTTGGTGCTATCCTGGGCTCCCGTTGTTTTTGAACTCTCCCGGGTTTTGGGCTCACCTGGGCTCCCGCTGTTTTTGAACTCTCCCGGGTTTTGGCCCTATCCTGGGCTCCCGCTGTTTTTGAATTCTCCCGGGTTATGGTGCTCACCTGGGCTCCCGCTGTTTTTGAACTCTCCCGGGTTTTGGTGCTCACCTGGGCTCCCGCTGTTTTTGAACTCTTCCGGGTTTTGGCACTATCCTGGGCTCCCGCTGTTTTTGAACTCTCCCGGGTTTTGGCACTATCCTGGGCTCCCGCTGTTTTTGAACTCTCCCTGGTTTTGGTGCTCACCTGGGCTCCCGCTGTTTTTGAACTCTCCCGGGTTTTGGTGCTCACCTGGGCTCCCGCTGTTTTTGAACTCTCCCGGGTTTTGGTGCTCACCTGGGCTCCCGCTGTTTTTGAACTCTCCCGGGTTTTGGTGCTCACCTGGGCTCCCGCTGTTTTTGAACTCTCCCGGGTTTTGGTGCTATCCTGGGCTCCCGTTGTTTTTGAACTCTCCCGGGTTTTGGGCTCACCTGGGCTCCCGCTGTTTTTGAACTCTCCCGGGTTTTGGCCCTATCCTGGGCTCCCGCTGTTTTTGAATTCTCCCGGGTTATGGTGCTCACCTGGGCTCCCGCTGTTTTTGAACTCTCCCGGGTTTTGGTGCTCACCTGGGCTCCCGCTGTTTTTGAACTCTCCCGGGTTTTGGTGCTATCCTGGGCTCCCGTTGTTTTTGAACTCTCCCGGGTTTTGGGCTCACCTGGGCTCCCGCTGTTTTTGAACTCTCCCGGGTTTTGGCCCTATCCTGGGCTCCCGCTGTTTTTGAATTCTCCCGGGTTATGGTGCTCACCTGGGCTCCCGCTGTTTTTGAACTCTCCCGGGTTTTGATGCTCACCTGGGCTCCCGCTGTTTTTGAACTCTCCCGGGTTTTGGTGCTCACCTGGGCTCCCGCTGTTTTTGAACTCTCCCGGGTTATGGTGCTCACCTGGGCTCCCGCTGTTTTTGAACTCTCCCGGGTTTTGGTGCTCACCTGGGCTCCCGCTGTTTTTGAACTCTCCCGGGTTATGGTGCTCACCTGGGCTCCCGCTGTTTTTGAACTCTCCCGGGTTTTGGTGCTATCCTGGGCTCCCGCTGTTTTTGAACTCTCCCGGGTTTTGGGCTCACCTGGGCTCCCGCTGTTTTTGAACTCTCCCGGGTTTTGGCACTATCCTGGGCTCCCGCTGTTTTTGAACTCTCCCGGGTTTTGGCGCTCACCTGGGCTCCCGCTGTTTTTGAACTCTCCCGGGTTTTGGCACTATCCTGGGCTCCCGCTGTTTTTGAACTCTCCCGGGTTTTGGCACTCACCTGGGCTCCCGCTGTTTTTGAACTCTCCCGGGTTTTGACGCTATCCTGGGCTCCCGCTGTTTTTGAACTCTCCCGGGTTTTGGCACTATCCTGGGCTCCCGCTGTTTTTGAACTCTCCCGGGTTTTGGGCTCACCTGGGCTCCCGCTGTTTTTGAACTCTCCCGGGTTTTGGCACTATCCTGGGCTCCCGCTGTTTTTGAACTCTCCCGGGTTTTGGGCTCACCTGGGCTCCCGCTGTTTTTGAACTCTCCCGGGTTTTGGCCCTATCCTGGGCTCCCGCTGTTTTTGAATTCTCCCGGGTTATGGTGCTCACCTGGGCTCCCGCTGTTTTTGAACTCTCCCGGGTTTTGATGCTCACCTGGGCTCCCGCTGTTTTTGAACTCTCCCTGGTTTTGGTGCTCACCTGGGCTCCCGCTGTTTTTGAACTCTCCCGGGTTTTGGTGCTCACCTGGGCTCCCGCTGTTTTTGAACTCTCCCGGGTTTTGGTGCTCACCTGGGCTCCCGCTGTTTTTGAACTCTCCCGGGTTTTGGTGCTCACCTGGGCTCCCGCTGTTTTTGAACTCTCCCGGGTTTTGGTGCTATCCTGGGCTCCCGTTGTTTTTGAACTCTCCCGGGTTTTGGGCTCACCTGGGCTCCCGCTGTTTTTGAACTCTCCCGGGTTTTGGCCCTATCCTGGGCTCCCGCTGTTTTTGAATTCTCCCGGGTTATGGTGCTCACCTGGGCTCCCGCTGTTTTTGAACTCTCCCGGGTTTTGGTGCTCACCTGGGCTCCCGCTGTTTTTGAACTCTTCCGGGTTTTGGCACTATCCTGGGCTCCCGCTGTTTTTGAACTCTCCCGGGTTTTGGCACTATCCTGGGCTCCCGCTGTTTTTGAACTCTCCCTGGTTTTGGTGCTCACCTGGGCTCCCGCTGTTTTTGAACTCTCCCGGGTTTTGGTGCTCACCTGGGCTCCCGCTGTTTTTGAACTCTCCCGGGTTTTGGTGCTCACCTGGGCTCCCGCTGTTTTTGAACTCTCCCGGGTTTTGGTGCTCACCTGGGCTCCCGCTGTTTTTGAACTCTCCCGGGTTTTGGTGCTATCCTGGGCTCCCGTTGTTTTTGAACTCTCCCGGGTTTTGGGCTCACCTGGGCTCCCGCTGTTTTTGAACTCTCCCGGGTTTTGGCCCTATCCTGGGCTCCCGCTGTTTTTGAATTCTCCCGGGTTATGGTGCTCACCTGGGCTCCCGCTGTTTTTGAACTCTCCCGGGTTTTGGTGCTCACCTGGGCTCCCGCTGTTTTTGAACTCTCCCGGGTTTTGGTGCTATCCTGGGCTCCCGTTGTTTTTGAACTCTCCCGGGTTTTGGGCTCACCTGGGCTCCCGCTGTTTTTGAACTCTCCCGGGTTTTGGCCCTATCCTGGGCTCCCGCTGTTTTTGAATTCTCCCGGGTTATGGTGCTCACCTGGGCTCCCGCTGTTTTTGAACTCTCCCGGGTTTTGATGCTCACCTGGGCTCCCGCTGTTTTTGAACTCTCCCGGGTTTTGGTGCTCACCTGGGCTCCCGCTGTTTTTGAACTCTCCCGGGTTATGGTGCTCACCTGGGCTCCCGCTGTTTTTGAACTCTCCCGGGTTTTGGTGCTCACCTGGGCTCCCGCTGTTTTTGAACTCTCCCGGGTTATGGTGCTCACCTGGGCTCCCGCTGTTTTTGAACTCTCCCGGGTTTTGGTGCTATCCTGGGCTCCCGCTGTTTTTGAACTCTCCCGGGTTTTGGGCTCACCTGGGCTCCCGCTGTTTTTGAACTCTCCCGGGTTTTGGCACTATCCTGGGCTCCCGCTGTTTTTGAACTCTCCCGGGTTTTGGCGCTCACCTGGGCTCCCGCTGTTTTTGAACTCTCCCGGGTTTTGGCACTATCCTGGGCTCCCGCTGTTTTTGAACTCTCCCGGGTTTTGGCACTCACCTGGGCTCCCGCTGTTTTTGAACTCTCCCGGGTTTTGACGCTATCCTGGGCTCCCGCTGTTTTTGAACTCTCCCGGGTTTTGGCACTATCCTGGGCTCCCGCTGTTTTTGAACTCTCCCGGGTTTTGGGCTCACCTGGGCTCTCGCTGTTTTTGAATTCTCCCGGGTTTTGGCGCTCACCTGGGCTCTCGCTGTTTTTGAATTCTCCCGGGTTTTGACGCTATCCTGGGCTCCCGCTGTTTTTGAACTCTCCCGGGTTTTGGGCTCACCTGGGCTCCCGCTGTTTTTGAACTCTCCCGGGTTTTGGCACTATCCTGGGCTCCCGCTGTTTTTGAACTCTCCCGGGTTTTGACACTATCCTGGGCTCCCGCTGTTTTTGAACTCTCCCGGGTTTTGACGCTATCCTGGGCTCCCGCTGTTTTTGAACTCTCGCGGGTTTTGGGCTCACCTGGGCTCCCGCTGTTTTTGAACTCTCCCGGGTTTTGGCACTATCCTGGGCTCCCACTGTTTTTGAACTCTCCCGGGTTTTGACACTATCCTGGGCTCCCACTGTTTTTGAACTCTCCCGGGTTTTGGTGCTATCCTGGGCTCCCGCTGTTTTTGAACTCTCCCGGGTTTTGGTGCTATTCTGGGCTCCCGTTGTTTTTGAACTCTCCCGGGTTATGGTGCTCACCTGGGCTCCCGCTGTTTTTGAACTCTCCCGGGTTTTGGCGCTCACCTGGGCTCCCGCTGTTTTTGAACTCTCCCGGGTTTTGGCGCTATCCTGGGCTCCCGCTGTTTTTGAATTCTCCCGGGTTTTGGCACTCACCTGGGCTCCCGCTGTTTTTGAACTCTCCCGGGTTTTGGTGCTATCCTGGGCTCCCGCTGTTTTTGAACTCTCCCGGGTTTTGGTGCTATCCTGGGCTCCCGCTGTTTTTGAATTCTCCCGGGTTTTGGCACTCACCTGGGCTCCCGCTGTTTTTGAACTCTCCCGGGTTTTGGCACTATCCTGGGCTCCCGCTGTTTTTGAATTCTCCCGGGTTTTGGCACTATCCTGGGCTCCCGCTGTTTTTGAACTCTCCCGGGTTTTGGGCTCACCTGGGCTCTCGCTGTTTTTGAATTCTCCCGGGTTTTGGCACTCACCTGGGCTCTCGCTGTTTTTGAACTCTCCCGGGTTTTGGTGCTCACCTGGGCTCCCGCTGTTTTTGAACTCTCCCGGGTTTTGGTGCTCACCTGGGCTCCCGCTGTTTTTGAACTCTCCCGGGTTTTGGTGCTCACCTGGGCTCCCGCTGTTTTTGAACTCTCCCGGGTTTTGGTGCTATCCTGGGCTCCCGTTGTTTTTGAACTCTCCCGGGTTTTGGGCTCACCTGGGCTCCCGCTGTTTTTGAACTCTCCCGGGTTTTGGCCCTATCCTGGGCTCCCGCTGTTTTTGAATTCTCCCGGGTTATGGTGCTCACCTGGGCTCCCGCTGTTTTTGAACTCTCCCGGGTTTTGGTGCTCACCTGGGCTCCCGCTGTTTTTGAACTCTCCCGGGTTTTGGTGCTATCCTGGGCTCCCGTTGTTTTTGAACTCTCCCGGGTTTTGGGCTCACCTGGGCTCCCGCTGTTTTTGAACTCTCCCGGGTTTTGGTGCTCACCTGGGCTCCCGCTGTTTTTGAACTCTCCCGGGTTATGGTGCTCACCTGGGCTCCCGCTGTTTTTGAACTCTCCCGGGTTTTGGTGCTATCCTGGGCTCCCACTGTTTTTGAACTCTCCCGGGTTTTGGTGCTCACCTGGGCTCCCGCTGTTTTTGAACTCTCCCGGGTTTTGGTGCTCACCTGGGCTCCCACTGTTTTTGAACTCTCCCGGGTTTTGGCACTATCCTGGGCTCCCGCTGTTTTTGAACTCTCCCGGGTTTTGGGCTCACCTGGGCTCCCGCTGTTTTTGAACTCTCCCGGGTTTTGGCACTATCCTGGGCTCCCGCTGTTTTTGAACTCTCCCGGGTTTTGGCGCTCACCTGGGCTCCCGCTGTTTTTGAACTCTCCCGGGTTTTGACGCTATCCTGGGCTCCCGCTGTTTTTGAACTCTCCCGGGTTTTGGGCTCACCTGGGCTCCCGCTGTTTTTGAACTCTCCCGGGTTTTGGCACTATCCTGGGCTCCCGCTGTTTTTGAACTCTCCCGGGTTTTGACACTATCCTGGGCTCCCGCTGTTTTTGAACTCTCCCGGGTTTTGACGCTATCCTGGGCTCCCGCTGTTTTTGAACTCTCCCGGGTTTTGGCACTATCCTGGGCTCCCGCTGTTTTTGAACTCTCCCGGGTTTTGGGCTCACCTGGGCTCCCGCTGTTTTTGAACTCTCCCGGGTTTTGGCACTATCCTGGGCTCCCACTGTTTTTGAACTCTCCCGGGTTTTGACACTATCCTGGGCTCCCACTGTTTTTGAACTCTCCCGGGTTTTGGTGCTATCCTGGGCTCCCGCTGTTTTTGAACTCTCCCGGGTTTTGGTGCTATTCTGGGCTCCCGTTGTTTTTGAACTCTCCCGGGTTATGGTGCTCACCTGGGCTCCCGCTGTTTTTGAACTCTCCCGGGTTTTGGGCTCACCTGGGCTCCCGCTGTTTTTGAACTCTCCCGGGTTTTGGGCTCACCTGGGCTCCCGCTGTTTTTGAACTCTCCCGGGTTTTGGCGCTATCCTGGGCTCCCGCTGTTTTTGAATTCTCCCGGGTTTTGGCACTATCCTGGGCTCTCGCTGTTTTTGAACTCTCCCGGGTTTTGGCACTATCCTGGGCTCCCGCTGTTTTTGAACTCTCCCGGGTTTTGGGCTCACCTGGGCTCTCGCTGTTTTTGAATTCTCCCGGGTTTTGGCACTCACCTGGGCTCTCGCTGTTTTTGAACTCTCCCGGGTTTTGACGCTATCCTGGGCTCCCGCTGTTTTTGAACTCTCCCGGGTTTTGACGCTATCCTGGGCTCCCGCTGTTTTTGAATTCTCCCGGGTTTTGACGCTATCCTGGGCTCTCGCTGTTTTTGAATTCTCCCGGGTTTTGGCACTCACCTGGGCTCTCGCTGTTTTTGAACTCTCCCGGGTTTTGGCACTATCCTGGGCTCCCGCTGTTTTTGAACTCTCCCGGGTTTTGGCACTATCCTGGGCTCCCGCTGTTTTTGAATTCTCCCGGGTTTTGGTGCTCACCTGGGCTCCCGCTGTTTTTGAACTCTCCCGGGTTTTGGTGCTCACCTGGGCTCCCGCTGTTTTTGAACTCTCCCGGGTTTTGGTGCTCACCTGGGCTCCCACTGTTTTTGAACTCTCCCGGGTTTTGGCACTATCCTGGGCTCCCGCTGTTTTTGAACTCTCCCGGGTTTTGGTGCTCACCTGGGCTCCCGCTGCTTTTGAACTCTCCCGGGTTTTGGCACTATCCTGGGCTCCCGCTGTTTTTGAACTCTCCCGGGTTTTGGTGCTATCCTGGGCTCCCGCTGTTTTTGAACTCTCCCGGGTTTTGACGCTCACCTGGGCTCCCGCTGTTTTTGAACTCTCCCGGGTTTTGGCACTATCCTGGGCTCCCGCTGTTTTTGAACTCTCCCGGGTTTTGACGCTATCCTGGGCTCCCGCTGTTTTTGAACTCTCCCGGGTTTTGGTGCTATCCTGGGCTCCCGCTGTTTTTGAACTCTCCCGGGTTTTGGTGCTCACCTGGGCTCCCGCTGTTTTTGAACTCTCCCGGGTTTTGGGCTCACCTGGGCTCCTGCTGTTTTTGAACTCTCCCGGGTTATGGTGCTCACCTGGGCTCCCGCTGTTTTTGAACTCTCCCGGGTTTTGGCGCTCACCTGGGCTCCCGCTGTTTTTGAACTCTCCCGGGTTTTGGTGCTCACCTGGGCTCCCGCTGTTTTTGAACTCTCCCGGGTTTTGGCGCTCACCTGGGCTCCCGCTGTTTTTGAACTCTCCCGGGTTTTGGCACTATCCTGGGCTCCCGCTGTTTTTGAACTCTCCCGGGTTTTGGCACTATCCTGGGCTCCCGCTGTTTTTGAACTCTCCCGGGTTTTGGTGCTCACCTGGGCTCCCGCTGTTTTTGAACTCTCCCGGGTTTTGGCGCTCACCTGGGCTCCCGCTGTTTTTGAACTCTCCCGGGTTTTGGTGCTATCCTGGGCTCCCGCTGTTTTTGAACTCTCCCGGGTTTTGGTGCTCACCTGGGCTCCCGCTGTTTTTGAACTCTCCCGGGTTTTGGCGCTCACCTGGGCTCCCACTGTTTTTGAACTCTCCCGGGTTTTGGCACTCACCTGGGCTCCCGCTGTTTTTGAACTCTCCCGGGTTTTGGCGCTCACCTGGGCTCCCGCTGTTTTTGAACTCTCCCGGGTTTTGGCGCTCACCTGGGCTCCCGCTGTTTTTGAACTCTCCCGGGTTTTGGTGCTCACCTGGGCTCCCGCTGTTTTTGAACTCTCCCGGGTTTTGGTGCTCACCTGGGCTCCCGCTGTTTTTGAACTCTCCCGGGTTTTGGTGCTCACCTGGGCTCCCACTGTTTTTGAACTCTCCCGGGTTTTGGCACTCACCTGGGCTCCCGCTGTTTTTGAACTCTCCCTGGTTTTGGTGCTCACCTGGGCTCCCGCTGTTTTTGAACTCTCCCGGGTTTTGGTGCTCACCTGGGCTCCCGCTGTTTTTGAACTCTCCCGGGTTTTGGTGCTCACCTGGGCTCCCGCTGTTTTTGAACTCTCCCGGGTTTTGGTGCTCACCTGGGCTCCCGCTGTTTTTGAACTCTCCCGGGTTTTGGCACTCACCTGGGCTCCCGCTGTTTTTGAACTCTCCCTGGTTTTGGTGCTCACCTGGGCTCCCACTGTTTTTGAACTCTCCCGGGTTTTGGCACTATCCTGGGCTCCCGCTGTTTTTGAACTCTCCCGGGTTTTGGCACTATCCTGGGCTCCCGCTGTTTTTGAACTCTCCCGGGTTTTGGTGCTATCCTGGGCTCCCGCTGTTTTTGAACTCTCCCGGGTTTTGGCGCTCACCTGCGCTCCCGCTGTTTTTGAACTCTCCCGGGTTTTGGCACTATCCTGGGCTCCCGCTGTTTTTGAACTCTCCCGGGTTTTGACGCTATCCTGGGCTCCCGCTGTTTTTGAACTCTCCCGGGTTTTGGCGCTCACCTGCGCTCCCGCTGTTTTTGAACTCTCCCGGGTTTTGGCACTCACCTGGGCTCCCGCTGTTTTTGAACTCTCCCGGGTTTTGGCGCTCACCTGCGCTCCCGCTGTTTTTGAACTCTCCCGGGTTTTGGCACTATCCTGGGCTCCCGCTGTTTTTGAACTCTCCCGGGTTTTGACGCTATCCTGGGCTCCCGCTGTTTTTGAACTCTCCCGGGTTTTGGTGCTCACCTGGGCTCCCGCTGTTTTTGAACTCTCCCGGGTTTTGGCACTCACCTGGGCTCCCGCTGTTTTTGAACTCTCCCGGGTTTTGGCACTATCCTGGGCTCCCGCTGTTTTTGAACTCTCCCGGGTTTTGACGCTATCCTGGGCTCCCGCTGTTTTTGAACTCTCCCGGGTTTTGGGCTCACCTGGGCTCCCGCTGTTTTTGAACTCTCCCGGGTTTTGGCACTATCCTGGGCTCCCGCTGTTTTTGAACTCTCCCGGGTTTTGGTGCTCACCTGGGCTCCCGCTGTTTTTGAACTCTCCCGGGTTATGGTGCTCACCTGGGCTCCCGCTGTTTTTGAACTCTCCCGGGTTTTGGTGCTATCCTGGGCTCCCACTGTTTTTGAACTCTCCCGGGTTTTGGTGCTCACCTGGGCTCCCGCTGTTTTTGAACTCTCCCGGGTTTTGACACTATCCTGGGCTCCCGCTGTTTTTGAACTCTCCCGGGTTTTGACGCTATCCTGGGCTCCCGCTGTTTTTGAACTCTCCCGGGTTTTGGCGCTCACCTGGGCTCCCGCTGTTTTTGAACTCTCCCGGGTTTTGGTGCTATCCTGGGCTCCCGCTGTTTTTGAACTCTCCCGGGTTTTGGCCCTATCCTGGGCTCCCGCTGTTTTTGAACTCTCCCGGGTTTTGGCGCTCACCTGGGCTCCCGCTGTTTTTGAACTCTCCCGGGTTTTGGCGCTCACCTGGGCTCCCGCTGTTTTTGAACCCACCCGGGTTTTGGTGCTATCCTGGGCTCCCGCTGTTTTTGAACTCTCCCGGGTTTTGGCACTATCCTGGGCTCCCGCTGTTTTTGAACTCTCCCGGGTTTTGGCGCTCACCTGGGCTCCCGCTGTTTTTGAACTCTCCCGGGTTTTGGTGCTATCCTGGGCTCCCGCTGTTTTTGAACTCTCCCGGGTTTTGGCGCTCACCTGGGCTCCCGCTGTTTTTGAACTCTCCCGGGTTTTGACGCTATCCTGGGCTCCCGCTGTTTTTGAACTCTCCCGGGTTTTGGCGCTCACCTGGGCTCCCGCTGTTTTTGAACTCTCCCGGGTTTTGGCACTATCCTGGGCTCCCGCTGTTTTTGAACTCTCCCGGGTTTTGGTGCTATCCTGGGCTCCCGTTGTTTTTGAACTCTCCCGGGTTTTGGGCTCACCTGGGCTCCCGCTGTTTTTGAACTCTCCCGGGTTTTGGCCCTATCCTGGGCTCCCGCTGTTTTTGAATTCTCCCGGGTTATGGTGCTCACCTGGGCTCCCGCTGTTTTTGAACTCTCCCGGGTTTTGGTGCTCACCTGGGCTCCCGCTGTTTTTGAACTCTCCCGGGTTTTGGTGCTATCCTGGGCTCCCGTTGTTTTTGAACTCTCCCGGGTTTTGGGCTCACCTGGGCTCCCGCTGTTTTTGAACTCTCCCGGGTTTTGGTGCTCACCTGGGCTCCCGCTGTTTTTGAACTCTCCCGGGTTATGGTGCTCACCTGGGCTCCCGCTGTTTTTGAACTCTCCCGGGTTTTGGTGCTATCCTGGGCTCCCACTGTTTTTGAACTCTCCCGGGTTTTGGTGCTCACCTGGGCTCCCGCTGTTTTTGAACTCTCCCGGGTTTTGGTGCTCACCTGGGCTCCCACTGTTTTTGAACTCTCCCGGGTTTTGGCACTATCCTGGGCTCCCGCTGTTTTTGAACTCTCCCGGGTTTTGGGCTCACCTGGGCTCCCGCTGTTTTTGAACTCTCCCGGGTTTTGGCACTATCCTGGGCTCCCGCTGTTTTTGAACTCTCCCGGGTTTTGGCGCTCACCTGGGCTCCCGCTGTTTTTGAACTCTCCCGGGTTTTGACGCTATCCTGGGCTCCCGCTGTTTTTGAACTCTCCCGGGTTTTGGGCTCACCTGGGCTCCCGCTGTTTTTGAACTCTCCCGGGTTTTGGCACTATCCTGGGCTCCCGCTGTTTTTGAACTCTCCCGGGTTTTGACACTATCCTGGGCTCCCGCTGTTTTTGAACTCTCCCGGGTTTTGACGCTATCCTGGGCTCCCGCTGTTTTTGAACTCTCCCGGGTTTTGGCACTATCCTGGGCTCCCGCTGTTTTTGAACTCTCCCGGGTTTTGGGCTCACCTGGGCTCCCGCTGTTTTTGAACTCTCCCGGGTTTTGGCACTATCCTGGGCTCCCACTGTTTTTGAACTCTCCCGGGTTTTGACACTATCCTGGGCTCCCACTGTTTTTGAACTCTCCCGGGTTTTGGTGCTATCCTGGGCTCCCGCTGTTTTTGAACTCTCCCGGGTTTTGGTGCTATTCTGGGCTCCCGTTGTTTTTGAACTCTCCCGGGTTATGGTGCTCACCTGGGCTCCCGCTGTTTTTGAACTCTCCCGGGTTTTGGGCTCACCTGGGCTCCCGCTGTTTTTGAACTCTCCCGGGTTTTGGGCTCACCTGGGCTCCCGCTGTTTTTGAACTCTCCCGGGTTTTGGCGCTATCCTGGGCTCCCGCTGTTTTTGAATTCTCCCGGGTTTTGGCACTATCCTGGGCTCTCGCTGTTTTTGAACTCTCCCGGGTTTTGGCACTATCCTGGGCTCCCGCTGTTTTTGAACTCTCCCGGGTTTTGGGCTCACCTGGGCTCTCGCTGTTTTTGAATTCTCCCGGGTTTTGGCACTCACCTGGGCTCTCGCTGTTTTTGAACTCTCCCGGGTTTTGACGCTATCCTGGGCTCCCGCTGTTTTTGAACTCTCCCGGGTTTTGACGCTATCCTGGGCTCCCGCTGTTTTTGAATTCTCCCGGGTTTTGACGCTATCCTGGGCTCTCGCTGTTTTTGAATTCTCCCGGGTTTTGGCACTCACCTGGGCTCTCGCTGTTTTTGAACTCTCCCGGGTTTTGGCACTATCCTGGGCTCCCGCTGTTTTTGAACTCTCCCGGGTTTTGGCACTATCCTGGGCTCCCGCTGTTTTTGAATTCTCCCGGGTTTTGGTGCTCACCTGGGCTCCCGCTGTTTTTGAACTCTCCCGGGTTTTGGTGCTCACCTGGGCTCCCGCTGTTTTTGAACTCTCCCGGGTTTTGGTGCTCACCTGGGCTCCCACTGTTTTTGAACTCTCCCGGGTTTTGGCACTATCCTGGGCTCCCGCTGTTTTTGAACTCTCCCGGGTTTTGGTGCTCACCTGGGCTCCCGCTGCTTTTGAACTCTCCCGGGTTTTGGCACTATCCTGGGCTCCCGCTGTTTTTGAACTCTCCCGGGTTTTGGTGCTATCCTGGGCTCCCGCTGTTTTTAAACTCTCCCGGGTTTTGACGCTCACCTGGGCTCCCGCTGTTTTTGAACTCTCCCGGGTTTTGGCACTATCCTGGGCTCCCGCTGTTTTTGAACTCTCCCGGGTTTTGACGCTATCCTGGGCTCCCGCTGTTTTTGAACTCTCCCGGGTTTTGGTGCTATCCTGGGCTCCCGCTGTTTTTGAACTCTCCCGGGTTTTGGTGCTCACCTGGGCTCCCGCTGTTTTTGAACTCTCCCGGGTTTTGGGCTCACCTGGGCTCCTGCTGTTTTTGAACTCTCCCGGGTTATGGTGCTCACCTGGGCTCCCGCTGTTTTTGAACTCTCCCGGGTTTTGGCGCTCACCTGGGCTCCCGCTGTTTTTGAACTCTCCCGGGTTTTGGTGCTCACCTGGGCTCCCGCTGTTTTTGAACTCTCCCGGGTTTTGGCGCTCACCTGGGCTCCCGCTGTTTTTGAACTCTCCCGGGTTTTGGCACTATCCTGGGCTCCCGCTGTTTTTGAACTCTCCCGGGTTTTGGCACTATCCTGGGCTCCCGCTGTTTTTGAACTCTCCCGGGTTTTGGTGCTCACCTGGGCTCCCGCTGTTTTTGAACTCTCCCGGGTTTTGGCGCTCACCTGGGCTCCCGCTGTTTTTGAACTCTCCCGGGTTTTGGTGCTATCCTGGGCTCCCGCTGTTTTTGAACTCTCCCGGGTTTTGGTGCTCACCTGGGCTCCCGCTGTTTTTGAACTCTCCCGGGTTTTGGCGCTCACCTGGGCTCCCACTGTTTTTGAACTCTCCCGGGTTTTGGCACTCACCTGGGCTCCCGCTGTTTTTGAACTCTCCCGGGTTTTGGCGCTCACCTGGGCTCCCGCTGTTTTTGAACTCTCCCGGGTTTTGGCGCTCACCTGGGCTCCCGCTGTTTTTGAACTCTCCCGGGTTTTGGTGCTCACCTGGGCTCCCGCTGTTTTTGAACTCTCCCGGGTTTTGGCGCTCACCTGGGCTCCCGCTGTTTTTGAACTCTCCCGGGTTTTGACGCTATCCTGGGCTCCCGCTGTTTTTGAACTCTCCCGGGTTTTGGCGCTATCCTGGGCTCCCGCTGTTTTTGAACTCTCCCGGGTTTTGGTGCTATCCTGGGCTCCCGCTGTTTTTGAACTCTCCCGGGTTTTGGTGCTCACCTGGGCTCCCACTGTTTTTGAACTCTCCCGGGTTTTGACACTATCCTGGGCTCCCGCTGTTTTTGAACTCTCCCGGGTTTTGGTGCTCACCTGGGCTCCCGCTGTTTTTGAACTCTCCCGGGTTTTGACGCTATCCTGGGCTCCCGCTGTTTTTGAACTCTCCCGGGTTTTGGCACTATCCTGGGCTCCCGCTGTTTTTGAACTCTCCCGGGTTTTGGCGCTCACCTGGGCTCCCGCTGTTTTTGAACTCTCCCGGGTTTTGGCGCTCACCTGGGCTCCCGCTGTTTTTGAACTCTCCCGGGTTATGGTGCTCACCTGGGCTCCCGCTGTTTTTGAACTCTCCCGGGTTATGGTGCTCACCTGGGCTCCCGCTGTTTTTGAACTCTCCCGGGTTATGGTGCTATCCTGGGCTCCCGCTGTTTTTGAACTCTCCCGGGTTATGGTGCTCACCTGGGCTCCCGCTGTTTTTGAACTCTCCCGGGTTATGGTGCTCACCTGGGCTCCCGCTGTTTTTGAACTCTCCCGGGTTATGGTGCTCACCTGGGCTCCCGCTGTTTTTGAACTCTCCCGGGTTATGATGCTCACCTGGGCTCCCGCTGTTTTTGAACTCTCCCGGGTTTTGGTGCCCACCTGGGCTCCCGCTGCTTTTGAACTCTCCCAGGTTTTGGCACTATCCTGGGCTCCCGCTGTTTTTGAACTCTCCCGGGTTTTGAGCTCACCTGGGCTCTTTGAGGAAGTAACATATAGAGTGGATAAAGGGGAACCAGTGGACGTAGTGTATTTAGACTTCCAAAAGGCATTTGACAAGGTGCCACACAAAAGATTATTGCTTAAGGTAAAAAATCACGGGATTGGGGGTAATATTCTGGCATGGATAGAGGATTGGCTATCTAACAGAAAGCAAAGAGTTGGGATAAATGGTTCATTCTCAGACTGGCAATCAGTAACTAGTGGTGTTCCACAGGGGTCAGTGCTGGGTCCCCAACTCTTCACAATCTATATTAACGATTTGGAGGAAGGGACCAAGTGTAACATATCAAAATTTGCAGATGATACAAAGATGGCAGGGAAAGTAGTGAGTGAGGAGGACATAAAAAACCTGCAAGGGGACATAGACAGGCTAAGTAAGTGGGCAGAGATTTGGCAGATGGAATACAACACTGGAAAGTGTGAGGTGATGCACTTTGGCAGGAAAAATCCTAGAGCAATTTATTATCTTAATGGCAAGAAACTGGAGAGTACTGAAGTGCAAAGGGATCTGGGGGTCCTGGTGCACGAAACTCAAAAGGTTAGTATGCAGGTGCAGCAAGTGATTAAGAAGGCAAATGGAATGTTGGCTTTCATTGCTAGGGGGATAGAATATAAAAATAGGGAGGTATTGCTTCAGTTGTACAAGGTATTGGTGAGACCGCACCTGGAATACTGCATACAGTTTTGGTGTCCTTACTTAAGGAAAGACATCCTTGCTCTCGAGGCAGTGCAAAAAAGGTTCACTCGGTTAATCCCGGGGATGAGGGGGTGGTCATATGAGGAGAGGTTGGGTAGATTGGGACTCTACTCATTGGAGTTCAGAAGAATGAGAGGCGATCTTATTGAAACATATAAGATTGTGAAGGGGTTGGATCGGGTGGATGCGGGGAGGATGTTCCCGATGACGGGTGAGACGAGAACTAGGGGACATAGTCTTAGAATAAGGGGCTGCTCTTTCAAAACTGAGATGAGGAGGAACTACTTCACTCAGAGGGTGGTAGGTCCATGGAATATGCTGCCACAAAAAGCTGTAGAAGCTACAACATTAATTAAATTTAAAACAGAAATAGACAGTTTCCTAGAAGTAAAGGGCATTAAGGGTTACGGGGAGCGGGCAGGAATTTGGACATGAGTCTAGGTTCGGATCGGTCATGGCCCTGTGGGTAGTGGAGCGGGCCCAGGGACTGTGTAGCCTGATTCTGCTCCTATTTCGTGTGTGCAATTCTGTTAGATGCAGGAGATGGTTCTGTGATAGATAGTAGATTGGCGGTTAGGATCAGATCAGCCATGATCTTATTGAATGGCAGAGCAGGCTCGAGGGGCCGATTGGCCTACTCCTGCTCCTATTTCTTATGTTCCCACTGTTTTTGAACTCTCCCGGGTTTTGGCGCTCACCTGGGCTCCCGCTGCTTTTGAACTCTCCCGGGTTTTGGCACTATCCTGGGCTCCCGCTGCTTTTGAACT
The DNA here is from genome assembly GCA_030390025.1 of Squalus acanthias. Taxonomy (NCBI): domain Eukaryota; kingdom Metazoa; phylum Chordata; class Chondrichthyes; order Squaliformes; family Squalidae; genus Squalus; species Squalus acanthias. The sequence goes on from CM059438.1 coordinate 36,925,518, forward strand.
CTCCCGGGTTTTGGCACTATCCTGGGCTCCCGCTGTTTTTGAACTCTCCCGGGTTTTGGCGCTCACCTGGGCTCCCGCTGCTTTTGAACTCTCCCGGGTTTTGGCACTATCCTGGGCTCCCGCTGCTTTTGAACTCTCCCGGGTTTTGGCGCTATCCTGGGCTCCCGCTGTTTTTGAACTCTCCCGGGTTTTGGCACTATCCTGGGCTCCCGCTGTTTTTGAACTCTCCCGGGTTTTGGCACTCACCTGGGCTCCCACTGTTTTTGAACTCTCCCGGGTTTTGGGCTCACCTGGGCTCCCACTGTTTTTGAACTCTCCCGGGTTTTGGCGCTCACCTGGGCTCCCACTGTTTTTGAACTCTCCCGGGTTTTGGGCTCACCTGGGCTCCCACTGTTTTTGAACTCTCCCGGGTTTTGGGCTCACCTGGGCTCCCACTGTTTTTGAACTCTCCCGGGTTTTGGGCTCACCTGGGCTCCCACTGTTTTTGAACTCTCCCGGGTTTTGGGCTCACCTGGGCTCCCACTGTTTTTGAACTCTCCCTGGTTTTGGGCTCACCTGGGCTCCCACTGTTTTTGAACTCTCCCGGGTTTTGGGCTCACCTGGGCTCCCACTGTTTTTGAACTCTCCCGGGTTTTGGTGCTATCCTGGGCTCCCGCTGTTTTTGAACTCTCCCGGGTTTTGGCGCTCACCTGGGCTCCCGCTGTTTTTGAACTCTCCCGGGTTTTGGTGCTATCCTGGGCTCCCGCTGTTTTTGAACTCTCCCGGGTTTTGGCACTATCCTGGGCTCCCGCTGTTTTTGAACTCTCCCTGGTTTTGGTGCTCACCTGGGCTCCCGCTGTTTTTGAACTCTCCCGGGTTTTGGTGCTCACCTGGGCTCCCGCTGTTTTTGAACTCTCCCGGGTTTTGGTGCTCACCTGGGCTCCCGCTGTTTTTGAACTCTCCCGGGTTTTGGTGCTCACCTGGGCTCCCACTGTTTTTGAACTCTCCCGGGTTTTGCCGCTCTCGCTCTGCTTCCGTTGCTTTTGAACTCTCCCGGGTTTTTTTATGGCAATGAAAGTACAGGAAAACTGCCCCACACAAACACACTATAGCGTATTAAGATGATCTTGGAGCAGAATTTTTTAAGTGTTTCAGCTTTATTTTCTAAAATATTTCCCCGCTAGAGTAACAGAATATAGCTTTAAGTAAACGTCCTTTGATATTCATACCTACAATAAATCCTCTTTAAACTATTGTCACTTCCGTTGTGTTTAATGCAGTTGACCTACCTCGCCAATGGTTGGTTAAAAATTGTATTCTTTTGTCAATTAAAAACAGGATATTGTATCGTCTGAGTATGGTGTAGTTACAAACTGTCTTTTAGCCATCGTCAGTTTAAGAAACCCTCCCGAGGTTCCCTTTCGACTCCAGGCACCGAGTCAACATCCAGGCTCAGTTGGGGCTGTACCGCGCACCGCCTCTGTCAGTGTCACCTGCAACAGCAAGGAGTCAACAGGAGAAGGTTCAGGAGGAATATCCTCATGTGGACTGAGATCATACCATTCTCGCCGTGTGTGCTCCAGTTTAATGTCAATGTCGCTGGGTCCGATCACTCCCAGCCCGTGTATGTGTAACACGCTCAGGGTGGACGGTTATCCTGTCCCCTGTCTTTCTTTGCTTGAAACCAATACACTCGGAGCGGAATACTTCATTGCCAGCAGATTCGTGCGGATCACCGTTTATGTATTTCTACAGTCGTTCATCGGCTCCACGCGAAAGACGGCTCGCTGTTTTCCAAACTTCAAGTAGGAGACCGGCTCAAAAGAATCCAATGTTAGTTTCTTTCTAAATTCGGGGTTTTGCGCCCTGAACCATTCTTCGACCCTGGGTCCACGGGGAACCCCAGCTTCGCCTCTCCACCGCAATTCCCGAGACCACGATCGCCTCCCGGATCTCCCAACTGCCCGTCTCACATCAAGTTCTGGATGAGCCCAAACTTCCTCCAGCTTAAGGTTGACCAGACCGAAATCCCCTCCAGCCGCCACCCATTCTGTGGGTCCGACAGGGAGCGACAGGGAGTTGGACGCACTTTTAGCTGGGTGCTCATCCCGGCTGACTCATGCCAAGAATTTACAGAAATCCTGCTACTTATTCATGTCTACATATCTAACCAATGACAATAAAGAAGGCAGTGTGCATATATGAAGGAGCAGTAAGCCTTGAGGAGGACCTCTGCTCTAAACAACGGAATTATTCCGTTCAAAGTGTATCGCTTGTTATTTATTTAAAAAATCGTTATTGGTTCAACTGCCCTTCAACTGCAGGTCAAGAGCTGCTGGTCTTGTTTTGGGGTTCGAGTCTTTTAAGGGGTAAAGCGTGCAGGTTCTGAGTGGTGGGAATGCGGACAGTCCGTGGTCCTGAAACGGTCGATTTAGATCGGCAGCGAACTATTCCGCTGTAATCCTTAGTTCACACAATTGGCCATCACAGCACAGGATATGGAGTTAATGTATAGTGTGCGTGCTGTAAATGTATAATGTATGCACAGTACACAATGTATTTAGCGTATATTGTAGTTAATGTATAATATTGCACAGTGCAGTTAATGTATAGTGTGGTTAAGATATAGTGTAGTTAATGTAGAAACTAAACACTATAAATTAACTGGAATACATGTATAGTTTATAGTGCAGTTAATATATAATGTTAGTGCAACTTGTATATATAGTGGAGTTGATGTATAGTGCAGTTAATGTATATATAGCTAATGTATAAGGACATTTATAGTGTAATGTTTAGTTCCATTATAGTGTAGCTAATGTATCTATAGTGTGTAGTGTAGTTAATATGTAGTTCATATATAGTGTAATTAATGTATAGAATGTAGTATATAATATACTTAATATATACAGTCCTTGCAACTACTGTTTCTCTTAACTTAGATTTGTGAGATTCAACTTTATTTTATTAACTCGAGCATCGCCGCACTGTGAACGGCCCCGTTATCCATAACTGACTATATCTGCGTTATAGAAACATGATCCAATCGACATGCTCGCAGTGAAACCCAACACTCAAGGGGGCGGCGGACAGAGTGAAGCCTCCTCTTGACTGTGCTCCGTTTCTGATGGAGCAGGCCAGACAGGAATTCGGTCCCAGACGCCGAGGTGGGCTGGCTGGTGTTCTGGAGCAAGGGGCGATGCGAGAGAACACGTTAGAACGATCCTGAAGAGCGGGTTGCTGGAACATCGCATTTGCGCTCAAACAGAAACGGTGGATTCTACAAAGAGAAACAGGATAAATCTCCATGGGGGACCTAAGGAACCATAGCAGGACCTTTGGAGAAGGTGAAGATGTGAGGACGGAGCTGACCCTGCGGGCGGTCACTGGCTGCCTGCTTTTCCTTCTCATCCTCTCCACCCTCCTGGGCAACACTCTGGTCTGCCTGGCTGTTATTAAGTTCAGACACCTGCGGTCGAAAGTCACCAACTTTTTCGTCATCTCGCTGGCGGTGTCCGACCTTTTCGTGGCCGTGCTGGTGATGCCCTGGAAAGCCCTGAGCGAGGTGGCTGGATACTGGCTTTTCGGCTCCTTCTGTGACACCTGGGTCGCGTTTGACATTATGTGCTCGACAGCCTCCATCCTCAACCTGTGCATCATCAGCCTGGACAGGTACTGGGCCATCGCAAGCCCCTTCAGATACGAGCGCAAGATGACCCAGAGGGTGGCTTTCGTGATGATCGGGGTGGCCTGGACACTATCCATCCTCATCTCCTTCATCCCCGTGCAACTCAACTGGCACAAAACAGAGGCGGACTTGCTGCAAGAGTTGGAGGGCAAGGGCAGCAACAGGACGGGGAACTGTGACTCCAGCCTGAACAGGACTTATGCAATCTCCTCCTCCCTCATCAGCTTCTACATCCCGGTGGCCATCATGATCGGCACCTACACGCGGATCTACCGCATCGCCCAGACCCAGATCCGCAGGATCTCGTCCTTAGAGAGGGCGGCGGAACACGCCCAGAACTGCCAGGACCACACGGCCGACTGCCCGCACGAAGCGGCACTGAAGACCTCCTTCAAGAAGGAGACCAAGGTGCTCAAGACTCTCTCTATAATAATGGGGGTCTTCGTCTTTTGCTGGCTCCCCTTCTTCGTGCTGAACTGCATGGTGCCCTTCTGTGACCTGCACCTGTACCAAGCCGGGGAGCCTCCCTGCGTCAGCGAAATCACCTTCAACATCTTCGTCTGGTTCGGCTGGGCCAACTCGTCCCTCAACCCGGTCATCTACGCCTTCAACGCCGATTTCAGGAAGGCTTTCACCACCATCCTGGGCTGCGCTCGTTTCTGCCCCAGCACCGCGGTGGAGGCTGTCAACTTCAGCAACGAGCTGGTCTCCTACCATCACGACACCACCCTTCAGAAGGACGCCACGGCAGCTGTTGTCAATGCCACCAGCCTCCCCAACCAGCTTCCCCACTCGCTCACCCAGCCCGAGGAACACGAGGTCCCCTTCGACAAGGTCTCCAACATTTCCTCAGCTCAGAGCCCCGGGGAGCACAGGAACCTGCTGCTCCCGGGCGGGGTCCAGTACGAGTGCGAGGCAGAGATCAGCCTCGACACCATCACCGCCCATTACCGCTGAGGGCGATCCATGGACCCAGCCGGCAGCCACAATCGCCACCTTTACTCAAACATCTGCAGGTGTGTGACACCCACCAGGCACATAAATCATCCGTTTGAGTCTAATGGTCACACTACAGACTAGGTATGGGTGTGAACCATTGTGGTGTCCAAGCAATGCGTTTAAAGCTTCGCACCAGTATCCTGCAGTTATTGGTGCGGATGCAGCCTGAGTCCAATCAGGAATGAGACTTCCTCCTCCTGGACAAGGGATTTACACAAAACTGATGTTCACCCAGTTGACCCTCTTACTTCAACTGTACGTGTAAATTCATTCACACTGTCAAGTTCAGTAAATGTCCTCAGTAAATACCTCTAGTAATGTGGCCAGCACTAGGATTTTAACCATTATCTATCTGTCTATAGTATATATGTAATAGCTTTTGTGGCCATGGTGTACTTCACAACTGTATCGAACATTTTAGTGACAGTAATGTGGTTGTGAAATGTTCATCAATTTTCTTCTTCCTCATTGGTTAAGTGTCTTTTCCCCTCATTGGTAAAGTTTCTGTTTTCTCCTTTCTAATTGGTTGTCTATTTTCAATATTCACCAATCATTGCACAATACTTTGCTGCCTCTACAAAAAATATCTGCCTAATAACATTGCAGCAAAAAAATCTTTTGAGATACAGTTACCATGTTTATTCTTCAGCCACCCCACGAGAACTCAAAACTTCATCACTTATTGGCTTTCATTCATGATAAAGTCAATAATTCAGCAAAAAAATCTCAAACACACCTCGAAACTTCCTCATACCATTTTCGAATCACTGTGCCACCTCTTCATTTAAAATCAACAGCCTTGACTTTGATTATATATACTTGGAAATGAATAATGTGCAGGGCTATGGGGAAAGAACAGGGGAGTGGGACTAGTTGGATAGCTCTTTCAAAGAGCTGGCGCAGATATAATGGGCCAAATGGCCTCCTTCTGTGCTGTATGATTCTATGATTCTCTCATTAGCAGACAGCACAGCCCACACCCACATTCCTTTATTCCACAGCTCGGCCCAACTTATTCCGATGTATTGAGTATGCAGTAAATCAAAAATATGGTTTACTGATGACAGTATCCGTCCTAAGCAAATTCTGGTCACTCCATGTCCTCCCACTTGTTCCTTCCTGGGCTTGCTGTTTTGTGCTGGTTCCAACCACTCCCTGCTTACTCCTTCTTATGGTTCTGATCCTAGCTCCCCAAGCTCTGGGCCTGCCTTCTGCAGTTCTGGTCCCATTGAAAGAGACTGGTGGAGGAAATGAAAGCAATTGAAGATCACTGAAGGAAAAAGACACGGTGGGCAGAAAACACTGGAGTAACAGACAAACCAACAGGAGCAAAGAGAGTTACAGGGAGAAAACACACAGCATCTGAGGCAGATTAACCAAGAGACAAGGGGATAGTAACAGAGGGAAGAAAAAACAAAAAAGAGAGCAACAGGCACAATAAGAGAGTAATTGAGGAAAAGACAGGATGGCCAAAAGTAACATAGAAAAAAGGAGCCACATTGACATGGGAAGCGTTTCCGAGCAGCTGTTCCAGACAGCCTCAAAATCTTGATACAGTAGTGTCTACTGGCGGTCTCCAAGATGAAGATCGGCAGTGGCTGTGAAGTCTGGAGTCAATTATCTGCTCACAATGTCTTTCCATTTAAAGCCAATGCTCAAGCACTGTCTGTGGGCATGTGGTCTAAATAGGTTCCTGGGTCAATTAGAGGCCCCATGTTGTTGGAAGTTTGTCTAGATTGTCAGCTTGTCTCCACCCCTGTCCCATTATTTCAAGCTCAGAAAAAAACAGCTGGAAATAACTTTTATTTTTTCCGCATATTTTCTGAGTTTTTCGAAGATTGTATAAAACACCAACAAATCCCAAATGAACAATTGTGACAACTGGAGTGTGACACCTGGAATGCTCCCAAAACGTTTATATAAAATCAATACATTTAATATGTTATAACAACAGAAAACGCTGGAAAAACTCAGCAGGCCAGGCAGCATCTGTGGAGAGAGAAACAGAGTTAACGTTTCAGGTCGAAGACCTTTCGTCAGACGAAGGGTCTTCGACCTGAAACGTTAACTCTGTTTCTCTCTCCACGGATGCTGCCTGGCCTGCTGAGTTTTTCCAGCGTTTTCTGTTGTTATTTTGGATTTCCAGCATCCGCAGTATTTTGCTATTACAATGTTTACTGGTTTTCACTCCCCCACCCCAATTGTCAGTACTTCTTTCTGCCTTTTTTTTCAGTTGTGCTATCTTTGATTCTTTTCAGTGCTTTCTTTCAAAAACAAAGTAAAACATGGGTCAAATGTTTTAATTTGAGGTCACCTCACTAGGTTGGAAGTGTTCAGCCTAAAGAAACAGATCAGCAACTATCAATGATCTTGTAATTTTTCTATTACTTTGGAGGAAGCTCAGAAGTATCATCCAGATTATTAACAGTCAAATAAATTATTAGAAAATAATCAAATGTAAAGAAAGAATATTAGGTTTCTTTGGTGGGAACACAAACACTAATGTCTACATTTTTCAATCGTAGGGCGGGAGAGAGGCTGAGGAACGGGGTTATCAGTTCAACCTGAAAACTGGAAAACCAAAATACCACACACTGACGTAAAAACACGTGTGAGCCTTCAGCTGCTACCTGGCATTTCTTAAAAGTCCAAAATTAAATTTAAGCTGATCTGAAGAATTTACAGGGCTGGATATTCCACTTTGCAGAATGAGGGACTTTTCTCTGATGTGGTGGGCATCTGACTGCCACAAAGATGGCCGGGCCCGTGATCCCCCCTCAGCATGATCAGTTTTCCAGCTTCAGGTTCATGTACATCATTTTGGCAGGTTGGCCCTTGCAGGGAATCCACCTGACTGGGTGGGGGAGGGAGAGGCGGGTAGATTGTCTGCAGCAAGCCTGAGAAACCTGGGCCAGTGTAGCATTACCTGCTCTGAAAAAAAATGTGTACGTTTTAAAATTTGGTGCCATAGCGTGTGCTTGACTACATAGGCCATCTGAGATTTAAAATTCTATTCCTCCTTACACTATCAATAGCAACGCTGAATGGCAGGGCATATTGTACCACCTCTGCCACTTCCAGCAGGATATCTTGGAAGTGTCAGAGGTCAGCATGGAATTGGTGGAGTGGCTTAGAAACAATTTCCCTGGAGTTATGCTGGCTCCCTGGTATTACTGCAGTGGAAAATGTAGCTCAAGAGTGTCCAATTCCCCCTAATAAAAATGTTGAACTCCGTACTACAGTGCTGATCCGAGCATTGAGAGCAAATAAAGTACTACTGTAAATGTATAGTGCCCTGCCAGCAGGCAGTGCTTTTATACTGCTCATCTCATGAAAAGATTGGGAAAACAATGAACTCTTATAATAACATTTTATTTGCACCCAGTGCTGAGCTCAGTGATGAAGTAAGGGAAATGCTGGGCTCAGTATTCCCACAGTAAAGGTGAATCATTTTCCAGCATCGTAATGCCCTGATTAGTGTGGAGATCCAGTGGTGGCTGCATTCAGGGAAAGCAGTTAGAAGATTAAAGAATTAAATAACTCCTGCAGATAAGCTTCAATTTAATTGTGGGCCTCAGGAGATGTCAGCTATTCTGGAAAAGCTCACAAGAATTGTTTTGTTTTAAAAAGTATTTCACGTTTACATGGCCTGAGCTTTTGAGTGGATGTGATTTTGACGAAAAAAACCATTATGATAGCATTGTGACATAACTAGAATCAGTGAGAGCGATGATATATGTAAAATAGCTGAGAAATTGTCAATTTTTCAACTAGAATATTCATAATGCAGTGCATATTCTACATTTTCGATAAGGTGGAACACTGAAATGAGGAACAGTCAATTATATTACTCTGTAAGACGTCTATGTCCTAAATCCCAGATTTGTTTCTTTGGAAGTCTGTAACATGTATAAAAATAAGGATTCCCTTCAGTCTGTAGTTTTCGATTAAATTGTACACAATGAACACTTCGGTGGCAGGTTAACAATTTTGACCTTTACAAATGCAAATCTAGTCTAACGTACCATGTTCACAGAATAATAATCTGGACAGTCTAAACACCCTTCATTTATTTTTCTGCCCATTCCTTGCGAGTATCAGTAAATCTGCTGTTGCGTTGTTCGTGGATTTGGCCGTCATTATGAATACTGAAGCAATATTACACAAGGCAAACATGCAAGATGCAGGTCTCACGGGTAGAATATTTGTAATTCTATTCACTTACCATTACAAAAAAACTGTGTAGGATGCAAATAATCTTTTATTCTCAGTTTATTTATATCACACAATATTGCTCCACATCCCACAGTGGATTTGCAGTATTTGCTGAAGAAGAAATAATTTTAATCTATTTGTTTCTTCTTCCCTTCTCTCTACTCAAAGCCTTTTTTCTCAATTATTTATGGGATTATAATATTTTTTTCTTTCATGGGGGTCTGTATTTCTTGTTGAAGCTGCTGTTGGTGGAGCAGGGAGATTGTCCCATTGTCGAGGGGTTCATTCCCCACGATACGGGCCTGGCTGACTGACTCACTCCATCTCCAATATCTCAGCACAGCATCAAAGCATCACTTAAGCAGCCCCTTCTGGCACAAGTATGAGTCCCTCTCACTGAGAGAAAAAAGCCTCATCCCAAACACTCCATTTAGCTCAGAATATTCAATGGTTTAAATGGCATAAAACCCTGGAAAGAATATTTTCTTTTTTCTACCACTTAAACCTAACTATTGCTGCTTGTAAATTAAAAAAATGAAACCTTTTTATTTGTGATTTTTTTTCTACCTCTTGTAACTCACCATTGTTGTCTGTAAATTTTCTGCCTGGTTATCATTTGACATAAATTGTTGTGGGGAGCTCCTTACATGTCCCTGAGGAGCCAGGCGAAACCTACAACTGCCTGCATCCATTTCGCTACGCACCAGGGCTTTCATTTTAAACAACCGCCTGTTTTGAAAGAAAGTAAGACTTGCATTTATATAGCGCCTTTCACAACCTCGGGACGCCCCAAAGTGCTTTACAGCCAATGAAGTTCTTTTAAAGTGTAGTTACTGTTGTAACGTAGGAAATACCTGTGTTCTACTTCTCTCCATGTGTCAGTTGTAGCACTCTCGCCTGAGTCAGAAGGTTGTGGGTTCAAGTCCCACTCCAGGGACTTGAGCACAAAAATCTAGGCTGACACTCCAAGGGCTGCACTGTCGGAGGTGCCGTCTTTCGGATGAGACGTTAAACCAAGGCTCTGCCTGCCCTCTCAAGTGGATGTAAAAGATCATGGCACTATTTTGAAGAAGAGCAGGGGAGTTGTCCTGGCCAATATTTATCCCTCAATCAATATCACAAAAATCAGATTATCTGGTCATTATCATTTGTGGGAGCTTGCGGTGCACAAATTGGCTGCCGCATTTCCTACATTACAACAATGACTACACTGCAAAAGTACTTCATTGGCTTTGGGGCATCATGAAGTCATGAAAGGCACTATATAAATGCAAGTTTCTTTTTTTTCTTTATCTTCCCAACACCAAAGTAGATTTCCTGCTGATTAATGGATAGCTGGCCTTACAGGCAGCAAATGTTTTGCTCCTGGCACAAAGTGCAAATAAGTGGAGCAAAGTGCTCTGATAATGTGTTGAGACTGTAAGAGCAGCTGGTTACTATTAAGTCAGTCTACAGTTTGCAAGCATTCCGCTCAGCTCCACTCACAGGCACTTTGATCCAAATTCTAAGTTTAAATAATGTTGATAAATTTGCCGATCTTAAGAGCAGGTTTACAGTAACCGGCTGGAAACTTGCTTCAGTGTTAGGTGGGCAGAGAGAGCACAACACTGGTACTTTAAAACAGGCTGATTAAGATTAAAATGCAAGTATAAGGAGAGACTGAGAACAGAAATGCACTGGACTTGACCCACATCTGCAAAAAAAGAATATTCCCTGCAATTTTCACCATTTTCCCCACAACTGTCACATGATTCTTGGTGATCTTGCTGCGTCAAATCACCTGCCTTACTTATGAGAAATTGTCTTTTAAATCTGAAATCAGGTTAACCTGACTCTAGAGGGAAGCAGAATGACAGTTACTCTTCCAGAGATTTTCCACCTGCTTTGTTCTGGAGTCAGGGCCTGAGAGGACAGAGAAAAATAAATCCTGCCACTTAAAAGAAACGGCAAGGCAAATTTTCCAGGGTGCCCCAATAAGATGACTGTTGAGAAGTCTATTACTGTCACTTTGTGACTTGATGTGATCTACATCTCTTCACTCTTCCCATACATTTAAATGCATTAGTGACCTGGACTTTAACAAATGAATAGAAATCTATTCCGATCTGCAAATGTTAACTTGCAATTTGCAAAAAATGTGGAACTTTTTATAAAATTTGCCATTCTGGCTTTATAGTATATTTAACATCATAATTAAGCTAAGGCAATTAAATGGAAATGGCATCTAGTTTAAATTTTTTCTCCAATGTTTTGGTGAGCTCGTCGAGGTGAGAGGTTAACACAATCAATGGGACACTGTCCCCATGTCAACACCAAGCGCTCCCAGGTAAGGTACTTCATAGCTAGCGGCACAGTAAAACGGTTCCCTCTCCTCAGGTACTGTCCCCCTCTCCTTTAAAACTGCTGTCATCACCCCTCTCCTCAAAAAAACAACCCTTGACCCCTCCATCCTTGCAACTACTGCCCCATCTCCAACCTCCCTTTCCTCTCCAAAGTCCTTGAACGTGTTGTCGCCTCCCAAATCCGTGCCCATCTTTCCCACAACTCCATGTTTGAATCCCTCCAATTCAGTTTCTGCCACTGCCAATGTACCGAAACAGATCTCATCAAGTCACAAATGACATCCTTTGTGACAGTGACAAAGGTAAACTATGCCTCCTTGTCCTTCTCGACCTTTCTGCAGCCTTAGACACGGTTGACCACTCCATCCTCCTCCAATGCCTCTTCACCATTGTCCAGCTGGGCGGGCTGCACTCGCCTGGTTCCATTCTTATCTATCTAATTGTAGCCAGAAAATCACTTGCAATGGCTTCTCTTCCTGATCCCGCATCGTTACCCCTGGGATCCCCCAAGGTTCTATCCCTGGCCCCCTCCTATTTCTCATCTACATGCTGCCCCTTGGCGACATCATCCGAAAACACGGCGTCAGTTTCCACATGTATGCTGACGACATCCAGCTCTACCTCACCACCACCTCTCTTGACCCCTCCATGGTCTTTAAATTGTCAGACTGCTTGTCCGACATCCAGTACTGGATGAGCAGAAATTTTCTCCAATTAAATATTGGGAAGACCGAAGACATTGGCCGTGATTTTGCCGGTGCTCAGAGGGCGGGTTCGGAGGCAGGTCAGCTGTTAAATTTGAAATGATTGATGGCGGGTTGTGAACCCACCGCGAACCTGCCTCCATGTAAGTTTCCAAAGTGTCGGGTCTGCGATTTCAGAACAGACCCGCCACCAAGCGGCGGAGGAGGCATTTAAGATACTTAACTGTTTGTAAGTGCTTGTTACCTGCTATTTTGCCAGCCTTTTTCTATTTTGCCACATTTTCAACGGGTTTCACGTTGTTCGCAGATCACGTCAGGTAAGTATGTCGGGAGTTCCAACGAGCTGAATAGTTCACAGCTGCAACTGCAGTATAAAAGCTAAACTCTCACATCTGTTCACTAACAAATGTCAGAGGTTGCTGATTTCAGGATTTGGAAGACACATTTGATATGTATTGAAGCTGTAAGTGTATGTTGTAAACTCTATGGCCCAGAAATTCGCCTCTCCGGCTTGCCGCGGGGGTAAGGATCGCGAGCGCACTTACCTACCGCGCCTGCCGTTGTGTTTTGGGCCCATGGGAACTTCAGCTCCTGGGCCTGCTCCAAGTGCCGGCACGCAGTGCGTGCGTGTCCCAGGGGCGCAGTTAGTGCGATGCGTCCCCTGGGAGACCTGTCAAATCTGTGAATTGAAATCGGCCCCAAAAGAACAGCTAAACTTAAAATAATTTTTTTTTAAAACCATCACATTTATAAAATAACTATAGTTAAATAAATTAACCACTTTAAACAAAAATTAAATTTTTGAAAAAATTAAAATACTTTTTAAAAGTGATAAAAATAGACTTACCTTTCTTTAAAGTATCTAAAAAAGATAAACCTGTTGAAATGTTTTTAAAATTATACTTAATTAACCACTTACCTTGTTGAAAACGGGTCTTGCGCCTCCTTTTTAATAGCGTAGGTTCTTCACTACTTACCCTCGCGTAGAAACCTGAAAAAAAATTAAGTTTGCTGCGTGCGTGCAGCCTCTACCACGCACGCGGTTCACCTAGGAACCGCCCCCTTCACCATACCGGAAGTTCCGGTTTCCTGCGCATGCGCAGTGCATGCAGGAAACCGGCACTTCGGGACGCTTTACGGGTGAGTACGGACTGTGTACTCACCCGGGAAGGGCCAAATTTTTGGCCCTATATGCCCTGTCACCTCCTTGGAATAACCTCTCTCCCCATTGACTGACTGCTTCTAAGATCTCATCCTCAACTGCCATATATAACAGCAGAATGGGAACAATTTATACTGTCATCCTGGTCCTCAGAATCTGAAGAGGATAAGCTGTAGCAGCAGCAGAACCAGGCACACCAGCATCACCAACAACAAGAGTGCCAACCATCTCCTCAACCATCTAATGCTGCACAGGGCAGAGGTTGTCAGCGCAGGGCTCCACCGTGCCGCAGGAGATACCCCCAAAACAGGGTTTACAGGCAGAGGATGAACTTCCTCAACATGACTGAGCAGCAGTGCCAAAGGAGGCTGAGACTTTGATGAGAGGTAGTCGCAGACATCTGCACAATGCTGCACCAAGACTTGCAGCCCAGAGGAGCGGGTGGACACGCCTTACCAGTGGCTGTCAAAGTCACCACCGCCCTCAACTTCTTTGTGTCAGGGTCCTTCCGGGGATCATCTGCAGACATCAGTGGCCTCTCCCAGTCGGGAGAGTAAAGACATGCGTTAGACATGTGATATGTAGATTGCAGACACATCCCATTGTGCACATGATGAGCATTCAATTTCTATTGACATCAGATCCCATATGAGTCACTCATGAATGCCAAATAAGATGGATGGAAAATAATTCTGTCTCTGTCACCAGGCTGTTCTACTGAGCCCCTCTCTCCGTCCCCCACTTCAAGCTGGTCAACTGCTCCTGCAATGTCGAGAGCTGTCTCCTCAGCGTGGGTGAGCTGAGCCAATGATGGTGGTCCTCTTCCTGTTCTCTCCCTCTCACTCTTATTGTGGGCTTTCTTTTCCTGCAATGAGGGAAAGAAGTGCAGTTTTAGTGAGAGTGATGGAATGAGTGTAGAGAATGGATAAGATAGATGTTTAGATGGAGACTATGATGGAGTGGGGTGCCAATACTAAGTTTCCTCCTTTTCAGTTGTTAGTTGTTGTTATTGCATAACATTGAGGGTGAGTGTAACGGGTGTATAGTAAGATGGGGATGTGATTCTGTACATAGGGAGAGAGGGATGGGTGATGCTGCAAGGGATGTTGGGGTGAGTTAGGATGTGCAGGAGTAGGGTTGGCAATGCAGAGTAATGGGGATGTGATGACAGGCACAGCAGAATGAAGGTAAGTGTACTTTTATACTCACTTTTCCAGAACGCAGGAGACCATTGAACCTCTTCCTACATTGGACCCAGGTGCGAGTAAACACATTTACCTCCTCAGCTATTTGCAGCCAGGCTGCCTTTGTCTGCTGAGGAGGTTTCCTTCTTCCATCCCCTGGGAATAGTACCTCCCTGCATCCTCTGACTCCCTCCACAAGAACATGGAGGGAGCCGTTGTTGAAGCGGGGAGCAGCCTTTGGTCTCTCTGTAGTCATCATTCAAAGCCCCAGCACTCAGGAGCTGCAAAACCGAAGTGAGAGCTAATGTGGACACGGCCCCCTTAAATACACCGGCTGCAAACTCGTCATCAGAGGAGCTCAGCAGACCCGCACCTTGTGATCAGGCCAGGTAACGCGCACAGCGGGCTTAACAAGCCCAATCAACGGAAAATTAATTGCGCAGAGCGGCTGGAGCTGGGAGCGGGACCGGAACCCGCCAACTGCCTCTCCCGCCGCGAATACGCCTCCGCTGGGAAAATCCAGCCCATTGTCTTTGGTCCCCGCCACGAACTCCGTTCCCTAGCCACTGACTCCATCCCTCTGCCTAACATCTGTATGAGGCTGAACCACACTGTTTGCAACCTTGGTGTCATATTTGACCCAAAATGAGCTTCCGACCACATATCCGCAGCATAACTAAAACCGCTTATTTCCACCTCCGTAACATTGCCCGTCTCCATCCCTGCCTCACCTCATCTGCTGCTGAAACCCTCATCCATGCCTTTGTTACCTCTAGACTTGACTATTCCAATGCACTCCTGGCTGGCCTCCCACATTCCACCCTACGTAAACTTGAGGTCATCCAAAATTCGGCTGCCCGTGTCCTAACACGCACCAAGTCCCATTCACCCATCACCCCTGTGCTCGTTGACCTACATTGGCTCCCGGTTAAGCAATGCCTCGATTTCAAAATTCTCATCCTTGTGTTCAAATCCGTCCATGGCCTCGCCCCTCCTTATTTCTGTAATCTCCTTCAGCCCCACAACCCCCTGAGAGATCTGCACTCCTCTAATTCTGCCCTCTTGAGCATCCCTGATTATAATCGTTCAACCATTGGTGGCCGTGCCTTCAGCTGCCTCAGCCCTAAGCTCTGGAACTCCCTCCCTAAACCTCTCCGCCTCTCTACTTCTCTTTCCTCCTTTAAGATGCTCCTTAAAACCTACCTCTTTGACCAAGCTTTTGGTCATCTGCCTTAATTTCTTCTTATATGGCTCGGTGTCAAATTTTTGTCTTATAACATTCCTGTGAAGCGCCTTGGGACATTTTACTACGTTAAAGGCGTTACATAAATACAAGTTGTTGTTTTTGTTGTCCCTAGAAATATACTTACCTTCAGTTTCAAAAGAACACCCAGTACTGCACCAATATGACATTTCATTTACATAAGAACATAAGAACATAAGAAAATGGAGCAGGAGTAGGCCATTCGGCCCCTCGAGCCTGCTCCGCCATTCAATAAGATCATGGCTGATCTGATCTTCGCCTCAACTCCACTTTCCTGCCCGCTCCCCATAACCCTTGATTCCCCTGTTTTTCAAAAATCTGTCTATCTCCGCCTTGAATATATTCACTGACTCAGCCTCCACAGCTCTCTGGGGTAGAGAATTCCAAAGATTCACGACCCTCTGAGAGAAGAAATTCCTCCTCATCTCCGTTTTAAATGGGCGACCCCTTATTCTGAAACCATGCCCCCTAGTTCTAGATTCCCCCACGAGGGGAAACATCCTCCCTGCATCTACCCTGTCAAGCCCCCTCAGAATCTTATATGTTTCAATAAGATCACTTCTCATTCTTCTAAACTCCAATGAGTATAGGCCCAACCTGCTCAACCTTTCCTCATAAGACAACCCCTTCAACTCAGGAATCAACCTAGTGTGGTAGGGGGTGGTAATGGGGTCAGCCTTCACTTTCTGACTCAGTGAGCGGTTCGAATCGCTCCCACACCCCTCTGGTTCCTAGACTTTGGACTTATTTAGGGGTTGCGAACAAAAATGCAATAGACAACAGGTTCTGATGAAAGAATTTTTACTTTATTAAAAGAAAAAGGTAACAAACTTAAAACACACTTAATACTTAAACACAGATTGGGGAGCACACAGTACAGACGAGGGAGAATGACAATATACCAAACAAAAACCTTATCCCTCCCAAAGATCCCACTATCTAGCTAAGCTTTTGGTTTTAGGAGATCAGGGATAATGCTCACCAACGAATCCTTGGCAGGATTTTAGAGTCTTTTGTTTAAAAGATTTCGTAAGGCCCTTGTTGCTGCGAGGTGTCCGATGTCACTGAGGCAGTTGCTCTGGTTTCTTCTTGTGTGCTGGTCTGTTTGCTGGCCTTCCTCCTCGTGGCTTGTAGTGGGTTTTGCTGGAGCAGGGAGAGAGCTGTGTCAGCGTAGTCAGCGAGTCCAAAAAAGAAAGAAGTTATGGGACAGGCTTTCCCATACTGTCTTTTTTTTTCGCGCCCAAAAACCCCTTACTAAAACGTTTCCTTTAGGTTGCAAATGAGCCATTGTCTAGTTTTGGCGGGCTTGCCAGTTCCGATGGCTTTAGCTCAGTGTTAAACATGTCTTGATCGTTTTCCGATTTAAACACAGCTTTATCTACGCGCCAAATCTCAACCCTATTGTCCTAGGTCTATTGGCGGGCTTTTAAATCTGTTCTGTGGATACCTGGTTGATTGGTTTTTGATGAAGTACTAAATGTTTTATTGATTTCAGGCTTCTGGTATCCTGTTTGGGCCTGGGAATTTCAAAAGGGGGTCTTGGATTATTCATATTTCGATGTGTGTGTGAGGCTTTTGGGTTTGTCTCTTCCTCCTTGGTAGGATTGCAGTGTAAACAATTCCCAGACAGCTTGATTGGGCCCCAAAACCCAAAGCTGTCCACTGCCTGGCCACGCCCCTCTGCAGCCTGTCTTGTGTCTGTGAAAGGTGTCTTTCCCAACAGTAAGATTCAAAAGTCATTTTCCTCAGGGTTTTTCTTCCCTGATCTTTAAAATGTCCAAAACTGAGGTTTTTACATCAAATCACTTCACTTAGGTCCCATCATCCCAAGTTTGTATGAAAGGTCCAAAAATCACTCCCTTTAGGGCTCTGTTCGAGTTTCTGGTGGATTTTGCGAAGTCTACAGTGTACCGCAGCATTCTGTAGTCTCTTTCCATTTAAATAATATTTTGCTTTTTTATTCTTCCTACCAAAGTGGATAACCTCACATTTTCCCACATTATACTTCATCTGCCAAATTTTTGCCCACTCACTTAACCTGTCTATATCCCTTTGCAGACTCCTGTTTGTGTACTCCTCACAACTTGCTTTCCCACCTATCTTTTTTTGGTCAGCAAATTTGGCAACAGTACATTCGGTCCCTTCATCCAAGTCATTAATATAGATTGTAAATAGCTGAGGTCCCTGCACTGATCCCTGTGGCATCCCACTAGTTACAGTATGCCAACCTGAAAATGACCCATTTATTCCGACTCTCTGTTTTCTGTCAGTTAGCCAATCCTCTATCCAGTCTAATATATTACCCCGAACACCGTGAGCTCTTATCTTGTGCAGTAACCTTTTATTTTCTACACTCGCCATCCCTGTGGCCCCTCTTTGTAAGACGTCCAGTTTAAGGTCAGATAGTGATAAATTAGGGCAGCTTTCTGTTATGGGTCCACACACACCAAATTCAACTTGGATAACTATTCCAGCCAGCAGAAGAAGGAAACTTTCACCCATTCAAACAACACCTCGCCACCCAGTCGTGTATTGTAGTTCATATGTTGTGTGGAAGATGTGAGGTGTCAGGAAGTGAGGGTTGCAATAGGTCTGAGAGTGGGAGGAGCAGAGTGTGTGAGTATGAGCAGGAGGTGGTGGAGTGAAGTGTGGTGCAGCGATTGTAGGAAAGTGAAGGGAAGCAGTGGAGTGGAGTAGCATGAGTAGTGAGATTGCACAGGGTGCAGGTGTGAGGAGAGAACAGTTGAGAGGTAAAATTCTTAACTTCACAACTCTGGTGAGGTCATTGAACTTCTTTCGGCATTGCAGCCGTGCCCTGGGAGCTAAGCTCCTGGCATTAACCTCCTCAGCGACCTCTACCTACTGGCCGTGAAGGTCTTGCCTAGATGGCTTTCTGCTCCCAGGGGGAAACAGGATCTCTCTCCTCCTGTCCACCACCTGGACCAGGGCCTCCAACGCTGTATCAAAGAATCTAAGTGCCTTCTCTGGACCTCTTACAGCCAATTTT
This sequence comes from Squalus acanthias, assembly GCA_030390025.1. NCBI lineage: Eukaryota > Metazoa > Chordata > Chondrichthyes > Squaliformes > Squalidae > Squalus > Squalus acanthias. Next base: position 36,944,062 of record CM059438.1, read on the forward strand.
CTACTTGTGAAGTTACCCCGCTGTTTGCAGCCGGAGTGCAGAGGTTCTGGCTGCCTTTAAGTGATGTCAATCAAGCCCGATTTCCCATCTCCTGCAAACAGACGCGCAGCCAATGAACAGTGTGGATAGTGCTGGCTGCACGCCAGAGTCATGATAATGAGCTGTCAGCACCAATTTCTCGTAGTCCCTGTGACCATGTGAATAGGGGCGTGCTGCGGCGCCCTGTGCCTTGCACATCCATTTACGGACACCAGCGAATATCTAAGCTATGTGCTTTATTTACCAATCACTTTTTCTGAGGTATACCAATCTGCCTTTACAATGACAGTGGCCCCGATTTTAAAGGGCGAGCGGGTACAGTGCGAGCCCCGAAGTGGGCGGCGAACTCGGGGAATCCGAGGATGTGGAGGCCCGGCTGATCTTAACGGCCAGGCCTCATTGCCATAACTTTTATTGGATTCCCACTCGAACCCAGCCAGATGCACTACCTGGCTGGTGGGTGGGAGCAGAAGATCGCAGATAGGAAGCCGCAGCCGGGGACCCACGGGATCTGTCCCCGGTCCCCGCAGTTACGTAAGTGGTAAGAGGGGAAGGGGCAAAGGCAATCGGGGGAGGAGGGGGAAGCCCGGGGTAAGGGAGACCCAAGGCTTCCTTGTGAGGGCAGGAGGAGCAACCTGGCCAACAAGAAAACTTAAAGAAAAATTAAAAATGTACTTGCCTGGGCCTCCTCTGGCTCTCAATCCCCCTCCCGACACGTTTTGCCTGATGGGGAAGCTGTCACTGCTCCTCCGCTCAGGCTTCCAACTAAAATTGAAGATCAGGTCCCGATGACCTCCAAGGAGCAGGTAATATTCGGGCCCAGCGGGAGGCAGCGGGATCGGAACTGGTAAGTCGTTCCCCTCATTTTACCTGCCCCCACCCAGTTTCCTCCAGGCTGGGGGAGTTAAAATCGGGGCCAATGTTTGATAAACTTCGGTGTTTGCCAACTACTGCAATGCAATGATGCAAATCACATCAAAGGCATCACTGCATTGTAAAAAAATAATCATTGCATTGATCGCACAAGATTTCACGATGAAAATCATCTATGGCTATTCTGCTGTCAACCTCCCAGATGACTCAAAAAATGTCCCTTTAAAGGACTACTTGCATCAGTCAGAACATTAATTCTCCTTTACCATGTACATTTTTCTGTTGGATTAATTTAAGTTGCATGATTTTCTCAGATTTTATGAACGAGAAATTATTATCTTAGTCTGTAGTGTCCCTATGCTTCAGCCCCAGTCGAGCAGTGGAAGCAGCGGGAGCGGCAGACCTGCGAGGGAGCAGCGGCTGTGGGAGAAAATAAAGGTCGGTGATTTTAAGGCCCAGTCGAGCAGCGGCAGCGGCGGCAGAATTCGAGAGTGACGTCACAGTACAGAAAGTGACGCCGGCACAGGGGAAGAAGCTGATTGGTGAGTCGTTGGTGTGTGCTTTTTTTTTCTTCAATTTTAAGTTTATTTCTTTTAAGGTAGTTCATAGTTAAGGTAGTTCGGGAGAGCGAGAATCCGAGAGTTTAAATTTGAGGTAAGAGTTTTTTAATTAAAATTATGACGGGGACCTCAGTCCCGTGTGTTGCACGGCCTGCAGCATGTGGGAATTCCTAGACGCTTCTTGCAGTCAGGATGACCACATGTGCAGTAAGTGACAACGGTTTGGCCAACTTGAGATCCGGTTTTCGGAGCTCGAGCGTCAGCTGGAGGCACTGTGGTGTATCCGCGAGGCTGAGAGTTACGTGGATAGCATGTTTTTAGACGTGGTCACCCGCAGCTTAAGAAAGTGCAGTCAGAGAGGGAATGGGTGACCACCAGTCAGAAGAAGTGGGGCAGGCATGTAGTCAGGAAAGCCCCAGAGTGCATCTCACTCAACAACCGTTTTTCTGTGTTGGAAAACGGTGAAAGTGATGGTTCCTCTGGGGAGTGCAGCCAGAGCCAAGTTCACGGCACTGTGGGTGGCTCAGCTGCACAAGGGGGGAGAAGTAAGAGTGGAAGGGCAATAGTGGTAGGAGACTCAATAGTGAGGGGAGCAGACAGGCGTTTCTGCGGCTGCAGACGTGACTCCAGGATGGTATGTTGCCTCCCTGGTGCCAGGGTCAAGGATGTCACTGAACGGCTGCAGGGCATTCTGAAGGGGGAGGGCGAACAGTCAGAGGTTGTGGTTCACATTGGTACCAACGACATAGATAGAAAGAGGGATGAGGTCCTGCAACAAGAATTTAGGGAGCTAGGTAGCAGATTAAAAAGCAGGACCTCAAAGGTTGTAATCTCTGGATTACTCCCGGTGCCACGTGCTAGTGAGTATAGGTATAGGAGGATAGAGCAGATGAATGCGTGGCTAAAGAGTTGGTACAGGAGAGAGGGCTTTAGTTTCCTGGATCACTGGGTCTGTTTCTGGGGAAGGTGGGACCTGTACAAGTTGGACGGGTTGCACCTGAACCGGAACGAGACCAACATCCTTGCGGGGAGGTTTGCTAGTGCTGTTGGCGGGGTGTTTAAACTAACTTGGCAGGGGATGGGATACGGAGTGGAGCTATAGTAGGGGGTGATGCACAGCAAAATATAGAGGAAAAAACAAGTCAGACTGGAAGGCAGAGCAAATATGCAACGGCACAAGGGAGTATGGCAAGGCTGGATGGCATTTATTTTAATGCAAGGAGTCTTACGAGTAAGACAGATGAATTGAAGGTGTTGATGAACACGTGGGAGTATGATATTGTTGCTATCACAGAGACATGGTTGAGGGAGGGGCAGGACTGGCAGCTCAATATTCCGGGGTATAGAATCTTCAGGCGAGACAGAGGGGGTGTAAAAGAGGAGGGGGTGTCGCAATATTAATCAAGGAGTCAATTACTGCAGTAAGGAGGGATGATATCTTAGCAGGTTCCTCTAATGAGGCCATATGGGTAGAACTTAAAAACAAAAAGGGGGCAAGCACTTTGCTGGGAGTGTACTATAGGCCCCCAGTCAGGGGGAGATAGAAGAACAGATATGTAGGCAAATCTCAGAGAAGTGTAGAAATAATAGGGTAGTAATAGTAGGGGATTTCAACTTCCCCAAGATTAACTGGGATAGTCAGAGTGTGAGTTTGGATGATCAGCCATGATCTCATCGAATGGCGGAGCAGGCTCGAGGGGCCGAATGGCCTACTCCTGCTCCTATCTTCTATGTATCTATGTATCTATGAAAGACTTAGAGGGTGCGGAATTCTTAAAGTGCATCCAGGAGAGCTTTTTTGAGCCAGCATGTAGAAAGTCCTACAAGAGAGGGGGTGGTACTGGACCTAATTCTAGGGAATGTAGCCGGGCAAGTGGTAGAAGTGTTAGTAGGAGAGCATTTTGGTGACAGTGACCATAATTCGGTGAGATTTAAGGTAGTCATGGAAAAGGACAAAGATGGACCGGAAATAAAGGTTCTAAATTGGGGGAAGGCCGATTTTAATATGATAAGGCAGGATCTGGCCAAAGTGGACTGGGATCAGCTACTTGTAGGAAAATCCACATCAGAGCAGTGGAGTCTTTCAGAAAGGAAACAGAGAGAGTACAACGGCAACATGTTCCCGTAAAGGTCAAGGGTGCATGAAAAAACATTGGCGGGCAAAATAAAGGAAAATCCCTAGGTGTTTTATAAGTATATTAAGGGCAAGAGGATAATCAGGGAAAGAGTAGGGTCCATTAGGGACCAAAGTGGCAATCTGTGTGTAGAGCCGGAAGATGTAGGTGAGGTTTTAAATGAATATTTTGCATCTGTGTTCACTATGGAGAAGGACGATGTAGGCATAGAAATCAGGCAGGGGGATTGTGATATGCTTGAACAAATTAGCATTGAGAGGGAGGAAGTACTAGCGGTTTTAGCGGGCTTAAAAGTGGATAACTCCCCAGGCCCAGACAAGATGTATCCCAGGCTACTGTGTGAGGCAAGGGAGGAGATTGCAGGGGCTCTGACACAAATTTTCAGAACCTCTCTGGCCACAGGGGAGGTCAAAATTGAGAGGTCGCACAACACCAGGTTATAGTCCAACAGTTTTATTTGAAATCACAAGCTTTCGGAGCTATCGATTTGCTCCTTCCTCAGGTGAAGGGGAGGTGCCAGAGGACTGGAGGACAGCTAATGTAGTACCATTATTCAAGAAGGGTAGTAGGAATAAACCAGGGAATTACAGGCCAGTGAGCCTAGCATCAGTGGTAGGGAAATTATTGGAAAAAATTCTGAGGGAAAGAATTAATCTCCACTTGGAGAGGCAAGGATGAATCAAGGATAGTCAACATGGCTTTGTCAGGGGGAGATCATGTCTAACCAATTTGATTGAATTTTTCGAGGGGATGACTAGGTGTGCGGATGAGGGTAGTGCAGTTGATGTAGTCCACATGGACTTCAGTAAGGCTTTTGACAAAGTCCCGCATGGGAGACTGGTCAAAAACGTAAGAGCCCATGGGATCCAGGGCAATTTGGCACATTGGATCCAAAATTGGCTTAGTGGCAGGAGGCAGAGGGTGATGGTCGAAGGTTGTTTTTGTGACTGGAAGCCTGTGTCCAGTGGTGTACCGCAGGGATCAGTGCTGGGTCCCTTGCTGTTTGTAGTGTACATTAATGATTTAGATATGAATGTAGGAGGTATGATCAGTAAGTTCGCAGATGACACGAAAATTGGTGGAGTGGTAAATAGCGAGGAGGGAAACCTCAGGCTACAGGACGATATAGATGGGTTGGTCAGATGGGCATAACAGCGGCAAATGGAATTTAACCCTGAAAAGTGTGAGGTGATGCATTTTGGGAGGACTAACAAGGCAAGGGAATACACAATGAATGGTAGGACCCTAGGAAGGACAGACGATCAGAGGGACCTTGGTGTGCATGTACATAGATCCCTGAAGGCAGCAGGACAGGTAGATAAGGTGGTTAAGAAGGCATATCTGATACTTGCCTTCATTAGCTGAGGCATAGAATATAAAAGCAGGGAGGTTATGATGGAGCTGTACAAAATGCTAGTTAGGCCACAGCTGGAATACTGTGTGCAGTTCTGGTCGCCACACTATAGGAAGGATGTGATTGCATTAGAGAGGGTGCAGAGGAGATTCACCAGGATGTTACCTGGGCTGGAGTGTTTCAGCTATGAAGAGAGACTGGACAGGCTGGGGTTGTTTTCCTTAGAGCAGAGAAGGCTGAGGGGGGACCTGATTGAGGTGTACAAAATTATGAGGGGCATAGATAGGGTAAATAGAAAGGAACTTTTCCCCTTAGTAGAGGGGTCAATAACCAGGGGGCATAGTTTCAAGGTAAGGGGCAGGAGGTTTAGAGGGGATTTGAGGAAAAACTTTTTCACCCAGAGGGTGGTTGGAATCTGGAACTCACTGCCTGAAAGGGTGGTAGAGGCAGGAACTCTCACAACATTCAAGAAGCATTTAGATGAACACTTGAAACACCATAGCATAGAAGGCTACGGACCAAGTGCTGGAAAATGGGATTAGAGTAGATAGGGCTTGATGGCCGGCGCGGACTCGATGGGCCGAAGGGCCTCTTTCTGTGCTGTATAACTGTATGACTCGATGGGGGAAAAATCGGTCGGTTTGCGCCTCCTGTTAGCGCATTAAGAGGGCGCTAATGGGACGCAAAGCAACTAGCGCCCGTGCATGGCAATGTTTGCGCCGCTCACGAAACACTACCGCCATGATCTTCCGCGCCCGCAGATCGTGACGTCATTCGAGCGTGCAACGCCCCGGTAGCACCCCGGACCGGATATTGAGTGGCGCCCCCTGTCTTACCGCCCGCCGCTAGCAAAGACAGGTTGAGGGGAGCGTTTTGCAGTCGGGAAGGGACTGGGGGAGCGCTATTTAAAGGTGACCGCTTCCTGCCTTTTTTTGTCAGCGAAATTTTTGCACCATGCATTCTGAGTGAGAGAGAGACTGCAGGAGATATTCAAAGCTGTGTTGAGGAGTTTTGGGTACTGAGCAGCACTTTGCAGGTTCTTTTTGATTTGATCTTCCTTGCATCGATTTAGAAGAGACTGTGGGGGCTGCACTCTGAGCTCTTTTCCATGGCCTCTCCATTGTTCTTTCCAACAGATTTGATGTACAGGTCTCTCCAGGCCGAGATTCAAGGCTGCAATGAGCAGGGTGCAGATGGAGAGCAAGATCGACACTCCCCTTTAAGAACTGGCCGGTGCAAGTGTGTCTGTGTTCCATTGCTGACTGACATCACATGTGCTTCGCCAGCGCTCTGAGGTAGCGCCTCGCTCCTCGGCGTTAGCGCCTTAAGAGAGGTGTGTAGCGCCTGATTTAGCGCTCCAATCACCTCCAGGGTCGATAGAAGCCAAGTTTGCAGTCAGAGGCGATAATTAACGCCAGGCGCTAAACTTTGCGCCCGGCCGATAATTGCGCCCAAACGGGGCGATACTGAATTTCTCCCCTATGACTCTAAAAACACAGATTCTTATATAGTATTAATGCGACCACGGGGTTATGAGGCAACTGGGATAAGCCATTCAAAGATGGAAAAGATTTCATGTACTGATTTTAAATACATTAATAAATTACACAGGGCATTTCACGTTTCTAGCTAATACATTTTTCATGATGTTTTCATGATGTTTCATGACAGTAATTGCAGCATTCACTTGACTCTACGATGTTGGAATAGAGAAATGTCAGGCAACAATTTGAGATGCTGCCACTAAATTGTAACTAGATATACATTAACCATCAGTTATCACCTCCGTCCATTCAAGATTCATCGGTGGCCTGACACATTAACTAATATATAATTATACATACTCAACTATCTTTATACTTTCACAGACATTCAGAAATTTCTCTTCTTAGTAAGTTTTTGATGTTGTAGCCATTCATTTGAAATCAAAAGTGAAAATTTTATGGCACAATTAGATAAAATATGGTTTGCGTGAAAGCAGCAGCAATTGAACGTAGGCCCAATTCTTCCTTTCATTTATTAAACAGAGCTGAGGGAACAAACAGAAACTAAAGGCTCTGGATGTAATTATACAAGGCACTTTGTTGCTTATCATTCAATTTCAGCACGACAAGACAATTCCATATAGTTAAGCTGTGTAATCAACGGTTGCCTATCATTATGAGGTTAGCATTTTATGAAATTAAAATAATTTCATTGCAAACATTAAACCTCCAATGTGTTTACACTAATGGTACAAAGGTCACTGGTTGTTGGCATTGTGACAACTGTTACCAGCAAAATAAACCCAAAGCTGAATAAAATTATTGCCATGAGCTTCGGTGTCCTCAGGAATGGTTTCAAGGATGTAATTTCAAGACGGATACCTCAGCCATGGTCAGACCCCATCTGTAGTACTGCATTCAGTTTTGGACACTGGACCTCAGGAAGAATATATTGGCCTTGAAGAGGGTACAGTGCAGATTCACCGGAATTATACCATGGCTTAAAGGGTTAAATTTTGAGGAAAGGTTGCATAAACGTTACTTGTATTCCCTTAAGTTTAGAAGGTTGAAGGGTGATCTAATTGAGGTGTTTAAAATGATAAAAAAAGGATTCGAGAAAAGATTCTGGCCTAGGAATTTGTCTCGGGCAGTGGCACAAAGCGGGCAACATGGGATCGGCCGCCCGTTATACGCAGTGCCTGATATTCAGCTCCACTGCAGTCAATTGGATATCAGGCGTTGCGTATAACGCCCATTGTGCACCACTGCCCGAGACGAATTTCTAGGCCTTTAGATGTTGTTAAGATGATGACCTGTGCTTAAAAATGACCAGATCATTGATATCAATAAGGACAATCCAAGAAAATATTGTTATGTTTTATGATAAGATCTTTATAATGAGGAAAAAAGTTAGCTTTAAGTGGTCTATTTTAAAGCATAGTGTATTCTAATCATAATTGGTGCTCTTGTGTGTTCATATGCTGTGAAATAAAGCAGCTTAACAACTTGTATGTGGTCTTGTCTTATCAAGTGCTTTCTCAGTCTGCCATCAGAGAGATTGAAGAAGCTATGAAAGACATGAATGTCCACTTGCGATCACATGGGGATATTGTTGTTACACCCCTAGATTATGTAACTGTATAGTTAGATATTTTGCAGTACAGGAACACCTCTAAATGCAAGACACTCAGGCTGGAATTTTCCTTACCTTGGCGGGTCCGGTGCGGGCGGTGTCCGTGGTGGGTCGCGACCCCACTGCTGGCTCCATCCCACTGTAGAAAATGAACTTACATTAATGGGGCCTATTAAGCCCGCCCAGCGTGTTACCCGGCCCAATGAGATGGAGCGGGTCTGGTGATGTCATTCATGACGCGTTTTAAGCCAGGATCCGTAAAGGGACCATGGCCACCTTAAATTTTAAGTTTAATCTAACACAGTGGGTGTTGAATCTTTACTGTACAATAATATAATAAAAGTTATATATGAGTGACAAAGAAATATTTCAATAATAGTATCATTTTAAGTAATATGACACCATCTACAAATACGATCAAGAACATAATTAAAAAAGTACATTAATTGGGAAGTTGTTGGTGCTTTAGTCACAGATCTATAGACTTTTGTATCAGTAACTGGTACAAATAAATGATGTGTGTGTATAGGTAAGACATAAAATTAAACAGATTTTAAATGTAATTGTAAAGGGGTGGATTTACAATCTTATGCAAGTTCAGCGGAAGTGCTGCGGAATCCCTGACAAACAGTGTAAGTGGTGCTTACAATGTGTTTCTGGGATTTCTCCACTCTTCCGTTGAAGTTAACAATGGACAAGTGAGAGAACCTCCGCAGAAATTCACCCTAAAGTCTCAGACTGAAAAATTAAATTAGTTATATTCAGGGACTGAAAGCAAATTGAACCAGTGGAATGAGTGATGAGAATGAAATTATTACAGTTGATGACTTGATTTAATGTGTAACTGGACAATCACAGTATACTGTGAGAAAAACCTGACCAGAAACAACACAAAAATGTATTTAAATGATATATGTCATTTTTTGTAGTGCAGCTCAATTTACTACAATTACTGTTGAGTTGGAAGGCAACAGCCGAGAATGGCCAGTGAAAAATGTATTTCCCTCACCATTTACATCCCTTCGGGAATTTCTGAATTAATATTTACCAGTAGCTTTTCAAGTAGAACAGAATCTCCATCAGTCTGTTAGCTGATGTAATCAACATGTTTTTATTTTGGTTTGTTTTCCATGCTGTCCAGTAATCAGCTGGAGCAATGGCCACGGAACTCCCGCCTCAGGTTGACGGACGTGGTTCCCGAGCTGTGTGAATCCCGTGGCCCGCTACCACCATGGAAAATACAGCGAGGAGTACCTGGCACCGCTGTAACTGAGAACATCGACTGAAAGACACTAAACTTGTAACACTGCTGTTAAGAGTTTTGAATTTATTTTTGTAAGATCTTTTTTGTGGCCAGTTTATAGATTGGATTTTATCCAAAGAAGCTTATTAACCTTTTGGTGGAATTTTAAACCCCCCACCTAGCAGAAACCAGGCAGCGGGGCAGTTAAAATAAGGGCAGAAACCTACCCCTAGGATCCCTCCGGATTTTAGCCTGTTGGGAGTTTTAGAATTAGTTCTTCAGTATCAATTTTTTAAACCATGATCTATTCGCATTTCGAACATTATTTACTGTCTGTTTCTGATTTTTTTTTTGCTCTTTAGCCCCAGATGCCTCTCTCCTGCACCCACCTTGTCGAGAGGGTTTGCAGGTGACCTGCACCGTAAGGAGGTGTGTAAGATCGGTGTAGCTTGACGTGCCCACGGCTATTCCTCATTCCTGTGGGGAGTCTCGTATCTCATTGCTTTGTGATGCAGAACATTTAAAGCTGGTTTGCTGCAGTGTAAACAGCCACACCGTTTGTGGTAGTACAAGCAGCTCATGATGCCTTGCTGCAAAGCTGTTCCTACTGCAAGACATATTATTGCTTGGTCAAAATGGGCATTGTCAGAAATGTTGCATCATAACATATGTACACAATGGCCCAGAATTCATAGGAACATAGGGACAGGAGGAGGCCATTCAGCCCCTCGAGCCTGTTCCGCCATTCAATGAGATCGTGGCTGATCTGCGACCTAACTCCATATACCCGCCTTTGCCCCATATCCCTTAATACCTTTTGTTAAGAAAATCTATCAATCTCCGATTTAAAATTAACAATTGATCTAGCATCAATTGCCGTCTGCGGAAGAGAGTTCCAAACTGCTACCACCCTTTGTGTAGAAGTGTTTCCTAATTTCACTCCTGAAAGGTCTGGCTCTAATTTTTAGACTATGCCCCCTAGTCCTAGAATTCCCCAACCAGCGGAAATAGTTTCTCTCTATTTACCCTATCTGTTCCCTTTAATATCTTGAAAACTTAGATCAGATCACCCCTTAACCTTCTAAATTCTAGGGAATACAACTCTAATCTGTGTAATCTCTCCTCGTAACTTAACCCTTGGAGTCCGGGTATCATTCTGGTAAACCTGCGCTGCACTACCTCCAAGGCCAGTATATCCTTCCTAAGGTGTGGTGCCCAGAACTGCTCACAGTACTCCAGGTGTGGTCGAATCAGGGTTTTGTGTAGCTGCAGCATAACTTCTACCTGCTTGTATTCTGGTCCTCTAGATATAAAGGCCAGCATTCCATTAGCCTTTTTGGTTATTTTCTGTACCTGTTCATGACATTTTAATGATATGTACCTGGATCCCCAAGTCTCTTTGGACCTCCACTGTTTTTAGCTTTTCACCATTTAGAAAGTACCCTGTTCTATCCTTTTTAGGTCCAAAGTGGATGACCTCACATTTGCCTACATTGAAAACCATTTGCCACAGTTTTGCTCATTCATTTAATCTGTCGATATCCCTTTGTAATTTTATGCTTTCATCTACACTGCCGACAATGCCGCCTATCTTTGTGTCATTGGCAAATTTGGATATTTGACTTTCTATGCCATCATCTAAGTCGTTAATAAATACTGTGAATAGTTGAGGCCCCAACACTGATCCCTGCAGGACATCACTAGTCACATCCTGCCAATTTGATTATCTACCCATTATCCCTACTGCTTGTCTCCTGCCGCTCAGCCAATTTCTAACCAGGTCAATAATTTGCCCTCAATTCGTGGGCTTCTATCTTAGTTAACAATCTCTTATGTGGGACTTTATCAAATGCCTTCTGGAAGTCCATATAAATAACATCCATAGACAAGCCCCTGTCCACTACTTTAGTCACCTCCTCAAAAAATTCAATCAGGTTTGTCAGGCATGACCTACCTTTCACAAATCCATTCTGGCTCTCTGATCAACTGAAAATTTTTGAGGTGTTTAGTCACTCTATCCTTAATTATAGACTCTAGCAATTTCCCAACAACAGATGTTAAGCTAACTGGTCTATAATTCCCTGGTTTCCCTCTCTCACCATTCTTAAATAGCGGAGTGACATGCACAATTTTCCAATCTGAAGGAACGGTTCCTGAATCGAAAGAACTTTGGAAGATTATTGTTAGGGCATTTGCAATGTGCTCACCTACTTCCTTTAAAACCATGGGATGGAAACCATCTGATCCTGGGTATTTGTCACTCTTTAGTGCCATTATTTTCTTCATTACTGTTATTTTACTTACGTTAATTTTATTGAGTCCCTGTCCCCGATTCAATATTAGTTTCCTTGGGATTTCCGGCATGCTATTCTCTTCCTGGGGAAATAAACAGCGAGTTTAACGCACATGCTGTTATAAGTGTCTAAATTATCCAGCAATTTGTGGTGAGGAAGAGATACCCCGTGAATTGTGAATCGTCACAAGTTGCTGGACAATTTGCACTGCTCTGTCATTAGCCTTGCAAAAACGACAGCTCGCCCTCAACCTCCAAGTCAGTTTCATGAAATTGCTGGATTTGCGCTGTAAATATGAATTAAACTTGCCGCAGAAAGTTAGGGCTGGTACTTAACAGTGTAACGACCGTTTGATGACGAGCTTTATGTTCCTGCAGTGCCACTCAACCTCTCCAGCCTAGAAAGGGAATAATTGAAACTGTGGAGTCTCATTCCTGCGGGTTGTAAATTGTTCTTAGAGATATTTAAAATTTTACATTTTTATTTTTTTTCTTACTTTTCCTTTCTGTCTCTTTTCTCTCTCTCTTAATCCAATATTTCTTTCCCTCTCTTTATTTCTCTTTCTGTACCTAATTTGTCTCTAATTCACCCTATTTCCTTGGCCATTCCTCTGTTTCTTTCTCTATCCTTCAATTTCATTGATTAAGGAGATAGACTATAGGTCCCGTTGTTCACCAAGGTCCCAGATGCCCCGTTCACCCCGTTATAAGCTTGTACTTCCAGCACTTTGCGGCGCAAACATTTTTCAAGCTGAAGGTCGAGGGAAAAAGTCTAACTAACGGGGCGTGCCGCAAGATGTCCCGCTCCAGCAAATTCTGGGCCAATTTGTTGTAAATATACACTTCATGATACAAATAATGATTGACTAAGTTTTACACATGCATAACTTTCAATAGATTGCAGAGTCCTGTCAGAGGTATTCTAATTGTAATTCTATTCTATAAATGAAATATTTTAAAACGAGTCTGTCTGGTAGCTGGAACACATCACCCACTTACTAATGCTAAGCAATTCTCCATATCATGTTCAGTATCAATAGTAAACTTGATGACACTAATGTACTGGTAGGAGGACTGATCATCCAAGTCACAAATATCCGCCTTCCCCCGTTAGCTGGACTGACTTTATATTTGCATAAAGTCCTTTCTCACATGGCAGAAGTTGTTATTTGGATGACTCTCTCTGTAGCATTATGCAGACACCACAGGCCACTTCACTGAATTAACCACAGTATTTAGCTGAACATCTAAGCTTAATGTTTCAATATGTTCTTTTAATTCAATCTCCTAATTAAGCCCTGATTATGATAAAACCCCCTGAAAATAGCCTAATGCAGATCATTGCTGCCATTTTGTTCCTCCTAAGTACCAACACATTATCCTCGCACTCATCCATGTCCCTCCCATATTCAATAGCCTAGATTTTCCTGCTTGGGTGAAACTCACCCACCAAGAAACAGGCTGACCCTGCCAGGTTCCCACGGTCAGCCACATTTGCATAACGACAGCAAGCTCTCGGCGCAGGAGACTCCAGTCATTGAGAGATCACCATTTAAGGGGGCAGAAACTTACATGTTACTGCAGGAATTTGAAGGTCTGCAGCAGCTTAAAGTGGCAGCCCACCCAAAACTGTAAGTTGCAGAAAGCGCCACACCAGAAAGACGTCCAAGAGATCATGAAAGCTCTCTGTTTGAAGTCATAGGGCTGGATTTTGATACTGGGGCGGGTTGGGGTCGTGTCATCCGCATTTCGTGTTATCCACCTGACTGGAATTGGATGTGGGAGATTGATGCATTTTCACCTAATTGGGCAATTGAGTTCCAGCATGTGGGAACCCATGAACCAATTAGTGGTTTCAGTCTGAAAGTCGCCTCTGATGATGTCATCATTGCTGCTGCATTGCAGGTCAGAGACTGCCTGGTCTCAGAGACTGCCTGGCCTTTGCTGTGAGAGGACCTGGAGGCACAATGAGCAGCATCAGAGAGACAGAGAGAGAGAGAGAGAGAATTTTTTTTGCATCCAGGTCCTCTCACAGCAAGGCCAGGCAGTCTCTGAAGACATTCAATGCAGCAGCATCAGAGGCGACTTTCAAACCTAATAGTACTACTACCTTCATCACATCTCCGTTGTAATAGTGGACCTGCAGCTGATAGTCAGCTATCCACTTGTGCTCCCGCCAGGTTTCACTGGCGTGTTTCACATCAGGCGTGCTTCACGTCGGAAAAGGGTTAAACTAGCTAAAATGTTTCAAAATGGCATTACAGAGCCAATTTAGGGCTTGTTAAGGGCTTTAATGGCCTCTCCTGCCTCTTGGAGGCGGGACGGAGTCGGGAACACCGCGACCGATTTTGTCAAAATTGCGTGGAGGTGGAATGGAGTCGGGATCAGGTCCGCCCACCACTTTTCGCTATTTTAACCCCCCACACGCCTCCAAACCTGACTCCACGGGTTATTGAAAATCCAGCCCATAGAGTCATAGAGCCATAGAGTCATAACGGCACAGAAGGAGGCCATTCGGCCCATCGAGTCTGTGCCGGCTCTCTGTAGAGCAATCCAGTCAGTCCCATTCCCCCGCTCTATCCCCGTAGCCCTGCAAGTTTATTTCCCTCAAGTGCCTATCCAGTCTCCCCTTGAAAATATTGAGTGTCTCCGCTACCACCACTTCTGTCGGCAGCGAATTCCAGGTCCTCACCACTCGCTGCGTAAAAAAGGTTTTCCTCACATCCCCCCTGTATCTCTTGCCCATAACCTTAAATCTGTGTCCCTAGTCCTTGTACCATCAACTAGTGGGAACAGCCTTTCCCCGTCTAGCCTATCCAAAGCCGTCATAATCTTGTACACCTCTATCAAATCACCCCGCAACCTCCTTTGCTCTAATGAAAACAAATCCAGTTTCTCCAACCTATCCTTGTAGCTAAGATCCCCCATCCCTGGAACCATTCTGGTAATCTCCTCTGCACCCTCTCAAGGGCCTTCACATCCTTCCTAAAGTGTGGTGACCAGAACTGGACGCAATACTCCAGTTGTGGCCTAACCAGCACTTTATAAAGGTTCAGCATAACTTCTCTACTTTTGTAGTCAATACCTCTATTTATGAAGCCCAAGATCCCATATGCTTTGCTAACCACTCTCTCAATATATCCTGCCACCTTCAGGGACCTATGCACATTAACTCCCAGGTCCCTCTGTCCCTGCACACTCTTTAAAACTGTGCCATTAAGTGTATATTGCCTCTCCCTGTTCCTTCTGCCAAAATGCATCACCTCACACTTCTCTGTATTAAATGCCATCTGCCACTTGTCTGCCCATTCTGTTAGCCTTTCTATGTCCTGTTGCAGTCGATTGGTATCATCCTCACTGTTTGCCACAACCACAAGTTTGGTGTCATCGGCAAATTTAGAAATTCTACTCTGTATTCCAATATCCAGGTCATTTATATATATCAAAAAAAGCAGTGGCCCCAGAACTGACCCTTGGAGAACACCACTGTCTACCATCCTCCAGTCTGAAAAACAGCCATTTACCACAACTCGTTGTTTTCTGTCCTTAAGCCAATTCCTTATCCAAGCTGCCACTGACCCACCTATTCCACGAGCCTCAATTTTGTTAACCAGCCTTCTATGTGGTACTTTGTCAAACGCCTTCTGAAAATCCATGTAGACAACATCCATTGCATTCCCTTCATCAATCCTCTCTGTTACTTCATCAAAAACTTCAATTAGTCAAACACGATCTGCCTTTTACAAATCCGTGTTGGCTCTCTTTAATTAGCTTAAACCTCTCCAAGTGCCCGTTAATTTTTTCCTTGATTATTGTTTCTAAAACTTTACCCACCACTGATGTTAACTGACCAGCCTGTAGTTACTAGGATTGTCCTTACACCCTTTCTTGAACAATGGTGTTACATTTGCCACTTTCCAATCCTCAGGCACCTCCCCCGCATCTAGGGAAGATTGGAAAATTATGGCAAGCCCTTCCACTATCTCCTCCCCCAATTCCCTTAGCAACCTGGGATGTAAGCCATCTGGACCAGGCGACTTGTCCACTCTAAGCATACCCAACCTTTCTAGTACATCCTGTCTATCAATTTTCACCTCTTCCATTGCTTCTACCTTTTCCACTTCTACCGATATTTTGTCAGCATCCACCTCCTCAGTAAACACCGATACAAAGTACTCATTGAGTATTCTAGCCTTGCCCTGCGCTTCTAAGCATATATCACCTTCTTTGTCGCTAATAGGCCCCACCCCACCTCTTACTACCCGCTTACTGTTTACATGCCGGTAGAAGATTTTTGGGTTCCCTTTTATGTTAACTGCCATTCTACTCTCATATTCTCTCATTGCCAATCTTATTTTCATCTTCACTTCCCCTCTCAACTTATTGTATTTGGTCTGGTTCTCCCCTGAAGAATTCACCTGACATGCATCCTACACCCTCATTTTTTGTTTCATCATCTTCTCTATCTCCCTCGTCATCCAAGGAGCCCTTGCTTTGGTTCCCTTACCCTTCCCTCTTGTTGGAATGTACCTAGCCTGTACTTGGAACATCTCCTCCTTAAAGATCACCCATTGTTCCATTACAGTTTTTCCTGTCAGTCTTTGGTTCAATTTTACTCTGGCTAGATCCTTTTGCATCCCACTGAAGTTAGCCCTATTCCAGTTTAGAAGTTCCACTCTAGATTGCTCCTTGCGCCTCTCCATTGCTAATCTAAATCTTATGATACGCTGATCACTCGTACCTAAGTGTTCTCCCACAGACACTTGGTCGACCTGGCCCACCTCATTCCCCAGCATCAGATCCAGCATTGCCTCCTTCCTAGTTGGGCCAAGAACATATTGGTCAAGGAAATTCTCCTGAACACATTTCAGAAATTCGTCCCCCTCCTTTCCCTTTACCCTAGCATTACCCCAATCGATATTTGGATAATTAAAGTCCCCCAATATCACCACTCTAGCTCTTGCATATCTCTGCGATTTCCCTGCAGATTTGCTTCTCTACCTCCCTCTCACTATTTGGAGGCCTATAGAATACCCCCAATAGCGTGATCATACCCTTTTTGCTCCTCAGCTCAAACCAAATGGATTCTGTCCTTGTCCCCTCAAGAACATCCTCCCTTTCCACTACAATGTCTTCCTTAATCAGCACTGCCACCCCACCTCCCTTTTTTCCTTCCCTATCTTTTCTGAACACCTTGTACCCTTGAATATTAAGTGCCCAGTCCTCACCATTTTTAAGCCACATTTCCGTTATTGCACAACATCATATTGCCACATGGCTAATTGTGCTTGTAGCTCACCAACCTTATTCACCACACTTTGTGCATTTACGTACATGCATTCTAAACATATTTTTGAATTTTTTGTAGTCTTTGGTGGTGGAAATACTTCTCAGTGCAGTGAGGCAAGAGAAGCATTATTTGGCGGACGTGACTGCTGCCAATGAAATAAAGTAGTTGCGCGTGCGCAGTTCCAGTGGTGTTTTTTGTTCTCGCCAGACTTCCCACAGATTAGTGAGAGAGAAAGGTGAGGGGTGGAAATTTCAGGTATTGTGAGGTCTGTGATGTGACTTGAAGGTGATATTAGGATGTTATCAGCTTGTGAGAGTTTTATTGTACTCTCGCCCAGTGTGTTTATCGCTATCAGGTCCTCTGTCTGTTGTGGTTTGAACACACGGCTGGTGAACAGACTGCAGGCGCAGGATGTTGGGATTTAATCGACTGGGAAAAGGATCATTGAGAAAGAGTAGAGACAGTGCGGAGAGATAGAGGAGCGCGAGACAAAGAGACTGGGGAGGTAAATGAGAGGGAGGGCAGAGAAGGAACGCGAGAAGAGAGAGAGAGTGGCAGCGGTATGATTAATTCATCAGAATGAACTGCTAAAACTTCCAGTACAATTTAATGAGGAAATGTGAATTGAAGGTGATATTAGGATGTTGTCAGATTGTGAGAGTTTTATTGTACTCTCGCCGAGTGTGCTTATCTCTATCGGCTCCTCTGTCTGCTGTGGTGAACGTTACTGTTCTGTTACTGTTCTGACGAAAGGTCTCGACCTGAAACGTTAACTCTGTTTCTCTCTCCACGGATGCTGCCTCGCATGCTGAGTTTTTCCAGCGTTTTCTGTTGTTATTACTGTTTCATATCTGGGACCTGACATTTATGCGCAGAATGCTTCTGCGCAGCTTCCGGTAGTTTCCGGTTCGTTGGCAGCAGTCACTCCGTTATTTGGAACCCTTCAAGGTCATCCTGCAAGGAGAGCTGGACAGCAAGTGGCAGGAGGTGCCCAAATCAGTCAATGGCAATTTGGCAACCCCATGCTTCGCAACTCAGTGCCAGAAAAAGGTCTGCCAAGATCAGAGAAGCCGGCCACACCAAGAAGGCACTGAGATAAGCACGTTTACAACTTACAATCACTTCACCCTCACTGTTTTGAAGTGCTTCACTAGCTCACTGTCAAGGTCGATGAGGTAGTGTAGGGCCCTTTACACCCAGCCTTCCCCTGCAAGTACTTCTTCATTCACATCCTTACATACAATCATGGAATGATACAGCACAGAAGGAGGTCATTTGCCCCATCGTGCCTGTGCCGGCTCTTTGGTAGAGCTATTCAATTAGTCCCACTACCCTGCTCTTTCCCCATATCCCTGTAAATTTTTTCCCTTCAAGTATTTATCTAATTCTCCTTCAAATGTTACTACTGAATCTGCTTCCACCACTCTTTCAGGCAGTGCATTCCAGATCACAACTCGCTGTGTAAAAAAATGTTTCCTCATGTCGCCTCTGCCTCTTTTGCCAATCACCTTACATCTGTGTCCTCTGGTTACCGACCCTTCTACCACTGCAAACAGTTTCTCCTTATTTACTTTATCAAAAGTGTTCATTGAACACCTCTATCAAATCTCCTTTTAACCGTCTCTGCTCGAAGGAGAACAATCCCAACTTCTCCAGTCTCTCTGCATAACTGAAGTCTCTCAATCCTGGTACCATTCTAGTAAATCTTCTCTGTGTTAAATTTCATCTGCCATGTGTCTGCCCATGTCACCAGTGTGTTTATGTCCTCCTGGAGTCTGTTACTATTCTCCTCACTATTTACTACATTTCTGTGTTTTGTGTAATCTGCAGACTTTGAAATGATGCCCTGTATACCCAAGTCCAGGTCATTAATATATATCAAAAAGAGCAGTGGTCCTAATACTGACCCCTGGGGAACATCGCTGTATACCTCGCCCCAGTCTGAAAAACAACCGTTCACCACTACTATCTGTTTTCTGTCCCTTTGCCAATTTTGTATCCATGCTGCCATTGTCCCTTTAATCCCATGGGCTTTAATTTTGTTAACAAGTCTATTATTTGGTACTTTGTCAAACACCTTTTGAAAGTCCATATACACAACATCAACTGCACTACCCTCATCAACCCTTTTCATTACTTCATCAAAGTTAGTCAAACATGATATGCCTTTAATTTAATTAAATTTTTAATAATGCTGACTTTAATTTAATCTACTTAGCTCATACGTTTCCAACTGCCAATTAATTTTGTCCTGGATTATTGTTCCTAAAAGTTTTCCCACCACCGACATTAGGCTGACTGGCATTAGTTGCTGGGTTTATCCCTCTCCCCTTTTTTAAACAAGGGTGTAAGATTTGCAATCCTCCAGTCCTCTGGCATCACCCCCATATCCAAGGAGGATTGGAAGATTGTGACCAGAGCCTCTACAATTTCCACCCTTACTTTCCTCAGTAACCTAGGATGCATCCCAACCGGACTGGGTGACTTTTCTACTTTGAGGACAGCCAGCCTTTTAAATACCTCCTTTTTATCTATTTTTATCTTGTCCAATATCACTACTGCTTCCTCCTTTACTGCTACATCGGCAGCATCTTCTTCTCTAGTGAAGACAGATGCAAAGTATTAATTTAGTATTCAGCCATGGCCTCTGCCTCCACAAGAAGATCTCCTTTTTGGTTCCAAATCGGCGCTACCTTTCCTTTGACTACCCTTTTACTATTTATGTGTTTATAAAGGACTTTTGGGTTACCTTTTATGTTAGCCGCTAATCTATTCTCATACCCTTTCTTTGCCCCTCTTATTCCCTTTTTTAGATCTCCTTCGTACTTTCTATATTCAGCTTGGTTATGAACCTCACATTTGTCACTTTTTCTGTCTCATTTTAACCTCTATATCTTTAGTCATCAAGGAAGCTGCCCTTCCTTTCCCCCTCCTGGGAATGTGTCTACTCTGTACCCAAACCATTTCCTCTTTGAAGACCTCCCATTGTTCAATTACTGTTTTGCCTACCAATTTTTGATTCCAATCCACCTGGGTCAGATCCCTTTTCAACTCACTAACGTTAGCCCTCCTCCAGTTAAGGATTTTTATGCTTGATTGCTCCTTGTCCTTTTCCATAACTATTCTAATCCTGATGATAATATGATCACTCTTTCCCAAATGCTCTCCCACTGAAACATGCTCCACTTGCCCCACTTCACCCCTCAGAACTGGATCCAGCACTGCTTCCTTCCTCATTGGGCTGGAAACACAGTGATCAATAAAATTCTCTTGCACACATTTCAGGAATTCCTCCACCTGTTTGCCATTTACACTGTTATTATCCCAGTCTATATTAGGATAATTGAAGTCCTCCATTATCACTATGTATTCTTGTGTCTTTCTGTAATTTGCCTGCAAATTTGCTCCTCTATCTCCTTCCCACTATTCTTCTAACCAAATAGATTCTGTCTTTGATTCCCTCAACTACATCATTCCTCTCCAATGCTATAGTTTCTTTGATCAATACTGCCACCTCCCCCTCCATTTTTTCCTTCCTTATCTTTCCTGAATACCTTGCAGCCAGGAATATTAAGTTCCCAACCCTCCACTTCTTTGAGCTAGGTGGCTGTTATTGCCGCTATATCATAGTCCCATGTGGGAACTTGTGCCTACAGCTCACCAACCTTATTTACCAGGCTACATGCATTTACGCACATGGACTCCAAACCCATCTTAGACTGCTTCGCATTTGCCCCCTGTCTGATCCCTCCCATTTCTGAACTATTCTTTACTCTCGTGCTATTTGTCTCTCCCAGTCCACTGTGCACCTTG
The DNA here is from genome assembly GCA_030390025.1 of Squalus acanthias. Taxonomy (NCBI): domain Eukaryota; kingdom Metazoa; phylum Chordata; class Chondrichthyes; order Squaliformes; family Squalidae; genus Squalus; species Squalus acanthias. The sequence goes on from CM059438.1 coordinate 36,964,779, forward strand.
TTTCTCCTCTCAAATGTTTCATCCTGGTGCCCATTCCCCTGCCAAATTAGTTTAAACCCTCCCCGACAACTGTACTAGTTTAACTTCCTGTGAGGACAATGGTTCCAGCTCTGTTGAGGTGCAACCCGTCCACCTTGAACAGGTCCCTCCTGGTCCAGACCTGATCCTCTGCTTTGACCCAACTAAAAGCTTGGGATGGAATTGCTTCGTTCATGCACCTGCCATCACCCCATTACGGCCTGCATGCTGACAGCATCTCATGGCAACCAGAGGTCATTCTCACTTTTTGAATTATTTTTAAAAGGAGACTACAGCCCATAACAACAGAGAGATTGGCCACAGATGGTCACCCTTCACCCCAACCACCGCTGTATCAGGTTTCTGAGGAGGAAGATTGGAGCTCCTGGGGAGGGAGTGTCCAGCAGCAGTCAGACACAGGGGAAGTAGAAAGGCAGGACCCAGCTGCAAGTTTGTCAGGACATTCTGCTTCTCTTCCATCTCCTACTGTACCTCGCATTATACCAGTCAGCTAGCTGGATCATGAAATGCTCCTGTCACTCCTACTGAAAGTGACGTGAACTCTGCTCCTCATCAACCCATTGTAACCTTTCTCTCTTCCCTAAGTGTGCCTGAGTAAGTAGAAACAGGTCCCTCTGCATTCAGTTCTGTCAGCATTTCAGAGTACCCACCGTCACTCACTCTTATCTCTGAAGCACCAGCCCAGAGATAGCCATCCAGGGGGGAATTAATGGGCGGAATAGACTGGTGAAATACAGAGGGCGAGTCAGCAGGAGTAGCTGGGTGTGGAAGATGAGGAGGAAGTCATTGCTCACCAGAGGATCGGGAGATATCTCCGCTTGGTTGAAGATGTGCCTGGGGCCCCACATCTCAAGGCTCCTGTTTTTAAAAGAAGGAAGCTTGTAGAGCAGCAAATGTACATGCAGGCACTGGGGATGGTTTGCAAAGTGTGCAGCAGATGACAGGTCAAATAGAGGAGTCCCATATCCATGGTACCCTGATGGATGGCTCTCAGAACTGCTCTGATGAAGGGTGTTTCACTGAAACATTGGCCCGTAATTTGCGGTCAGCGGCAAAGCAAAGGCGTTTGCTGCTGGCCCCGAAGAAAGCTTCCCAGAGAGATCTCGCAATCTCTGTGGTGAGAAGTTCGGCTTTTCCGATGTTCAGTTGAAATCAGCGTAAGTTAATGGGGAATCCCTAATGCGAGCTGCTGTGACATCAACAAGCTGTCTAAGCAGCCAATCACAATGCAGAATTCTCATAGACCAGGAAATGAGTAAGCTCCTTTTATTCTAACTTTTTAAAAATGTTATAGAGAGCTAAACAAAGATTGGGGCTCTCACATGGGGAAATGGCAAACCTGAAATAAAGATGAACACATTAAAAAAAAAATTAAATTTAAGTTTCTTAAAAATGTTAATTTTTATTAAAATGGATACATTTGACACTCCACAAAATTAAAATTAGTTTTTCAGGGCCATAACCTTTGTTTACCAGTCTATACGCTGTTAAAACCCCAGTTACACCTCATCCAAAAGGGTCTAACTTTTAATGGGGTATTTAACAGCGATATTACCGCGGAAGAGCCGAAGTTTTTGTCAGTTTCCCTGATTTGACAGATTTCACTGATTGCCGGCTGTGTTGGGGGTGAGGGAGGGGGTGAGGGGGATGCGTGGGGCACAGCGCAGCCTGTGGAGGAGCAGTGAATGACTGGCCCCAACTTCAGGACTTCCCCGTTGGGCTGCACATGCGCTACATCCTGAAGTTGCGGTCAGTTTCAAAGGGGTAATAACAGCGAATGCATTAACTTGTCTTTCAATTTTTCAAGCTGATTACTGACCTGCTGTGTAATTCTAGAATTTTCTGTTTATGTTTTATTTGTCTTATAGAGGAAACATATTGAAAGAATTGGAATTTAGTGCAACAAAAGCTGAACGGAGGAAACAGCTGACATTTAAATTAAATATTCAACATTAATGTTGAGTGAAGATACCAGACAATTTATACTATAATGATCGCCATTCTCAGCACTGCTTCCACCAATAATCTAATGAAGCTTTTTAAAAATAGCTATTAATAAAATAAAAACAACCATGAGAATTTTGATGACTTTGATTATTAAATTTAATAAATTCCAATCATTCTCCGGTGACATTGCATACGGGGAGCCAATATCAAGTGAGGTCTTCAGATGAAGTGAGTATAGAGGCTGGGGGATAATTGCATCAGAGTGCACAGACATAATTCAGTACCCATTTTAAAGTCATATACCATCTGTATTTTATATGATACTATGATTTTATATTATTATTTATAGTTAAATAGCAAAACATGCATCTGTTTGAGAAATAGAGAAGCAGAGTTGGTTGGAGCATTGGAAATTCTCTGCAACACTGGCTGAGGAGGTGGGAGACGCAAAACTGATGTGATACAATGGCACCACTAGAGGGAGGGTGAAATTACAGTGTTCACATTGCCAGCTCCCATTATAAATGTAAGCGTTGGAATTCATAATGGAAAAGGTTGACAGGAAGTGCACGCAGACTTGAGGGTTTAACTGTAAATTGATCTCCTGTAGTCTTAAACATGGGCATTCAAGACCAAATGTAGTCTTCAAGTCAAGGAGGGTTTGAAGGCAAAGTGTTAAGAGAACCCAGGCAGGTGAGGGGGAGAGCTCAGATGTGAGGGCTGAAGAAGGCTGGGGTGATGGGGGAAGAGGACTGTGGGGGGGGGGGGGGTGGGGCGCGGGCGGTGGAGAGGCAGAGAAGGGGGAAATAGGAAAGAGGAGGGTAGAGGAGGGAATTGGAAGAGGAAGGGGACATGGGTGCAAGACAATAGGGATGGGGAGGGGAGGAGTGATTGGGAGGGGAACAGGAGATCAAAGGCATGGAAACTATCACAGTGCAAGGGAGAGGGCAAGCCAGGAAACACTCTCAGGGGGATGAAGTTCCAGTAAGGTACCCTCCCCTCAATGGTAGGGAGGGAATATCATGCAGGTGTCTAACAAGAGTCCGTGAGGAGGATGTTCCCCATGGTCTCTAACTTGGCTAAGCAAGGGTAGAAGGCATGGACTTCTGCAGGTTTTAGACCAGAAAAAAATTTGGTGTGTCAAGCATCGCCATATGAAATTCTACAACGTTCCAGCTGATTCGTTGGCGGGTTAGGGGGTTTCATTTGAATCATCATCTAGAGAGGATGAATATTAATTATGCATTTAAATTGTAATTACATCACTGTGCTTCGAATCTATAGTTCAGCAAACTGTTACCTTTGGGCTGGAGAATCTGTTCATCCAGTCAGTGGCTTTGTAAAGAAGCTGGAGGGTGACACTTTACTAACATGATGTGACAAGTCATTTAACATTACAAATGCTAATTACAGCGCCACTTACAAGCTTAAGTGATACTGCAGGTAAATGCTGACAGTTTTCCTTTGGGGTTTCCCATTGACAGAGCCTGATCCAGGAATATTCAATGTAATCACACAGTGGTTTCAAAAGATAATAGATGTATCACGAAGGGAAAGAAAGACCGTGATTGGATGAGCAGGAGAGGAACCAATAGAGCTAAATTCTCCTCTGAATTACTGACCATGTTGGGATATAAAATGGGTTCTTAAAGGCTACTGTCTCAAATGTGCTGCTAAAAGACTGCATCAGAATAATCCTCCCAAGAAATTGCCAGTCTCCTTTAAGGCCCACCTGCTTCACTGCATTTGAGTGGGGTCAAGGGAGCGTGGCTAACCCCAAACCCATTTCGCTAATTTCGCTCCCAAGCCCACCCCAAGTAATTACCTCCACTATAATAACAACAGAAAACGCTGGAAAAACTCAGCGGGCCAGACAACATCCGTGGAGAGAGAAAGAGTTAACGTTTCAGGTCGATGACCTTTCGTCAGAACTGGGAAGAGCCGGAAATCAAATAGATTTAAGGCCAGGGTAAAGCTGGGAAAAGGGGGAGGGGATAAAGGAACAAAGGGGGAGATGAAGAGACATCAATGTCTCTTAATGTCTCTTCATCTCCCGCTTTGTTCCTTTATCCCCTCCCCCTTTTCCCAGCTTTACCCTGGCCTTAAATCTATTTGATTTCCGGCTCTTCCCAGTTCTGACGAAAGGTCATCGACCTGAAACGTTAACTCTTTCTCTCTCCACGGATGTTGTCTGGCCCGCTGAGTTTTTCCAGCGTTTTCTGTTGTTATTTCGGATTTCCAGCATCCGCAGTATTTTGCTATCGAATTACCTCCACTATACAAGTGCTGGTACGAGCTGCAGTAAGGTATTCCTGAGATAGATACCACATTGAGGAAGCATTTTGTTTCATACTACTGAAGGCCAGTGTTATTTTCCCTGCATATCAATCTGCTTAGTATTTTGGAGGTTAATCAGGACTTTTGCTGCTAGTTTAACTCAGTTCTGCCCAAAGTACTAATTTGCACTGGAGGCAAAAATCTCCCAATGGGAATCCCGCTATTCTTATGAAAGGGAGGAGGATGAGGATGTGGAAGAAGCTGAATTGGAGGCTCTTAGAGCGAGGTTTCACAGAAGGTATCTCTTCTCTTCATGCAGATACCCACTCACCAGGGTATACAGATCAAGAAGGTCTTACTTAGTGCCTCAGAAAGCTGCGCTTCCCCCTGGGGAAGATATGTCACCTGCTGGCTGAAAACCTGCAGCCTACTTCCACCAGGAAAACAGCATTGTCTGTACCAGTCAAGATCACCACTGACTTGAATTTCTTTGCAACAGGATCATTCAGGGCACCATCAGATGACCTTTGCCAAGTTAGTCAAGCAGCAGTTCATCACTGATGTTCTACTCAGGAGGGCGGTGTGACTCACATCCTTCACAACAGACCCAGAGAAAGAAAGAGATCGATCCACTTCTACAGAATGCAGGGAGCACTCAAAGCCCAATATGACAACCTCCTGAACTTTATGAACAAAAAAGGCTTTAATTCTATTAATCTGCAGCTAGTGTGCAATGCCAATTACCTTATCCTGCACATGAATGCAGAATACCCAACAATCCACCAAGCCAACCCTCATAACTCAAGAGCCATGTATCAGGATGGTTTATTGGTGCTCAGGGCTATCCCCTGCAGTCACAAGTTAGGCTTCCACAGACAGATGACAACAACAGATACAAGGAAGCCCATGCAACTGCAAGAAGTGTCATTGAGCAGACTTTAAGATGATCTCATTGGGCCACAGGCTCGAGGGGCCAAGTGGCCTATTCCTGCTCCTATTTCTTATGTTCTTATTTCTGAAGTCTTGATTTAGGTGCCTAGATAAAGCTGGTGGAGCCATGCAATATACAGTAGCTCAGCCAGAGTCCCCGGAATCCTTGTAGCATATAACATCACCATGAAGAAAGGCTTACTACTTCTGGAGGGTGAAGGCAATGAGACGTGAAGAACCTTCCTCCCCACAGAATAACCAGGGTGTAAAGGAAGGAGAAGTTGTGGAACACAACAGCCGGCAGCCTGAGAAAGGAGGGCACAGCTGATAGCCTAGTGCTTTCAATAAATAATGGTTGACTCAGCAAATAAAATCACTTCACACCTGCCTGTTTCCCCCCACACCCTGACAAAGTGCCTCAAGTGTCTATATTTTCCTTGCCATCATCCAACTCCCAAAAGTTGAAAGCATATTCAGAAATGAACTCAAACCTCTGTGAGCCAGCTGTGATTACTGTACAGAACAACATTCACCCAAAAGTGCCAACAATCTACTAACTCTATCTACAACTACCTTCTTAATAGAAACATAGAAACATAGAATCTAGGAGCAGGAGTAGGCCATTCGGCCCGTCGAGCCTGCTCCGCCATTCAATACGATCATGGCTGATCATCCAAATCCAGTACCCTGTCCCTGCTTTAATCCCCACAGTACACATATCCCACCCTACCCCCATAACCCCATGTATTTAATTCCCCCTAACATATCCCATCCTATCCCCATAACCCCACATATTTAAGCAGCAGTTCTACCATTAGTGCCGGCTAACTTACTTGCTCAAACTCTTAATCTGCCACTCCTGCAAGGCGCTCCCTGAGTGAGGTGAGGTTGAACGGTGGATCATTGGTTTAAGTCCCCTGGAGCCTCAGAGGTCTCAGGTGGCTATTGTTCCAGTGAAGCTGCTGTCCAAGAGGGATCGGTTTACGGCAGCCTTTCTCTTGCAGTGGCAAGGGGTGTATGTCTGAAGCTCCCTTATGTCCAGGCTTTGGAGGGGGCCCGAAGGAAGCAGGCTCTTTGCCACTCTCTGGAGTGACAGTGACATTTGTGATCACTCCTTGCAGCATTCAATCTACAAAAGCCAGCAGGGAATCTTATCTGAAAAGATTTTATAAAAAATGAGACACAAATTTCTCATTTCAATAAAGCATGAGCATAATCATATTGAAACATCAGATGAAATGGGTAATAGTCCTCATAATGTCTGAAAGCATTAAGGGATGGTGACATTTAGATGCGATTCACTGTTCAGTCTGATTGAAAATTCTGGAAAGGTGATTACTTTTGAAAAAGAACTCCACATATTTCACAGCTGTATTGGAAGTGACTGCTGTAATATTGTTCCATCGTGTGGATGCTGTTTGGGGGACATCGCACCATCTGTGTCTAGAAATTAGATGTGGCACTCAATACAATTACAGCAAACAATCTTATTTTCTTAAGAAAAACTGGTGAGCATGGCACATTACAGTGAATTTTTAAAGGAGAAATAAAACCCAGAACAGCTTTCAAACATTTCTTGGCCATTTATAAACCACTGGTATTGTAAAGGCATTCCGAAATGGCATCGTTATCTTCTGGTGCTTGAGCTTCTAATAAGATTGGAGTGGAGCAAAATGGAAAAGTGGAAAACCCAATTCCTTTTATTTAAGAATTGTCGCCAGCTTGAAAGAAATCAATATCATTTTCATCATTATCATATATTGAAATGACAATGAGAATAATGGCCTTGAAATTATACTGGACAAAATTAAAGTCAAAATGGTTAATAATGTTCATCTGCAATGTCTGTTGTTTTAACACAGGCGTTAACCCATTTAAAATAAACTCAAAACTAAGTAAAAACTGCTTGTGATTTGATATTTTTGAATTTCTGTTGGTATTTTCTTTTTAAGTATCTACATACGCAGTGATTAAAAATAAACACACAAGGCTAGAAATCACTGTTTTTGCATTTAGGAAGCATTGAGTGCGGCTTAAGTTGTCCCAGCGTAATTAAGACTGAAATATTGCTGCTTAACTTGCCTGAGATAAAATAGGCACAATAGCAAATGTGCAACTGGATATCCAGTAGAATATAATGATCTGAAGCAGAGCCCTGAGTGAAGCAGATAGCAGGCACAATGGGAGCACCGATTATGAATGCTCACACCGCTGCTATTGAGGTCTTCCATAGCTAGCTTCTGTCGCGACACTACAGACTTCTTGCAGAAACTCAGCACCCATGGACCAGTTGAACCAGGAACACTCCTCGTCATGATGGACGTATCGGCACTCTACACCAATATCCCCCACAATGACGGCATCGCTGCGACAGCCTCAGTACTCAACACCAACAACAGCCAATCTCCGGACGCCATCCTACAACTCATCCGCTTCATCCTTGACCACAATGTCTTCACCTTCGACAACCATTTTTTTACCCAAACACACGGAACAGCCATGGGGACCAAATTCGCACCCCAATACGCCAACATCTTCATGCACAAGTTCGAGCAAGACTTCTTCGCTGCACAGGACCTCCAACCAACGCTGTACACCAGATACATCGACGACATCTTCTTCCTTTGGACCCACGGCGAAGGATCACTGAAAGGACTACACGATAGCATCAACAGGTTCCATCCCACCATCAAACTCACCATGGACTACTCCTCAGAATCGGTTTCATTCTTGGACACACGAATCTCCATCAAAGACGGACGCCTCAGCACTTCACTCTACCGCAAGCCCACGGACAACCTCACGATGCTCCACTTCTCCAGCTTCCACCCCAACCACGTTAAAGAAGCCATCCCCTATGGACAAGCCCTGCGAATACACAGGATCTGCTCAGACGAGGAGGAACGCGATGAACACCTACGGACACTGAAAGACGCCCTCGTAAGAACGGGATATGACGCTCGACTCGTCGATCGACAGTTCCGACGGGCCACAGCGAAAAACCGCATAGACCTCCTCAGAAGACGAACACGGGACACAACCAACAGAGTACCCTATGTCGTCCAGTACTTCCCCGGAGCGGAAAAACTACGCCATGTTCTTCGCAGCCTTCAACATGTCATCGATGACGACGAACACCTTGCTAAGGCCATCCCCACGCTTCCACTACTCGCCTTCAAGCAGCCGCCTAACCTCAAAAGTACCATCGTTCGCAGCAGATTACCCATCTTTCAGGAGAACAGCAACCACGACACCACACAACCCTGCCACGGCAACCTCTGCAAGACATGCCAGATCATGGACACAGATACCATCATCACACGTGAGGACACTACCCACCAGGTACATGGTACATACTCATGTGACTCGGCCAACGTTGTCTACCTGATACGTTGCAGTAAAGGATGCCCCAGAGCATGGTACATCGGCGAGACCATGCAGACACTGAGACAACGTATGAACGGACACCGCGCAACAATCGCCAGGCAGGAGGGTTGCCTCCCAGTCGGGGAACACTTCAGCAGTCAGGGGCATTCAGCCTCGGATCTGCGGGTAAGCGTTCTCCAAGGCGGCCTTCGGGATACACGACAGCGCAAAATCATAGAGCAGAAACTGATAGCCAAGTTCCGCACTCATGAGGATGGCCTCAATCGCGATATCGGGTTCATGTCATGATACAGAACGTGACTTGACATCATGGCCGGTCTTTCCAGGTTTTTTTTTAAACCCAAATGGAGAGGATATGCAGCCAGCAGGTGTTTTGACACGTTGGACCCCCTGGGACACATCTCATTGTCTTGGCTGTGCTCTTAGTGTGTCTTTGATGTAGGGAAAGATTTGAATACATTTTTTCTGTGTTTATATTGTGAATTCTGGGAGATTCTCTCACAGCTACCCTACCTGAAGAAGGGGCGACAGCTCCGAAAGCTTGTAATTTTAAATAAATCTGTTGGACTATAACCTGGTGTTGTGCGACTTCTCATTTTTGTCCACCCCAGTCCAACGCCGGCATCTCCACATCATAGCTAGCTTTAACATGGTTGGACATCAGATACAGTCACTTTACGCCATGGATTCACAGATTTCTTAGCTGGCCAAAATACTGCACTCCGGCAGATCAGTGAACATGTTGAGGGACTGCCCAGCAGCAGGGGTATGTATGCCTGTAGTAGTCACAGATGATGCAGCTGGCTCTGGAGGTGACGGCACTGTCACATTTCTCTCTGGCTTCATTCTCCGGCACTCTGTTCAGCTGCAGTGACACAAACTCACCACATATGGGCTGAAAACCTGGCTCAATGAGTAGCTCACCAGTAGGACACCGTGCAGCATCTGATTTCCTATCCGTGCAACGGTTTATTAGTGCTTGCAAGGGCATGAGATGATTCACATGGTCAACTAGCTACTTGAGAGTCTTACCTTCCTGGGCAAGCAACCATACAGTTAGATCATCTGGAACCAGTTCCACAAATCTATCCCTCGACATTAGGTGACAAAGACCTTATAATCTCTTACATTCTCACATTCTAGTCAAAGTTTCCAAATTTCCCCTAATTCTTTGTATGTACTAAATGGATTTTTCCTTAGCTTCTTAGATTTTTGTCTGTATGCTTCAAACATTAAATCATAAGCATCAAGAATAGCACAATCTACAACTTCATAGATCAAACCCTTAGACACAAGAAAAAGCTGCGAGTGGTTTAGTGCTCAGTGAAGGTACGAGATGACTTTTCCATATATCTTTGTTCCATTTATGATGGCTCACCAATAATTTAGAAGCTCAAATTAAATTTTCAATATCATCTCCATCTTTGAAGTTTGAAATTAAATTAGCTGTAACAAAACTCTGGGCAAAATGTTCTGCACCCTCACCTATCGGATTCTCTGATGATATGTGTTCCTCCTCGCTCTTTCTTGTTGGCTTAATGCTGGCACTGTTTCACTTTTTCATTGGCCTCAAATTCATGCTGTTTTCTCTCCTCATCCCATGTACATTGCTCTTTCTCTTCTTCCTGTCTACGATGCTCTTCTTCCTGTCTACGATGCTCTTCCTTCCTGTCTACGATGCTCTTTCCTGTCTATGATGCTCTTCCTTCCTGTCTACGATGCTCTTCTTCCTGTCTACGATGCTCTTCTTTCTGTCTATGATGCTCTTCTTCCTGTCTACGATGCTCTTCTGCCTGTCTACGATGCTCTTCCTTCCTGTCTATGATGCTCTTCCTTCCTGTCTACGATGCTCTTCTTCCTGTCTACGATGCTCTTCTTCCTGTCTATGATGCTCTTCTTCCTGTCTATGATACTCTTCTTCCTGTCTACGATGCTCTTCCTTCCTGTCTACGATGCTCTTCCTTCCTGTCTATGATGCTCTTCTTCCTGTCTACGATGCTCTTCCTTTCTGTCTACGATGCTCTTCCTTCCTGTCTACGACGCTCTTCTTCCTGTCTACGATGCTCTTCTTCCTGTCTACGATGCTCTTCTTCTTGCCTACGATGCTCTTCTTCCTGTCTACGATGCTCTTCTTCCTGTCTACGATGCTCTTCTTCTTGCCTACGATGCTCTTCTTCCTGTCTACAATGCCCTTGTTCTTTCTCAGCCTCCAGTTTCAGTATTTCTGAATGGAATACCCACCCCTTATCCAAAAGCAAAATACTGCGGATGCTGGAAATCTGAAATAAAAACAGAAAATGCTGGAAATACTCAGCAGGTCAGGCAGCATCTGTGGAGAGAGAAACAGAGTTAACGTTTCAGGTTGATGACCTTTTGTCAGAACTGGAAAAAGTTAGAGATGTAACAGGTGCTCAAAACTTTACTTTAGCTTGGTCTTTTCTCAAAATGTTTTTGCTCTTTATTTTTGAGGCTCCCAGCTTCATTTGGAAGTCTCCCTCAAGACTGTTCCTTGCTTGGCAAATTTTCCAAAAAAGAAAGGGAAGGCTGCAAAAGGATTTTCCCCGTAGGAATTCCCCACTTTATAATTTATTTTTTGGAGAAGGAGGAACAGCAGGCAACCCAAGAAGCCAAGCTCATAAGGCAGCACTGGAGGAGATCCAATCCTTCCTGTAGCCACACAGGCACCAGTGTGTATAGCTCAGACTTTTATCTGCTTGGAAGATATAATTGATTCTTTACTTACCTGTCCAGAAAAGATCTGTGGCTCCTGCTTAGCGAGGAAAAGGCTCTTTTGATCTGAGGTGCGAGAAGCTGCCTGGACCATATATAATTACTGTAGCTTTCACCATGTCTTGATTTAACTGTATTTCAAGGCAACTGTGGCTGGATAGATGTCACTGAACACTGAGGCATGCACAATAAATCTGATTAATAGTGTTAGCCTGAACTATGTGGTCTGGCAACATGATCTTTACCCATCTAATAGACAAGTCAGGAGTGTACAGTGGATTACCCAGTGGTACAAGGGTGGTCTGTTACCTCTGAGAGATCATGGGGCTGAATTTGCAGTCAAAGGCTTCCCAACGGAGCGGATGCTTCCGACCAGCAAAAAATCTACGAACTTACCTGATGGTCCCGGAGATTTGGACACTTGCACTCCTGGGCCTCGAAGCGTAGGCCTGCGTAGAGGCTCACGTATCCCAGGAGCGCATGTGGTTCATACAGAACCTCCATAAGCATGAATGGGGATGACAATAAAAATAGATTTAACATGATAATTTTTTTAAATTACATGTTTAAAATGAATTAAAATACAATATAATTAAACATTTAAAACAAAAATTTATTTTTTTGAAAAATAAATTTACATATTTTAAATGCTCTAAAAATAAACTTACCTTATTGTACATGTGTTTTAATGTTTAAATGAATGAAAAAAATATATTTTTATGTTTTTTAAAACTGTTACGCTGGTAAGAGCAGGCCTTACGTCTGCTTTTACCAGGCGTAAGAATTTCATGGGCATTTGCTGGGCAAATAGCGCAACTCTCTGCCCGCGCAGGCCCTTCTCCTGGGGATGCGTGCGATCTGTCAAGAAGATTCTTGGCAGATCGCAAGTTCCGGGTTTTAGCGCATGCGCTTCACATGCCTAAACCCGGAACTTGCGCAGCCTCTACGGGCGCGTGCGCACCTCGTACGCGCCTGTAGGGGGCTGCAAATTACAGCCCCATATTCCCAGTCATTGCACGCATAAATTTAAGTTTCAATTCAAAGGAGATGCAGGTCTGCCTTTGGAAGCTGCTTTTTGCAGTAAGCAAGAATACAGATTATGGAGTGACAGCCTGAATCATAATAGCTTAGCTGTCCTGCACTCTCTGTCGCAGATTCTCTCATTCACATTCCACTTCATTCCCTTCCATCTTGGAACTCTCTTACTCACCTAGTGTCTCTTCACAGTCTGACTGAGATGCCTTCTGGCACTTTATCTGGCACTTTTCATCTTTTTGTTTTCAGCTTTTTAAGATCTGCTCACAGGCAATTAAACCAATTAGCTGCCTCTTTGTACAAGCAGCCTGTGTTTCTGTACTCTTGGGTTTAAAGTGTTGTTCCTTCTTTATTTTAGCCATCTCTACGGTGGGAGATTCTCCTGCCTTCCTAGATGAGTACTGATGATAACTTGGGGCATGGGTCAGTCTTTTGTTCTTTGTTGCTGGTGGATTTCCATCATTTTTTGTGTTTTATTTACAATTTTTACTGTCGATGATTTCTCCAATTTGTAATCTCCTATAACCGTGTGCAGGAAAAAGCCTGCGCAGCCATCGCCTTTACTCAGTCCTGAGGCTTCATTTCTTTTCAAAAGTCTTTTATAATTCTACCTCCTTTAATCCCATTATTAACCAGATATTTGTCCATCTTATTTTTAAAGCAGGTAATCAACTTGGTATTAACTGGGCTCATTAAAATCAGTTTTTAACCGAATGCCAACAATAAATATTTAGATTGTTTTTTATTTATTCATGCGATGTGATCATCGCTGACAAGGCCAGCATTTATTGTCCATCCCTAATTGCCCTTGAACCGCTGCAGTCCGTGTGGTGGAGGTATTTCCATAGTGCTGTTAGGGAGGGAGTTCCAGGATTTTGACCCAGCGACGATGAAGGAACGGTGATATATTTCCAAGTCAGGATGGTGTGTGACTTGGAGGGGAACTTAGAGGTGGTGGTGTTCCCATGCGCCGCCTGCCCTTGTCCTTCTAGGTGGTAGAGGTCGTGGGTTTGGGAGGTACTGTCGAAGATGGTGAATAGTAAAAAATCATTTTCTCCTGAATTCTAGAAGCCCCCCACACCTGCCCCCCCCCCACCCCGCAAAAGGATCCCACTGCTTCCTTACGAAAAATAATTCTGGAAATGTATGCACATAACATCTATGACATCAGTACTCACATTGCATGATGTGCAGATGTAACGCACACACAAGTTGCTATTCCATTTTGGCAGGAATAAATTGACGCCTGCATAATTAGGATTTTTGTTTAATATGGAAATCTGAATCATCTTTAGTTACTAATATGCAGACTATATTCTTTATACTGCAGCAAAAGGGGAATTTTAACTTAGACCGGTATTCAGGCGGGTGGGAGGCAATGTTCCCCGTGTGACCGCGCAGTAACGGGAAAGGTCCCGCGTAGGCCGCTCACCGATTTCTCCATTGTAAATACCGCGCATGCACGGAAATTTAAAGGGACTGTGCACTAAAAGAGACAGGCAGCGCAGAACAAAGCACAGCTTACAGGGAACATTGACAGGAGGCGGAATGTAAAAAAAGTATCTCGGGGTTACTGTATAACTCCAACTGTATAAGCAATTACCAGTTGCCATTTAGCTTGAGTGTACCAGCTCTTAAGTCCCTTGCATGTTTTCTTGAATTTTAGCAATGTTAAAAATAAAAATGACTTTTTACTGATTTTCTCCAAATTTATACAGGTTTTTTTGAGATCCATTTCCCTCCCCCCACCCCTCCCCACTGGTTTTGTCCTTTTTTTACACTAAAAGTAAAATTTGAGAAAGAAACCAAAATCAAACACAGGTTTTAAATTGGCAATAAAACCTGATTTTAATGACCCTTAATTATTAACTACTTTGCTGAGATTCATTCAACATATCCATTACTTTATGGGAGCAAAAATGTTTTCTAACCTTTGCCATAATTAAGGCTTTCTCATTCTGTACTGGTGTCCTCTAGTTCTGTGATCATGGGTTAAAATAAATAGTGTGTTCACATTGCATTATCTTTTCTAATCTTTATAATTTTCCCTCTCAACCTCCTTTTCTCCAATGAAAATAAATCCAACCACATCAACCTCCTCCATCTTCCTCTGAAATAACAGATGGGGAACTTTATAAAATACCTCAGAGGTAAAGTTCCAAAGTCACCCTGTTGCTTTTCTTGTAAGTATTTCTGATCCATCAATATCTGTTGAAGTCCCCAGTATTGCACACATTTGTCAAATATTGCCTTATCAACCAATTAAACGAGATTAAAGTAACCCTTTTTGATTTATAATCAAATGCTCTTGAGGTGCATCCTAGTAACAACAACAACAGCTTGCAATTATATAGGGCCTTCTCCACAGTAAAACACCAAACGTTGAGCGTCATCAAACAAAATTTGACACCGAGCCACATAAAGATATATTAGGGCAGATGAGGTAGGTTTTAAGGAGGGTCTTAAAAGAGGAAAGAGAGGTAGAAAGGTGCAGAGATTTAGGGAGGGAATTCCAGAGCTTAGGGCCTCGGTAGCTGAAGGCACGGCTGCCAATGGTGGAGCGATTAAAATCGAGGATGCAGATGCAGAAGATGCCGGAATTGGAGAAGCGCTCAGATCTCGGAGGGTTATAGGGCTGGATTAGGTTACCGAGATAGGGAGGGGCGAAATCATGGCGGGATTTGAAAACAACATTTTCAGCTTCACTATCTGTTCTGACATCAAGCGGAGCCGCCATCCCCTCCATTGCTAAGGTGACCTCTAAGAAACTTAATTTTTTCTTTCATGCTGATACTTCCTTTTCTCTCAGGAAAGCAGTAGTTTTAAAACTTTACTGTGTAGAGGACCCCTTGCAAATATTGGCACAACCCGCTGAATACCCCTATCCTAACTTTCAAAAGACCGTCAACTACCCAAAGAAAAACAGTACTGTCATTGCAGAAAATGTTTTCATTAATACACAGGAACAGAAATAATGTGATAGTAAGTGACAAAATACAGAGACCTGGTGACAGACAGATAGAAATATAATAGCCTTTGGGATCCCTTGATGATCCCTTAGGGTCCTTGGACCCTAGTTTGAAAATTTGCACTATATAGTCCGAGATTTGAATACACTCCCCATATCTGGGGAGTACCTTCTAGCACCTCTCACTTTCCTGGATAGGAATCAAGGAAAAGATTGTCATTGATAATTAATCCCTCTCTCACCTCTAGCCTATAACCTCTCTCTCTCTGTCACAACTTTTGTTGTCTGTTCCATTTTATTGATACTATAATACTCAGTGTCATTCTGAACTTTCCTTTTTTTTTCCTTCCAGACTCCTAATAAGCCATCCTAGATGTTCTTTCTCCTCCCTACTGTATTGAAATCAAGACCCATTTTATTATACGGTCTCCTACTCTAATCTTGCATGGGCTAAACTGTGGAACACCCTACCTCCCTCAATGTTTCCTTCTTCTTAGTCTTCAGTCTTTTAAAACCCAAGCTAATCCCTACATTCTGATTTATCTCTTTATCCTATTCAACCTTGGTGGTGTCCTGCAGTTATAGACCTTGTCCTTTTATTTAGGTTTCTTAATTTAAAAAACACTCTCACTAATTAAATTATCTCCTCAAAGAATTCTAGCAGGTTTGTGGGGCATCACTCTGTCCTTCTAAAACAATGCTCACTACCTATTATGGCTTCAATAATCTTGAGAGGTCGCACAACACCAGGTTATAGTCTAACAGTTTTATTTGAAATCACAAGCTTTCGGAGTTACTACTCCTTCATCGGGTGAAGTAAAGAGATACAGAATCGCCAAAGCATATATAGATAGAGAACAATGCATGTGTACCTTACAATTGCAGACAACTAAATTAAATCATCCTGACTGTTTATCTGCCGAGGTGTGATAAAGTTAATCAGGTCAGCCAGGAATGTACCACATCAAAGACATAGCAAGATACAACTGAGACAATGAGGTGGAGTCGCAGGGGGTCTAACGTGTCAAAAGCTGCCGTCTGTATGTAAAACGATAAGCTTTAAAATTTTTACTTTTTTACTGGGAATCACATCTGTGAACAAGCCAACGACGACTCGAGTCCAGATCACGTCATGTATCGTGACATAAACCCAAGATCCCGGTTGAGACCGTCTTCATGAGTGCGGAACTTGGCTATCAGTTTCTGCTCGATGATTTTGCGTTGTCGTGTGTTCCTAAGGTCGCCTTGGAGAATGCTTACCCGCAGATCCGAGGCTGAATGTCCTTGACTGCTGAAGTGTTCCCCGACTGGGAGGTAACAATCCTGCCTGGCGATTGTTGCGCGGTGCTAATTCATACGTTGTCTCAGTGTCTGCATGGTCTCACCGATGTACCATGCCGCGGTGCATTCTTTCCTGCAACGTATGAGGTAGACAACGTTGGCCGAGTCACATGAGTATGTACCATGTACCTGGTGGGTAGTGTCCTCACGTGTGATGGTGGTATCTGTGTTGATGATCTGGCATGTCTTGCAGAGGTTGCCGTGGCAGGGTTGTGTGGTGTCGTGGTCGCTGTTATCCTGAAAGCTGGGTAATTTGCTGCGAACGATGGTACTTCTGAGGTTAGGCGGCTGTTTGAAGGCAAGTAGTGGAGGCGTGGGGATGGCCTTAGCGAGGTGTTTGTCGTCATCGATGACATGTTGAAGGCTGCGAAGAACATGGCGTAGTTTCTCCGCTCCGGGGAAGTACTGGACGACGTAGGGTACCCTGTTGGTTGTGTCCCGTGTTTGCCTTCTGAGAAGGTCTATGCGATTTTTCGCTGTGGCCCGTCGGAACGGTCGATCGATGAGTCGAGCGTCATATCCCGTTCTTACAGTCCAACACCGGCATCTCCGCACAGTCCAACACCGGCATCTCCACATCATGTTCAATAATCTTTACATGGAAATTGACAGCATCCTGTGAAATGTACTCTGTTGGACATCCTGGAGAGATGTGTGTTGGGAAACTTGGAAAGTTAAGGGTTAACAGCCGAGCTGCTTTGTATCTTGGAGTAACAAGCTTTCAAATATAAACAAGATGACTTTGAAGTGTCATGAGAGGAAGGCATAGCTTGTCTTCTGATGCGTAAAGTGCTTGTGTAAGGAAATAAGTGTTAGTAATGATGTCAGTCATCAATGATTAAAGTGTAACTCTAGGGTAATAAAACATAGGTGGAGCTGGGCGTCATCAGTGTGCATGTGAAAGTTGACCCCCATAGCTGCAGATGAGAAAGAGGAAGGAGCCATCTACAAAGGTAACAGTGCTAGGGCAGGAAGGGAAGCCATTGCTGAAGATGCTTTTGGATAGGTAAGAAAGAAAGCAAGACTTGCATTTATATAGCGCCTTTCATGACCACCGGACGTCTCAAAGCGCTTTACAGTCAATGAAGTACTTTTTGAAGTGTAGCCACTGTTGTAATGTGGGAAACGCGGCAGCCAATTTGTGCACAGCAAGGTCGCACAAACAGCAATGTGATAATGACCAGATAATCTGTTTTTGTTATGTTGGTTGAGGGATAAATATTGGCCAGGACACTGGGGATAACTCCCCTACTCTTCTTCAAAATAGTGCCATGGGATCTTTTATGTCCACCTGAGAGAGCAGACGGGGCCTTGGTTTAACGTCTGATCCGAAAGACGGCACCTCCGACAGTGCAGCACTCCCTCAGTACTGCACTGGAGTGTCAGCCTAGCTTTATGCGCTCAAGTCCCTGGAGTGGGACTTGAGCACATTCTGACATCCTTCTGACTCAGAGGCGAGTGTGCGACCAACACTGTGTGTCACCAAGAGTGGAACCAAGCTTGGCCAGTCCTACTGAGCTGGACAATGAAGAGGAGGTGCTGAAGGAGGAGGTGTGATTGACTGTGTCAAAGGCTGCAGAGAGGTTGAGGAGGACAAAGATGGAGAGTGCAACACAGTCACAGTCACAGAGGATGTCATTTGTCACTTTGATAATGTATCTTTAGAGCTACTTTAACTATTTTTTTAAACTGTCTAATATTCTGTAACATTATCTATGTAGAATACACAGTCATTTTCTTAATTACTCCTGACCTGCCCATACTTGTTAGATCTATAAAAAGATTCTAGTTTTTTGATTGTTAACTTTTTCATAATTTACACATTTTGGGGGATAATTTTGACTTTAGATGATAGTGTAAAACATGTGATATTGGCTCGGCCGCATGTTAAACACCTCTCCTGATTTTTGTTTCTGTTAGATATTGTGCATTTTACACTGTTGTCTAAAGTTAAAATGACTCCCTATGTATTTTATGTAGGTAGATTTCTATGAATAGAAGTTCTTTTTGATTTGAAACAAATAAACCTAAATTTGATTGAAATTATATAAAAATCCCAACAAAAGATGGTTTCTAATAAATATGTATTATGAAATTGCCAAATCTGGTTGTATTTGCTGAGTTAGAAGAAACAAGTCTATAATCGATATCAAAGGTGAAGCTACCACCGATTCCAAACACAGCAACAAAATTATTTTTGATTTATGTCAAACTCTGTACATGTGGCTCAGGTAAAATTGGAACTGTCTTCACTCGTGCGCTGCTTTAATAATGATGTTTGCTGTAATATAGCAAAACTCAGCAGGAGCTGTCTTAGAAGAACAAAGGTGGCTTTGATCAATCTGTAAAATACTTTATTATAGCAAAAGTGGGAAACGTAAAGTATAAAATAACAAAGCTATGAACACAGCCCCCTGATATGTCGATATGTTAGATACTGATCAAGAGGGATATATGAATGAATAGGTTAAATGATAAGAATTATGGCTTAACATTAAATATCTGTCAACCATACAGCACTGTATGATGTTTATTTTCACTGGCAGATTCTGTAAATCTCTTCTACCAGCACTGGATCTGAAACAGAACAGCTTAGACTATTGTGGTACAGGGGATATTCACACAACTAATATTCAACATAGAAATGTGGAGTCACTATTTGTTTTTAGCACATTACGGGTGACCCAACAATCTGCTTGTGCCGGGATGTAAAAACTGGAACAACTGCAAGTCTGTTTACAGCAACTCATATAATGCTGCTGGGTGGAAAAAGTAAACACATTACTGCGGGTTTTGTGGAGTCGAAGCCCATTATGTCATGGACCAGTATAACCAGCAGATGCGGATTGTGTGGATCAATACATGTCACATTTTCAGTAGGAGCACTGAAAAGACTTTGGCACAAAGCAGTAGGCACAAAGAATGACTGGCGGATTTAATGATTTATCGCCATGGAGGTGATGATGTTAGATCTGCAATTCAAATGATTGGAAAACAGAATGAAGATTATGGTGCGCTGACATGATTGATGGAAGATCAGTTGTTAATAGTTTGAACACTTGTGTTGCATACTGGCTGTCCTGGTGAGCCTTAGGTACAACATGATAAAAGACTGCAAAGTAAACATTGTATGCCAGATTTATAGAAGGAAAAAGAGGATGCTTTCATATATAATCTTTTTAATTCTCATCTTATGATAAAACTATCAATAGATAATTAAAATTATGAAACTATCAACAAAAAAAGCAGACAGTTCCAGTGCAATGTGAATATATCAAAGCAATCACACAATGCAATCTGAATATTGGCTTATGCACGTGCAATGCCTGAGTATTAACCATCCACAGGACAAATAAGCATTAAACATGCACAGTGCAATGCAACAACAATAACCATGCATGTAGAAAAACATCCAAAAGTGCTTCACAGACAGAATTTAAAAATGATGGATGTCAAGCCAAAGAATGAGAGGTTAGGAGTGGTGACTAAGAGCATGGTCAGTGAGGTGAGTTTTAAGAAGGCTTTTAAAGGAGGAGAGGGAAGTGGAGACAGTTCAGCGAGGGTATTCCAGAGTTTGGGGCCTAGGTAGCTGAAAGCACAAGTACCAATGGCGGGCAAAAGGAAGGACGGATGCACCAAAGGTCATGGGTCAGAGGAATGGAGAGTTTGGGGGAGGTTATAGAGCTGGTATATGTTACAGGGACACAGAGGGGCGAGACAATGAAACAATTCAAACAAAGTATGAGTCAGCATTAACCATGCACAGTGCAAGGGAGGTTCATAATACGAGAGTATTAACCGTACACAGTACAAATGTGCCTTTATAAAACCCTGTCATACCCTTTTTGCAAGCACATAGTCAAAGTGCATTTTGAGAACATCTCAAAGGAAAAGGTGCAGTATGAACATCTTCAAAACAAAATGCCTGTGAGCATTTAGAAAGCCACGTAAAAAACTTTTGCCCAAACTGGACCATACTGTACATAGCTTTATCTCTGTTCCCACCTGCTGTTTTTCAATTTGCCTTTTAAATAAGGCTGAAGTAGGTGCCTGGCCTGATTTGCTTAACAGCTTCAGCTGGGTTCAGTTAGTAGTATTCTTACTGCTGAATCAGAAGGCTGTGAGTTTAAGAATCACAATGGACTTAAGCACGCAATCCAGGCTGACAGTTCAGTGGAGTGTTGTGTAGAGATTCGCGTATCTCTGGTAAACAGGATTGAGTGCAAACCAATATGGTGGGTATATTGTGTTTAATCGGAGTTTAGAACGGAATATAACACACTAGTTATACAGCAAAAACATACGACCGTGACAAGTAGCTGGTGCCGGATCCGATTGGACAGACGGTTGGCGTACGCGAACAATTCTTCTTATTCGTTCTCCTTCTTGTCTCACGAGTCTCTCTCTCTCTTTCTCTGAACTACCCAAGAGTGTTAGACTAGGGTCCGCATGGCTCCACTCTCTGAAGAGTGTTAGACCACCGTTTCCACTCTTGGGAGCCCCTCGCTCCATGGTCTGAGCTAAGAGTTCGTTAGCTCTTCCTTTTATTCTCTTTTTAGGGGTGGGCCTGAGGTAGGATATGGACAGGACCATTTAACCTATAGAGGTTCCCCTTAAAACAAGGTGCCCAATGGCATGTCGAGTTCTTTGTCTAAACTTACCAATGAAGACCCTCCCTCAAGGGATCTTCACAACCATTACACATGCTTTCTGTACTTGACCAATCATGGACTTACAGCATGTTGAGGACTGTCTTCCCTTATCTCCTCCGCCCCTTTCCTTCCAAAGCAATAGTCTCTTATCTCATCCTGTCTTGTCCCCCCTGGTGCAGCCTGTGCATGTACCAGGCACAGCTTTGGGCCATTAAATCAGAGGCCCAAGCAAGAGCTGTCTTACTCAACCAGCCGCCATCCAAACTATCTCCCCTTAATCTAACAGACTATTCCATCCTGAGATGGTACCTTAACTCCCATAAATTCCTTCTATTCTATGTCCTTTATACTAATTAACTTTTAATTATCTGTTAAACAAACTCCAAATTCTACCGTAGTATTATAATATGGTTATTAGTAATAGTGGAAGAAACATAGGTTGGGCCTTCATTGGCCAAATTAAAGATACATTAACAAAGTCAAAACCCTAACTTACAAATAATAGACAGCTAGCCTGGCAGGGCAAGGCCATGTTAATGGGCCCTTATGTGGGATGTTATGCATCCTCTAATCTAACTAATTAAAAACACTGTCTCAAATTCTAATACAAGCTTCCAGGAAACTGAAACTAATGCAGTCCCAGAAAAACATAACGTATACATTAACCCCTTACTTGTCTCGAGCAGAAACATACAATCATTTAAACACAGTATTATTCGTGTAGCCATATACATTTTTAGATACCCCTAGTTTCTAACAGTTGCATTGTTGAAGATGGCATTTGTCAGATCTGATGTTAAACTGTTGCTCTGCAAGTGTGCTCAGGCAGATGCAGAAGATCCCATGGCACTGTTTTGAAGTAGGATCCACAAACAAAATATTAACTTGTCTGTTCTCTCTACAGCTGCTCACTGGCCTGCTACGTGTTTCTAGTATTTTCTGTTTTTATTACTATTTGCACATTGGCTGTCATATTTGGCTAACTAAGAACAGTGACTGCACATCAAAAGTAAAACATTGGTTGTGAAATGCTTTGGCATGCCTTGAAGACATAATAAGGCTCTATCTTTTTTTAAATTTGTTTATGGGCTATGGGTGTCACTGGCAAAGCCAGCATTTATCGCCCATCCCTAATTGCCCTTGAGAAGGTGGTGGTGAGCCGCCTTCTTGAACTGCTGCAGTCCGTGTGGTGAAGGTACTCCCACAGTGCTGTTAGGGAGGGAGTTCCAGGATTTTGACCCAGCGACGATGAAGGATCGGCGAGTCAGGATGGTGTGTGACTTGGAGGGGAACTTGGAGGTGGTGGTGTTCCCATGCACCTGCTGCCCTTGTCCTTCTAGGTGGAAGAGGTCGCGGGTTTGGGAGGTGCTGCCGAAGAAGCCTTGGTGAGTTGCTGCAGTGCATCTTGTAGATGGTACACACTGCAGCCATGGTACGCCGGTGGTGGAGGGAGTGAATGTTAAAGGTGGTGGATGGGGTGCCAATCAAGTGAGCTGCTTTGTCCTGGATGGTGTCGAGCTTCTTGAGTGTTGTTGGAGCTGCACTCATCCAGGCAAGTGGAGAGTATTCCATCACACTCCTTACTTGTGCCTTGTAGATGGTGGAAAGACTTTGGGGAGTCAGGAGATGAGACACTCGCCGCAGAATACCTAGCCTCTGACGTGCTCTTGTTGCCACAGTATTTAAATGGCTGGTCCAGTTAAGTTTCTGGTCAATGGTGACCCCCAGGATGTTGATGGTGGGGGATTCGGCAATGGTAATGCTGTTGAATGTCAAGGGGTGGTGGTTAGACTCTCGCTTATTGGAGATAGTCATTGCCTGGCACTTCTGTGGCACAAATGTTACCTGCCACTTATCAACCCAAGCCTGAACATCGTCCAGGTCTTGTTGCATGCGGGCTTGGACTGCTTCATTATCTGAGAAGTTGTGAATGACGCTAAACACTGTGCAGTCATCAGCGAACATCCCCATTTCTGACCTTATGTTGGAGGGAAGGTCATTGATGAAGCAGCTGAATGCAATTTTGTTCTTTCTTTTAACAACCATTTTTTTTGGAGGAGACAATGGCATCTAGGACAGTGCCTTAACTGTGTGACAGGGAGCCACGTAAGGGAGCTAGAACTAGCACTAGAAGGCATTAATGTTTGGGGACTTTGTCAGGAGACATTACTCGTGGGCCTTGGGACCCAGAATTCAAGGCATCAATGGCAAAATGGATTTCAGACAAGTTGCAGGCCCTTAGCACAGATAGATGATGGCAGGGCTGTACAACATGCTGGTCAGCCCAGGCCCATGTACCGTTTTGGCCAACATGATATAATGGCCCATCCATTGGCCTAGAGGCCGTACATGGGAGAACAATGTGGCTGATCCCCTTTGTCAGAGGGAAGAGCTGTGAGAAATGACTCGATAAAAATGGGATCTTAAGCTTCAAAAGAAAAGCACTCAGAGAGGACATTATAGAACTATGTAAGATATATAATGGGATAGAAAAGTACACCCAACAACAACAACAACTTGCATTTATATAGCACCTTTAACATAGTAAAACATCCCAAGGCGTTTCACAGGAACGTTTTCAAACAAAATTTGACACCAAGCCACTTAAGGAGATATTAGGACAGATGACCAAAAGCTTGGTCAAAGAGGTAGGTTTTAAGGAGCATCTTAAAGGAGGAGAGAGGGGTAGAGAGGCAGAGAAATTTAGGGAGGGAATTCCAGAGTTTAGGACCTAGGCAGCTAAAGGCACGGCCACCAATGGTGGAGCGATTAAAATAGGGGATGAGCACGAGGCCAGAATTAGAGGAGCGGAGAGATCTCAGAGGGTTGTAGGACTGAAGGAAGTTACAGAGATAGAGAGGGGTGAGGCCATGGAGGGATTTGAAAACAAGGACGAGAATTTTAAAATTAAGGCGTTTCCGGACCGGGAGCCAATATAGGTCAGCGAGCACAGGGGTGATGGGTGAATGGGTCACCCAAAAGAATATTTTCAGATCTCCCAGATGAGACAAGTTTAGAGTTGTGAAAAGACAAATTTAGGACTGATGTCAGGAAGTATTTCTTTATACAGCTGATCGACAGCTGGAACAGGAAGGCTGGACGAGGTCAGGACACTGGACTCAGTTATGAAACAGCTAGATGTTGTAATGTTGGAAAGATGGTAGGGTTCGTATTCTGGAAGGAGAGATCAAATGGTCTGAAGAGCTTCCTATTTTCTGATGTTGGAGCTCAGGCATTAATAATGATGGCAGGACAGGAGATTGTGAGATCCAAGACTTAAGTTATCAATCGTGCTGTAATGAGGGGGTACAACAGACATTGATAATGGGGAGGGGCCTGAGTTCAGCAAGGCTGCAAGCAGCATTCAGCAGCTTGTAAACAACAATTTCAAAATACACAATGCCCACACCATTCATTAATTTACAAAATTGCACATACCAGGATTGTTTGCACCTTAACCTGGCCCTGCAGACCGCTCCAAGGCTGCAGGAAACACACATCCATATTGTAATGTGCTCCCTTACCATTCTGAGTGCATTAAAAAGCTACAGCATTAAAACTAACAAAGGAAATCTGTTGATTGAACGCATCTACTTTCTGAAAATACAACTCTACAATAATATTAACATGTACATGTATTTCTTACCTTTATTTAACGTACATTTAAGAGATGATATTCCAGCAAAGTTATCAATGTTGCCAATTTCTGTTAAAGTAATATCACCTTAACTGAAAATAAGAATTGGGCCCTAAAAGAAAATCCATGGATATTCCAATGGATTTCCACTGTAACTTCAGCTGGAGTCCGTTGGAACATCTGTAAACTAGGCAGGGACTCAACTAAGCCAACTACTTTGTAAGGGGGCATCATTCTTGGGATTGAGGAGGGGGGGAGGAGCCACAACACACTTTGCCCCCTGCCTTCCTGGCTCTGCTTGACCTGCCAGCATTAATACAGTGGCAGGTGCCCTAGATGTGTCTCTAGTGATGATTGCCTGCTAATAAAATGAAGGAACCTCCCCTTGACCCACAAACATTAGTGGGGTCAGTAGCAGAGGTCCAGCGTGCGTGCATCTTGGCACTTATGCCTAGATGCAGCGCCCATGGATTTTCAGGGCTGTGGTATTTTTGTACAGGGGTGTTGAATTAGATGTATGTGTTTTGGTCTTGTGTGTAATCAGTCATACAGACGTGATTACTTTTATTTTTAATACTGGATAAAGATTGCACCTTTAAATTAAGTGGATGGCCTCAGCTGGAGAAGATGTTAGAATTTCACTTAAGTGCTTCTGAGTCAATGAATCATCAGTGAATTTTGTAATTGCAGCATCTGCTGCTGTTGCCTGTATTCGGAGAAAAGCTCCATGTCAAGCGGGACAGTTCTGGGAAAATGTTATTTCTCACTGTGCAATGATTCCTTTAATCTGTATAAATACAGTATCCTCTCAAAAGGGGTTACTTTTATTTAGGTTTTCTTTAAACTCAACTCATAACAACGATACAATGCCAGCCATCAGGAGAAGGCTATTTCCTGGGTCAGTGACAAGGCTCAGAATGTGGGGTAAAGAGGAAAGAACCCGATAGGTTGGCTTACACTCAGTATACTCTGAAGTGCCTGCAGCTTTCACATTTGGGGCACATGTGCCTTTTTTCTGAGGGGTGTAATTCCGCAGAACTCTGGTTTGTCTTAAGCCTTCCAATTCTCTTCAACAGCTAGTGTCCTGATATAGAAACATAGAAACATAGAAGATAGGAGCAGGAGTAGGCCATTTGGCCCCTCGAGCCTGCTCCACCATTCGATGAGATCATGCTGATCATCCAAACTCAGTACCCTGTACCTGCCTTCTCCCCATATCCCTTGATACCTTTAGCTTTAAGAACTAAAACAAGTTTAGTATATATTTTCATTGCATGTCATTTGCATTCCCTGCAGGTTGGTACACTGTCACTAACGGCACAATCAAGAAAGTCTTGGCCCGTGTTCAATACTGTACAACTTACAAGATGTGTGATAAAACCTTCTGAAACCAACAGAAGTTTTTTTTAATGTAAATGCAATTATTGTGTCATTGTAATATCTCTTCCTTAGTTCTTAAGGCTATAAAAATAATTTTAACAGTTCAGAGAAATTAGTGGCAATCACTGATTCCCAAAGAAATTAACCCAGCACATTCAATTTACTAAACTTGTTTTAGTTCCAGCTGTGGCTGTTAATAGATACAATGCTTAAAATCCATTATTGCTTGAGATGGTGCTGAAGATTATAGTGTGAAAAACAATGGTACCTTCAGAACGCACGGTTTATACATGTTACTGTTTATTTTATAGTTTTGCAGATGCTTGAAGTAAACGGAATCATAATGCTGGCAGTAGTAAAAATCAGGAAATTGATCAGCATTACAAAGAAACCAGCTGGCAGTGTAAGACATCATTTAAGAACAAATGATTCGATCCTAGCAGCTGGCAGAAAATTATGTTTCAAAGCATTTTGGATCAAGATTTTATGATAAATTCAGTCTGATGGATGGGACTAATTATGTGACATTCTTATGACATTAACACAAAAAGAAACAGTTTAATGTCCATCTATTTGAAAACCCAAACTAAACTTTGTGCAACCAAATTAAAACAATGCATAATATGCCATTTAATTTCAGAGTATCTTTACCAGGATCCCACAGGGGTGCAATATTCAATGCAGCAACATTTTTGCTTATTTCCTGTATGATATTATAAAGGAGCCAAAGTTGAACAGAATGATATAACGATAATATACTTCCACTTAAACTATGTCCAAAAACTGAGCCCAGGCAAGTTGGGCACTGTATTAGACCACAGGTCAAGTGCGCTGTGTGTTGCTGTCCTCCATTCCTCATACAGTAAATACGGGTCCATTATTCCTGTTCAGCCACAGGGTAATTTTACAAACCTGTCCTCCTGATACATAACCTCGCCCCTGGTCTGCACGGCCCCCACCACAAACTCCGTTTCCTCACCAACGATTCCATCGCCCTACCTGGTCACATCCTCCAGCCACCTCCATCCTCTCATCAATTGGTCTGAGATGCTATCTCCCACCCATCGGGGGCGATTTTGCCAGCCCTGGGGAGGCGGGTAAATGGCAGAATCTGGGGGCGGGTACCCATCCCGCCCCCAACCCGCCTCCGTGCCATCTTCCCAGGAGGCGGATACCCGACCCGTGCCGGGTCCCGTCTCCTGGAGGCGGGAAGTGGATTACAGCCACTTAACTGCCTGTTAACAGGTAGTTAACAGGCAGTTAAGAGGATTATCCCCATTTTTCCATCATAGGTGCGGGCTTCCCGACGTCGGGAAACCCCGCCAGGGTCAGCGAGGCGAGCAGTGGGTCTGCGGGGGTAAGAGGGGTCTAAAAGTGCACTGTGGAGGTGAGTGATGGGTGTAAGTGTGGAGAGGTAAGTATGTGAGGTGAGTGAAAAGTGATAGAAAAAGTTTCCTTCCCTTTGTTTCTTCCTGCAGGCTTCAATCGTTGGGGATCCGGAGGCTCCGGCATCTTCACGGCAGAGATGACAGAATGGCTGCTGCATTCTCCGATCCAACAGCCAACTGCTTTCTGCTCACAAAACAGGTTTGGTGAGCCTTGAATACAAGAACTCACCAAACAACAGAGAATGTCAGTGTTTGACAGCTTCTCAAAGCTGTCAAACGATGACAATTCATCTGTCAAAAATTTTTGACAGATGAAACGTCATACGCTGACGTTCTCTGTAACCGGCTTCCCCTTAATTGGCCTGCTAAGCCCGCTGGTCAATCAAGGGAAAATAGCGAAGGTTGGCCACAAGTCGATGGAGGCGGGACTAAAACCCGACAAGCAGCAGTCCCGCCTCCAACGCGCCCCCATTGGCAAAATCACCCCCATCGCTTCTAAGCTTCGGATTCCAAGTCGCCTAGACCATATTCCCCATGACCATTCCCAGATGACAATCTGCCTCAATTCTTCAGGCCTCAGTCTTCTGTGCCACTATATCCCAGATGCCAATACCAGTCCATCTACCTCTAGATCCTCCTAGCTCCCGTCTCCCTATTCCTGAAGAAAGTGGGGACAGGAACAGTATTTTAAAATAAAATTGGAACAGACTGAGATTGAGACTGTGCGAGTATATCGGAGCAGTAAGTCAGAGGAGAGAGGCTGGAGTGGGACACTTACCTAGTAGAGGCTCCCGATGAAGCTGACTCACACAACAGAGCTCGGAATCACAACTGAGCGGGTTGAGGGTGAAAGGTGGTCACATGATGCAGTTGGCCAATCAAGGATGGGTAGTTGGGAAGACCATGTCTGAGTGTGAATCACATGGCAATCAGAAGTAGTGATTTTATTTGATTTAGGTAATAATATTCTGATGACAAAAGCAATAGAGAGAGCAACATAAGACTGTATATCACTCAATATGAAACTTACCACAATTGGGATTAATTGTTGGCACTGGACACTGTTATCTCTATGACAGAATTAGCAAGAAACACTCTTCCTGACACTGGGGGACAAGATCTGCTTTGGAGGACCACTGTGAAAACATTTGGAATGAGAAAGGAGTGTTTCAAAAGTCTGTACCATAATGTAAATATTTAGGTGAAGGAATAACGGACAGAATTTAGTTGGATTCTGCATAATCCTATAATGGATTTTTGTCAGGAATATGCCTAATTAAAAATCTATTACAGAATTTTGCAGCCTCTCATTTAACGTTGTTGCCCATCCAGCTAGTTTGCCTCTAATTGCATGTGCCTGCTTTAAGAACTCAGATGGAGAGCCTTAGCAAATGTCCTCTGAAAGTCTAAGTACATCGATATATAGATGCTTGTACAATCCTGCATTAAGGGAACAGTCAAACTAAGTACTGCACCACTAGCTGCAGTGAACATAGTGAAATAATGCTTGCTTTTTGTAGAAAAACACACACATAATTCCATTAATTAAATGACTATTAAAACTAAAGTGCTATTTTTGCTATCTTGTTATAGTAACCATGCCTTTAAAAGCTTGGATGTGTATTTTTTAATGGCTCAGCCTCTTCAATTTCCACCATCTGTACTATTAAGATACAGAATGGTCTCTGAAAGCCTACATATCAGTTATTCACATTGAATTGAAACACCATCCAAGAGAACAGTAAGTTTAATGTACATTAATGATGCTAGAATTACTTTTTCAAAGGTAATAAAGTAAGTTAGCAATAGGCAACATAAATGTTGCAAGTACTGCCATGGTAAGACATATAGGGGTGAGAGCAAACCTCCCAGGTTGTGGATGGAAGGGAATAATTGGTAGATTTTCCATTGGTTTTCAGAAAAAAAATCCCCATTACCATCCCTGCCAAGACATTCGCCACAAGTATTTCTACCAAAGGAAAAACCTTTCTGTCAGCGCTAAAACAAGAGATGCAGTCAGAATTCAGGAGCAATAACTGAGTTATCACCTCAACTGCAGGGAGTAAGCCACTTGACCTTTGAAAACAACTTTTCCCCCACTCTTCACAGGTAGAGTTAACAAACATGGTGCTACATTTTCCTCAAAGGGTTGAATGTTCCTTCTTACGTAGACTTTGAAGACCCAGCACCAAAATGGTGGATGCATTATTTTGTTATGGGTGATTTCGTGCAACACACTGTACACACATTGATCAATCTCACATCATTTATACGCCAATCGTGACAATCCTGTATTAATTGCCCTTTAAAATTTTTCAACCAGTTGATGAGCCACTTAACCGGTATAAATCTGGACTATGCTGGAACCTTAGAGAAATGGTTCGGCAGCAAATTTCTAAATCCCACTCCACTGACCAGGCCATGGATCTCCTTATAGGTTGTATGGTGGAGAAACAGTAGATCATGTCAACTCAAAGTTGACTTTTATGAAGAGCTGGAGTGGTCTGGAAGAAGTTTCATAACTTGAGAAAGACCACACTGCAAAGTGAGAATATTACTGGAGATTATTTTTAAATGGTCATTATAGATATATGCAAAAAAGTACAGTGTTTGCAGCGAAAACCATATTGTAAGACAGGTAGGACAAGTGAAAATTGTAGGCTAATGAAAATGACATTACAAATGCCATTGTGGCTAAAGCAAAACTCAACAAATACAAGCAATAGAAAGGTGATGGACTATTGCAGGGGCACTCCTTAGCTGAATACAAAATAAAAATTGTGGAATTATTAGTGCGGAGGTCTTTGTAAGGTATTGGGTCTGAAGAGGTTAGGTGTTCAGACTTACTCATATACACCATATCAATCATTATTCTATGATTAGCACCAGATGCTACATCAATGTGTCCATACACACTAGTTGTGCACCAGCGCTTAATGGTTCTAGTAATGAGAATGCAGTATCCAAATATACACTCCTAATGTCCCATCTGTTTTCTTCACAGTGATGCACTCCAAGAAGCAGTCCACGTTGGCTTCAAATTGTTTGTACAACATTTATAGCCAACCATGAGGGATGGATTCAGAAACCTCATTAAGGCTGTATCTTGTGTGCCCCGTTGAAGGAAACCCCCAGCCTCGAAATGGTCGATATGCACAGCTCTGGAAGAGCCAGAAATTTCCACGGCTTGCTGCTAAAGCTCACTCAGGATCATGATTATTGTGCACTGTTTTGTACAGCAGAAAGTGAGGGTGGGAGTTAGTGAGTGGCTACTGAAAAGGGAAGTACAGATGTGTGGGGCGTGTGCTGGTAGTACATTTGCTGAGAGGGAGAAGAGGCAAGATACAAGCAGGATGAGGGGGTGTTGAATGGGAAGCAAGTGTGTGGAGTGTAAAGAGCCTTGAGAGAAGTGGATGATTGTGCAAAGGCTAGTAAGTGAGAGGAGAATAAAACCTGGTACCTGAATACACCCTGATTCAGCTGCTCCGCCTTACTCTGGCCCGCCTAAACATGGTTTGGTGCTGGAGTAGCACTGTGATGGCTCCAGTAGAACATTATGCACATTGAAACCGCCCTATTTGTTCATCAGCATGATGACCTCCCTGGTGTAGAATTCGCAAATTATCGCGATTTAAAAATAATGAGAAAGAGACATACAGTTTCGTAAACACAGCTTTATTTCAGCAAAATGCTGTCAGGTTTCAAAACGGACACAAGCAGCCTGTAAAATGGCCGCCACGCCTCGTGGCAGAAGGTTCTAGACTTTCAGCAGGCAGACAAGATGGCGTTTCAATAAACATTTCAGCAAGATCGGACAGGACTCAGCATATTGAGATAAGACAAGACGAGATCGTTTTGCATTTTAACACCC
Source organism: Squalus acanthias (assembly GCA_030390025.1). NCBI lineage: Eukaryota > Metazoa > Chordata > Chondrichthyes > Squaliformes > Squalidae > Squalus > Squalus acanthias. The sequence continues at coordinate 36,996,361 of CM059438.1, forward strand.
AAGCAAGGAATATAAGTGCTGGAATCGGGTTTTTCCATGCACAAATGAGAGCTATTGTACTGGGCAATCAAGGGGCCCATCCAAAAGACATTGGTACGCAAATTCCCCACGGCTCTACGATGAGAGAGCTGTTCGCGGGTACTCACAGCAAGAATTCGGAGGCCCCCAAAACCCCTCCAGGGAGACTCCTAGCCGGTTCCACAAGGGGAGAAATATTAACGGGTACTCAGACAGTTACAAGTATCACCAAAACCCATTAACGACAAGTACCACCCCATACAAGAAGTTTGAGCGCCAAAACATGACAAAAGATGGACATTAAGATTGGGCGGGAGATAAGGAATTACAGTACTATAACTGTCGTGTCCAAACGTCCATCTTTCTCTTATTCCTTTGACTCGCTTCTCTGATCCGTTGATTTTCCGGGAGTCAACCTCGTGGCTTGCCGTGAAGATCTGTGGAGAGCTGGTCTGCGAAGGCCTGTAAGCGGGTGCACCATCCCGAGAAGTCGGTAAACGGTGTTGGAACCGAAGGCCCGAGAGGAGATGAGATGAGATGAGATGAGAAGAGAAGAAGACGACTACACGTGCCGCCGCGGTCAGTAAACCCCGACCGCGCCCGAAAATCGATTAACCACTTCTTCGAATTCTATCGGCTACTCCACAACTGGCCCTGGAAGACTTTTCTTCGAGTTCTACCGACAACTGGTGTCGGTCCAGAAAGACTCTTCTTTGAATTTTACCGGCTAACTGGTGTCGAGCACAGGAAGACTCTTCTTTGAGTTTTATCAGAGTTCCGAGGTCAACACAGATCTTCATGACAGCAGACGGTCCAGCCTGCTAGCCGGAGCAAAGCGAGTAAACAAGTGGGGTACAGGGACCCCTGATCAACACGTGAATAGTCAGGTGCTGTGGTGAAAACATCCGAGCAGCGTTTCGGAATTCTCCGAGTTATCACGAGTGGTGAGCATGAGTCTAGATCCTACAGATCTAGATTAGGACAGGTATTGATAGGGGAGGGTTTATGTTTTAAGGATAATTATAATGTGTGTCCCCTTTTACGATGTGTCGTGCGCTCCTCATTTCCCTAAACCTAGTTGCATAAATGTATGTAAGTTTGTACTGTCATTAATCTGTGCTTATGACATGTATTTCGTAATCTTGAATAATATGCAATAAAGATTTTCCATTTCGTACTATTCAACCGGGTCTACCTGAGTTTTCTCTGCATTATTGCTCTCGCACCTAAGTCCAGTGTCAGAACCGTAAGGGTGAGTGGGTCGAACCACTCACAGGTGTCTAGTGTTACCAGGCTGGCTGGAGACCAGAACAGGCAACAAGGCCTAATCCCGCACTAGCACCCAGGCTAAGCACAGAGCCACGCGAACCCCTTACACTGGGGATGCTAGACTCACACCAATGAGTAGATTTAAGGTGTGTGCGGCACAGTGAAATAAGCGACTCTGTTTGGGTGCTCTGGGTTTGTTCAAAATTCAAAAGCATGTGCAGGAACAGGTATACATTATACACTGTGCAGCGCTTCTACATTGTACATTTGCAGAGGTATTCGGATTAGCTTTAACATCATGTTGCTTTTCGAAAATATTTTTTCATTCCCAATTTACCCCATTTTGTTCTGAAGGTGGAGTAGGGTTGTCTGAGGAGCAGTACTCTTCCAGTGTGTCACACAAGTGGCTACTCTTCATCTGTTACCTGGCCACTTAGTAGTTTATTGGTGGGTTATTCAAATGTGGGGCATCACTACTGAGCCTCAGCCTGTCCTCAACCACACATACACGGTTCCAGTGTTGCCATGAGATAGCAATGAGGAATCAGAAGCCTGGGTAATTTTTTACCCCTACCTAGTCCAAGCAGGGAATGATGAGGTCACAGCTAAATTTGACTGACATCTGTTTATTTACTGCAGACTAGGGATCGAACTTGCGACTCTCCTAGTTTATCTGGCTCAATAGCACAGTTCACAGTGCATTGTCATCAGAGGCAGGGGCCAAATCCTTTTCCTTTCTGATTTTTTTCAAATATTACTGCTGAAACAGAGGGTGCTGATGATATCATCAGGGATACAGCATTGACGCAGTTTTAAATTAATACCAGTGGAAATAAAACTATTAACCCAGTGGTGCACCTGTGCATGTTAATCAGCTCCATCCTACAATCGGGCTCAGGAACAAGATGCTTTCGCCTCCATGGAAATGGAAAAATTGGTGGTTTGCAGGTTAATGGCACGCATACAGTGAAAACTGATTTTCATCTCTTATTGGTTTTATGAGTCATGCTTGAAAGATGAAGCTGTATTTTTCACCAGTTTCTCCATAGATCAGAGGTGTGTGTAGTGAATCAAAAATTAATAAGCAGAGTTGGAGCTTGTGCTAATTTGGTTCTGTTGTAGAATGAAAGACGGTTTATCAGAATTGTCTCTGTTATATATGTTAAAATCCCACCGTCTACAAGGATAAAACTGAACCTAAAGGACACAAATACAAGATTAGGGAGTCACAAGCAAGACAAAATTGAAAGATATTTTTTCCCTACTCATTACTAGATAGGTGGATTAGACTCTTAATTAATGTTGTGTTTATAAAGCAATTTATAAAGAAATTGAGTGAATAGATCTAGTTATGAAACAGATTGAAGGACTAAGTTAGGAGGAGAAATAGTTTACAGAACACGTATAAAATGATAATGTCTGGGAAAGGTGCCACAGACGTTAATCTTGCACACAAGAGCTGGTGTGAAGTCACCGGATTCCCGCTCCGAACCTGCACCATACCATTTCACAGCCTACATTTCCTTTTGATGGATACAGCTCTAGCAAAGGATGTGAATTCTTAAAGTAGTTAAACGAAAGCATTGGCATTTAAGCCTCCCTCCCCAGACATTAAGTTCACTTAGTCAAAGTGGGTGTTAAAGGCAAGCAGCTTTTTTGCATGAAGAGAGAGGAAGAGAGTTCTTAAGAGCCATTTTCTCAAATTGTAATTCCCATTAAATATGGGGTTTGCTTTCAAAGACTCCTGCCACCATAGTCAATGTTTGAGGACAAAGAGGATGCAAGAAGACATGCCAGGGAGACTACTCAGGTAGCAGAGGCCTTCTCACAAATGCCAGTATACCACTGTCGATAACTGCAGTCCCTGGCACACCCACTTGGCAGTGACCGAGGGGAACTGCTGCCACAATCTCTGGGGTCAGCACACCTGCCACTGCAGAGCTGTGCCATCTACTGTATGAAAATGAGAAGTCGCACAACACCAGGTTATAGTCCAACAGTTTTATTTAAAATTACGAGCTTTCGGAGCGCTGCTCCTTCTTCAGGTACAAGTACAGTGAGGGAATACAAATCGGCAGTATATATCCACAGAGAGCAATTTGTCTGCAGAGATACAATCTGTTAGGAAGGCATTACATCAAAGACACATCAGAGTACAGCTAAGACAATGAGGTGGGTCACAGGGGGTCCAACGTGTCAAATCCTGCTGTCTGCAGTTGAGCTTTTAACTTTTGTTTTTGTTTTTTTTTGGTTGTTTTTTTTTGTGTTTTTTTTTAAAACTGGAAAGACAGACAACGATGTCGAGTCACGTTCTGTAGCATGACATGAACCCGAGATCCCTATTGAGGCCATCCTCATGGGTGCGGAACTTGGCTATCAGTTTCTGCTCGATGACTTTGCGTTGTCGTGTGTCTCGAAGGCCGCCTTGGAGAACGCTAACCCGCAGATCCGAGGCTGAATGTCCTTGACTGCTGAAGTGTTCCCCGACTGGGAGGTAACAATCCTGCCTGGCGATTGTTGCGCGGTGTCCGTTCATACGTTGTCTCAGTGTCTGCATGGTCTCGCCGATGTACCATGCTCCGGGGCATCCTTTCCTGCAACGTATGAGGTAGACAACGTTGGCCGAGTCACATGAGTATGTACCATGTACCTGGTGGGTAGTGTCCTCACGTGTGATGACGGTGTCTGTGTTGATGATCTGGCATGTCTTGCAGAGGTTGCCGTGGCAGGGTTGTGTGGTGTTGTGGTCGCTGTTCTCCTGACAGCTGGGTAATTTGCTGCGAACGATGGTACTTTTGAGGTTAGGCGGCTGCTTGAAGGCGAGTAGTGGAGGCGTGGGGATGGCCTTAGCAAGGTGTTCATCGTCATCGATGACATGTTGAAGGCTGCGAAGAACATGGCATAGTTTCTCTGCTCCGGGGAAGTACTTGCTGACGTAGGGCACTCTGTTGGTTGTGTCCCGTGTTCGCCTTCTGAGGAGGTCTATGCGGTTTTTTAAATAATGCTCGTAATTTTAAATAAAACTGTTGGGGGGAAAAATTCAGTTGGTTGCGCCTCCCGTTAGTGCCTTAAGAGGGCGCTAATGGGGCACAAAGCATCTAGCGCCCAGGCGCGGTGAAGTTTGCGCCGCTCGCGAAATTAACTAGACATTTTGCGGCGGCGCTAAACACTACCGCCACGATCTCCTGCGCCGGCAGATCGTGACGTCAGTCGAGTGCGCAACGCCCCGGTATCGCCCCGGAGCGGATATTGTGTGGCGCCCCCTGCCTTACCGCCTGACGCTAGCAACGACAGTTTAAGTGGAGCGTTCTGCAGTCATGAAGGGAAAGGGGGGACGCTATTTAAAGGTGACCGCTTCCTGCCTTTTATTGTTGGTGCCATTTTTGAACTACGCATTCTGAGAGAGAGAGAGAGACTTCTGGAGAGTTTCAACGTTGTGTGAAGGAGTTTTGGGTACTGAGCAGCACTTTGCAGGTTCATTTTGATTTGCCATTCCTTGTATCGATTTAGAAGAGACTGTGGGGGCTGCACTCTGAGCTCTTTGCCTGGTACTCTCCATTGTTCTTTCCAGCAGATTTGATGTGCAGGTCTCTCCAGGCCGAGATTCAAGGCTGCAATTAGCAGGATCTGGATGGAAAGTGAGATTAACCATCCCCTTTAAGAACTGGCCCGTGCCATTGTGTGTGTGTTCCATTGCTGACTGACATTACATGAGCTTCGCCAGCGCTCTGAGGTAGCGCCTCGCTCCTCGGCTTTGCGCCTTAAGACAGGTGTGAAGCGCCTGATTTAGCGCTCCAATCACCTCCAGGGGCGATAAAAGTCAAGTTTGCAGTCGGTGGCGATAATTAGTGCCAGGCGCTAATCTTTGCGCCCGGCCGATAATTGCGCCCCAAATGGAGCGATACTGAATTTCTCCCCCTTGGACTATAACCTGGTGTTGTGCGACTTCTCATTTTTGTCCACCCCAGTCCAACACCGGCATCTCCGCATCACATCTACTGTATGGGCATCTGCAGACAACTGTTACCATAAGCTGACACTGCTAGTGGCAGTCAAGGCCATCACCCCCCCTCAACTGCTATGCTTTTTTCTCTTTCCAGGCTAACATAGCATATATGCCAACCCATAAATTAGGGCAAATCACTAAAACTAATGGTTGAGAGACAGGGTGGAAGCATAGTGAAATGGCATCAATCGGCCCATAACCAGTCAATCATTAGAGATATAAAGAGTACTGATGGGGAATAAATGTTAATTTCTTTGATAACCTCTTTGTTTTGAAATATCTTTGTCTGGTGTAGAATTGTGGAAATGTTGTCCTCATTAAAATAATTAAGCTTGGACCATTGCTATTTCTAATCTTTCATTTGCTGTCAATGTGAATTTTATAATAATAGGCAAAGGCTGCAGTCCTATGCCTACATGCCAAGGATGAACTCTTGGACACGGGAATCCAGCAAGTTGCCATTTATTAAAGATTAAATGTTACATATATACTCACGACCAACACCGAGATAACATAAAATATGGTTGGGGAAGATATACACATTACAGTTGGCTGAGCTCAACTCTCCAGAGGTCTCCCTTCTTCATGATTTTACCCCATTTATACTGTTGTTAGCTGCACCACTCCTAGGCCTCAGCATCCATGACCCTTCTCCCACTCTCAATCTCCATTCTGACATCTTATGATGTCAAGTTGTACAGAAAAACATTGCTGTTTTAGGGTTAGCATGATACAAAAGGAGCCATGCTACAAAAACAATGATATTGAGTCTCTAGTATAGAGTGATAAAGTGAATCGAAATGACTGGCCCAGAAGCAGGTTATAGTTAACCATTGTACAGACATTGTACTGTTAGTTGTTTTTGCAATCTTTAATTACATAGACTTACATACATATTACATAGAATGTACAACACAGAAACAGGCCACTTGGCCCAACATGTCTATGCCGGTGTTCTTTCCCCATACGAGCCTCCACCCACCCCTCTTCATCTAACCATATCAGCATAACCTTCTATTCCTTGTGTTCTATTCATGTGTTTATCTAGCTTCCCCTTAAATGCATCTATGCTAGCCGCCTCAACTACACCTTGTAGTAGCGAGTTCCACATTCTAACCACTTTCTGGGTAAAGAAGTTTCTCCTGAATTCCCTATTGGATTTATTAGTGACTGTTTTATATTTATGACCCCTAGTTTTGGTCTTCCCCGCAAGTGGAAACATCTTCTCTACGTCTACCCTATCAAACCCTTTTATAATCTTAAAGACCTCTGTCAGTCACCTCTCAACCTTCTCTTTTCTAGAGAAAAGAGCCCCGGCCTGTTCAATCTTTCCTGATAAGTATAACCTCTCAGTTCTAAGATTTATCTACAAAACTTAATGTAAATGAATTATTTTCGTAAAATGATTTCCCTTACTATTTCTCAATCTTAATCTCTAACATAGTCAAGCACAATCGTATAGACATATCAGCAATAAACACATTACCAAGTAGATTACCAGCAGGGACACTGGCAACAAGAGATCTCGGTAACCACTGTTGTAGATGGTAACAGAGAAATGAAGAAAGAATATCACAGGGTCAAATACTTTGGAGGAAGATTGTCACCAGATGGCTTCACCAGCTGAAAGCTAGGAGACCGGCTGATGTGGCCTATTTGCAAAAATGTACAATGTATGGAAGATAAATCAGTATTACATTATAAAACTAAAATGTGGAATTTTGTCATATAGGTCACGTCCCCAGCACTCTTAACTCTCACATTAACTCCAATAAATTTTAAATAGCACAGGATTATAAATTAATACTTAGGGCAACTTGTGCTAAGTGAAGCTCAGCATTAATCTTTCGTTCTGTTACAGGAGATTCATCATTTCTAACAGATTTGGACTAAACACTGTGGAGGGAATTTTAACTTTGAAGAGCGGTGGGATTAGGTGTGGGTGGGGGGTTAAAGTCGGCGAAAATGTGATCGTGTCCGGAAGCCGGCTCAAATGCGGCGACTTCCAGTAACTCGAGCGCACTCGGCTGCGTGCGTGTAACCTCCTCCGGAGAGGCAGGATAACGATTTGAATATTTACATCCATGAATTACAGCAACATTTTAATTGGCATTTAAATTTAATGGTGCATGCATGGGTTTCCCGGGCTTCCTGAAACTCGCCATTGAAATCAAGGTGAGAACACAATGGCAATTCATGGGGCTCATTAAAAGGCAGGCAAATACAGCAATAAATAGTCAGCGCTCACAGCTGCTTTCTTACCTCCCACTGGGAAAGGGTTTGTTGAGAGTGCTTGTGGGGAGAGGCTAGTTTCTGCACTTTGGAGGTATTGAGATTCGGATCAGGATGGGTGGCACCATGGCTGCTTTAGATTGAACCTCGGACTAGGAGCAAGATGACCATCAGCATTAGCAACAGCAACAGCCTGCTGTGGAGAGACCTACAGGTGTTGAGCAGAGAGAGGAGCAGCTCGCAGGAGGCACTACCCACCTAACAGGGTGTACAGGCAGAGGCTCAGCTTTCTTGACCTCTCGGAACAGCAGTGCTTCCAGAGGCTGAGGTTGTCGCATCAGATGGTGGCAGCCATCTGCAACCTCCTAGGAGAAGACCTGCTCCCTGCTGGATCTGGTGGTCACGCGTCACCAGTGGCTGTGAAAGTGACCACCGCCCTCAACTTTTTTGCCTCTGGATCCTTCCAAGGCGCTGCCAGAGGCATTTCCAGGATCTCCCAGTCGGCTACACACAAATGCATAAGGCAGGTCACTGATGGGTTGTTTGCCAGGGCCAGCAATTATGTCAACTTTGCCTGCGATGATGTTAGTCAGAATGAGCAGGAGTCAGGTTTGTGACTCTGGCTGGATTCCCACAGGTGCAGGGTGTCATCGACTGCACACACTTAGATCAACCAGCAGTATTCGCAAACATAAGGGGTTCCCTTCCATAAATGTTCAGCTGATGTGCAACCACAAGAAAAGGTTTCTGCAGGTGTGCACCAGATTCCCGGGGAGCTGCCATGATGCTTTCATCCTGTGGCAGTCCAAGCTTCAGGTGCCTGGACAGATCTTGAGGCGTCCTTCAGTACTCGCCAGCCAGGGTCTCCCGAATGATCGTGGTGAGCTGTGCTCTCCACAACATTGCGATGAATCCAAGGTGGAAAAGGAGGAGGAGGAGGAGGAAGATGGTGACCCCAACGCAGCACCAGCCGCTCACAGTGCGGCCCAGGATGTCAGGGATTCCCTAATAACTGTACGGTTCAATTAGTTACCACCACTGCACCGATACGACAATCACATCCAACGGCCACTTTCTTTCCCCACCTCCCCCCCCCCAATCCTACTGACACAAAGCAGTCTTATAACCAACCAAACACCCATTGCACATCCCCCCATTAAAATGCCACAGACAGACGCTCTGAAAGTTCTTCCGGGTTTCCAACCCGATATCGGACCCCCAACCCCTGCTCCCAACGCGCCTGAAAGTAATTATCAGGGCCAGAGTCTAACAGCATAAAACTATCCCTACTGGGCTACAGCAACTATATTAATTGGTCGTGAAATTTTGGATTGCAGTGATAGACTGAGCACACGTGTTAACTCAAGCAGCATATGTATATCTCTCTTGCTGACTATCCTGAACAGCCAACCATGTCATCTGTCAAAGCAATAAGGCAAGAAATAAGTCTGATAAGCTCCGGAGGCTGAGGAAAAGCAATAATGGTACTGTCTATGAGTTATGGGAAACTAAGCGTACTTGCTATTCATTTTAAGAGGCAAGAGTATGACCACTTTTTGGCAGCATGTATTCAAGGATATATCGAATATATACAGAGACCTGACTGTAGGAGGCAGTGATGTGACTGAAGCCCCTATCCAGGCAGTCTCCCAGCCTGTCCAAGGCAGAGGAGATGGTGGACCCCAGAGTCTGCGTGACCGCAGCATGAACATACCTGAGAGATGTTATTACTGGTGCCAGAGACTCCTGCAGGGAGGGTCCAGCCAGCTGCAGCATCCATTGAGGTGACCACACGCTCTATGGTTGACTGCAGAGTGATGATGCCATGCGCCAGAACCCCACACAAGCTGATAACAGACTTCTACCATGTCTGACACGTGGCACTAGTTCCCGAGAAGGCTGCCCAATACATTAAGCAATTGCTGGTGTGCAGAAAACTACTTTCCTTTTGAAGGCTGGGCCCCTAAAGTCTGCATCTTTGTCTTCTTCAGCAGAGCAAGCACCTGAACTTGCCTGGTGAGCTATTTCCTTGGCTGTCCTTTCCATTTGTACCTTCCCTGCTCACTTGCATTGAGCAAATCACCCTTTGCAGAACCCGCTAACACTAATCTATACCACCTTGGTGCCAATCTGTGTGTTGGTGCTTGCTAAGGTATGAGCTCGTGACGCTTACCCCTCGCCATCTGAAAGAAGAAAGAAAGAAAGAAGAAAGAAAGATTTGCATTTATATAGCACCTTTCACGACCACCGGACGTCTCAAAGCGCTTTACAGCCAATGAAGTACTTTTGGAGTGTAGTCACTGTTGTAATGTGGGAAATCTGCACGGGCAGAGGGACAAGGGTTAGGATGTAATGACAAGGGTAAGCAGTAGCAGAGGAGTGACAGCGCAATGCAGCCCCAGCGTGTCATGCTGTGTGTGGGTGTGAGCTAGAGAGTTCAGTGGATAGAGTAGAGGCAGGGTAAATTTCCAAACATGCTCCAGCCTTGCCATCTCCAATGCTGCATGTTCTCCCAGAGATTGATAGATTTTTGGATATTAAGGGAATCAAGGGATATGGGGATAGTGCAAAATATGGTAATATATTCAAATGAAATCAATAGCTGCAATCAACAAGCAGTGCAAACAGATGAGTACTGTTATGCAATGAGATACTCCACTGCAGAATCAAAACATCACAGAAGCCAGTCTTCAGCCAATTCTAGCTTGGCGAGAGACGCGGCTAGTTCTGGAGCTCAAGTATTCAACACTACAGCTGGGATGTTGTCGGGGCCCATAGCCTTTGCTGGATCCAGTGCACTCAGCCGTTTCTTGATATGACGTGGAGTGAATGCTCAAGGAGCCTGAGTAAAACTGAACTCGATGGGAATCGGGGGGAAAACACTCCACTGGCTGGAGTCATACCGAGCACAAAGGAAGATGGTTGTGGTTGTTGGAGGTCAATCATCTCAGCCCCAGGACATCGCTGCAGGAGTTCCTCAGGGCAGTGCCCTAGGCCCAACCATCTTCAGCTGCTTCATCAATGACCTTCCTTCCATCATAAGGCCAGAAGTGGGGATGTTCGCTGATGACTGCACAGTGTTCAGTTCAATTCGCAGCAGGCGCATGGGAACATCACCACCTTCACGTTCCCCTTCAAGTCACACACTATCCTGACTTGGAAATATATCGCCGTTCCTTCATCGTCACTGGGTCAAAATCCTAGAACTCCACACCTAACAGCACTGTGGGAGTACCTTCACCACACGGACTGCAGCGGTTCAAGAAGGCAGATCACCACCTCCTTCTCAAGGGCAATTAGATTGGGCAATAAATGCTGGCCTTGCCAGCGACGCCCACATCCCATAAACGAATAAAAAAAAACATTGGGGTGCCCAGGCCATCGACATTGCGCCTGCAGCTCCACAAATGCGATTTCCTCAAACCACCAGTTAAAACCACACCTCTCTTTTACGAGATGGAGGCTGGCTTTCAGAAGTGACAGGCTCGCCGGATTTCTGGCCCTTTTAAACAGCGAGCTGCCTATAAGCACTGCGATTAGCCAATGTCATCGGACTGGCAGAGCAGCCACCTCACCTGATCTGCATCAGAAACTGCGCTATATTTACAAAAAATTATTCAGACCTCCCGCCAACGTCCCGCCCACCCGATCTGCACCAGGAATGAAAGTCGACCCCTTAAAGTCAACTGCTGCCCATTTCTTGTCATTGCTTTGTTACGCCTTTCCCAAGACTTACCTTTGTGTCTTTTCTTCTTTTCTATTGTTTTCCTTTTTAAGCTTTTTTGTTTTACTACGTTTTCTTTTGTTGTGAGGACCTCCTGTCCCTTGTGCTTTGCTATTTCTATTCCTTTCTTCTCACCAAAATGGCGATTTATTTCTCTATTATTTTCCCTTATGTCTACAAAATGTCACCTGCTCATTACCCTGCCTGCCACCGCGTGCTTTGATCTCTTGTTTTCGGGAAATGTGATTACCTGGGTCTACTTTAGTAAAAGCTCTGTCAAGGTCCAAAGGCCGGCTCTCGTTAGTTTTTCTCTAAGATGCAAGACAAAGTTTAAGAGATCTCCACATCGCTACTCATCTATTGCACTGCTTGTTGATTACAACTACTGCTTTCATTTGAATATATTACCATATCATTGTGATATCTAATTTTCAACTCTCAGAGGGCAGAATAATTGGCTGGAAAAGCCTAGGCCAATCACTGGATTGTAAATCAATGAACTCGAGGGAATCTCCATGGCAACAATAAGCGAATTGGCATAAAGTCTTGGAGTGATTCACAATAAGCCAAATTATACTGGATTACCTGTCAAAACAATACTGCGAGGGCAAACAATTTACAAATTAGGTCTGTGCTCATGAGATCAGGTTTTATAATAGTATCAAAATACATAGATACATAGATACATAGAAGATAGGAGCAGGAGTAGGCCATCCGGCCCTTCGAGCCTGCTCCGCCATTTAATGAGATCATGGCTGATCCTCCAATTCAGTATCCCGTCCCCGCCTTCTCTCCGTAACCCTTAACCCCTTTTGCCTGTAGAAATACATCTAATTCCCTCTTAAATATATTTAATGAGCTGGCGTACACTGCCCTCTGTGGCAATGAGTTCCACAGGTTCACCACCCTCTGAGTGAAGAAATTCCCCCTCATTTCTGTCCTAAATGGTTTAGCCCTTATCCTTAAATTATGTCCTCTAGTTCTGTTCTCACCCGCCAAGGGAAACATTCCTTCTGCATCTAGTCTGTCTAGACCTGTCAGAATTTTATACACTTCTATGAGGTCCCCTCTCAATCTTCTAAACTCCAGTGTGTACATCCCTAAACTACATAGTCTCTCCTCATAGGTCAATCCCGCCATTCCTGGTATCAGCCTGGTGAATCGCCGCTGCACCCCCTCCATGGCAAGAACATCTTTCCTCAGATGAGGCGACCAAAACTGTACACAGTACTCGAGGTGTGGTCTCACCAGTGCCCTGTACAGCTGCAGCAAGGTATCCCTGTTCCTGTATTCCAACCCTTTTGCTATGAAGGCCAGCATACCGTTTGCCTTCTTGATCGCCTGTTGCACCTGCATGCTCGCCTTCAGTGACTGGTGTACAAGAACACCCAGGTCTCTCTGTACTTCCCCCTCTCCCAATTTATTACCATTTAAATAATAATTTGCCCTCCCGTTCCTGCACCCAAGGTGGATAACTTCGCACTTGTCCACATTATAGTGCATCTGCCATTTATCCGCCCAATCACCCAGTCTGTCCAAATCGCTCTGGAGCTTCCTGGTCTCCTCCTCTGAGCCCACCCCCCCCTCCTAGTTTAGTGTCGTCTGCAAATTTGGAAATGCTGCATCCGACTCCCTGATCCAGGTCATTAATGTAAATTGTGAACAGCTGGGGACCCAGGACAGATCCCTGTGGTACCCCACTTGTTACTGCCTGCCATTCAGAAAATGAGCCGTTTATTCCAACTCTCTGTTTTCTATCTGACAGCCAGTTCTCTATCCACGTCAATACTTTCCCCTTTATCCCATGAGCTTCAATTTTCCCTGCTAATCTTTTATGTGGGACCTTATCGAAGGCCTTTTGGAAGTCCAGGTACACCACATCTACTGGCTCTCCCCCATCTATTTTACCAGTTACTCCCTCAAAAAATTCCAATAGATTAGTCAAGCACGATTTACCCTTTGTAAATCCATGTTGACTCTGTCCTATCCTGTCCCCATTTGCTAAGTGCTCCGCTATTTCATCCTTTATGATGGACTCCAGCATTTTGCCCAGGTCTGTAATTACCTGCTTTTTCCCTACCCCCCTTTTTGAATAGTGGGGTAACGTTAGCTACCCTCCAATCCATGGGCACTGTTCCCGAGTCTAATGAATTCTGAAAAATCATACTTAGTGCATCCGCTATCTCTAGGGCCACCTCCTTCAGCACCCTAGGATGCATGTTATCAGGCCCTGGGGATTTGTCCGCCTTCAATCCCTTTAGCTTCCTTAACACCATATCCTTAGAGATATTGACTTGCGTCAGTTCCTCCTTTGCAAATGTCCCTATTTTTCCCGATATCCCAGGGAGGTTTTTTGTGTCCACTATCTCTGCAGCCACTTCTTTTAAGACCCTGGGATGCAGGCCATCTGGTCCAGGGGACTTGTCGTCTTTTAGTCCCATTATTTTACCGAGTACTATTTCCTTAGTGATAGTGATTGTCTTTAGTTCCCCACTCCCTGTGGCCCCTTGATTATCCATTATTGGGATGTTGTTAGTGTCTTCTACAGGTGAAGACAGATACAAAATATTTGTTCAGAGTCTCTGCCATTTCCCCGTTCCCCATTATTAATTCCCCAGTCTCATCCTCTAAGGGACCAATGTTTACTTTAGCTACCCACTTCCTTTTTATATACCTGTAGAAGCTCTTACTATCTGTTTTAATGTTTCTTGCCAGCTTACTCTCATAATTCCTCTTCTCTCTCTATTATTTTTTTAGTCATCCTTTGCTGATTTATAAAAATTTCCCAATCCTCTGGTCTCCCACCAATCTTGGCAACATTGTATGCCTTTGTTTTTAATTTGATACCATCCTTTACTTCCTTAGTTAGCCACGGATGGTGCTCCCTTCTCTTAAAATCTTTCTTTCTCACTGGAATATATTTTTGTTGAGAGCTATGGAATATCTCCTTAAATGTCCGCCACTGCATTTCACCTTTCTTACCCTTTAATTTGTTTTTCCAGTCCACTTTAGCCAGTTCTGCCTTCATGCCATTATAATTGCCTTTGTTTAAGATCAGGACATTGGTTTGAGATACAACTTTTTCACCCTCCAACTGAATTTGAAATTCAACCAGGCTATGATCACTCTTTCCTAGAGGATCCTTTACTATGAGATCATTTATTAATTCTGTCTCATTACATAGTACCAGATCCAAGATAGCCTGCTCCCTGGTTGGTTCCATTACATACTATTCTAGGAAAACATCCTGGATGCACTCTATGAACTCCTCCTCCAGGCTACCATGGCCAATTTGATTTGTCCAATCAATATGGAGATTAAAATCACCCATGATTATTACTGTACCTTTTTTACAGGCCTCCATTATTTGTTGATTTATACTCTGTCCAACAGCATTGTTACTGTTCGGGGGCCTGTAGACTACACCCACCAGAGACTTTTTCCCCTTATTATTTTTTATCTCCACCCAAACCGATTCTACATTTTGATCTTCTGAGCCAATATCACTTCTCACCACTGCACTGATCCCATCTTTTACCAACAAAGCCACCCCACCTCCCTTTCCTTTCTTTCTATCCTTCCGAATTATCATAAAATCAGGAATATTCAGTTCCCAGCCCTGGTCGCCTTCCAACCACGTCTCTGTAATGGCGATCAGATCGTACCCATTTGTAGCTATTTGTGCCGTCAACTCATTTATCTTGTTACAAATGCTGCGTGTATTCAGATATAGAGCTTTTAACTTCGTCTTTTTACCATTTTTCCTTGTTCTGGCCATTTTTTCTGTTACACTTTTATTTTTAAACATTCTGTCCCTTCCTATCACACTCTGGTTATTATTTCCCCCATCTCTAGCCTGCTCTATTGCTTTCTCATTTCTCATTGACTTTTTATTTTCCCACTCACCTGGATCCTCCCCCCCACTATTTAGTTTAAAGCCCTCTCTACAGCCCTAGTTATTCGATTTGCCAGGACTCTAGCCCCAGCATGGTTCAAGTGAAGCCCGTCCAAACGGAACATCTCCCTCTTATCCCAGTACTGGTGCCAGTGCCCCACAAATCGAAACCCATTTCTCCCAAACCAGTCTTTGAGCCACTCGTTCATTTCTCTGATCTTATTTACCCTATGCAATTCGCTCGTGGCTCAGGTAGTAATCCAGAGATTATTACCTTTGTGGTTCTGATTTTTAATTTAGCCCCTAGCTGCTCATATTCTCTCATATGAACCTCTTTCTCTGTCCTACCTATGTCATTGGTACCTACGTGGACCATGACAACTGGATCTTCCCCCTCCCACTCCAAGTTTCTCTCCAGCCCAGAGATGTCCTTAACCCTGGCACCGGGCAGGCAACACAGCCTTCGGGACTCACGCTCTCGGCTGCAGAGAACAGTATCTATCCCCCTCACTATACTGTCCCCAATCACTACAACATTTCTTTTTGCTCCCCCCCACTTGAATGGCTCCCTGTACCACGGTGCTGTGGTCAGTTTGCTCATCCTCCCTGCAGTCCCTAGCCTCGTCCACACAGGGAGCAAGAATCTCGTACCTGTTGGCTGAGGCTCCTCCACCACTACCTCCTGGATCCCAATACCTGCCTCGCTTGTAGTCACACCCTCCTGTCCCTGACCATGGGCCAAATTGGAAGTAATTATTCTAGTGGGTGTGACTGCCTCCTGGAACATAGTCTCCAGGTAACGCTCCCCCTCCCTAATGTGTCGCAGTGTCTGAAGCTCAGACTCCAGCTCATCAACTCTGAGCCAAAGTAACTCGAGCAGCCAACATTTGCTGCAGATGTGGTCGCCCTGGACCTCAATGGTGTCCACCAGCTCCCACATGCAACAACAACACATTGCCTGGTCTCCCATCTCAATTAATTAATTAGTTTTAAAATTTGGAACACTTATATCTTTTTATCTACACCAAGGCACTTAAATTTAGACGCTCAAGTTTGGGAAAAAAAGCGAGAAATAGAGAAATACTCACCAACCAATCAGTTACGTGCTTTCTGGTGACGTCACACTTCGATTACTTTTTACTTCTTTACACTCCTTTGTATCTCAGCGGCTCACCTGGGCTCCCGCTGTTTTTGAAGTCTCCCGGGTTTTGGCGCTATCCTGGGCTCCCGCTGTTTTTGAACTCTCCCGGGTTTTGGCACTATCCTGGGCTCCCGCTGTTTTTGAAGTCTCCCGGGTTTTGGCACTATCCTGGGCTCCCGCTGTTTTTGAAGTCTCCCGGGTTTTGGCACTATCCTGGGCTCCCGCTGTTTTTGAACTCTCCCGGGTTTTGGGCTCACCTGGGCTCCCGCTGTTTTTGAATTCTCCCGGGTTTTGGTGCTCACCTGGGCTCCCGCTGTTTTTGAACTCTCCCGGGTTTTGGCACTATCCTGGGCTCCCGCTGTTTTTGAATTCTCCCGGGTTTTGGGCTCACCTGGGCTCCCGCTGTTTTTGAATTCTCCCGGGTTTTGGTGCTCACCTGGGCTCCTGCTGTTTTTGAATTCTCCCGGGTTTTGGTGCTATCCTGGGCTCCCGCTGTTTTTGAACTCTCCCGGGTTTTGGCACTCACCTGGGCTCCCGCTGTTTTTGAACTCTCCCGGGTTTTGGTGCTATCCTGGGCTCCCGCTGTTTTTGAATTCTCCCGGGTTTTGGGCTCACCTGGGCTCCCGCTGTTTTTGAATTCTCCCGGGTTTTGGCACTATCCTGGGCTCCCGCTGTTTTTGAATTCTCCCGGGTTTTGGCACTATCCTGGGCTCCCGCTGTTTTTGAATTCTCCCGGGTTTTGGCACTATCCTGGGCTCCCGCTGTTTTTGAATTCTCCCGGGTTTTGGTGCTCACCTGGGCTCCCGTTGTTTTTGAACTCTCCCGGGTTTTGGGCTCACCTGGGCTCCCGCTGTTTTTGAACTCTCCCGGGTTTTGGTGCTATCCTGGGCTCCCGCTGTTTTTGAACTCTCCCGGGTTTTGGCACTATCCTGGGCTCCCGCTGTTTTTGAATTCTCCCGGGTTTTGGCACTATCCTGGGCTCCCGCTGTTTTTGAATTCTCCCGGGTTTTGGCACTATCCTGGGCTCCCGCTGTTTTTGAACTCTCCCGGGTTTTGGCACTATCCTGGGCTCCCGCTGTTTTTGAACTCTCCCGGGTTTTGGCACTATCCTGGGCTCCCGCTGTTTTTGAACTCTCCCGGGTTTTGGCACTATCCTGGGCTCCTGCTGTTTTTGAACTCTCCCGGGTTTTGCGGGCACCGCATCTAAATGCTGAGATGTACTGCAACCGCAAAGGTTACCACTCACTGAATGTGCAGTTGGTGTGCGACCATGCTCAGAACATCATTATGCTGAATGCCCGGTATCCTGGCAGCAGACATGAGGCTTTCATTCTGCGTCAGTCTGCTGTTCTCTCAGTCTTTGAGCCACCACGACAAACCAGAGGGTGGCTACTGAGCGACAAGGTCTATCCACTGACCACTTGGCTCATGACTCCGCTGTGCAACCCAACCACACGTGGGCAGCATGCGTACAATGAGAGCCATGATGCCACATGGAATCTGAAAGAGCAGACCATTGGCATCCTTAAACAACGCTTTCGCTGCCTGAACCGCTCTGGAGGAGCCCTGCAGCACTCACCAGAACATGTCTCAAGATTCGTCGTGGTCTGCTGCATGCTCCACAACCTCACCATCATGAGGGCACAGCCCTTGCCACCAGGGATACGGCAACTAGCTGAGGAGGAGGAGGAGGAGGAGGAAGTGGAAGGGAGGAGGCAACCCAGAGAGCCACTTTCTGCCCAGGCTGTCCGTGATCGACTCATTCGACTGCTCATTCATCAAAAATTGGGAAACAGTGGAAAACCTTGGAAACAGAGGCTGGGTTCTCCACGATTTCCCAGCATTCACTTTAGAATTATGGGCTGGAGAGTAAAACCCCAGACACAGTCACCATCAAAGACAGAAACTGATCCCAGCTGTCCACAAGGTAACCTAGCCACACACAATTAACTCTCGTAGGTATTGTTACTGTTGCAACTTTGAATACCATCAGCTCCGCACAATGCTACTTTTGCAAAGTACCAAAGTCTGCTTATTTTAATTTAGAACATTTTTTTATCCACAGATAGCAATATAGCAGAGAAAGAACTTCACAAAATACTTCGAATTTTGCCGAAAGGAAACTTCAGGAAAACATCTGAACAGCCAAATACTAAAGTTTACCCGCCACCCACTGATCGCCTGATCGCAAATTACCCTCCACCGCCAATACTTTAAGTGTAATTTAATTCCATCTTCTCAGTGTAATTATTCACAACTTCCTGTTGTTTGGGCGCTACGGGTGCCATTTTGGGTCGAAAATGGCGTCCGAGCCGCATGCGCACAATTCTGCTGGGGGCCGTGCCGGACGCGATCTTGGTGAGGCGTTAGCATCGGCGCTGGGAGCGTGCGCTAGAAGTATGTAGAGTAGGCAGATCATGACATCAATCAGCGTGCAACACTGATTTGACACCAGCGCTGGCATTTGCATCCTCAACGCTGGAGCTAACGCTCTGTCTTAACCCCGCACAGCGCAACATGCGTTCAGCAGCAGCATGGACCTCCCTACCAGTGATATTTAGAGGGATCATCAACCACTCTCAGGTCAGTTGCTGATTAATTTCTACTGGCTCTGTGTTTGGTGCTTTCTAAAGTTGTTTAAAGTTAGTGAGGTGACAGGGTGCTGCAAGTGGAGAGGGCCTTGGTTCTGAATTCAAGGGTTCTGGTCAGACCACTTGCTCCCAGACATGGGGGCTCTAGTTGTCATCACCCTTGGGCTGCAACATGACAGGGAGATGGAGCAGAGGCAGCGAAGAAGTGGACAAGCTGCTCGCAGAGGGAGGGGGAGAAGGGCCTTACTCATCTAGAGTCTTCTGAGAGCAATTCTCTTACCTCAGCCTGAGCCAGGAGCAGTGTGTGAGGCAACTGCGCTTTATAAAGGAGGTGCTCACTGAACTCTGCCACCTCTTGCAACCAGACCTGCAGCCTCACACCAGGGCAAGGACAGCGCTGCCAGTGGCTGTGAAGGTGACCGTGGCCCTGAATTTCTTCGTGTCGGGATCCTTCCAGGCTGGAGCAGGCGACATCTGTAGCATCTCCCAGTTTGCCGTCCACTGCTGCATAAGAGAGGTGACAGACGCTCTTTATGCCAGGAGAGGGGAGTTTATTGTCTTCTCGCTGACCAGAGAGAAGCAGGCGGAGTGTGCATGTGGCTTTGCCAGGATAGTGGGCTTCCCCATGGTACAGGGCGCCATCGACTGCACGCACGTGGCTTTGCGGGCACCGCATCTAAATGCTGAGATGTACTGCAACCGCAAAGGTTACCACTCACTGAATGTGCAGTTGGTGTGCGACCATGCTCAGAACATCATTATGCTGAATGCCCGGTATCCTGGCAGCAGACATGAGGCTTTCATTCTGCGTCAGTCTGCTGTTCTCTCAGTCTTTGAGCCACCACGACAAACCAGAGGGTGGCTACTGAGCGACAAGGTCTATCCACTGACCACTTGGCTCATGACTCCGCTGTGCAACCCAACCACACGTGGGCAGCATGCGTACAATGAGAGCCATGATGCCACATGGAATCTGAAAGAGCAGACCATTGGCATCCTTAAACAACGCTTTCGCTGCCTGAACCGCTCTGGAGGAGCCCTGCAGCACTCACCAGAACATGTCTCAAGATTCGTCGTGGTCTGCTGCATGCTCCACAACCTCACCATCATGAGGGCACAGCCCTTGCCACCAGGGATACGGCAACTAGCTGAGGAGGAGGAGGAGGAGGAGGAAGTGGAAGGGAGGAGGCAACCCAGAGAGCCACTTTCTGCCCAGGCTGTCCGTGATCGACTCATTCGACTGCGATACGAGTGAACGCAACCGCAATTCCCCATTCAATAATAGATCCACACCTTCCCTTCCCTCTGTTACTGACCATCACAGCGTCCTCTTGGCCACAATGCTGAAATAAAAACCACCACAAAAGAAACATTCCAATCCATCAATCCATCCCATATAACCTAACAAAGTCAACTAATCATCCCTGTGCATTCCCTTAGTGCCTGTCTTCAGTGTGTCTTTGCCTGTTCTAGTGCTCCTACGAAGTGCTACCCCAGTGGCTGCAGTATGGCTAGTGGAAGGCTGCTAACTTTCCGTGGGGAACACTACAGATGGCCTTGCAGGATGATCTCGAGCACTTCTGGGCCGAGAAGGCCTGGCTGCGGACTGCACTACCTCTTCACGGGCGGCAGCAGTCTGGGCTGACTGGCTGACAGGCAACAGCAAGGGCACTGGCGGAATAGAAACATAGAAAACATAGAAAATAGGTACAGGAGTAGACCATTCGGTCCTTCGAGCCTGCACCGCCATTTAATGTGTTCATGGCTGAACATGCTACCTCAGTACCCCATTCCTGCTTTCTCGCCATACCCCTTGATCCCCCTAGTTGTGAGTATTATATCTAACTCCCTTTTGAATATATTTAGCGAACTGGCCTCAACAACCTTCTGTGGTAGAGAATTCCACAGATTCACCACTCTCTGGGTGAAGAAGTTCCTCCTCATCTCAGTCTTAAATGGCTTCCCCTTTATCCTTAGACTGTGACCCCTGGTTTTAGTTTTCCCTAACATTGGAAACATTCTGCCCGCATCTAATTTGTCTAAACCAGTCAGGATTTTAAACGTCTCTATAAGATCCCCCCTCATTCTTCTGAACTCCAGAGGATACAAGTTCAGTTGATCCAGTCTTTCTTGATATGTCAGTCTGGCCATCCCAGGAATCAATCTAGTGAACCTTCGTTGCACTCCCTCAATAGCAAGAATGTCCTTCCTCAAGTTAGGAGACCAAAACTGCACACAATACTCCAGGTGTGGCCTCACCAAGGCCCTGTACAACTGTAGCATCACCTCCCTACTCCTGTACTCAAATCCCCTTGCTATGAAG
This sequence comes from Squalus acanthias, assembly GCA_030390025.1. Classification (NCBI taxonomy): domain Eukaryota; kingdom Metazoa; phylum Chordata; class Chondrichthyes; order Squaliformes; family Squalidae; genus Squalus; species Squalus acanthias. The sequence continues at coordinate 37,017,560 of CM059438.1, forward strand.
GCCATCATGCCATTTGCTTTCTTGACTGCCTGCTGCACTTGCCTTCCCACCTTCAGTGACTGATGTACCATGACGCCCAGGTCTCGTTGCACCTCCCCTTTCCCTAATCTGCCACCATTCAGGTAATAGTCTGCCTCCCTATTTTTACCACCAAAGTGGATAACCTCACATTTATCCACATTGTACTTCATCTGCCATACATTTGCCCATTCACCCAACCTGTCCAAGTCACTCTGTAGCCTCCTAGCATCCTCCTCATTGTTCACACTGCCTCCCAATTTAGTGTCATCCGCAAATTTGGAGATATTACAATTAATCCCTTCGTCCAAATCATTAATATATAATGTAAACAGCTGAGGCCCCAGCACCGAACCCTGCGGTACCCCGCTGGTCACTGCCTGCCATTCTGAAAAGTACCCATTTACTCCTACTCTTTGTTTCCTGTGTGCCAACCAGTTCTCAATCCACGTCAACACATTACCCCCAATCCCATGTGCTTTAACTTTGCACACCAATCTCTTGTGTGGGACCTTGTCGAAGGCCTTCTGAAAGTCCAAATACACCACATCTACTGGTTCCCCCCCGTCCACCCTATTGGAAACATCCTCAAAAAATTCCAGAAGATTTGTCAAGCATGATTTCCCTTTCACAAATCCATGCTGACTTGGACCTATCATGTCGCCACTTTCCAAATGGTCTGTTATGACATCTTTAATAATTGATTCCATCATTTTACCCACCACCGATGTCAGGCTGACCAGTCTATAATTCCCTGCTTTCTCCCTCCCTCCTTTTTTAAAAAGAGGGGTTACATTAGCCACCCTCCACTCCTTCGGAACTGATCCAGAGTCTAAGGAATGTTGGAAAATGATCGTCAATGCATCCACTATTTCCAAGGCCACCTCCTTAAGTACTCTGGGATGCAGACCATCAGGCCCTGGGGAATGGCAGGGGTGGGAGGACAAATGCTATCATCCTGAGAGAGGACAGCAGCTTTGTGCTCCATGGTGCCACTGTGCTTAGGCTTTCCAGCTGGGCGAGGCGGGGTGGGACTTCTGCTGACCATGGAGGGGTTCCCCTTACCTCGGCTTACCTTCCGGCCCGGGGCATTAGCACGCTGGAGTCATGGTGAACTGAGGCTAGAAACTTGTTGCTGCAGTGGCAGGAGGAAGGCAACCTCTGAGCCGCCTGAAGCATTGTGAAATCTTTTTATTTGTAAATTTTTGTTGCTGCACCAGGGGTCTGTGCAGGGCCACATTGTGGTAGAATCCGGCCACCATTGCAGAACCCGCACCCTAATTGGAAAACCCGCCCGCCCGTTACAAAGCCCACCCGCCCATTGCAGAACATTCCCACTCATTACAGAACATTCCCACTCATTACAGAACATTCCCACTCATTGCAGAACCTTCCCACTCATTGCAGAACCTTCCCACTCATTGCAGAACCTTCCCACTCATTGCAGAACATTCCCACTCATTGCAGAACCTTCCCACTCATTGCAGAACCTTCCCACTCATTGCAGAACCTTCCCACTCATTGCAGAACCTTCCCACTCATTGCAGAACCTTCCCACTCATTGCAGAACCTTCCCACTCATTGCAGAACCTTCCCACTTATTGCAGAACCTTCCCACTCATTGCAGAACATTCCCACTCATTGCAGAACATTCCCACTCATTGCAGAACCTTCCCACTCATTGCAGAACCTTCCCACTCATTGCAGAACCTTCCCACTCATTGCAGAACATTCCCACTCATTACAGAACATTCCCACTCATTGCAGAACCTTCCCACTCATTGCAGAACATTCCCACTCATTGCAGAACATTCCCACTCATTGCAGAACCTTCCCACTCATTGCAGAACCTTCCCACTCATTGCAGAACCTTCCCACTTATTGCAGAACCCGCCCGCCACAAAACCCGCAGATTGTAGAAAGTGCCCACCCATTGCAAAATTCGCGTGCTTGTATCAAAACTCGCCCGCTCATTGCAGAACCCACCTGCCATTGGAAACCCCACCCACTGTAAAAACCGCCCACCCGTAGCAAATCCCGCCTGCTCGTTGCAGAACCCACCCGCCCGTTGTAGAAACCACCTGTTGCAGAAACCACCCTTTGCAAAATTCACCCTTTGCAGAATCCACCCGATTTTTGTTGCATTGATTTTGATGGGATGTAATCTGTTGGAGGACAGATTGCTAACTGCTGTGGCACCCTGCAAGCTCCTTTGAACACTGGTATCCACAGCCATGATGGCAGCAGTCTGAGCTTGCATGACAGAAGTCTGAGATTCCACTGCAGCACTCAGACTTCTGCTTGTGCTGCAATGGAAGCTGAGACATCACCGTCAGATGCTGCATCATGGTTGGGTCCACAAGTGTGCTAATGGAGTTTGCCACCACTTCCATGCTGGAAAGGATGGGCTCCAAGCTCTGCACAAAGCCCTGTGCCAAGTTGGTACCAGACTCCTCCATGGTCCTTGCACAGAGGCTTTCTGGCAGAACTTGCCCTCTGGAGAGCTGGCACCTATGCTACACTTGTCCCTGCCCTGGCTGCAGGCCACTCGTGCACAGTGTCTCACCATGTGCAGATCCCGCCTCTTAAGCTATCCTCTAAATTATGTCAGTATCTGAGCTGGTGGCTGTGAGTGTGAAATCGAGTGACTGTGTTTCTTCTTCATCAACGTCTTCCTGCTCTTCCACCTTTTGCTCTTCCACCAATACCTACCCAGGTTGCAGTTCTTTGTATCTGAAAGGAGAAAGGCACACGGGTAGGGTTGTGGTGAGGGAAGGGGAGAAAGCAAAGTCTGCATGCTTACACCATCAGCAGCTTGTAAATCAGATGAGATTGTGGGATGAGGAGAAAGTAGGATGTGAGGAGGATTAGGTATGAGCATACCATCATCTTCTATGTTCAGCCCTGCCGCTGGCCACGGCCTCAGCAATGGCCGCTCCAATGATGGCGACCACCGTCTCCTCCATGAGGGTAAGGACTTCCAGCGCATGTCCCCCACCACTTAGCTCCTGCTGCCTCAGGTTATGCACCACCTTGTCCTGCGAGAGAGAGGGAAATGTGTCAGTGAGTGTGATGCAATGTGTTTGGGTGATGTGGCTGTCATAGTTGAATAGCTGGCAGTGTGTGCAAGCTGTGAGATGTGGGTGTGAGGCTTGCAGCAGTGTTAAGTGTGTGAAGGTGAGGTGAAGCTATGAATGTTAGGTATTTGTCCTGATTAAGAACATAAGAAGTAAGAGCAGGAGTAGGCCATACGGGCCCTCGAGCCTGCTCCGCCATTCAATAAGATCATGGCTGATCATTGACCTCAACTCCACTTTCCCGCCCGATCTCCATATCCCTTGATTCCCCTAGAGATTGTTGGTAGGTGAGTGAAGGGGGTGTGGTGCATTGAGCAGTGTCTGAGGCTATTGATGCAGCTGGTGGGATATGACATTTGAAGATACATTCTCTGACCTTGACCACTCGTGTGAGGTCATTGAACTGTTTGCGGCACTTCATCCAGGTCCTCGGGGCTTGACTCCTGGCATTGACCGCCACGGCTATCTGGTCCCACTGCCTTCGGAGAGTTTGTCTGGAGGGCCTCTTGACCCCTGTAGATAGAGCACATCTCTCCTCCTCTTTACCTCCTCCACTAAAGCCTCCAGAGCAGCGTCGGAAAACCTTGGAGCCGGCTCTCTCCCATGTTGTGCCATGATTATGTTTTCTTCCAGGTCAGAATGGCTTCCACAATGACTTCCAGCACCTGCTCCAGCCACGATGCACCTCCCCTTTAAGAGCTATAAGCGGTGCTAGTCTTTCACAATTTTGCGCCCCTACTCAGGCGTGCAGCCACTCAACAGCGCGCTTAGCGCTGGCTGCACGCTACAATCATGTAAATTAGCAGGCAGCACGAAGTTGGCGTGCTGCCTACATCGGAAGCGACGGGCGCGGGTTAATCCTGCATCGTGATCCCTGCGCCCATTTTTGGGCCCTGTCCAATTTAGCCCCTGTAGATTTTAGTTCATAAAGGATGTGGTCTAGTTACAGAAACTGTCATCAAGCCATTCACATGAAAGAAAGGTGTTGCAAAATGTGTGTGCTAAATTGAACATGTGCCTGTCTCCTACCCTCATACATACATTGCTGCTTAACAAGATCATTCCTTCATCTCTGTCCTCCACACTCCCAATCAGATAGCAGGCCAGCTTGCTCATGCCAGCTCAGCATATTGGAAAATTTAAAAGAAAAACCTAATTGTTCTTTTTCACTTCAGGCCGCTGTAATTGGAGGTATAATGTTAGTTTGTCAGTAGCAATCAGATACAATGGGCTGGCTTTTGATACTGGGGCGGGTTGGGGTTGTGTTATCCGAATTCCGTGTTATCCACACAACTCTCATGAGATGTGTGTAACAAACGCGATTTTCCCCTGATTGGGCAATTGAGTTCCAGTGTGTGGGAACCCCTGGCCCAATTAGCTTTTCCAGTCTGAAAGTCACCTCTGATGACGTCATCATTGCTGCTGCTTTTAAGGTCTGCAAGAGGCCTTGCTTCCTTTGCAGACTGCCAACCTTCTGGTCTTTGTTCCTACATTGACCTGGAGGCATCATGTGTACCAACAAACCCAAGTCTGCTCCAAGATTCGAGGACACTGCCCTGCAAGCCCTGATAGATGGAGCAAGAGATCATAAGGAGGTGCTCTTCCCTTCTTCAGGGAGAAAGAAGCCTCCTCAGCAAACAAAGGCTGTGTGGCTCCAGGTGGCCCAGGAGGTGAATTCTCTATCCTTGATCAACAGATTGGATTCAATGCTGCAAAAGATTTCATGACCTTGTGCGCACTGGAAAAGTGAGTATGACTTTCCCATCACCCTCAATCTGATCCCCATTGCCTCTCCTCACCAGCACTCAGCTTTAGCAACCTCTTCCTCCACATCCCACTTGACACTGACATCCCTGCATCCTTACCCACTCCCTCTCTCTCTATGGTCACATTCACCTAACTATTCCACTATGCAGCCCTCACACTCCCTATCACTGTCATGCTATGCAAACAACTTACAACACACAGGATGGGCCCTTGGTCTTGCCACCTCACTCCATTTTTGCCTCCTTATAAGCATCTATGAGATGGATTCTATAAACTCTCTCCTTCATTCTCACTCAAACTCCACTTTTCTCCCTCATTGCAGGAAAAGAGAGCTCACAATAAGCGCGAAAGAGCGAGGACAGGAGGAGAGCCAACCTCAGTACCCCAGCTCACCACCTGGGAGGAGGAGGCCCTGGAGATCGTGGGACTCGATGATGATGCGCAAGTGGGGGATGGGCAGACGGGCGCAGCAAAGCAAGCCGGTGACAGAATAGTTGTTCATCTCTCTCATTGACATTGCATGAGTCGCTGATGATGATTCTGAAGCTCTAACAGTTGGACTTATGATCATCTGCAATATGCACTGTGCATGTCACCTTGGCCTCACATCTCTGACTTTTTCCTTTACTCCCCCACAGGACCATCGCAAGCACCCGTCCCCACCATCCAGGAGGAACAGCCTGAGGCTCAAGTCTCCTCAGAGGAAGCTGAAACCTCTGAGGGCGCAGCGTCAGCACAATTCAGCCAGGCCAGCACCAGCACAGAGACTCACACCTCGGTGGGACCCTCGCGAGATAGAGTAGTGTTGTCACCTGGTATATCACAGCTCACAAGTGAGCCTCAGCAGATGGTGGAGACAGGGAAAGCAGTGGAGAGTCCTCGTCAGAGGGCGCAGGACTCTCCCAGCTGGGCTCAGCTGCATGTCGACCCTCTGCCTCTAGGTCCATCCAGAAGAACAGCGGTGCTGGAACTCCAGGAACAGATGCAGGAGTCTCTGGCAGGTTTTGTCTCCAGGGTCGCTGCGAGTGTGGAGCGAATGGAGGAGTCCATCGCGAACATGAGCAGAGCCTTTGTGGAGTCATTGGTGCATGAACGCATCACCATGGAAAGGATGGCAACCTCCATGGAGGTGATAAGTCGCCAGAGTGCAGAAAACATGGTGAGTGTTCTGAATAGAATGACATCTCTGGAGGAGCGATGGACATCTATTGAACAGAGAAACCAGACCTTCATGGAAGTCCTTCTGAGTAGGACTGCCAGTGCAGATATGGGTCCCCATGGCCCCCCTGATGTGCAGCAAGGTGCTCTCAAACCACTTGCAAGCGCTGAGGTGGGTCTGACCCATGAAAGGGATGATGGTGGCAGAGAACAAGGAAGTGGGGGCTCCTCTCCAAGCGCTCACACTTCCATGCCACTGACAAGTCCTCGGTCAGAGCCCCACCAGAGTCCACACCCAACTGAGATCGGCGTCTCAACCCCTGCACAGCCGCAGGAGCAGCAGACTGTTGGCGAGCCCTCACAGGCTCGGCACCCCAGAGGACGCCCACCCAAGGTGTCGAGACAGGAGCAGCAACAGAGCGAGCAAGGGGCCTCCACATCTGCTGATGCCAAGGGGGAACCACCACGTAGAAGCACGCGTAAGAGAAAGAAACTGCACAAATAGTCACAAGGTTTGTTATGTTTAATTGTGATTAGCCATCAGTAGCTTCCTGTAAATAAAAAATCTGATGGCTACTGCTGCAGTTGTGGCCTGTGTCATCTCGCTATTGGGACTTCCAAATTGCGGGCTTAGGAGGAGTAGCAGTTGTCAGAATGATGGTCAGAGTGCTAGGAAGACGATGGGTTCTGGCCATTAACGATGCTGTGGCAAGAAGCTGTGAGGCACAAGTGGTTGCTTGGCTAGGCTAGGCAAATCTGGCCAAGATGAGTGCGTTCCTTGCATCCCGGCCAGCAATGGTCTCGCGTATTGCCGCTGCTGGTTGATGCGCCTCTGCCAGATGTTCGTTTTCTCTCTCCTCCTCCTCCTCCTCGTCCTCATCTGATGTCCAGGGGAAAGGAACCGAATGGTTCCCATTCTTCTGGTAGATGCCTCAGTTGAGGAAGCGCTGAGTCAGGGTGGGGTGAGGGGTTTTCCAGGAGCTCACACTAGAGATGGGTGTCAGGCTCCAAACTTCCACAACAATGAGTAGGCCTGCTAAATTTTCCCCAGACCTGAAACAACTAAGTTCTGACACCTGCAAATGATGATTGCTCCAAATTACTCTTTAATGGTGGAGCTGCAGCTGAAAGCCAGCAAGCCAAATGTGTAACTGCCAGGTTTCACCGTCGTGTTTTAGAGGAGGCGTGCATCATGTGGAAAACCGGTAAAAATCCGAAAGGCCTGTGAAAATGGCATTATGGAGCCAATTAGGAGCTTGTCAATGGCCTTAAGGGCCTATCCTGCCTCTTGGAGGCGGGTCGGGAAATGGATCTGAAAACGCGCACCTGGGAAAATTCGGCGGAGGCGGGATGGGTGCGGGATCGGGCCTGCCCGCCATTTTTTCCAATTTTAACCCCCCACACGCCTCCAATCCCGCCTCAACGGCCCTATGAAAATCGAGCCCAATATACACTGTAGTTGATAAAATTAATGGAATTACCCTTTAAAGGACACTTAATTTGTCAATGGTGCAGAATAGTATTACTGACATTTCAGTAGTATTGGCCAGAATACAGTTCCTCACAATCATTCTTTTAGTTATGTTAGCATATCATTTGTATTAATTTCATTTTGAAATCCAAACAAGGGGAAAAAAAATCAAAGGATCGTACAACTTCTGAAAGCATGCATTAGAAAAAATAATTAAATATAAAGTAAAATAATTTGTTAAATTATATATTTAAGTATTCTTTCTAGCAGTTAACTGGACTCTCAGTACCAAAAGCAGTCAGAATGTGTAGGCAATATCATCTATCATTCACTGATCACTGCATTAGGCCATAGGCTAAATGTACCCTAAATCAGAAAAGAATATCTCCTGAATTTGTCAGAGCCAAGAGATGTTTCCAGATTCAATTTCAGCACGAGCCACTTCTATGCAGAAGGATTGACCAGAAAAAGGTTGAGTGAATAAACTTCTGGTTCTGTATATAGCTAGGAAATAGCTAGAAATAAGTTAGGGCATCTGAATATACATTTACACATCAGATTAAGCAGACTATGATATTAAGCTTCATATTAAAAAAAGGGGATGTTAAAATGGAGAAATAAAGGCTCCCTGATGGCTCAGCAAATTTATCCAGTCAGTATCTGAGCAATATAGACCAGCGAGATCCTGAGGATGACCACTAGTCTGTGCTGAGTTAGCTGATATCCTGAATGGCAGCAGTAAGGGCACTACAATAATACATGGGATAGGAAGAGGATGTTCAACCTGCAAGCTGCTCCTGATCGCTGGAGGTGAACGTGTATGGATGAATGCACTTGGAGAGGATCAGGCTCAGCTGTGATGCCTCCGCAGTCGAACAACCTGTCAACACGTGAATAATGGCTGCTAGAGTGAGGCACAGGAGGGCAACTGGTACCACTGAAATTGCTTCCGAGCGAGGAGTCAACATCTTCAAAAAATTGAATCATGAAACAAACTGGACCAGCTCCAAAAGTCATTGTGGCTTCAAGGACATTGGCCAATATGCACAGCCTAGGAAAATGAATATATTTTATAATAGACTGGGGGTTCTGCATATGTCTGCCATTTCATGCATCTCTCTTCCCTTGATGGTAGCTTACTTGGCTGTCAAATAACGCTAATGTTGGTACTCAGCACATTTCTCTCACTTTCCAGAAATAGAATGCTGCTTGAACATGGGGCTGCCCTTGCATCCTTCCACGGCGCAATGAAATTGATGGAGCTCAAATAAGGATATAGGCCGCTTACTCGGCAAGTAGGACGTGCCAGCCCAGGGTGACGATGCTGTCTGATTTATGTTTTTCTCTCTCTTTCAAGTACTTGACTGCCGCTTGGCAACTTCGCAAATGGACACAGTCGAGCTCAGAGTCTCACGTGGGCAATGGAGAATTGTAGGTTCGGACTCTGTGGTGCAGCATTCCACAAACGTTCTGCTACTGCGCACTTATTATCCCCGTTTAATAAAAGCAGTGCTAAAAATATTTTTAAAACTTGAAAATGTTTGTAGTTCAAATAATATAATACATGCCCCAGTGCAACCTTTCCACCATATCCAACATGAAGGCTTTCTTACCACTCTTCTAAACACGGCATATCCCAAACACGCAAGTGAAGTCCCCCTAAGCTCCCTTGCACTATGACGAGTAAATACTCAAATAACAATAAATATTTTTTCAAAAAAATTAAGAACACATAAAACATGGAACAAGAAATGCTAATTTGGGCCTCTATAGCCCAATTCTTGCACAGACCAGTTACAATATATCCCATCCTAGAGTTTATCCTACCCAATTAATCACTTGAGAGAAATTTGTGCACTATACTGCCTGATTTTCCAAAGTTAATTAAGCAAAACTATCTTTGTGGCTTAGGGCTAGAGTGATACCAGGTTTCCAGCTGATAATTCCTGCGCCACATGTTTTCAGTCTGTGTTCACAGCCTTTGATCACTAAGGAGCTGCTGTTTTCATGCCTGACAAATCTTCAATAATAAATAAAGTTGGAAGTTCGTAAAATTCAATTTTATTTCTGTACTCTCTGTAGACCAACCAGCCTAATATCAATAGTGGGGAAGCTTTTAGAGGCCTTAATACAAGATAAAATTAATACTCACTTACAAAGGCTTGGGTTAATAGACAACAGCCAGTGTGGATTTGCACAAGGCAAGTTATAATAGGGTTCTTTGAAGAGATAACAGTATGTATTGATAAAGGAAATGCAACAGATCTTGTGTATATGGATTTTCCAAAGGAGATTGGTAAGGTTCCACATAGGAGGCTTATTGATAAAATTAAACCACACGGTATTAAAGGGAATGTGGCAGCAATGATAGGAAGCTAGTGACAGGAGAGAAAGCAAAGATTAGTGCTAATAGATATTTCTCAAACTACAGGGAATGAAAATAATGGTGTTGGAGTTGGAAAAACCCAGATACGGAAACAGCAATTAATATGTGTGAAAGAGAGAGAATTGAGAGGTCGCACAACACCAGGTTATAGTCCAACAGTTTTATTTGAAATCACAAGCTTTCGGAGCTTACTACTCCTTCGTCGACGAAGGAGTAGTAAGCTCCGAAAGCTTGTGATTTCAAATAAAACTGTTGGACTATAACCTGGTGTTGTGCGACCTCTCAATTTTGTCCACCCCAGTCCAACACCGGCATCTCCGCATCATGAAAGAGAGAGAGACAGACATAAAGAGAGGAAGACAAACAACAACAGAGGAGGGGGACGCAGAGATCAGATAGTGCCAGACAAGAGTGATAGTCACAAGACAAGAGAGGCACAATTATTTTATAAAGTCGTCTGTGAGCAATGCCATGGAAGAACAAGTAATGAATTATAATTTGTCACATATTTGGAATGACTTTCATTCGTACCAAGATATTTTTCTCAATAAGTAACATTCCACAAAATGCTCTGAGGTGATGGAACACATTTTGCCTGTTGGCTCAGACACAGAGCTGTTTACTGTTCACAAGGACACAGCTCCAAAGACAGGCACTGTGGCAGTGAATGTTTTCAGGGCTCACAGATTAAGGGAAGAGATGCTACATGGAGCTGAAAAGAAATGTTAGGAGAAAGTTATAGGCTGCTGCACAACAGGTGTGGAGAAATTAAAGAATTAACTGAGTGCTGAAAGGTATTAACATGCTAATATAATAATGGCACTTATAATAGGGTAGTCTAAGCCTGGGCTGTGTGTGAAAATTTTGAATTATCCTTATACATAAATTCAGATTACTGTTGCTGCCTGAGGGTTTTTTTTAACGAGTGAAAGTCTCAGTATAGAACCTGTGAATGTTAAGTACTTACTTCTAGATGTGCCCGGTGTATTTTTCCTGTAATCTAATTCAAAATAATCCTATTTTAAAGCCACTCTGTGGAATAACTGTCCCATTTACTCAGTGAAACAGTGAGCCAGCTGCACTTGAATAACATCTCCCTGGAGAGCACCTAAATCCAAGCTTTGCTCTCACTGCATTTGGCCTGATTGTAGGCCAATTAGAAGGTTCTCTTCCTTCTTAATTCGGCTCCTGCAAAGGTTTTACTGTTGTCAGGTTTTGGGGTCTTCCCAAATCTTTATATCCTGCATTGTTTCGGCTCTGATGTTTTAGACCACTCTCGTGGGTATGTCCTGAGTCAGCAAGCCTTCGAGTGTCTCTCTGCCTGGAACTCTAGGAAAGTTTTCAGCAGTGTATCCAGGCTAGACAACAGCAAACGCTGTTTGGTAATTGTTATTACGTACGGGTCTATCTAATGACACAATAAGATTTCCATTCAGTCTTTGAAAACGAATAGAGGCGCTCAGTGGACCTTTCGTAAAGTATAAAATATAAAGCAAATTTATTAAATAAATGACAAACAAGCGAATGATCTATGTGATGTAATACGTTTACTGTATGACTATCAGCTAACTTGCTCGAAAGATAAAATAATAAACAGATCAAAACACCAACAACTAATCTAATCACTTGTATTTGACAGCATTTCTCTAGTCTACCTGAGAGTCTAAGCTGTCACAAGTTCCTCCTCTTGAAATCTCTCCAGATAACTGCCAAACCGGAGAGAATTCTTTGTTGTGAGCATTTCTCCACTTCCAGCTGTGTTTTCATGGGACTCAGCCAATCTGACAGTCTTTCCTTAAGAGAGAACCTCCAGCTGCTGCTTCTAGAGTTCCCTGTCTTTTTATACCCAGAAGTAAGTGGGCCAGACACTTTCTGTGATTTGAACAGCCAGCTTCTAAGGTTTAACAAAAAAATGATTAAAATACAAACTGAACTAACTAAAAATCTGTGTATGCTTGAAAATTGAGCCAGATATCCCTCCAAAACTCAACACCCTTTGCAACATTGTATGAAAAGACTGAGTTTTTCTGGCAGCTTAAAACTTTCTGTACAACAACAACTGAGATTTAAAGTGACAGCTACGAGAACAACTTATTTCAGATTTCCAGCATCCGCAGTATCTTGCTTTTGAACTTTGTTTTAGTCATAGCCGTGTTTCAAAAAAAAAACTGGGCAGAAACCGGAGTAGAAATGTACTCAGCACTCAACTCATAATGGGTCTGAAAGAAGATGCCAATCTATGATGAGGTGGATACTCTTCTTGCCTAATGTCATCAGTGCACAACCTTTTAATTCAAGAAATGTAGAACTAACAGTATCCATGAAGGATCCACTAAAGTGGAGGTAGATAAACAATTAACAAAAAGAGGTGATGTTGGGCTGATAGACATACTGACTGATGTACTCCAGGGATCGGTATTGGGTCCTTACTATTTCTAACCTACATAAATCACCTGTATTTAGACATGAAACACTAGTTGATCAAGTTTTCAGATGACACTAAGTTAGGGAACAGTTGAGTTTGACGAAGCAGACAAGGAATTACAGAAGAACCTAGACAAAATTTGCAAGTGAGCAGAACTATAACATGGGGACCATACTTAATCAATGGTGTTGAACTAGCTCAGGGAGAAGCTGAAAGAGGTATGGGACTGGTTGTTTTACCATGTCCAGTAGCAATCAACAAAGCAAGGGGAATGCTGAGCTATGTTGGCTAACCTCATTGTGAAAGGAAACAAGTCATAGCTTTCACAATTCAATTATTGCTTCAACATATAGGCGCCCATGAAAGCTGCATCATAGATTAAGGTCACTCATTGTATTTATTTTAAGTTATAGATGTATTAGAAGTTCATCTAACCTTTTTAAGAGCTTGTTGCGAGTTATTTGGCTGGTACAACATATTGGAAGCCTTCTGTATTATATTTTTTATGACCTAAGATGTACAGAATAAATATGTTTTAGAAACAGTTACTCTTTAGGTAGATGCAGTCTTTCCTTACTAAACTCCAGAATGGAGAAAGGAGCCTCTCCGTCTGCATGCTGCAGGCAAACTCTTTGATCTGTAGACTGCACATGGTGCAGAAGCTCAGTTACAGTTGCTAATGACATTATCAGTCTGTTGAAGGACAGTGGCTATTTTATTTGTAGATTCTAAACCATGCCAGTCAGACAGAGGAACAGTTTCAACTGGTGGCAAGTGCCGAAGTATGTGAGCTTACAGATGAATGTGTCACATCTAAAGTAGCTGAACCATCAAGGCCTCGTTGTTCAAAACTGTTTAAAGCACCAACAAGACCTGGGTAACAGCCAATTGCTCATTAGTATGGAATGTAAACATCTTCTACCAATGCGTCTGAATGATTGATTAACAGCTGGTTTGGATCTGGAATATAAACTGCAGATTAAAGTTCATTTCAGTGTTTGAGACTGGCACTTGGCCTCTGCAGGCCAACGTACGAAGCTTGTTGCTCATGTGCAGCGTTGTGTTGTTGAAGATCTATGAAGGGCCGTTTCATCTAAAAGTTTATTGCAGAACTTTGTAAGAAATAAGTTTAGAAAAAGGCATTTAACCCCCTATGGATTGATTCTATCTTTATTATTGTCTATGTATTTGTACTATTAACATCTTACTGTGCCTTTGTACTACTGTGTATTATCTTACCTGTAACTCATAGAATCATAGAATGATACAGCACAGAAGGAGGCCATTTGGCCCATCGTGCCTGTGCTGGCTCTTCGGTACAGCTACCAATTAATCCCACTCCCGCTGCTCTTTCCCCATAGCCCTGTAAATTTTTCCCTTCAAGTATTTATCCACATCCCTTTTGAAAGTTACTATTGAATCTGCTTCCACCACCCACTGCAGATCACAACAAATCGCTGAGTAAAAAAATGTTTCCTCATGTCGCCTCTGGTTCGTTTGCCAATCACCTTCAATCTGTGTCCTCTGGTTACCGACCCTTCAGCCACTGGAAACAGCTTCTCCTTATTTACTGTATCTAAGCCCTCCATGATTATGAACACCTCTATCAAATCTCCTCTCAAACTTCTCTGATCTAAGGACAGCAACCCAGCTTCTCCAGTCTCTCCATGTAACTGAACTCCCTCATCCCTGGTACCATTCTAAAGAAATAAAAACAGAAAATGCTGGAAATACTCAGCAAGTCAGGCAGCATCTGTGGAGCGAGAAATAGAGTTAACGTTTCAGGTCGATGACCTTTCATCAGAGTTCTCACACTGTCCCTTTAACCCCATGGGCTTTAACTTTGCTAACAAGTTTATTATGTGGTACTTTATCAAACGCCTTTTGAAAGTCCATATACACATCGACCACACTACCCTCATCAACAGTCTCCGTTACTTCATCAAAGAACTCAATCAAGTTAGTCAGACACGATTTGCCTTTAATAAATCCATGCAGACTTTCATTTATTAGCCCATACTTTTCCTAGTGACAATTAATTTTGTCTTGGATTATTGGCCCTAAAAATTTCCCAACACCTCAGATCTCCTTTTTGGCCTTAATCGGCCCCACCCTTCCTTTGACTAACCTTTTACTATTTATATGTTTATAAAAGACTTTTGGGTTCCCTTTTACATTAGCCGCTAATCTATTCTCATACTCTCTTGGCCCCTCTTACTCCCTTTTTTTAGATCTCCTCTGTACTTTCTGTATGCAGCTTGGTTCTCTATTGTATTATGAACCTACATTTGTCAAAAGCCTCCTTTTTCTGTTTCATTTTAATCTCTATGGGCTAAAAATTCATTTGCCCCTGAAAATGGGCACAGGGATCGCGATGCGGGATCAACCTGCGCCCGTTCAAAGTAATGAAGGCAGCACGCAAACTTTGTGCTGCCTGATTATTGAAATGATTGTGGTGTGCAGCCCAGCTGAACGTGCTGCTGAGTGGCTGCTCGCTCAGCAGGGGGTCCAAGTTTGTGCCAGGCTAGCACCAATTAAAGCTGGCCTGCACTTCTTAAAGCCAGCCTGCAAAGGGGTGGTGCATTCTGGCTGCAGCAGGTGATTCAACTGGCTGGGGAACAGAGTCTGTAGACTTTAGCAACTTGAAATAACTGTACAAAGCACCAAAGACTTCTACAAACTCAGCAACAGAAGTAGAAATCAGTCTGCAACTAACCTGCAAGTAGATGAGGATCCCTTTAAATAGCACTGGTGGGGGGTCCTTCCTGCTGCTGAATGCATGTTCAGCTGTGCGAGCTTAAGGGAGGGCACCAGCTAGAGCGTTGAGCTCCAAAATGGCAGTGCTGGCGTCAAATCAGCTTTGCACGCTGATTGATGTCACAATCTGCCTACTCTGCATACTTCCAGCGCGCGCTCCCAGCACTAACGACCTTCCCAAAATGGCGTCCGGCGTGGCCCGCACTAGAAGTGTGCCGCAGACACCATTTTAGAACGTATACGGCGCTACTGAGCTGAATTTTCTGGCCTCTGTCTTTAATCACTCAATTACATGATCCCTTTCCAGTGCTATAACAGTTTCTTTGATCAACACTGCCAGCCCCTTCATTTTTTTCCTTTTCTATCTTTCCTGAATACCTTGTAGCCGGGAATATTAAGTTCCCAATCCTCCCCTTCTTTGAGCCAGGTCTCTGTTATTGCCACTATATCACAGTCCCATGTGGCGACTTGTGCCTGCAGCTCACCAACCTTATTTACCACACTCCGTGCATTTACGCACATGCACTCCAAAATCTTAGACTGCCTTGCATTTGCCCCCTGTCTGATCCCTCCTATTTCTGAACTACTCTTTATTCTAATGCTGTTTCTCTCTCCCAGTCCTCTGTGCATCTTGTTCCATCCTGGTGCTCATATCTCTACCAAATTAGTTTAAACCCTCCCCAACAGCACTAGTTAACCTTCCCGCTAGGACATTGGGCCCAGCTCTGTTAAGGTGCAACCCGTCCACCTTGAACAGGCTCCCCCCCCACCCCTCCCTCAGAACTGGTCCCAATGCCCCAGGAATCTGAAGCCCTCACCACTGCATCATTTCTCCAGCCATGCGTTAATCAGTTCTATCCTACCATTCCTATACTCACTAACTCGTGGCACTGGGCGTAATCCAGAGAGTACTACCTTTGAGGTACTGCTTTTTAAACTTCCCCTCTCGCTCCTGATACTCTGACTGCAGGACCTTTTTCTTCCTATGTCATTTTTTCCCACATGGACCATGACTTCTCACTGTTCCCCTTCCCCCCTCAAAATGTTCTGCCCCCTCTCAGTGATGTCCTTTACCCTGGCACCAGGGAGGCAACACACCAGGTGAGACTAATGTTGACAACTGCAGAAACGCCTGTCTATCCCCGTGACTATCGAATCCCCTATGACCACTGCAGTCCTACACTTCGCTGTGCCCCCATGCAGTCCTTTGCCCCATGTTGCCATGCTCGGGCCTGCGCTCCTTCGAGGTGCCGTCATCCTCACCGGTATTCAGTACTGTGAGTGCCACACTCGCAGAGGACTCCTGCTCTGCCTGCCTCCCACTTACTGTCTTGAGCTTTCTGTGGCTGTGGGTTTTGCCATCTCCTGGAATGTATGATCCAGGAAATTCTCAGCCTCCCGCATGCCCTGCAGTGATTCAAGCCGCTCCTCACGCTCAGAAATCCTGAGCTCGAGCAGCTCGAGGCACTTCCCGCACATGTGATTATCCAGGACACACTGAGGAAAGGTTGAGACATTCATCTTACGTAGCAAAGGAATCCTCACTGGAAATACGACCAAGTAAATTTATCTCCTGCCCTTTGCAGTTATACGTGCCCTCTTTCTATATTTTTTAGTGTTTTAATGAGTTGTTGTTTACTGGAGGCAGTAAATATTGGAAGATCTATAATGGACTGATTTAATGTGAACTCTAACATTAGATTGATATCCTGTAGCTATCTCGTAATGTTAGATTGATGTCTTGGAGATTCATTAGATTACCTTGGGGCTGAGAGGAAATTTTAACAGAGCTTTTCTTCTTGAACATTTTACCTGCACTTTACGCATAAAGCTTTGTGAATATTCTCCCTTCAGCCCCTAAGGTAATCTACTGAAACTCCAAGACATGAATCCAACAGTCACCTGGAGAATACATAAATAGAATGGAACCATGTAAATTGTAGAGTCAGGGAAGGAACTTGAGGGACTGATCATCCTTTTCTTGTTCCATATTTTCTTATGTGGGTGTTATCGTGTAAATGCTGAATATTTTGGCAGGGATCTAAATGGGGAGAGTCGGGCAGGGTAAACCTGCTAGTCTGCATCAATCGGGGCTTTAAGCTCTCCTTTTATTTAGGGAAAAAGGAGATTTAGCAATCATTCATGTTGTATAACTTAGATATGATAACATGGTTTGATGTTTTGTGTTCTGTCATGAGTGAGTTTATGGAATCAGAGATGAATCTAGTAACTGTTTCTGAACCATGGTGCAATACAATCTGCTGTGGTAGATGTAGAAGATGTAAAATGAATACAAATACAAAACAAAAATATATGTAACCTCTTTAAAATAAGAAATTCAATTTCCATTTGGGAAACAATTTGGATCAAATACAAATGATTTAAGATAATGAATAAAATTAATCTTCTGATTTAAATTAAATGATTATGTATCACATAGGCAGTTTTCAAATTCCATGTTCGCAGCTAAGGCAATACCATCGACCTAAGAAGGGACTGGTCTCAAAAGCTTTTACTCTGACATCAATAATATAGCATTTCATTTCGGTTTATATGCAAGATTTTTGTTCTCAGAAATACTACAACTGTTTTCTTTCTCTAAATAATACCTATTATAGAGAAATCAGAAAACTTAAAAATAATGTGTAGCAATACAGCCAAACCACTACAAAAAACTATAATAAGAATAAAACTGGACGGGCCACCCGGCATCGACCTAGGCACCGCATTTGGACATGACAAAGGTACACCCAGCCTGGTCAACCCTGCAAAGTCCTCCTCACTAACATATAGGGACAAGTGCCAAAATTGGGAGAGCTGTCCCACAGACTAGTCAAGCAACAGCCTGACATAGTCACACTCACAGAATCATACCTTTCAGCCAATGTCCCAGACTCCTCCATTACCATCCCTGGGTATATCCTGTCCCACCAGCAGGTCAGACTCACCAGGGGTGGCGGCACAGTGGTATACAGTCGGGAAGGAGTGGCCCTGGGAGTCCTCACATTGACTCCAGACCCCATGAAGTCTCATGGCTTCAGGTCAAGCATGGGCAAGGAAACCTCCTGCTGATTACCACCTACCGCCCTCCCTCAGCTGATGAATCAGTACTCCTCATGTTAAACACCACTTGGAAGAAGCACTGAGGGTATTAAGGGCACAGAATGTACTCTGGGTGGGGGACTTCAATGTCTATCACCAAGAGTGGCTCGGTAGCACTACTACTGACTGAGCTGGCCGAGTCGTGAAGGACATAACTGCCAGTCTGGGCCTGCGGCAGGTGGTGAGAGAACCAACACGAAGGAAAAACCTACTTGACCTCGTCCTCGCCAATTTACCTGTCGCAGATGCATCTGTCAATGGCAGCATTGGTAGGAGTGACCACCGCACAGTCCTTGTGGACGAGCCTGAGAACTGATCCAAAGTTACCCAACTCCTGGAAAACACAAATAGATGGGTGTGCTCTGGATAGCTCTCAGACTGGCCCATATTCTCTAGAGTATTGGATCAACTACACATACTTTACTGGGAACGGCCAGATGAAGATAAGAACAGGAATAGATTACTCAGCCCCTCAAACCTGTTCTGCCATTCAGCTAGATCAAGGTTGATCTGTACCTCAACTCCATTTACCCATATCCCTTAATACCCTTACCTAAAAAAAAATCGCAGATTCACCAGAATGATACCAGGGCTTAAAGGGTTCAGTTGTGAGGGCAGCTTGCATAAACTTGGCTTGTAATTCCTTGAGATTAGAAGGTTGAGGAATGATTTAATTGAGGTATTTAAAATGATAAAAAGAAAGACTCAATAGGGTAGATACAGTGTACCTAGTTCCTCTGGTGGGGAATCCAGAACAAGGGGGCACAATCTTAAAAATAGAGCTCGGCCATTGATGTCACCGGGAGAAGACCTGACCTGGTGGGTCTCTGTAAAGATGGAAGTGCTGACATGTAAACATTTTAAACTCAGATGATGTAGTTAACGCTTTTATTTTTTTCTTGTGATTAATGTTTTGCTAAAATTGAATTTTATTTCAATTAAAAACTGAGAAGAATATGTCCACTTTATGTTAACGCATAGAATGCTTTCAACTTTCTCAGGATGGTGCTTTTGAAATAATTTGTTCTATAAACAGTGACAATTCAGGTAAAACTGCACATGGAATATGTTAGCAGTCAAAACATTTGTGAAAAATGCCTCTGAACCTACTTAAGTGCATTACAATAAATTAAGCATCATCTTTTAACACATCAAAACCTGTGTGGCAGATACCACAGCAGTTCTAAATTGCATTCAGTCACTTTGCCTCGTTATTGCATTCAAAAGCTTTCAATTATAAAGCAACTTGAAGTATTAATTTCACACTGGTTAGCAATGGCTAGATTTACAAAGAGGCACTTTGGTGCTTTTTGGGCCAATCTTCTCCGCTTTTCCTCTCCTAAAGGTGCTGAGGTAAGGTTGTCCTGGTACCTCACCCAAGTGGCTATCCTTCATATGCAAGTCTAGACAGTGAGCTATTCAGCTACTGGGGAATCACATCTAAGTCTGATGCTGTCCTCACTAAACATCAACATATGTGTATATATACAATAATATAAATATATATATAATTTATATAATGGGCCAAAAATTGATCCCGCTGCGCGAGAGTCCGCACTGTGTACTCTTGCGTATTCTCTCTCCAATTGCCGGTTTTCTGCATGCACTGCGCATGCGCTGAAAACCGGCACTTGGTTTTTGGAAAAGGGGGCGGTTCCTCGGTGCACCGCGTGCGCGCTACAGGCTGCGCGCACGCTGTGCACTTCGTGCTTTGGACGCGCAGGTAAGGACGGAAGATTTTAGAAATGAAAAAAGGAGGAGTAAGACCCACTTTTAACAAGGTAAGTAGTGAATTAAGTATTATTTTGAATTTTTTTTAACAGGTATATCTTTTTTAGAGACTTTAAAGACAGGTAAGTTTATTTTTATAACTTTTTAAAAGATTTTAAATTTTTTCAAAAATTTAATTTTTTATTTAAAATGGTTAATTTATTTAACTATACTTATTTTATTAATGTGATTTTTTTTTAAATTTAATTGAGGTTTAGCTGTTATTTTGGGGGTGTGTAAGATTCATAGCTTTCACAGCACGGATGTGAAACTTATGAATGGAAGATGGTGTGCTGCCATTGGCTCTAACTGAGTCACGTGATCCCACAGCTCGCACGAATTCACTACGCCAGTGGGATACGCAAGCACTGCCCAGCTGATGTCTAGAACATCAAGTTCGTGCGAGCTAGATCTGAAAAAGCCAACGCGGAGTGAGAGATCGCGCCTGCTCCTTACCCCTGCGGGAACAGAGCGAGATCAATTTCTGGGCCAATATATAAATACATATTATATATGTATTTTAAGTAGGGGTCACTGCATAGAAAACCATTTTTTTTTAATCTGTGAAACTTCACCCTTAACCCTTAAAGTTGTTTTGCACAACATTGTAACATAACTAAATCAACTCTGACCAGTTTGATTCTACAGAGAGCAATCATAGATCCTACAGGAACCATAATACTTTCTAGAGTATTGGACCATCCATACTCATACTCATAAACTTCATTCCCATTGGAGTACAGGGTTGCTAGGGGGTGGGCCTTCAGGGAAGTGATTATTTAAAGGTCCCTGAATGTTACACACAAATACATTTTAACCATTTCTGGGCCGTTTTAGTTTTCTTTTTCTTCTGCCACATACACTTTCACTAAGCCTTTGTGCCAGTTGTCCTTAACTTTTATTCTTTGCTCCCAGCACTTTTACTGGCATCAATGGGTTGGCCAGGAGGAATCCTGTGAACTGACAGGTTTAGAAACGAGCATATGGAGGGATTTTGGTGTTAGCTAAACTGTTGAATAGCCTTAAAGCTAAAAAGAATCTATAAATAGATTTAAACTAAGATATAGCAGAGCAGGTTGAGGAGGGATACCAGAAAGGTCGCATTGCCTGAGAATTGCACTATAACTTCCTACCAGTATCCACATGCCCGTATATGCAGAGAGAAGTGAAATTACGTCTCTTTGGCAGACATATGGGCCAGAAATTCGTCTGTTGTCAGGTGAGTACGCGCTGTGTACTCACCCGTAAGGCCACCTGAAGTGCCGGTTTTCTGCATGCACTGCGCATGCGCGGGAAACCGGAACTTCCGTTCCCCTGAAGGGAGGGGTTCAGAAGTCGAACGCGTGCGCGGGAGAGGCTGCGTGCACGCAGCGAACTTCGTTTTTTTCTTCAGGTTTCCCCGGGAGGGTAAGTATGGAGAAGCTGCGCTTTTAAAAAGGAGGCGCAAGGCCTGTTTTTAACAAGGTAAGTGGTTAATTAATTACAATTTAAACATTTTTTCAACAGGTTTATCTTTTTTAGATACTTTAAAGAAAGGTAAGTTTATTTTTAGCACCGTTAAAAAGTATAATTAATTTTTTCAAAAATTTTAATTTTTGTCTAAAGTAGTTAATTTATGTAACTTAGTTATTTTAAAAATGTGATTTAAAAAAAAAAATTATTTGAAGTTTAAGTGTGGTTTTGGGGCCGATCTGTATTCATAGATTTGACAGGTCTTCCTGTCAAATCTATGAATGAAAATGCCCTGCTAGGATTGGCTCTCCATGGCCCACGTGATCCCAGGGGACGCTTCGAACGAACTGCGCCCCTGGGATACACAAGCACTGCGCGCCGGCAGCTGGAGGAGGCCCAGGACCCGAAGTCCTCGTGGGCCCAAAGCACAACTGCAGGCGCGGTAGGCAAGTACGCGCGCGATGCTTGCACCCGCAGGAAGCCGGAAAGCCGAATTTCTGGCCCATTGTGCTGATGGAGGCTCCTCTTCCCAAAGGGGGATGCACCATAAAAAGTCCATACCTGACTAAACATTATGCTGGAATATTCTTCAGAAGCACGGTAATTATAGTATTGTAATTCATGTTGTACTCCAGGAAAGAAGGCATGCTAGGGTGATCATGAGCCAGTGCTGCTTGATTGGCTGCACCTACCTAAATGCCACCAAACATTTCTGCAGGCGTTGGCACATCTACCTGGGAATAACCATGTGAGCCTGTCATCTCTGTGTCTACCATGAGGCGTAGGAACTGCACCCCTTGCAGGCAGGTGATAATGTTGAATTATGGGGATGGTACCGTGGAACAGCACAGAGGGCAGTTCTCCTTGCAAGCACTTCTTGCAGCACCACCTTGACTTCAGCAGCTATCGAACAGGGGGTTGGATTCTCGGCTGCTCAGTCACTTGTCTGCAGACTTGTGCCTGCACTTGGGGTTTCAATTGCTTTTTGTTTCATTTTGAGAAGCCACTTCTTAAACCCTGCCCCTTTAGCCTTCAAAAGGGCTGCTAATGAGTTGAGATGCCTTTTGGGGCTCTTCAGAATTTTGTGTTCCTTTATTGCAAATAGTCCCCGTCCTTTTAAATTCAACTTGCACACAATTTTGCTCTCCTACCACTAGCGTCCTTATTCGATCAGTTTGAGTCTGCAGTTAGTGCCAAGAATAATTATGCAAATGAGTTTATATCAGACAAGGAGTGTTACTTGCAATTAGCCTTTCAGGCACAATTTGCACCATAAAACAGAAGACAAGTATTAGCCCCTGTGTATTTACAATAGCTGCCATATCTCCACAGCAGACAACGGAAAATGACTTTGTGGTACTGACAGTGACCCTCGCCTACTGGAGGGCATGCTGGAAACGCAGGCGCATACCGCACATGATTTGCTGATCATTTAAATTAATGGTTAGAAACTCATGCATAGTGGCATCCAGATTTCTGATATGCACTGCCAGTGAGTGAGAGTCCCCACCGGGAGCACAGAGTCGGAAAATGACTCCAAATATACCAATGAACGGATAGCTAGCACTCTTGTGAAGCCAAACTACATCATTTGGTTTATAAAAGCATCATAAAATCTATTAAAACAATATATCAAGGACCTAAAGTTTATATCTGTATTGCAAATGGTTCACTATGTTCAGTGGCATTTTTCAACTCTTCTTAAATCTGCAAAACAGTTGTAATTATATCTGAGGAAAGGTCATCGACCTGAAACGTTAACTCTGTTTCTCTCTTCACAGATGCTGCCTGACCTGCTGAGTATATCCAGCATTTTCTTTTTCTTTTTGTAATGATATCTTTTGACTGAGAAATAAGCGCATTACATATTATGAAGATGTCTATGTAGCAAAATATTTTATCTGGGTGTTAATATACAATTTTAGAGCTGATAATTGATTTTCTCCAGGCAGTCGGCCAAACACCTGCCAAATGGGGGAGGGTGCATTGTTGAGGAGATATGAAGCAATCATACATGAGGCTCGATGACATGGCAGTAAAGCACTAAATCATGCAGACAAAACAAGTGCAGATTTCAAGGCTGTTATAAATTCAAAGAGGTTGCTTAAATTATCAGCAAAGCATTGAGGATTTCAAAAAGACAATGTAGACTAAATGTAATAGTGACAAGATCATTGAGTTCTTTCTTTATAATAATTACCAACTCTGAGGTTCTCATTACTTCTCAAATAACCCTCTCAGGGGAGGCAGTGATGCTGCTGGTATTGTAGGAGAACAGCAAATTATAGGTTGAATTAGACGGTTAATTATTTTAAATCAATGCAATTAAAATCAGCACAGAAGTTGTGCATGCTAATAATAAATGAGCAAATTATCTAAAAGAAAATGATTTTGTTTTAATTAGTCTTGCGATCAATGATTTAACACTATACGGGCAAACATGTAGATAAAGTGGACACAATGACTGAGTCAACAAAAGACAAAGGGGGAGAAATTCATTATAGCCTAGGAATGGGCGGTAACTTTAGAAAAGTTTGAGAATTAGCACCAGGAGCTAATGCTTTAGACTGCACGCAAAATTCAGTCTCATTGCACAAAGAAAGGATTGGAGCGCTAAATCAAGTGCTAATGGCCTAGCTCAGTGGCGTCAAACTCGAAGCGCTGATCAATATCAGGTGAAGTCTAATCACAAGTCATCATTGCCACAGGCTCTTTCCAGTTCTTAAAGGGGAGGTTCATTGATGCTGCAGAACCTCATTCTCATCATTGCTGGCTGTGCAGCTGTCTCAGCCAGCAGCAGCAGCTCAAGGAGAGGGAGCCGAACGACTCAAGCAACCGTAATGATGGCAGATCCACGCCCCAGGGAGAGAGCCCGCAGATTCTGTGACCATGCATTGGAGGCGTTGGTGTTCGCTGTGGAGAGATGGAGGGCGGTTCTCTACCCGGCAAGTGGCAGGAGGCCCTTGCCGCAAGTCTTCCGCACCATGTGGAGGGAGGTAGCCCTGCATGTCTCGGGCAGCACTGTGGTCCCCAGGACCCACACACAGTGCAGGAAGAAATTTAACGACCTCACTCAGGTGGTCAGGATGAGTCAATGCTTCAACAAATGCTACATACCACCACCTGAACCAATCTTCACACACTGCCCAAAATGCCACACCCCCAGTACTCACCCACCAACAATCTCTACCTACCAACACTCATACCCACATCTCACACCTTGCACACAATGACAGCTATTCAACTATGGCAGGCACATCACCTAAACACATTGCTCCACACTCACTCACACACTTTCCTTTCTCTTGCAGGCCAAGGTGGCTCACTACAGGAGGGAGCAGGAGCGCACAGGCGGGGGACAAGCCGACACCCAACCACCGTCTGAGCTAGAGACTCGAGTGCTGCAGATTATTGGGCACCAAGTGGTGGACGCCATGGCCACC
The DNA here is from genome assembly GCA_030390025.1 of Squalus acanthias. Classification (NCBI taxonomy): domain Eukaryota; kingdom Metazoa; phylum Chordata; class Chondrichthyes; order Squaliformes; family Squalidae; genus Squalus; species Squalus acanthias. The sequence continues at coordinate 37,042,386 of CM059438.1, forward strand.
AGCAACATTGACCCCCCTTGGGGCAACAATGGTTTGTTCATACCTACTCCTTCTTCTCACATCCCACTTCTCCCTCACCCCACAAGCCTATCACACTTTCCAGCTAATCATGCTGTATGCATGCATTTCTCCCTTCCTGCCCCCCTCCCCTCACCTTAACCCGACTCTTGTGCCTTTATGCTTTCACATAATGAGCAAGCACCTGAGCAGCCTGTCCTTGAGGGCACCATTGAGAGCGAGGCGGGAAAAGAGGAAGAGGAACAAGACACCGCGTCACTGCATGACTCACCCACAGGCACCAGCTCAGATACTGGCACTACGCGTTCTTTAGAGGCTAGTATAGTAGCGGGATCTGCACAGGGCGAGGCACCGTGGACGAGCGGGCTGTAGCAAGGCCAGGGGGAAAGGGCAGCTCGGGAGCCAGCTCCCCAGAGGGCAGGTTCGCGTGTGAGCTCTGCTGCACAGGACTCAGATGAATACCTCGATGGGGAGGCCTTTAGAAGAAGGGTGATGGGCATGCACACCGAGATGATAGGTGCAACGGCAAGGGTGCCCGAGAGCCTCTCGGCAATGATAAGGAGTGTGGAGGAGTCCACCTCCAGCATTGCACAGAGCTCTGCGCACACCATGGAGCCCATCATTTCCAGTCTGCAAAGGATGGTAGACTTCAAGAGAGACCATGGCGACCCAGACCTGATGCCGCGTGTGATGGATATCTGGCAGCTTCCATTGGAACACAGGCGGAAGCGATGCAACGTCTTAGTGCTGTAATGCAGTCTATGCTTGGTGGCATTCAATCTCAGACTGCTCTCATTCTGTCTCAGCTTGATGCAATGCAAGCTCTGACTGCTGCCATCGTGGCTGGGTCTATCACCGCCGATCGGGGCTTTCACGGTGTCCGTGCAGGCCAGCAACCTGTGCTCCAACAGATTGCTTGGGATGCTGAGCTGCTGCCCTGGAGGAGTGGCAGTAGGTCAGTGGAGCAGGAAGCTGTTGTCCTCTCTCAGGATGACAGCATTCCTGCACCCACCACTGGCACTCTGCCATTGCCCATGTCGCTGTCTGTCATCCAGCCAGCCCAGACTGCTGCCGCCCATGCTGAGGTGGTGCAATCTACAGCCGGGCCTTCCAGGCCCAGAGCTGGTCGAGGGCGTCCTGCAAGGCCATCTGAAGTCTCCTGCACGGACACTCAGCAGCCTTCCACCAGCCATGCTGCAGCCACTGGGCCAACACTTCGTAGGAGCACAGAGTAGACAAAGGCACAGTAATGAGAGGCACTAAGGGATTGCACAAGGGTGAATAGTTCATATTGTTGTTGTAAATGTGTTCACTGATTATTGATAAATTTATTAATTCAGTTTGGATTATTTTGTGGTGTCTCTCATTTCAGCTTTGTGTTGTGATATGGCCTGCGACAGGGATGGAATGATGGAGATGTAGTGAGCAACAGGATCTGGGGTTTAATTTATTGGAACCGCAGTCTGATGAGGCAGTCATGGACCGCCCTTCCGGAAGGCTGATTGAGTGGCTGCCTCCTCCCTCGCTCCTCTTCCTCCTCGTCCTCCTTTTCCTCCTCCTGAGGTGGTCCCACAATCCCTGGTGGCAAGAGCTGGGCCCTCATGATGGCCAAGTTGTGGAGCATGCAGCAGACTACGACGAAATGGGACACCCGCTCGGCCAAGTACTGGGCTCCTCCTGAGTGGTCAAGGCAGCGGAACCGTTGCTTGAGCACCCCGATGGTCTGCTCGATGAGGTTCCTGGTGGCAGCATGGCTCTCATTATATGAGTGCTGGGCAGGAGTGTTGGGGTTGCGGAGGGGAGTCATGAGCTAGGTGGAGAGTGGATAGCCCTTGTCTCCGACCAGCCAGCCGCGAGCTTGACGTGGTGGCTGGAAGAGTGCTGGTACACCGGTCTGGCGCAGGATGAAGGCATCATGGCTGCTGCCAGGATACCGGGCATTGACATTGAGGATTCACTGTCTGTGGTCACACACCAACTGCACATTAAGTGAGTGGTAGCCTTTGCGGTTACGGAAGATCTCAGGATTATTATGCGGTGCCTGCAAAGCCACGTGGGTGCAGTCAATGGTGCCCTGCACCATGGGGAAGCCCGCTATCCTGGCAAAGCCACATGCGCGCTCATCCTGCTGCTCTCTGGTGATGGGGAAGGAAATGTATTCCCTTCTCCTACTGTAGAAAGCCTCTGTGACCTCCCAGATGCAGCGATGGACGGCGAACTGCAGATGTTAGCTATGTCTCCTGTTGCAGACTGGAAGGATCCGCTGGCGAAGAAATTGAGGGCGACAGTGACCTTGACTGCCACTGGGAGAGCTGTGGTCACCCTGATCTGAGACTCGAGGTCTGGTTGCAGGAGGTGGCAGAGTTCTGTGATCACCTCCTTGGTGAAACGGAACCTTCTAATACACTGCTCCTCGCTTAATTGGAGGTAGGAGAAGTGCTCTTTGAATACCCTCAGAGGGTAAGGCCTCCTGTTGAGAGCCCTGATGGCCCTTCTCCTCCCTCTGGCCACATGTTCCAATCTTTCTCGCTGCCTCCGCTCCCTCCGCCGTAGATCCTAGAGGGCGAGGTCGACTGCCGGTACAGCCCCCATTAATGTAACCAAGTGTAGCAGTTTGATATGTTGTGAGAATAAATGGAACTAATTGTTAGTAGCCGCAACACTCCTGATACTAAGCAACCTATAAATGACTGAATTAAACTGTTGCACAATGTCAAACGGACAAGGAAGCAGTGAAACAGCACTAACATGGCAGCTGTGACTCATTACTCATGATCCCTTTAATTAGCGCCCCTGGAGCCGGCATCCACCTGCTTGACACCTCCTCTCCCTGTCGCTGTTGGGACGGGGCGCTAAGGCAGGGGGCGACAATTAATTTTGCAGAACGGGCACCCAGTGAGCGTTGCACACACTGACGTCACGATCTGCCTGGCGCTGAGGTCCCCAGCAGTAACTCATAGCGGGGGGGGGGGGGGTGGTGGGGGGGCGGATTTGGCATGTGTCGCTGGATTCACCTTGTCCTGGCTCTATTGCATCAGCGCCCTGTTAGCACCCCCAGCCAGGCACTAACTGCAGGTGCTAACCAACTAAATTTTTCCCCCAAAGGGATTTATTCTCTTTGCTCATGTGCCTGCAGCATTAAAGTTTACAGAGACACGAGTTGATGTGATATGTAGTTTCTGGCATATTTGTCCGGATCAATAAGGGACAAAGGAGATTTATTTTCTCTAGTCTTGTGGTCAGCAACATTGAAATTTATATGGATAAAAATAAATGTGATAAATACAATTTCTGGTACATTTGTCTAGTTCAATAAAGGCAAAAAGGGATTCATGTTCCTAAGTCTTGAGGCTGATAAAAAAGTTATTAAATCCTTGAAAAAAATCAATCTGTAAAATTTATTTTGATGCCTACAATTTTTCAGAGATCTTTTCTACAAAAACAACAACAATTTGCATTTATATAGCACCTTTAATGTAATAAAACGTCCCATGGTATTAGGCCTCATCTAAATAAACTGGGTAATATGCTGTGCGCCTGTTGACCTCCACAGGCAACTTGCACTAATGCATGAACGATTAGGGCTGCCTGCCTCACTGGCAGCGGCTTCAGGTGAGGGCCCACGGGGGGTGGTGGTGGGGGGGTGGGGAAGGAACAGCAGGGGGGCCGGGGTGATCGAGGACGTCAGCGGCTGTCAGGAGTGTTGTGGGGCCAACAGGAGCATTTCTGCTCCTCCTGGCTCCACGTGAATTTAAAACAAAGTTCCCGAAGCTCAGCTTTTCGGTGGCGGCCGATTCCTAGGCCGCATCCACACCAGGTGAAGCCGAGTGGAGCAGATCCAGCACGTGCTCCGTTCCTTGAGACACCCAATTACCTGCGGGGTCCTAAAACCGGTGATAAACCCCTCATTTACATACCTGAGGGACCTGACGCTCGCTTTAGGCATCTGACAGGAATGCCTAAAAAATTGTCCAACCCAATTTCGGGTTGGACGTCTTTCAGGTGTCCCTACGGTGCAGGCCATTGGTACCTGAAAATGGGCACACATTTTATGCCCGTAAAATGTGCGCAACGAGATCCAATTTCTATCCTTCTATTTTCTGTCTCAATTAACACTGAAATACTTCCATATTTCCACTGGGACCAATAGTTATCCACATTGGTGTTCAAGTTAATGCAGGAAATCTTAAGTGATTAGTAATCATGCCAGTGCCATACTGCTGAAATGGTCTAACAGCCATCTAACTCATTTTAAATAGTAGCCAAGAAGTAAACAGCACGGTGGAGATTGGAATTTGCCGCAACAACACAGAAGAAAAGCCCATTTTATTGACCGGATTCTTTCAGGATAAGGTGGTGGGTGCTGGAGAGGTCAAGCCGATCCTTCTGGATCCCTGGGAGCCACACCATGAAGGCCAGGTGGCCGTGTGCCTGGTAAGATGTTGCCACTGGGGTGAACGCTGCATCCCTGACTGCCAGAAAATGGGATGGGTCGCACAGGAAATTTAATGAGCTACCAAAAACCACCAAGGTACGGTAGCAGTAATAGTTAAATAAAGTGTAAAGAGACAGCTTAAAGAGCAGCTGCAGAGGTAAACAATGCTATGAAGATTGGAATTTGTGATCCCTTACATAAAATCAGCTTGTAATGTAACTTTGTGCTATCATGACATGAGCCAATTATGGCGTGACATTCTAAATTAGTGTGCAAAAGTTCAAAATAGAATGCTAAGCCACACTTAAGGGGCCTATCCAACCTGGCTATCATCATAAGTGCAAATGTAAGGAAGCCATACGATGTCTTATAAAGGCACCTGCTTCTCAAGTTAGGGGGGTTTCACATTGGTACACTGTATGTGTGCCTACTGTCACTCACATCCTGCATTTGAAATGCTGTCAATAAATGGGTATGTCCTTTGGTACAGCAGGGCATAAATGGCAATGTTGTCCTGTGAATCTAAATTACTATCCCTGACTCCCACAGATATATAAGTTAGCTGGAGCTGTGTGCCTTTCATTATCAATAGCACTTTATACAACTCTAACGTTTTGGTTCTTTTCGGCCAAGTTATTGTACAACAGACACGGGACTCGTGGGGAGAAGAGTGTGCTGCACAGGGAATCCTGTTTAGTAGAACTGACTAGACTTGAAACCCTTCTGGGAGGAAGTAACCCCGAGAGGGGTGGTCAGCTCGCACAAGAAGGTGCAAGTAGGCTCGAAAAGTCCTATATGCTGTTTCTAGTACATCTGTAGTAAGTGGCATGGCATGCAACTATTATTGAGATATTCAGGAAGCACGTATTTCGTTGACTGCACATTAATAACACCATGCTATTCAGTACTTATGTTGTCCCATGTAATGTTTTCAGAGGTATAGGGCTGGATTTTCATAGACCCGTGGAGGCGGGTTTGGAGGCGTGTGGGGGGATAAAATTACGAAAAGTGGCGGGCGGACCCAATCCCGCCTCCACGCAATTTTGATGAAATCGTGTGCGGTGGTCCCGTCTCCGTCCCGCCTCCAAGAGGCGGGAGAGGCCATTAAAGCCCTTAACAAGCCCTAAATTGGCTCTGTAATGCCATTTTGAAACATTTTAGCTAGTTTAACCCTTTTCCCACATGAAGCACGCCAGTGAAACCTGGCGGGAGCACAAGTGGATAGCTGACTATCAGCTGCAGGTCCACTATTACAACGGAGATGTGATGAAGGTAGTAGTAGTATTAGGTCTGAAAGTCGCCTCTGATGCTGCTGCATTGAATGTCTTCAGAGACTGCCTGGCCTTTGCTGTGAGAGGACCTGGATGCAAAAAAAATTCTCTCTCTCTTTCTCTCTGAGATGCTGCTCATTTTGCATCCAGGTCCTCTCACAGCAAAGGCCAGGCAGTCTCTGACCTACAATGCAGCAACAATGATGACATCATCAGAGGCGACTTTCAGACTGAAACCACTAATTGGGTCATGGGTTCCCACATGCTGGAACTCAATTGCCCAATTAAGTGAAAATTGCATCAATCTCCCACATCCAATTGCAGTCGGGTGGATAACACGAAATGCGGATGACACGACCCTAGCCCGCCCCAGTATCAAAATCCAGCCTGAAGTGTCCAAAGGTACGGCCCTCTGCACTTTCCACAACTATGGTATTGATGACGTTGAGGTACTATCTCCTCCACATTGCCGCAACAGTACATGCATATAACTCACCTCACAGGTTAGGGACGTGAAATATAAGGAAAGAAAGAAAGACTTGCATTTCTATATCGCCTTTCATGACCTCAGAGCTTTACAGCCAATTAAGTACTTTTTTAAGTGTAGTCACTGTTGTTGTTGTGGCTCACTTGGTGAAGAGGGCAGTGTTTTTTGGTGAGACGGTGTCACTGGGGGATTCTTTCAGAGGGTATCAGAAACGCTGAGTGGAGGCCAAGCCGTTCAGAAGCCTCTCATGAAATACCCGAGGATGTAGAACTAACAGCAGAATCCTTCAAACAGAGAACGCTGGCCTGTTAACATTCAACTGTTAGTCAACCTCCTTCCCTCTTTGGTTCACAATGACACGCTTTGAGTAAGCACGAGACACTGATGGTGGAGTATATGGAACAGACTTTATTCATATACAGCACAGGTGATGGATCTATACTGTACACAGAGAGTGGCTTTTCAGTTTCTGGTTCTATCTTTCGAGCCCTCTGTTGAAAACCATGGTCTTTTATACACCTAATTTTGCCCAAATCAAAGGAACATGTCACAGATAAGACCTCATGACGTATCTGTTCCTGAATCCTTTGAAAACAATCTATTTACATAAACAGTCATAGTTGTTTACTTCAAAGCTACTTCTCTCAAACAAGAATTCCTGACTTAACTGTTCTCGAATCTTTTGAAGAATAGGCTTTATTAATTGTTATCTTTCTATGCTATAATTAATAGATCCCTCTACCTATGTTAATTACCCTAGCACTAAAGTTACACCTTAATCACACATGGCTGGCGTCATTACTGTTCCTTATTTCTTTGCACATGCACTTCTCGTGTATAACATTCAGACACTAAAAGTAGAAGACAAGCCATGCTTTCTTCTTATGACACTTCAAAGCCACCCTGTTTATCTTGGAAAGCCTATTGCTCCAAGATACAAAGATATTTGATTATTAACCCTTAACTCACCAAGATGTCCAACAAACAACTCTCCAGGATGTCCAACATGGCCCATGGACTTGGTATGTCCACTTCATTGGTGTCTGCAACAAGTAGCATGATGTTCTAAAAGAGTCCATGTCCCAGCATGAGCGACATGGGTAAAGTGATAGTGAAGGTATCTCTAGCCTGAGGTTTGAGGTGCAGCGAATGATGCAAGCTTTAGCACTCGCAGTGAGTCAGACCATGAGCACAGTGTACATCTCACACACATGCTCATACTACAGCTATGGAGGGTTTGTCAGACAAACTGAAACAAGCTGCAAGGGCAACTTGAACTTTTCTGGAGCTACAACGCAGGTTTCCCTGTGCCGTTCGCCCCCTTACCTTACTTCCTGCTGCCGCTCCACATCAAGAACCGTTAGAGGCCAGAGACTCATGATTGATGAGAAGATAATGGAAATCTAGTTCAATGAATTTACATTTAAGCGAAGGCTCAGTAGGAGCTCCAGGAACACACGGAAATGTGGGTCTCAGGTGCAATTGAGACAATGGAAGTATGCTGCGGTATATTAAGATGTGCAGTGATCAGCATTCCTTCAATGTCAAAGTTTCTTCAGGCAGTATTGAAGTAGGTTTAAAAAGTGATACTAGCTATCCCTCACTTAAACACCCCAGTGGTCATTTCTTGACACTGTGCTATGAGTGGGGAACCATGTCCATGACAGCACATATTGGAAATGTGGGTACTCACTTTGCATGAATTTCCAAATATTCAAATTAATGGTCTGAAAATCACACACAAACCTCATCCAAATTTCTGATATGCGCTTCTAGTGGGCAAGGGCCCTCTTCTGGAAAATGACCTTTTCTGTGTCAAAGAACTAGTGAAAAATACAAACTTCAACAAATCCAAGAGAAAATGCAAGTAGTCCTGAAAGATCAATGTTTCCAGCATTGACAGGTAGTAATCTCATATGAAGAGCCTGACTATGATCATAAAGTCTTTAAGATCTAAAAAGCCCACTAACAGCAGCAAGACTGACCCTTGTCTTTATCAGTGACCAGGTGGGTGTAATCGAAAATGATGCTGTTCTTTTTGCTGATGGCACTACCCTGCACAGAGCGCAACTCCCCCCATCTGAAATAATTGCTGTCTGAATCACTGCAAGCAGTTACAAAATTGGAAATGGCTTGACAAATGGTTAGTTATCTTCATTGTTGAGACCAAATCAATAATTCTGTGAAAAATGTTTGACAGTGAGGTTGCCAACCCTTCAATTTTCTAGAAGCACACCAAGTTATTTTCCACTCCTCAGCTTGGTAATTGCATTTGAACTGTTCTGAAGCACGCAAGTGGAAAAGTTGGAAGAAGATTGAGAATTCTTAAGAATGCTTGGCCTTTCTTGTCACAGTCGGCAATATTGATATTCTACAAAGTCATTATATGCCTTGCGCTTAAATATTGTAGGCCTGTTTGGAAGATACCAGAGAAAATCTGTGCCGTACCTCTACCGTTCAAAATGACAATCCCAAATGTATGGAATTGATGCCAACTCCATGCCAGTGTCTTCTTCTTAGGCAGTCCCTCGGAACCGAGGATGACTTGCTTCCACATTAAAAATGAGTTCACAGGCGACTGATGAGTCCAATGCGGGACCTACAGTCTCTGTCACAGGTGGGGCAGACGGTGGTTGAAGGGGCGGGTGGGTGGGGTGCTTGGGTTGATGTGCGCTCCTTCCGCTGTTTGCGCTTGGCTTCTGCTTGTTCCCGGTGAAGAGACTCGAGGTGTTCAGCGCCTTCCCGGATGCTTCTCCTCCACGCTGCATCACTCCTGGGCCTCGTCCTCGCCCCTGGGTCCCCGTCCTCGCTCCTGGGTCCCGTCCTCGCTCCTGGGTCATGTCCTCGCCCCTGGGTCCCGTCCTCGCTCCTGGGTCCCCGTCCTCGCCCCTGGGACCCCGTCCTCGCTCCTGGGTCATGTCCTCGCCCCTGGGTCCCGACCTCGCCCCTGGGACCCCGTCCTCGCCCCTGGGACCCCGTCCTCGCCCCTGGGTCCCGACCTCGCCCCTGGGACCCCGTCCTCGCCCCTGGGTCCCCGTCCTCGCTCCTGGGCTTCGACCTCACCCCTGGGCCCTGTCCTCGCCCCTGGGACCCGTCCTGGCTCCTGGGCCCTGTCCTGGCCCCTGGGCCTCCTCCTCACCCCTGGGCCCCGTCCTCGCTCCTGGGACTCGTCCTCGCTCCTGGGCCTCGTCCTCACCCCTGGTCCCCGTCCTGGCCCCTGGGCCTCCTCGTCGCTCCTGGGTCCCGTCCTCGCCCCTGGGTTCCCGTCCTCGCTCCTGGGCCTCGGCCTCGCTCCTGGGCCTCGGCCTCGCTCCTGGGTCCCTGGCCTCACCCCTAGGTCCCCGGCCTCGCCCCTGGGTCCCCGTCCTCGCCCCATGGTCCCTGGTCTCACCCCTGGACCCGACCTCGCTCCTGGGCCTCGACCTCGCTCCTGGGTCCCGACCTCCTTACAGTGTGCCTCCTTCCAGTGTGTCCCATGTTGTCTCCTTCCAGTGAGTGTGTCCTGCGGTGTCTCCTTCCAGTGAGTGTGTCCCGCGGTGTCTCCTTCCAGTGAGTGTGTCCTGCGGTGTCTCCTTCCAGTGAGTGTGTCCCGCGGTGTCTCCTTCCAGTGAGTGTGTCCCACGGTGTCTCCTTCCAGTGAGTGTGTCCCATGTTGTCTCCTTCCAGTGAGTGTGTCTCGCGGTGTCTCCTTCCAGTGAGTGTGTCCCATGTTGTCTCCTTCCAGTGAGTGTGTCCCGCGGTGTCTCCTTCCAGTGAGTGTGTCTCGCGGTGTGTCTCCTTCCGCGGTGCCAGTGTTTATGCTCCACACGAGTCTCCTCCCAGCTTACTCCTATCAATATAACTTTCTATTCCTTACTCCCTCATGTACTTATCTAGATTCCCCTTAAATGTATCTGTACTACTCGCTTCAACTATGCCATTTGGTAGCAAGTTCCTATGACCTCTAGTTTTGGACTCCCCACAAGTGGAAACATCTTCTCTACATCTACCCTATCGAACCCCTTCATAATTTTAAAGAGCTCTATCAGGTCACCTCTTGGCCTTCTCTTTTCAAGAGAAAAGAGCCTCAACCCGTTCAGTCTTTCCTGATAATTATAATCTCTCAATTCGGGTATCATCATTTTTGCACCTTCTCTGGTGCCTCTATATCCTTTTTGTAATATGGAGACCAGAACAGTGTACAGCGCGCGAAGTGTGGTCTAACCAAGGTTTTATACAAGTTTAACATAACTTCTCTGCTTTTGAATTCTATACATCTAGAAATAAACCCGAGTGCTTTGATTACAATTTTTAATGTCTTTGTTAACCTGCATTGCTACTTTTAATGATTTGTGAAAGAGTACCTCCACATCCCTTTGCTCCTCTACCCCATTTAGACTCATTTTCCAAGGGGTAGGTGGCCTCCTTATTCCTCCTACCAAAATGTATCACCTCGAACTTATCTATATTGAAATTCATTTGCCATTTACACGCCCATTCTGTAAGTTTGCTTCTTGTATTTTGTTGCAGTATTCCCCAGTATTAACCATACCCCCCAATTTGGAGGGGAAACCTGGAAGGACAGGTTTCCTGCAAGTCCTGGCGAATTTAACGGCAGGACCTGTTTTAAATTTTTTCAACAGGTTTCCCACCCAACAGATTGTCAGGTTGGCTGTCTGTGGGGCTAGAAAGTAGCCGGGGAGCGAATGTCAGGCAAGTCCGACATCGCGGGAGGAAGTTGGACATTGCAGGAGGAGGTGGGGGAGTCCAACATGGTGGGGGGGGGGGGGGTCCCATTGCAGGGTGTTTAAAAGTAAGCTTAGTGGGCCTGGGGGAAATCATCCTGCTCCTTGTGGCCCACAGGCAGTGCAATAAAGGCACTTACCTCATGGATCTGGCCCTTCTTGCCTTCTTTTATCTGCGGGGATTCTCGAGGCCTAGGAATCCCAGCCTACAGCTGTTAAAAATAGTACTTGAGTTAAAATGGAGGTACGCAGCTACTTTAAATATGTTAGTGACCGACTGGCCTCCTGAAAGCAACGGGTCTCCTACCCCCCTGGGTTGGGGTCGGGTTTCCCTTTTTTTTATTTTTACCCCCCCCGGGAGGTTAAAATTACCCCCTCTTTCTCAATTCAAAAAGCCAGTACAGAAAGCTTGCGACGTGCTTTACAACTGTTTCTGAGACCATGGCCGGGAAATTCCTCCGGGCTTTTCCCGTTCCGCTGCTGTAACTTTGGTGGAAATCTCGTAAATGAGGTTTTCGCTGAACCTCCGCCAAAGCTACGGCAATGGAGCGGGAGAAATACAATACAATGGCCCAAAAATTCGGCGTAATACGGGAGAGTATGCACTGTGTACTCACCCGTATTAGGTCCCGAAGTGCCGGTTTCCTGCATGCACTGCGCATGCGCGGGAAACCGGCACTTCCGGTATGACGAAGGGGGCGGTTCCTAGGTGAACCGTGTGCGCACTAGAGGCTGCGCGCACGCAGCACACTTAGGTTTTTTTTCAGGTTTCAACGCGAGGGTTAATATGGAAGATTATACACATGTAAAAAGGAGGCGTAAGACCCCTTTTGAACAAGGTAAGTAGTTAATTAAGTATAATTTTTAATTTTTTTCAACAGGTTTATCTTTTTTAGAGACTTTAAAGAAAGGTAAGTTTATTTTTGTAACTTTAAAAAAAAAGATTTTTTTTTTAATTTAAATTTTTGTTTAAAGTGGTTAATTTATTTAACTATAGTTATTTTATTAATGTAATGGTTTTTTTTTAAATTTATTTGAGGTTTAGCTGTTCTTTTGGGGTCTCTTTCAATTCACAGATTTGACATGTCTCCTGTCAAATCTATGAATGAAAGATGGTCTGCTGCCATTGGCTCTCCATGGCCCACGTGATCCCAGAGGTCGCATCGCACTAACTGCGCCCCTGGGACACGCACACACTGCGCGCCGGCACTAGGGAGAGGCCCAGGACCCGAAGTTCCTGTGGGCCCAAAACACAACGGCCGGCACGGAGTGTGATATCGCGTGCGATCCTTACCCTCGCGGCAAGCCTCCGAGTCAAATTTCTGGGCCATTACCTACATCAAGGGGTAAATTCTGTGAGACTGCACCGGGTCTACTGCTTCCAAATAGACAAATGTGTTGAGTTTTCTAATCACTTAATTTTTTTCAATGGTAACTGTTTTTCTTTAAATCTTCATGTGGTGATTTTTCAGCAGATTCTATATATAGTTCTAACATTTTTGATGCAGAGATGCTCTCGTGAGTTGGAGGATCGGGAGCAGAAGTCAGCACGCCCGATTCACACCCTCACAATTTTTTGCTCATTAGAATGAATAGCTGGAGGATTAGGACTTGCTGCAAATCAAAGGGCCTGAGTTCTGCACGCAAATCTCTGCTTCTTATTTCTGTCGAGTGAGACTTTGCACCAGGAGCCGATTTACCCCTAAAATTCAAAGATGCGCTGTTTTGTGTGAAAATAATATTTACATTTGGAACATCTTGATTGACACTAGAGTTTTGTTTATTTATAATCTTGCTCATTGTGTCTGTGCTAATTACTGGTATAGATTAGATGTGCATGAATTATACCGTAGTGATCAGGACTATAATTATACATTTTTGAGAAACAATAATTAAATTGCATTTTCTTAATTTGGGGAGAACAAGAGAGACAGTTGACAAAAACGTGCAGGCTGCTCTGCTGCTCATTCTGGTGCAATGCGAAACAGACAAGGAAAGCGCTGGGTTTGAAACAGAAAATAAAGCAGCTGGTATTGCTGCTCCTGATCCTGTCCCCCCTTGCTGGAAAGTTTGTATATTTGGGCATTGAGTGAGTACAAGATTGGGCTGGACTGTGATACCCACCACAGTTGAATAGCCGACTGACACTCGGGGAGTGCCTCATTCTCAGTACATTAGCGATGCATATATGGTGCAAGAATTTTTTCAGGCAACATAATTGAGCAGAGGCCATTTCTGCCTGACTGCCACCATTTAAATGCTTCTGGGTTCCCTCGTGCTTTTCCAGCCTTCCCGCGATCCGCAGACTCGCCTGACCTCGTTTGCATATATGTCAAAGTGAGGGCCACTGGCACACAGTTCCGTGTTTCCGAGTTTTACATTCCTAATGTACTCTGGGCAATCGAGACTGGTTCTTTATGAGGCACAGCATCTGTCAGGATGAGCTGATACAGGTGGAAGTGAGGAGTTTCTGCGCCTGGAGAGTTTGAATTACAATTTCTGCAGCTGGGATACAATTATTTTGTGATTTTTTTTTTTGCCATTCTACCTCGAGACACCTGTACTTGCTTCTTGCCGTTTCTGGTAGGGTCAAACCACCGGCAGATTTTCACCCCCCCACTCAAGATATATTCCCGATGAGCCTTTCTTAACACTATCGTTCCCCTACATGTGCCTTTTTGTTTTATTTATTCTTATGCTTCTTGAAGTGGTTGGCTCCTCATGTTTTATATAAGTATCATGGCACAGATGTGGCTCTTTCTCTCATGCCAGCTTGCTCCTGGCAGGGAGCTCTTGCTGATGGTCGACAACTCTCGAGCTTCCTCCTAGACAGCCTGATGTTGGCTCGCACTCTGCACTGGCGTGGAGCTGAAGGGGAGGGCCAAAGACCTGTTATGTGTTGCTGTCCTGACAGATGGCAGTTTTGGGCAGGTGGACTCCCAACTATCGCCATTCCACTTGGCCATGAATCTGCGGCCCGTTTATCAGTGGGATGGCTGAACTAATGGCAGCTATCCGATCCTGACAGCAGTCACCACCGTCTGGAAGCTGCTATACATGCTGCGCTCTAAGCTATCCCCTAATGTTTCCAGAGGTGCAGTCTGTCCTTCCATGGAGGTGGAGGGTCCCTGGCTGCTCCTTAGCTGGGGACCTGCTGCAGATTCCACTAAAGTTGCCCCTTCCTCCAATCTGCCCTCCCATTGAGTAAGGTTCCGCATAAGGAATAGCAACTTGTAAGTTTATCCCCAAGTTACTTTATGCCATTGAGCATTGTAAATTCAAGGAAAATTCAAAATATGCATTTCAATGCCTCAAAACGACTATACTTTTGATATGATAAATGCAGCTTCAAGCTTTTATCAAGAGCAGTAGTAGGAGGAGTATAGAGACAGTATAAGAGAAATGGACTTTGGTCTAAAAGCAGAAAATGGTGGAAATACACATCCAAAAGATAGAGGGTGGGTAACTTGTTTCAAGCCCTCTACCAATACCGCTCTGAAACCAATTGCTGAAAGCTGTAAGGACAATATGGGGTGACTCTGCCTTCGATTTCCATCCCTTTTGGGAGGTGCCTGCTTCATAATCGGTGTCTCCCAACATATACCCGAGATCAGGACAAGTTTTATCCCGTGTCTCCATTGTTCAATATCGATTTCTATTAAACCGCCTCTTTTTTTGTAGCTACTTTTCTCACTTGCTTATTCTCTTTGTTCTTTCTATCTTATATGATTAATCAATCTCTTGTGCTCCCAAACACCAGCATGCATCTCACTCTGAACACGCTGAGCATTGCTGTGGCGAGAGTTGCATGCTGATACTAGTTACTCAGCGTGGGCTCATTAGCAGTGGCTTGCAAAATAAAATATAGTAAATAATACAGCTCACCGACTAACCTGACTGTACAAAATCACACCACTTTATAGAGAGTAATGATGTAAACAATTCATGAATAACTCACTTTGTTTATCTGGCACTGTAGATTGATAAAATCACAAAGGCTGTTTTGCAATGCAGTCGTAACTCAAAATGTAACAGCAACACTCGCAAAACTCTCCGCAATTTGTGGATGCCACAAGTAGGGAAAACATATGCACAATAGGTGTAAAATTAGATGATTAAAATATTGCAAATACAGCAATGAATTGTTCATTAAAGTATCTTCCTACTCAAATGTTTGGGAAAAAATGGTATGGATTTTAAACCTGCTACATACCATCTCCATCAAGGGAGTTCCTCGTCCAATTATGGCCCCTTTAGTGAGGACACCTCTGCTCATCCTACTCTTAATACACTAGCTGCTGTTAAGGTTTAGCAGGATTCTGTCAGTGAGAATTTTTTTTTTCATTAAGAGCTGCTAAAAACCCTTTCTAATTTGTTTTCTGAAAAATCCAAATTGAACATTGAAGTAAAAAAAATGTTTTTATTTTGTTTCGATCTAAACTGAAAATTAAAACATTCAAAAGCTCTCAGAAAATCAAAAACTATGCAGAGAAATTAATTAAATAAGAAGAAAAAAATTCTGGTAAGTTAAGAAAACCACTGATTTAGCCCCATAAATAAAAGAGTCTCAGAAATTTAAATGGGGACATTTTGCTTTTAAACTTTGTGAGCTGTCTTCGGAGGATTTAAAAAAAAATTCGTTTATGGGATGTGGGCGTCGCTGGCAAGGCCAGCATTTATTGCCCATCCCTAATTGCCCTTGAGAAGGTGGTGGTGAGCCGCCTTCTTGAACCGCTGCAGTCCATGTGGTGAAGGTACTCCCACATATATTCACCTTAATCCCATTTACTTGGCATTAGAAAGAATGCACAGATAGTTCGACAACAATTAAACGCCTTGCGAACCGCAGTACTATTTTCATAGTATTGACAATATAAAATAACATGGTGGGTGTGGGTATATCTGAATTCCCGATCTGTAGTCCCAGTCCATGAGGCTCTGCACTCACGAAAGATGAAAGTTTACCCCATAACGTTTTTTTGCTCATTCTGAAAGTAATACCAATTTACAAATGTCTCATAGTTCTATGTGTATTTCTTCAGTTTTGCTAATGTTTCAAAATACAAATGTATTCTGAGAGGAAAGGATTAATAATCATCAATTTTATTTTAGTAACCAGACATGAACACATGTACAATATTCTTGTACCATTTTTCACATCCTTTGAATCCATAATTACTATGACATTTTCATCAAAACTCACATAAATGGGAATGAAATGAAGATATCCTGACATTTAAAAGCAATTATTTTTGCAATTTGTTTTAAAGAAACATTTACGGTACTTCATGGGATTTAAAAGAATATTCCAACACAACTTTGTAGTTGAAACTTTTGCCTTTACTCTATGGAACATTGGCAGTAATTGGAAATCAGAACTTATGTCATTTTCAATTTTCACAAGCTGAATGGATTCAGTGATGCAGTGAGTTACTACACTGCTTGTTTACCTCTGGGACTTGACTGAATCCAGCTCAGACTGATGGGATGAAAATCTCTTTCTCTGGTGTGAGGGTGTGATGTGAAATAAGATTGGACAGTTTCAATCCATTTCCTATTGGGTTGTGACTTCATAGCACCAGCGGCCGATTATTTTGGGATAAATTAATATTAAATTTGCAGTCTCGTAATGAGAAATTGGCGCAGGAAGGAGTGGTTTTAGGAAGTTAAGGCACATTGCTGGTGTACCTACAGGCGATTTATGCTGACACCGGATATACAAAATGGGAGTGCACTAGTTAACCTGTTCATCTGGTGGGGAAGCCCAGAACAAGGGGCCATAATTAGAGCTATGTTGTTCAGGAGTGAAGTCAGGAAGCACTTCATCGCACAAAAGGTAGTGGAAATCTGGAACTCTCTCCCCCAAAAAGCTGTTGAGGCTGGAGGGGTCACTTGAAAATTTCAAAACTGAGATTGATAGATTTTTTTGTTAGGCAAGGCTATTAAGGGATATGGAACCAAGGCAGGTAGATAGAGTTTAGATACAGATCAGCCATGATCTTATTGAATGGCGGAACAGGCTCGAGAGGATAAGTGGCATATTCCTGTTCAAAATGCCTTTGATAAGGTACCACATAAACTCGCCAAGGCTTCTTCAACAGCACCTCCCAAACCTGCGACCTCTACCACCTCGAAGGACAGGGGCAGCAGGCGCATGGGAACACCACCACCTCCAAGTTCCCCTCCAAGTCACACACCATCCTGACTTGGAAGTATATCGCCGTTCCTTCATCGTCACTGGGTCAAAATCCTGGAACTCCCTCCCTAACAGCACTGTCGGAGTACCTTCACCTCAGGGGCTGCAGCGGTTCAAGAAGGCGGCTCACCACCACTTTCTCAAGGGCAACTAGGGATGGGCAATAAATGCTGGCCTTGCCAGCGACGCCCAGATCCCATGAACGAATAAAAAAAAACATGGCAGGCTCATGACAAAGGTTAGGGCATGTGGAGTCAGGGGACAAATAGCTGAATGGGGAGCAAATTGGCTAAAAAATATAAAAATGAGAAGTCGCACAACACCAGGTTATACAGGAAACTTTCGTTTATCCGGCATCGACGGGACCAGCGTGCTGCCGGTTTATTGAAAGTACCGGATAACAGAGAGTTATATCTACCGAGGCTATTTTTAACAAAGAGACTCCAAGCAGCACGGGAGAATCTACTCATGCGACTGCAATGTTTCGGACTTGCGACAGCGCCAGGAGGCCGAGTAGTGGCAATTTTGAAAAGTACCCCTACTGACTTAATCGGCGTTCGCGGACTCGGACTCGGACTCGGGATCGGCAACATTGCCGGTTATTTGAGAGGATTTTTCGGAGCACTCGGCGTTCGCGGAGACTCGACTGCGACTCGGCAACATTGCCAGTTATTTGAGAGGAGTTTTCGGAGGATGATTTTTGCCGGTTAAGCGAGAATTCCGGATATTTGGGTGCCGGATAAACGAAAGTTTCCTGTAGTCCAACAGATTTATTTAATTAATAAGTAAAATTAAATAAATCTGTTGGACTATAACCTGGTGTTGTGCGACTTCTCATTTTTGTCCACCCCAGTCCAACGCCGGCATCTTCACATCATAAAAAATATAAAGCAGAGATTAGGGGTAAAGGTTAGTTATTCAGATTGGAGGTAGGTAGAAAGTAGTGTTCCACAAGGATCAGTCCTGGGACTACACTTACTCATAATTTACATTAATGATTTGGATTTAGGAATAAGTAGCTGATACTAAACTGGGAGGTATAGCTAACACTGAGGAAGAATGCAACATAATACAAGAAAACATTAGAAAACTTGCAGACTGGACAGTTACGTGGCAAATGAACTTAAACATAGATAAATGTGAGGTGATGCACTTTGGTAGGAAAAAGAGAAACATCACCGACACCTTAGAAAATAAGAAACTGAATAGGGTAGAAGAGCAAAGGGATCTAGGGATACAGGTGAACAAATCATTAACAGCAGCATCGCAGGTCAGCAAAGCAACTAAAAATGCTAACAGGGCACTGGTATTTATTTCTAGGGGTATAGAATCCAAAAGTAGTGAAGTTATGTTAAACTTGTATGGGACCCTGGTCAGGCAAGTACTGTGCACAGGACATAGAAGCACTGGAGAAAGTGCAAAAAGATTTACATGGCCTGGCTGACATCAGGAACTTACTGTGGGTAAGAATGATCTGATATGAGCCTGTCTCCTACCATACTAGACAGTCTGTTGTCTTCTTCTACTTTCCATCTTCAAGTTCTCATGTGGGCCTTTTAAGGAAGTCTCATGAAATAAATAGCAAATGCATTTGCCGGATTGAAAACTGACATGGCAATAGAAAGCAGAGGGTAGTGATAAATGGAAAAGAGAGTTCTGTCCAGGAGACAATGGGCTGGATTTTCAATGACCCGTGGAGTCGGGTTTGGAGGCGTGTGGGGGGTTAAAGTTGCAGATTCGGGGGTCCCGACCCCATCCCGACTCCATTCCGCCTCCACGCAATTTTGACAAAATCGGTCGCGGGGTTCCCGACTCCGACCCGCCTCCAAGAGGCGGGAGAGGCCATTAAAGCCCTTAACAAGCCCTAAATTGGCTCTGTAATGCCATTTTGAAATGTTTTAGCTAGTTTAACCCTTTTCCGACGTGAAGTACGCCTGATGTGAAACACACCAGTGAAATCTGGCGGGAGCACAAGTGGATAGCTGACTATCAGCTGCAGGTCCACTATTACAACGGAGATGTGATGAAGGTAGTAGTAGTATTGTGATGAAGGTAGTAGTAGTATTAGGTCTGAAAGTCGCCTCTGATGCTGCTGCATTGAATGTCTTCAGAGACTGCCTGGGAGGACTTGGTTGCAAAAAAAATTCTCTCTCTCTCTCTCTCTCTCTCTCTTTCTCTCTGAGATGCTGCTCATTTTGCATCCAGGTCCTCACACCAAAGGCCAGGCAGTCTCTGAGACCAGGCAGTCAGTCTCTGACCTGCAATGATGACATCGTCAGAGGCGACTTTCAGACTGAAACCACTAATTGGTTCATGGGTTCCCACATGCTAGAACTCAATTGCCCAATTAAGTGAAAATTGCATCATTCATCCACATTAATCTGGAGTCGGGGGGCGGGCAACACGAAATGCGGGTAACACGACCCCAACCCGACCCCAAGACAAAATCCAGCCCAATTAGTAGGCAACTGTTCCAGATTTCATGCAGTACGTACTATTTCCAATTGATTTGGATGATAGGACTTCTGTAATAGGATTTTTTCTGATGATATGAAGTTATGTGATAAGTATAAAAGAAATAATAACATTCCAAAACATCCAGACTAATTAAACCTTGATGCCCATTGACAAGTCAAGCCATCAAGGACTGCTGATGAGGTAATTTATCTTGTGGTAGCTCACTGTATTTGGCAATTCAGACACAGGTCAAAAGATGACCTGGTTGTGCCTATGACATCACCATGTCAATCTTTAGTCTTGAACTGCATTGGTTAGTTTTCAGCAAAACCAGAGACCAATTCTGAACAGTGTGGTTCCCACTTCCTGAACGAATATTGGGACAGAAGAATTAAAAATTAAAAACAAGTATTAAAACTTGAAAATTGAAAGAAGTTATAAAAGCATTAGAAAGTTAGAACAGCTTACATTAAGTAGAAGCAAGAAATGCAAAATAAAATAATAAAATTAGGAGAGATAAAGAATGGGGAAAAGAGAGAATAGAAGGAAAAGACAGGGCAAGCAACAATAAAATGTTTAAAATATATTTGTATTTAGAATTGTTTTGAAGTGTTTGCTTTAGTAATAAAAGGTTAGAGTAATAAAACTGTAAGTCAAATCAAGTTACCTTCTTTGGCTGACTGGGAGGTCACATTTGGAATGTTCTGTGCAATATTGGACATCCTATCATCAAAATCTGATGGAGAGGCTCGGGGAGCAGCAGCAAGGATGGTATTGGATATCGAGCTCTATGTTACAAAGAGAGACTCGCAGAGCTGAAGTTCTTTTCAATGGAGAAGATATTGCTGCTGACCTGACACTTCTCCCTACCCCAAGCACGAGTTTCCTCGCACCAGTACTGACAGGAGATGAGAGGAGCAGATTCCAGCCTGGTGCAATTGCTACTTGTGTGCATACCAGTAAGTTTTACTGATTGCATACGAGGAGAAAATTGGAGCCACTTTGAAAGAAAAAAAATCAATTGAGTTGGTAAAATATGAATAAATATCCAAATGCCACTAAATCTCTGAAGACTAGAGCAGCAATTTTGATTCAGAATTGCATTGAGAAAAAAACAAGGTCATAAATTGCAATTTATAGCAAACTGTGT
Source organism: Squalus acanthias (assembly GCA_030390025.1). Lineage (NCBI taxonomy): Eukaryota > Metazoa > Chordata > Chondrichthyes > Squaliformes > Squalidae > Squalus > Squalus acanthias. Next base: position 37,063,124 of record CM059438.1, read on the forward strand.
GAACGTAGAAATGTTCTGTTACAATAATTGCTTTATATGATATAATATCCAGTATCATAAACTGTTTTACAGATAGTTGTATCTGGGAATCTTGTTTTGTGACCTACAAATAAAAAGTTCTTCTCAAAAAGAGAGTTTACATGGAGCCTTTTCTCCTTTATAAAACAACAGCTTCAAAGTAATTTAGTAGAGAGCAATAGCTACATAAGGGTAGATTTTCTGAGCAGGCAATGCACCCGCGATTGTTTGATATGTGCTTGCAGGATGGGGAGGGAGAGTGAGGACTCATAAAAATCTACCTACTAATGTAATGCTGCAAATGTATTTCATATCTTAGTGATGGTTCTGTAGATGTGTCTGGAGCAGGAAGAAGTAACATCATTTAAAAATCAAGCTACTTCACATTGATTGATGAAACATCTCAGCTGAAAGTTGCAAACAGTAGCTATGGAAACCGTCTCGTGGCACCCTATTCTCATTGTTGTAATACAGAATCTCTTTCATTCTCCACAGCCTCTATCAATTCTGAGCTGTTATTATATACTAGAGCATGATGGAATCAAACCTTTACAGCTCAATCAGAGTCTCATCATTGTCAATGGATGCTGATGAAATACCACAAGCTTGAGAACGTGCCTTTGATTGAAACCCATCTCTTTGTGCTGCCCTCCTGAAAGACCAATCAAGTAGGATAAAATGAACCATCGTATCATCAAACTGTTAATTGGACTGTAGATATTCCACAGGGTTTGTCGTCGTCTAGCCTCAAACCTTAACTCGTCCATTTTTCTAAAATTAACATAGCACAAGTAGAGAAATACAAAATAATGCTGATACCCAACAGGTGAAAAAAATGGATCAAACAGCTCTGTACATTGTGCAAGATGAAAGGCACCGTTCCTACCGACAGTAAGGGTGCTGGCAGAAATCAGGACTGATTGATCATGGCAGCCCATATTCATTCTACAGAGCAAAACATCCTTTGGTTCAAAGAAGAATGAAATCACGATGTGAAAATAATAGATTAAAATGGTTTTGAACCACCTGAACCATTATGTATGTCTCTTACTCCTCCAGCGATGCACAAATACTGTTGCTATACTCTCCAACTGTCTGTCCAACATGATGAAAGGATGGTCGCACATTTCCTCCAGCTTAATGTCAGCAAAATCAAGCCAATTTTTTTTAGTTCCTGCCGCCTCTGGCTGGGTCAGGAGGTGTGGAGCTCTACTGCACTGTTCGACAAAATTATCGGCATCCTCCCCTGGATCCACTCCTTTATTAAGATTGCTTTCTTCCACCTGTACAACATTGCCTGGCCCCACCACTAGCTCTCCCCTCCCCGCACTGAAACCCTTGTTCATGTCTTCATCACCTCAAGATTTGACTTCTCTTACATTCTCTTAGCCAGCCGCTCTGCCTCAACCCTTCACACATTGCAACTCATTCAGAATATCACAGTCCACATCCACATTCACACAAAGTCCCACACTTCCATTGCACAGTCCTCTCCAAACTCCACTAGTGAATTGACTTCAAAATTCTTATCATTTTCAGAACCCTCCCATCATCTCACCCCACCCACCATAGAAATCTACTCCACTCTTACATTAATCTTACACTAGGGTAGTCCTTGTTCCCCTCATTCCATTCCACTTTCCACAATGCCCTGTCCTCTGGAGCTTCTTGCACCTCCTTTGCTGTCTTCAAGAACCTTCTCAAACTAATTCTCTTCAGCCATGCCTTCGTCGCAAACCCCACAAAATAACCTGCTTTACCTTCCCTTTTTCCTTCCTGCCCAGCATCCATTTATTTCTTCCTTAATGTAAAGCCCTTGAGATGTTTTCTTGCATGAGAGGAGTGCTGTAGAAATGTAAATTGTTGCTATGGGATTATTCCCAGTATGATGGAAACAGAGCTCTGCCATGTCTTAGACAGGAGAATTTCTGTATTATGTCTTTTTTGTTATATCATATTGGACTCGTTATTGTTTATAGAACAGTTCAAGCATTGTGAAGTCTAGTATTGTATTGCACAGTTAAGTTATATGACTTTAGAAACAGCAATGAAATTGACTTCAGTTAGCTGCAGCTAAGACACATGGATAAATTCACAGATGTTGTGCTCACAGCAGAGAGCCACGCTTGAAGGGACTGCAGGTCAGTGCTAGGACTACAACTCTGTAGCATCAATTCTTTGACCTGTGCTCACTTCAAGTACACTTCCACTGGGAGTGCGAGATTGGTGAATTTACCCTGTACAGATTTCTTATCCAGGTATTGAAGGAGAAAAGTTTTAGAGAGGCAGAGGAGTCATGGAAGAGAGTTCCAAAGAGTAGGGACAGGGCAGCTGAAGGATCTGTCACTGAAGGTGGAGCAAGGAAGGGGGAATGCACAGGAGGCCAGAGTCAGAGCATTGGAGGACATCAGAGGGCATGTAAGTTTGGAGAAAATCACAAAGGTAGGATGAGTGTGAGGATTTTAAATTCAAATTGTTGGGGACATGGAGGCAATTTAGGTCAACGAAAGTGGGGGGGGGGGATGTGATAGACAAGCAGAACTTTTTATGGGACAGGATTTGGGCATTGAGTTTTGAATGAATTGGAGTTTATCAAGATGGATTCAGGAGGCTGACAAGGAGGACTTTGGACAAATCGAGTCTAGAGGTGATCAAGACATGAATAAGGGTTTTGGTGGCAGTGGGGTCAAGGTAGGGGCAGATGCAGGCAATATGGCAAGGTGAAAGTAAGCAATCAAAGTAGTGGATAAGATATGGGGTCTGAAGGTCAGCTGTGGGTCAAACAGAATGTCGAGATTGTATGCAATTTTATTCAGCCCAGGCAAGCATCAGGGAGAGGGTAGAGTTGATGGCAGATCCCAATGTTTATTTTGAGAAAATTCTGTCTCATCCATGATTTAAAATGAGAAAGCACAGAGATGGTCATGGGGTTGAAAGAAGTGGTGGAGAGGTAGAGCTGGATGTTGTCAGTTACTGAAGCTGATCATCATCGGAAGATGACTCTGTTTCTACAGATAATGTCACCAAGGGGCAGGATGTAAGTGAGGAAGAGCAGAGTGCTGAGGACGAATGATTGAGGAGCTCCGGAGGTGATCATGTGGGAGATGGAAGAGAAGCAATTGTTGACGATGGTCTGGCGAGATTGTGATAGATAGAGTGGAATTATGCAAGGGCAGTGCCAGACTCATATCAACCATTAAGAACAGGTCCTGCTGCGGCCAGATGTCAAGAGCAAATGAGCAATCATCCAAGAGACTGCTGATCATTCCTTATCTACTTTAGTGGTAGAAATAATGAATATTCTGATGGTCTGACTATTGGGAAGAACACCTTTGATCTTCAAGTGTACTTGCTGGACTTCAAAGAACAGACAAGAATATAACAGGCTCACAACCCTATATTAGTCAGTTCCCTGCTTTGCATTGCCTATTCCATGTGAGATAGTGAAGAACACCTCTGTAATGGTCATTGTTCACATAAATCAGAGACTCAGTTAATAGATTCTGGAAATAACTACAATGTTTTTGACCCTTTATTGATCTTGGAATAGTTTAGGTATTGTGCAAGTCTAGTATTGTACTGCACTGCTAGTTACCTGCTGTGTGTTTTCTGTTTCTGTGTGTCTAACCCATAAAGAAATGTAACTATTACTTTTGGTCTTAATGTAATGTGCAGGCACCATGATGTTTACCACATTTTGGAATTGGCAGAGGAGTGTAGCGGAAATCCCAAGTGAATTTTACTGTGTAATACTATGGCTAACAAGTAATTGTCAATCTTGTGGCACACTATTACATAGATACATAGATACATAGAAGATAGGAGCAGGAGTAGGCCATCCGGCCCTTCGAGCCTGCTCCGCCATTTAATGAGATCATGGCTGATCCTTCAATTCAGTATCCCGTCCCCGCCTTCTCTCCGTAACCCTTAACCCCTTTTGCCTGTAGAAATATATCTAATTCCCTCTTAAATATATTTAATGAGCTGGCGTACACTGCCCTCTGTGGCAATGAGTTCCACAGGTTCACCACTCTCTGAGTGAAGAAATTCCCCCTCATTTCTGTCCTAAATGGTTTAGCCCTTATCCTTAAATTATGTCCTCTAGTTCTGTTCTCACCCGCCAAGGGAAACATTCCTTCTGCATCTAATCTGTCTAGACCTGTCAGAATTTTATACACTTCTATGAGGTCCCCTCTCAATCTTCTAAACTCCAGTGTGTACATCCCTAAACTACATAGTCTCTCCTCATAGGTCAATCCCGCCATTCCTGGTATCAGCCTGGTGAATCGCCGCTGCACCCCCTCCATGGCAAGAACATCTTTCCTCAGATGAGGCGACCAAAACTGTACACAGTACTCGAGGTGTGGTCTCACCAGTGCCCTGTACAGCTGCAGCAAGGTATCCCTGTTCCTGTATTCCAACCCTTTTGCTATGAAGGCCAGCATACCGTTTGCCTTCTTGACCGCCTGTTGCACCTGCATGCTCGCCTTCAGTGACTGGTGTACAAGAACACCCAGGTCTCTCTGTACTTCCCCCTCTCCCAATTTATTGCCATTTAAATAATAATTTGCCCTCCCGTTCCTGCACCCAAGGTGGATAACTTCGCACTTGTCCACATTATAGTGCATCTGCCATTTATCCGCCCAATCACCCAGTCTGTCCAAATCGCTCTGGAGCTTCCTGGTCTCCTCCTCTGAGCCCACCCCCCCTCCTAGTTTAGTGTCGTCTGCAAATTTGGAAATGCTGCATTCGACTCCCTGATCCAGGTCATTAATATAAATTGTGAACAGCTGGGGACCCAGGACAGATCCCTGTGGTACCCCACTTGTTACTGCCTGCCATTCAGAAAATGAGCCGTTTATTCCAACTCTCTGTTTTCTATCTGACAGCCAGTTCTCTATCCACGTCAATACTTTCCCCTTTATCCCATGAGCTTCAATTTTCCATGCTAATCTTTTATGTGGGACCTTATCGAAGGCCTTTTGGAAGTCCAGGTACACCACATCTACTGGCTCTCCCCCATCTATTTTACCAGTTACTCCCTCAAAAAATTCCAATAGATTAGTCAAGCACGATTTACCCTTTGTAAATCCATGTTGACTCTGTCCTATCCTGTCCCCATTTGCTAAGTGCTCGGCTATTTCATCCTTAATGATGGACTCCAGCATTTTGCCCACAACTGATGTAAGGCTTACAGGTCTGTAATTACCTGCTTTTTCCCTACCCCCCTTTTTGAATAGTGGGGTAACGTTAGCTACCCTCCAATCCATGGGCACTGTTCCCGAGTCTAATGAATTCTGAAAAATCATGCTTAGTGCATCCGCTATCTCTAGGGCCACCTCCTTCAGTACCCTAGGATGCATGTTATCAGGCCCTGGGGATTTGTCCGCCTTCAATCCCTTTAGCTTCCTTAACACCATATCCTTAGAGATATTGATTTGCGTCAGTTCCTCCTTTGCCAATGTCCCTATTTTTCCCGATATCCCAGGGAGGTTTTTTGTGTCTTCCTTCGTAAAGACTGACCCAAAGTATGCATTTAGTTGGTCTGCCATTTCCTTATTTCCCATTATATATTCCCCCGTATCTGACTGCAATGGACCAACTTTGGTTTTCACCAGTCTTTTCCTCTTGATATACTTATAAAAGCTTTTGGAGTTAGTTTTTATATTTTCCGCCAGCTTGCTTTCGTAAGCTATTTTGCCCTTCTTGATTAAGCCCTTTGCCCTCCTTTGCTCTATCTTAAACTGTTCCCAATCTTCCGCTCTGGCGCGTTTTTTGGCTATTTTATACGCCCTATCTTTGGATTTTATGCTGTCTCTAATTTCCCCTGTTATCCACGGTTGAGTCACCTTTTTAGATTTCCTTTTATGCCAGATTGGTATAAACAATTTTTGCAATTTTGTCATTCTATCTTTAAATGCTTGCCATTGTTTATCTACCTCCAGTCCTCCCAGGAACGTTGTCCAATCAGACCTACTCAGTTCCCGTCTAATGGCATCATAATTCCCCTTGTTTAAATTCAGGACCTGAGTCTCTGAGTCAATTTCTTCGCTCTCCATTTCGAGTGAGAAATCGATCATGTTATGATCGCTCTGACCCAAGGGTCCCCGTACAACAAGATTACTAATTAGTCCCTTCTCATTGCACAGTACCCAGTCCAATATAGCCTGTTCCCGAGTTGGTTCCTCGACATATTGATCCAGATAACCATCCCTTAAACACTCAAGGAATTCCTCCTCCTCATTATTTTTACTGATTAGGCTAGTCCAATCTATATGTAAGTTAAAGTCACCTATGATGACAGCTGTGCTCTTATTGCACGCTTCTCTAATTTCCCTCGTGATGCCCTCCCCAACCTCTATTTTACTATTTGGAGGCCTATATACCACTCCTATTAATGTTTTTCGCCCCTCGCTATTTCTTAGCTCCACCCATATAGATTCTGTATTAACTGAGTTAATATCCTTCCTTTCAATTGCATTTATCCCCTCTTTTACCAGCAATGCTACCCCTCCTCCCTTTCTTTTTTGTCGATCCTTCCTAAATACTGAATACCCCTGTATGTTAAGCTCCCAGCCCTGCTCACCCTGCAACCATGTTTCCGTAATCCCAATTAGATCATAATTATTAACCTCTATTTCCACAGCTAATTCATCTACCTTGTTCCTGATGCTTCTCGCATTAAGGTATAAAACCCTCAGGCTTTTTTTATGCTCACATTTTTTATGAATTAGTTTGGCCCTTTGTTTTTTGTTCCTCTCCTTTTTACCATTTATTTCTGTCTGCCTTTCACTTTCCTCTATTTCACTACATGGGTTTCTAGCCCCCTGCCATACTAGTTTAAATGCTCCCGAACTGCTTTATCAAAATTTACCCCGAGAACCTCAGTTCCATCTTTGCACAGGTGTAGACCGTCCCTTTTGTATAGGTCACACCTACCACAAAACTGGTCCCAATGCCTCAAAAATTTAAAACCCTCCCTCTTACACCACTGCTCAAGCCACGTATTTAGCCTAACTATCCTGTTCTCTGTACTCTTACTAGCACGTGGCACTGGTAGTAATCCAGAGATTACTACCTTCGAGGTCCTACTTTTTAGCTTGGCTCCTAACTCCCTAAATTCTACTTGTAGGACCTCTTCCCTTTTTTTAGCTACGTCGTTGGTACCAACATGTATCACGACAACTGGCTGTTCCCCCTCCCCCTCCAGAATGTTCTGCACCCGCGCCGAGACATCCTTGACCCTTGCACCAGGGAGGCAAATTACCATCCTGGAGTCTCGGTCGCGACCACAGAAACTCCTATCTATTCCCCTTACAATCGAATCCCCTATTACTATAGCCCTGCCACTCTTTTTCCCTCCCTTCTTTGCAACAGAGCCAGTCATGGTGCCATGAGCCTGGCTGCTGGTGCCTTCCCCCGATGAGTCATCCCCCCCGACAACAGCACCTAAGGCGGTGAACCTGTTGCTGAGGGAGACAACCCCAGGGGATTCCTGCACTACCTTCCTGCCCTTGCTCTGCCTTTTGGTCACCCATGTACTATCTACTCTGGCCTTAACCTGCGGTGTGACCAACTCACTAAATGTGCTATTCACAACCCTCTCAGAATCGTGGATGCTCCAAAGTGAGTCCATCCGCAGCTCAAGGGCCGTCATGCGGTCCCACATGAGCTGCAGCTGGACACACTTCCCGCACACATGGTTGTCAGGGACACAGGAAGCGTCCATGATTTCCCACATGTTACAGGAGGAGCATGACACAGGTCCGAGCTCTACTGCCATGACTTAACCCTTATATTACTTATTAATTTTCTAGTTTTAGTTTATTTATTGACTTTTGTTTTCCCGAAGCTTACTTAGACCAATGTATACTGTACTCCTCTTATTCCTTTTTAAACTAACCAAATCGCACTAGTTTTAGTTGTACTTTCTAGGAAGGTTTGAGGAAAGTACTTACCAGTTAGTCTTACCTCCCTGGTCTTTCGCTGACTTCCCGGTCTTGTGTCCCCTTGGTCCTACGCCGACTTCCCGCTCCTCCCGGTTCCTGCTCTGCTGAAAAGAAACTGAGACCAAAAAATTTGTGACCTCTGTTTTTAGACTGCTAAAAGACTACTAGGTTAGAGGAGGAGGGCGGGTGGGGGTTCCTACTCTGTAGGAACTCGGGTTTAAGCCACCACCCTCCTTAAATGCCGCTCCAACCAGGTCCGCTCCTCCTTCCCCGCTGCCGACCGCTCTGTGGGAGAAAAAGAAAGAAAGGCTCCTCCTCCGCCGCTGTCGACGCTGATCTGAGGCCTACCTGAGCCTCGGGGCTCCCTTTATCGACTCGCCGCCGCTCCCGCCGCTCCAACCAGGTCCGCTCCTCCTTCCCCGCTGCCGACCGCTCTGTGGGAGAAAAAGAAAGAAAGGCTCCTCCTCCGCCGCTGTCATAGCAGATGCAGTATTAGGAGACTGAATGGAAATGCTCAGGGCTATGCTTCTCATTTCATTTTGACAGATAGCCACACAGTTTGAAAATTATATTGTGCGGGGTTGCCATTCTGGAATTGTTTTGTTTGATTGAGCACAGTTAGGAATATGCAAATTCCATCAGATTATGGAATTTATGAATTTTGCTCATTAACTTTCAATTAAAAACTTCAAAACATAGGAACACAACTGAGTGATATGCCTGTGTTGAAAGAATTCAGAAACAAAACACTAATACTAAATAAAACTGGATCATAGGTATTGTCGACAGTGCTATCAAGCAGCATTTACTCACCAATAACCTTCTCACCAATTCCCAGTTTGGGTTCCACCAGGACCACTCAGCTCCAGACCTCATTACAGCTTTGGTCCAGACATGGACAAAAGAGCTGAATTCCAGAGGTGAGGTGAGAGTGACTGCCCTTAACATCAAGGCAGCATTTGACTGAGTGTGGCATCAAGGAGCCCCAGTAAAACTGAAGTTAATGGGAATCGGTGGGGGGGGGGGGTGCGGGGGGCGGGGGGCAACTCTCCACTGGCTGGAGTCATACCTAGCACAAAGGAAAATGGTTGTGGTGGTTGGAGGTCAATCATCACAGCCCCAGGACATCGCTGCAAGTGTTCCTCAGGGCAGTGTCCTAGGCCCAACCATCTTCAGCTGCTTCATCAATGACTTCCCTCCATCATAAGGTCAGAAGTGGGGATGTTCGCTGATGACTGCAGTGTTCAGTGCCATTCGCAACTCCTCAGATAATGAAGCAGTCCATGCCCGCATGCAGCATGACCTGGATGACATTCAGGCTTGGGCTGATAAGTGGCAGGTAACATTCGCGCCACACAAGTGCCAGGCAATGACTATCTTCAACAAGCGAGCATCTAACCACTGCCCCTTGACATTCAACGGCTTTACCATCGCCGAATCTCTCACCATCAAACTCCTGGGGTCACCATTGACCCGAAACTTAACTGGACCAGCCACATAAATACTGTGGCAACAAGAGCAGGTCAGAGGCTGGGTATTCTGCGGTGAGTGTCTCACCTCCTGACTCCCAAAAGCCTTTCCACCATCTACAAGTCACAAGTCAGGAGTGTGATGGAATACTCTCCACTTGCCTGGATGAGTGCAGCTCCAACAACACTCAAGAAGCTCGACACCATCCAAGACAAAGCAGCCCGCTTGATTGGCACCCCATCCACTAGCTTAAACATTCACTCCCTCCACCACCGGCGTACCGTGGCTGCAGTGTGTACCATCTACAAGATGCACTGCAGCAACTCAGCAAGGCTTCTTTGGCAGCACCTCCCAACCCACGACCTCTACCACCAAGAAGGACAATGGCAGCAGGCGCATGGGAACACCACCACCTCCAAGTTCCCCTCCAAGTCACACACCATCCTGACTTGTAAATATATCGCCGATCTTTCATCGTCGCTGGGTGAAACTCTTGGAACTCCTTCCCTAACAGCACTGTGGGAGTACCTTCACCACACGGACGGCAGCGGTTCAAGAAGGCGGCTCACCACCACCTTCTCAAGGGCAACTAGGGATGGGCAATAAATGCTGGCCTTGCCAGCGACGCCCACATTCCATGAACGAATAAAAAAAAATATGGGATGGTTACAAAAAAAATCTAATATAATGGTTTTAAAAACTAGAACGGACATACTACAAAATAAATATTCTATCCTCTGTCTCTGCCAGCAAGAGGCTCAGACCACAGTTTCAAAATGTTCCAGACACTAACATCAAAAGCCTCTCAAATCTTACAATCTCTACTGTTAATTTAACAGGACAGAGAAGCAGCAAAGCAACATAACACTAAATCTGACAGATGAACTAGGCAAAGTTTTATGTTGTTGATAACCATGCATAACAAGCCTTACACAACAAATGGCCTTAAATGACACTTGAACTATTGGGAACTGAGCTCAGATGAGTTAAACAATATTTAGATTTGACTAATAAATTGTAAAAAAAAATGTAAATGAGTTATTATCTGATCAAGATTAGCGCTTGTCTTTTCGACAGAATCCAAAATGTTCACAATGGACAATGGGAGTATGAGTGATCCAATGTTCCATTAAGCACATTCTTATGCTGAACATGCCTACACACAGCACAACTATAACAACAACTTGCACTTATACAGATAATACTCAGCATCTGTCTCTGATGGGCACCTTTGTGTAAAAGTTAATTCGATGCATTTGATTCCATAATGCTGGCGGGCCCGTGATTTTTCTCAGCCAGTGGTCCTACAGTCTTACTTTCAAGTGTAATTCAGAGTGTAGGGGGATGGTTTTGCCAATGGGGAGCTTTTGGGGGCGGGACTCCCACTTGTCGGGTTTCAGTCCCGCCTCCATCAACTTCTGGCCAACCCACGCTATTTTCCATTGATTGACGTTGTTAAGCTCGCCCAGCAGGCTTAGCAGGCCAATTAAGGGAAAGCCGGTTACAGAGAACGTCAACGTATGAAGTTTCATCTGTCAAAAATTTTTGACAGATGAATTGTCTTCGTTTGACAGCTCTGTGAAGCTGTCAAACACTGACATTTTCTGTTGTTTAATGAGTTCTTGAATTCAAGACCTCATCAAACCTCTTTCTTTTGCAGCAATGAGATGGTTGTTGCATTGGAGAATGCAACGGCCATCTGTCATCTCTACCGTGGAGGTGCGAGACTCTCCGCATACCCACCGATTGAAGCCTGCAGGAAGAAACAAAGGTAAGTACACTTTTTCTAACACTTTGTACTTACCTCAGATACTCACCTCTCCACACTTGCACCCATCACTTACCTCCACAGCACTCTTTTGCACCCCTCCGACCCCCACAGACCCACTACTCGCCTCGGTGACCCTGGCGGGTTTCAGAACCTTCGGAAAGCCCGCACTTGTGTGGGCAGAATGGGGATAATCCTATTTTCTGCCTGTTAACTACCTGTTAACAGGCAGTTAAGTGGCTGTAATCCCTTCCCGCCTCCAAGGAGACGGGACCCGGCGTGGGATGGCTACCCACCTCCTGGCAAGATGGCATGGGGGCGGGTTGGGGGTGGGTTGGGCAGCCACCCCCAAATTCTGCCATTTTCCCGGCAGTCCCACCTCCAAACCCGCCTCCCCAGGGCTGGCAAAATCGCCCCCTAGGTTTCAGCAACGGCTACCGTTGTGTCATCAATTAACCTGACAGCGTACAGAAAAATTATGAAAACATGATTAAATAGTTCAGTTTTTAAATCCTTTTGTTTCTCATTTTGCCAATTTAGCAATTTAATTGTTTAATTTTGTCCAGTTGCTAGCCAGACTTTGGGTAGTTGACCATGCTTATATGATGGAGTGCCTTATCTCGTATTCTTGCTGTTTGGCTGTATCAGTGTATCACTTTAGTGTCTGTGTCATGGTGAAATCACGGACAGTGTACCTTATCTTTGTTCTGAAGCAGGAAATGCAGAAGCCAAAAGTGATGACGAACTAAGAAAATAACTTATTCACTGAGGCAGTATAGCTTCCAATCGTATACCTTCTAATGGCACTGTTGGATATTAATAAATGGAAACCAGTCTCCCAAGGTAGAGTTCTATTAACTGTAGGCTATAGAACCTTTCATTGTAGTATATTTATCTCGCAGCAATTCTAAAAAAAAAGCTGCTAAACAGAAATTATTATTTTTATTAAAAGTGAGTAAAAAATGTCCTGCGGGCTGTTGGAAAAAGTTGGCAGTGGGTGTTTAAACAAAACAAAAGAAATATTTGGATTTATGTAGCACTTTCAAATCCTCGAAAGGCCTCAAAGTGCTTTACGCAGTGAACCACTTTTAAGTACAGTGATTGTTATTTAATCTGTTGATTATTAATAGTTTTATGCTGAGATAAAGATTGTGAACATTTCTACGGCACTGTGAGCCCATACAACAGAAGTGAATAAGAAATTCCAATTGGAAGTCAGTGTGGCGGGAGCATTCCATCGTTTAGAAAATGTAATGGTAAATAGTACTGTATGTGATCATCACCTTGAAGAACTGAAAACTTATTGATTTGGATAGAATTGGAGCAAAGTATGATGTTATCTTAGGTGATTATAGCTGAGGACTCATATAATGGGACAGTCAATCAAACAGTGCAATGAGAAACCAATTCCTATTTTGCTGCCATGGTTTCTTCGCAAAACTTTATCTGACTGAAGTCTGTCTTTATTTTCGTCATGACAAAAAAAAATCTTGCAAGCATCTTTATCATTATTCATAGGATTTAGCAAATTATTAATCATTGAAAGTCAATGCTACAAGAGTCATTTTCTAACTTCACATCCTAGCAGGAGGCCTCACCCACCAGGAGTGGATTGTGCATAGATTTCTGACCATTGATTTAAGTGGTTGGAAAATCATGTTGCAGCTAAATTTCAAACATGCATTCCCAGTAAATGAAACACACGGGAGCACAAAGTGTTTATTGAATGTTTTATTGCCAATTTATTATCAATCTATAGCCATGTCAAGGCATAACTTTTAACTAATTGGTTTATTTTTTAAAGGAAGAGCAACCCTGAACTATTACTATGCCAAGCTGAAAGGTCACTTATGACTATTACATAGAATTTACAGCACAGAAATGCAGACTATCATTGTGTTTGTTTTGGACTATCTGTAAATTATCCAGAGCTTGGAAAACGTTAATATATTAGGGGGGAGAAATTCAGTATCGCCCCGTTTGGGGCGGAATTATCGGCCGGGCGCAAAGTTTAGCGCCTGCCGCAAATTATCGCCTCCGACTGCAAACTTGGCTTCTATCGCCCCTGGAGGTGATTGGAGCGCTAAATCAGGCGCTACACACCTGTCTTAAGGCGCTAATGCCGAGGAGCAAGGCGCTAACTCAGAGTGCTGGCGAAGCTCATGTGATGTCAGTCAGCAATGGAACACAGACACACTGGCGCCGGCCAGTTCTTAAAGGGGGGGGGTCAATCTTGATCTCCATCCACACCCTACTCATTGCAGCCTTGAATCTCGGCCTGGAGGGACCTGTACATCAAATCTGCTGGAAAGAACAATGAAGAGACTCAGGGAAAGAGCCACCATCCTCAACTCCACAACTTCAACTGTGCTGAATGATTGTCCAACATCAAGTTATGGAGGAGGCAGCACGTTCTCCAACTTGACAATAGCAAAGGTGAAGCCATCTTGTCTCGTTCCCACCAGAAACTCCCCACCTTGACTGCTTAGTCAGGCTGAACCCAATAGTGCACAAACTCAATGTCCTTTTTGATCCTGAGTGGAGTTCTAAACTCCATATCCTATCCATACTAAGACCATCTTTTTCCACCTCCATAACATCACCCACCTCCAGCCTTACCCCAGCCCACTCCGGAAACCCTCATTAATGCCTTCATTACCTTCAGGCTTAATTTCTCTGATACTAAACTCACCTTTCTTGAGAACTCAAACCTACATAAACTTCAACTCATTCAAAACTCAACTGCATCCTATCATGCATTAAATTCCAATCACCCATCACCCCTGTTATTTCTTACTGCCATTGGGTCCTCAATCCACAGGACAGAAAGCATCAGCACAGGGCTGCACCGCACCGGAGGCAATACCCCCAACAGAGGGTATACAGGCAGAGGATGAGCTTCTTCAACATGACTGAGCAGCAGTGCCAAAGGAGGCTCGGGCTATTGCGTCAGGTCATCGCAGACATTTGCAGCTTGTTGGAACAAGACCTGCAGCCCAGAGGACCTGGTGGACACTCCTTACCAGTGGCTGTCAAAGTCACCACCGCCCTCAACTTCTTCACCTCAGGCTCCTTCCAGGGATCTGCAGCAGACATTTGCGGCATCTCACATTCGGCTGCCCACAGATGTATCACACAGGTCACCGATGCCCTGTTTAACAAGTCAGCCAATTATGTGAACTTTCCATTGATGATGCCAGTGTTACTGAGTGGGCACGCGGCTTTGCCACTCTGGCTGGCTTCTCACGGGTGCAGGGCATCATCGACTGCACACATGTGGCCATCAGGGCACCCCCACATCACCCAGGAGTGTTTGTGAACCCCAAGGGCTTCCACTCCCTCAATGTGCAGCTGGTCTGCAACCATAGGAAGATCATCATGCATGTGTGTACCAAATTCCCTGGCAGCTGTCATGACTCTTTTGTGCTGCGCCAGTCCATCCTCCCTACCGCCAAACACACTACCGGCTGGCTGCTTGGAGACAAGGGCTAGCCACTGAAGTCGTGGCTCATGACATCCCTGAGGAGGCCAAGCAATGAGGCCGAGGAGCATTATAACGAAAGCCAATGTCCACCAGATGTGTCAGTGAGCAAACAATAGGCATGCTCAAGATGCGCTTCAGATGCCTTGACAGATCTGAAGAAGCCCTTCAGTACGCACCAGCCAGGGTCTCCAGAATTGTCGTCATCTGCTGCGCGCTGCACAACATAGCGCAGCAACAAGGATTAGAGCTGCATGAGGAGCAAGGCTCAGAGCACACACCCTCTTCAGAGGAGGAGGAGCATCAGCTGGAAGATGAGGAAGAGGAGCAGGAGGAACCTGAGGTCTAGATGGCACCAGCAGCGAGCCAGGGATGACCTCATCATGGCCAGATTTACTAAACTTCCTGCATTGCACCCATATGGCTGCCACATGCTGTGCCAAGTTCCCCCCGACCCTCCAACAACACCATAAAGCATCCCTACAATGAACATGTCATTCTTTTCACACTGACCCCATTGCTGGAGGTAACGTTATGTCTCACCATTCACTCCAACTCACAAAGCTACTTCCAAAGTAGCAGACAAAAATGGGCATGACCAGAAAGTGGTGAAAATAAATACTTTATATGTGTCATAACAATAATACTTCTTTATACTCCCATGTGCTTACCCTTGTGCATCTACTTCTGTGTCATTTTTCTTTACCGCGTGCTTCTACAAGGTGCACCCCCTATGGCTTCAGCAGAGGTAGAGGCAGGCTGCTCACTTCCCTGCTGTGAATGCATAGACACTTTTGGCGGATATCCTCTGGGTTTTGGAGCCTGTGATGGCCCCGCCAAAGTCTGCTCCTCTTGCGACTGTGCAGGGGCAGACTCGGCCATCACGATCCGAGGAAGTATCTGGGGCTCTGACTGGGGGTGGGGGGGGGGGCGCGGCAATGGAGGAGAAGTGTGAGCGCTTTGAGAGGAGCCTCCACTTCCATGTCCCCTCTCACCATCATCCCTCTCATAGGCCACCGGCATTTCACTACTAGCAAGGAGCTGGAGAGCACCTTGCTGCACAGCAGTGGGGCCATGAGGACCCAAGTCTACGTTTGGATCCCTCCTAGAGAGGAGGTCTATGAGCCTCTGCCATCTGTTGTCCATAGCTAGCATGTGCTCATGAGTGGCGCATTTACTGCTCCATGCAGGTGGCCATCCTTTCCATGGAAGAGCACATCGTCGCCATCGCCTGCGACATGGTGGTGCTCATGTTGGAGATGGACTCCTCCATTCACTGCACATTTGCAGACATCGCAGCTGCAAAACCTGCCAGGGCCTCCTGCATTTTTTGCTGCCCCTCCAGGATCACCCTCTTTCACGATGGCCCCAGAGGCTCAGCGTCTGCATGCAGCTGAGCAGAGCTTGGAGCGTCCTGCGCCCTCCGGCAAGGACTCTCCATGGTTGAGACATTGCTCAACACCATCTGCTCTTGCTCACTTGTGAAGTGTGAGACACCAGGTGACAATGCTACTCTATCTCGCATAGGACCCTCACAGGTGTGCGTATCTGCGCTGGTGCTGGGTGCACTTGGGTCTGGTGACGGTGCACCCTCAGTGGCTGGAGGTTCCTCTGAGGAGTTGTCTTCCTCCTCTGGCTGGACAGTGAGGGGGGCTTTTGATGGACCTGTGGGAGAGTAAAGAGATGATTTAGAAATGTTATATTAAGAATGAGTAACGATATCATTATGCACATGTTGAACATTCACTGGCTGCTGACATCAGTCACCATATGAGTGACTGCTGTATGCCGTGTGGCTGGATAAGATGTAATTCTGTCACCAGGTTGCTGAGAGGTCCCCCTCTCTCTGTCTCCCACCGCCAGCAGCTCTGCAACTCCTGAGACCTCCAGGGCCACGTCCTCTGCTGCAGTTAAAGTGCTGAAGGATGCAGGGCCACCTCCTGTTCACTCCTTCTCCCTGTTGTTGTGCGCTCTCTTCTCCTGTAAGGAGCGAAAGAGAAGTTTGAGTGAGAGTGATGGAATGAGTGTAAGGATTGTGTGGGTTACATCTGTAGAAGGTGACTGAGGGAGTGTGGTGCCAATGCCAAGTGGCCTCCTTCTGTGGTGTTAATTATTATGATTGCATTAGGATGAGGGTGAGTGTGAGGGGTGGTTAGTCAGAGGGGGATGCGAGTATGTACATAGAGAGAGAGGGATGGGTGGATGTACAAGGTATGTTGGTGTGAGGAATGATGTGCCGGAGTAGGCTTTGGGAAGGCAGAGTGATGGCGATGTGTTGACTGGCACTTCAGGATGAGTGCGAGTGTGGCTTTGCACTCATTTTTCCTGATCTCATCAGATCATTGAAGCGCTTCCTGCTCTGTATCCAGGTCCTCCTTACGACACCCCTGCTGTTCACCTCTTCAGCAATTTGGAGCCAGGCTGTTTTTGTCTCTTGGGGTGGTCTCTTCCACCCATCAGCAGAGAAGAGGACCATCCTGCGTGCTCTGACTCCCTCCACAAGAATATGTAGGGAGTCATCAGAAAAGCGGGGTGCAGCCCTCTGTCCTGTGAACTTGTTTTTCTATTTCTCAGCAACAACACACTCCTCTCCAATATACTCCCTCCACACTTGTAGATGAACCTTCAAATGCAATGTGGCCAAGGCTGCTTTAAATATCCCCGGTGGAAATGAGTCATCGATGACGTCATCAGACCTGCACCATTTAATAGGGCCGGGAAACGTGCATGTCTGCCTTAATAGGGGCCATTACGCTAAAGTCGCTCTGAAGAGCCGGCTGATCAATACATCGCGGTACTGACCCACTACGCGGCCCGCACACACCTGAGCCGACTCGGTAGGGAAAGTTCCGGCCATTGACTTCAAATTCCTTATCTTCATTTACAAATTATTACACACCTCACTCCACCACAATGATCACCTCCTCCAGCCCTACACCTCAGCTTGCACCCTCTGTTCTTCCAATTCTAGCTTCTTGTACATCCCACCTTCCCGCTGCTCCACAATTAGTGACAGAACCTTTGGTTATCATACTCCTGAACTCAAGCTCTCATCCTAAGCTCCTGCACCTTCAAAAGCCTCCTCTACTTCTCCAACTACACCTTCAGCAACTTTCTCCAGTTCCTCCCCTATTTAGTGTCCCTATTCCTCCCCCTCTTTCATAGGACATCTATCATCAGAGCCAATAAATTCCTTCTTAATTTCTGTGTTTCTATCAGTGAAGCATTCACCTTACTCTCAGCTCCTCTTCCCCAAATTGCCTTGTTCATCTTAAGATAATTTATGGGCCATTAACTTTCATTAATAATTCCTCATGTTCACTAGAGCATTAAGCAGCTAGACTATCATTCTTATGAGCCCTATCGGATTCATTCAGCGTTTCAGACTTCCACCTTCTGAGGATCTTAGTACCTGCTACAGGTTCACTATCAGGCATGACTTACTTCTGGGATGGAGGTTTTACCTTTACCTTATTCTCTAAACCCAGGTTTTGTATTCCTTCCTGCCTGGATGTTTTCTTAGAGAGAGCGGCAGAATGTAGGCATAGATATACCTAACAGTAATTTGATTTTAAGGTTGAATATTACCGGCTATTGAATTAATGCCATGCTTGCAGCTGCAGTTACTTACACTTCCATGAGTGGCTTGTGCTCAGTGATGCTTCAGATAGTAAAGAGGATAAACTGGGTCTGAACTTGCCCACCATGGTGACAGCTACCGAATATTTCTGTTCTCATACTTTCAACCGATTCTGTCAGAGAGCCTCCAAACTGGAACAACGGTTTGACAAAAATGCCTATTAGGTTTGCACCACAGTATATTTAAGTCCACAGAGTAAAGGAATTTAAGTTTACCATAAATTTATAAATGAATGAATTACTTTTCCCTAAAGACAGTAGGAATTTCAATTCCCACTTCACCATCTCCCCAGGGTCTGCCTGAGATCCTGCAATCTTATCTACCTTCCGTCTCTTGCAGTAGATTCTGTCCACAGACTGCTAGTCCTTGCCTATCTTATAGCTTCTTTTCATCCTTCAAATATAATAATTGTTAATATATTACTGTAAATTAACATAATTTAAATGTAATTAGTAAATATGTTTTAAACCTATTTCACATAGTGATACACTCACAACAATCTGTATTACACTGTGTGTTGTGCTACATTCACACGTGATGAATTTAATATTTGCTTTAGTTTAGTAACTAAAACTGGTTCAGTAAAATATTAGAATATTGTAGATGCTTCTGTGAGAATTGAAACATGTCAAAAGTTCTTGGCAAAATGAAGAAAATGACAGGTAATTTGTACTGAATTTGGGTCAGATTATTCTATGCAACCTATTGGGTGACTCATGGGAATGCAATTGTTTCTGTGTGAATATTATTCAATCATTTGGTGCAAGGTTAATTTGTAGGAGTGTAATTGCAATTTGTCAGTCAATATGTAGGACCACCTTGCAGAGCTATGTGTTGCTAGTATTGTTGCTAGTTGATCCTTGCCCAATGACTTGACTTAACACTTGAGAATGAGGTACCTCCATCCCTTGACATTGTTGTGTATATTAACTTGCAACTTGCTGTCTGTGAAAGATTTGTCAACCACAGTTGTTGCCAGGCTACTCAGCCCACAAAGTTAGCGTTTATCAGAGGTTGGCACTTTGATGTTTTCTTGGAATGAGATCTCACAGCTGTCATTCCCTCTGTTCAGCATTTTAATGGGATGAGTGAATCCATTCAAGTAAGTGAATCGCAGTGATGATTGCCATGGACAATGTCTTTGACATGATCTGCGACGCACAATAACCTTGAGAAACGGAAATCATTGACCAAGAACATCGATGCTACTCATAGGATTTGTAAATGTTTCTGCAACTTTGGAAACCTCTGAACTGGTGAGGCAGTTCCATAAAGCACTTGAAGTGCAAGAACACTGGCTAATGCAGGATGTAATAACAACTGAACACAACCTGGTTCAAGGTAGAGCAAGTTATCAGAGTTCTACATTTTCAAACAGTTACTTTTAGCAGTCAGGAAAGCCAGACTGGATGAACAGAATGAAACTGCTGTAGCTCGAATTAAGACAGTGAGTATAGTATGGGTACAAAAATCAGGCTAAAACTAGGACAAAAACAAACTGTTGCAGGTTTTCTTATATTGACCCATGTTTATTTTCCGCAACCATTTTCTATATAGAAAATATAAATTTAACCATGCAATTCATGCATTTGGCACAATGGGCCTGGATTGATTCCAATTAAAGCAAATATTCAAAACAAAACATAGAATCTAGGAGCAGGAGTAGGCCATTCGGCCCATCGAGCCTGCTCCACCATTCAATACGATCATAGCTGATCATCCAAATCCAGTACCCTGTCCCTGCTTTAATCCCCACAGTACACATATCCCACCCTACCCCCGTAACCCCACATATTTAATTCCCCCTAACATATCCCATCCTATCCTATCCCCATAACCCCACATATTTAATCCCCCCCTAACACTAAGGGTCAATTTATCATAGCCAAATCAACCTAACCCGCACATTTTTGGACTGTGGGAGGAAACCGGAGCACCCGGAGGAAACCCACGCAGACACGGGGAGAATGTGCAAACTCCACGCAGACAGTCACCCGAGGTCAGATTCGAACCCGGGTCCCTGGCGCTGTGAGGCACCAGTGCTAACCACTATGCCACCGTGAAGCAACAAGTTCACTCATTCCCTCTACTAATTTTGAAAAGAAAGCCCATTAAAAGTGCTAAACCGTTAAGCTAAAACAATCTTTTAGGACATGTGTGTTACAAAAGCAATACCAACAAATCATCAAGTCTGGTCCAAATAAAAAAATGCCTGCAGCAATCAGGAAAAAAATTGAACCCGTGATTGGGACAAGAAATTGAATAGATTTTTAAAGTTGCTAATATTTTGCTCAATGATCCTAGGTACATGCTTTTCGTGGATGGAAAATACTTATCTCAGATAAGAAGCTACTTAGCTCTTAGCAAGAAATATTTGGTAATTGATAAACGTTATTACTTCTCTTGAGATACTTGATTTTGCATGCTACAAAGCCTATAATGGCTTGTGAAAGGCCATTTCACACTGTTGAAAGGGAATGACTGCAGGTCCTGACCACATGACTCCAAAGTGTAGAAAATGTAGAGACCAAGCTTAATTAACCTTTACTTTCAACTGGATGTTGTAATATATTTTAAACTCTGAAAATGGTTTTGTCTATTAAAATATGGGAAATTTTCTATTTTTGGCAGCTTCTGGTCAAATACAGCATAGGCTGGATGAAGAGCAAAGTTAGAAAGAAAAAAACTTGCAATCATGCAGCGCCTTTCATGACTTCAGGACATCTTAAAGTGTTTCACAGTTAATTAAGTACTTTTGAAGCGTAGTCACTGTTGTAGGGAAACACAGCAGCCAGTTGGCACACAGCAAGGTCCCACAAATAGCAATGAGATAAATGACCAGATAATCTCTTTTAGTAATATTGGTTGAAGGATAAATATTGGTCAGGACCCCAGGGGAACTTACCTGCTCTTCTTCAAATAATGCCATGATAGCTTTTACATCCACCTGAGGAAGCAAATAGGTTTAAAGTCTCATTTGAAAGACAGCACCTCTGACAGTGCAAGCACTCCCTCAGCACTGCACTGAAGTGTCAACCTAGATTATGTGCTGTGGAGTGGGTCTTGAAAGAGATGAGTGTGCTACCACTGAACCAAGGCTGCTTCTTTCTACTCTGTCTAATAATATGCTTTAATCTAACTTCAGAAGTCACCCTACTGCACCAGTAAGAATTTTCCATTTTGATCAGTTTCGCTACCACTAAAATATTAATAAAATGTTTAAAATTTAAGAAACCCTAGATTGGAGAAAATAGCTAGACAACATCAAAACAGTGCAAGGAGAAAAGTTATGTTCAACCCACATCAAAGAAGTTGTGACACACCGAAAACACATTAATGTGGTTTAAATAGGGCAGGATTAATGATAGCTGAATTATTCAAGATATGCTACAAAGGAGAAAGTACATCCTCTTGCCAAGCAAGACAGTAATGTCAAAGTGTAAATCAATACTGCTTTGCACAAGAGGATGCATTGCCATTTTACCTTCCCAACATTCCTACAAGGAACCAAAGGTGCTCTTTGCCATTATTGACTTTATAATTATCTTTGGACAGATTGGCTCCAGTCACAACTCATCTCTGCACTTGGGAAGAATACAAAAGCCTACATTAGCAGGAACGTTTTCTGTGAATCTGTAGCTGGTCTGCATTGCCAAGAACACCATAATAGATATGTTTTTATGGGATGTGGGCATTGCTGGCAAGGCCAGTATTTATTGCCCATCCCTAATTGCCCTTGAGAAGGTGGTGGTGAGCCGCCTTCTTGAACCGCTGCAGTCCGTGTGGTGAAGGTACTCCCACAGTGCTGTTCGGGAGGGAGTTCCAGGATTTTGACCCAGCGACGATGAAGGATCGGCGATATACTTCTAAGTCAGGATAATGTGTGACTTAGAGGGGAACTTGGAGGTGGTGGTGTTCCCATGCGTCTGCTGCCCTTGTCCTTCTTGGTGGAAGAGGTCGCGGGTTTGGGAGGTGCTGCCGAAGAAGCCTTGGCGCGTTGCTGCAGTGCATCTTGTAGATGGTACACACTGCAGCCACGGTACACCGGTGGTGGAGGTAGTGGATGTTTAAGGTGGTGCCAATCAAGCGGGCTGCTTTGTCCTGGATGGTGTCGAGCTTCTTGAGTGTTGTTGGAGCTGCACTCATCCAGGCAAATGGAGAATATTCCATCACACTCCTGACTTGTAGATAGGCTTTGGGGAGTCAGGAGGTGAGACACTCGCCACAGAATACCTAGCCTCTGACCAGCTCTTGTTGCCACAGTATTTATGTGGCTGGTCCAGTTAAGTTTCTGGTCAATGGTGACCCCCAGGATGTTGATGGTGGGGGATTCGGTGATGTTAATGCTATTGAATGTCAAGGGGCGGTGTTTAGACTCTCGCTTGTTGGAGATAGTCATTGCCTGGCACTTCTGTGGCACGAATGTTACCTCGTCCAGGTCTTGTTGCATGCGGGCATGGACAGCTTCATTATCTGAGGAGTTGTGAATGGCACTGCACACTCATCAGCGAACATCCCCATTTCTGACCTTATGTTGGAGGGAAGGTCATTGATGAAGCAGCTGAAGATGGTTAGGCCTAGGACACTGCCCTGAGGAACTCCTGCAGCAATGTCCTGGGGCTGTGATGATTGGCCTTCAATCACCACAACCATCTTCCTTTGTGCTAGGTATGACTCCAGCCAGTGGAGAGTTCCCCACCCCCCACCCAATTCCCATTTACTAGGGCTCCTTCATGCCCCGGTCAAATGCTGCCTTGATGTCAAGGGCAGTCACTCTCACCTCACCTCTGGAATTCAGCTCCTTTGTCCATGTTTGGACCAAGGCTGTAATGAGGTTGGCAGCTGAGTGGTCTTGGTGGAACCCAAATTGAGCAGGTTATTGGTGAGTAAGTGCCGCTTGATAGCACTGTCGATGATACCTTCCATCACTTTGCTGATGATTGAGAGTAGACTGATGGGGCGGTAATTGGCCGGATTGGATTTGTCCTGCTTTTTGTGGACAGGACACACCTGGGCAGTTTTCCACATTGTTGGATAGATGCCAGTGTTGTAGCTATACTGGAACAGCTTGGCTAGAGGCGCAGCTGATTCCGGAGCACAAGTCTTCAGCGCGTTAGCTGGGATGTTGTCAGGGCCCATAGCCTTTGCTGTATCCAGTGCGCTCAGCCGTTTCTTGATATCACGTGGATTGAATCGAATTGGCTGCTGTGGTGGTGGCGACCACTATGAATCAGCCACTCCTGGCTGAAGATGGTTGCAAACGCTTCAGCCTTGTCTTTTGCACTCTCGTGTTGGGCTCCACCATCATTGAGGATGGGGATATTCATGGAGCCTCCTCCTCCCATTAGTTGTTTAATGGTCCACCATCATTCACGACTGGATGTGGCAGGACTGCAGAGCTTTGATCTGATCGTGGAATCAACTAGCCCTGTCTATAGCATGCTGCTTCCACTTTTTAGCCTGCATGTAGTCCTGTGTTGCAGCTTCCCACCTCATTTTTAGGTATGGCTGGTGCTGCTCCTGGTATGCTCTTCTACACTCCTCATTGAATCAGGGTTGGTCCCTTAGCTTGATGGTAATGGTAGTGAGGGAATACCACGTAGGTGGTGGAATACAATTCTGCTGCTGGCCCACAGCACCTCATGGATGCCCAGTTTTGAGCTGCTAGATCGGTTCTGAATCTATCCCAGTGGTAGTGCCACACAACACGATGGAGGGTGTCCTCAGTGTGAAGGCAGGACTTGGTCTCCACAATGACAGTGTGGTGGTCACTGCTACCATGGGCAGATGCATCTGCGACAGGTAGATTGGTGAGGACAAGGTCAAGCAGGTTTCTCCCTCATGTTGGTTCTCTCACCACCTGTCGTAGGCCCAGACTGGCAGCTATGTCCTTCAGGACTCAGCCAGTAGTGGTGCTACCAAACCACTTTTGGTGATGGATATTGAAGTCCCCCTCCCAGAGTACATTCTGCACAGTGCTGTCCAACATGGCGGAGTACTGATTCATCAGCTGAGGGAGGGGCAGTAGGTTGTAATCAGCAGGGGTTTCCTTGCCCATGCGCCATGAGACTTCATGGGGTCCGGAGTCAATGTTGAGGACTCCCAGGGCCACTCCTTCCCGACTGTATATCGCTGTGCCGCCACCCCACCGGCGGGGCATACCCAGGTGATGGAGGAGTTTGGAACATTGAAAGGTATGATTCTGTGAGTATGACTATGTCAGGCTGTTGCCATTTCAGAGGGCAGTTAAGAGTCAACCACATTACTGTGGGTCTGGAATCACATATAGACCAGACCAGTTTAAGGCAGATTTCCTTCCCTAAAGGACATTAGTGAACCAGATGGGTTTTTACAACAATCTGATAGTTTCATGGTTATCATTACTGATACTTGTAATTATTCCAGATTTATTTAATTAACTGAATTTTAAATTCCCGAGCTGCTATGGTGGGATTTGAACTCACGTCTCTGGATCATTAGTCTAGGCCTACTGAACTACTAGCCCAGTGACATTACCACTACGCTACCGTCCCTACTGTGGCAGTTATACACATAACTCATTCTCCTTGCCAGTTCAGAACTAGGTAGGAAATTCTGTCTAAGGTTTTGACGAGACAAATTATATGTTTGATTGATAAAATGATAAGCACCCTGAAGATATGAGAGATCTGATTGAAAAAACAGGCCTTTTTTACTTCACATAATCATGTAGATCAGTAAACCAGGGTAGTGACTGGTGCCAAGAAATTCCCAATGGTTACCAATGGGAGTTACTGTCAGCTTCTAAGACAAAAATCCCACTGCCCAAATAGTTTCCTTTCCTGATAAGATGCACTTTTACAGATGTCCTTAAATTCACAATC
Organism: Squalus acanthias; assembly: GCA_030390025.1. NCBI lineage: Eukaryota > Metazoa > Chordata > Chondrichthyes > Squaliformes > Squalidae > Squalus > Squalus acanthias. The sequence continues at coordinate 37,088,313 of CM059438.1, forward strand.
TCAGGTGCATCTCAAAATGGTCTTTGGTAACTTGTTCCTTGAAGGTGTATAACATTTTCAGGCCATAACACTAATATGGTATTGACCAACAACCATTTCACTCTAGGGAGGATTATTTTGACTTTGTGAGATAGTGTAAAATGGGTGATAGAGAATCGGCAGCCTTCAATGCCAGACTTCAATGGAAATAAAAATTGGGAGAGCTGTAAAACGGGTGGCAATTTGCTATCACCTAGTTTACACTATTGCACAAAGTCAAAATTACCCCGACATTATTTCACCAAAACCAGTTTATTACATATTACTACTGCCAATGATCTTTCACTTTACTGATTTGGCTGTTCATGATTCTGTTTTTAAAGGCCATTGTTACATGATAAAGTTTATTGCACAACACCGTGCAAGTTTACAAATGGAAGTATATGTACGACACTGTATAACAGGCTTCACCTGGCTGCTTCAATTCTCTATACAACAATGGCCCTCTACATTTAAGTATAGTGCTAAGTATATATAACAAATTAGTAAAAGCAAGCAAAGCTAAATTTTATTCATGATGTGGAGATGCCGGTGTTGGACTGGGGTGGACAAATGTGAGAAGTCGCACAACACCAGGTTATAGTCCAACAGCTTTATTTGAAATCACAAGCTTTCGGAGCGCTGCTCCTTCGCCTGACCTGGTGTTGTGCGACTTCTCAAATTTTATTCATACCTTGATTTGTTCATGCAAAATGAGCATATGGAATGGTGTAGTCATATTCAAAGGCAGTTTACGTTTGAAGTGTAGCTTAAAGGCAGAATATGGTAAGTTTTATAGTTTAGGATGTGAGCTCATGCTTTTTTACTAGAGAAGACTGCTTAGCAGCTAAAATCTTGCGATTAGAACTGATTGTCTTGAATTTGAATGTTAACAAAGTAACAAGTAATCAGGTGTCAGTTGGTTCCTATCAGCAACAACAACAAAAAATGAAGAATGAAGAAATCTGGGATGAGGAATGAGCACCAGCAGCAAGCAGCTGTCACCTTCATACCTAAAGAACAGAGGGATGTTTAATGAGGGAAAAGCAGAGATCACAAAGCTGAAAAAATAAATTGCTAATGAAGCTACAATTGGAATTCATTCTGGACTTCTGGTGAGAAAAGAAGATTAAAATAAAACTAACATTGACCTAAATTTAGAGAATGAAATCCTGTGACACATTATAAAAAGCATATTTCTGTCACCCATGAACCTTAGCTTGTTACATCAAATAAGATCATTATATAATTCATTTAGTATAAATAATGAAGGCAAAAAAAATCTCAAAATAAGCCTAAAGAATATAGCAAAAGCTCAAATTTCAAAGTTATTTAAACTGCACAGATGATGACACTAACTTCTATTCCTAGATTCCACATTTCAAACATTTTAATATGCATCATATTTGCTGCAATTCATTCTGCAGGAATCTTCCATCATTAAAGATTCTCTCCCTACCCTTACAATTGAATCTGGGACAAATAACTTATTCACAATGTTCTAAAGAGGAAACTCGTCCTTAAGAGGAGCTTAAAAGTTCTTTGCTTAGTGTTATTCATGGATTCAGGACATAGTGATGGTGGTAGCAGAAACTGAATATAATCCATTTGTTATATTTTTTCCCTTTTAACATTTTAAACCTTTTTGGTGCATCTTTAAAGGTCTCTTTATAATAACTCTAGTGTTACTGAAGTGGATTGGAACAGGAACTCTGAGCTCGGCCCACCACAATGCCAGCCACTGAGGTTGCTCATTTTCAAATGTTGGCTGTCCTGGGTGAAGGTGAAAGCGTTTTGTTGTAGCGTTACTTCATGTGTGTTAAGGGGCATGGGTTAAAACATTGGATTTCTGCATTATAGTCTCCTTGGCAGAGCTGAAATTGCTCCATAATGGAACATATTCACCTATATTTTGGAAGTACTGCAGTGGGTTGGGCCAGGCTGGGTGGAAGCCTAATGATGGGTTTGAGACAGCTCAGGGCACAACAAGTTAAGATTGTATAAAGCAGCTCCAAACATGATCTGTGTTTTGCTCTATTCCAAGCCACCATTTATAACGTTACTGTTGTCCTCGACTGGACTGGAGCTCCAGTGCATTCAACAGAGGAGCTCAGATGTCACGATGAGCCTCATGTAAGAATTTATTTCCTGCTCTATATAATAATCCTTCCAACTGCAGCTGTTGCTCAATACCATCTTACCTGAAGCCTACATCTTTTTGTTGTGATCAGCTGTATGGCTTTATGTTTTCATTCTACTATGTGAATCATTCCAATGGACTTAAAATAATGACGGATGAAGTGATTTTCTGCATCATTCCTCTTCCTACAAACACCAATATGCCAGATCTCAGCTGGCATCCCCAGTAAACATTTCTGTTCCCGTCAATACAGACATAAACTTTTAAAGAAGGATACAGTCTTCATATAAAGTTACTTAAGATATATCTTTATGTATGTATTTATTTACTCATTCATACCTTTAATTATGATAATGACTGCAGCACACCCTGGCACTGTTTTCCCCAGATCGACATCTGAGTGTAGTCATGCTGTAGCTGTGACACTTTTTTCTGTTGAAACATGGAATAGGTGTTTAATCATTAGAAAGCAAACAACTTTTTTCCATTTCTGAGTAATAAACTGGGCTTCCTGTGTTTTTTTGTTAAATCTACATTTGTATTCTGAAAAATATCAAATATCACAGAAACAAGAGTCCAATATAAGAGTCACTAGGGGTGCACTTATATTAAAACTTTGATGGTGCTGCAAAACATTGCGAGACCCCTATAAAAGGCCGTCTTTTGGGTAGTCCCCTTGGGTTCAGCATCTTATGGAGTATAACTCCAGTGCAGTGTCAAACCTGGTTTCAGCAATCCTCAGCAGACTATTGGTGTCATCTATTTATATAACAAAGCTTAGAATAAAATCTTCTTTCACGTGGTAAAACATTATTCTATCAGGAGCTGGTTGATCGAGCATTACTCACGGCCAGTTTGAGAAGAACAAAATAAAGAATAGTGACCTGCCACCTATGTACTGATTAAATGTGAATTTATGGTTATTTTGAATTTCACATTCCTATCAATAACAAGCAAGCACACTGTCACCCAGTCATAATTCCTTCCTCTGTTTCATTGCAGCCAAAAATAACATTTAAACATAAAAATTCCAATATACCGAGAAAATGTCATTAAGCTTACCCAAAAAATGGTTATTTAATGTTAGAAATGCATTTAAGAAGTTTCTTCTGCACATCTGAGCTTTGCTTGCTGTGGATTTTCAGATCATGAGTCAGGGATGGGGGGGGGGGGGGGAGAATGATGGTAGCATTATGGGAGTTGTAGTTTTCAACCTCTTCTTGAGGAACTACAATACCCAGACTGCACTGTGAGAACCTCTGTGTCTCATGACAACCAAACAAAATTCTAAAGCCACAGCTGAGACATAATAAGCAGCAGGAAGGACATCGAAAATAACAGATCTGATTGTTTTCTGCATTTTATACATCTTAGGTATTAAATAAAAATTCTAAGCTAACAGGATTGTTTAGGTGAGGATTTATTGTGCTTTTGTACTGAGACCAGAGGAGAATGTTTATGAAGTGTTTTGATGATGATCTTAGACATTGGGGGGAATTTTAACCTAAAAAAACAGGTGGGTTTGGGGCGTGGGGGTCGTTAAATTGTTAAAAATCGGATTCCCGACCTGAACGCACCTCCAACCCGCCCACTTCCGGGTTTAATAGAGGTGGAATGGGAAGCAGGATGGGGGTGGGCAGCCAACCCACTGCCAGGAGGCGGGACGTCAATTTAAATATTACAATAAGGCTGGAAGCCTCCTTTTTAACCTCCATTCTGTTTTTAACTGCATGTGGACGGGTTTTACACAATTCGTGAAACCCAGCAGTTACAGCAAGGCGGGGACTGCTGGATCCAGGAGGTAAGTGCCTTTATACCTACCTCCTGGATCCAGGGTCCCTCCCTAACCCAACCCCTGCGATCGGAGACTCCCTCACGAGGCCTCCGATTGCCTTCCCGGATCATCCTGAGGCCGGCCACAATCCTCTGGCTGGCTGCAGGTGGGAAACCGAGGCCTCGCATGCAAATCAGGGCCTGCCACTAAAGTCGGGTTTCCCAACCGCCTTGGAGACCCCCCCCCGCCCCCAACCCACCTTTCTCCTTAATATCCAGCCCATTGTCTCTAGAGTCAGTCAACCCAGCCAAGCCTGGACCATGGTGAATAACCATTTCCACCACCCAGGGGCCCAAACACGCCTTGTACTTCTTGAAATTTAGTATACTGTATTCGCTGCTCACGATGCGGTCTCCTCTACATTGGGGAGACCAAATGCAGATTGTGTGACCACTTTGAGGAACACCTCCGTTCAGTCCACAAGAGTGACCCCGAGCTTCCAGTCGCTTGTCACTTAAATTCTCCGCTCCACACCCACTCTGCCCTTTCGGTTCTCGGCCTCTTACACTGTTCCAACAAAGCTCAACGTAAGCTTGAGGAACAGCACCTCATCTTTTGATTAGGCACTTTATAGCCTTCTGGTCTCAACATTGAGTTCAACAATTTCAGACCATAACCTCTGCCCCTAATTTTTCAGATGGCAGCTGTTGATGATTCTGCTATTCCCATTTACACCTCTTCTAGACTCATCTTTTGTTTCTTTACTTGTCTCATTACCATCTCCTTTTGCTTTGTACATCATCCCTTTTGTCATTTGCTTACTCCTGCCTTCCAACCTATCACAGACCTTCCCTTTTGTTCTTTCCTCCCCTCCCCCTTTCCCTGCCCTTGCACTTGCTTAAAATCGGTTACATCTCTAACTTTTTCCAGTTCTGACAAAAGGTCATCGACCTGAAACGTTGGGCTGAATTTTGCCAGGGCTCAGAGTGCGGGTTTAGAAGTGGGTTCGCTGTCAAAATCGCAATGATTGACAGCGGATTGGGAACTCTCTGCAAACCAGCCTCCATGTAAGTTTCCAGAGTGTCGGGTCTGCAATTTCAGAACAGACCCAACACCAAGCGGCGGGGCAAGCATTTAAGATACTTAACTGCTTGTTAAGTGCTTGTTTACTACTTTTTTGCCAACCTTTTACCACTTTTTTAACGAGGATCATGTCGTTCGGAGATCACGCCAGGTAAGTAGGTTGGGTTCTCTATCTCTCCTCATTGCTGTGAATAGGTGACAGCTGCAAAAGTGGTATGAAAGCTACCATTTCACAGCTGGTCACTTTCCAATGTCAGAAGCTTGAGCCTTCAGGACTTGGAAGACACTTTTAAGCTGTATGCAGTTTGGAAGTGTTTGGAGTAAACTCTCTATCCACTGTCACCTCCTTGGAGCAAGCTCTCTCACCATTGACAGATCGCTTCTGTCATCTCAACTTCAGCTGCCATCTATTCCAGCAACATTGGAGCCCTTGAATAAATCATACCTTGGTCCTCTGAATCCCTCCACGATCAGCCCCAACACCAACATCACCAGGCACACCAACATCACCAACAACAATACCAACCTTCTCTGCAATCACCTGATGCTGCACAGGACACAGGGCATCAGCACCCGACAACATTGCTGCCCGGGAGGCCATCGATGGCATCACCATGGCCATATTTACTTCACTTGATGCTGTACACACTGGCTGACACATGATGCGCCAGATTAACACCACCCCACACCAAAACCATAAAGCATTCCTACAATGACCAAGCCATTCCTTTCACACTCATCAACATTGCGGGGGTACCGTTATGTCCCACCATTCACTGCAACTCACTAAAACACTTCCAAAGGTGAGCACAGATCTGTACGATAAGGCAAAGTGTTGAAAATAAAGATTTGCATAATAACAGAAAATGCTGGAAATACTCAGCAGGTCAGGCAGCATCTGTGGAGAGAGAAACAGAGTCAATGTTTCAGGTCGATGACCCTTCGTGAGAACCTGAAACATTGGGGGTGATTTTGCCAATGGGGGCGCATTGAAGGCTGGACTGCTGCTTGTCGGGTTTTAGTCCCGCCTCCATCAACTTCTGGCCAACCCACACTATTTTCCCTTGATTGACCTTGTTAAGCCCGCCCAATGGGCTTAGCAGGCCAATTAAGGGGAAGCCGGTGACAGAGAACGTCAGTGTATGATGTTTCATCTGTCAAAAATTTTTGACAGATGAATTGTCATCGTTTGACAGCTTTGAGAAGCTGTCAAACACTGACATTCTCTGTTGTTTGATGAGTTCTTGTACTCAAGACTCACCAAACCTATTTCCTGAGCAGAAAGCAGATGGCTGTTGCATCGGAGAATGCAGCAGCCATTCTGTCATCTCTGCCATGGAGATGCCGGAGCCTCCGGAACCCCAATGATTGAAGCCTGCAGGAAGAAACAAAGGTAAGGAAACTTTTTCTAACACTTTTCACTCACCTCACAAACTTACCTCTCCACACTTGCACCCATCACTCACCTCCACAGCGCACTTTTGGACCCCTCCGACCCCCGCAGACCCACTGCTCGCCTCGCTGACCCTGGCGGGGTTTCCCGACATCGGGAAGCCCGTACCTCTGATGGAAAAATGGGGATAATCCTCTTAACTGCCTGTTAACTACCTGTTAACAGGCAGTTAAGTGGCTGTAATCCCCTTCCCGCCTCCAGGAGACGGGACCCAGCACGGGTCGGGTACCCACCTCCTGGGAAGATGGCACAGAGGCGGGTTGGGGGCAGGATGGGTACCCGCCCCCAGATTCTGCCATTTTCCTGGCAGTCCCACCTCCAAACCCGCCTCCCCAGGACTGGCAAAATTGCCCCCATTAACTCTGTTTCTCTTTCCACAGATGCTGAGTATTTCCAGCATTTTCTGTTTTTATTTCAGATTTCCAGCATCCGCAGTATTTTGCTTGGAGGGAGTCATGCGAGAGCCAGGGTGCAGCCGTGCACCTTTGTGCAGTGCTTGTCAGTGTTAGCAGCACCTCAATGCTGCAGAACACTGACAGCACAACTGTCAAAATCAATGTGGACATGGTCCCTTTAAGGAAACCGGCTGATGACGCGTCATCAAATGATGTCATCAGACCCACTTCCTTTTAATTGGCCGGGAACCCCGCAGGGCGGGCTTAACAAGCCCTATTAATGGAAAATCCTTTTTGCAGAACGGCTGAAGCCGGGAGCGGGAGCGGGAGCGGGAGCGGGAGCGGGAGCGGGAGCGGGACCGGGACCGGGACCCGGACCCGCCAACCCGCCAACCACCTCTCCCGCCGCGATCCCACCTCCACTGGCGAAATCGCGGCCGTTGCCTCTGTTTCTCTCTCTACAGGTGCTGCCTGACCTGCTGAGTATTTCCAGCATTTTCTCCTTTTATTTCAGATTTCCAGCATCCGCAGTATTTTGCTTTTGTATCGGTGACTAATCATCTGTTTGGTGCTGGTCATCGGAGACTCAACAGTTGGAGAAACCTCCCGGGACAGTGGTATATTATTGACAGTTGCAGCAAGAACTGCAAATCCACCATGGGAAGGCAAAAGAAACAAAAAGAAATAGTCCAGGCTCAATCTTTAGTCCGTGCTGACTTAGCTGGAATACTGGTAGGACTGGAATCTTAAGCAAGTTTTTTTTTAAGTGGTCAGTAAATGATATCTTTGAATGTCAGTAAAGTGTGTAATTTTTTATATTGATGGTCAAACCACCAAAACATCTAGGCTGTAGAAGGCCTATAGTAAACATCATAAATTACACTCCGGGTCCTGAAATACCTCGAGCAATGCCACCAGAGATCTATTAGTGAGAATATGTTTATTCTTGTTTTCAAATCTGTGCTTGCTAGTTATATATATTTTACTTTTAGGGTATTAAAACACACAAGATGATAAGGTTGTTTAATCAGTGTTTCGGCTCGAGCAATCATTAGCAGCTCGATTGTAGACAGTATAACACAGGCTTTCAGGCTTGAGCCTACACAGGCTAAGAGGAGACTTAATAGAGGTTTGTAAAATGATGAAGGACAGACAGAATCAATAGGGAAGGACTATTTCTTCTGGTTGAGGAGTCAGTAATGGGGGTTTGCTAGTTTAAAATCATCCCTAACAGTAAGGAGAGAGGTTAGGAAAAATGTATTTCTGCACAGGGTTATTGGAGCATGGAATTCTTTGCCACAGAGAGTGGCTGAGGCAAAAACCATTGCATCTTTTAAGAGAACATTGTATAAATATTTGAAGCAGAGAAAGATACAGGGCTATGAAGAGAGAGTAGGGCAAAGAGATTAGTTTTTGATTGCATTAACAAAGAGCATGGCTTCCTTCTGCGCTGTAAACTTCCATAGTTATGTTTCTTTTTAATATAAAACCATTGATTTTTCATTTTCTACCAGACATTAGGGAGAAACAATACAAAATATTAACAAGGTCTATGTTGTGCAGAAAAGGGAGCAATCAAAATGTAACTTTCATTTGTCCTATAATTTTGTGTTTAAACCTGCTTTTCTGTCATTAATGGGACCGGATTCCATTTTAACATTATTTTTAAATCAGGAAATAATAAAGAGATGTAGTCCACAGATAAGGAATTTGTTGAAAAATCAGGAGAGACTTATCCTCTCTATCTAGATGTGATCAGCAGGGCAAGTGGAGAGAGGGAGGAATTTAAATTGCATTATTATTGCTCTATTTTTTGTAATTGCAATGGGCATTAATGACCATTGCCTCAGACAAATGTCATCGAGTCTGATTATTTTACAGATACACATGTGCAAAATGTTTTTCGCTTCAAATATAAATTTTTGGACGGCTTTAGAAATCCTTGTGCATTTCACCTCAGAATGGGTGGACGTTGGTTAATCCTTTTACTTCCCACATGATACATTCCCCAGCTCAGTGAAGCTGTCAGCACATTAAAAACCTTTCCCACAGGAGGGGGAAATCAGAAGGAATGTTAGCCGGCACCATTTTCATGCAGCGTCGAATAGTAGATTCCAGCTTGATTGTGGCCGGCCAAGGAATAGGTCACCTGCCCATACGGTTGTTTGAGGAGAGAACAATAACAAACAAAAAATGTATGAAAAGCACAATTCTTATGATCAATTGAATGCAGTTATAAAACTGAGTTCAACAGAAGAAGGAATCTTATTTTCTATGGAGATAATGGATGCCTGGGAGTGAGCTACAAAGCAATAGCATACTTCAGTGGTTTGGAAGATGTATTTTAGGAACTTTATTCAAGCCACTTCAGTATATTACAGCTGTGAGCTCCTTCAAAGACTGTTTTATATTCTTTATAACCAGAACATACTCCTGTGTTTTTTTGTTAATTACTGAGTATTTTTCCTGTTTAAGATTTACCAATGAAAATGCTGCCTTCTGCTATCGCAACCCATGTCTCTCATATCGCTGCTAACCAGCATCTTTATCAACTTCCAAACCACTGAAGTATGTGGTTTCCCTGCATAAATTTGCCTCGTGATGAGAAGAAGGGTTTTTCATTCTACATTTGGTCACATTTGTAGTAGCATCAGCTAACAGGAAGTGTTTGTTTTACTGAAAAATAATGCATTCTCTTTTAATGGGTAACGTGAAGGGATAATTACTAGTCCTAGCCCCTTTAGGGCTACCCCAGATCAGGCGTATTCCTGTTCACTTTCAACTAAAGTTTGAGGTAGCCGAATCCTAAAGATGCTTGATTGGGTCTAAAGGTCTGGACCATCTCTCCCTAAAGGAAAGGAACAACCTGAAAATGTTACCATCCTCCAGATAGCACTTTTAATAAGTTTAGCTAGACTGTAACGTTCCGGATATTATGAGGGTCTGGAAAACTCCCCCAGAATTCTGCATCTCCTCACCAAAGAATGTACAGAAATTGAGTTCGCGAGTTTGATACAGAGGTCTTATGTGAGACAATTCTAAAAATATATAGATTTATTAAAGAACCGACATGTAATTTACAGTTGGTGAGTCAATCGCAACATTAACAGTTCCAAAAAGAGAAAGCTTACAATTCTATTATCAGAGAACCTTGCTTTCAAATCTTAACTTCACTACAGTTTTACAGTTCTTAATGTTCTACAGGATATCCACCAAAATCAAATACCTTTGATCCCCGAGGTACAAAGAGTTGGAGACTTACAGAGCCGCCTCTGAAGCCGAGAATCGCTTTGCCCCTTTAAAGCGAGTCTACTATCCCATTTGAGAGTTCAATATTTATACCCTTTTCCAGTGGTATTTCCTTTAAGGTTTTCTGCTGATGTAAGTTAATTATCGCTAGTCATTTTTCTGCTGACCTCTGTAATTCTTACTGCCAGATCAGCTGGTAGCATTACAGAATCATGTCTCCTCTCTAGGTGTTCTAAGTTTACCATAAAAAATGGTGTAACGGCAGGTGTGTTTTACTTGATGTCATTTTTATGAAGGCAGATGTTTCTTACTTTTATGTGCTTCTTTACGAAGTGTAAATTAGAACACCTTGTCCAGGGTGAACCATTGTCTTGTTCCCAAAGGTCAGCTTGTCGGGAGCCTTTAACCTTCTGTTTCAATAAGGTTATTGATTCAGTGTCAACAACTATCTTATCTCTATAGCCAGAATGCTTTCACAGCTTTTTCATAGTTAGGTTTCTAGATTTCCAAACCCAGTTTGTCATGTTATAATAAGGCTAGAATTCTTTCATAGAATGGTGTATTTTTCTGAATAGGTTATATGGCTTATTCCTTCACAAACATTCTTATACTTATTTATTGCATTTTAATAAATAAATATTTCACTTTGACTGTCCAACAACCACGTTATAAAATTATCATTTATAGTGTATTTTGCTGCAATTTTTAACATGTTTTTAACTGAGAAACCAAGGTGAGAACTAAGGTCAGTCGTGGAGGACATCCGCACAATTGGAAACAATAAATGAGGAACGATCATTCACTGTAACACAAAACATAGCCACTTGGTGGCCCTGTCTACCTGGACAAGCAATAGTCCCACAAAAGGAAAAAGCTCTATTGAATAAAATATTTTATGTCACAAGAGGGTATCTAAAGTGAGAGTTGGATTTATGCTATTCCGTACTTCCTCATTTACACACTTTAATCAGGTGGTGAAGCTGTTACTATGCATACTAAATACTGATTCCAATGCTAGCTATAATAATGGGTCTTAATTTGCCCAAATCTCACTCTAAAATAATTAAAAATGTTAAAGTGTTTTCTGCACTTATGATATGGCCGAATTAAAATTATATACCAAATCTCAATGGCCCGGAATTTGTGGTTGTAATAATGGTGAAACTGTCAGCGTTCGCCATCATTACTCTGTAAAACTGACAGCAACTTCTGGAGTCTGCACATGTGCATTTAAACACGGAAATCCTGAAGTTACTGTCAGTGACACCCTGCACCTCCACAAGGTGCGCTGTTGAAGTCTTCCAGATGGAATAAATTAGAAATCACTGAATTGACGTGAACTTCCACTTTTTACACTCTATTCTCGCTGTAAAAACCCTTGAAAAAATTAAGCCTTGTTGAATAAGGTGTAACTGGGTTTTTAATGGTGTACCAAGTCATAATTACTGCTGAACAACCTTTGGCCCTGAAAAACTAATTTTATATTTGAGAAATGTTAAATTTCTCCATTCCGTGATAAAAATTCCATTTATTTTTTTTTTTAAAAAATTTTTAATTTTAAGTTATGATATTTCAGCTTCTACCTTAAACTCAAGTATATGTCCCAATCTTTATTTCACTTTCTGTAAGATTATAAAAAGTGAATGATAAAACCTGCTTGTTACTTCCTGGTTTGCTGCCTGTGAGAATTCTTCAATGTGATTGGTTGCTTAGCCTAGATGACATCACTGTTGCTGGACTCCAGAGATCCCCTATAGGTGACACCAGAATGAAATTAACACTGGGAAAAATTTAATCTACGCCAAAGAGCCCACTAAAAGTTTGTGGCCAGCTTTCTTCGAGGTCAGCAGCGAGCACCGTCACTTCACCGCTGACCACAAGATCTGGGCCAATAAAACTCTACATTGACTTTACAATTATATTTGTAACATACTTATGGCATAATCAGAATACTGCCTATTTGGATAATGCATCCAGTGTTTATCTTGCAAATGAATAAGACTAACTAAAATTGCATACAATTACATAGAATCTACAGCACAGAAACAGGCCATTCAGCCCAACTGGTCTATGTCGGTGTTTATACTCCACACGAGCCTCCTCCCACTCTAATTACCTCTTCCCACCCTGCCCCCATATCTCTCTATCCCCTTCTCCCTCATACATGCATCAAGCCTCTCCTTAATGCATCAATGCCATCTGTTTCAACAACTCCATGTGGCAGTGAGTTCCACATTCTCACTACACTCTGTGTAAAGTATTTCCTTTTAAATGTTTTATTTGATCTGTTAGTGGCTGTCTAATATTTATGCCCCCTTGTTCTGGACTCACCACAATGAGAAACAGTTTCTCCACATCCACGCTATTGAACCCTTTCATAAATTTAAAGACCTCTATCGGGCCTCCTCTTAGTTTTCTCTTTTCCAAAGAAAAGAACCCCAGCTTGTTCAATCTTTCCTGATAGTTGCATCCTCTCAATTCTGATAACAGCCTTGAAAATCTTTTCTGGACTTTCTCCAGTGCTTCAATATCCTTTTTCGTAATATGCAGACCAGAACTGCATACAGTACCCCAAGTGTGATCTAACGAAAATTCCATATAAATTTAACATTACTTCCCTGCTTTCATACTCTATCCCTCTGGAAGTGAACCGCAGTACTCTACATTCTTCATGGCCTTATCAACTTGTGTTGCTATTTTTAGTGATTTTTGTATCTGTATTCCCAGATCGCTTTGCTCCTCTACCCCATTTAGTTTCTTACTTTCTAAGAAATAAATGGCATTCTTATTCCTCCTAACAAAATGAACCACCTCACACTTCACTATATTGAATTTCATTTGCCATTTATCTGCCCACTTGCAAGCCTGTTTTTATGTGCAGTCCTCCACATTATTAGCTATACCCCAATTTGGTATCACCTGAAAGTCTATGGGGGAAAAATTCAGTCGCGCCCCATTTGGGGCGCAATTATCGGCCGGGCGCAAAGATTAGCGCCTGGCGCTAATTATCGCCACCGACTGCAAACTTGGCTTTTATCGCCCCTGGAGGTGATTGCAGCACTAAATCAGGCGCTTCACACCTGTCTTATGGCGCAAAGGCCGAGGAGCGAGGCGCTACCTCAGAGCGCTGGCGAAGCTCATGTAATGTCAGTCAGCAATGGAACACACACACAATGGCACGGGCCAGTTCTTAAAGGGGATGGTTAATCTTGCTTTCCATCCACATCCTGCTCATTGTAGCCTTGAATCTCAGCCTGGAGAGACCTGCACATCAAATGTGCTGGAAAGAACAATGGAGAGTACCAGGCAAAGAGCTCAGAGTGCAGCCCCCACAGTCTCTGCTAAAACGAAAAAGGAATGGCAAATCAACATGAACCTGCAAAGTGCTGCTCAATACCCAAAACTCCTTCACACAACGTTGAATCTCTCCAGAAGTCTCTCCCTCTCTCTCTCAGAATGCGTAGTTCAAAAATGGCACCAACAATAAAAGGCAGGAAGCGGTCACCTTTAAATAGCGCTCCCCCTTTCCCTTCATGACTGCAGAACGCTCCCCTCAACCTGTCGTTGCTAGCGTCAGGCGGTAAGGCAGAGGGCGCCACTCAATATCCGCTCCGGGGCGATACCGGGGCGTTGCGCACTTGAGTGACGTCATGATCTGCCGGCGCAGGAGATCGTGGCGGTAGTGTTTAGCGCCGCTGCAAAATGTCTAGTTAAGTTCGCGAGCGGCGCAAACATCGCTGCGCCCGGGCGCTAGCTGCTTTGCGCCCCATTAGCGCTCTCTTAAGGCGCTAACGGGAGGCGCAACCAACTGAATTTTTCCCCCTATGTTTACTATATCCACTACATTGCCCTAATCTGTTATTTCTTCAGGGAATTCAATAAGGTTGATTAAACATGACCTTTCTTTTAGAATGTGAGAAGTCGCACAACACCAGGTTATAGTCCAACAGCTTTATTTGAAATCACAAGCTTTCGGAGCGCTGCTCCTTTGTCAGGTGAAGTGAAGAGATGCCATCTATAGTTTATAGTTCCCTGGGTTTGTTCTATTTCCCTTTTTGAGGATAGGATTTACATTTGCTGTTCTATAGATACACACACACACACACTAGTGCCTCTGCTATCTCATTACTAGTTTATTTGATTGTCCATAGGTGAAATCCGGGGCCTCCTTAAGTTACATAGATACATAGATACATAGATACATAGAAGATAGGAGCAGGAGTAGGCCATCCGGCCCTTCGAGCCTGCTCCGCCATTTAATGAGATCATGGCTGATCCTCCAATTCAGTATCCCGTCCCCGCCTTCTCTCCGTAACCCTTAACCCCTTTTGCCTGTAGAAATATATCTAATTCCCTCTTAAATATATTTAATGAGCTGGCGTACACTGCCCTCTGTGGCAATGAGTTCCACAGGTTCACCACCCTCTGAGTGAAAAAATTCCCCCTCATTTCTGTCCTAAATGGTTTAGCCCTTATCCTTAAATTATGTCCTCTAGTTCTGTTCTCACCTGCCAAGGGAAACATTCCTTCTGCATCTAGTCTGTCTAGACCTGTCAGAATTTTATACACTTCTATGAGGTCCCCTCTCAATCTTCTAAACTCCAGTGTGTACATCCCTAAACTACATAGTCTCTCCTCATAGGTCAATCCCGCCATTCCTGGTATCAGCCTGGTGAATCGCCGCTGCACCCCCTCCATGGCAAGAACATCTTTCCTCAGATGAGGCGACCAAAACTGTACACAGTACTCGAGGTGTGGTCTCACCAGTGCCCTGTACAGCTGCAGCAAGGTATCCCTGTTCCTGTATTCCAACCCTTTTGCTATGAAGGCCAGCATACCGTTTGCCTTCTTGATCGCCTGTTGCACCTGCATGCTCGCCTTCAGTGACTGGTGTACAAGAACACCCAGGTCTCTCTGTACTTCCCCCTCTCCCAATTTATTGCCATTTAAATAATAATTTGCCCTCCCGTTCCTGCACCCAAGGTGGATAACTTCGCACTTGTCCACATTATAGTGCATCTGCCATTTATCCGCCCAATCACCCAGTCTGTCCAAATCGCTCTGGAGCTTCCTGGTCTCCTCCTCTGAGCCCACCCCGCCTCCTAGTTTAGTGTCGTCTGCAAATTTGGAAATGCTGCATCCGACTCCCTGATCCAGGTCATTAATGTAAATTGTGAACAGCTGGGGACCCAGGACAGATCCCTGTGGTACCCCACTTGTTACTGCCTGCCATTCAGAAAATGAGCCGTTTATTCCAACTCTCTGTTTTCTATCTGACAGCCAGTTCTCTATCCACGTCAATACTTTCCCCTTTATCCCATGAGCTTCAATTTTCCCTGCTAATCTTTTATGTGGGACCTTATCGAAGGCCTTTTGGAAGTCCAGGTACACCACATCTACTGGCTCTCCCCCATCTATTTTACCAGTTACTCCCTCAAAAAATTCCAATAGATTAGTCAAGCACGATTTACCCTTTGTAAATCCATGTTGACTCTGTCCTATCCTGTCCCCATTTGCTAAGTGCTCCGCTATTTCATCCTTAATGATGGACTCCAGCATTTTGCCCACAACTGATGTAAGGCTTACAGGTCTGTAATTACCTGCTTTTTCCCTACCCCCCTTTTTGAATAGTGGGGTAACGTTAGCCACCCTCCAATCCATGGGCACCGTTCCCGAGTCTAATGAATTCTGAAAAATCATACTTAGTGCATCCGCTATCTCTAGGGCCACCTCCTTCAGCACCCTAGGATGCATGTTATCAGGCCCTGGGGATTTGTCCGCCTTCAATCCCTTTAGCTTCCTTAACACCATATCCTTAGAGATATTGACTTGCGTCAGTTCCTCCTTTGCAAATGTCCCTATTTTTCCCGATATCCCAGGGAGGTTTTTTGTGTCTTCCTTCGTAAAGACTGACCCAAAGTATGCATTTAGTTGGTCTGCCATTTCCTTATTTCCCGTTATATATTCCCCCGTATCTGACTGCAATGGGCCAACTTTGGTTTTCACCAGTCTTTTCCTCTTGATATACTTATAAAAGCTTTTGGAGTTAGTTTTTATATTTTCCGCCAGCTTGCTTTCGTAAGCTATTTTGCCCCTCTTGATTAAGCCCTTTGTCCTCCTTTGCTCTATCTTAAACTGTTCCCAATCTTCCGCTCTGGCGCTTTTTTTGGCTATTTTATACGCCCTATCTTTGGATTTTATGCTGTCTCTAATTTCCCCTGTTATCCACGGTTGAGTCACCTTTTTAGAATTCCTTTTATGCCAGATTGGTATAAACAATTTTTGCAATTTTGTCATTCTATCTTTAAATGCTTGCCATTGTTTATCTACCTCCAGTCCTCCCAGGAACGTTGTCCAATCAGACCTACTCAGTTCCCGTCTAAAGTTAGGCTAGTTTGTCTAGAATCTCCTTTCTTTCTATCCTAACTTTTGTAATATCCCTCTTAACTTCTACTGTTGTAATTTCCTCTCTGTTAGCCTCTTCAGTGAAAACTGAAGCAAAGTATCTATTCAGTATTCTTGTCATTTCAGCATCTCCTGTGAGTTTATCTTGCTCATCCCTTAGTGGCCCCACATCTATCTTAATTCTCCTTTTGTTACTTATGTGCTGTAAGAAATTGGAAGAAATAACTTGAGACAAAAAAGTCTCTTCAGACTGATGTTAGGATAATTGGATAGACGCTTAGAATTTGCTTATGTTCTTGGTTCCCTGCGGATGTTATAACATTCTGCACCGTGGCAGTGACCTTTTTTCCAGACTAACCCTCTGCTGTGTGTGCGCTAGAAAGGTTGCTGACTGTATCGTTGATTTGGCCAACCGAGGCCCAATGCCTGTGTTTCTTCCATTATTGCTAATAACCATGTTATAATGCTAAGTTAGGATTTTGACTTTGTTTAACAAAGCTGCTTTAAAATGTGTAAGTTAATTAAGTATAAGGACATAGAATAGAAAATATCTTTGGGAATTTAATGATTCATTCCATAGTACAATAGTCTGATGAACAGCGTGAACATAAATAACTGATAACAAGCAGCTACGAACATCTGAAGGCCGAGAATGGCTGAGAATGTCTGACTCCAAACTTGGGAGGATAAGCACGGGAGAGATAGTAGGAAATCATTTGAAAGTATAAACAGGAAAGACATGTGAAGGGGAGGGTTTTCATCCGAAAGTTGAGACAAAGAACTCGACATACCATTGGGCACCTTGGTTTAGGAAGAGCCCTTACAGGTTAGATAGTCCTGTCCATAATCTATGCTAGGGCCACCCCTAAAAAGAGAATAAAAGTGATATCTAAAGAGCCTTTAACACAGACGGTGAAGGGAAGAGCTGTTCGCACACGCCAGCCATCTGTCCGATCGGGACCGATACCAGATGCTTGTCACGGTCGGATGTCTACTATGTCTATCTTGATTGCGTGTTGTACTTAACTTAAACTGCCGCTCCTTAATAAAGCGACCTATGACTCCTAAGACCCTTTGGGTAATCTGTGTGTGACCTGTGATCCAAATCTTACAGTGCCTATAGAATACTTTACTAGTTCTTTTTATATTTTTTGATATTTTTATTTCATTATTCCTCTTTGTCTTCCTAATTGTCTTTTTATCCTCTTTCCTAAGACCATCATATTCTGTTTTATTATCCTCTCCTTTGTTGTTTATGTACTTTATGTGTGCCTTTTTCTCATTTACTAACTAATATACTTCTATAAGGTCACCTTTGTCATCTCCTTTCATGGCTGAAAAGCTCAGGTTTCTCCTGCTTTTCCCTCCTACATTGGGGATCTGCCTTGTGACTCTTCCCTGAACTGCCTCAAGAGCTTAAATATCTACCTTATGTCTCAGTGACCAGAACCAGATAGGTACTTGTTACAAATTCAGGTCTGCCATAGATAGCTTCTTGGGTTCAGTGGTGCCAGTCACTCCCATAAGCAATCTGAGACCGTTACTTTTATTCATACTGCCCTCTACCTACTTGTACAATAACGTAACCTGGGAGTGTAATGATGGAACCCACTTGTGAACTGAACCAGATATGTGTCTCTTTCTCATATGCACTTCGTCAATCTCTCCAAAGGCGGACTGTTTTAATAACACAAAATAATGAACATACTATGCTTCCCCACATTAGTGAGTCATCTTATCTGGGTCAACAGAATTCCATCCTTTAGCCCAGGGCCGGACTTCCACTTCCAGTAGTCTCCTGGCATGTTCCAACCTGACTTGAATGTTCACTTTTAGTCATAACTGACCAAGCCCACCCAAGAGCCACCAGCCTAATCCGGCAATGAGCCCGACTGAGTTCAAACCAATAAAGTTGTCACAGCAGTAACGAATGTGAATAATCACTGGAGTGTTAAAATGTCATTGTCTGCTTCAGGCACTCCATCTGAATGCTAATCTACACCTCCCACCCCCCACCCCCCAACACCCCTAGTCCTGCTGACTTGTGAATGTAATTCCTCGAGAGCTAAAATCAATAGTAGCATTTTTAACACGTACTACACAAAAGGCCCCCTTGTGCTGGCATAATCTGAAATCCCAAAACAGGACAATACGCAAGGTGTGGGTTGTAGTTTGCACACCTTTACCCTTTGACATCTATTAAGAGATCAAATCTGTCAATTATATTGTGATCACTACTCCCTAGATGTTCTCCCACACTTACTTCTCTTATCTGCTCTGGTTAATTTCCCATTACTAACTACTTGTATTGGTATCACCTTGGTTTTTGGTTCTTCTCAATCATTGTACCTAACGCTAAAGCACTGAACATCCTCTCTACATTTCAGGAAGACTGGGCCAGCACACTAAGAGCTAGAAATTGTACATAATAGATTACCAAAATGTTACCGTTTGTCGTCTGTTACATTTTAGAGTAAAAATAATTGAGCAGAATAAAAGAGAAAGGGAAAAAAGGAGAAAGAAAAGAGGATACAGAGCTGACCCCAGTCATCACTTCAGAGTTGCGAGATGTTTTATGCTTATTTTGTTGCTTGAGAAATTTGTGAGTTGAGGAAGTTCTGGGATTTTTATGTAACCATTGAGTCTTTAAATGGACATAGTTGTGCTTTAGAAGAGTTTTAAAGTAGCATCAGTTCCCAAAACAGCCAGAAACCTGGCCCAAAATCTCTGCTATACGTAACGATTAATGGAGAAGGAAAGTTTAGGGGTAGTACTTTTTGTTCAGGGTGCTCCCTATTTTTGTAGAAGACATCATATTCTCCCCAAATATTTCTTTGACCTTTTTAAAAAAACATTTTATTATCGACACAACAAGTGGGGTCCGTGGTGTCTACAAACAGTCCCAGAACTTTGGATAAACACTGCAGCTTCCTTGCTTTGTCTAAAAATTAGTTTACACTGGTTGTGCCCTCTGTCTGCCCTGCAGTTGTGCTCTGCTGTTTGCAATGGAGTCATTCCAAGAAACTGCATTAGTTTTACATCACTTCAGAGGGCTAGCAGAAAATCAACATTTTAAAAAAAAGTTTAATATCTGATAAGAGAATTATTTTCTTCTATAGAAAGGGGAGTACTTCAAACAGAAAGTAGCCCCCTTTACACTAATTCAGCAACCAGTGCATAGTTAATTCTTCATTAATTAGCAGCACCTACTCTCTGTGTGTTGTGTATACATGCAACCAGTGTAAGCTAGTTTTTGGGCAGTCTCTGATTGGCACGGAAAGCTGAAAGTGTTTATCCAAAGTTCTGGGGCTGTTTGTAGACTGAAAATAGTGAGACAAGTTTGCACTGCAACACATTTCCACTGCAGCAATGTGAATATTTCAATGCAGCTTTCACATGTTTGCTAATCTTTGAATATGTTTTCAATAGAGCGGAAACATGATTGTATTGGTAATCACTTCATTGTGTACTCTTTTACAAACTAGTTTGAAATTACATACGGCCTAGAGCAATGAAAGGTGTGAGAAAAACGACCACACGTTAACTTCCTAGGGCAAAAAACGCTTTCCATAGGCTCCGAGAGAGACTTTGGCATGGACCACCCCAATCCTTAACTTTGAAGCGGGCTGTGTGGAGGGAGGCCACATATGAGGAGAAAAGAGAGAGAACGTGTTCCTTCCAGCTCCTTCCAGAACTTTGACTCTTCTCATTTAATCTGTGCCATAAATTCGTGTTAGGATGTGGGTTAATGCACCTTTTATTGAGCAGCAGATATATGGGACAGGAGTGGTACCCCAAGATTTATATCCTGCAAATTAACACCAGTTAATGGGCACTGACTCTTTTATACAGGAAATTTTCTCAGGCATCAATTTCTGCCCAATCTGTTTAGGTCAGTCCGCATTGGCCGGGACAATCTGATAAATGGGAGGTTATCATTTCCATCAGGGTATTCCTATCAACAGGTTTTAAGTGCTTTTTACCAATATGTGTATTCTACTTGCCAGGTACACCAACTATCAGCAGGGACCTATACTGACCTGCGCAATATCACTACACAGGCTCCATGTTGTGTTATGTGTAATGAAATCATAAACATGCTCTTTATAAACATGTACACACAATTGTTCTGCAAATTTGCCGACAACTTCTATTCCGCCGATCTTATTTACACTCTAACTGGGATGCTTTCAATACACTAAGTGCTGAAAAAAACATACAATATAAGCCCTTACTGTGATTCCTTGGAAAACATAAAAGTAGTAAGATCGTGAGATTGAACTTGTCGATCGGATGTGACCTTGATTTTAACCGCTAAGTTTAAACTTACACTCAGTATATTTACTTCCTTATTTAACAAACCATGACATCTTTTTGAACACCTTTTGCACTGAGAGCCATTCACAGTTATAATCGCATTATGGTGTACCGCATCATACAGAAAAAACATTCGCTGAATTGCATAAAATTGTCTCGGATTCTTTGAGTCCAATGAGTCTGATTAAATAAACACAGCTTTCCTATGTTTACATTGAAAATCATCTACACGTCCCGAAAACTTGGGGGAATTGCCTTTCTGTAGGGAAAAGTTTGACTTTTTCCATTCAGAGGTGATGAGAGTGTCTGTAGAATTACGGAAGATGTGTTGAGTGGGGCTGGCGGGAGTGAGAGGGGGAGTGGTTTCGGGGGAGTTCTGTCCAATCAGCAATGCATTCAGCCGCTGCTCTTGTCCAGCCGGCACTCACTGACAGTGGGACCGCGGCTCTGAGCCCCACTCACAGGGCAACTTACTGCTTGGACGGTGAGTAAACACACTCTGGGGCACCCGAGAACGATCTCTTTGGTTTGCAATGATGCCGTTTGAAGTTGACGATAAGATTTCACTAATTTCCGAACGTAATTGATCAACTTTTCGAGCATCTTGTTAAAGGTTTCGCAATTTTTTTTTTAAAAAAGGAGAAATAAAGTAAGCGACTAAAAGAAACTTACTAATCAATTTGTTTAATTACGGGACTGTGAGACTGCGATAGTCAGGGTGAAAATTGTTTGGTGGGCTTCACCCAGCAAATCCTGATCAGTCAGGTTCTGCATTACTTGTGGGGTGAAAGATTTCCCCCAGTTTATTTTTCCCCAAGTAATGAGATGCTGGCTTGCTTTAGATGCACCATCAGAGATCTGACCAGATTCCTCATCTGGCTCCACTTTCCTGACTGGGCGACTGACAGACAAATGCCGAGAGCCACGATTTCAAAATGATTGTTACAAACATATTCCTTAATGTATTATTTCTGTTACTCTCCAACTGTTGGTCGAGGCATGACCCAGTGTTCCGTGTAGATCGTCACGTAATCTGCCCAATGTTTTGCCGGCAAGGGGAGGCGGCAATGTATCCAGAATTTGTCCCTTGCTCTCAATACAAGCATACTCCCAGTCACCAAATCCTTTTACTTTCAAACAATTCTCCACAATATAAGTGCAATTGGAGCTAAAATTGGTGCATGGTTCAAGCTCCAACAGACTTGAACCAAAAGGTTAGATTCATTATCCGATCATATACATTCTATTAGTAAAGACATTTTATTGTCTACGTGTTTATATTAAAGTGCAATGTTTCTCTCTTAGAGGATTATTATTTGAATAGAAAACATCACATTCGTCTCTCGGACTCGGACGGCTCACTAAGTTCGGTCGCTTCCTGGATCCCAGCTCTTAAATAAGAAGGAGCTGATGATATGAAGCTCTTTTGCGTGTTACCCCTGTTTCTCTTCCTGCTGTGCCTCCTCTCATCTCCAGGAGAAGGGGCGAAAAGCGGAGATGGCAGCGAGCAGGTAAATCGGCCGAGTAAAAAGCGAAAAGGCAAATCCTTGCCAACCAAAGGAGCGCTGACCACAAAGGATAGCCACGCGTGTTCCTGGGACATCACGGGGGAGGAAGAGTTAACTCTTCGGGTCAGCTGCCGTTACCCAGGCGGCAGCTACTGGTGCAAGTACACGGGGAGGCCGCAGACCTGCCCCACTTACAACACCAAAGCTGGCCAGTACTGGAAACAAGTCATTGGCAAAGTGAAGAGGAAGAAACACGGCTGCGAGGGAGAGAAAACCTTAAAGACGAGGCTCTGCAAAAAGGGACCAGCGGAATCGCAGTTGAAGCTGAAGGAAAAGAGCTTGGACCCAAGCAAGAGGGAGGACAAAGTTCATTTAAAGGGGACTGGGCGCAAGAAGGGCTTCGTGAAAGCGCCGACCGAGAAGACCAGCGCGTTGGACCAAGTTGACTCCACCGAGAAACCCTTTAAAAAGGACGGGAAAAGTTCCAAAGCCTCCGAATCTATGAAGAGCGAGGAGCCAAGCACATTGAGTGAAATGAATGCTGATCATCCAGAGTTGCAGGAGGAGCTGTCCCAGGCTTACTGTGCTGAGAAGTGGCATTCGCTCTGCTCATTCTTGGTGAACTTGTGGAATGGCTAGTTAAACACGCGCGCTCTCTTTACACACAGCAGACCGAGTGTCCAGCCTCAGGTGTGTCCAGAACAAACACCGACTTCCTCCAGAGTGATTAACATTCATTAATAAAGACCAGAAAAAAAGGAACTTCGGATCCAATCTCCTAATACAACTGACTCTTCGAATACTAAACAGACTTACAGTATCAAGCGAAACGCCTTTAAATGGCGAGTTTTAAGCATTATCTTTATGGATTTAATCATTTAACATTTAAATAAAATGTTCTTTGTTTTGTATTTTTTACTTAATTTGTAAGACATAACATTAAAGATCAGTGAAAGCGCGTTTGCGTTCTTCTGCCTGGTTGCCTTAACATTGCCTGGAACCTGTGATATGGAGCAGTAATCAGAAGGGGATGGAGGTGTGACAGTAAAATATGGAGCTGTATTAACAGCTGCTGATCGATAACTCAGGTGAGATGTGGAAATGAATTAATTCGTTAAATCACATTTCATCCCGGCCCATTACAATATCCTATTTGTTTGTGTTTAGTGTTTTATTTGAAAGGATGACTTATTTTTGGTGGGAATCTAATGCACGCTTAATCGCACAGCATGGCGATGAGTCAGCGTGAAGAGGATGTCGATCAGCAGCAAGGAAAGGTTTGATCTCGCCCAGTGTGAGCACTCGCCGTCTGTAGCAGACTTCCTAGTTTCAGCAGAAGCTTTAGCTGCCATTCTATCACCACTGTTTGATTCGATGCAAATGCCTTCCTTCGGCTGTGCATCGACGACAAAATGCTGGTGCCGAACCGGGAGTCGCTTCCCGATCTGGCTCCCGAGTGCACTGAAGCTGGGAGCTGAGACCAATTCTGCCCCGGAAACCTCACGCCATCTTCGTGCTGGATGTAGTGTAACTCCACAGTTTAAAGGAGCCAGGATACAGTGTTCCTTCCGACATTCTGGAAACCTTTTCAACTTTTTTGTGGAATGTTTAAAAATGCTGTTAGACACACGTTCTCTCAGGTAAACATTAGAAAATGACCACTGAAGGAAGGAAAAGACAGAACTTGCATTTATATAGCGCCTTTCATGACCTCAGGAGGTCCCAAAGCGCTTTACAGTGTAGTCACTGTTGTAATGTGGGAAAGAAGGCAGCCAATTTGCGCACAGCAAGCTCCCACAAACAACAATGAAATAAATGACCAGATAATCTGTTTTAGGTGTTGCTTGAGGGATAAATATTGGGGAGGACTTGAGGAGAACTCCCCCGCTCTTCTTCAAGTAGTGCTATGGGATCTTTTGCATCCACCTGAGAGGGCCTTGGTTTAACGTCTCATCTGAAAGACGGCGAGAGACGAAAGCACTGCACATACATACACGCACACATGCTCACAGCGGTCTCAATACAAGGTGAGCTGGCAGTGCAACTCAGATCTGACAGAGTTACTTGCCTCTCTTTAGTCGGAGGCAGCAGGCGAAGTGATGTATAAATAACCTGCTGTACTTTCTACAAATAACCTCCAAAGTCACGCTGTCAAAGGCAAAGCAGCGATCAGCAAGCACTTTGAAGATGTTTTGGCGGTGACAAAATAATTTGCTATGTCACTAGGAATATTTGTGTTATAAATAGAGGGCAATAACGAGCAGCGTTATATCCCGTGGGTGGGCTGACATTTCTAACTGTTACCCTTAGTGCCATGGGCCTGACAGAGATCATGGGTCAGATTTTGCTGAAAAAAGTAATGGTATATCTGAACAACGCACGATGTTATTAGTGCCCAAATCGGCCAGCAACCTGTGGCGAGGAAGAGATACCCAATGAATTGCAAATCGCCACAAGTTGCTGGCCGATTTGTGCTATTCCGCCATTAGCTTCGTGAAAACGGCATCTCGCTCTTAACCTCCCTGTGATTTTCATGAAGATGCTGCGTTTGCACATTAATTGCCCATTAAACTCGCCACAGAAAGATAAGCCTAATAATTAGCAGCATAAGTACCCTTTTAGCAACTTGATAGTTGTTTAATGACTGTCAATCAACAACAACAACCTGCATTTATATAGTGCCTTTAACATAGTAAAACACCCCAAGGCGCTTCTCAGGAGCGTTATCAAACAAAATTTGACACTGAGCCACATAAGGAGATATTCGGACAGGTGGTTACAGAGGTAGGTTTTATGGAGTGTCTTAAAGGAGGAGAGAGAGGTAGAGAAGCAGAGAGGCTTAGGGAGGGAATTCTAGCGCATAGGGCCCAGACAGCTGAAGGCATGGCCGCCAATGGTGGAGTGATTAAAATTGGGGATGCGCAAGAGGCCAGAATTGGAGGAGCGCAGAGATCTTGGGAGGGTTGTAGGGCTGGAGGAGGTTACAGAGATAGGGAGTGGTGAGGCCATGGAGAGATTTTGAAAACAAGGATAAGAATTTTAAAATCGAAGTGTTGCCAGACCAGGAGACAATGTGGGTCAGCAAGCACAGGGGTGCTGGGTGAATAGGACTTGGTATGAGTTAGGATTCAGGCATCGGAGTTTTGGATGAGCTCAAGTTTATGGCGGGTGGAAGATAGGAGGCTGGCCGGGAGAGCATTGGAATAGTCAAGTCTAGGAGGTAACAAAGGCATGGATGAGGGTTTCAGCAGCAGATGAGCTGAGGCAGGGGCAGAGACAGGTGGAAGTAGGCTGTCTTGCCCAGAAAATAAAAACATATAAGTGTGGAGTCTCATTCCTTCAGGTTGTCAATGTCAAATTTAGAATTAACATTTTTGTCTTACTTTTCCTTTGTCTCTTTTCTCTCTCTCTCTCAATCCAATCTTTCTTTCCCTCTCTTTATTTCTCTTTCTGTACCTGATTTGATATTGCATTCACCCACTCTAATTCACCCTCCTTCTCAGTCCTCCCTCTGTTTGTTTCTCAATCCTTTACTCTCATTAATTAAGGAGAAACACTGTTTGTCCCATTGTTCACCAAGGTCACAGATGCCCTCGCCGTGCTGTTATCAGCTTACACTTCCAGGAACTTAGTGGTCAAAAAATTAAAAAACCTAAACGTAAGTCTTAATTAACTGTTGATATCACACATCAGCTATGTAATTAATATTAGAATGATAGAATTTTTAATTTTAAGTAGTAATTAAGTGGACAGTCACTGCAATCAATGTAATCCCAACTTTGCAATGTGCATCGGAGTATCACTACATCAGTGTGCATCCACACATTTGCTTGAGCATGACTAAGGGGGCGATTTTCTGACGTCGGAGGAGGCGGGTTTGGAGGCGGGAAAGGCGGGAAAATCAGATTCAAAGAGGTCGGGTTCGGAACCCGCCTCCAACCCGCCTCCGTGGGATTTTGCCGGTGCCGGTTTTGGAGGTCGGGAAACGCTCCCGCCTCCAGCTGGCCATTGCGCTATTTAACATCCTTAAATGCTTGTTAAGGGCCTCTCTAAGCCTACTTTGAGAGGCCCTCATGATTTTTCCAGCATTTCGGCATGCTCCACGCAACTCCTAAACCACGCCAGGTAAACCTGACGGGTTGACTCGTGGGTGGCCTCCTCACTGCTGCAGGTCTAACAAGACATTGTTTATTGCAGCAAGGATTACTTGCAGGTGCCAGACCCTGGCTTTAAAAGGTCTCTGAGCACTTTTTGAAGGCCTTCCGAAGTCAGAGGTGCTGCAGCTTGACTCCATCAACTGTGGGATCTCCTTGGAAGACCTTCTCCCCGCTTGCAATGAGCGCTTCCCCAAAGGAGGCATCTACAAGCAGCATGGGAACCATTCACTTTCTTTCTGCATGGACCTCAGATGAGGATGAGGACCATCCAGGACAGCAGCAGAACCAGGCAGCTCAGCAGCAACATCAGCAACCTCCTGCTCAGCCACCTGATGCTGCACAGGGCAGAAGGCACCAGCGCATCGAGACACCTCACCGCAGGAGATACCCCCGACAGAGGGTTTACAGACAAAGGATGAGCTACCTCAGCATGAGTGAGCAGCAGTGCCAAAGGAGGTTAAGACTTTCGCGAGAGGTTGTCCGAGAGATTTGCGGCCTGTTGCAGCAATACCAGGTGCCCAGAAGAACGGGTGGACACCCCTTACCAGTGGCTGTCAAAGTCACCACCGCACTCAACTTCTTTGCCTCAGGCTCCTTCCAGGGATCATCAGCAGACATCAACGGCATCTCCCAGTCGGCCGCCCACAGTTGCATCACCCAGATTACCGATGCCCTTTTTGCTGAGGCCCACAATTACATCCAGTTCACAAGGGATCAAGCAAGTATAACCGCCCGTTCGGTTGGATTCGCAAATATGGCAGGCATGCCAATGGTGCAGGGCATCATAGACTGCACACATGTGGCCCTTAGGGCACCCCATCACAACCCAGCTATCTTTGTCAACCGAAAGGGCTTCCACTCCCTCAACGTTCAGCTGGAGTTCTTGTATGTTTGCGCCAAGGTCTGTGGAAGTTGCCATGACTCTTTCATTCTGCGGCACTCTAGTGTTCCTCTGCTTTTCAATCCACCAAGCCAACTTAATGGATGGCTCCTTGGTGACAAAGGCTATCCCCTGAAGAAGTGGTTAATGACGCCAATCAGGAGGCCAGCTAACGAGGCTGAAGAGCGCTACAACACCAGCCACACTTCGACCAGATCCATCATAGAGCAGACCATTGGGTTGTTGAAGATGCGCTTCCGTTGCCTTGACCGATCAGGTGGAGCCCTGCAGTATACACCATACAGGGTCTCCAGAATGGTCGTGGTCTGCTGTACACTGCACAACATCGCACAGCGTTGTGGCTTGCAGCTTCCTGATGAGCAAGTGGCTCAGTTCCAGCTCTCCTCAGATGAGGAGGAGGAGGAGGCAGAGGATCTGGAGGAGGAGGAGGAGGAGCAGGAGGAGGAGGAGCAGGAAGAGGTCAGAGTGCCGGTGTATCGACCAGCGGCAGCGGCAGCACGCGAGCACATGGCTGCCAGGGATGCAAGGGATGAACTTATCATGGCCAGATTTGCATAGGTTGCCTAAGTTGGCACATGTCCTTGGCTCCATCCTAGGACATCATTGACAATGGACATGACTCTCTGGCCTCCTTTCACTCAGGCCACCAACCAGACAACGCAAGTGTGGCGGTGCCCGCAATGTGGAGCTGCCTAAGGTGAAAGAACAGATGGCATAACGCCAACATTTTGGCTTCAAATCATTTTAATGCTTTTCAACAAGGATGGCATTTCATCAATGCACAGAAACAGTCTCCCAATCTGCACACAGATCTGGAGGTTATATCCCTTGCCAGCTGTACCCACACAGCCTTGGTTTCTTTGGCAGGCCTTTTCCTCCGAGATGAGTGGAAGAGCACCTCCATGCTAGCTGTCACCCCCTCAAACAATATTTGCAGCGCCTCATCTGAGAGCCTCAGGTAGGCCCTTGCCTTGGAATTGGACATAATGGTTTCTCAAAAGATGTTGGAGGTGGTGCAGGAGACGCAGAAATGCTGTGGAATAAGCCAAGGGAGCAAGAAGCCATAAAATCAGACTGGAAAAGTCCTGTCAACAGAGGTGAATTTCAGTCCCAAAACACTAATTGACCAAGGGCATCCCACACCTCTGAAATCAAGTGGCCAATCATGGGAAAATTGCAAATTTTTGAAACCTATCAGTGGAGGCGGGTTTCAAACCCATCCAAACTGTGTGAAGGAATAAGCCATATAACCTATTCAGAAAAATACACCATTCTATGAAAGAATTCTGGCCTTATTAAAATATGACAAACTGGGTCTGGAAATCTAGAAACCTAACTGAAAAAGCTGTGATAGCATTCTGTCTATAGAGATAAGATAGTTGTTGACACTGAATCAATAACCTTATTGAAACAGAAGGTTAAAGGCTCCTAACAGACTGACCTTTGGGAACAAGACAATAGTTCACCCTGGTTAAGGTGTTCTAATTTACACTTCGTAAAGAAGCACAAACATCTGCCTTCTTAAAAATGACATCAAGTAAAAAACGCACCTGCTGATACACCGTTTTTTATGGTAAACTTAGATGAGACACGATTCTGTAATGCAACCAGCTGAGGTGACCGTAAGAATTGCAGGGGTCAGCAGAAAAATGACTAGAGATAATTAGCTTACATCAGCAGAAAACCTTAAAGGAAATACCACTGGAAAAGGGTATAAATATTGAACTCTCAAATGGGATAGTAGACTCGCTGTAAAAGGGCAAAGCAATTCTCGGCTTCAGAGGCGGCTCTGTAAGTCTACAACTCTTTGTACCTCGGGGATCAAAGGTACTGTATTTGATTTTGGTGGATATCCTGAATAAACTTTAAGAACTGTAAAACTGTAGCGAAGTTAAGATTTGAGAGTAAGGATCTCTGATAATAAGATTGTAAAGCTTTCTCTTTTTGGAACTGTTAATGTTGCGATTGACTCACCAACTGTAAATTACATGTCGGTTCTTTAATAAATCTATATATTTTTAGAATTGTCTCACATAAGACTTCTGTATCAAACTCGTGAACTCAATCTCTGTACACTCTTTGGTGAGGAGTTGCAGAATTCTGGAGGAGTTTTCCGGACCCTCATAATATCCGGAACGTTACAGTCTAGCTAAACTTATTAAAAGTGCTATCTGGAGGACGGTAACATTTTCAGGTTGTTCCTTTCCTTTAGGGAGAGATGGTCCAGACCTTTAGATCCAATCAAGCGTCTTTAGGATTCGGCTACCTCAAACTTTAGTTGAAAGTGAACGTCTGAGGAATACGCCTGATCTGGGGTAGCCCTAAAGGGGCTAGGACTAGTAATTATCCCTTCAGCTGAAATCCGCCTCCATCTTGCCTCCAGTGAGAAAATCGCCCCCTATGTATCTGCATACTATGTAGTATGCAGAGGTACAGTCTGAGAATATATTTAATCAGAGCAGAGAAGTTAAGCTAATTGCTCACCCTAACGAATGTCCTGTTCCTAGACTCTTACCAGGGTAGAGAGTAACCACATCCACAGATACTCAAAACATAAACAAGATACTGTGGAAGCTGGAAATCTGAAATAAAAACAGAAAATGCTGGAAAACACTCAGCAGGTCAGGCAGCATTTCCGCAAATACTCAGCTGTTGCCGGTTTGTTATTTCACCGAAAAGTTAAACTCCTGACCAAACCTGAACTGATCTGTCCCTTTGAGAGGATTGATCTGGATAATATTGTTCCAAAGCTCAGGTACAGCTGTGGAAGAGGTCAGTTTGGAACAAATGCAATCTCATACACAGCAACAAGAATAAGCAAAAATAAATCTGACACCTCCCACCCCAGAAGTGGTGCAAGTAGACAGTATAACTTGCTGCTTACATCACTGTCAACAGAGTACTTCACCAATACCATCAATGTGTAAAGACAGTAGGAGGCTGAGAGAGTGAAATTCAAGCAGCTTCTGAACATCATCAACAACAACAACAGCAACAACTTGTATTTATATAGCACCTTTAACATAGTAAAACGTCCCAAATCGCTGCACTGGAGTATTTTAAGACAAAAAATTTGACACCGAGCCACATAAGGAGAAATTAGGGCAGGTGATCAAAAGCTTGGTCAAAGAGGTAGGTTTTAAGGAGCTTCTTAAAGGAGGAAAGAGAGGTAGCGAGGCAGAGAGGTTTAGGGAGGGAATTCCAGAGCTTAGGGCCTAGGCAACAGAAGGCACAGCCACCAATGGTTGAGCGATTATAATCAGGGATGCTCAAGAGGGCAGAATTAGAGGAGCGCAGATATCTCAGGGGGTTGTGGGGCTGAAGGAGATTACAGAGATAGGAAGGGGCGAGGCCATGGAGGGATTTGAAAACAAGGATGAGAATTTTGAAATCGAGGCGTTGCTTAACCGGGAGCCAATGTAGGTCAGCGAGCACAGGGGTGATGGGTGAACGGTACTTGGTGCGAGTTAGGACACGGGCAGCCGAGTTTTAGATGACCTCAAGTTTTCGTAGGGTAGAATGTGGGAGGCCAGCCAGCAGTGCGTTGGAATAGTCAAGTCTTGAGGTAACAAAGGCATAGATGAGGGTTTCAGCAGTGGATGAGCTGAGGGAAGGGCGGAGACGGCCGATGTTACGGAGATGGAAATAGGCGGTCTTAGTTATGCTGCTTATATGTGATCGGAAGCTCATTTCAGAGTCAAATATGACACCAAGGTTGCGAACAGTGTGGTTCAGCCTCAGACAGATGTCAGGGAGAGGGATGGAGTCAGTGGCTAGGGAACGGAGTTTGTGGCAAGGACTGAAAACAATGGCTTCGGTCTTACCAATATTTAATTGGAGAAAATTTTTGTTCATCCAGAACTGTATGTCGGACAAACAGTCTGACAATTTAGACACCGTGGAGGGGTCGAGAGAAGAGGTAGTGATGTAGAGCTGGGTGTCGTCAGCGTACATGTGGAAACTGACACTGTGTTTTCGGATGACGTCCCCAAGGGGCAACACGTAGATGAGAAATAGGAGGAAACGTGTATGTTACATCCAAACTTTCAGCTGTTTCTTATTCTGACAATATGCATGCTAAATCTTCATCTATTGATGTTTCTCAATCAAGATTGGAGTTTCTACCATGTATATTTTCTACTAATTGTCCCTGTTAATTGGATGCCATGTTTTTTCATGTGGCATTATATCATATGTCAGGAAGAGAGTTTTTAGTGCAAAAATACAATGATTAGTCTTCTCAGGATGAGGACAAAGTACTTCAACTGAAAAATAATTCAATCTTTACTGGGTTATAATACTATGTATGCATTCCATTCATGCAAAGCATGATAAGCAGAATTGAGATTTCAACAAATTATTGCTTTATTTTCTATAATTTTGTTAAAATGTAGACTAGTTGTGTGACTTTGGCTTTCTCTCCTCAGCCCATTCAAGCTAGTTGTTAACAATAGTCAGGAGATGCCCTCAGCTTATAGGCTCTAGGAGTTCTTGTTTTCACAGGTACACAAAGGTAGAAACGTGTCACAGAAGCTATAGTTGAAAGAATAGAAAATAACATAACCTTGTAAAATCTCAGTACTGTTGTGCTTTTCATTTAGTGATTTTTTTTGTTATGTACACTATACATAGTCATAGAATGCAATTATTAACTGGGCTACACTGGTAAACTATCAATCTGAAGTTTACTAAGAGTGTTCAGGTCATCTAAAGTCAAAGGTTGAACGAATTGTTGCACACTGAAAGCTACTTACATAAACCGAAATATAAAATTTTAAACTTATACCGTGAAAATGCCTGTCAGTTATTATATGCTCAGGCTGATATTTGTTTCAGAAGTGAGAAGCCATGAGTTCATTTATCAGCCTTGGCAGCAGTTGGTATGTGGTCTCAGAGGATCCCAGAGAAGGATGGTGGGCTAGATAGAGAGCGAGCTAATGACAATACTGCAGCTGCACAATTCAAGAGAGAAATTGAGAAACAATATACGAGACAGAAGCCAGACTGGGGGGAAAAATCTGGCTTTATAAAGCTCCCAGGATAAGAAAAGCCTTTGTTATGCTGTCCAGTATAATGTGCAGCATTTCTGTTCAAGAGTGTAATATTTATTATACCCAGGACTGAAACACTACATGCAATTGGTTGAAGAGCCATTATGTGTGAGACAACAGCTTGCCTGTTAATGGCATTCTGCAACAGTACCCAGTGAGTGACATTGATGGGCAATAAAACTGAGACTATTGCCCAGTGATAGCGAGGCACAGGTTATAGCCTGCACAAAGAGATAAACAGACTCCTATTAAAGGATAAACTTAAATCAATGCTGACCAAAATTTTCATAATAGAAGGAAAACAATTACCTGAGAGATACAGAGGTGACCTCGATATTGCTTCATTTTCAGGCATTATAACACATACAGTTAATTCAGGAACCACTAAATCAGTAGTTTATTGCTTTAGCCTGGAAAGTGCACACAATATTTGTATCATGGATATCTTGGGCAAGAACGTCTCTATATGATTGGGAAAATAATGGCAATGCAAGCTTTCAAAAGATCATGGGGCTGGTTCTAAGAAAAGGTTTTGAAAACCAATTTAACTATTATTATAAAAGGAAGAATTTGGATTTATTTTGTGACTATAATATCCTCAGGATGTTCCAATGCACTTCACAGCCAATACTAATGAATTACTTTTGAAACGCCATGAGATCTTTTACATCTGCTTGAACAAGCAGGCAGGGCCTCAGTTTAATGTCTCATCTGAAAAGCAGCAGCTCCAACAGTGCAGCTATCTCTCAATACTGCCCTGAAGTGTCAGACTAGAGTATGTGCTCAGGTCTTAGAATGGGGCTTCAAACCAACAACCTCTGACATAACTGGGCCAAACCGTAAATCATTTTACACTGATCCAATTAAAGGCAATTATCGCGTATTACAATACTTGTGGATAAACAACTTGCATTTATATAGTGCCTTTAAATAGAAAAAAAAGTCCCACGGAGCTTCACAAAGGGTAATCAGAAAAGAAATGAACTCTGAGCCAAAGGAGGGGATATTAGAAGTGGTGACCAAAAGCTTGGTCAAAGTGGTGGGTTTTAAGGAGGGCCTTAAAGGAGGAAAGGGAAGTGAAGAGGAGGAGGGGTTAAGGGAGGGAACTTCAGAGCATGACGCCTAGGCAACTGAAGATACTGCCACCATTGGTGGGGTGAAGGGAGAGGGAGTGCACAAGAGGGCAGACTTGGATGAACCGTTTCAGGGGCGGGGGGGGGGGGGGGAGGAGCTCTAGAGATAGGGAGGGGCAATGCCATGAAGGGATTTAAACATGAGGATAAGAATTTTAGACTTGAGGCAGAGGGACCGGGAGCCAATGTAGGCCAACGAGGACAGGGGTGACAGATGAGCAGAATTAAGTGTAGGATAGGATACTGGCAACAGAGTTTTGGATGAGCTGAAGTTTACAGGAGGAGGATGATTGGAGGCCAGCTAGGAGAGCATTGGAATAGTCAAGTATGGAGGCAACAAAGACATGGATGAGGATTTCAGCAGCAGATGGGCTGAGGTAAAGGCTGAGATGGGTGACGTTAAGGAGATGGAAGTAGGCAGTCTTTGTGATGTCGCCAAGGGGCGGAATGTAGTGAGGAAGACAAGGGGACCAAGGATAGATACTTGGGGGGCTCCAGAGGTAATGGTGTGGTTTAGGAAGAGAACCCATTACTGGAGGTGATCTGGCCACGATCAGAGAGGTAAAAGGGAGGAACAAAGCGAAGACAGTCCCACTGAGCTGGACAACAGAAGCGAGATGTTGGAGGAGGATATTGTAGTCAACTGTTCATAGGAGGGTACTTGAAGAAGGAGCTAGCAAAATCAGTCACATCCTTGTCATGAAAAATGTTACTTTCCTCACTACATACATTGATCACCTTAACTAATATTTTGAGGCTTAATAAAACTATGCAAAACATAACTTGATCAGCCTTCATGGGACTAGTAAAAATCATGATCTGTAGGGCAGACACACTGAAAGAGATTACTCTCCCACTGCATCTTCTCTACAAGCTCTGCTCAAAATGGTCATTTGCAGTACTCCACTAGAGACACATAGA
Organism: Squalus acanthias; assembly: GCA_030390025.1. Classification (NCBI taxonomy): domain Eukaryota; kingdom Metazoa; phylum Chordata; class Chondrichthyes; order Squaliformes; family Squalidae; genus Squalus; species Squalus acanthias. Next base: position 37,122,818 of record CM059438.1, read on the forward strand.
AAATGAAGATTATTAAAGAATGTACATGGGGAAAAGGTCTGACATGAGGGCGGATTCTTACTGGTAAGTATCTATCAGAGATCATATTTGCCTGTAAAGTTATCTTGCCCCTTACGTGGCAAATAATCTGACCACAGGCTATTTTAATTATATACTGAAACACCAGGTATTAATCTAGAATGTATCATGATGATAAGGAGAATGTGATTTAGTTCCAACTTAAGTTTATTTTGTGCCAGAACATCATTGATTAGCTGGCTTCTTTGATCATCTGTCCAAATGATCAAAGAACTGGTATACGGCTCCTTCGTGCTGTAGTTGGTGTCTAATTTGTATGCATATCCAGACTGTTCGTCAATGTGCACACTTTTTTTATGTTAACCTACTATTCCAAACCTTTGGAGAGCATATACTTTTAAATAAAACTGGCAACAGCACTTTCAAAGTATTTAACGTGCACATAAGTCTTTTCATTGGAGGCGGAGACCGCGAACCATTGCATTCTCCCCACTCTGGCACCCCTGACTACATTTTCTATTTCTGTGCCCCCCTCCTGCCACACCCAAAATGGAGAAAAGCAGGGTATTATCCTGGCTGGGTAGCTAAGGAAACCATATTGGCTGAATGGACATAAACAAATACTTTATACAGTGTGCAAACCAACTTAATAAATATTCATTTCTTGGCAATTTGGCTAACGTGCGGATGTAGCTCCAGCTTCCCATATATTTGGCAGTGGCTTTGAACTTGTTTTAATCTCCAAAGCTTTTCACATTTACTTTGCAATCTTCCAACTAAACTCATTTGGATTTTCCTGCTGCCTTTCATTGCAAGCTGGTTGAGTGGGGCCTCAGCATTCCTCACTGGGGAGCCTTTCAATCCTCTCATTATTCCAGCATTATTTATCCATATGTACACATCCCTTTACCTCTCAATTATCTGTTAGCACAGATCTGTACAACTTCTGTTCAAATGAGTTGTGATTAACTTCTTGGTTAGATGAATACAGGAGGTTTAGGATTTCATTTACATTATTGACTTAGTTTACAACTTTAAAAAAAATGTAAACTTTAAAATGTGATGGAAATTTCTCTAAAGCAAAACAGCATCACAGTTTTTTTTTTTAAAAACCTTGCCAATTTTCTCCCTTTCCCTCCTCTGTTGAGGGGACAGTTCCATGGACACTGACTGCTCTCTGGTCACACTTGGTCAACTGGCCATTATTTATGAATTTATGCAGTAGAAGCGACAGCAACAATAATAAACAAAATAGCCACCTCACCTGCTGTTGGCCCTGCTCCTCGCCGATAGTCCTGATCCTCACCACCCATTGGTGCTGATCTTTTTTGTTTGAGTTATTTGAAAGGCAGCTGGAGAATAAATGCAATAGTTTTATTCAGGTTTCAAACTAATTGCTCAATTTTTACTTTAGAGAAGGAGCACCTTCTGTGAGCAAGTCTCATCCCCTTGCAGTATTGTGAAAAAGCATGAGGCAAATGATTGTTTTTAAGTGTAATCACCTGCTAACAGTGTACAGCATTCACTTGAATGCTCTTTTCTGAGATAAATGATTATCAGAGTAAAATTTTAGAATTTGACAGAACAGCCATTCTGAGCATGCCAGAAACAAACTGCAGAATGAATTTCAAAATCCTTAAGATCAAGTTTCAGACATGAATTATCAAATGTTTAATTTATACTTCAGAGAAAAAGCATAGCTCAGAGAAAAGGTGTCATTTCTCACACTGCTCGGAAGTTCTTTGTTTATTTTTCCAAAAATCAAATGAATTCAATGTTGAAAGCTTTTCAGGTAAACGCAAATCCTTTGATTACTGTCACCTGTGTCTTTTGGTAGTTCGAACATATAAACATTCTAATTAATCACAGCTGCACTGGACCGGATGGACAGACGAATTTTCCGGTGGTAGCGGGCGCGATTGGTGGCAGGTCGGGTGGGAAAGTTGTTATTTTTGATAGCGGGTCAGGAACCCGCTGTCATCCTGCCCCCACGCGCCTCTCCCTCAGGTGCGTCTGTCACCTCGGAGCCAACCCAACCGGCAGTGGTGGGCAACCTAATTGAAATCATTATCAGGTAGTTTACAAGAGCCTTTTTCCCCCTACATTTTAAATTTAACTGCATGGCCACGGGATTCACGCAGCTCGGGAACCACGTCTGTCAACCTGAGGTGGGAGTTCAGTGGCCATTGCTCCAGCTGATTACTTGACAGCATCAAATGTACAGTAAAAGCTCCCACCTGACAGATGATCACTTTCCTCAGGCAGAAGCTGTTGCTCAGTCCATTTCCAGCACAGATTCTGCAGGCTGCAAGTCTTTCCAGCAAAGTCTCCATCCAGTCTCACCTCATTGGAAGAACCTCTCTTACCATTGATAGATTGCTTCTGTCATCTGTACTTCACCTGCCATCTATGCCATCAACTTGGGTGCCGTTTATACTGTCTCACCTTGGTCCTCAGAATCGGACCACAATGAACCCCAACACCAGCAGCACCAGGCGCACTAACAGCACCAAAAACAACACCAACCTTCTCCGCAATCATCTGATGCTGCACAGGACACAGGGCATCAGCACCCGGACACATTGCTGCCCGAGAGGCCAGGGATGGCCTCACCATGGCGAGATTTAGCTAATTTTACGCTGTACACCCATAGGGCTGCCACATGATGCGCCAGATTGGCACCACCCCACACCAACACCATAAAGCATCCCTGCAATGCCCAAGCCATTCCTTTCACACTCATCACCATTGTGGAGGTACCGTTATGTCTCATTCACTGCAACTCACTAAGCTACTTCCAAAGGTGCACACAAATATGTCCAAGACTGGAAAGTGTTGAAAATAAAGATTTTTATGTTTAACACCACATTAACAGAAATTTTACATAAATATTGGATAAAACACCCAAGTGGCTACCCTTGTGTGTTGTTAGTTGATGTGATTACACTAGGTTGAGGGTGAGTGTGAGGGTTGGCTAGTGAGATGAGGATGTGATAATGTAGATAGAGAGAGAGGGATGGGTGGGCGTGCAAGGTATGTTGGTGTGAATAAGGATGTGCAGGAGTAGGGTAGGGAAGGCAGAGTGATGGGGATGTGATGAGAAGCACAGCAGGATGCAGTTGAGTGTGGCTTGGTATTAACGTTTCCTGATCTAATGAGATCATTGAAACGTGTGCGGCACAGCACCCGGGTCCTCCTGACGACATCCCTGCTGTTGACCTTCTCTGCAATCTGAAACCAGGCTGTTTTGGTCTCCTGGAGAGGTCTCTTCCGCCCATCGGAAGGGAAGAGGACCTCCCTACTTGCTTGACTCCCTCCATAAGCAGAGAGAACAGAGAGACAGACAAAGAGGGACAGAGAGAGAGGGAGATGGAGACACAGAGACAGAGAGAGACAGACAGACAGACAGACAGAGATAGAGAGAGAGACGGGGAGAGAGAGACACAGAGGGGTTAATTTTAACCTCCGTCACCCAGTGAGAATGGTGCGTGAGAGGTGTTATTATCAGGCCATGTCCACTTACCGGCCTGATGCCGAACTGTTCCCACCCGGTGACATCTTCACCGACTTTGAAGTCGGCCGAGGCTCCCGCTGCAGGCAAGCGAGGGCCTAATTTAAAAGTCATGGCCCGATGACATCATCAGTGCCGTGACGCGATTTTAAACAACTGAGGTGGAGGCTGGCCAGAGACCTGGTGTGATGCAGTCGAGTAACCAGAAGAGGCCAAGCTAAGTACGTTTTGAGTTGCCCAGTTCTCCAATGGTGCCATTGGGATTCTTCTCGAGAAATTGAGGCTGAGGAGGAGAGCTCTCTTCAACATTGAGTGCCAGAAGCCCCCAAGAACAGCAGCCCAGGGAGAATGGGAGGAGGTTAATTCCAGTATCTGTGCCACATCATGCATTTGGAAGCAATGCAAAAAATAGTTCAATTACCTTATCAGGACAGCTAATGTATGAGAACCCACCATCACATTACATCTTTACAGTGCACTAAGTAGTTGCTCAAGTAATATTAAAGTCCTTGCAAACCTTATCATGAGTGGCCATTGGGCAGTCGGGTGCCCTTAACATCATGAGTTTCCACCAAGAAGTGACCCTTCACTCACATCCTTGCATACATTCAGCCAAAAAGAATCCTCCCATCTAATGTAGCATGTACAGTTCGTCATACCCACTATCAACTGCATGTTGAAACTCAGGTATTACTTTGAAAGCTTTTTGGGTAAACGCAAGATTTTGATTTCCATTATATGTGGTTCATTGATAGTTAAAAATGTATACATTTTAATTCATCTCAGCTTTGCGAGCTAGATCTCTAGGTACAGTGTATAAGCAAAAATGCTCCGCGCACTATCCAGAGCACACTACCCAGCACACACTACCCCATAGCCATTTTACCTCCAATACCTATTGCCCAGCTGCCAACTATTGACTTTCCTAAGTACCAACTGCTTAAGTTCCCACTGCTTATCCTCCACACTGCTTATTCACCCCCTCAATTGTCCACCACCACACAATACCCGCTATCCATCCCCTAAACTACTCATAAAAAGAGATGAACCAATCATATTGCACCATTTTATGAAGTTGACTTGAGCTGCCATCTTGAATTGTGTCCACCTTAAAATTTGGTGAAAGTAACATTTAAAACATTAGAAACCCATCAAAAGTATAATTTTGAATAAAATGATTATTCATAATCATGTTACCATTTTGGTGTTGTAAATCCCTGGAAAATGTTTTCTCACAGAAGCCTACTTCTATGTCACGAGCCTCAGGCTCAATTTGGAAGACTTGGCTGGAGCTTAATTTTTTTCTGTAACTGCCTTTGGTCCCTCATGATTGACTGCTCCTTGTGTCAATCATGCAAAGTCTTCATTTGCCTCAATACAGATTACGGTTCCTTCTGATCCCAATGAACATTCACAGAGCATTCCAGGACTGGTTGCTTGTAAGCCTCATTTCTTTCCAATCCAGTGATGGAAGGGGTACCAGAAATCTAAGAGGTACCTGAAATGTTCTTTTTTTTAAATCTGAAGACAATGTAAACTATGAACTGCAGTATTCAATTTCCAGTTAAAAAGAAAGAACTTACATTTAAAGAACACCTTTCATGACCTCAGGACGTCCCAATGCACTTTACAACCAATGAAGTACTTTTGAAATATAGTCAAGGTTGTAATGTAGGAAACACGGCAGCCAATTTGCGTACACCAAGCTCCCAGAAACAGCAGTTAAATAAATGACCAGATCATCTGTTTTACGTGTTGCTTGAGGGATACATGTTTTCCAGGACACCAGAGGAACTTCCCTACTATTCTTTGAATAGTGCCGTGGGATCGTTTATGTCCACCTGAGAGAGCAAACGGGCCCTTGATTTAACATCTCATCCATTTACTGTTTGCTTAACTGAAAATTAATCAGCTAATCTTAGTGTGCTCTGACAGATTCATTTACATAATTCAAGATCGACTGGATTAACTGATTGCTACATTTTAAATAAGACACCATATACTATTATTTCTGATGGATTTTAATATTGTTTTACAGATCCAGGAGAAAGGGTTTTAAATGCAGCCTTTTCGGGGGCACCAAAAGCAATGTTACAGATTTAAATGTTAAACTGTCTCTGAAATGTTGCACATAACCAGTATCCAACTTTGAAGAGAGTTGCTGGGTGACCATGCTTTTCTCTTCCTGTGCGTTTGAGTGGCTTGTAATTTGATACTGTGACAGTTGCAAATATTGAGATTGGCAGTCACATGACGCCGACTGGTCTATAGAATCTCCCATCTTTGATCAATATGCTGTTTTGTTCTCGATTACAATAATCACAAAGGGTATTATTCCTCGCTGGGGCTAGCAGTGGCTACATTTCAGATTCAATTTATTCAGTCAGATACAAGAGAAGTGCAGGATGCAGTTAAGATTGTTTTGTGTTTAACAGTGCAGAAAGCTTCTTGAGGGTGGCTACTATTGTTAGGCTTCTGTCACATATGTGCCTCTGTATTCAAAAAGGAAATTGGAATTTCAAGCAATCAATTAGGCTGGTGTCACAATCTGGAAATAGTTGGTCAGAATGCTTTATGAAGTCTATAAGTTTTGGTTTTGTTATTTTAAGTGAATATATTTAGTCTGTCTATGTAGGAATATTAGCTATTGTTGAAGTTTTTGCTGTATAATGTGGCGATTTTGCACGATGTACTCTACAGTTGCACTGCTCACAACCATTATGTTCTGTACATCTCAAAATGATAATAAAAATGGGCTAATACTTTAAGTATTACCCACTTTAATTTATTAAGCATTAAAATAACGACAGGAACAAAATTAGTTATAATTTATTTACTTGGAAGCATAAAGTTGGATAGCAACTTTTCTCATGTGCTATTTTTTGATGCAATATTTGAATTCATGCTAAATTATAACCTGAGGTTTACAATTGTGTTGTCTAGCAGCAATTTCAGTGCCAAAAACTCCTGATTTTGACGATGCTTCTTCGAGTTTCATATCTGATTTTATGATTAAGTTAAAAGACCCTTTTTCCTGGGTACAAGATTTTGAACAGAAATGTTTCTCAACTACAAGAAGTTATCAAAATGACTCGAATATAGAACGTTTAAGATTGGACAATGCTCCTATATCAGCACTCAGAAAAATTAATAACATTTTTAATTACTTGGTCTTTTTAATGTCAGGGGTTACCGGTTCATTTTAAATATTTTTTGTTGTGAGGTGTAAACAACAAAAATAATATTCCTAACCACTAAAATTAATGAATTTCTTATTTCAGCAAGTTGCAAATGAGAGAATTTTGTTACTTTTGGATTCTGTGAGGCTGAAATGTTATTTTGAGCAGTATATAATGAGATGTGTACTTGTGTATTCGTGGAATGAAGGCTGAAACATTGTACCGCCCACAACAGAGTTACTGAATAGAGGAAATCGCCTGATAGTTGTGGTGTGATTTTACCCATTCAGCTCCTCCCTTCTCCCACCTCCCCGTTGCAATCTGGCCATGAGCCCTCCAATCACGTCAACCCAAAGTTTGGCACACAATCTGCATTCTTCGTTAATCAGGACAATTCCGTCCAAGGCATTACTGCTACTGTTATTACACAGAATTAATTACGTTGGCAATTTCTATGTACCAAAATTAATAGTCTATATATTATTTCTGGATTACAGCTCAATTCTATAAACTAGCTACGTTTATTTGTCATGTGTCAGTATTCACAATGTTGCAATGTAATGGTATTGTTTTGTTTACATGTATTGAGTTTAAAATGAACAGTGCACGTTTTCTTTAGAAAATGTAAGAACCTTTTTGTTCTTCACAACATGCATGTGAAATAGATGCGGATTATAGTTGAGAACTAAATGTGGATTAAACACCAGCTTGACTGCACAGGAAGATACTCCAATGTCAGGACTCAGAAGAACGAATAAAAATGTTAATTACTTGGTCGTTATAATGGTCTGAGTGAGATCAGCTCTTTCTTGTTGCTGAAGTTGTGTGTTCCACTGTTCACTGTTAGGTTTTGTATCTCAAATCTTTCACCTGTTGGTCCAATTTATTCCTTTGCTGGTTTTACGTTGCCCGTTACATTTTCTAGTGTATCCAAGTTGTAATTCTGTTTTATGCTGTGTTTTCATATTTACAGTTCTAAAACATCTAGTCATGCCTTGACCATTTATTCCCACAGAAACAGCAACTTAGTGCAGAGATAAACCCAGCTGTGTATTGGTTTTCTCTTTGCAATCTTTTGTAGCAATGGTGGGAGCAGAAAAATGGATGTGAGTTGCTTAAGGCATTGCCTACATGATCGGGATAAGCATATCGCTTCCCAAGCCCCTCAGCCTCCTTCAAACCACCGCCACTGGAGGGGCAAGTAATATAAATGATGGAATTCTCAGTTTTGGTTATTATTAGCTGAAAAAGGACAAGCTGAACAGTGAGCGAGACAACCCCGTGTTCCTCTTATATACCTGGTATTAGATGGGAGAAGGCTGAGGAGATTTAATAGAGGTTTATAAAATTATGAAGAGTTTGTGATAGAGTCAATAAGGAAAGACTATTTCTGCTGGTTGGCAAGGGGATCATCAATTTAAAATACTGACTAAGAGGGAAGAGAGTTTAGGAGATTTTTTTTTTTACACAGAGGTTGTTGGAGCATGGTTGAGGCAAATAAAATTGAATAGGTATTTGAAGCAGAGGAAAATATGGGGGGTGGGATTTCTTTTGGATTGCACTAGCAAAGAGATAACATAGACACCATGGACTGAATGGCCTCCTTCGGTGCTGTAAACCTCTATGGTTCTAGAATGGGGGAATTCCAAATTCTGTGTTAGTACTAGGCTAAAATCCTTTTTGCAGCAGTACGATTAACATTTGGCCTGGTGGTTTGGGGAGACATATTGGCTACTGTTAAACATAGAAAAGGCAGCAGCATGGCACAGCATGTTGGAACACCAGCATACAGCACCATAGAATGATGGGCATAGGTTTAGTGCCCTATTCTGTTGAATTCCAACCATCGACCAATCAGGGAGAGCTATACCAGGTCACTATCATCTGCCTCAGTGCTGGCTAAATCAAGGCAGCGTTAGCAGAAGTAGGAGTTAGATGCTCATCTATCCACTTGGGTGCAGTTTGTGGACTGCTCAAGAATCCCAGAAATAAACATTAGGAAGTATATAGAGGGTTGGGTGGTGCAGTGGTTTAGACACAGGGCCTTTCACCAGTAGCACCAAATCCAACCCAGGCTAATGGGATGACAGTCTCATCTGCCTGTTGGATGTATGATTTCTATGTGAAATTTGTTTGGATAGTCTCAATCCTGTTCCGAGTAGACATGAACTAACCCTAATTCAAAAATATAATTCAGAGAGTACAGAACATGGCTTGTGTGGGAAAGGAAGTGTCACATTGTGCAGTAGTGGGTACTGTTCTGTATTTGGACCTGAGACATATCATTGGGTAGAGGGAGCTGCATTGAATTGTGCTATTCCTGTCCTAAGAATGCTTGATGCAGACATTGGATGCCTCAAATGGAAAACATTCAACTTCCCAGCACTGACATCCTGCACTTTGATAAGGAAAAAATTCAGACCAAGAAAAAAATAGGAATTTAACTTCTCAGGTTTAATTATCTGCCAATTAAACACCTTTGCGATGAACTGTATTATTTCATCATTATTAAGGCATTTTTGAAATTAGATTAAATGTTATTAGTTTTGCTGGTGGACTATTCTTATTTGCCTGAAGTTTGCAGTTGTATAAACTAACAAAATGGACCAGTGAATGTAATGAAGCAATTAGCATTACAGATAGTGTTTTTAGGACACAAGGAAATGTGGCTGAAATGTATTTAAAAGGAACATAAATACAGTATTAGTAAAATATATGTGCAGTTAAAAGCTAAACAGGTTATCTGGATAAAATTGAGTCTATGTCAAACTCTCTAAAGTTTTTTAAGTAATTTATTGGTCAAGGTCCATAGAAGAGACAGTAGCTATGTAGTGCTTTTGCTGTGCAATGTTTGCACATGAGAGAGCTAAAGATGTGGGAACAGATGTATAAAACGTTTGTTGATCACCAAATTGAAAGGATTAAAACATTGAAGAGGAGAGAAAGGGAACTCAAAGGGCCAGATAAATGTGAGTGGAATATTAATGGTGAGTGGATAATACTGGCCTCGTCAGGTGAATCACCACAGGTAAGTAAGGTGGATGAGTTAATACTGTACCTTGAGTACTGAGTCATTGGGGACCAATACATCCAGATATTTACTGGTCCCCAAGAAAAATAAAAAAATAGGGATACTATTTTAGGAAGCAGGAGCAGGAGATGTAACAAAACCAGAGAAGCTACTCAGTAAGTTACAATAATAAAGATAATAGCACTGGCCCATTATGCTGGAGACCAAATAATTGAGGAAGAGGTAGTCAAAAATCCAGAGAAGATAGTTAGGATAAGGGCATAGGAATACTGAAGTCATAGGGGATTTATTGCACACAAAAAATGGATAGTCATAAGGACAATGTCTACAGGATGGTGAGTTTACTTGGAGCTAGTTTGCCACACAGTGACAAGAGAAGAGCTACTAAAGGGAGCAAGAAGCTAGTAGTGATAGTCCATGTAGAAATCAGTGATTGAAGAAATATTGCTTTTATTTTGGTAAAGGAGATGAACTTACCAAGCAAACAGAGGATATAAATAAGTGGGTGGCATTCTTGTAAAAATATGTAACTGGGATTAAAAAAAAGGTTGGAATAGGAGGACAGTGCACAGAACAAAATGGATCCCAAATGAGCTGGATTGAAGAATGAATAATAGTAACAGACAAACATTTTTTCCAGGGAGGCACCATCCTGAGTTATGCTGGAATTGTGCCAGCTGCAGTACTGTGCCACTGACCCTGCTAAAGTTTCTGGGGTCACAGGAGGAACCTCAGGAAATGGGCCTTCAGCAGTTTTGGGTGGGGGGGGGGGGGCACCCTCCTTCCGAAAATGCTGGAAATGCTAGCCTGCATTAGGGGGCCCACTTTCAAACCTTTTAAAAAAAAAATTCTGCCCTGCTGAGAACATTTTCATGTATAAATTGACAGATATTGACAAACTCTTTGTATCTACGTGTGGTGGGGGTATTATTCAAATTTTTTTTTGGGGTGGGGGGGTGGTGCTATGGCTGCCAGTGTCCATGCTGTGCCAGTGATATCACTGTAGATTTCTATAGATAGGACAGCAGTGAACTTTCATCTCCAGGATCGATTAGAATACCAATTGTATTAAAGTAAAGTATGAATAATGGGACGTTTTATTACGTTAAAGGCACTGTTTAAATATAAGTTGTTGAATAAGAAATAACTTTCAAAGCAATGCATTGTCAATACTGGGCCTACTCTAGTATATATAGAAACAACATTAACTTTTTTTTTAGTATTGAACAAACTTCCAGCCATGGAAGTGAAAGTGCCTTTCACTTTTCTAACAGTGATTTTAGAAACACCATCTTTATGAGTTTTCATGCCATTTCTTCATTTGGGAAGTCTTTTTCATTACCAACAGTTTTGATCATTCACATGCTGTACAAGGCATGCTAAACAGGCCATGTAGCCCAGTATCATTGCACATTACTGCAGACAACATGTAAGGATTATGAGTTCATCTTTTGTCAATGTGCACTGACAAAAAGTAATAGATTAGTATGCATACTTTTGTCTTGGCAGCAAGGACGTTCCTAAAGCTGCCTCATTCAGGGTTAATAGCTGCTGGAGATTCCACCACCCCATACACAGCTAGCCTAGGACCTTGGCATGAAATGGTCACTTATAATTCATCACCTCTGTAGCTTCCAGCACCAAAGATACAGCACCATTGTAAAAAAAACCTCTGCGCACTTCGGCAGCTTGTCTGCAGTTCTGCTTGGGACCACATAGTGTGAACAAGTTCTTTGCTGGGAATTCTTGACAATCTTTAACAGTCATTCAGACAAGTTGAACAGCACATTCACAGCGGGGCCATGATGTCATACCACCCATACATCGCTTGAAAGGATGAAAATAAAATAGAGAAAAAAAGTTACACTTCACATTGTATCATGAGGCCTGAACACGTGAGAATATTGTTAAATAGAAGACGGATAAACAAATGCACCTTTTAATGGATGACAACTCTCAGGGCTCGACATGGAAGTAAAAAGAAATAGTGGCACTAAATAAAAACAGCAGCCTGTGTGCATAGCTTATAGACTCCAAATTAAATGTGCTGGAAGGCTCCACAATTGACATATAAAGGGTAAATATTTGACACTGTGCTAGTGGCACAGAGCTTCACTGGTGGTGGGCGGTCAGAAAATTGGGTCACGGACCCTGTTTACACAAATTTGCAAGACGGATTAGTGGGCTGAGCAAGAAATCTGCACAACAGAAATGTGCAAGCCTCATTTAAGTTGAAAATTTCTGTAAATAAAGTCCCACGTAATTTCATGACTTTAGCTGAGGCTCTACCCACAGCATGCACCTTGCCCATAAAAACTTGCGCTTGACAGGGAAATAGGCCTGGTTTGCTTTGCAGTGTTTCTTGAAGCAAGGCTGCTGTTGTTTCAGTTACTGTTGAAGTCTAGTTTTTATTTGGCCAGTGAGCATTTGCTTACTCGTGCATTGAACATCTTGCACTTTTATTTCCATCTATATTTCTGCCTTTTGGCTGAAGCCTTCCGTTTGCTCAGCCACACTTTCCGACGGTCTTCCCGATTATTGCTGCACTACAAGTTGCACCCAAGTTCTCTGCAAGAAGAGTAGGCATGTATACAAAGATTGGTACACTTACATTGGCACTTTTGATATCAGCAAACAACTTCTTTTGTTCCCAGGTACAACAGACCTGGGAGACTATTCACTCGAGCTACTACCTCCATCCACGCAGGTTGAACCTGTTTTAACAGGTGAATGGCCTTCAGCTCCAAAGAGGGTCACCGTCCTTTGTTGCACCTCTTACAGTGGGACCTTCAAGGAAGTGGGGCAAAATACCGGTGTCTTCCCCATTTCCTTCATTGCACACATTTTGACTAGGAAACTATGCTCAAATTCCACCTAACTGCAATACTCCTTCATAGTACTGAACTCTTTGGGCTGGATTTTCATTGACCCGTGGAGGTGGGTTTGGAGGCGTGTGGGGGGGTTAAAATTGCGAAAACTGGCGGGCGGGCACAAGCCCGCCTCCACGCAATTTTCATTAAATTGTGTCTGCTGGTCCCGCCTCCGTCCCACCTCTAAGAGGCGGGATAGGCTGTTAAGGCCCTTAACAAGCACTAAATTGCCTCTATAATGCCATTTTGAAAGGCCTTTGTGATTTTAACCCTTTTTCTACGTGAAGCACGCCTGTTCTGAACCACGAATGTGAAACCTGGCGGGAGCACATTTGGATAGCTGACTATGGCTGGCTGGCTGGGAGTGGTGGAGAGACATATCTGGGAGCAGACTTAGGGCTGCTGCTGCTCATTTTGTATCCAGGTCCTCTCACAGCAAAGGCCAGGTAGTCTTTGCAGACCTTCAATGCAGCAGCAATGATGACATCATCAGAGGCGACTTTCAGACTGAAAACACTAATTGGTTCATGGGTTGCCACATGCTGGAACTCAATTGCCCAATTAGGTGAAAATCACATCAATCTCCCACATCCAATTACAGTCGGGTGGATGACACGACCCCAACCTGCCCCAGTATCAAAATCCAGCCCTTTATCTCTCTCAATATAAGTTTCAGAATTCTGGAATATCCAAACATTAATCTCCAGTGTAAGGCAATACAGGCATTATTACCCAATGGTCCAAGAGACAGGTCAGTTGATATGATTTATATTAAATACAAAATAGGAAAAGAAATTTGTTTCTCCCCCACTGGTTCTCTCCTGAGAAGGCACAGAAGTAGAAATGTCATCTATCCAAGGAATGTTCAAATCAAAACTTGCCCTCCCTGAGAAAAACGAAAGCATTGTCCAACCAGTTTGTTTCTATTTTCAGGTAGCGTGCGACAGTGCCTGCTGCTTTGCACCTCTGTTAGGTTGACAAATGAATGCCAGTAGGCAGCAATCCCAGCCACGTGGCATTATTGGGTAACAGCACAAAATAGAAATCATCCCCTCCATCCCATTTCCAGTGAAATTTTAACTACAAACGATTACATCATTTAAATAACACTTGGAAATAATTTAAATTCATGTGAAAGCTATACAAATTAAGTCCTAAACCCTGAAAGCAAAATAGCTTCCTAACTATTTTCAGAACCCTGAAATTATATTGCTGCCCATTTTATTATATATATGCAGATGTCTTGTGGCTTTGCTTACAGCAAAGGATAGGCTTTTTGTTTTAATAATAGGTGTTTATGCCATGTAGGGGATAACATCAAGATCAATGATTTACAGTGACTGAATAAGTCAAATTCTATTTTAATTAAATGGTATTGAGATTTACTGGTGCTTTAGGGACTGCACTCCATGATTCTGTGAAAACCACTGGGCGGGCTTAACAAGGTCAATCAAGGGAAAATAGCGTGGGTTGTCCACAAGTCGATGGAGGCGGGACTAAACCCGACAAGCAGCAGTCCCGCCTCCAACTCGCCCCCATTGACAAAATCACCCCCATGGTGTCTGTTAGTAGTGAGAGTAGGGGTGGCATGGGCCTAACACCTATGCATGGCAACACTAGCTTTGTAAAGTGTAAACATTGAATTTGGTGTTTTGTGTTTGGTTCCTGGATCTATAAACGGTCTGTCTCTCTGCTTTCTGTCTGGCTGTTTTTTCCCCTTTGTTGTTAGTTCTATCAATAAAATCTATCACCAGTGTATTTCTTCTTTGAGACTTGGGGGGGAAAATTGGCTTGTGACCCCTTTGGGGTGATAACTTCGCCGTAGCGCCCCAAAAAAGTTAGCTCCCTCATGCCCAAAATTCAATGGTAGCACCCCAAGGAGGAGGCGGGGCACTACTGGAAGCACTACCCCTCCCTCTTGGGGCGCTCCCGTTGAATATCACGGCGCTACATGCAGCAGCGTGTCGGCACATAGCGCCGCGATACTGCAGGCCTCCCTCCCTTGATTAAAGGGGAGGGGCCTAGCACAGCATGAACTGGGGCCCTGCTGGCCCACCAGGGAGTGGGGTGCCAGCAAGAGAGCCGGGCACTCGAGTGCCAGGCTGACGGATCGCGGCAGGAGGCCAGAGGGGGCAGGTGGCCCCCCAAAAATGGCTGCCCGGCACCTGCCTTTGAATTATCGCCGCCCTGTCTGCAAAAACGCCCCCCCGACACTGTCGGACATAGTGTCCGGCGGTAGGTCAGGGGGCGCCAGCCAGGTTGGTGGCCGGGCACTGCGCACGGCGATGACATCACTGGAGGCGCAGCACAGCGGGGCGCTACCAGTTACCGCTGCTGCTAACCTCCCGCTGAATTTTGTGGAAGGCGTTAGCGGCGCTGCGCCCGGGCGCTAGCTGCTTTGCGCCCCCAAAGCAACCGAATTTTTCCCCCTTAAAATTTAAGTTTCAATTCATTTAACCATAATTCATGCACATTAGGCACCACATGTTCAAGAACCTGCAATCAGGGAAGCTTTAAAATTATGATTTACACTTATGCCATAAAAATGCATTGAAAGACTGGAAATATGGAGGTCTGAGGATAAATTAAAAAAACAAAAAATTGCAGTAAGACCAGAAAAATGATTTCCTGCTGCATCTGAAAATCTAGTTGCAATGTTGAGATTCCCCCCCCACCCCCAAAAAACAAGCACAATTCGAGGATACTCGCTTTTAAGAGCCTGAGGCGTGGCCAGTGCTGTGGGTGGAGATTCGTTGGGATGGAAGGCTTGATGGACAGACGTAAAAGATTGAGCAGATATGGGTATATTGTAGTTACACGTCTAACTCACTTACCCCCAACATCTTTTAAGCCCTGTAAGTTGTTTGTGGGTGTATCTGAGCGCAAATGCGGAGGAAACTCCAGGCCAACATTTCCAAATCCTTTGTGAAAAAAAAGATAAAATATCCCAAACCATGACATGCATGTAGATCAAGTAGTAAAGTATGGTCATATCCTGCAACCTCAGTGGGCTTCTCAATTGAATTACAGAAAATTGCCAAGTGCAACTTTTAGTTCCTAAGGTTTAAATAATATATTGTTCTACTCCGAATGAGAAGGAAACTCTGGGGGAGTTCGTCCCCATTTTATATTGGAGATGGAGCTAGCTGACCCAAGAAAATCATGTTGGCGCTGCAGAGGTTTCAACCCAGTAATATACTTTCTGGAAGGTCATCAACCTGAAACATTAACTGTTTCTCTCTCCACAGGTGCTGCCTGATCTGCTGAGTATTTCCAGCATTTTCTGTTTTTATATACTTTCTAGAATTGCCAGCTCCAAAAGGCTCCTCAAGTTGAGTTGGACATGCTGCACTCCCTTTCCCCTAATTTCTGTTATTATAAAGTGGCATTTTATGCATAAGTTTAAAAAAAATGGTAATGATAGAGATATTGAGTATGTTTATTGTAATATAAAAAAAATTCCTGCTCTGCCAAATTCCTTATTCTGTTAGAGCAGTCAGATTTTTCTCAACATATTTTCTTCCTTCATAAAGATGATGTGGGTATGTCTTAAAATAAGTACTACCCAAGACTTCCCTTCCCCTTTAACAAATAGCCTTTATTTTAACCATGCGTTGTGGTGAGTGGAGTAAGATGACATGTCACAGGTAAAGGGTCAATGATATTAAAAGGCAGCTTTTTTGGGAAGTGAGCTCCTGGCATCAAACAATGGGAATGAAGTTCGAGTTGTTTCTAACAAGCATTTGAATATCACATCTAAAAATAAAAGTAATAATAGAATAGGGAATACAACAAAGCAGAAGCTCATGCTTCTCACACCCTTTTTGGAGGTCAAGGTACACATGGCTTTCAAATCATCTTGGGACATCCTTTCCTTAAAAAATGTCAAGGTGATTGGTCAAAGCTAGTTTTTTCCCCCTGAATCTTTGTGAATAATTCTGCAAAAAATAAAAATCATGCACAGAGCCATGTCCAGTATAAGAACTCTCCATATGTACCAGAAATACCAGTTACTGTTCAACTTGATTGGGTGGATTTCTTTTAACATATTAAATTACATGACAGGGTGCAATTAGAGACAATTTAAACTGGGAAAGTATCGAATTAATTTTGACCCAAGAGCCCCCGCCCCACCATTATTTAATGAGAAACTTGTGACGGATCAAGGATTATTAGCATAGAGCACTAGGTTGAAAAGACTTAAGTCAATCAAGCAGTAATGATTCGATTAGATTAGGTGAAAGGCCAAGGCTGTTTGGAAACTGTGGCAAAGAAATGAGGAATCGGGAAGTGGTGATTAGGTGATAAGAAAAACATAGAAACATAGAATCTAGGAGCAGGAGTAGGCCATTCGGCCCGTCGAGCCTGCTCCGCCATTCAATACGATCATGGCTGATCATCCAAATCCAGTACCCTGTCCCTGCTTTAATCCCCACAGTACACATATCCCACCCTAGCCCCGTAACCCCACGTATTTAAGTCCCCCTAACATATCCCATCCTATCACCATAACCCCACATATTTAATCCCCCCCCCCTAACACTAAGGGTCAATTTATCATAGCCAAATCAACCTAACCCGCACATTTTTGGACTGTGGGAGGAAACCGGAGCACCCGGAGGAAACCCACGCAGACACGGGGAGAATGTGCAAACTCCACACAGACAGTCACCCGAGGTCAGATTCGAACCCGGGTCTCTGGCGCTGTGAGGCACCAGTGCTAACCACTATGCCACCGTGATGCCAAACTTGGGTTTTAAAAAGACTGAGAATCAAGGGGATCCACTGTTTTGATATAGTAGGAAACTGTGATGAGTCTTGATTTAAATACAGTAAGGATTTATGATACATTTGCAACTTAGGAGAAAGAGATAAAAATTCAAAGAAGCACTGACCACAGCAGTGTAAATAAAGTAGACACACACAAAAGATTCCGAGGGTGTGAGAATGAGAGAGAAAATGAAATACCACCAGTACATGTTCAACAAGGTAAGATTTAAACTGATTCCAGATATACATGTATATTAGAACCAATTCAGATAGACCTACCTGACATACAATGAATCTTACATTTGGGATTGTTTTTAAATTCAAACATCCTTCTTACTAAAAGCAGCCCATTCAAATTATGGTTTGCAACAATCACGTAACACAGTAGTATACAATGAAATAAAATTTAATGAATTATTGGAAATGTGGAATGTGGTAGAACTTTTAGGTGCAAGACATTTTTAATGGATAGGTTCCACTTACTACACAATGATCCTGTAAAACTGCATTAGAAATATTACTTGAAATGCAGTGCAAGTTACAAGACCTCATCAAAGCACTAAAGATTTGTCGATATACGTCATCTCGACGGGAGAGGACAACTTCTTTCATGCAATTAAAACAGTAAGTCAAAACTATATATAATATATACACATAATCAATCATGGGTCTTTATTTCATCATGCCATATTGAATATGAGTAGCCAACTTCATATACTGTACTATGATGTTCTGAATGGTATGACAACTCATTAATATAGCTACTTCATAGCAGCCTTGCACAGCAGAGGTACTTTTTGCTTTGTTTTTCAAAGGCTACTCATAAAACTTTGTTTTCTGGCCTGGTGATACCTTCAGTAGACTAAGACTTGATTATAGGTTACCTAAATTTGTAATGCGTCACTGCCCTTGCAAGTCTGCATTTTGAGAACAGTATATTCATATTACATAAGCAGTGTAAATAAGTTACTGAGCTAGTACAAAATCATTCTTATTTACAATTGTTTTACAATGAGAACATGTCATGGTATTTATGTGAAGCAGCATGTAACATTTTGTAGATTCTGTGGAGATTGAGTGTCAAGATATGCCATGGTAAAGTACAAAAGAAATCAGTATTCAGATACATCAATACAATTATTTCAAGTAACTGCACAAGTTTACTCAGAAATACTGGTTTTCTTTTGGAATGGTTTCTACTAAAGTGCTGAAATACAGGAAGGCAAATTCTTAGAAAAGTTATTTATTTTGTACAGTATTTAAAACCATGTGGGTTGCACAATTAAAATAGTTTCAGTATAAAAAAAAAATCAATGATGTAATGTTTTCACCTACAAAACTAATAGACATGTAAAGTTGGAGTGTGTTGGATCAGTTTCTTGACATCCTGTATAAATACCAAATCTTGTCATGTACACATGTCTATCAATCCGCTGGGTTTTCTGGCTTCACAATCTGATAAGTTATCAAGTATTCTGGGTAAGCCTGGCAGGAGCAAAAAACAACAAAAACAAAGCTGAAATCAATTTTAAAGGTGCGTTCAAGAAGTTTTAATTTCATAATTAAAACAGTCCCAAGTGTTTATCTCAACATTTTGAAACTCTTATTAAATAGGTACCACAAGATCAAACACATGCAGGAACAAAACCAAGGGATCCAGAAATCCTAAATACACGCAAACACGATTTAAAAAGCCTGCCATGAGTGGGGAAAGCAAGTTTACGAATTTATAATTAAAACAAAAGCCTGTACTGTAAAGAAAAATGTACTTTTTGATACAATATACCTTCAGTAAGACAATAGATAAGCATAAATCTGGGAAAGAAAATCAAACACATCTTAATTTTACTGAACTCACGATTATATAGGCTCAGTTTCCCTAAGGGTGCATTTAGTGTCGCTGTGTGGCAGTTTTGGCTTCATAGACAAATACTTGTATTGATAACACGTCAAAGTCTGAAGTGACAGTGAAGCAAAATGGAGTAAGACTCTCTCTTTTAGGATCGGAGCTACATAGTTGTAATGTTCTGCATTAAGAATTGTTTTAAATTTGCTTTTCAATTCTGCTTGCTTCATAAATGATTCACGTGTTTGAATCAAGCTTAGTTTCCTTTCCCCGCCCCACTCCCAAATGAAATATATAATTAAAATAAAGCTAGCTGTGAAAATAATTTCTATGGTATTAGCCAGAGAAGTACACTTCACAAAAATACAAAATATATTTCTTAAACACACCTGTTCACCTCTGTAAATGACATACTCTGCCAATGCTAATCCATTCACGCTGGGCCGGCCAGTAACAGAATGATGACCAGGGGGGGCATGAGCCATTTTCATTGCACTGAACTGCAAAAATGATTTGCCTAGTGTAACACGGCAGAACACCATTTGCCTGTTAAATACAAGGGGATGGGAGAAGAATGAAACACAAAATCACCAATTATAAGTAGCCATAAGTAGATACAATACTCAGAACTCATTTCTGTGGACTTTTGAGTGCATTTAATGCACAAAGTATGAAATTCACTAGAGCTGTCTATTTTACTATCACTTGTGCAATCAAGTTAAAACAGTAGATAATTTGGTTAGAGGACCAGAGTCATAGATCATGCTTCATAGTCATGACTTTTAATGGACAAGAGTTATTCACCTAATGAGATAACACTTCAGAAAGTTTGACTTTGGAAAAAATGTGTTGCAAAGTATCCCCAGCCAAGTTATTTACCATTCCCTATTGAGAAGTTAAGTGGGCAACATGCTTTTCTTGTCCCCTTGATCAAAAAGTTGACACATGAAGGGAATCATGAACCATCGCAACCCATCGCAACACTTTGTGGCATGGTGTCTTTGTATGCAAACACTTTATGCCACTGATTTGTCAGCATTTACCTTACACTTACAGAAGTGCTTGAAATGATACTAGTTACAAATCAAGTCTTGTTTCAATATGATCTATACTTAAAGGGCAAAAATGTTCAAATCACTAATGGAATCAGGATACCAAAATAAAACAGCACTTTAAAACTCTGAATAAACCAGCACATCTCCCAACTCCACTCCCCCCAGTAACTGATAAAACATTTAGTACACTCAAGCTTTGTGTAACACAAACTAAACACAAATTCACACAAAAGAGAGCTCCTGCTATTTAAAGGAAAATGGGCAAACACAGATAATGGATCTTACCTATGACAAATGTAACAGGACCTATCTTTATGTATTGGACAGCCGGTGCCACCACCGATTCCATAAACATACTGGTTACTTTTGGACGAATTTTCAGCAAAATATATGCCAGCTCCAAACATTCCTCCAATGTAAGCGTGCCTTTCATCAAAACCCTTGTGAATTATGGCATTTACAAACGGGGAACCTAGGAAGAGGAAAAAAGTTACATTTACAATACAGACCAGAAACTAATATTGTAAACTCCCCACTAATGAGACAATTATACTATGCACCTTTTCCTCATGGCCATCTTTGAAAGCCATATGAAATCTGTGGTACAGTAATCATATGCAGATTCTTTAACAGAAAAAGAACCAGAAGCAATGCATTCTGTATCAGCAGCTGTAGTAACTCAAGTGTTATACTGTAAGGTATTATATATGGATAGTGACAAAAGTACAAAAATTTAACTTATGGCAAAAAAAAAATATTTATTGCAAGTTATACCACATTACCAAAATTACTGTTAGTGCACTGAACTATACTAGTCAGGAATTAACTATGGGTAACTAAAAGTCTGCTGGTTTGCACAATATTTTGCTGGTTTCACCTTGTAGGCTATTTTAACTATATGGTGGGCCAGGCAATGAGAAGGGAGAAGCGCTATTCTTCTTAAATCATCCGTGAGGCATTAAAACAGATGAACTGGTAGAGGAAAGGCAAGCACAAGTGTTTACTGAGCAAAAAAAGAATGAGGGCAGAAAAGGTTAATGGCCTGGTGCTGAAGTCAAGGACATAAGGAAGACATTTTGAGACTGGTCCCCCTGCCACCTCAGAAGTGTCTCGTGTACGAGGCAGGGAAGGAGGTCACAGAAGGCATGCATCACCAGTCACCCACTGTAGTCCTTGATGTGGCTGACTCGTATGCAAGGTCCAAGGAGGTCTAGGGTTACCAGAATCCCAGAAAGCTGTCCGAATCCAAGCAGCCAGTCAGCACACCTAATCTTTCCACAACAAAATTTCCTAGAAGTGGTAGGTTAGACATCAATGTCTGAAACTAAAAAAAAACATACATTTATGGAACGCTTTACACGACCATATGACGTTCCAAAGCGCTTTGCAGACAAATAAGTACTTTTGAAGTGTAGTCATTGTTGTAATATAGGAAACATGGCAGCCAATTTGCACACAGCAAGTTCCACAAACAGCAATGAAATAAATGACCAATTCATCTGTTTAAGTATTAGTTGAGGAATAAATATTGGCCAGGATACTGGAAGAACTCCCCTGCACTTCTTTGAATAGTACCATGGGATATTTTATGTCCACCGGAGGAGGCAGACAGGGCCTCAATTTAACATCTCATCGAAAAGACAGCACCCCAACAGTTTAGCACTTCTTCAGGACTGCAATGAAGTGCCAGCTTAGATTATGGCCCTGAATTTGAGGTCGGTATGACGGTGTACTCTCAGAATATGCCGTCATACCGCCTTTGAAACTGACGCAACTTTGGGATTTGGCGCATGCGGAAATCCCGAAGTTACGGTCCGTCAATGACTGCTCCGAAACTGGCTGCGGTGCCGCCCGCCCCCCCATCCTCCACCAGAGCCGTCAATCAGTAAAATCTCATAAATCACTAAAACTGACGAAAATTTCGGCTCTTCCGCAGTAATTACGCTGTTAAATTCCCCACTAAAAGTTAGACCCAAAGGGATTAGGTGTAACTGGGGTTTTAACATCGTATTGACTGCTAAACAAATGTTAAAGGGCCTGGAAAACTAATTTAAATTTTGTGCAGTGTGAAATTTGTCCAATTTTATTAAAATTAAGAAACTTCTCAAAAAAAAAGTAAACTTTTTTTCAAGTTTGTGCATCTTTATTTCAGGTTTGCTTTCCACCCCCCCCCCCCCCCCACCCAATGTAGGAACCCCAACTCTTTCTTTTGCTCTCTCTAACTATTTAAAAAAGTTAGAATTTTAAGGGCTTACCCACTTCCTTGTTCGTTGTCTGAGAATTCTGCCTTTTGATCGACTGCTTAGACAGCCTGTTGACGTCAAAGCACTTCGCACAAGGGGATCCCCATTAAGTTCCGTTGAAATGAATTCAAGATTAGAAAACCCGAAGTTCTCGACAGAGGTATTGAGAGATCCCTGTGCGGAGCGTACTTCGGGGTCAGCAGCGAATGCCTTTGCTTTGCTGCTGGTCACAAATTCTGAGCCTATGTGTTCAAGTTTCTGGAGTGGGGAGTGAACCCACGACCTTCTGACACAGACAAGAGTGCTACCACTGAGTAAAGGGAGCATCAAGGAGCAACATAGTGTCAACTCAAGCTACCATCATTCACATACCTCATAACGAAATAAATACACTACACAGGATTCAGTTCTAATCTGGAACGCCATGGAGAGGGGGCTCAATGAATGTCAAGCAAAAATCAGAGAAAGAGTGGCAAAGAATTGAAGTGAGCATTTTCTTAAACTTATTATACTATGGACCATCAGCTGTAGAGGGCCCCATGGCTTCTGCTGAATGTGAGTTGGTGCAGATTGCGATTCAGTGGGTGCTACAGGTGATCAGCTATCATTTTCTATATTCAATTCTCTGTCAAATCTGCAATACTTGTGCATCAAACGTGAAAAAGTTTCTACAGTAAGTTTCCATTTGTAGTGGGTCCAGAACCCTTTTTTCTGGGAGACCACTTTTCAGATTTTGAAGTACTGATGACAAGGTATTTACAAATCACTTGGAAAATCAAAGTGCTGCAAGAAATCATATAACATGGAAAAACTATTAAACCATAAGTTGCTGTGAAGGCCACGTGGTAGTATGTGTAATTTCTAAACCTAGTTTTTGGCATCAAACAACACAGGCTTTGGGTTGTAGCAAGCAGCAACACTGATTCAACACATGCATCAACTGAAGAATGCGACTTAGGGAATAGAGAACTCGCTTAAGTTTGAGTATAGATACCAATTTCTAAAGAGAAGTGGAAAAAAAACTTTAAAAATTACAAGAACGTGCAAATAGGATATGTTTACTGACACAATTTGCATCTTTTTGAACCATTTCTTTCTCTCTCCACAGATGCTGCCTGACCTGAGTATTTCCAGCATTTTTTGTTTTTATTTCAGATTTCTAGCATCTGCAGTATTTTGTTTTTGTAATACCAAAAATTTGTTTCATTGTGCAGATTGACAGTAGAATTGCTTTAATGTAGAAAAGTGAGATATGAATTCAGACCAAGACATGGGTTAATGGAGGTTGCATGACACATAACTGCAGAGTAAAAACTATAGTGAAATGGTGTCTCATAAATTTCCATATGTAAATGACGACCTATTGATTTTCATGTGAAGAACTAGAAAGAGACAATAATGTGTCTGGGGAGGCAGAAATCATTTTTCAGAGGAAAACTACAGGGAGAAAGGAGGAGAACATAAAAATTCTCTTTCCAAGTTAAACATACTTCATGGGCTTCCAGTACTTGTTGCTTACCATGAAACAGCATTCTTTCATTTGAATGGTTGTGATTTTCTTCAGACACTTCTTTCCTTCGGTGTGTATATCTCTCCCAGAGTCTTTTATTACATACCCTTTGAATCTGAAATCATTTTCTGGTGAGTTATTGATTCCAATTTAATAGTGAAAACTAAAAGCAGAAAAAACTACAACTAGTAATGCAGTACCTTCAAAAAATTGTATTTATTAAAGACTCCTCCAGCATGGCCACCATCTCTGTGCTCTCTCACTGTACTCTGCATCTGTAAAATGTTCATAATGATTAAAAGTATAACCAGAGAAGGCATTGTAAATAAAGTGTACTGCATATATTAAGTGTCACATAAAAAATGCATGATCACCTCTTCCTCTACAGATTGGAACTCCTTATCTTCTGGTAACAAATCAATCAGAATTGTACCACTGCTGGAAGTGTTTAAAGTTAGATATGGGTTGATGCCTATATTTTAAAGAAAAGGAATCAATTATTGATGTTTGGTGTGCTTGCCCGTTGCCTCCAAATTGCATTCCTTTTAACATTACAGTCTACTCTTAATTCAATGTTACTTAACTCAAATTATCTTAATTACTTTTTTGCACCAAATTCCCAGTGATGCATTATTTACGATGTTTAATTCAAATTATTGGATAACTCCAATTTCTTTGCATAAAAATTCACTGAATTATCATTGTTAGGCAGACTGTATCTATAGATTTTGTTCCAACCTTTTTAATAGAATAGATAGCTTGACCAGCGATGTGTATATTACATATCAGAAGACAACAGGTAATGCAAGGTGGGGGGGGGGGGGGGGGGGGGAGGGAGATGCGTAGAGGAGTTAACATTTAGCATCAAGTGTTTAGAATTCTCTGCGCACATTTCACCTTTGCCCGATTTTTAAAATATAGATCAATGGCAAAAAAGCAGCAAAACAGCAACAGCTACACATTGAACAGAACTAGTAAACATTGAGAGATGGAGGTAAAGACTACGTTTTTAGTTTGTTTGCACATAAACACAATTTTTTTTGGTAAATGCATCAATCCACAAACAATTGTCTGCTCTCGCTATTAAAAATAAAAGTATTTAATTATAAGACCGTTGGGGAAAATTAACAGTTCAAAGTCATGTTCACTGGGGAGTTACAAGCATTTATGCATATGCTAGTTTTTTTTACATATATTATGAGAACCTCAACTGGTTTGAGTTCCATTAATGACTAAAGTACCAATAACAGTATTTCTGTAATAAAATATACTGGTCTATAAACAAACATTTTACCTTGCTGTCCAGCTATTAGTCGCTCAACCCCTTTGATGATTTTATGTCGATGGCCGTAAGCATTTATTCCAATTTCTTTTAGCTCTTTATGTCCCATTTCAACCAATACATCTAATGTGATCTGCAAAAGATTGAGAATCACAAACACTTATCAGCAAGTAGTGTTAAAAGCTAAAGCTATCAATATGGTAGCAGTTTAAGACTGAGCACAATCATAAATCAACCAATTGCAAGAAAGAATATCAAACTGATTAGAATGCATAATGGTCAGTTAGAAGGCAGAAATTAAACAACATACTTTTGGCAGTGGGACCTGGGTTCAAATCTAACACTGCAAATGAAATGAAGGTTTCATCTCTGATGGCTGATAAAGTATAAAAATTAAAATTATCTGCAGTTGCACGTCAGTTGCCATTGAAAGTGTAAAATAAACAGGCTCTTTGAGGTTAACACAATCCACACCAACTCAGCAATCTTACTCAGGCGTAGCATACAACAAACATGG
Source organism: Squalus acanthias (assembly GCA_030390025.1). Lineage (NCBI taxonomy): Eukaryota > Metazoa > Chordata > Chondrichthyes > Squaliformes > Squalidae > Squalus > Squalus acanthias. The sequence goes on from CM059438.1 coordinate 37,148,650, forward strand.
TAGAAAATGAAAATGCCATGTTGTTGGAGTGAGGTTGAGATACAGGCATGTTGACCAGGTAACTGCAAGCAGGATCTGTATTTCATTGGGCTTGTGCCATATCTGACCCACTTACTATGTATAATAAAGTACACCACCTCCAACCTTGAACAGAAAAAAGTATCATAAAAGAGAAAAAAATGGATACAAGGAGAATGAGAAAATGCACAATGCTATAAATCTACCTGTTCTCTTTCAAAAATGTCACATAGATGTTCCAGGCCCAAATTCCTCAAAAACTGATTAATAGTCATATCTATTCCTGGAACTGTAACAGAGGAAAAAAAATTACACAATGATAAATGTCAAAGTAATTACTGAAACAGGACCGTCACAAATATTTACATCATACCCTCGATGTAGAAAGTTGTTAGGAATATGCATGCAATGCTTAATGTTGACAGCTCTGGAAAGTTAGTTTGTATTAGGAGCATCCAACTTTTCCTACCATTTACATTAGAAAATATTTACCCATTTTCAATGTTCATGATTTATAACACCTCCGTAACAATACAAAAATATGCAATTTAAAAATTAAATTTCTAGCTTCTTTGAAGAAGGAGAAACGTTTGGGTGAGAGAATGGTGACCTTTTAATACCATGAATTAAAACAGTTATTTAAAAAGAAAATTGAAGTTGTATGCCCCAGCGATATCCATTTTATTCAAATCAGTCATTTTCCTTTCAATAGAGGCCCATCATTTTGGATTTCAACTCACACCTGCAGCCATTCCAAATACATTTTCCTGGGAGAAATGTTAATTTATTTTTCAATATGGGTGAGTGTGTACTCTGTAATGCAAATACCTATTTCAGACTTTAATTTTTCTTTAAAAAAAATCAATACCCGTTAACAGAAATCTTTGACTATAAAAGGAATTAAAAATCTGCGTGTGGGGAAAAAAAAAAATCACTTAAAATTTACATGCTTCCATACATTTTGGCATACTATAATTAACGTGAAAATATGTCATGATGACATATGAAACCTAGATAATGGGAGCGTTAAATTCTCAAACAAGAAATCAAAGCAGTTCTTGCACTTTAAAAAGGTTGGTATCATGGTATTCAAAACAGACCTGGGATATTGTCTGCTACAAATGGCAGCATTAAGTAGCTTTTAAAATTCAAACTTGACCCAGCTCCACAGAGGAAATGACCAACGTGTCACATAATGCTCCACTTCTCTCGACCCCTTCACGGTCTCCAAATTTCCAGACTGCTTGTCCGACATCCAGTACTGGATGAGCAGAAATTTTCTCCAATTAAATATTGGGAAGGCCAAAGCCATTGTTTTCAGACCCCGCCACAAACTCCGTTCCCATGACTCCATCCCTCTCCCTAACATCTGTCTGAAATAAACTGTTCGCAACCTTGGTGTTATATTTGACCCTGAAATAAGCTTCTGACCACAAATCCGCAGCATAACTAAGACCGCCTATTTCCACCTCCGTAACATTGCCTGTCTCCGCCGCTGCTGAAACCCTCATCCATGCTTTTGTTACTTCTAGACTTGACTATCTCAATGCACTCCTGGCTGGCCTCCCATGTTCTACCCTACGTAAACTTGAGGTCATCCAAAACTCAGCTGCCCGTGTCCTAACTTGCACCAAGTTCCGTTCACCCATCACCCCTGTGCTCGCTGACCTACATTGGTTCCCGGTTAAGCAATGCCTCGATTTCAAAATTCTTATCCTTGTTTTCAAATCCCTCCATGGCCTCGCCCCTCCCTATCTCTAATCTCCTCCAGCACCCCCCACCCCCCCAATCTCCTCCCTCTCCTGAGATATCTGCGCTCCTCTAATTCTGCCCTCTTGAGCATCCCTGATTATAGTCACTCAACCATTGGTGGCCTTGCCTTCTGTTGCCTAGGCCCTAAGCTCTGTAATTCCCTGCCTAAAACTCCTTTAAGACGCTCCTTAAAACCTACCTGCTTGACCAAGCTTTTGGTCATCTGCCCTAATTTCTCCTTATGTGGCTCGGAGTCAAATTTTTTTTTGTCTTAATACTCCTGTGAAGCACCATAGGACGTTTTACTATGTTAAAGGCACTATATAAATACAAGTTGTTGTTGTCCATTACTTAAAATGAAGTTCACTGACATTAAAACTCCTTTACCTTCTTTTTTCTCTAAACTAGCGATTCCCTCTGCACCACACAAGCTGCCGCTGGAAGCCAGTTCAGAGAAACTAGTTGTAAGATTGTCTAGACTACTTGCACCAGACAGATTTGCTGGAGTTGATGGAACAGAGGGCAATGAAGGGGCTGCAGATCCTGCTGTTGGGGACGCATTGATGACAACAGCTTGAGGCTTGTAACAAGATGGCAATGCAGAAGGAGGCATTGCAGCAATCAGCAAGGCTCGGACATCATCTGCCTGTGTACAGATGGTTTTAAAAGAAATGCATTATTTCAAACTATTATTCAATTAAAGTGACAAATTTTCCCAACATAAAGCTCAGACTTTAATAAAATTAGTGAATGAGAGGGCACAGTACATCTCATTAACCAGACTTTCAGAAAAATGTTAACAAATTTAACAAGAGCACTGGAGAAAGCCATTTTGCAGTCAACAAAAAAGTTGTTCAGGAATTGGCCCTATTTCTACCAATACTTGGTTACAGCAAATCAGGTCATACTTTGTAAAAAATCTATACATTAAAAATGTTTCTTTTACTTTATAATGTTACAGCAGAAACATTTTTAATGTTTGGTCTAGAGAAAACAGATAATGGCTACCATAAAATTGCTTAAATGAAACAGTAAACCACAATACTCTTAAATACAAAGATAATTTATTTAAAAATTGTCTTGTCCTCAGAATCAAGTTGCAATAGGTTTCTAAGATTAGTAAAAAGATAAAGTATTAATAGTATTGACACCTTGGAAACCAATCATGTGAATTAACACTTTCATGCAGTTCCAGTTAGCCATGAAAAATAAAATGTAAAAATACACTCTGCCTCATCCAATATACAATGAAAACAATTACACAACTGCATATTATGTAATTATTTCATTGTCAATTTTTAATATAAATGACAATTTAAAAAGGTCACATCACATGAATTCTAAAATATGTGTTATGTATAATAATTTTATTTTAATAGAATACCTACAGTGACTAGGTCTAACGGTGTTTGCCCTTCCTGGTTTTTCATAGTGGGGTCAGCTCCATGCGCTAGCAATAGCGCACACAGTTGTGTCCGCCCTTTCTGGGCTGCTTCATGAAGGGGAGTAAAAGCCCATTTGTCTGTTGCATTTACGCAAGCATTATACTTTATCAACAATGCTGCTACATCCACATGCTGGAACCAAAAAAAATCAAAATAATTTACATGTCAATTACTGTGTTGTTCAAAATGAAATAAAACAAATACAGTGCATACCAGATAATGGGCGTTCACATTGTCTACAGCAGACAACAGTATCCATCATAGAACGGTCTGGAATTCAGTACACAAAGCCAAAAGACTAAACTATAACAAGTTTAGTCTAATTGGTTTCCATCCAGACATTTCCCCTTCCTCCCCAAAGGTTTGGTACTATGATAAAAGGGGTATAATGTGATATTTTTCTTTCAATAAACCAATATTTAAAAAAAAAAAATCATAGTGACGTTTGCATAAAAGAAAAATATCTGGATCATGCATGGTTTATTAACATGCTGAAATTAGGATTGTGATGTTTTGAGAATAGAAATGTCCTATGACTCACTGAAGGTGTAGTGTTCATTGTCTTCAAACTAAGCTCTGTGAATAACTTAAATAATGATTTGACCCAGGATAGCCCACAGGAAAACTTTTCAGGGTGCCAGTCTCTAAGAACATATGAATCTAACCATCAAACCTGTCTTTTTTCATGCCCATGAGCTATAAAGTAGCCCCATTCACTCATTCTACTTTCAAACAATGGTTATTACTATCACATTTACCAAAAAGAATTAAATGAACAATCCCAGAAGACCTATTTCTGGGAATGCTGGAATGAGACGAAGGAGATTCTAGGTGACCAAAATGGTGGTGAATTTTACTCACCTAGCTTTAATTGCTTACTGTGCCACTATTTTTAAGCAATCAGATTGAGCCTTGGTGGAGTAACTAAAGATCTGCTCCTTCATCAAATTATGCCTGGTGTTGACAGTAAGATATCAAATTGCTTCTTGGTTTCTGACCAGTTAGCTCCAGACAGTGAAAACATACAATTGATGATAGAAGCTCAAACTGGAGTTATATTACCTTTGCCTCTTATTTCTATTCAACATTTAGTAGTTCAAATGGTTGAAGGATACATCCGATTGATTAACATAATACAAATGTCATCACAGTTCCAAATGCATATATGGCAAGTATCAACATCTCACGTTGCTAGCCATGGTTTTAGGCTGGTGCATAACTGTATGTTTGCTGACAAATCAGCATTGGATTTAAACTTCTGTGCTGCATGCCCTCTCGTCTGGGGGGTCACTGCACAATGCTTCACAAATCTCTTTTGCGCTGCATGAAACGTATGTGCGTACACAGCAGCGCAATCATAGGAACAGGAGTAGGCCAATAAGCCCCTCGCGCCTGTTCTGCCATTCAATTAGATCATGACTGATCTGCATCTTAACCCGATCTACCCACCGTGGTTCTGTAACTCTTAATACCCTTGCCTAACAAAAATCTAGCAATCTGTTTGCAATTTTCAATTGACCCACCCTCAGCAGCTTTTTGAGAGAGAGCACTCCAGATTTCCACTACCCTTTGTATGAAGAAGTACTTTCTGACATTACCCCTGAATTTTAAAGGTTATGCCCCCTTGTCTTAGACTCTATCTACCCTATCAAATCCATTAATCATCTTAAACACCTCAACTATATCACCCGATAATCTTCTATATTCAAGGAATACAATCCTAGTCTATGCAACCTGTCCTTATAATTTAACCCGTTTAGCCCTGGTATCATTCTGGTGCACTGCTTCCGAGGTCAATATACCCTTCCTGAGGTGCGGTGCCCAGAACTGAATGTTGTACTCCAGATGGGGTCTAACCAGAGCTCTGTACAGCTGTAACATAACTTCAACCCTTTGTAATCCAGCCCCCTTGAGATAAAGGCCAACATTTCATTAGCCTTTTTAATTATTTTTTGTACCATCCACTAGCTTTTAGTGATTTCTGTACTTAGATCCCTCAATCTCTCTGCTCATCCACAGTTCCTAGCTTCTTGTCAGTTAGAAAATATTCTGATCATCTTTCTTAGGTGCAAAGTGGATGACCTCACACCTTCCCCACATTGAACTCCATCTGCCACAGTTTTGCCCACTCACTTAATCTATCAATGTCCCATTGCAACTTTTTGCTATCATCTACACTAGTTACTGTGCCATCTAACTTAATGTCGTCGGCAAACTTACGATATAAGACTCTCTATTCCTTCATCCAAGTCATTTATAAATATAATGAAAAGCTGCGGCCCCAGTACAGACCCCTGGGAGATACCACGAGTCACATCCTGCCAATTTAAGTGCATACCCATTATCCCTACTCTGTTTCCTACCTCCTAACTAATTCCCTATCCAAGGTTACCTCCAATTCCATGCGCTCTCATTTTTGTTAAGTCTCTTATGTGGAACCTTGTCAAATGTGTTTTGGAAGTCCATATAAATAACATCCATAGACACTCCCTTATCTACCACGGTAGCTACCTCCTCAAAAAATTCAACTAGGTTTGTTAGATATGACTTACCCGTTACAAATCCATGCTGGCTCTCTCTGATCAGCTTATATTTGTTCAAATGCTCAGTCACTCTGTCCCTAATAACAGATTCTATTAACTTCCCCACAACTGATGTTAGAATAATAGGCCCATCATTTCCTAGTTAATCTCTCTTAACCTTCTTAAATGCAGGAGTGACATTGACTAGGTGGCTCTCATGCTGGGTCTTGATTCATGATGAAACAGCACCTGATGGCATGTTAGTACTTTCAATCTTCATGGGGCGAGGGATGGGGAAGGATAGAAGAGGGACGATATACAGTAGAGATTGATCATGCAATTTGTACTGAAGATGAAGTGACATAAAATGTTCCAAGGAGAGATGTGGAATAGAGAATGATGCAGAATATTCTGGAGTGATGTAAAATAAATACATTAGGGAAGTAATAAAAATGCCAATTATCAACATTTGAGTGCTGCTTTATGGGAATATGGGGTGATGATGTAATAATATAAATAGGCTGTAGGCTTGCTTATAAAATTATTGGAAGAGACATGTATATTTTCAGTCCAATTAAGATTGCTGTAAAGAGAACAGTGACAGGAACATTCCAATTGTCTTGCAGCTGCCTCTTCTGAAGCTGATGAATCGGATTCTGTTTGAGGGTTGCACGTCCTTGGTGTTTCACTGCAGTTTTGGTTCCTAACTAGATCCCAGTGAGTCAAAAAACAACCAAAGAATCTCACTGACATCAGTGACTCCGAAAGCGATTCGTTGGATTGTTGTGGCCCATATATCAGATACTTTGGAGCCCCTCTGAGTAATCAGAAGTAGGCTGTATTTTCCTTTTAATGAGGAATCTGTAGGGCTTTATATGAGATTCTGGAGCGTCAGAAAGCTCAGGGAAACCCATCTACAATGGTTTCCTCAATTACTATAAGATTTAGGGGTAGAAATTGCGTAGCGCCCAGTTTGGGGCAATGGTGCAGAAATTCCGATCCCTACGGGTGTGTACGCGCTGTGTACTCACCCGTAGGGACATCGGAAAGGCCGCTTTCAGGCATGCACTGCACATGCGCTGGAAACTGGCATTTCCGATCTGTCAAGAAAGATCTTGACAGATCCTCCAGCTGCCCGGGAGAAGGGCCTCTGCGGGCGGAGAGTTCCGCTTTTTGGAGACCCTCCGCCCGCAGAAAACATTTGCAATTCTTGCGCCTGGTAAAAGCAGGCGTAAGGCCTACTTTTACCAGGATAAGAGTTGAAAAAAAGTTTTTAAAAGAATAAAATTTTTTCCACTGATTTATCATTTAAAAATACTTTAAAAGGTAAGTTTATTTTTAGCCCCGTTAAAAACTTTAATTATTTTTTTCAAAAAATAAAATTTTTGTTTAAAATACTTAATTTATTGTAATTTAAAGTCATTTTAAAAATGTGATTTTTAAAAATTTTTATTTAAAGTTTTACTATGTTTTGGGGGTGATCTCTATTCATATATTTGACAGGTCTTCCTGTCAAATGTATGAAGGGAGATTCCCTTCTCTGATTGGCTTCCCATGGCCCACGTGATCCCAGGGACGCTGCAAACCACCTGCGCCTCTGGGATACGTGAGCCCTGCGCACCGGCAGTTTGGAGAGGCCCAGCATCGGAACTCTGCGCCTCCTGGGAGCCCTCCGGTCTTGGCGCAGATTTTTCCGGATCTCAGCCCTCCGCCCGCGGGAGGCCTGCGATCGGAATATCTGGGCCAATAACTTTTGTGGTAGTGAACAAGTATCACCGGACGCTACATGAGGGACTCAGATGCGAACCTCCGGTTTAGCGCTCCAGGAAGGAAGTGGAGCACTAAACCAAGCGCTACCACTTTCCTTTGGAGCGCTAAAGCCGGCAAGAGGGGCGGTAGCGGTGTAGCACTGCCCAATGTCGAGGGCAGCGCTGCTGGGAACGGAGGCTCCTTCCCTCCCTTAAAGGAACGGGCCATCGCTGCAGGTTCTGCATGGAAAGGAGGTCCCTCGTTGCCGACGGCAGCCGTGATCCGCGACGATCAGCCCCAAGCACGCTAGCAAGAGTGCAGGGCTGATCGATCGCGGTCGAGGAAAACGCTGAAAAATTGAAGTAACGCATTCAGAAAGTTTTTTCATTGACACAACCACCATCCCCTTTAAATAGCGCTCCCCAGCACCCGGCCTCCCCAACAACGTCTCCTGCAGCTGTCGGTATCGTCTCCCGGCGATGCTGCAGGGGGCGGAACAGAGGTTCGGGTCCAGGGTGCTACCGGGTCAAAGCGCAGCATGATAACATCACGATCTCCGGGCGCAGGAGATCGTGGCGCTAGGGGTTACCGCCGCCGTAAACCTCGACAGGAATTTCACAGGCGGCGGTACACTCGCTGTGCCCGGTTGCAAAGCTGGTAGCGCCCCGTTATCACCTCCCAGAGGCGCTAACAGGAGGCGAATTTCTAGCCCTTAGTGCCTCATGTAGCCCTCATGAAGAAGCTGAAAATTATGGGAGTGCATGATCAAATCTTGACTTTTTTTCTGGGATATGTAGTCCAGCTCCAAAAGAGAGTAAATGGGACACTAACTGAACCTCTCTCTCTTGAAAGAGAAATGAGGCAAGACTGAATTTGATGGGTAACAGTGGACAATGTCTTCAATGTAGTACTGGATGGCATTGCTAATTGTTATTGTGTTCTTTTTGATAGAAAACACTTGAATTGCCCTCATGCACCAGTGAACATTATAGGAATGCAAGTTATATTCTTTACAGCAATCTTAATTGGATTTAAAATTTACCTGCGACTGCTTCAATAATTTTATAAGCAAGCCTACAGCCTATTTACATTACTACATAATGTACCTATGACACATACATGTGTAGGCCTGCTTTGTGACACTATGGCCCCGATTTGCAGTCACCGGTGAATGAATAGCGCTAGCCGTTCATTACACTTAAACGCAATGGAACTTGGTGATTAGAAATCTAGGACCTGTGTTAACAGGGAAAGCAACTGTGTATCTCCTTAACCAATCAGACTGAAGAATCATTACTGGGATACACAGTGTGAACAAGAAAGTGGAAGTGAGAATAGTGAATTCAATACTGAAATAAAGAGGGAAAGAAAGGTGGGATTGAGAGATAAAAGAGACAGAAAGAAAAAGTAAAAAGAAATGTATTTCAATTTTTTTTAAATCCCCAGCGATAATTAAAATCTGAAGGAATGAGATTCCACACTTGTAAAAGTTAATTTTCAGTGCCAGAGGTTGTTTGGCAGTAATTAAGACTTAACACGCCGTTAAAAATTCACTTACACTCCAATGGACAAGCTTTAACATTTTCTGGCGTGTTTAGTGGGTATCCATCACGCAAGTACCCCAACTTCACGCCCTTCCATGTATTTGAATGCAGTCTCTCGGCGAGATACAGGAATAGCAAAGCTTCTGGAGGAGCAGGGCAACTCGGACAGCAACCCCCTGATTTCTGTGTTTAATTGCACGTGCAGTCGCCGGAAGTTGCTGTCTGATTTACTCTTCAGTAATGGTGAGCGCCGATTGCCTCACCGTTATTTTTACCGCAAAATCCGGGCCCATGTCTTATGCTGGCACAAAAATCAATTGTCACTTGCGACAAATACTTGAATCCTTCCAGGATAAGTATTTTTTGGCTTCAAACGCAATATTGTGGATTCCTACTTGCTGGAAAATGCACCAAAAACTTGAAAAAAACTCAATTACCTGGAGAGCAAGCCCCCAGAGCTGCCTCGAAAATAACTAACACCTACAGCACTCGCATTATAGCTTCAGAAATTTCTAAATCTGTGCTGCAATGCAAGTGATACAACAGTGGCTATGCAAGCAGCTTAAATTACGAGAAGAACCTATCCTACTGCACATTGTGTAGGTACTTGTTTTTAAAAGTTACAGACAAGGCCTATTAGATTTCAGTTTTTAAACAGAAAGACAGTTCAAATTGCAGAATGAGATCCCCAAAGCACTGGAATATCAAGAATTTAATTTATTCGTTCATCATAAAACATTGGCCTATATTCAAGGATGTTTGAGTTACTGCTTGTTGTGCTTTTTTCTTTTTGAGTTGTCAGCTGTTTTGTAGCTGCTTGTCATAAGAAATAGGAGCAGCCGTAAGCCATGCGGCCCCTCAAGTCTGTTCCTTCATTCAATAAGATCATGGCGATCTTCTACCTCAACTCTACTTTCACACCCTATCCTCATATCCCTCGATTCCTTTAGTGTCAAAAAATCTATTGATCAGAGTCTTGAATATACACAACAACTGAGCATCCACAGCCCTCTGGGGTAGAGAATTCCAAAGCATTACAAACCTCCGAGTGAAGAAATTTCTCATCTCTGTCCTAAATGGCCGACCCCTTATCCTGAGACTATGACCCCAAGTCTAGACTCTCTAGCCAGAGGAAACAGCCTCTCAGCATCTACCCTGTCAAGCTTTCTAAGAATTTAATATATTTCAATGAGATCACCTCTAATTGCTGATTTCTAAAAACCCTCTCAATCCTCAGGCTTACTACTCTTTTTGGCAACATTGTAAGCCTTAACATCTCGTTAGCCACGGTTGGACCACTTTTCCCATGGGGTTTTTATTCCTTAAGGGAATGTATATTCGTTGCGAATTATGAATTATTTCTTTAAATGTTTGCCACTGCTCATCTACCATCATATCTTTTAATCTAATTTCCTAATCTACCACAGCCAACTCGCCCCTCATAACTATGTAATTGGCTTTGTTTAAGACCCTAGTTTCGGACTTAACCACATTACTCTCAAACTCAACATGAAATTCTATTGCATTATGATCACTCTTCTCCAGAGGATCCTTTACTACAAGATTACTAATTAACCCTATAATGGGCCGTATTTTCCGATCGGAGGCTTCCCGCGTGCGGAAGCCTCCGATCTGGAAAAAATCTACGCACTTACCCGAGGGCTCCCGAGGTGCATATAGTTCCGATGCTGGGCCTCTCGAACTCCAAGTGTGCAGGGCCTACGTATCCCAGGGGCGCATGCGGTTTGCAAGCGTCCCTGGGATCACATGGGCCATGGGGAGCCAAAGAAGGGAATCTCCCTTCATACACTTGACAGATAGACCTGTCAAATATATGAATGGAGATCACCCCAAAAACACTTCAAAACATTAAATAAATTTTTTAAAAACCATCACTTTTTTAAATTAGTTGAAATTACAATAAATTAAATATTTTAAACAAAAATGTAATTTTTTGAAAAAGTTTTTTTTACAGGGCTAAAAATAAACTTACCTTTTTAAAAGTTTTAAGGCCTCACGCCTGCTTTTACCAGGCGTAAGAATTCTAAAGATTTTCTGCAGGTGGAGGGGCTCCAGAAAGCGGAACTATCCGCCCGCAGAGGCCCTTCTCCAGGGCAGGTGTCCGATCTGTCAAGAGCATTCTTGACAGATTGGAAATGCCGGTTTTTAGCACATGCGCTGTGCATGCCTGAAACCGGCATTTCCGATGTCCCTACGGGGGATACACAGCGCGTACCCACAAGTAGGGATCGGAATATCCGGGCCATTATTACACAATACTAGATCTAAAATAGTCTATTCCCAGGTTAGCTCCTCGACATATCGTAGAGTAAATAGGGAGAAAATGTTTCGAATGGGAGAAGGGTCGGTAACCAGAGGGGACACATTTAAGGTGATTGGCAAAAGAACCAAAGGCGACATGAGGAAACATTTTTTTACGGAGCAAGTTGTTGTGATCTGGAATGCACTGCTTGAAAGGGTGATGGAAGCAGATTCAGTGGTAACTTTCAAAAGGGAATTGGATAAATACTTGAAGGGAAAAAAAATACAGGGCTATGGGGAAAGAACAGGGGAGTGGGACTAATTGAATAGCTCTACCAAAGAGCCGGTACAGGCACAATGGGTCGAATGGCCTCCTTCTGTGCTGTATCATCTATGATTCTATAAAACTGTCTCCAATGGATTCCATGAACTCATCCTTCAAACTACTTTTGCCAATTTGGTCTGCCCAGTCTATATGAAGATTAAAGTCCCCCACAATTATTGCAGTATAAACACTTAAACTATTTTTATTGTGTAACTGTGATTAACCTATGCGAATTCACATACTGAAGAACGAACTATAAATGGAGTAGGCAAAAATCTTGGAATGATTTAAAAGACCCTGGGTTTTTCCTGCATGGAAGACTTGATATAGGCCAAATCGCCACATTCATCTGTAGTCATCTTGTGACTGTAGAACTACAGTTAAGCAGCTGAATTACTCTGGATAGAGAAAGGAGAGGAATTGATCAGGCACTCATCTGTAGACTTCACCTTCATATAGTTTACTTGTAGGACTTGTTAGAGGTGGTCTGGAAGTTGACTTTTAGATCCCAAGTTGGCAATCCATTAGCATGCATGACAACCTGGAACACTAGTAAAAGACTAGCAGAGTATAAATCAGCAAATTAGGAGCATGATTTGGCCTATATTAAAGAAAGACTTGCATTTATATAGCACCTTTCATGACCACCGGACGGCTCAAAGCGCTTTACAGCCAATGAAGTACTTTTTGAAGTGGAGTCACTGTTGTATTGTGGGAAACGCAGCAGCCAATTTGCGCACAGCAAGGTCCCACAAACAGCAATGTGATAATGACCAAATAATCTGTTTTTGTTATGTTGGTTGAGGGATAAATATTGGCCAGGACACCGGGGATAACTCCCCTGCTCTTCTTCGAAATAGTGCCATGGGATCTTTTATGTCCACCTGAGAGAGCAGACAGGGTCTTGGTTTAACGTCTCATCCAAAAGACAGCACCTCCAACAGTGCAGCACTCCCTCAGCACTGCACTGGAGTGTCAGCCTAGCTTTATGTGCTCAAGTCCCTGGTGTGCGACTTGAACCCACAACCTTCTGACTCAGAGGCAAGTGTGCTACCAAGTGAGCTGACATATTAAGTCATCCATACAGAAAAACCCAGGGTCTTTTAAATCATTCCAAGATTTTTGCCTACATCATTTACAGTTCTTTATTCAGTATGTGAATTCACATAGGTTAATCAGTTACATAATAAAAATAGTTTGTGTTTATAATTGCACAATATTTTTTTACCTGCATAAGCCTAAAAATCCTATATGCACAAGAATTTCTTATTTAATTAAGATCATGATACAAAGGAAACGTAGCATTGAAAATGGCACAATGGTGAACCTTGATGAGAATTCCATCTTCCGTTTTCTCCAGATATTGTGAGAAGAAGGAAAATGGTGTGAAATCTATTAAACTTTGCAAGATTTACTGAAAGTGTGTCGATTACTGCACATGGCTGGTCACCAGGTTTTGGCAGGGGGGGGGGGGGGGGGGGGGGGGGAAAGAGAGAGAGAAAGAGAAAGAAAAAAGATAAACAAGTGTTATGCGTAACTGCTATGCTCCTGTATTACTGCTGTGCACGAGAAAGTGAAATGCTGAAGGGCTAGCCACATTGCTCTCCATGTCAACTGAATTTGCCAGCAGTCCTTTTGGAAAGACAGATTCCCTGCAATAAGTAATCTTCACATATAAGCTCAAGAGTTGGATAACAAAAGGTTTGAATTTGGATGAATACTCTGGATTTTAGTGATCAAAGTACTTCACGTGTTACTTCAACCATCTTCTGATCTCTTGAATCAACAGTTTTCTACCTTCCCTGAAACTTTTGGTAGAGCTCACACAATCAAAAGCTGCAGGTCATTAACAGGATCTGGAGGGGCCAGCAATGATGGAAAGTGAGGGAATGAAATTCAAAATATTGTTAATATTTCTGACAGAAACTAGAACATAGACCAAATAATCCATCCTGAAGGCCACAAAGGTATAGAATACTGTACAGTCTCTGGCTCATGTTAGTGGAAGCAAAATCATTGAAATTGGAATAAACAACTTGAAGACATGGGCTTCACAGGCAAAGTGTTCATCTAATGGGATGATACATCTTATTAGGGAGATGGCCATACTGTAAACTTTCCACATTGGTTCCACTGTTTTTGCATTATGCACACATAGTATATAGAAAACTAATGACTAATACAATCCAGTGATAATTGATAGTGCAGTGAGGCCTATTACATCATTCAACAATAACTTCTTGTTTGTGGCACTCGCTTTATCAAGTCAAATGCTTTTACTGAAATTCTCAAAAGAATCACAACATTAAGTGCATACAGCAGACACACAATATGACGGTTTCCTTCAGTCATGCAGAGATCCAGGGTCAAGCTATGAGGTGGACTTGTGGCAAAAAAAGGGGAACTGTTGCAGGGAGGGAAACTTTAGCCTACACCAGCCTGGTGCTCAGCCCCCTGGAGAGGAAGTCAAGCTCACGGTTGACTCGGCTCTGCCAAAACCAGTTACATGAAGACCCCGATTAAGCGCTGGTGACAATTAAAACTGGCACATGGAATGAGACTTTGACTGACATCTACAACAACAACTTGCATTTATATAGCGTGTTTAACGTAGTAAAACATCCCAAGGCGCTTCACAGGAGTATTATCAAACAAAATTTGACACAAAGCCACATAAGGAGATATTCTGACAGGTGACTAAAAGCTTGGTCAAAGAAGTAGGTTTTAAGGAGCGTTTGAAAGGAGAGGGGTAGAGATGCGGAGAGGTTTAGGCAGGAAATTCCAGAGCTTAGGGCCTTGATGGCTGAAGGTACAGCCCCAAATGGTGGAGCAATGAAAATCGGGGATGTGCAAGAGGCCAGAATTGGAGGAGTGCAGAGATTTTGGAGGGTTGTAGGGCTGAAGGAAGTTACAGAGCTAGGAAGGGGTGAGGCAATGGAGGGATTTGAAAACAGGGATGAGAATTTTTAAATTGCAGAGTTACCGTACCAGGAGCCAATGTAGATCAGCGAGCACAGGGGTTATGGGTGAATTGGAATTGCGAGTTAGGATACGGGCAGCAGAGTTTTGGATGAGCTCAAGTTTACGAAGGGGGCAAGGTGGGAAGCTGGCCAGGAGATTATTTAGGTGACACATAAAAAGCTGTCCTGTGCAAGTACATTCACTATGCTGAAAACAAATATCCATCAAATTACTAATGAGGAAACGCTTGAGCTTTGCGATGACAACTCTGGCAGGACATACCCTGTAGGCTGGGTTTGGGAACACATGCTCATATATCCAGGGCGGACCTTCATTGTAATGCAGAAAAGCAATTCCTGCTGATACTCTGCACCTGTAATTAGTGAAACCAACATTCGATGGGGTATGATGCATTTCCAGTACCGTAGTCAGGAGGATGATAACTGCACACACATATTTTATGGTGAGTCGTTCTGCTCACCATACTACTTGGAAGGAATTCCCCATTCCTCTGCCCACCTAGTGAAGGATTGTCAGTTGTCGAATAACCAACTTGTGACTATCCACATGGAGGAGTTAAGTGAGGCCTCTTTGTGGCCAAGGTCGCTTCTGGATGACGAGCATGTCAAGGGGAGACTGGGACTGGGCAATCAGATACCTAAGCCAGCCAGATCTGCAGTATGCTAGAGCACTTCAATTGACCAACCAGCATAGCTCATTGATGAGACCTGAAGAGGTAGATCTTTACTGGGGGTTGGAATTTTTCCCACTCCCTACCAGATATCAAACAAGCCAGTGGCCTAATGGGTAGGGTGGCCCTAGTTGGATAAGCAGCAGTCCCCTATGTTTGGTAAGCTAGGTGATTTTAGCTGATTAAAATCCAGCAGTATCACCACACACTTTGTTTTTTTGCCAACTTCTGCCTATGTTCTTCAGGCTTAAGTAAGTGGTGTCTCCCCTCCCCCCCACCCCAACCAACCAATGTTTTATCAGGCAAATGTAAATTCAATGTAGCCTGGTTTTACAATAAGTTTCCTTGCATGTCAAACATTTATCTAACAAAAACAGGAGTTTCAATAAATATAAATACAGGACAGTTTCAATATGTCATGACCCTGTGACATGATATGCATTAGAAAGAGTACAGTTCCAGCTGGAGCTAACATAGCACAACTCGACTGCTTAGCCACCTATGGGGAGACTTGATCCAAGCAGTATAGCCAAAATCCGAGAGAACGAACATTTCTATTTAAAAATGTGGACACTCCCACCCTTAAATAACTTCACATTGACACTAAGCAGATACTCTACTCCTTCATTAGCAGACACAGTAAATTAATCAACCTGAACACTTTTTACTACCGAAAGACCAAGTGGAGTTAGTACTGTACTGCGTTTCGTCTTACCCCATATGAAGCAGCATTATGTAAAGGAATCAGTCCACCTTTGTCTTGAGCATTCACATCAGCACCATGTTGTAGCAGATATTCTGCAACTTCTAGATTGTTGTATCCAGCTGTTAAACATAATACCATAGTGAATGACAACCAAAAAGTTATATTGACCACAATGTACCAATATATGGCTAATAAAATGTCAGCATTTGGAAATCCATGAGTTAAATAGGCTAGATTTAATTTGCACAGATTGTTCATTCTTACTGCAGTTTCAAACAAAATTAAGTATTTTTCAGGTATACTGCAGCAGTTTTAACTAGAGAAATACACACCTACTATTCCTAGCTAAATTTAGATTATGACCTACCCAAGTTTTCAATATTATGCCTTATGGGGCTACAAACAGAAGCCTCTCATTTACATCATTTATTTAGATATGGAAGCAAGTAGACTGACAATTTATACTCATTTGCCCTGTTAAGCAAATTGTGTTTTAAAATCTTCATATTAGGTAGAAGCCAAATTGGGAAATGTCATTTTAATGTCATTTGGCACTAAGAATATATCATCACTACTGATAACATATAAAGCTAAAAATTCAAACTTGCTCCAGGCTAACTCATTCGAACATACAATTGTTGGAACTGTACCTGCCTGTAACTTCTAACCCGCAGGATAGTCAAAATCTTGGAGATGACATGACAACTGCTTTATATGACACATTGTATTGAAAACTGCATTTATAATAGGCCAGACTAAATACAAGATACTTTTTCTTGCACTTATATTTTGTATCACAGTCAATCTAAATGGAATAATTGGACAAACTATTGAACAGTGAGCTGCTGCACTTGCAAACAAGACCTACACAGTTCACAATTATTCATTTCAATGGATGGAAATTGTAGGCAAGGTTCCCACTGCCTGTACATACTCAGAAAATTGCCCCCATAGCACAAATTCTGTTTTCAATGGTATCCCATTATGCATCATCTACTGTTAGAGAAAAGTGGATACCTGGGAATGATTACAAAGCAATAATCTAAATTTGGAAGGTTCAGATGTGAAGCTGAACAATAACTGTTGTCTGAGCCTCAAGATTAGATTACAGTTCTGAAATAACAAGCAATTTATATTTGTAATACGCAATATTGTGAACTTTATAGATCCACACACACACTTAATTTCTTAAAAATAATAATTGTACAGACATGGGCAGGTTTATGACAATTTTGTCAAGCATAAGTTACCAAGATGAAAAGCTGGTTCCCAAGATACCTCTCTCCCAGTTGTCAGTTACGTTACATAGATTTTACAGCACAGAAGCAGGCCATTTGGTCCAACCAGACTATGCCGGTGTTTATGCTCCACATGAGTCTCCTCCCACTCTACTTACTTCAGCTCACCCTATCAACATATCCTTCTATTCCTCTCTCCCTCACGTACTCATCTAGATTTCCCTGAAATGCATCTATGCTATGCACCTCAACTACTCATATGGTAGTGAGTTCCACATCTCACCACTCGTGAGTAAAGAAGTTTCTCCTGAATTCCTTACTGGATTTATTAGTCACTATCTTATATTTATGGCTCCTAGTTTTGGACTCCCCTACAAAGTAGAAACATCCTCCCCATGGCTACCCCATCTAAACCTTCCATAATTTTAAAGACCTCTATCAGGTCTTAAGTGTCCCTGCCTATTTTTAAAAGTAATCCAGACAAGGCACTGTTCACTGGAATGTTAGTGGGCACATAAAATCCATTACTGCTCCTAACACATTCATCTTCAAAAGGAATCAACATGACAAGAGGAATCACTTAAATTACTATGGGAAGCCCTATATAATCTATTTCAAAATGACTAAAGACTCATTATTGGTTGAAGACATGGTGAGATGCAAAGATAGCTCCTGCCATATTCATTTTCAAAAATAAACTGAGGTTATAATGATTGATAACTTCTTTTATCTTACGTGCTTTACCAGTTCTAAAGCAGGCTACCCAGCACCTCAAGGGTGTATGAAAAATCTGATGGGATGCAGAGGCATGGGAAAATGGTTAAAGCAACTTAGAAAAAAAGTCTATTGAGAGATAATCATTCTTCAAATTTGATGAAAATGTAATGTAGCCTTTAGGTTTTAAGGTTAAGCAGCACAATTATATTTCCGGAATGTCTAGAAACTTCTGATCAAATTCTGAGTTATTGACTGCCAATGCGTAAACTTAATGTGAAATTTCCAATTTTGCTTCTAAGCCATCAATTAGCAGCATTTCTACAATGTCACATGCACACAAAACACAGTACAGAATTGATAAAAGCAGACCTGCTAAATGCAAAGGTGTTGAATGTCTGCCCTGTGTGTCTCTGCAGTTAACATTGTCTATTGTACACAGTTTTTTCACCCTGGCCAAGCAACCCTTCTTTGCAGCATCAAGTAAAGCAGCATCTCCACTCAGCAGGTCCTGAATGTCTGTGTCGCCATCCTTTATCAGATCCAGAGCTGTATTTCCATCCCGGTTCTTCTTGGTTGGATCAGCACCATGCTAGTAATTTAAACAAAATTAACACTTAACACATTGGATAACATTATTCAAAAGCCAGAAGAATCTATTAGCTTAAAAAGTCAGCTGTAAAGCTATTTTTAAATTATCTCTCATACATTTTCTCCCCAGATCTCACCATGGCATTGATTACTTGCTGGAGTACATTTCCACAGGTGCTAGTTGATTTCTGGCACCTTGTCCAAATAGCCATCATGTGTGATTTTTGAGTGGCTGTTGGCAGGCTATTCAACTGCAGGGAACATCACAACCAAGCCCAATCCTATATCATGTACATACAGCATGGGCTGCTGTTAGCATTCAGGGACTCGGGTTGATTTTGCCATCTCTGGCTCAGGGGAGCTGAGGCTAACTATAAAAGAGATCAGGTAACTTCAGCACAGGTCAGGGATCGAACTTGGCTCAGGTAATCACACACCTCCGAGTCAGGAGGTTGCAGGCTGAAGCCCCAATACAGACCTGACACGTAGTCTGACACTCCAGTGCAGTACTGAATGAGTGTTGCAATGTCAGAGATGCAACTTTTTGGATGAGATATTAAAACAGGGCACCATCTGCTTTCTTAGATGGACGTAAAAGATCCTATGGATCTCTACTGGAAGTGTGTTCTCAGTCCTGGCGAACATCAAACCCTCCATCAACACCAGCTTATTTGGTCATTCATTTGTTAACGGGACCTTGCAGTGTGCAAATTGACTCCGCATTTGCCTACCTAACAACAGTGACTGCAGTTCAAAACAAATTAATTGATGGTTAAGTGGTTTGGGTCATCTGAAAACCACTGTATAATTGCAAGTTAATTCTTTATTTCTTGTGATTTTCATGGCCTGCATATCATTACACTTACACTTGCCCACAGACATACTTTGGGCTTTTGCACAAGAAGTTGGGGTTATTAGAAATCCAAAACAGTGCAGTGCCCTCTACAGGGGATCTGGGGCCTGTGTGAACAGGGCAAGCAACTCTATCTCGTTAACCAATCAGATTGAATCGTTACTGAGACACGCAGTGTGTGAAGCAGGAAGTGAAAGTTAGAATCATGTATGGAAAGCAAAATAAAGAGAGGGAAAGAAAGATGGTATTATGGGAGAGAGATAAGAGACAAAGAAAAAGTAAACAAAAAAAATTACATTAAAAAAATCTCCAACATTAATTAAAATCTGAAGGAATGAGACTCCACATTTGTAAAAGTTAATTTTCAGTGCCAGAGAGGCTGTTTGGCAGTCATTAAGACTTAGCATGCCATTAAAAATTCACTTAAACTTGAATGGACAAGCCCTAACCTTTTCTGGTGAGTTGAGTGGGTATCTATTGGGTAAGAAATGTAACTTCACGCGCCTCATGTAGTTGAATGCCGCGTCTCTAAGCGAGATAACGTTATAGCACAGTTTCTGGAAGAGCAGGGCAACTCTGACAGCAACTTCCGGATTTCTGCATTTAACTGTGCATGTGCGGTCACTGGAAGTTGCTGTCAGATTTACTCTAATAACAGTGAGCGCCGATAGCCTCGCTGTTATTTCTATAGCAAAATTCAGGCCATTGTGTTCTATCTCGGCTCACTTACCAGTAATAAAAGTTTACAAATTTCATATTTTCCCTTGGCTGCAGCCTCATGCAAAGGAGTAAACTTCCACAAATCAGCTACATTTACCACGGCACCATGTTTAACAAGCAACTCTGCTACTTCATAATGCCCATAGGAACACGCATTGTGCAATGGAACCAAACCTCTGAAAGGGAGATAAAAGGAACAGCAAAATAATGATTAGAGAGAACTAAAAGTCTGAAAATCAGGATGGAATAAATACTGCTCTCACCAGTGTTGCAACAATATCATCTTGATCAACTACAAACTAGCACAATTTAGCACAAACCTCTTGTGAAAATCCTGCATTCACTACACAGCTACAATACTGGCTTCTAGTACATTCCTCGAACCAGATATTAGAAATTATCCTAAATAGTGTTCCTTCAGTGTATAATCTCATTTTACAGTTAATTTTTGATATTTGACCATGAAAATCTTTCCTTTCATCATTGCTCTCTTCCCCCTCTAACAGTGCAGTTAACCAACAGGTAAACACCATCTTGAGAGATTGGTGGACATGAGTGTGTAGGAAAGGAAACAGCAGTATTACAATTAGTATTACAAAATAACATTAAAGCTAGTCTCTAGAACAATTACATCATCAAAACTCCTTAGCCCCTAAATGACAATCTAATCAAGTTTGAATTCCATATTGTGCATCGTTAGGAGCTTAGAAAACTATTTCTAAAAAGCAGAAAGGCTTAGAAAGTAACTAAATATTACCCTTTGTCCTTGGCATGAACATCAGCACCATTTTGTAACAAATATTCCACCACAGAAACTCTATTGTAGCCAGCTGCAAAGTGGAGTGGTGTAGACTGGCGGCCTTCTATATCCCTGCAGTTTACATTCTGAAGTGTGCAGAGTTTCTGAAATGAAAAGTAGCATTAGACAATCCTTTTAAATATACTTTCACAAACAAACAGCTGTGGCTCTCCAAGGGAAGATTGGGAAAATAAGAAAACAACTGTACATTGCACTCTTTACAAAGCAATGCAGCAGCTAGGGGCATCCCAGCAAACCTGAAATGTGGAGGTGATACTCCAATGTGCAAAAATATATATTTTTTTATACATGCACAGGCATAGGGCCCAACAAAGCTATGCCATATCAACTGATCTCAATCCTACCACACCATCTTTTTAAATATATTATTCAATCTCTCTTGTCTGGAAACACATCCAGTTGAGCGCACTTTACATTATTTGCTTCAATGGCTCATTGTGTAAAATAAAATCTACTCTTCTTACTCCTAGCTTTTAACTTCTGTCCCCTGACATTTCAACCCTTCACTACAGTTAACTTGTCTGGATCAACTTTGTTAATCCACTTCATAATATTAAAAACTTCAACTGGGTCATCTAGAACAAGCTCCACATTCTCGGTCACCTCTCTCAAGAGTAAGAGTATTTTTCTGATAAGATGACCAGAATTGCATACACTACCTCGGGAGCGGGGGGTTATCATTTTCTTATACAGCCATATGGGCTTCTTTAGATTTCTACTGTAACCCTCTAATCGAGTATCTTATTTGTCTTTTTTTTTTAAACTGCATTGAAGCATTGGAATTTGAGCCTAGCACATTTATCCAGAATAACCCCCAGATCTCTTTCCCCA
The DNA here is from genome assembly GCA_030390025.1 of Squalus acanthias. Taxonomy (NCBI): domain Eukaryota; kingdom Metazoa; phylum Chordata; class Chondrichthyes; order Squaliformes; family Squalidae; genus Squalus; species Squalus acanthias. Next base: position 37,170,392 of record CM059438.1, read on the forward strand.
TCAACAAAGTGCATGATTATATTAAATGGAACATATTCACCTTTATTTGGTTTTTTGCTCCTTTACTAATGTTATAGTTATCCAGATTGAAATGTATCTGCCACTTATTGACCAAGTTGCCAAGATCCAAATCTTCTATTGTAGGAGTGCAAAAAAGGCTTGAATTTCTGTATACTATTCTGACAAACCATTACCTTGACTACATCCAAGTCCCCAGCTTTGGCTGCTTCTAATAACTGACGATCAGTGTCGAAGTTTCCAACCATGACGCCTTCTATTCGGAGCGGATTTGGGAAAAGGGAAGAAAAACAGATTTTTAACCAAGACAACACAAACTTAAATTTAATACCAATGAAAAGATGCAATATAAACTCATACTTCTAAAAATAAAAGTATGTTCAGTATGAAACAAAACATTGACCCATTGGTAATAGTTTTGTTTCATCCATTATAACACTAAATAATCCTTAAATGTAGTCAGCATTTGTATATTAACCAGATTTACTTATTGTTTATCATTTGCACTTGTACAGCAATTTTTTTTATTTTTTTTTTACAAAGTTAAATGTCTCAAAATGCTTCATTAGAAAAGGTGGATGGAGGAGAAACAACACCAAGCAGCAGTAATGGAAGAGTTGGGGAGGTGGGCAAAGACATGATAAATGAAGACTCTGGCACTAATGGCAGAGCAGGGGATGGGGAAAGGGAAGGAATGTACAGTAGGCCAGAGTTGATAGTGAGTGTTGGGGACAGAGAGATGTAGGAGGACCACCCACTTCAAGACTGTGGAGAGATTTGTACACGGGCAGAAGGATTTTGAAGTCAATACATTGGACGACAGTGAGCCTATACAGGTCTGTGTGAACAAGGCGGCAAAGTTTTAGATAAGCTGGAATTTATGTAGGGTGCAGTTTGGGAGGCTGGCAAATGGGAGCTTTAGAGATCTCAAGTCTGGAGGTGATGGTGGCATGGATAAGGGTTTAAGTGATTTTGAGAGGTAAAAGCAGATACAGGTCATACAATGGAGGCTGATATAGTCATTTCTTGATGGTGGGGCTTGAAGCTCAGTTCAGGCTGAAGCAAATAGGGCTCAGCCTGAGCAAGCAATCACCAGGGGGGCAAAATCGGGATCTAGTAAGGCTGTGGTCTTGCCACTGCTCATCCACAGCTTGACGTCAGAGGGAATTGGATAGCATAGTAGCAGTCAAGGAGTGAAGGATGATGGAATGAGGTGTCATCAGCATACATACAGAAGCTGAATGTGCATTTAAAAAATATTGCCAACACGTAGCATGCAGAAGAGCAAGGACAGGACGGGGCAAGAATGGAGCCCCGGAGCACACCTGAGCCTACAATGAGAAGGTACTACAGGATACATTGACATAGGTAGCACGTGAGGATAGCTTGAAGGTAGAACATGGAGAAATGCTTGAAGAGAATGGAGTTGCCAGTTATGATGAAAAACAGAGAAAGATGAAGAGCAATAGCTTGTCAAGGGCACAACCACAGAGGATAGGGTTAGTTGAGTTTAACCAAGGAGGTCTCATTGCTGTGGGAAGGATAGGAAATAAGCAGATGGTATTTGACCAAAAAAAAGACAATGGCACTAGAGCATTAGGATATGGAATAGTATCCATTTTATTAACTAGATCTCTCTACCTTGTAAAATCAGCTGCACACTTTCATTACCCATCTGTGATGCAGTGAAACCCTGCAGAGATACTATTGATGAGTCAGATCCAGAAGTCAGCAACAAGCGACATGTGTGATGATGACCACAATGTGCAGCCTTGTGTAAAGGTGTCTGACCAAGACTGTCCAAGGCATTCACCTATTAATCATAATACATTATATGATAATTCAAAAACTAACTTCCAGCATTTTCTAATCAGAGCACAAACTACAGCACATTGCATTGTCAGTATATCATAGGAATAGTTGTAACAGTACAATAAACATTTAATAGGCACCTTCCAATACGGCAGAAAGTTATGTACTATTTAATGTACTCAATATTGTTTTGCCAAGAAAAAAACAATACATACCATTGTCTCATTTTTTATAAGCACTTCAATTATATCATTATGGGCCTTTTCTGATGCCACATGGAGAGGTGTTAAGAGGCTAAGAGAAAGAGAGTCAGAGACACAGATGTTGAGGAACATCTAAATAAATTCAACACAATTTTAAAACATGTAAAAAAGGTCAAAGTAAAACTTTCCAAATCATCTTACTCTTTTGTCTTTTCATCGACATTAGCCCCTTTTCTTAATAATAACTCGGCCACCTGTTTTCGTTTTGGGTATGGAGAAGCAGCAGCACAATGCTATAAAGTTAAAAGAATTTAGGTATCGTATTACATACACAGATTTTATATATGTATTCTACAAGACTAGTTAAATTATGGACAATAAATAAAAAAAGTTACATTTCTAGATTTTTATAAAAAGTCGGTCAGAGTACAAATGACATTAATAGACATGTGAGTATTGTCATCATGTATAAATTATGTTAATATACATACAATTTTCCAATATCAGCTGCAGATTTCAAACTGGATAGTAAAAGTATCAGGAAGTCAATCAAGCCCTTTGTGTCAAAATTATTATGCATCTGGGACGTGTAGCATTTAACAGCATTAAAAAGAAATCAAACATTCTAATACCATAAAAGTCAAGCTTGCGGAGTGGAAAGTTTTGATGTCATAAAAGAACGGTACTAAAAATCACTAGAGTTTCATTCAGGGTTATTTTAACAGTGCCCCTATACAATTTCACATCAGTACGATGCTGCACACAGGAGTTCAAGTGCTTTTATCTTTGTCTTACACAATTAATTTTTTTTTAAATTAAATAAAATGCATTATATATTAATTGAATTGAACACAGCAAACAAAGTTGCATCAGGAGGAGGTTTGGTGATGTTAGGTACTACAAACAATATTCTTGAACTCAAAATCAAAACCTCCAATAGCTTAAAATTAAGGTGTTTTTTTAAAACCAAATTTGATAAAATTCTTCCTCTCATAGGTTTCATGGCTTTGCTAACCAGCTACTATTTTTAGTCACCGAGTTGTTTACCAGTTCAAAGATATGAAGCTGTAGGAAAATTATTTGGTGCTTTAAAGTGTATTTAATAACTTGCATGTTAGCTTGTCAATGTGCTCAGCTTATTTAATTACCATCTTTCAACCTATATCTATTGCTCAGCCACAAATACTTAAGTCTGTATATTCGTGAATCTTTGGAATTCTCTTCCCTAGAGGAGCTATGGAGGCTGGGTCATTGAATATATGTAAGGTGGAGAGAGACAGATTTTTGAATGGGAAGGGAGTGAAGGGTTATGGGGAGCGGGCAGGGAAGTGGAGTTAAGGCCAAGATCAGATCAGCCATGATCTTATTGAATGGCAGAGCAGGCTCGAGGGGCCAAATGACCTACTCCTGCTCCTACGTCTTATGTTCTTATATGAATTTACAATAACAGTAAACTAGTTAAAACCAAAAAAACCTTTCTTGATTACTTTTAAAAACTGAACAAATTTGGGGGCAGAGAGGAGGAAAGAAGTAAACCATTACAGTAAGAACAAGTACAATTCTTACCAATGCAGTCTCATGAGTCTGAGGATGCTTGAAATTCACATTCTCTAAAGAAAGATGTTTTTTTACACAGGCAACATCTGCTTCTTTTGCAGCTTGTAGTAACGAATGCCCTCTGAACTCATCTAGAATGGTGATTTAAAACCAAACACCAACAATTTGCTTTGTACAAAATGTAAACACTAAAATAAAATAAGCATTTTACTTCAATGTTTTAATTCTCCATGTTTCACAACAACTGTCCAGGATTATTTTAATTCAGCTCATACTGTTTGAATAAAGCTCACCTACTATGCCTTGTTAACCAAGAATCTATTACTTATGTTGGAACCTACAAAACTATATAGTACCAGAAAAGACTCTGTAGACCATCTGGCTGGTCCCAAGAACAAATACCTCTCAATTTGAAGAAATAATGTGCAGCAGATATTGCATAAATAGATTTTCAAAGACATTTGATAAGGTTCCCAATGATAGTGGCAAGGATGTGAACCATTTCTTTAAGTACCATAGTATGAAGTTCTTCTAGACCTTGCTACCTTGTTTTCCTTTCATTTTCTCAGCCCATCAGTGACTGCCTTTTCAACACGTGCTGGGAAGACTACCCATGATCTCCATGAACACAATTTCTTTTAGTATATTTGCTGTCCCTTGGTCACTTGATATCATCACCTTTGGTATCTTTCAATGATCCTGTAGTTTCCTTTTTCACTTTCTTGCTGCAAATATATTTATTGAAAGGCTATTTATTTTCTAATTTAGCTCTCTGGACTAGTTTCTTAACCTCCATTACTTGTTTTTATATTTGTCTTAGTCCACTGTGCCACCGTAGCTTTATAATTTTGGATCAATCTCATTTTCTTTGCCCTTATTCCCCATGATATTTCCATTATTACCCCCATTTGTCTTTTTCCTGTGTTACCCTTCTTCCCAAATGATATGCACCTGTTCTGCACTGAGTTTACTGCATTTCTAAACATGATCCACTTCTATGCTTTTCCTCTCTAATAGTGTCCAGTCCACTTTCTGCAGCTCAGCCATCAAAATCTGCCTTTGTAAAGTTGTACAGTATGATACAATTTAAAAGGAAAAGGAAAATCTAGAAAAAGTATCTTTCATTCAAATTATTGCCCCATTGAAAGAACAATTAAAAAAATCTCAACCAACTTTAAAAACTGCTTTTGTTTATCTATAAGGAAATGCACTGACACCAATGAGTGTATCCACATATGGACCAACCCAAGAGCTGGGTGTGTACACCAATTGCTCAATGCCAAGTACTCAACTTTTAAGGTGTTTTCCATGGGTTCAGCAATTCTAGATTGGGTCTCAGGCCTGCCCAATGATCCATCACATTACATTAAATGGACTTGGCTCTGCAATGCTCCTGCTCAGTGGCGTTGCTGGAAGGCCTAGCGGTGAGCAAACCCACCTCACTGGTCTCTGCTCGTCAAGATTTACTAAATTCTATCTATTTCCATTATAAAATGGGCAGCTACTTTGAATGAAAAGCACTCCACCATAAACTTTCCTTCTCATTTAAATGTTCGTTATTCAACAATTACTCCACTGAAACAGTTGTATAACAAAGGCTGTATATTATCAAACACTAGGTTTGACATTTTGTTACTTTCAATAATGGTTGCATTCGTCTGACTGTTAGAATCTGCTTTGTATCACAAGACCTTGACCACATTGGCTAAATAAAGACATCAAAACCCACTTAAAGACAAAATAGAAATGTATACAAAATACAAGTAGGACTGGGAGGCACCAAAAGTCAGTTGAGATCAAATAATGCTACAGTTATACTGCAGATACCAGCTTCTGTAGAGTACAATGTTCCGTTGGCAGGCCATGAGTTATATCACCAACTCCACTTCAATGGATTTCCAACAAGCAGCTCTGTGCACGCATACATGGACACATGCAGAATTCCACTTTCAGGGTGGCTAACTTTTAGTGCCAAAAGAATATGCTGGAGTACTAACTTTCTCATACCCAACAAGAATCAAAAGTAAATTTATAAAGTTAACAAGCTGTTCAATAGACATGACTTCACACTGTAGTGTAGTTATACTGCACTCAGTGCTAACTAAAAGTGGTATGAGGCGGTCTACTCGAGGTGGTTTCACTGGTGTGCTTGGGAGTCAGGTTACTGACCGAACTCCAGAATGATATGGCTCATTTCAAATCAATGAGTACGCAAAACCACTTTACACTGACGAGAAAGTGGCAGCATATCTGCATCTTAAAAGGATTAGAATAGGTAAAAGGCCACTAAAAAGGCAGATTGCCAAGAACAGCAAGAGGGATTCAAAGCATTTTCTTAAGCTATGTTTGTAGCAGATAGCATATCAAAGATCAGATCTTTTATTAGATAAGCTTGGAAAACAAATCAGAGCATCAGGAAACGGCACACGAGTTAAATATATTCTTCACATCAGTCTTCACAAATTAGGTCATATTCCAGACCAGTCATTCTAGCTTAGGAATGGATTACCCAATTAGATTTCACTGAAGCATACATCTAAGATGAGCAAGGAAGTTCTCCAGCATCTTGGCCAACATTTATCCCTAACCAACATCACTAAAACAGATTAGCCAGTCATTTATCTCATTGTTGTTAGTGGGATCTTGATGTGCACAAATTGGCTGCTCAGTTTCCCCACATTACAACAGTGACAACAATTCAAAAGTATATAATTGGCTATGAAGCGCTTTGGGACATCCTGGGGAGGCGAAAGGTGCTACAAAAATGCACGTTCTTTTGCTCATTAACAAACTCAAAGAATAACATTTTTACAAAGTGTCTGGGCCAGATGGCATACACCATGGAACTTAAGCAAATGAAGAGAAAATAAGCTAGGCTCGGGTAAATATTCAAAGCTTCATAAACACTTGATTAAAGGATACTGAATGTTGCTTCTAAGCAAAAATTGAAAAGGGCATAAATCTGGAATTTTTAGTCAGCCTAATATCTGTAGTGGTGAAAATGCCTGACAGCAGGAAATAACTATAAGGGATAGCAGGCACAGCATTATAAACAATTGGTAATGCCTTACTAATCTGCTAGAATTCATTCTTTGAGGTCAGAAAATTAGTGCAAGGTATCGAGTGCTAACAGTTTACTTGGATTTTCAGCAGGCATTTGATAAACCTTTATGAGAATTTTTTTAGATGATTAAGTAGCCTGGCATTAATGAAAGATTAACTAGCTGGATTGAAAAATAGCCTGACAATGGAAAGCAGGTGGGGTGACAAATATAAGGGAAATCAATTACACTCAAAAACTATCTAGATCAATTAAAGAAATGCACTAAGGAATGGCAGAGGAATTCCATTTGTGTGCATCAGCCTGTTGTGTTTCATTGGCTCCTTTATTACCAAGTCACATTTTTTGTGTCCTCTCCCTCAGTTTTTACACAATGGCTTTGGCAACATAGTGATCAGTTTCCATTCTACATCTTTTTAGAACAGGAGTAGGTCATTTAGCCCCTCGAGCCTGTTCCGCCAATGAGGTCATGGCAGATCTGTGACCTAACTTCATATACCCGCCTTTGCCCCATATCCTTTAATACCTTTGGTTAACAAAAAACTATCAATCTCAGATTTAAAATTAATTGACCAAGCATCAATTGCCGTTTGCGGAAGAGAATGCCAAACTTCTGCACCCTTTTTGTTTAGTTTATCATGTGATTGATCTTAGTGGTCCCTTCCAATTGGCTGTTTTATCTCCAAAATCTTTTTCATGCCAGTGCAATCTCAGTTTGCCCTTCCATCTCGGTGCCTCTTCTGTGTATTCTTTTCAGTATCCCTAACCATACACTTTCTTGCTTAGTTCATTACTGCGCAGCAAAAAGCTTTATTTAAAGCACATGTAAAATAGCATTTTGAAGTCAGCCACTAGGTGCAAAAATACATAAAAATGTATCAAAAGGGCAGATAGCTCAAAGGAAACTTTAATGAAGCCAGTAAATTTTGCTATTTTGTTGCAGAGACCTGAAAGTGCCAGTGGAACCTGAGAAGTGCAGAGCTAAGTAAAGGAGTGTTGGGTCAGGACATGCAGACTAAGGCAATAAGAAGTATGGGTTGAATGGGACTGAAACTTGAAAGCCGAGAGATGATCAAGCGATCCTTTGAGAAATTATGCTCATTATAAACACTGTCATGGACTAATATTCCCAACAGTTTCAGAACATTTGTTTTATTTAAGGTAACTCACTGACTCCATCCCTTTCCCGAACATCTGTCTGAGGCTGAACCACACTGTTCGCAACCTTGGTGTCATATTTGACCCTGAAATGAGCTTCCGACCACATATCCGCAGCATAACTAAGACCGCCTATTTCCATCTCGGCCCTCATCCATGCCTTTGTTACCTCTAGACTTGACTATTCCAACGCACTCTTGGCTGGCCTCCCATTCTACCCTACGTGAACTTGAGGTGATCCAAAACTCGGCTGCCCTTGTCCTAACTCGCACCAAGTCCTGTTCACCTATTGCCCCTGTGCTCCCTGACCTACATTGGCTCCCGGTTAAGCAACGCCTCGATTTCAAAATTCTCGTCCTAGTTTTCAAATCCCTCCGTGGCCCCTCCCTATCTCCGTAATATCCTTCAACCACCGCCCCCCCACCCCTGAGATATCTGCGCTCCTCTAATTCTGCCCACTTGAGCATCCCTGATTATAATTACTCAACCATTGGTGGCCACACCTTCTGTTGCCTAGGCCCTGGAATTCCCTGCCTAAACCTCTCCGCCTCTCTTTCCTCCTTTAAGACACTCCTTGGGGCCTACCTCTTTGACCAATCACCTGCCCTAATTTCTCCTTATGTGGCTCGGCGTCAAATTTTGTGTCTTAGAATACTCCTGTGAAGCACCTTGGGACGTCTTATTACACTAAAGGCGCTATATAAATGCAAGTTGTTGTTGTAATACTACAAATGAGAAAAGGTTGCAGAAAAACTTACAAGCTAACCGTTCTTTTAGTTGTGGTGTAGGGGCTAAATCAATAGCATTTTTAGAATGGCAGTTCAGCAATGTTGGATCAGCACCATAGCTCAGCAATAGGGAACATACTTCTACTCTGTTCTTGGAGGCAGCCTCATGCAAAGGAGTAAACTGCCAGAGGTCCATAGCATTCACGCAGGCACCATGCTGTGAATAAAAGTTATAACATTCAAAAATAAGTCAAATTAAATTTAAGAAAATAAATATGATTTTAAACTGCTTCAGTATATAGTATACAGTGTATAATGTTAACTGTTCAGATGCTAACAAATAAATAGTCAGAGCTAATCAGGCACTAAATTTTCAAGATGTCATCTGGAAATGAGGAAACATCAATGGAGACAGGTGAAAACAGATAACATTATTCCTTATTTCACTTTAAATATCTAAAGTTAAATAGGAGGTAAAATAGATAGCATCAGGATGAAATGTACATAAGTTAAAATGGATGGTAGAAAATAGTATAAGAGGCTTGTACACCAGACTGAGTATATTGAATAATAAAAATAGCGCCTATCCCATCATAGTTTTTACTGCAGCATATTTCCAATATGAATTTTGTACTCATTAAGGCAAGTGATATTACTTTGGGGATTTGTTCTATTTTAAACACATAATGATGTCTAAGCACGTGCCTATTGCATGGTTAGGTGCAAAGTAGAGCCCCCTCTGCTCTGCCCCAACTCCATCAATCCAATATTTTTCCATTTTCCACACGAGTCATCCTGTGCCCTCTTTAAGTGAGGTTGTCAATTTACTGTTGAATTAGAGATGTTTTGTGCTGGGGGCCTAGGATCACTAGATGCGTGTCTGAAATTTCTAAGATCCAGCAGAGGAAGCAGAGACTTTCATTCCATTAGTCCAAGCTGAATCTGAACCCAGGTTCTAGAGATGGAATGCTAGTGACCAACTCACTGTATCATCCAGTTCCAGGGCATTATTTCTTCTTTAATATATTTAACTCCCTACATACCATCCTCACCACTGTAACTAACACAATTCTCAAATTCAGAGTGACAAGGATTAAATACTAACCTTAACTAAAAGCTCTGTAACTTCATAATGACCATAGGAACAGGCATTGTGAAGAGGTACTAAGTCTCTAAAATACAAAAACAAATTTTTTGCATTTATAGCCTATGAGAAATATTCAGAATAGTTCCAAACTAAATTTTAACAAGATCTCCCATGGCACTGCTCATTTGGAACTCGGTTTCTGATACTTGCCATGAAGCCCAATGCAGCAGTTGTTCCATTGTTGTGATGCAGCAAATTCTGTACATCACAACTGACACAAAGTAAAAAATATTACACACACCCATGTGATACTAACAGGCCTTCGACATATTGCAATACTAATTATTTATTTTACAAAACTTAAGATACAGGTATCTTGCATTACCCTCCTGGAAACCTTTTAGTTATGTGTGGGTTTGCACTGTTTCCTTATGGTGCAAGTACTTTATTTATTCTTTCCTCCTCCCTAATATCTTTCTTCTTTTTCTCAGTTGTTTACATTGATGATTAAGATACTTTCTCTCCCCTACTTCTGCCATGGATTTGTAGTTCTTCTTTGGCACAGAACAGCACCAAGGAAGTCTCTAATGGGGAACACCTTGAACCAGTGTCAAAGTTTAAAGCACCTCATATGCATGCCCTCCTAGCACTGGCATAAACATTAGTCCCCTTCAGTAATACAAAAAAAATCTTCAAAACTCATTCTAAACACCTTAAGCTCATTTTTTTTTTATTTGACGAAAGAATTGCTAAAAAAATGTTGATTTTTCTTTCTACCACTTGCACCTCTGTTCTTTGCATTTTACACCAGACTGTCATGGTGCATGCAGGAAAAAGCTACAGCTCCTATGATGTATTTCCCTCACACACAATTTATCAGCAAGAGCTAGAACTCTTAAAAATGCTAAATAAGATGACATTTTACTTTTGACTTTTTTTCTTTATCATTTACAGTTTGTGGTTAATTGTCTGACGGTCATGTGGTATGGGTTGTTATGGTGCACTCTGGGTATTGCAATTCCACAGCTGAAGAGTGAAAATGACAACTCCTATGTGTCACACATACCTACCACAATTTCTCAATAGGTGTTGGAACTTCCCAGGATCCAAAGCCCAAGCAGAGAATGAAAGTTCTGGGAATGGAACATAAGGCAAGCCCCACACTAGAGAAAGGGACTGGAGAAGGTTTGTGAGGGGAAAACTTTCAGGCATTTTTAACATTGTACTGCTAGCTTTACAGATAAATTTAGTGATTTTGTTCAGAATTTATTATATGTGCTTAAGTTTATTCATTTAAAGGGTGACTGGAGAAGCAATACAGCTTTGCAGTAATTGGCCACTCTTTACTACATTTTACTGAATGCAAAATTTTGAGTTACTGATTTCACCCCTGTTCAAATAGCGATTTTTCACTTTACTTCATCTGAATAGGACGTTTAAAAAATATGCATGTGCAATATTCAACGATTTATTTTATGTCCTAAGCACGTTTTCTGCCCTACAGAGACTTTCAGATGTAGAATCTTCAGAATCTCTTGTAATGTTACTCATGGTTTTATGAGGACAAAAGTGTACAACATAATGTATTCTGTTGCTAAAGTGAGTGCATGTACCTTTAAGGTTACAAGAATAATAGATGTTAAGCAAACACTGGATGCATTCAAAGAACCTGGAGACACTGTGGCTCCTGCACCTTCTATTCCTGTACACCTGTCCCCTTTGTTCTTTCATCCCCTCCCCCTTTTCCCAGCTTTATACTTGCTTTAAATCTATTTCATTTCCTGCTTTTTTCCAGTTCTCATATAAGGTCTTCGACCTGAAACGTTGGGCCAAAAATTGATCCCGCTGCGCGAGAGTACGCACTGCGTACTCTCGCGTATTCTCTCTCCAATTGCCGGTTTTCTGCATGCCCTGCGCATGCGCTGAAAACCGGCACTTGGTCTTTTGAAAAGGGGGCGGTTCCTCGGTGCATCGCGTGCGCGCTACAGGCTGCGCACTTCATGCTTTGGACGCGCAGGTAAGTACGGAAGATTTTTGAAATGGAAAAAGGAGTAAGACCCACTTTTAACAAGGTAAGTCGTGAATTAAGTATTTTTTTGAATTTTTTTTTAAACAGGTATATCTTTTTTAGAGACTTTAAAGACAGGTAAGTTTATTTTTATAACTTTTTAAAAGATTTTAAATTTTTTCAAAAATTTAATTTTTTATTTAAAATGGTTAATTTATTTAACTATACTTATTTTATTAATGTGATGGGTTTTTTTTTTAATTTAATTGAGGTTTAGCTGTTATTTTGGGGGGGGTGTAAGATTCATAGATTTCACAGCACGTATGTGAAACTTATGAATGGAAGATGGTGTGCTGCCATTGGCTCTAACCGAGTCACGTGATCCCACAGCTCGCACGAATTCACTACGCCGGTGGGATACGCAAGCACTGCCCAGCTGATGTCTGGAACATCAAGTTCGTGCGAGCTGGATCTGAAAAAGCACAAGCGGAGTGAGAGATCGCGGGGAAGCCTTACCCCCGCGGGAACAGAGCGAGATCAATTTCTGGGCCGTTAACTCTGTTTCTCTCTCCACGGATGCTGCCTGGCCTGCTGTGTTTTTCCAGCGCTTTCTGTTGTTATACCGCAAATAACTGCCTTTGTATCTTTATACTTTTTGTTTTAAGTGACAAAAAATTTACATTAAATAGTATATGATGTCTGAATTGTGTTGGCCAGGAAGTGCACACATACATATTTGTTTCTCCTGTGGCAATGCTCACGTTGAGTTGGATGATGCGCTGTTTTATAACCATAGGGATCTGTGCTGTAATACATGATGTATCATTAGGGCCACTGATTTACAATGACAAAATAAAGTCAATCTTTGTTTACATTGCATTGGATCCTGGGATTTTTTTCCAGTATTTTGGGAATTGAATTCTGTATCTACTTTTCCATGAAAAACACAAAGGGGTGTATTTAATTTTTATCTCCTACCTTCTTTAAAGCTCAAAATAAAGTTGGCAGACAACTTGGAGGTAGGTATGTGAAGTCTAGCAGTCATGGAGAGGGGCTTCTGTAAGGTTTAACCGGATTTTGACTGACACCCATTACAGCTGCTGCTCCTCCCATCCATCCAAACCTCCCCAACCAATGCTGCCTGCGCCACGGGAGATGTACTAAAACATAGACAGTTACCCTTTATCCTTAGCGTGAACATCAGCACCATGCTGAAGCAACAGCTGTACGATTTTAACACGGTTATATCCTGCTGCTAGATGAAGTGGTGTAGACTGTGGAGAGATAAAGCAAATATTATGTAATTTGGGAAATTATAATTTGTAAAGCTGTAGACTCGAATAGTTAAATGCTATGCCTCCCTTTCCACATAAGTGCAACATGAGACACATAACTGGATTCAAGCCTGTTACACTGCTCCACGGATCAAAATCCACACAAAACACTAAAGTATAACACCAATAATTTTCTGTTCATTATTTGTAGTGCTACAGTTCTCAATGTTGCTGACCAAACCCCTCCCAGCCACTGTTTCACCCCACTCTTAAGTAATTATCTTATACCCTTGGTTTCTACTTATCTCCTATGCGTAACATAAAAGTACTGCACCAATTCATGAGATATCACTAGCTTCATTCTCCTTATAATTTGTATGGCCTCAATTTAAAAAACAAAACGCATTAACAAAGTTAAGCTGATTTTTTGAAGTTGGATAGAAAATTGCACGAATTCCAATGTGATCCCATTAATGGAATTAATTGAACAATGTACATTTGTAACAATATTGTCAATTTTGCTGGTGAATGTGGAATCAGAGCCGCATTTTGTTGTATTTAGCAGTCTATATGGCTACTTTTATGGCATACTGCAGCTTGAGTTCTTTAATACATTAATTTCCAACTGGGATACCGCATCAATCAAGCCCAAGCCTAGACTTCAATTCTACTACCATCAGTGGGGCAGCTCTTCTTGTACAGCTTTTCCATTCCTGGACAGGATAAAAGGGAAAGCGTGTCTGGTAGAAATCTTTAACTATTGTAACTTTGCCTTTCTCAATTTTATCAATATAATGTTCATTGTTTCTCTGAAAATGTCTTCTTGTTCCTTCTCCTAAACTTTAAATATTCTGTTTCACATACACTTGCCTCCTCCTTGTATAACTGGATTTGGAATGCACTGCCTGATTGGGTGGTGGAGATTCAATAGTAGCCTTCAAAAGGGGAATTGGATAAATACTTGAAGGAGAAAAAAACTGCAGGGATATGGGGAAAGAGCAGGGGAGTGGAACTAACTGGATTGCTCTTCGAAAGAGCTGGCACAGACTCGATGGCCCAAATGGCCTCCTTCTGTGCTGTACTATTCCATGATTCACCCATTTTGCTCAATTTTACAAAAGGCATCAATTTCACAAACAAATTATACAGGTTTCCTTCATTAGTGGACTAAAAACAACATTCAAGGACTACATGTACATCATTATCTGGCTAACAGTAACAATTGCAATCTTACCTTTCTACCATCACTTGCATGGCAGTTTACATTCAATGGTGTAAGTAGGGACATCAACTTTTCTTCATTTCCACTCCTATAAACAAACTTTTTAAAATTACACCTCTCCCTATGCCACTTAAGTGAATACATTTCAACAAAAAATGCAAAAGTTTTTGTATCAATTGTTTATAGGTTTGCTTTTCATACTTCCATTTGCATGAATTGCAATTATTTTACTTATTAGTCTAACTAGTGTAAATATTGATGGAATAGGTGGAAATGAGGAGCGCTCTCGAACAGGAAATGCTGGAGGGTGTCAGCCTGTGATTGGAATCGCGAAAGAATGTGGGGGGAGAATTGAAATTGTAATTTCAGTTCTTAGTTAATACTTCAGTGCCTTAAGATTTTTTGCCAAATAATTTTTGCATTACACCATTCTGTACTTTACATTTTTGTTAAGTGTAAAGAAACTAAATACCTTTATTGCACATAACAGAAATGCACTGTACTAAAAATGCTAAAGCTCACTGTTAATGTAGTGTAGTGATCTGATGACACCATGTGGAGAAGAACAATACAGCATCATTTTTATGCAAGGACATTTTTGCAATTAAATGTTATTAGAACTCAGAGTTTACCTAGTTAAAACATATGATGTAAAACTAGATCTCAATATTGGTTTAAATCAAATAAGATTAACCCAGAGTATACTAAATTCAGCATAGTTCTGAGTGATGAGATTGCAAGTGAATCAGTTTGTGTTACGAGCATCTTTGTTACCATGGTAATTACTAGACTGGTGGATACCAGTACCAGTTTCACATCCTTAGATTGTTTACAGAAGTAGACATGGATTGAAAGCAGTGTGAAACATAAGTTTCATTCAGATAAAGTAGTTATTTAAACAGTCATTAACCAATGTTTTAATCAATAAAACAAACCCAGTAGTAGTAAGATCAGTCAGAGAGACCAGAGATAGAGAGAAACAGATTTCAATATGCATATTTTTTTATAATGTCAATATGTTACTCAATATGACAAAGCAGCTTAACCATGTACAGTATGCCTTCACAAAATTCTTGCACTTTAGAATTGATAAGTCAGTGCAAAACCACTCATGAATGTTTAAGAACAATGCCTACTGAGGAGTTGGTTTGTTTGGGTGGCTGAAGGTGACAAACGGTGAATGATGGCCAGGGGGATGCTCCTTGCAGTTGATGCACAATTACTTCATTCATGAAGGATCAATAAATATGACAATCATTGCAAGTATACTAAGGTAAGTAAGGAGTGTGATGGAATACTCTCCACTTGCCTGGATGTGTGCAGCTCCAACAACACTCAAGAAGCTCGACACCACCAGGACAAAGCAGCCTGCTTGATTGGCACCCCATCCACCACCTTAAACATTCACTCCCTCCACCACTGGCGCACCGTGTCTGCAGTGTGTACCATCTACAAGATGCACTGCAGCAACTTGCCAAGGCTTCTTCGGCAGCACCTCTCAAACCCGCGACCTCTTCCACCTAGAAGGACAAGGGCAGCAGGCGCATGGGAACACCACCACCTCCAAGTTCCCCTCCAAGTCACACACCATCCTGACTTGGAAGTATATCGCCGATCCTTCATCGTCACTAGGTCAAAATCCTGGAACTCCCTCCCTAACAGCACCGTGGGAGTACCTTCACTACATGGACTGCAGCGGTTCAAGGCAGCAGCTCACCACCACCTTCTCGAGGGCAATTGGGGATGGGCAATAAATGCTGACTTGCCAGTGACGCCCACATCCCATAAATTAATTAAAAAAGTGATAATTGCAGTTGATAAGATTTTTCTTAATGGACTTTTTAATACATTTGTGATATAAATAAAATGTAAGACTGTACTGTGCCCCATTTATAATATGTATCGACTTAATTTCTGGTAATGAATTGATTATCACTCATTAACTTGCAATCCTTCAAACATGGATGTTGTCATGCATCAATGACACAGATTGCACTGGCTGGTGTTCACAACAAATGCCATCAGCCAAAATGGCAGCTCCCCCACCCCCCATAAGTTTCACAGCATATACTCTTTAAAAAAAAAGATAAATTATGCAGCCCAGTTGTGAAGTTGCATGCTTGTAGCTTATGGTGTAACTTAATCCCTCAACAAAATGAGTATCATGTAATTACTCCCAGGTAAGCCTATACAATTCACTCGCACCTTTGTTGCCCATGAAGGGAATATCTTCACCGGCGAAATATATTAAGTATTACACTCTTCTTCAATTTATATCACACAGCAAGGCCATCAAAATTCATGTATCTATGGTTGCATGTATGATGTCATGCTTTGTGATGCAGGATGCAACCTTATTTGAACTCCTGAGTTCTAATATTAAACAGATGACAATTCCAGGAGACTATTGGAATACAGCAGACCTTTCACGATCATTTTAAGACTTCTAATTTACAAGCAATACAGTTTCAAGTAAATGATGTATTTTTTTGGAACATCTTTGTAAATCTTTTCAACATTTTCTCCAGTGCTTCAAAATCCTTTTTGTAGTATATATCAGACAGTGCACAGTACTCCAAGTGTGATCTAACCAAAGTTCTATATAAATTTATGGAGTGACTGCTGCCAACGACCAGAAGCTGCGCAGAAGCGTACTGCGCATTAATCTGGAACCGGAAGCATGATGTTGCTGTTTTTTCCCCCCCCAAAACCCGCTCCCTCCCCGGCACCTTTTTCCAAGGAGCCCGCTCCCTCCCCGGCACCTTTTTCCAAGGAGCCCGCTCCCTCCCCGGCACCTTTTTCCAAGGAGCCCGCTCCCTCCCCGGCACCTTTTTCCAAGGAGCCCGCTCCCTCCCCGGCACCTTTTTCCAAGGAGCCCGCTCCCTCCCCGGCACCTTTTTCCAAGGAGCCCGCTCCCTCCCCGGCACCTTTTTCCAAGGAGCCCGCTCCCTCCCCGGCACCTTTTTCCAAGGAGCCCGCTCCCTCCCCGGCACCTTTTTCCAAGGAGCCCGCTCCCTCCCCGGCACCTTTTTCCAAGGAGCCCGCTCCCTCCCCGGCACCTTTTTCCAAGGAGCCCGCTCCCTCCCCGGCACCTTTTTCCAAGGAGCCCGCTCCCTCCCCGGCACCTTTTTCCAAGGAGCCCGCTCCCTCCCCGGCACCTTTTTCCAAGGAGCCCGCTCCCTCCCCGGCACCTTTTTCCAAGGAGCCCGCTCCCTCCCCGGCACCTTTTTCCAAGGAGCCCGCTCCCTCCCCGGCACCTTTTTCCAAGGAGCCCGCTCCCTCCCCGGCACCTTTTTCCAAGGAGCCCGCTCCCTCCCCGGCACCTTTTTCCAAGGAGCCCGCTCCCTCCCCGGCACCTTTTTCCAAGGAGCCCGCTCCCTCCCCGGCACCTTTTTCCAAGGAGCCCGCTCCCTCCCCGGCACCTTTTTCCAAGGAGCCCGCTCCCTCCCCGGCACCTTTTTCCAAGGAGCCCGCTCCCTCCCCGGCACCTTTTTCCAAGGAGCCCGCTCCCTCCCCGGCACCTTTTTCCAAGGAGCCCGCTCCCTCCCCGGCACCTTTTTCCAAGGAGCCCGCTCCCTCCCCGGCACCTTTTTCCAAGGAGCCCGCTCCCTCCCCGGCATTTAATTTTTTTTATATAAACGTGCCCACTCCTGTAACGAGCCGGAAGCGTGCATGTGCAAAACGCTTCTACGCAGCTTCCGGTTCGTTGGCAGTAGTCACGTTCATAAATTTAACATTACCTCCCTGCTTATGTACTCTATTCGTTGAGTGCACAATAGATAATAAATATTGGGACATAGACTGTGAACCTCAAAAACAGACTGAATAGTGATTATCAAGAATCAAAAAAACACACATTGACTGTCAATTCTGAACTAATTCACTGGTTCAGGAAACAGAATATTAAACTAGTTTTCAAAAGATGTGTCCATACCTTGCAGTCTCCAGTAGCTCATCTTTTTTGTATTCACCTGTAAAATGTAATTTAACCAGTTAAATGCTTCAACATAAAAAGTTAAAGCAACTTCATGTATTAAAAACACCCATATTTAATATTTTTCAAATTTCACTTCCTTAGGTTTCAAATTAAGCAAATTCAGCAACATTCATTATAATAGCTTTAGATATCCCAGATCAGTTGTGTCTGCTAGTATTCCATTTCACATTTATTGTTCCAAATAGCAGTGTGAACATAAAACAAACAATTTCCCCTTATTTCTACTTTTGCTATTCTTTAATTTCTTTCCCATTCCAATAACATGCATGTTATGCAAGCAGGACGATATTATGCACTTTTCCAACTTCAGACACCCTTAGGCCTCTACTAATGCCACTCTTCCAAGTGGCCACTAGAAGATATACAAGAGCAGCTCAGCAAAATATTCACTGCTTTTGCTCAGTTTCATTCAGCACACAGTAATTTCAACGTGCATCACCTTATTGTTTCCACTTCAGTTAATATGCTCCAGCAAAACTATTAAAGAGAGATATAAAATTAAATAATTCACAACTCACCTGTCAATACTGTTTTAGCAGATGGATCTGCCAGGTCTAATGCTGTTCTTCCATCTGTATTACGAATATGAGGGTCAGCTCCATGCTGGAGCAAAACTGTACAAAAAGGATGAAAATCAAGACACTAATGAAAATGAGACTTACATATTAAACAAAACAACTTGCATTATATAGCTATAGTAATAAACTATTATATATTATAAATGATAGGTGGGTCATAATATTACATTTCAAAATGTATTGAAATCTCCCATGTCAATATAAAAGTGTGTCCACATTTAGCTGTTAAGCCTGTGGGTGACACTTTGATGGTGGTTTTCAATGTTAAACATTGCTTATGTCTGTAATACTGTAACAACTTATCTCAGGAACAAACCTGGAGAAATTGGCACCTGTTCAGAAAGGGGAAAAAATTATGCCAGTACAGAAAAGCATCTCGAGTTTAAAAAAAACCTCAGGGCCTCTTCAGACTTCAAATATTGAAACCCCAGTCCTTCTCCTCCTTTAATTTTTGGAAAATTGGGTATTCCCCTCAGAGGTAGCTCCCCATCTCCACCCCTACCTACCCCTCTCACTTCTTCCTCTTCTCCATGATCCTTCCTACGATCGTTCTGATCTGCAGGCTGTGCTATTCATTTCAACTAGCTCAGCAGGTAGATCAAGGAATAATAAATTTATGCTACTTCCATGTAAATGATCAATAAAATTTGCTATGAAAGTAGCACATCAATACTGAAATCATCCAATGCACTTTTTATTTTAAAATATCAATGTCATCAAAAGTATAGATGTGAATACAATTTACAATATAGATCCATATCTTAAATATTAATTTCAATAAACACAAGAGCTAGGTAGTTATTGATTCTAAAATTACACTAATAGCTTAGAGATGGATGTATACTGATAACTTCTACAGAAAAATGCTTGAACTTTTAACCTCTCCCCCCCCCCCCCCCACACCTCAATATTCCTAAAACAGGATTATTCCAAAGCATGAGTCTGATATTTTCACCTTCATTAGTTGCAACAACATTTACAATTTTGGTTAGAAATCCAGAAACAAATTTACAGAAGACTAAAATAGACTAGCACTCCTTCCAGCTTTGTAGGCATCTGGCTTTAGTATATAATTGCAAGCCAGTGTGGGTTCTGGATTGTGATGAGGTACGTCATTGCATAATGCAGTGATCCTTAACTGTGGGACCCAAGGCCTGTTCAAATGGTGCATGACAAAAAAAGTCAAAAGTTTTGCCAATCTGTAACTGCGTATTGGCAAATGCGGAGAGTTGTAAAGGCAACTGAGAAACGAAAATTAATTGACAACAAAAGTTTGAGCTGAAATACATGAATAGCCACCAACTCCTCTCTACGAAGTAGTAAAAACAGAAAACTTAAGCAGCAATTCACATTGTAACTGACACCAGCAATGCTTCAGTTTCAACAGAGTTGCAGTGAAAATCCACAGGGACTTTCTCTTATCCTTGTGATGTGGGTGTCGCTGGAAAGGCCGTCAATTATTGCCCATTCATAGTTGCCCTGAGAATGTGGTGATACAACTGAGTTGCTTGCTAGGCCACTTCAGAGGGGCACAGTTAAGGGTCAACCACACTGGTGTGGAACTGGAGTCACATCTAGGCCAAACCGGGTAAAAGGACGTCAGGTTTCATTCCCTAAAGAACATTACTGAACCAGTTGAGCTTTTACAACAATCTGACAGCCTCATGGTCACTATTACTGATCCCAGCTTTTAATTTGAGGATTTTAAAAACTGAATTCAAATTCTCTGCCATGGTGGAATATGGACGCACATTAGTCCAGGCCTCTGGATTACTCTTCCAGTAACATAGCCTACCGTACAACACATCAATAAATAGATCCTTCCAAACCATGTGTGAATACCAATGCAAACTGCTGCTTAAATAACATGAAATACTATAAATAGCATAGATGCATTGAAGGGAAAGTTAGATAAACACATGAGGGAGAAAGGAATAGAAGACTATGCTGATAGTGTTAGATGAAGAGGGGTGGGGGGGGAGGCTCGTGTGGAGCATAAATGCCGGCATAGATCAGTTGGGGTGGATGGCCTATTTCTATGCTGTAGACTCAATGGGCCGTAATTTGTGGCCCCTACGGGTGCATACGAGGTGCACTGAAACCCGGAACTTGAGATCTGTCTCGGGAAAAGGGCACCCGCGGGCGGAGAGTTTCTGCCCAGCGAATGCCCGTGAAATTCTTATGCCTGGTAAAGGCCTGCTTTTACCAGTGTAAGAGTTTTAAAAAACAGAAAAGTAAAATTAATAATTTATACATTTAAAAACTTGCTAAATAAGGTAAGTTTATTTTTAGCCCCTTTAAAACATGTAAATTTATTTTTCAAAAAATTCAATATATTTAAAATTAATTAAAATGGCATTTAATTAAATGTGATGGTTTTTTTTAAAAAACAAAAATGTAATTGGGGTATTCCCATTCATACTTATGGGGATTCCGTGGATCCTGAGGCCCCAGGTGTAAGCTTCGCAAAATCCCCCAGAAACTCGAACAGAGCCCTAAAGGGAGTGATTTTTGGACCTTTCATACAAACTTGGGATGATGGGACCTAAGTGAAGTGATTTGATGTAAAAACCTCAGGTCTTGGACATTTTAAAGATCAGGGAAGAAAAACCCTGAGGAAAATGACTTTTGAATCTTACTGTTGGGAAAGATACCTTTCACAGACACAAGACAGGCTGCGGAGGGGCGTGGCCAGGCAGTGGACAGCTTTGGGTATTGGGGCCCAATCAAGCTGTCTGGGAATTGTTTACACTGCAATCCTACCAAGGAGGAAGAGACAAACCCAAAGCCTCACACACACATCGAAATATGAATAATCCAAGACCCCCTTTTGAAATTCCCAGGCCCAAACAGGATACCAGAAGCCTGAAATCAATAAAACATTTAGTACTTCATCAAAAACCAATCAACCAGGTATCCACAGGACAGATTTAAAAGCCCGCCAAAAGACCTAGGACAATAGGGTTGAGATTTGGCGCGTAGATAAGGCTGTGTTAAATCGGAAAACGATCAAGACATGTTTAACACTGAGCTAAAGCCATCGGAACTGGCAAGCCCGCCAAAACTAGACAATTGACTAAGCAAGGCTCATTTGCAACCTAAAGGAAACGTTTTAGTAAGGGGTTTTTGGGCGCGAAAAAAACAGTATAATTGAAAGCCTGTCCCAAAACTTCTCTCTCTTTTGGACTCGCTGACAATGCCGGCACAGCTCTCCCCCTGCTCCAGCAAAACCACTACAAGCCACGAGGAGGAAGGCCAGCAAACAGACCATCACACAAGAAGAAACCAGAGCGACTGCCTCAGTGACCATCGGACACCTCGCAGCAACAAGGGCCTTACGAAATCTTTTAATCAAAAGACTCTAAAATCCTGTCAAGGATTCGTTGGTGAGCATTATCCCTGATCTCCTGAAACCAAAAACCTAGCTAGATAGTGGGATCTTTGGGAGGGATAAGGTTTTTGTTTGGTATATTGTCATTCTCCCTCGCCTGTACCGTGTGCTCCCCAATCTGTGTTTAAGTATTAAGTGTGTTTAAGTTTGTTAGAATTTTTACTTTATTAAAATAAAAAGGTTTCATTAGAACCTGTTGTCTACTGCATTTTTGTTCACAACCCCTAAATAAGTCCAAAGTCTAGGAACCAGGGGCGTGGGAGCGAGTCGAACCGCTCACTGAGTCAGAAGGCTGACCCCATTACCACCCCCTACATAATCCAAGTAGGTTGGCATTTTATTTGCGGATCGGAGGCATTTCCCTGCGAGAAGCCTCCAACTGCAAATTCAGGGCCTATGTAATTCTGTGTCAAATTTTGTTTGATAACGCTCCTGTGAAGCAGGAGAAATAGGTGGTGGAGGGGGGGGGGGGGGGGGGGGGGGGGGGGGGCGCAAGAGAGAAAAAAAATACATATTACAGGAACAGAGAATATGAAGACCTGGAGTTTTTGCTCGATTGCGCTGGATTTTTGTGCACAATTCGCCCGAAATTAGGTTCAGCGCAACTAGAGTTTCCGCGATCTTTTGCGCTAGTTTGAAAAACATTGTGCTACAAAACTGGCCATGCCCCCAGGATGAATTAATCACCATTGGGAGTTTCCGCTAACTGTGTTCGTTTGCGGGCCTTCGAGGAAACTCTCAATGGTAAGCTGGTTCTTTTGGGCGCAAGGACACTAATAGGAACATTTTAAGTGCTTTCGAATATATTTTTAATAATTTACTAAGAAACTGACTACTGTACCCCCAATATAACTAGCAAATGGTTCTGTATATATTTTTTTTTATAAAGTAATTTAAAATCAGGTTACTCACAGGTAGTAGATTGACACTGATTAAAAAGGCTTATTTTTTGTGATAAACCCATTTTCAGCTGTATTAATCAAACTGCACCTAGTTACAACACTTAAATATATCAAGGAATATTTTTTAAAGCTATTTTATTTACGCTGGTTCATGGCAGATCGTGCGTTCGGCGATAAGCAAACGAATTTGAGTGGAAAGTCGAGAAAAAAAACTTTCAAATCGGACGCAATTTTGGACGAAATTTGCACCCGTTTCGCGGATTGTGCCCAAAGTGGAAACTCTACCCCTAAATATTTACAGATCAAAAGGTCTATCCCAAAATGTTGGAAAGTACACCGAATATGTATCATAAATTTATGGGGAAGTCCCCACAGAAAATAGGTCTTATGCCTCCAGTGCTTGCAACCTCCTTCAAACATCTAAACCTGCCATGGAGTGGGTCAAGGGGGACTGAGAATTTCTTTAAGTAAAACCTAGCACAAAAAAGCTTAGAACTACTGGCATAATGCATCCTGGCGCAATCAGTACTAAACTAGTCACCTCAGCTACTCCATGTGGTAGCGAGTTCCACATTCTTACCATTCTCTGAGTAAAGAAGTTTCTCCTGAAATCCTTATTGGCGACACTCATATTTATAACCCCTAATTTTGGACTCCCCACAAGTGGAAACATATCAGAAATATAATAGAATTCCACAACAGATAATTTTGTGGATTTTTTTTCCCTATACAACTGAACTGGTTTCACATAAATGCACCCGTTCACAATGCCCTAAAATTCCTTTGTTTAAAGCTGTTCTTCCTCATTTGTTAACCTGTAAAAATTATTAAAATGCATAGCACAACTTACTGACTTCTAAATGACGTATGCATTCCACCACTCAACACCTTCAATTTACCTTCTTCCATTCAGTACTTGAACATGGGCATTTTTTTTCCCTGTTCAAGTTTTCAAAATAGGCAGTACATTCTCAACCAATCTTTTAGTGAAGTCCACTACAAAAGTAACAGATGTTTTTAAAATGCATCATACCCAGGTATGTGCTACCTCAATGTCAAATAATAATCAGTGTGTGTGTGTGGGGGAGTGGGTTTTAAAACACTGCAACAGGACAAAATTAGAATTCATCTTGCCTATGTGTAATTGCACCATCCACTGATTTTTTTGCAACATACTATGGCCCGAATTTTGTGGTGGGCAACGTAATTAAGGATTACGCCGCCGGCATCCGAACCAAATGCGCACTTACCTGTTGCGAGGCCCCAAACGAAAAGTTGCTGTCAGCCGCTGCAAAGTTGAGCGCAGCGGCCCACGGATCACAGGGGCGCACCGTGTGCGTAAGTATACCTGGCATCATGTGGGCCGGTGCTCCAATCAGGAAACAGAAGGTCTTTCATTCTCCCCCACTAGATAGTGTGGTATTTTCTAGGGAGAATATAGCAGCTATGTTGATAAACGTTTTTATGCATTTTGTACTATGAAAGGTCACCTGAAGATACAGTGAGGGACTTGAGCACATAAAGCTAGGCTGACACTCCAGTGCAGTGCTGAGGGAGTGCTGTACTGTCGGAGGTGCTGTCTTTCGGATGAGACGTTAAACCGAGGCCCCGTCTGCGCTCTCAGGTGGACGTAAAAGATCCCATGGCACTATTATCCCTGGTATACTGGCCAATATTTATCCCTCAACCAACATCACTAAAGCAGATTATCTGGTCATTATCACATTGCTGTTTGGGAGAGCTTGCTGTGCGCAAATTGGCTGCTGCGTTTCCCACATTACAACAGTGACTCCACTTCAAAAAGTACTTCATTGGCTGTAAAGTGCTTTGAGACGTCTGGTGGTCGTGAAAGGCGCTATATAATTGCAAGTATTCCTTTCTTTTAGGGGAGTAAGAGAAGTGTATTTTTTTTTTAATTTGCAAAACTGTCAATTCCCCAAACAGTCTCACTCTACCCAGTCTGGATTTACATTCCTTTTCATATATATTTAAACAAAAAAGCATCAGATTAAGTCTTTTTATTGACGGGTATCCTCTTAGGATGTGCAAACAGGCTGCTGTGCCTGATTGCACCAGCCGTAAAATTTTCATACGTAATTGCTGGGCAATTAGCCCAACTCTGCGCCAGCAATTAGGATTTCAATGTTGGAGCGGATGATCGGTCAAGTCGGAACTTGACAGATCGCAAGTTCGGGATTCGAACTTGCTGTCCATTTCAAAGGCGGTCTGATGGCATACTCAGAGTATGCAGTCATACCAACCGCAAATTCTGGCCCAATATCTACAACCCTCTTTCTTGCATCATTACTTTACCTCCTTAAAAAGCGTTTTTCTTTCATTTATTTTTTGTGTCAGTTATATTGATTTATAAGCTGCTTTTACATTACACAAATTCTAAGGCTTCCAGGTCCTAGCAAGCAGGTCTTGCACAGCCAGTAGCAATCCCAGAATAAACTTGCCAGATTCGCTTTAGCAGATCTCCCTCGCAACTGGCCTTATCAAACCCAGTGAAGCCCAGTCGGAGGTTGTTGCTGCTGCATCTGGTGTTGGCGGGCCTAGCACCCCAATAAACAACCAGCTTATCACAAACCGGAACAGGAAACTGGAAAGGTTCCACTGGATTTGAGGTCATGAATTTAAATCAGGTTCTGAAATTAAAAATACATGCAGGATGACTACTGGACAAACAAAACATTTAGAGGACGAATTTAATGCTAAATACTAGAAAATCCAGTTTAAAAAAAAAGTTAAGATATTTGCTGGTGAGAATATGAATTACAGCATCATGTTTTATTAAAGAACAAAATTAATGTTGCTAGTTAAAAAAGACTTGTCAAGTACAATTAAGAATTCAAAAAAGTTTGCTTTCTTTTTACTGATATCCAAAAATCCAATTACAACCATCTTCTCCTGTACCTGCAGATAATTTTAAAGTAGAATAGCCTTCATCAAAAGATTGTTAAACTATAAAAAGGAAAAGATACCTAATGAAATTATTCTCACTTATTGAAGAAAGTTACAGGAAAGCCTACCTATGTATACGTCAATTTTGCCTTTGATGGCGGCTTCATGGAGAGGCGTGTAGTTCCAATTATCTCGAGCATTAGAATCAGCGCCATGACACAGCAACAGATTAACAACTTCTGCATGACCAAATGAACAGGCATTATGAAGAGGAATAAGGCCTCCATCGTCTCTTGCATGGACATTAGCACCACTCTGAAGCAAAAATTCAACTACATCCTTCCGTCCAAATCCTAGAGGGATTGACGTATAGCCATAAGTCATCACGGTAATCACATGCAAGACATCCTGAAATAATTGTCTAACAGTACCTTCTTTAGTCTTTTAATTATTTTTCTTTTAATTACTGTTCATTTGACTACAAGTCTGTATTTATCCATGCACCAAAAGGATATCTTACAGGTTAAAAAATGTTTTAAAGTACATTTTGTTAGACTGATCATTTCAGATGCTAAAGCATTTGCCAAAACAAATTTGAACTGATATGCAAAGAAGCAGTACATTTTAAATGGATAGCTACTGTATTTCTAATTTAAACACTGTGCTTTGATTCTTGTATAAATTCAAAATTTTGAAGTATTACCAAATTTCCTTCACTCCCCTCCAAGGTTAAGGCCAGGGTTTCGCATTTTGGAAAAAAACAACAACTTTGAAAGACCTTTTCCAAAGCAGCGGGTAAGCCCTTTAGTGTAGCCTGCCCCTGTACTTCAAAAGCTGATTTGCAGTTCAGGCCAGGAATGAACTTTTGAAGTGTGGCTTGGGGCAAGCTGGGGGAAAACAGCTGGTAGCAGTGAAATTGAAGGCGCAGGAACTGTGGCAGAAGGGCCGTGAGTGTTGCACAAGAGGGAACATTAATGCCAGGGAGCAGGACAAAGGGGTGTGCGTGGGAAGAAGATGATAGCTACAGTGGGGTAGGAAATGGCTAGCTGGCAGGAGGCTAAAACATGGTGGACAACAGTGAAAAATAGCTGCCAGTATGGACCTTAAGTGCCAGAGATGCAACAAGACACAAAGGGGAGTGGAGCCTCAAGCAGCAGAGAAAGAACTAGCAGTCAGGTGGGACACAAACAGAAGCAAGGCCTCAGATGGTCAGGTGGAAAGGGGATTCTAATGAAGATAGCTGTAGGAGCATAAAATAGCTGTATGAGCATAAAATAGCTTATTCTGAACAGTCGCTTTAAGTAGGCGATGTAATCCGTTGGCACAACATCACCACCTACTCAACAGAAACTGGAACAATACTATGACAAACTACTATTTACATAGAAAATTGGCATTATACATATTAAAATAGAATTGTCAACATTTGGAAGTTAAGGTTTCTGGGAGAGGAAGCACGTGACGGACAGTAGATTTTAGCAACATACAGATGTTATGTCATATGTATATGGTCTGTCTGTTACACTCTGCTGTCTTGCTGTTGATCTTTTTCTCTAATACTTTTTGAAAGTTGCATTTTTCAGTGGAGATTGCAAGGAAAATGCAGACCTCGGCAGCTACTTTTCCACCCCCTCACCATCATTTGCACTTCCCTCCTACCTTCCCATCACTCAACTCCCATCACTATCCCAATCTCTCAACTACCTGTGCAACCCCTGTAATACTCCCTTCACATCACTCACTCCACCTTTAACCTAGCATCCACTCCCCTCCCCAAGTGAAGCTGGTGAAAGACCAGAGGCCCCCTTACCCTCCCATCTGCTTCTCTCCTAACTTGTCAATTCACTTTCTTCAAGAAAGATTTTGTTTGCTTTCAAAAATGTGCTTGCTTTTTTTTTAAATCAATGAGGTAAGATACTGTCTGCCCCTTTCTCAGGTGTTACCAATTAGAATGTTCACATTCTCGGTCAACAAACCAAAGATAATTTGAAGCTTTGCTCGTTTCAAAATATAAAGTTTTTTTGAAAAAGTAAGCAAATATCAATTGAGGAAAGACTGCTTCCCGAGTGCCTGTAGACATTTCAGCGTGGCGCTTACCTCAATACAAGCACAGAGCAGAGAATCCATCATAGAGGACCAAGATTTGCTCAATAAATATTTGTAAATAATGCAGATAGCTCTTTAAACTCGCCAATCAAAAATTACTTTTCAATGAAATTATATTGCAGCTTATTGCTGATATTTGGACCAGATATAACCTTTACTGACAAATAGCGTGCAATAGTTTATAAAGCATGTAGCTTTCATTTGGGGCATTTGTATTGCCTGTATAAGAGCACAGGCTGTTTCTATAGTGACATTTTCTTCCTTTTTGCCATTTTCAATATCAGAATTCTTCTACTTCACATTGTTTCCAAACACAATGGAAGCAAATCCAATAGTTTTGCCCAGATGATCCTTTATACATGTGGAGGCATCACATCATAATGGTTGATTGAATTGAGACATTGCACACAATCTGATTTCTTCACCAATCTTATCTGTAGAGTGATAATCTAGAGATGCACCTTATACAGCTGCACTTCCTTCTTCAGCAATTGCAATGTTCAACTAGAGATGAGAGAAAACAAAGCTGGTTGTGATCGGATCAGGCAAGTCTGTGCTAATGTAATTTGAGATGTTGCTCAACTATTGCTCACATTCTGGCATGCTCTCCTCCAATGAACGCTCTTGAAATATCTTGCATATGGTTACTGATGTCATTAATGGACCAAATTTCAGCACCAATTTGAAGGTCTTTATTACATAATTTTTCTGGTCATCAAGATGCAAAAGCAAACTGTTCATGGTGAATAGATGTGTTCCATAAATGCAGAGTTCCTTTGCATATTTCCAAATCTGATTAGCTTTCTAAGTACTTAAATGCCACACTATCATGTTTAGTTTCAAAGAAAGGCTCAATTACAAGTGCTACATTGGCAAGAATAGAATTTGCATAATTCTTTTGCAGCTGATCCTAACTGCTATGAGATTGTTTGGTTTAGGCTTATCAATCACAGAATTCATTGCAGACAACAATTCAGTGCAGTACTTTTCCATCTTTTGTTGATGCTGCAGCATTTCCTAAATCTTTTACAGCAATCCGCTGGATGGCAGGTGTAGCAATTAAGCACTGAAGCAAGTCTCAGAGTATTTGTGAGTAAGGATTCCAACATCACAATTTAAAAGCTCTCCAAAGGCGGCAGCTAGTGATTTTTGTGTAATTTAATAACAGGAGTGAGTCAGTCAACAGTGGTGATCAGATGAGGGACAGCACTTATGATCACTGCACTTGCCAGCAGCATAATACCCTTAAGATGTTTGCCTAGACTCCTGATCAGATCCCAACATCCTATTACTTTTTGTTTATATCATTGCCCTTTCCCTATGTCGAGACAGCTTAAAGTATCTCAGCAAAGTAATTGCAAGCATCAATGCTAACAGGTTTTTGAGGGAGGCTGAAGGAATTTCTATCCTTTGTGGAGTTCCAAGAAAATCTCTGGGGAACTGGATCTGGAACTCTTCATTTGCTTGTCAGTAAATCCTTTAAAAATTGTGAAGAGTAGAGTCTTCAACTGCATTTTGACAGATAATTGCCCATATTGGTGAACGTTTAAACGACAGCTTGACTGTAAAGCTCATTTAACAACTTTGATGGCTTTCAGATATTCCACTTCTGTATCTTTAAATTCCACAGGAATCCTTTGGAACCCTAACTAGATATAAAGTATGCACAAGCGTTCAATGGCTGTCTCTCTTACAAGTGATGGATCTGCACATTGAAGCACCGTGCATCCAGTAATAGCCCCCAAGTTATGGGATGGAAGCTTAGTCAGTCAATCTTTTTCAGGTAAAATATCAGCAGCTTTAAAGTAGTATCCAGTGCTTTTTCTTACTTGTAACCCTTTGTCATTTGTATCCAAATCTGTTCTTAAATATAGACTGAAGCCCATCAGGTGACAAATCCAGAAGTAGGAATTCCTTCAAAAGAATCAGCAGAGTCCATTGTCTCAGTGTAAAGAATATCTCTCTCTCTGCCATGTCCACATGTGGTTTGACACGTTGGACCCCCTGGGACACATCTCATTGTCTTGGCTGTGCTCTTTGTTGTAGGGAAAGATGTGAATAGATTTTGTCTGTGTTTAAATTGTGAATTCTGGGAGATTCTCTCACTGCTAACTTACCTGACGAAGGAGCGAACTGCTCCGAAAGCTTGTAAAATTAAATAAATCTGTTGGACTATAACCTGGTGTTGTGCGACTTCTCATTTTTGTCCACCCCAGTCCAACGCCGGCATCTCCACATCATCACATTTATATACTCAGTGGTACTACTAGTCTCCAAATGTGACAAGCTGAAAACACGATAACAGGCATATTTTAATCAATTCACTGTTATCAATAATAGAAGCTCCAGTTTCATAAGGGATGCACAGGCATCCAAAGCAGACTTTCAAACAGAAGTTGTTGCTGTCTGTTGGTTCAGCCTTAATGAGCTTCTGCATGTAGGTCAGCAACTTAGTCAAATTTGCAGGTTGGCTGATCTTCAATGGACTGTGTAGCTCAGGCTAACAGGGTAACAGTTTTTAAATCAAACTTAACCTCATTATCAAGTTCTTGATGTTGGCCTTCATTTCTAAAATATTTATACTGAAATGGTTGGTGCATTTTGTAGAATGTCAGTCTTATTCTGGGCAGTATGAGGTCCATAGGAGAATATGTCCAGAGCACAAACTAAGTGTGCTTTTAACTTTTATTATTTCAGTGTCAGTCTGGTGCTTAATAATGAGGAAAAAAGCTTAGAGTCTTAAAAATATTTAACTTTGCAAAAAATTGAAATTTAGTCAGGGTGACATCCAAGTGATTTACAACACATTAACCCATTCCAGTAGCAAATCTCTCTCTCTCGCAAAAGCTCCATTGTGCTAACACTATGTAGCATCTCCTGTAGAATCTTCTTTACCCATTTCTTTGATCTGGGTCATATGTAGCACTACACCTAAACACAGAAACCCCTTCTCTCGTGAATAAATGTGACAACTGAATGCAAGTGGTAATTTCTTCACTAAGCTGGACAACCCATGCCTCAGCTGCTATTGTCTCCCCGAGTTAGGGCCAAAACCTGTCATGGTTTTGCTTCCCATTAGTTCTGGAGCATAGATTTCTCCAAATTATCCTAGAGAATCAACAAAAAATGAGTAACTTTATTTTCCAATACTTACACTGCTGTTGCATGGATGTAACTAAGCAGGACTTGCAGTTAGCAAGCTGCCTTTTCCCCCGATACAGACATTGTCAACAGCTGTGTCAGCAGTATACGAGGCTTAGGAAGATTTGAAGAACAGCTTCCAGAGTGACTGAGTACACGGACTCTGACTCTGTCATGTAACTTGTCCATATTGAGCTGCCAGATAAGGGGTCAGTGGAAAGCCAGAGCCGCATAATCGCTCTTTCTTGAGAGTACACCCTCACTTCCGTCTTCACGCCACCTCCAAACAAAGTCAGTCACCCAGCAATCCTCAATCGGGTACCAGCGCAGACACATTCCACCAGGGCAAGCGAGCGCCCCTATGCCAGGTGAGCTCTCCAGCATCACAATCCAGTTTAGGGGAACTAAGACTCTGAGGAGATAGAGGATGATGCCACCTCTCCGGAGACGGCAGCTAGAAGGCGGGTCAGTAGAGTGTGATTTGACAGTTGTAGGCCTCAAGACGTAACTGCCTCCTGATGGGTCTCACGCCCCTCTGATGCTCCATCAGCAATAACATGGAGCTTTTTGTGGGTATGCCCTCTGAGTGTTCTGTAATTCTCAGCGTCAACATCGCACAAGCAATGTTAGAGCTGCGGGAACCAATCCAGGTGGTGGCTGCTGCATTGGGACATGCAGTAGGTCTCCTGGCAGGGGACGGTGAGGGAGCACTGGTGGAAGGCAGAATTCTGCTCGAGGCTTTGAGTGACTGACTGGAGGGAATGATGAACCGTGACTTCCAGTCTCTTGCTGAGACCTTGCAGGATCTGATGGCTGCCATCATGCCAGCCATTAGGCTGATGACTGGGGCTGCAGATTAAGACTACAATGGAAGGGCGGGTGATGCCGCCAAGTGTCTGCTACCATCACCTCTCTGGGCGGCGGCACCAGCCATCCAACAGTAGGCACAGTGCCACCTATACACGGCAGGCTGCACAAGGCAACTTTGCATCTCCCTCCTGGATGCAGGCAGCAGCAGCCCTGGCCCAGGACCAGGTCAGCATGGACCAACCACAGGTCCATGACTCATCAGCCTGGCCATCTTTCCACCACACCTCACCTTTTCTGTTGTGTTTACTGGAAGACGGTGTAGCTGGTTGAAGGGCTCGTCTAGGCGCCAGTGCCAAGTGGGGTGCTGCGAGCGAGTGGAGGAATTTAATTCCCATCTCTACTACCTCCTCTTTCTCCTCCTTTATCAGGAAGAGAAGGAAGCTGCCTGGCTGGAAGATTGTGACCATCCATGTCCTGCTTGTTCGATGACTACCTTGTTTCTGAAGTGTTATTGTTGCCAAGTAATAAAAAAAATTGATTCAAAGAATTAAATCTTTATTTAAATTTGTCAAAGTTGTAACAATTGCTAAAGTTTGCATTAGTTTTAACATTTTTTGTAATAAAACAGTCTTTGAAGTTAAAGAGAGCTGTGTGTGACCCTACTTCTGGTTGCAATCTCTGCGGAGGCGTCCATTGGGTAAAAAGCTTGCGCCACAAGCCGTGCTGATCCCCCTGCCCTCTTTAAGCAATGCCTCCTGCAGACGCTCCATGTCCCTTGGCTCCGCTCCCGCAGTCCAGGATCTGCTATGTTGATTGGCTTCTTCCCCGATATGTCTAGATTCAGACCTAATGTCACAACATAGTTGTGCAGGCACAGCACACGCAAACTATCCTCACTACCCTCTCTAGGGAGCACTGGAGGACACCCCTAGACCGGTCCAAACACCTGAAGTGGCTCTCTGGCATCCGATGGTCCTGTTAAACACCTGTCTGGTGGATGCATTTAACAGATATTCTCTCTTGGTAAGCCATCATCGATTATCCATCCTTCCACTGGGCCTCAAGCCCCGTGCGATGGACTGAGTTGCGCACAATGAATGCAGTGTGATAGGCACTGCGTGTTCATGTGCAGGATGTGCAGCCAGGCATCGCAGACCTTCTGAGCATTGAGGGAGTGGTAGCCCTTTGTTTGTGTAGCTTTGTGGGTTCTGAAGGGGACTGTTCCATCGCTCGCCCCCAGAACTCTGGGGAAGCCAGAAATTCTGTAGAAACTTAATGCCCTCTGCCTTTCCTCCACTGCAGACATTCCAAATCTGATCCACTTCTCAGCCATATGGAAAATGGCATCAGTTACTTGTAAATACAGGCCCTCACTGCCCCTTGACTAATCCTACACTTGTAAATGCCTGGAAGGATACAAACCCATAAAAGTTGAGGGCTGTGGTTATCTACAATTCTACAGTTAAGGCTCTGCTGCGTGTGGTCAGAGGCTTTAAGTCATCGCTGAGCAAGTCGCTGAGTCAACCAATGGCCTCTTTTGTAGAGTGCAGCTCCTCATATCTCCTGGAATGTCAGTCAAGACCTATACACTCTCTAGGCAGGGTACTCGTGTATGAGGTAATGTCTCTGTTGATGGTGCTTCACTTTCCAGGCCTTCTGTCTCGGGTCTCTTCCTCCTCCATTATAACATCAATCAGGAGTAGAGCTATCAAAAAGAGCCATTTTAATTTCTCAAATAACCCACCTGCTACCTTATGACAAACTAGAGACTTAGTTACCCAAATTAATTCTAATAATTTTGTCCATAGACTAAGAAAAAGTTGTGATTTTTGCACCAGATCAGGGTCTTTGCAGTGCACTACACACTGCCATGGCGAGAAGCACTGAAAATAGAAATTCCCGTAATAATTTGCAACTCTTAGTAGAATTATACAAGTGGAAGAATGTCAAAATATTAAAAATGTTGCAATATTTATAAGCAGCAAAAAAATATATCAGTCGTCATTGGCAGAAGAATTGCTAATAAGCAAACTGCAAATGCATTAAAAAGACACTAAATGATGAGATGATGGCCAGGCTGAGCAGACTGCAGCTGCGAGTTCCCACCCACCTGTAATGTCTCCCAGGCAACATGCAATACAGCAACAGGCACAATGAGCTCACTGCAGTAGCCAGCTCATCTATATGGATGTGGGGCCAGCTGCACAAAATAATTTCCCTCGTATTTTTTTAAATTTATATAATGTTCAACGATCTACAGTTCTTTTACACTGTGCTACCAAACTCCAAATAAATCACGACTATCCACATTACGAGAACAGTGGTACAGCAGGTGTATTCCTACCAAGAAGCCCTGCCCCTTGTTTCAATACTGCACATTATTACAGTGTTTACATGTCTGTTGATCGCAGTTCACGGATAATTGCAAAAGTAAGCAGTTTGCATCGTGGTTTATTTCCTTTTAAAATAAACAATTGAAGAAACAAAAGCTGTAAATAAATGAAATTAACTTCGGCAGCGGTAAACACCAAACCGATATATATATATATATATATAAAAACTTTTGCATTCGGTAGCTCTAGTTGAATGCACAGAAAACGACTCAAGTTCTGCTGGACGCGCCCGTGCAGTCAGGGCTCGCTTCAAGACGAGATTAAAAAGCAAAAGAAAATGGCAACTTCAGGTCTGGGGAAAACCAGCCTCGGTAGCAACCTGGGCCTCGGTCAGCGCCGCCCCGGGGTGAGCGGGCAAATGTGGCGGGGTGGCGGGAGAAACGAACCACGGTTATTTCTTTTACCTGCAGCAAAATGCAAAGGGGTCGATTTGCGCCCTGCCGTGTCCCTGGCGTTCACATTGTCCGCCCTCACCAGCCTCTTCACCCGGGCCACGTCCCCGTTCCGGCAGCCCTCGAACAGCTCCCTGGCCGGGTCGTGGTGAGCAGACATCGGGCTGGGCGAGTGCTCCCCCGAACTCGAGCCCGCCGCTCCCGGGCACCGACGGGACGCCATTTGAGAAGAGCAGAGATAATGGAGTAGACCCACTCCGAGCTGCCCGCCGCGCTACGCCACAAGAAGCCGGAACGCAGACATGGCGCCCCAACGGCCAACAGGCGCCGCTCGAGCGCAGCCCGATTCTTTGTCCCGAGACAGACGTTTTCCGCCCGGGCCCGGCCACGCGCCCCCGCCCGACCTCACAACAAAGCCTGGGCCGCCGCCGCCGCGCGCGCGCACCCCGTGACCGCGGCTGGTCCCGCTACACGCGCGCCGGCGCGCGTCCTTGTCGTCGCTCGCTCTCGCCAACCTGTTGAGTCGGTTAGTCTCGTCAAATGTGGGCTTCAGGGAGGTACTCCCACTTCAAAAGTGGAAATCAGCTGCATTGTGATTCCTTCCACTGCCTGACCTGCTGAGTGTTTCCAGCATTTTCTGTTGTCCCTTCACTAGGTAGCCTTACTTATTGAAAGCTATTGTCTTGATGAAAAATGTTTGGCAACTTTTTTTTATGTATGAAAACACATCGCAATTATGTAAATCACATTGGCATGCAATAACTTACATCCTGATAAAATTCGTCACTTGAAATAACTTGCTTTTATATAATTCCTTCCACATTAGTTACAAATTACCCTGAAATCAAGTTAAATCCATCTACTAAATATAATGTAGATCTCAAGTAATTCTATTATATCTAGAATTAAATTACTACCAGCAATTAAATAAATACAAACTAGAAATGGCAGTAAAGGCTGTGTCCGGACTGTGATATGTGGGAGTTTGTGGACAGTGGGCTGTCCCGGATTGCCACATTTGCAGGAAATATCTCTGCCTTGAGACACTCCAGCTCAGAGTCCTTGAGTTGGGGTGCGAGTTAGACACTCTGACACATAAGGAAGGGGGAGGAATTTTTGGATAGTTTTCTCCAGAGTACAGTCCCACCTTAGAGGAAAGCAGGTGCAGGAAGGGGAGAGTGTGATTGTCAGTCAGCACGGAAGGAACGGTAGGCCATTGAGCCCCTCGAGCCTGTTCCGCCATTCAGTGAGATCATGGCTGATCTGCGACCTAACTCCATATACCCGGCTTTGGCCCATATCCCTTAATACCTTTGGTTAACAAAAATCTATCAATCTCAGATTTAAAATTAACAATTGATCTAGCATCAATTGCTGTTTGTGGAAGAGAGTTCCAAACTTCTACCACCCTTTGTGTGTAGAAGTGTTTCCTAATTTTACTCCTGAAAGGTCTGGCTCTAATTTTTAGACTAATTCTAGCCCTAGAATTCCCAACCAGCAGAAATAGTTTCTCTCTATCTACCCTATCCTCCTTAATATCTTGAAAACTTTGATCAGATTACCACTTAACCTTCTAAATTCTAGGGAATACAACCCTAATTTGTGTAATCTCACCTCGTAACTTAACCCTTGAAGTCCGAGTATCATTCTAGTAAACCTACACAGCACTTCCTCCAAGGCCAATATATCTTTCCTAAGGAGTGGTGCCCATAACTGCTCACAGTACTCCAGGTGTGGTCTAACTAGGGCTTTGTATTGCTGCAGCATAACTTCTACCCCCTTGTATTCTAGTGCTCTAGATATAAAGGCCAGCATTCCATTAGTCTTTTTGATTATTTTCTGTACCTGTTCATGACATTTTAATGATATGTACCTGGACCCCCCAAGTCTCTTTGGGCCTCCACTGTTTTTAGCTTTTCACCATTTAGAAAGTACCCTGTTCTATCCTTTTTAGGTCCAAAGTGGATGACCTTACATTTGCCTATATTGAAATCCATTTGCCACAGTTTTGCCCATTCACTTAATCTATCGATATCCCTTTGGAATTTTATGCTTTCATCTACACCGCCTACAATGCCGCCTAGCTTTGTGTCATCAGCAAATTTGGATATATGGCTTTCTGTGCCATCATCTAAGTCGTGAATAATACTATGAATAGTTGAGGCCCCAACACAGATCCCTGCTGGACACCACTAGTCACATCCTGCCAAGTAGAGTACCTGCCCATTATCCCTGCTCTCTGTCTCCTGCCGCTCAGCAATTTCCTAACCAGGTCAATAATTTGCCTTCAATTCCATGGGCTTCTACCTTAGTTAACAGTCTCTTATGTGGGACTTTATCAAATGCCTTCTGGAAGTCCATATAAATAACATCCATAGACATTCCCCTGTACACTATAGTCACCTCCTCAAAAAATTCAATCAGGTTTGTCAGGCATGACCTACCTTTCACAAATCCATGCTGGCTCTCTCTGATCAACTGATAATTTTCGAGGTGTTCAGTCACTCTATCCTTAATTATAGACTCTAATAATTTCCTGACAACTGATATTAGGCTAACTGGCCTATAATTCCCTGGTTTCCCTCTCTCGCCATTCTTAAATAGCAGAGTGCCATGCGCAATTTTCCAATCTAAAGGAACGGTTCCTGAATCGAGAGAACTTTGGAAGATTAGAGTTAGGGCATCTGCAATGTGCTCACCTACTTCCTTTAAAACCCTGGGATGGAAACCATCTGGTCCTGGGGATCTGTCACTCTTTAGTGCCATTATTTTCTTCATTACTGTTAATTTACTTACGTTAATTTTATTGAGTCCCTGTCCCCGATTCAATATTAGTTTCCTTGGGATTTCTGGCATGCTAGCCTCTTCCTCTACTGTAAATACTGACACAAAGTAATTATTCAACATGTCCACCATTTCCTTATTCGGAGTGACTGCTATCAATGACCGGAAGCTGCGCAGAAGCGTACTGCGCACTCCAACAACCGGAAGCATGATGTTTCTGCTTTTTTAAAAACGATCACGCTAACGAGCTCGCTCCCTTCCCAGCTTCCCGGCTTCTTCACCAGCTTGCTCCCTTCCCGATTTCCCAGCTTTCCAGCTTCTTCACCAGCTCGCTCCTTTCCTGGCTTTTTCACCAGCTCGCTCCCTTCCCGATTTCCCAGCTTTCCGGCTTTTTCACCAGCTCGCTCGCTTCCCAGCTTCTTCACCAGCTCGCTCCTTTCCCGACTTTTTCACCAGCTCGCTCCCTTCCCAGCTTTTTCAACAGCTCGCTCTCTTCCCAGCTTCCCGGCTTTTTCACCAGCTTGCTCGCTTCCCAGCTTCTTCACCAGCTCGCTCCTTTCCCGGCTTTTTCACCAGCTCGCTCCTTTCCCGGCTTTTTCAACAGCTCGCTCTCTTCCTAGCTTTTTCAACAGCTCACTCTCTTCCCAGCTTCCCGGCTTTTTCACCAGCTTGCTCGCTTCCCAGCTTCTTCACCAGCTCGCTCCTTTCCCGGCTTTTTCACCAGCTCGCTCCTTTCCCGGCTTTTTCAACAGCTCGCTCTCTTCCTAGCTTTTTCAACAGCTCGCTCTCTTCCCAGCTTCCCGGCTTTTTCACCAGCTTGCTCGCTTCCCAGCTTCTTCACCAGCTTGCTCCTTTCCCGGCTTTTTCAACAGCTCGCTCTCTTCCTAGCTTTTTCAACAGCTCGCTCTCTTCCCAGCTTCCCGGCTTTTTCACCAGCTTGCTCGCTTCCCAGCTTCTTCACCAGCTCGCTCCTTTCCCGGCTTTTTCAACAGCTCGCTCTCTTCCCAGCTTTTTCAACAGCTCGCTCTCTTCCCAGCTTTTTCAACAGCTCGCTCTCTTCCCAGCTTCCCGACTTTTTCACCAGCTCGCTCCCTTCCCAGCTTCTTCACCAGCTCGCTCCCTTCCCAGCTTTTTCAACAGCTCGCTCTCTTCCCAGCTTCCCGGCTTTTTCAACAGCTTACTCCCTTCCTGGCTTCCCGGCTTTTTCAACAGCTCGCTCCCTTCCCGGCTTCCCGGCTTTCTCAACAACTCGCTCCCTTCCCGGCTTTTTCAGCAGCTCGCTCCCTTCCCGGCTTTTTCACCAGCTCGCTCCCTTCCCGGCTTTTTCACCAGCTCGCTCCTTTCCCGGCTTTAAAAATTTTTTTTAACGAACCCGCTCCCGTGACGAACCGGCAGCGCGTATACGCAAACCACTTCCGGTTTGTTGGCACAGTTGCGTCCTTCCTTATTATTATTGACAATATCACCGCTTTCAGTTTTTAAGGGGCCAACATTGCTCCTGACTCCCCTCTTTTTCCTAATATAATTGTAAAATTCTTTGTGTTGATTTTGATATCCCTTGCAAGTTTCTTTTCATACTCCCTTTTTGTAGCTCTTACTATCTGTTTTGTGACCCTTTGCTGTTCTTTATATCTTTCCCATTTGCCGGGATCTGTGCTAATTTTTGCATTTTTGTATGCTTTCTCTTTTAGTTTTATGCTGTCCCTTACCTCTTTAGTCGTCCATGGCTATTTTTTTTGGCAAGTAGAGCTCTTGCCCCTCAAGGGTATAAACTGTTTCTGTATTACATTAAATTCTTTTTGAACATCTCCCACTGATCTTCTGTCATTTTACCCATTAACAGATTTGCCCAGTTTATTGTGGACAGTCTCTGTCTCATCCCGTTGAAGTCGGCCTTTCCTAAATCTAGAATTTTAGTAGCTGTTTCACTTTTCTCCCTTTCAAACACTACATTGAACTTGATCATGTTATGATTGCTATTGGATAAATGTTCACGCACCGTTAGGCTGTTAACTAAATCTGGCTCATTACTAAATCTAATATGGCATGCCCCCTTGTTGTTTCTAGGACATATTGTTGTAGAAAACTATCCTGGACACACTCAAGAAATTCTCTACCTTTCTGACAGGCACCAGTCTGCTTATCCCAATCTATATGAAAGTTAAAATCTCCTATTAATACCACTCTGCCTTTACTACATGCTTGTCTAATCTATGCATTTATACAATCTAGCACTTCACAGCTGCTACCAGTGGGCCTATACACAACTCCCACTACAGTTTAAAATCCTTTCCGATTTCTTAATTCTACCCATAAAGTCTCGGGGGAACCGAGGGGAGATAGAGGAGGAGGTCCGCAGACACTGGCCCTGTCCAACAGGTACAATTGATACCTGTGAGGATAAGGAGAAAGACTGTGGGGAAGAAAGCCACAATGCTGACCTAGGCACCGTAGAGCAGGAGGCGTCCCAAGGGGAACACAAAAAGTTTTTACAATTATATTAGAAATAAGAGTTAACGTTTCAGGCCGATCAACTTTCGTCAGAACTCACAACCTTCTGATGAAAGGTCATTGACCTGAAACGTTAACTCTGTTTCTCTCTCCACAGATACTGCCTGACCTGCTCAGTATTTCCAGCATTTTCTGTTTTTATTTCAAATTTCCAGCATCTGCAGTATTTTGCTTTTGTACTTGTTGAATAATTACTTTGTGTCAGTCTCCACAGTAAAGGAAGAGGATAATATACCTGATATTCCAGGGAAATTAATAATGAATCAAGGACTGGAATGTAAGCAAGAAAACAGTATTAG
The DNA here is from genome assembly GCA_030390025.1 of Squalus acanthias. NCBI lineage: Eukaryota > Metazoa > Chordata > Chondrichthyes > Squaliformes > Squalidae > Squalus > Squalus acanthias. The sequence continues at coordinate 37,210,728 of CM059438.1, forward strand.
AAAAAATAATGGCACTAAAGACTGACAAATCCCCAGGACCTGATGGTTTCCACTCCAGGGTTTTAAAGAAAGTAGATGAGAAAATTGCAGATGCTTTAGCCATAATCTTCCAAAGCTCTCTCGATTCAAGAATTGTCCCTTTTAGATTGGAAAATTAGAAATGTCACTCCATTATTTAAGAAAGGTGTGAGAGAGAAACCAGGAAATTATAGACCTGTAGGTCTAACATCTGTTGTGGGGAAATTATTGGAATCTATAATTAAGGACAGAGTGTCTGAGCACTTAGGAAAATTAGAGCTGATTAGAGAGAACCAACATGGGTAAAGGGTAAGTCACGTCTAACAAACCTAATCGAATTTTTTGAGGAAGTAACTAAAGTAGTAGACAGGGATGTAGTTCCTGAATGTTTCCCCTGTGTCTCGGTTTCCAAAACTGGACACAGTATTCAAGTTGCAGTCTGACCAGTGCACTGTAATGTTTACTTGTATTCTAATGTTTAAGCTATGTAGCATTTTATTAGTATTATTGATTGCTGCTCTTCATTGGTTTTATATTTTGTTTTGAGTCTACTAAGACCCCTAGTCTGCTTCAGCTTCAGCCTTAGTTTTTTCAACACCATTCATGGAATATGTGTGTCACCTATTTTCCCTTCCTATTTGTAAAACTTTACACTTATCTGTATTAAATTTCAATTGTGATTGTTCTGCCTACTTATATATTTTGTCCAAATCATATTGTTGTTTCTGAACTACCTCCTCTGATTCTACTGTCCCTCATAGTTTGGTATCATCTGCAGATTTGATCACTTTGCATTGAGTTTCTGAATACAGGTAATTTATGTACATTAGAAACAGTTGTCGTCCCAACACCAAGCCCGAAATATGATTGATACACAAAATATTCCCAAAAAATGTCAAATATTTCATGCACATCTATCTATGATGTATTTAAAGTTTTGTGTAAAGCATACACTTCCTGTCTATTTCACACTTTACTTCCTGTATCAAGATTTTGTGTCACCTATGTGACATGCTTGGGTGTCATCTCTGGGTATTACTTTTAACCTGCATATAAAGACTGTAAGGTACTAGAGGGGCGAGCATCATTGGACTGAATGACTTTGTTTTGTCTTTGACTGTTCTTGTGTTCGAAGAAACTTCATAAAAAGAGTGATAGAGTCAGAGCCAAACATAGAGATAGAGAGATGACAATGACAGAAAGTGTGTCAGAGCCATACAGAGAGAAAGCCAGTGAAAGCAACTAGAAAGACAGACAGAGCCAGTCAGAAAGAATTAGAATGAAACACAAACAGAAACAGTTACAGTAAGAGAGAGACTCAAGTTCTTTCTAATCCATAGGCACCGCCATGTTAACTCATTCATATAAAGTTTAAATACAGCTGGTTGAACTCCCATGCCAATGCTTAAGGACAATTTTTTTTTTTAAATCCACTCTTTCTGTCTTCCTCTTCCTGCATGACTCTTGCCCACTTTCATTGTCATCTTTCTATGTGTCTAATGGAGTCATTTTCTACTTTTATGTTGGAAAGATGTCATGATTCATGGCGTGATTGTTGTATCTCAGTACTCATACTCTGTCTAGGCTCACACGTGAGAGATCATTTTCTGAGCCTGCACTATCGGTGGGAGCCTCGTTCACTGGTAACATGAAGTCTGAAAAAGCCTTACAACAACAACTTGTATTTATATAGCACCTTTAACGTAGTAAAATGTCCCAAGGCGCTTCACAGGAGTATTATAAGACAAAAAATTTGACATTGAGCCACATAAGGAGAAATTAGGCAGATAACCAAAAGCTTGGTCAAAGAGGTAGGTTTTAAGGAGCATCTTAAAGGAGGAAAGGTTTAGGCAGGGAATTCCAGAGCTCAGGGCCTAGGCAACGGAAGGCACGGCCACCAGTGGTTGAGCAATTATAATCAGGGATGCTCAAGAGGGCAGAATTAGAGTACCGCAGATATCTCGGGGTGGGGGTGGGTGGAGGTTGTGGGGCTGGAGGAGATTACAAAGATAGGGAGGGGCGAGGCCATGGAGGGATTTGAAAACAAGGACGAGGATTTTGAAATCGAGGCGTTGCTTAACCGGGAGCCAGTGTAGGTCAGCGAGCACATGGGTGATGGGTGAACGGGACTTGGTGCGAGTTAGGACACGGGCAGCCGAGTTTTGGATGACCACAAGTTTACGGAGGGTAGAACGTGGGAGGCCAGCCAGGAGAGCATTGGAATAGTCAAGTCTAGAGGTAACAAAGGCATGAATGAGGGTTTCAGCAGCGGATGAGCTGAGGCAAGGGCGGAGACGGGCGATGTTACGGATGTGGAAATAGGCGGTCTTAGTTATGTGTGTCGGAAGCTCATTTCAGGGTCAAATATGACATCTAGGTTGCAAATAGTGTGGTTCAGCTTCAAACAGATGTTAGGGAGAGGGATGGAGTTAGTGGCGAGGGAACGGAGTTTGTGGCGGGGACCGGAAACAATGGATTTGGTCTTCCCAATATTTAATTGGAGAAAATTTCTGCTCATCCAGAACTGGATGCCGGAGAAGCAGACTGACAATTTAGAGACCGTGGAGGGGTCGAGAGAAGTGGTGGTAAGGTAGAGCTGGGTGTCATCAGCGTACATGTGGAAACTGATGCTGTGTTTTTGGATGATGTCACCAAGGGACATGTAGATGAGAAATAGGAGGGGGCCAAGGATAGATCCTTGGGGGACACCAGAGGTAACGATCCAGGAGCAGGAAGAGAAGCTGTTGCAGGTGATTCTCTGGCTATGATTAGATAGATAAGAATGGAACCAGGCGAGTGCAGTCCCACCCAGCTGGATGACGGTGGAGTGGCGTTGGAGGAGGATGGAGTGGTCAACTGTGTCAAAGGCTGCAGACAAGTAAAGAAGGACAAGGAGGGATAGTTTACATTTGTCACAGTCACAAAGGATGTAATTTGTGACTTTGATGAGAGCTGTTTTGGTTCTGTGTCGGGGTGGAAACCTCTTTGGAGGGATTCAAACATGGAGTTGCGGGAAAGATGGGTACGGATTTGGGAGGCGACAACACGTTCAAGGACTTTGGAGAGGAAAGGGAGGTTGGAGATGGGGCGGTAGTTTGCAAGGACGGAGGGGTCAGGGGTTGGTTTTTTGAGGAGAGGGGTGATGATGGCAGATTTGAGGGTGAGGGGGACAGTACCTGAGGAGAGAGAACCGTTAACAATGTCAGCTAACATGGGAGCCAGAAAAGGAAGTTGGGAGGTCAGCAGAAGTGGGAATAAGGTCGAGGGAGCAGGAAGTGGGTCTCATGGACAAGATCAGTGCAGAGAGGTCATGAGGGGAGATCGGAGAGAAACTGGAGAAAGATGTAAGTTCAGGGCTAGGGCAGGGGAGAACCTTAGGGGAAGTTTGGCCTGGTGGGCTAGGGGAAGGAAGGGAAGTGGCAGAGGCAGCTGAACGAATGGTCTCAATCTTAGAGACAAAGAAGTCCATGATCTCCTCACACTTGTTGTCGGAGGTGAGGGTGGAGGAAGCAGGGGAGAGGGGTTTAAGAAGACGGTTAGCAGTGGAGAATAGAAGCTGTGGTTTATCTTTGCATTCCAGAATGATTCTGGAATTTTGACAGACGAGAGCAGGACCCGATAATGCTTTATGTGGTCCAGCCAGATCTGGTGGTGAATGGCTAAACCAGTTGTCTGCCATATCCGTTAAAGTCTGCGTCCCTTGGACTTTAGGGAGCAAAGATGAGGGCCGTAGCAGGGAGAACGGCCAGGATTAGAGAGAGTAATTGTTCTAATAGGGAATAGGGCATCATAAGCGGTAGTGAGGGTGTGGTTGAGCAGATCAGTAGCTGCAGAAATGTTGTGGTGAATGGAGAGCCAAAGGCTGGACAGTTGGGATCTTGTAAGTGCAGTTGTAAGAGAGTTGGGAGAGAGTTTTTTCCAGTGGTGGACACAGAAGCAAGTAGGGTTGCTCGGGGGGCGAGGGGGGGGGGGGGGGGGGGGGGGGCGGGGGGTGGGGGGGAAAGGGGATGTGGGTGGAGAGCGATACGAGGAAGTGGTCAGAGATGACCTTATCTGCGATTGACACGACGGGAGTAGCGAGGCCACGAGAGATGGCAAGGTCGAGGGGGTGGCCGTAAATATGGGTTGGGGAGTTTACATGGAGGGAGAGATTAAGGGAGGATAGGAGGCTAGTGAACTCAGAGGAGAGAGAGCATGATGAATTGAGATGGAGGTTGAAATCACCGAGGATAAGAAGTCGCTCGGTGCAGAGGCTGAGGGAGAAAAGCAGTGAAGATATCTCAGTAATAAAATTTTTATGGTACTTGGGTGGGCGGTAGAGAATGAGAGTTTTAAATGAGAGGTGAGAGGGGTGGAATAAGGTGAGATGCTCAAAGGAGGAGAAAGTGCCGGAGGAGTAGGGGGACAGACCAAGGTGTGATTTGGTGATGAGAGCCACACCGCCACCACGGCGGTCTGAGCGGGGCAAGTGGTGGAAGTTATAGCCAGGCGGGGAGGCTTCATTTAAGGGTAAGGTGTCATCACCCGTCAGCCAAGTTTCCGTCAGGGCCATGATGTCGATGCAATCATCCACGATAAGCTCATGGATGGCAAGGGCCTTGTTTGCAAGTGAACGGACATTCTGGAGGGAGATGCGGAGAGGGTCGGTGATGGCTGACCCACTGCCAGCGTCCACAAGGTCAGCGCTGGGAGGGGTGAGTTGGACGGGGTGAGATTGGCAAGATTAGCCCCCAGCGGGCGCGCTGGGCGGGAAGGTCGGTGAGAGAGTAGGATGGGACAGTTGGGGTTGCTGCTCGTGAGGAGGCAGCGACGAGTGCCTCGATGGGCCCTTCGTAGGATGCCAAGAGAGGCACAGAGGGAAGCTGTGGGCTTATCTAAGAGGGAGTCAAGCCTGGGACAGCGACAGGAGAGTAGGATGGCCGAAGAGTAATGAAGGATTGGGGTGGGGAATTGGGAGGGCAGAGTATCCGAGAGAGGAGAGATGAAGGGTGGCATGATGACTGGAGAGAGCAGTCAGGGAGGGATAGAGAGAAAAGGAAAAGGGAGGAGAAAAAAGTGGAAATAAAAGTGAACGGCTCGGGTCTGGAGCGGCAGCCAAAGTGCGCACGCGAATGGACACAGGGAAAAGCTCTGCTTACATAGGCCTGGTTATGTAGCAATTAATGGGATACGTATTTCCTGGTAGCAGGGAATAGGTTGGAGACAGTAGTAGGGAGACCAGAGTCAAAGTCAGAGGTCCCATGGAGGGACAGAGCTGACATAAGCAGGATGGAGCCGGCACGGAGCATCGACGAATCGCTGTCTAAATTCAGAGACAGGTGTAGCAGGTGAGTGAAGTTATTTAAAAGGTAGAGAGTTGTAGGATGGAGGTTGTTGCCGTAGGAATAAGAATCGGTAACGGTGCAGAAAGATGATGGTGAAATTGACACAAGTTTGAGGTCACTGTAGATCAAAGTCGCAGAGAAAGTGTAAAACCACAAGCCAGCGACCAGCAAAGCTGAAAAACCAGTAGAACGAGTCACCGGACAGCAAGTGAAACAGCAGCTGCTCGCCAGAAGACAACAAAGCTGAAAAAACAGTAGAATTAGCTCAGCAGCGAGACAGCCGCAGTTTAAAAGTTATTAAAAAATTCTTTTAGCAGCAGAGTTAGAGACACAGCAGGTAGGTTTTACAGTGTAGTCCTGTAGTCCAGTGCAGAAGCGTAGTGGTGTAATCCAGTGTAGTTCAAAGCAGAAACGTAGGCTGAGATTTTGCGGGGGGTTAGCAGGCGGGATCAGTGGTGGGTCAGGTGGAAAAATGGTTTTATTTTGACAGCGGATCGGGAACCTGCTGTCAACCGGCCTCAACGCGCCTTTCCTAATGTTGCGTCTGTCAACGCTGAGCAGACCCGACCCGACCGGCAGTGGTGGGCGACCCAATTAAAATCATTAGCATCTAGTTGACAGATGCTTAACAGGCTTTTTTTAACTTACCTTTTGACTTTCACTGCATGACCACGGGAACCACACTTCTTCTTTTTCTTTCGTATGGTAGTAGCAAAGCAAATCAGATGTCAGATATCCAGGCCAAAGCTTCCGGTGTAACAGTGTGGATATCTTGCAGGCTGCCTGCGAATTTCTGCTGAGGGCAGTGCTCAATGATGTGCTCCAGGGTCTGATCAGGAGCTCCACAGTCGCATGATGGGGATGCTTTAATCTTCCATCTATGCAGAGGATGGCAGCGTCTACCATGACCGATTCTGAGGCGGTTGATGGTTGTCCACTGTTTGCGAGGAAGGTTTGATCCTTTAGGTTGTACTGTGAAGGAATCCATTCCGTATGTCAGTTCTTCCAAGCATTTCGCCATCGCTCATCAAGGCTGAGGGGAGATCGCTGAAGAGCTTGCAGGACTCTGTTTCGGGCAGGTCACTGGTGTAAACGTTGAATAACATGGGTGCCAGGACAGAACCCTGTGGGAGACCATTGTTCAATATGCTATATCTGCTCTTCTGGGTGCCAGTGTAAGAAAGAAAGAAAGAAAGACTTGCATTTATATAATGCCTTTCATGACCACCGGATGTCTCAAAGCGCTTTACAGTCAATGAAGTACTTTTGAAGTGGAGTCACTGTTGTACACATGGAAGCGTCGGTTGCTAAGCATGGAGTTGAGAAGATGGATCGTTGTTCTGCAGGATAAAATGGTGGAGAGCTTGAAAAGCAGTCCATGCTTCCATACTGTGTCATACGCTGCTGACAGGTCCATGAGTGCTACAGTAGTCTTGAGCTGGCACTGGAAGCCTGCTCAGATGTGCATTAGTAAAGCTACCACTTGGTCACAGCAGTTACGGCCACTCCAGAAGCCCGCTTGCTCCTTAGGGATGGTTGGCTGAATGATAGGGGCTATTCTGTGGAGTAGAAGCCTCTCCAGCACTTTATAACAAGTGCAAAGTAAGGAGATTGGGCGGTAGCTGGAGGTTTCACAAGCATTCTTCCCCTGCTTCAGGAGGGCAATTATTTTAGTCTCCCTCCAAATAGATGGAATTTTACCGGTTGCCAGTATCTCAGAGAAGAAGGAGGTCAACCATCTCTTCGCTTTGGGTCCCAGTGCTTTTAAGAATTCTGGGTAAACACCATCTGGACCAGCATCTTTTCCAGATTTGGTTGTCGACAGGGCTGCATTTAATTCGTCCAAGGTGAATGGATCAGACATAGTTGACGATCTTGCTGTCGCCATCAAGTTTGTCGAAAGCTGCCGCTTCACCTGGCATCGAAATTCTTTGTCCACCGGAGCCTTTGGTGTTTGTATCAAGTGGGATGCAATGGCGTCCGCTCTGATGGTCGTCCTGTGTTTATAGGTGGGGTTTGCCCCGCCAAGTTGATGGAGCAGGGCCCATGCTTTCCTGCTGGAGTGAGTGAAATTAGTCTTCTCCACAAAGCTCCTCCACCTTTCATGTCTCGCCGAGTTCAAGGACTCCAGCTGGAACCGCACTGGTCGGGGACCACGACTGTCAACCTGAGGCATGAGTTCCGTGGCCATTGCGCCAGCTGATTACTTGACAGCTTCAAATGTACAGTAAAAGCTCCCACCTGACAGATCATCACTTTCCTCAGCCACAAGCTGTTTCTCAGTCCATTTCCAACACAGATTCTGCAGGCTTTCCACTTTCCACTCTCCATCCACTCTCACCTCATTGGAAGAACTCTCTCACCATTGACAGAATGCTTCTGTCATCTCTACTTCACCTGCCATCTATTCCATCAACATGGGTGCCCTTTATACTGTCTCAGCTTGGTCCTCAGAATCTGACCACGATCAGCCCCAACACCAGCAGCACCAGGCACACCAGCAACAACACCAACCTTATCCGCAATCACCTGATGCTGCACAGGATAGAGGGCATCAGCACCCGAGCGCATTGCTGCCCGGGAGGACAGGGATGGCCTCAGCATGGCCAGATTTATTTCACTTGATGCTGTACACCCTGGCTGCCACATGATGCGCCGGGTTTGCACCACCCAATGCCAACACCATAAAGCATCCCTACAATGTCCAAGCCATTCCTTTCACACTCACCACCATTGCAGGGGGTACCGTTATGTCTCACCATTCACTGCAACTCACTAAGCCACTTCCAAAGGTGCACACAAATCTATCCAAGAACAGAAATTGTTGAAAATAAAGGTTTCAATGTTTGACAGCACATTAACAGAAACTTTACATGAACATTGGATAAAACACCCAAGTGGCTACCCTTGTGTGTTTTTAGTTGGTATGATTGCACAAGGATGAGGCTGAGTGTGAGAGATGGGGATATGATAATGTAGTAGAGAGAGAGGGATCGGTGAAGGTGCAAGGTACGTTGATGTGAGTAAGGATGTGCAGGAGTAGGGTAGGGAAGGTAGAGTGATGGGGATGTGATGAGCGGCACAGCAGGATGAAGGTGAGTGTGGCTTTGTACTAACATTTCATGATCTAATGAGATCATTGAAAGGTTTGCGCCACTGCACCCTGGTCCTCCTGACGACATCCCTGCTTGTGCCCTCCTGTGCAATGTGCAGCCAGGCTGTGTTGGTCTCCTGGGGAGGTCTCTTCTGCCCATGGGAAGGGAAGAGGACCTCCCTGTGTGCTGTGACTCCCTCCATAAGCATATGGAGGGAGTCATGGGAGAACCTGGGTGCAGCCCTGCACCTCTGTGCAGTCATTGTCAGTGTTTGCAGCACTTCAATGCTGTAGAACACTGACAGCACAAACGTCCAAAGTAAGGTGGCCGTGGTCCTTTAAAGGAAACCGGCTCAAGACGCGTCATGAATGACATCACCAGACCCGCTCCTTCTAATTGGGCCGGGAAACACGCTGGGCGGGCTTAACAAGCCCCATTAAGGTAAGTTCATTTTCCAGAGCAGGATGAAGCCAGCAGCGGGGCTGTGACCCGCCACCAACATCATCCACCCCGGGCCCACCGAGGTAAGGAAAATCTCGGCCGTAGTCTAGATGTCCAGAGATGTCCAGGAGATCGGAAACCAATTTGCGAAAAGAGTTCAGCAGCTTAAAATTTGAAGTGACTGAATAGCAGAGCAGAGCCACAGTAGCTGAGTCAAACAATGTAATCAGTAGAGCAGCATAGTCCTGTTGGCAGAGGAATCCAGGTGATGGAAGTCAAATTTCAGCAGAGTTAAATAAGTATCCCGTTAGATGAGGTGCTGAAGGGCTACCCGCAGTCATTGAACCATTAGTCGCTATCTTAGGAAGATGGAAGAAAACAGAAGGAAGAAGAAAAAATCCCGTCATACTAGAAATCTACAATCACACCACTTCCATTATTTTACTACTAATCTCTCTGACCCGATTGACAGCATCAGCTGGAGGCAGTAACAAGATTCCCAGTTATAAGGCCTGAAATCAAATCTCTCATAATTCTTATTTTGCTAGCTATAAAATACTCTTTATTGTTATATTAATAGCTTCCAACAGAGGATGCTGCTCCATTATAGAATGAACATTAAGAATTGCAACTTTTAAACAAATACACCATAGACACTACGGTAAATTCAGGTCACTCTAACATGTATGATCATATCAACTGTGTAATTATAGGACTAATATTCTGACTTTGTGCTCCCAGACAGGAGTCTCACTCGCTGGGAGCACATATCAAAATTTCGTACACGCGCTGTGCTTGATTTTCTGACCATTTAATATTCAGGAATGTGATTTTTTGCTTTGCAGTGGCTGTTGATTGTTCATTGTTTGCTTTTTGGATGAATGGAATTTTATTATATAAAAAGGCAGGAATTTTTTTTTAGAGATAATGAGGGTAATTTTAGCCTCCCAGGGTGGGTGGGGGGGTTAAAAATAAAAACACGGGAAACCTGACCCCAAGCCGCCCACTTCTGGTTTTAATTGAGGCGGTTGGTGGCAGGCAACCAATCCGCTCTCAGGAGGCGATCGGCCGGCCCCCCTTTGATTCCCCCACCCCTTGCGATTCTTGATTCCTCACCCTCACAATGTCAGGTTCCTCCCCATTCCTGCGATGTCCGATTCCCCCACTCCCCATGTCCAATTTCCCCACCCCCCCCGATGTCCAATTTCCCCACCCTCACGATGTCCGATTTCCCCCTCCCCTGCGATGTCCGATTTCCCCCTCCCCTGCGATGTCCAATTCTGCCCGCCCCGCGATGATCGATTCCCCGCCACCCCCGCGATGTCCGATTTCATTCGCCCCCGCCCCGCAATGGACTTACCTGCCCTCTGCTCCCCGGCTGCTTTCCATCCCGACAGACAGCCAGGCTGTGAATCTGGCCGGCTGTCTGGCAGGAAACCTGTTGCGATAATTTAAAACAGGTCCTTCCATTAAATTCGGCAGGATCTGCGGGAAACTCTTACTTCCATGTTTCCCAGCTGCAATCCTACCCCCGCTGGTCTCTTCCCTCCTCCGAGTTATTATTGTGCCCAATATTTTTGTTTAGTTCTTAGTGAATGTCACAAACAATCAAAAACGCTCCAATGTATTTTTTTAATAAACCTTGCCCTACGTATACTTTTGTCCAACCCAGATGGAAAACATTTAGATAGATAGATAGTCTGCCTATAGACTACAAACTAGAATAACTTGTAGTCTTCTTGTTGACCACTTGGGTGCAGTTGTGTACTGTACATTTGTTTTACTCAAATTAAAAATAAGAACATAAGAATTAGGAGGAGGAGTAGGCCATACAGCCCGTCGAGCCTGCTCCGCCATTCAATAAGATCATGGATGATCTTCGACCTCAACTCCAAATAGTCTATTGTTAGTGCTAATTTACTTTACTTAAATGAAGTTTGACATCACTAGTTTTTAACTTATATTTCCATAAAGCATTCTTTAAGTGCAGGGTTTGTTTCAGCTGCTTTAACTTTACTTCTTTGTGTTCAGCTTTCTTAGGTGTGTGTGTCTGACTTTAAGCTGCTGTCGAGAAGCCTAACCTGTCAAGCAAGCAACACAAATTCCGATGCGGCTGCATGTGATTTTTCAACTATTAAAATTAATGGTTAGAAAATTGTTTTCTGTACATGCTCAAATTTCCAATATGCACTTCTGGTGTGCAAGACTCCCCACCGGAAGCAAGAAGCTGGAAAATTACCCTTGTAATGCCCGATGTTAGGAATCACAGGCAATCAACACAAAATGTGCAATAGGCAAATTCAATTAATTAATTTCATCATGTAATTTTTACTGATATCATATAGTATTTGAGATAGTGTTCAGTGCAGTACTGTGGGAGTGCTACATTGTTGAAGGTGCCATAATTTGAATGAGATTTGTAACTGAGGTGGTGTCTGCCTGTTACTGTGGTTCAAGTGGATGTTCGAGATCACATGGCCCAATTTGAAGACAGGGAGTTCTCCTGTTATCCTGGCCAATGATTTTCATACGATCAAAAACAGATTAACTGGTTATTCATGTAATTGCTCTTTGTGGGATCTTGCTGTACGCAGATAGGCCGTCATGTTTCCCTAACTAACAACAGTTGTTTTATTTCGAAATAATTAATTTTGTGTGTTTGTGTGAAGCTTTCTGGAATGTTTCTGAGAAATGTGAAATGCTATATAAATGCAAATTTTTCTTTTATATTTACAGTCTTCATAAACATTTCTGATAACCATAATATTTTACAAGAATCCACATAAAAACCTTTTTAATGGCATTTAGACAAACAGAGAAATTAAATTACACGGATTTTTAGATCGCACTGACCTGATGTTTAACCCAACGAAATATATTAAATATACATTTTTATTATTTACAATCCAGGCTTCCTAATCTTTCTTTTAACAGTTGACTCATAAAGAAGTTTCCAAACATTTTTAGTAAATATGATGCCTTTAATATTTTCTTGAAAGGATAGATCTTACAAGGCCCTGTGCTGCCAGTGCAGCCTCTTGTGCAGCTCGTGCATAGCAAAAAATCATCGCATAGCAAAAAATCATCGCATAGCAAAAAATCATAGCATGTCAAAAAAGTATCGCATAGCAACAAATCATCGCATAGGAAAAAAATCATAGCACAGCAAAAAATCATCTGCATGCTGCCTGTGAATTTCAATGAACAGGTAATTGTAGGCAGTGTGTCTGTCATTTTCCTATATGCGCTGACTGTGTGCATGGCCTTGCAAAATTTACCTTTAAAAATAATCTTTAAAATTACCAGCCGCACCAGCTTTCTAAATCAACCATAATTCAAATAGTGAAGACAGAATGAAAGATTGTGCAGTTTCCTACCACCTTGGCTATTTATTTCTTCACTTTTGTTCATCTCTTACTCACTCTGACTCTCTGATCTGGCTCGATTGCCCGTACTCCCCTTTCCTTCTAGCTCACCACTTTCTGCTCACTTCTGTCACCTCTCGTCACTCCCATTTGCTACCCTGGATGACCATGCTTTTCCTCTTGCACCCTACCTACCTCAACAAAAGCTCCTATGCCACATTCCTGAGCATGGCTCAGGAATCAGGATTCACCTTCCAGTAATCCAATACCCACAATCTCCCTCTCCAATGCTCCCACACCCCAGCACCACCATTTAAGTACTCCCACACCCCAAGAACACCCTCCCACCCCACCACGCCCTCACTCATGCCACCATCACTTTCCACTGCTCCCACATCCTTAGACCACCTTCTCAGCACTAACACTAATAAATAGATTTCATTCTCCCTCTTGCTTACTTCTACACACCGCCTACCTACCTACAACCTGGAACATCTTTCCTAAAATCTAGCTATAGATTTTAGACTTTATAAAATCTAAGACATAAAATTCACTGCACAGCTAAACAAATCTATAATTGCAATTGAGGCCACTGATTTACAATTCCCGTAAAAATATAGCGATAAGCACATAACTTGAACCCAAGAATACTGCTACCATTCCCATAATACTTGGTGATAAAAGTGCAATATCATTGAATCAATCAGCGTGCATCAGTTGCCCTACTAATATATTGTACATTTTATAACATAAAACAAGATATTCAGTGATTCAATGTGAGCAATACCACAAGAAATCCACATAATTTATAAAAATCTTTAACATGAGCTATATGTTTATGAAAAAGAGTGAATAATGACAGCCTGTGTCAGATCCAAGACCAGATGGGTGCAGCTGCAGAAACCACACTTGCTAAAAGCTGTGCATATTCTGTCTTAACAGCAGTTGCGATCTGGACCATGCACAAATCATGCACAAACAGCATAAGTTTGCTAAATTTCTATTTATATTTATGATATATTTATGTTACATGTAGACACAGTTTATTATAAGTCATCTGAGCACTTTATTTCAATTCACTTGATGTTCCATCTAAGCTAAACAAAAATATTTAGCATCTCAGTGCGATGCTGGCACTACGACCGTGACCGGGGGGGGTCTCTCTGTGACCTGGAGGGAGGGGGTCCTGTGACCAGGAGGGTGGGGGCACTGCAACTGTGGTGACTGCATTACTGTAACCCTATTAATACACTTCTCTGTTACTCTCGCTCTATTACTATGTCACAGTGACTGCATTACGGTACTCTCTTACTCTCACTGTTACTAACAGTAATACTGTGTCACTATTTCTTGACTTTGTGACTATTACTGTGATTACTAATGACAGCCGTGACTCAGTGGGTAGCACACTCACATCTGAGTCAGAAGGTTGTGGGTTCACAGTCCCACTCCAAGGACTTGAGCACATAAAGCTAGGCTGACACTCCAGTGCAGTGCTGAGGGAGTGCTGCACTGTCGGAGGTGCCGTCTTTCGGATGAGACGTTAAACCGAGGCCCCGTCTGCTCTCTCAGGTGGATGTAAAAGATCCCATGGCACTATTTCGAAGAAGAGCAGGGGAGTTATTCCCGGTGTCTTGGCCAATATTTATCCCTCATTCAACATAACAAAAACGGATTATTTGGTCATTATCACATTGCTGTTTGTGGGAGCTTGCTGTGCGCAAATTGGCTGCTGCGCTTCCCACATTACAACAGTGACTACACTCCAAAAAAGTACTTCATTGGCTGTAAATCGCTTTGAGACGTCCGGTGGTCGTGAAAGACGCTATATAATTGCAAGTCTTTCTTTTTACTTGTAACAATTGGTTGAACTAAATTTTTCTAGGTCAGTGCATTAGCATAGTTTCAGGTGCAGATTTGGATTGGTGTAGGAAGCACACTAGTGGTAGGATCAGAAGATTGCATGTAAGTAAAATTTAAAGGAATGGGGACAATTGCATTGTGGATAGGGTCCAAGTAAGCCTGGATGGTTTAGAGAAAATTTCATTGCTTCTGGCATTCTTGCTAAGTTGTTCCAGAAATCCCCATATTTTCTCATGTGCTTATGTGGAGATTTGCTGATATCAGTGGCTCTTAAGGTGTTTATTTTTGGGTTGTCATGGTTGCATATCGGGGTTCCTTAGAAGCCCACAGGGTAATCACAAAGGAACAGGCTGCATTTTTCTGTAGGGCAAGTTATGGCTGTATACGAGATTATGGATCATTGTAAGGCTCTGGGGAAACTGATTTATACCACGTACACTGAAACTGAAGAGAAAGTTGGTGAATAATAAAATTAGAAAGGAAAATAACAGAGTTTTAAGCTAAGAGTATGTTGGGACTCATCAATGTTGGAAATTATATTATATTGTCAGTAAATGTGCAGAGGAATTTAAAAAGCAAACTTTTATGTAGAGCTTCATAGTTAATCTGTAATGAAGGGCAAGTCTCATATGAACCTCATTGTTTCACCGTTTAACTTAACCTTGCTGACAAAATTAAGTTTATAATTTAGAAGTTAAATTGTGTAAATATTACTGCTGGTTTAAGCAGGCACTAAATGTGATTCACCGAGTGTCTTTATATGTGACCTCATTTTGTTTGAGATCTGTAAAGTATTTATCAAAGGGATTCTGCATAGTTAGCCGTAGTCAAAATCAGAACTGTTCCAGTGTCAGTTGATTTACAAGCAGCTGTGAGATTGTCCATTCTGTCTCAAAAGCTAAAGCATTTGCACTAAGCATACTTTCAATGCTGCATGTTTTGTAGATGTTATTGAATAAAGTCATTCAAATTAATATGAAGGATGGAAAAGGTGCATACGCCAACCTAGAAAACTCGCAAAATTTGGCACAGCCCCATGAAAACTGGCAACTAAAAAAACAGCTCTAAATATAGGCCAAGGACCAAGGCATCTGCTCTGAGGTGGCTGAGTAAGTTCAATTCCTTTTTTATTATTCTTAATGTTTAACTTAATTTATTTTACACACGTTATCAGCATAAATCTGTCAGGCACAATCTCACTAGACTGTTTGCCTCCACAATTAAATCACTGGTAAAAATACTCAGTTCCACATTGCCACACCTCAGATGCAGACATTTCTTTCCACTGTCCCATGGCCCAATCAATACTTTGGTGCTTGAAAAGAATACTTGTTGCTAGACTAACTCATACCAACCTTACCCCTGGATTGCCCGAGAAGTTTAATGTGCCAGTTATTAACATGTTAAGGATTTCATCCTTTACAGGCATAAATAAAGTGAAAGAAAACCCAATATGGGGGCATTAAACAGTTTCCGTGGGCAACTGATGGAGTGGTACAGCACCTGAACCTCTAAATGGCCAAATAGACGTGAGGTAGTGTGAGGAGGGTTGCTCTATTTAGCACTTCAGGGCATCCTCTCCAGAGGACAATAGTACCCTGGTAGTAACCAGGCTCCATACCTTTAAGATACAAGGTACAAGATAAAACTTTGACATGTCGACTTCTTCCAAGGCCATAACCCCTCAAGTCTAGCTGCATGATGTAGTCACTTACTGACATCCAGGTTGGCATGTAGGTTTTGCACATGTCTTGTCACTCACAGGTGCTTCTTCAACTTTCAGCATCTCAAGATTACTTTTCTGCTTGTACAAAAAGATGACACCAGAAGGGCAAAAGCCCAACCTGGAGAAAGTACTAATACAAAAGCAAAATGCCAGATGCTGGAAATCTGAAATAAAAACAGAAAATATTGGAAATACTTAGCAGGTCAGGCAGCATCTCTGGAGAGAGAAACAGAGTTAATGTTTCAGATCGATGACCTTTCATCAGAACTAGAGAAAGTTAGAGATGTAACACGTTTTAAGCAAGTACAAAGGCAGGGAAACATAGAAACATAGAATCTAGGAGCAGGAGTAGGCCATTCGGCCCGTCGAGCCTGCTCCACCATTCAATACGATCATGGCTGATCATCCAAATCCAGTACCCTGTCCCTGCTTTAATCCCCACAGTACACATATCCCACCCTACCCCCGTAACCCCACGTATTTAATTCCCCCTAACATATCCCATCCTATCCCCATAACCCCACATATTTAATACCCCCCTAACACTAAGGGTCAATTTATCATAGCCAAATCAACCTAACCCGCACATTTTTGGACTGTGGGAGGAAACCGGAGCACCCGGAGGAAACCCACACAGACACGGGGAGAATGTGCAAACTCCACACAGACAGTCACCCGAGGTCAGATTCGAACCCGCGCTGTGAGGCACCAGTGCTAACCACTATGCCACTGTGTTGAAAGGGGCGGGGGGGGAAGGAAAGAACAAAAGGGAAGGTCTGTGATCGGGTGGAAGGCAGGAGAGATTGAATGACAAAAGGGATGATGGTGCAAGGCAAAAGGGAGTGGTAACGGGACAAGTAAAGAAACAAAAGATGGGTCTCCTGCACTCTTGTGTCTTCTAGCCCCACAAACAAAAATAAAAGAACTTACCTGGAGGCCTCTTCAGCTTCCCAATCTTCTTCACGCTGATATCATCAAATCCCGATTTGCAGATGTGGGCAATGACCCTGTCAACTTTAACAGGCGGATTAGCCGCCTGCCAGAAGCATCCATTAAAATTAGAAACAGGCGGCTTTCTGGCGGGTAACTAGTGGGGGGGGGGGGGGCGGGCGGAGTGGTCGTTTTAACTGCCCACCTGCCAGTTAACGCCAGTGGGCAGGGTTAAAATCCCCTCCCCCAGAGTTGTCAGGTGAAGCTGGGTCAAAGGACAGAGGATAATTGGACCAGGGTGTGCAGATATAATTCAGCCCACATTTTAAAATCATACATGCTGGGCTTATTATAACATAATACTTTGATTTGATATTATTATTTGTAGTTATAAATAGAAAAACATTCAAATTTGGGAAGCAGAGCAGCAGAGTTGGTTGGAGCAGAAGAATTTATCTGCAGCACAGGCTGAGGAGCTGGGGATGAAAAACTCAGATGCTATAGTGCCACCACTGGTGGAAGGATGTAATTACAATGTGACAAGTTTGCATAGGGAGTTTCATTGGCCTGTAATTTGTGGTCAGCGGCAAAGCGAAGGCGTTCGCCGCTGGCCCCGAAGTAAGTTTCCCACAAAGATCTCACGATCTCTGTGGTGAGAAGTTCGGCTTTTCCGATGTTCAGCTGAGATCAGCGTAAGTTAATGGGGAATCCCTAATGCGAGCTGCTGTAACATCAACAAGCTGTCTAAGCAGCCAATCCCAATGCAGAATTCTCACAGACCGGGAACCAGGAAGTGAGTAAGCTCTTTTATTCTAACTTTTTAAAAATGTTATAGAGAGCAAAACAAAGATTGGGGCTTTCACATGGGGAAAAGGCAAACCAGAAATGAAGATGAACAAACTTAAAAACACTTTTTTTTAAGTTTCTTAAGAAATTTAATTTTTATTAAAATGAATAAATTTGACACTCCACAAAATTAAAATTCGTTTTTCTAGGGCCATAACATTTGTTTACCAGTCAATACGCTGTTAAAACCCTAGTTACACCTAATCCAAAAAGGTCTAACTTTTAATGGGTTATTTAACAGCAATATTACCGCGGAAGAGCCAAAGTTTTTGTCAGTTTCACTGATTTCACAGATTACACTGATTTCCGGCTATGGGGGTGGGGGGGGGTGGGGTGTTTGGGTGGGGGGGTGGGTGGGTGGTGGGTGGAGGGGAGCACAGCACAGCCAGTGTCGAAGCAGTGAACGACTAACTGCAACTTCAGGACTTCCGCATTAGGATCCGCATGCGCTAAATCCTGACGTTGCGGTCAGTTTCAAAGGGGTAATAACGCTGTTTGTTCGCTGTTATTACCCACCGCAAATTCCGGGCCATTATAAATGTGGATATAGGAAATTATAGTGGGGAAAAGTGGACATAAAAGTGTGACAAAAACATAACAACAGTAATTAAGGTTTTACAGACAGCAGCTACGTGCAGATGTAAGATTTTTAATTAATTATAGATATGGATAATAACATATTTAAAAAGTATGAAGTTTCAAAACTAAATAATTAAACAACAACATGCAGACAGGGTTATTGTTCTTCAGCAAGTTGCTGATGGGTGGTGTGTGCGTGTGTGCACATTCAATGCAATGGTGCAGCCAAAAGACAAATAGTGTGATGTACCAAACTGTAAATATCGGAGGCCATTAGATCATCCAGACTGTGAGCACAGTGCTTCCTGCTGATGTTAGCTTCTTTAAGTTTGGTTAAACAGTAAAATGCTGCAGATGATGCAGCAATTATTAATAAGCATTGTTATGCACTATGTACCAAAGAGTACTTCTTCAACAAGATTTCATAAGATAAGATAGTGCTGTAATATGTGCGGATTTTAGCCCTACCAGTAGAAATGTTATATCTGTGATTCCCGCGCTGCCAACCAGTAGCCTAGATGGCAAAAGATCAATCTCACTTTCTGTATTTTGACATTTGTAAACATTCATTAACTGAATCGATTGATTTACTAAGCTTGGGACAGATAGTGCTCTGTGTGGGCCAAAGCGGACTGCAACTGGCAGTAGATCCATTTCTCAAATTTTGTTATTTTGCTCTTCTGACAGCACCTAGCATACAGGTCAATGCCAACCAAATTTGGAGGGCGGTGGTCATTTTCTATAGCCATCGCTAGCATTTTGGATAGAGCAGAAATTTTTGAGCAGCAATTAGGGATTCAGGCTTTAAATGAGTTGGTTCACGAAAAAAAAGGGTGAAAGCTGCTGGATCATGGTAAAAATCAAAGTGGCTCGTCGTCGTCCTTAAGGGAAGGGAACATGCTTCTACCCCTACCTGCTCTGACCTACAAGTGACTGCAGTCCCATACTACATAGGTGAATCTTAATGCCCTTTAAAGTGGCCTAGTAAGCAACTCAGTTATAAAGCAATTGCTAGCTCGGGATGGAAAATAAATACAGTCCACAGCCTAAGAACAAATTAAAAAAACAACTCCTCTCCTCCCACCTTTACCATATAGCTATCCGGTCAGCTGTGGGGCCCGGACTCGGTCACATTCATTAGGAGCAGTGCCTTTTGCTTTATTTTTTAAAAATCAGTGCAAAAATAAGGCCAATCCCTCACTGTCTTATCTTCACTAGTGTTTATTAAAAAAATTGGATCCAGTAGAACTCTGAGGAAAGCGTGAATCCTGTCAGAATAAGTGATACCAGATAATAATAAAATGTCTGCTGGTTATCCACCCAGAATGGAGTCCAAGCCCCTGTCTTGGACTTGCTACTGCACAGAGCGGGATTAAACGGAGTGGACTTGAACAGAGTGTTTTAGTTGGGAATTTGGAAAGAGTGGGAATTTCTGGTATGTATTGGGTAGAAGCTGTAAAAAGTGAAATTTAGTTTAATATTTTGATTTTAACCTAGTACTTTAAAAACTGTAGTTAACAGAAGCTGCCTACCAGTGGCAGTTAACTGTCAGTCAGCTGTAAGTGTTTGTCTTGAATAGGCGCTCATCACCAGGGATAGGCTCCTAGGGCGAAAAATTCGGTTGCTTTGCGCCTCCCGTTAGCGCCCTAAGAGGTCGCTAATGGAGCGCAAAGCAACTAGCGCCCGGGCGCGGCGATTTCTGCACCGCTCGCGAAATTGACCAGACATTTTTGTGGACAGGACATACCTGGGCAGTTTTCCACATTGTCGGATAGATGCCAGTGTTGTAGCTGTACTGGAACAGCTTGGCTAGAGAGGAGAGTTACCTGGACACTTTGATCCAGGAGGCAGTCACGCCCCTTAGGTTAGGTAGTGGTACAGGTCTGGTTCGTGGTCAGGGACAGGAGGGTGTGATTGCAACTCAGGCAGGTAAGGGGACCCCAGGTGCATTGCTGGAGGAGCCTCAGCCTTTGCCCTTGTACAACAGGTATGAGGTTCTGAAATAACAGAAAATGCTGGAAGCTGTTGTTTTTTCAGATTTCCAGCATCCACAGTATTTTGCTAAGGTATGAGGTTCTTGCTGCCTGTGTGGATGAGGGAAAAGCCTGCTGGATGTATGAGCAAGCTGGTGCAGGAGGCCATTCAAGTGGGGGGAGTGAAAGGGAATGTAGTTGTGGTAGGGGACAGTATAGTCAGGGGGATAGATACTGTTCTCTGCAGCCGCGACCGAGAGTTCCGTAGGTTGTGTTGCTTGCCCGGTGCCAGGGTTAAAGACATCTCCTCGCGGTTGGAGAAGAACTTGGAGTGGGAGGGGGAGGATCCGGTTGTCATGGTCCACGTAGGAACCAACGACATAGATAGAACTAGGAATGAGGTTCTGCTGAGGGAGTTTGAGGAGCTAGGATCCAAATTAAAAAGCAGAACCTCAAAGGTAATAATCTCTGGATTGTTACCTGAACCACATGCAAATTGGCATAGGGACAAACAGATTAGAGGTGTAAATGCGTGGCTCAAAGAGTGGCGTGGGAGGAAGGGGTTTCAGTTCATGGGGTACGGGCACCAGTACTGGGGAAAGAGGGAGCTGTTCCGTTGGGATGGGCTCCACTTAAACCGGGTTGGGACCAGTGTCCTGGCGGACCGAATAACTAGGGCAGTAGACAGGGCTTTAAACTAAAGAAGGAGGGGTGGGAGAATTCATGAAAGAGTAAATTTAAAAGCAGCGAGAGAAATATCAAGGCTCTAGAGCAGAGTAGAGTTTTGGGTAAAATTAAGCAGAGTGGGTCAGGGTTAGGTTGATTTGGCTATGATAAATTGACCCTTAGTGTTAGGGGGATTAAATATGTGGGGTTATGGGGATAGGGTGGGATATGTGTCGGTGCAGGCTCGATGAGCCGAAATGGCCTCAATCTGCACTGTGGGGATTCTGTGATTCTTCTGATTCTGTGAGGAAGGGACAGTGAGAATAACAAAGGTAATAAGGCATCAGTGACTAAGTTGACATCAGGGAAAAATAGAAATAAGTCAAAGCTAAAGGCACTATATCTGAATGCGCGAAGCATTCGCAACAAAATAGATGAATTAATAGCGCAGATAGAAATGAACAGGTTTAATCTAATAATTTAATCACGGAGACGTGTTTGCAAAGTGGCCAAGGTTGGGAACTAAATATTCCAGGATACTTAACTTTTAGAAGAGATAGGCAAAATGGAAAAGCAGGAGGGGTAGCCCTGATAATAAAGGATGGGGTAAAGACAGTAGAGAGAAAGGATCTTAGCTCCGAAAATCAAGAAGTAGAGTCAGTTTGGGTGGAGCTAAGAAACAGCAAGGGGCAGAAAACATGGTGGGAGTTGTTTATAGGCCCCCAAACAGTAGTTATAATGTAGGGCAGTGTATAAATCAGGAAATTAGAGGTGCATGTAACAAAGGTAATACAGTAATCATGGGGGACTTTAATCCACATATAGACTGGGCAAACCAAATTTGCATTAATAGTATGGAGGACGAATTCATGGAATGTATGCAAGATAGTTTTCTAGATCAGTATGTTGAGGAACCAACTAGGGAACAGGCTATTTTAGATCTAGTATTGTGCAATGAGAAAGGGTTAATTAATAACCTTGTAGTAAAGGGGCCTTTAGGGAAGAGTGACCATAATATGATAGAATTTTATATTGACTTTGAAAGTGATTTAGTTAAATCCAAAACTAGGGTCTTAAATCTAAACAAAGCAAACTACATAGGTATGAGGGGCGAGTTGGCTAAGGTAGATTGGGAAATTACATTAAAAGGTATGATGGTAGACAAGCAATACATAATTTACAATAAATATACATTCCTTTAAGGCACAAAAACCCCACAGGAAAAGTGGTCCAACCGTGGCAAGAGAAGTTAAAGATAGTATTAGATCAAAGGAAGAGGCTTATAATGTTGCCAAAAAGAGTAGTAAGCCTGAGGATTGGGAGGATTTTAGAATTCAGCAAAGAAGGACCAAGAAATTGATAAAGAAAGGGAAAATAGAATATGAGAGTAAACGAGCGAGAGACATAAAAACAGACTGTAAAAGCTTCTATAGGTATGTAAAAAGGAAAAGATTAGTGAAAGTAAATGTGGGTCCCTTACAGGCTGAGACAGGAGAAATTATAATGGGGAATAAGGAAATGGCAGAGAAATTAAACAAATACTTTGGGCGCGAATTTGCCGGCGCTCAGAGGGCGGTTTTGGAGGCGGGTCCACTGTCAAAATAGCAAAGATTGACAGCGGGTAGGAAACCCGCTGTCAACCCGCCTCCACGCGAGTCTCCCAGGTGTCGGGTCTGTCAGCGGAGAACTGACCCGACACCAAGTGGCGGGGAATACAATTGAGCGAGTTAAATGGCTTGTTAAGAGCTCATTTAATACTATCTTGAGGCTTCCTTCCAATTTTACGTTCTCCCCACAGGTTACCCGCTGCTTGGTGAACACACCAGCTCAACTTGGTGTGATTTGAGTCTGCTCTAATATTTCTGATAGGCTGACAGCTACAGAAGTGGTATAAAGGATGGCATGCTGCAGATGGTCAGTTTCAGAGCACCAAAACTGTTGGTTACTTCATTTGTACTACATATAGAGATTTCTTTAGCTTGCAAGTGTTTAGAGGCAACTGTATGTCCAGTGCCACTTCATTGGAACAACCTCTCTCACCATTGACAGATCGCTTCTGTCATCTCACCTGCCATCTATTGCAGCAACATCGGTGCCCTTGAAAAAATCAGACCTTGGTCCTCTGAATCCTTCCACGATCAGCCCCAACACCAACATCACCAGGCACACCAACAACATCACCAACCTTCTCTGCCATTACCCGATGCTGCACAGGACACAGGGCATCAGCCCCTGACAACATTGCTTCACTTGACGCTGTACACCCTGGCTGCCACATGATGTGCCAGGTTGACACCATCCTACACCGGCACCGTGAAGCATCCCTTTAATGTCCAAGCCATTCCTTGCACACTCATCACTATAGCGGGTGGGGGGTGGGCGGGGTGGGGTGGTGGAAGTTATGTCTGAACATTCACTGAAACTCAGTAGGACACTTCTCAAAGTGCGCACAGATCTGTCCAATAATGGGCAGTATTGGAAAAATAGATTTCACTGTATGACAACACATTACCAGAAACTTCACATAGACATTGGCTAAACCTCTCAAGTGCCTACCCTTGTGTGTTGTTAGTTGGTACGCTTGCAGTAGGATGAGGGTGAGTGTGAGGGGTGGCTAGTGAGATGGAGAAGTGATCTAGTAGATAGAGAGGGTTGGGTGGAGGTGCAAGGTAAGTTGGTGTGAGTAAGGAAGTGCAGGAGAAGGGTATGGAAGGCAGAATGATGGGGATGTGTTGAGTGGCACAGCAGGGTGAGGTTGAGTGTGGCATTGCAGTAACGTTTTGTGATCCACAGAGATCATTGAAAGGTTGGCGCCACTGCAGCCAGGGACCCCTGACGACATCCCTGCTTTTGCCCTCCTGTGCAATGTGCAACCAGGCTGCGTTGGTGTCCTGGAGAGGTCTCTTCCACCCTTGGAAGGGAAAAGAACCTCCCTGCGTGCTGTGACTCCCTCCATAAGCATATGGAGGGAGTCATTTGAGAGCCTGGGTGCAAGCGTCCACCTTTGTGCAGTGCTTGTCAGTGTTTGCAGCACCCCAATGCTGTCAAACACTGACAGAACAACTGTCAAACTCAATGTGGCCGTGGTCCCTTTAAGGAAACCGGCTGATGACGTGTCATCAAATAACGTCATCAGACCCGCTTCCTGTTAATTGGCCGGGAAGCCTGCAGGGCGGGTTTAACAAGACCAATCAAGGGAAAATCCCTGTGACACAGCGGCTGCAGCCAGGATCGTGACTGGAACCCTGAAACCAGCTCTCCCGTCACCATCCTGGCACTGATGATAAAATCACAGCCTTTGTGTCTGTCTTCACGGAAGAAGTCGCAAAAAACTTCCCAGAAATAGTGGAGAACCAAGGCTCTAGCGAGAATGAGGAACTGAAAGAAATTAGAATTAGTAAAAAGATAGTACTGGAGAAATTAATGGGACTGAAAGCCAATAAATCTCCTGGACCTGATGGCCTGCATCCTAGGGTTTTGAAAGAGGTGGCTATAGAGATAATGGATGCATTGGTTGTCATTTTCCTAAATTCCATAGATTCTGGCAAATGTAACCCCACTATTTAAGAAAGGAGGGAGGGAGAAAATGGGGAACTATAGACCAGTTAGCCTGACATCAGTAGTAGGGAAAATGCTAGAATCTATTATTAAGGATGTGGTAACAGGGCACTTAGAAAATAATAATAGGATTGGGCAGAGTCAACACGGATTTATGAAAGGGAAATCATGTTTGACAAATCTGTTAAGAGTTTTTTCAGGTTGTAACTCGCAGAATAGATACGGGGGAACCAGTGGATGTGGTGTATTTGGATTTTCAGAAGGCATTCGATAAGGTGCCACACAAGAGGTTATTAAACAAAATTAGGGCTCATGGGATTGGGGGTAATATACTAGCATGGATTGAGGATTGGTGAACGGACAGAAAACAGAGAGTAGTAATAAACGGGTCATTTTCGGGTTGGCAGGCTGTAACTAGTGGGGTACCGCAAGGATCAGTGCTTGGGCCTCAGCTATTCATAATCTACATCAATGATTTGGATGAGGGGACCAAATGTAATATATCCAAGTTTGCTGATGATACAAAGCTGGGTGGGAATGTAAGTTGTGAGGAGGATGCAAGGAGGCTTCAAGGGGATATAGACAGGCTAAGTGAATGGGCAAGAACATGGCAAATGGAATACAATGTGGAGAAATGTGAAGTTATCCACTTTGGTAGGAAAAGTAGAAAAGCAGAGTATTTTTTAAATGGTGAGAGATTGGGAAATGTTGTTGTTCAGAGGGATCTGGGTGTCCTTGTACAAGAATCACTGAAAGTTAACATGCAGGTACAGCAAGCAATTAGGAAAGCAAATGGTATGTTGGCCTTTATTACAAGAGGATTTGAGTATAAGAGTAAAGACGTCTTACTGCAATTATATAGGGCCCTGGTGAGACCACACCTGGAGTATTGTGTACAGGTTTGGTCTCCTTACCTAAGGAAGGGTATACTTGCCATAGAAGGAGTGCAATGAAGGTTCACCAGACTGATTCTTGGAATGGGGGGGATTGTCCTATGAGGAGAGATTGAGTAGACTAGGCCTATATTCTCTAGAGTTTAGAAGAATGAGAAGTGATCTCATTGAAACATACAAAATTCTTACAGGACTTGACAGGGTAGATGCTGAGAGGATGTTCCCCTGGCTGGGGTGTCTAGAACCAGGGATTACAGTCTCAGAATAAGGGGTCAGCCATTTAGGACTGAGATGAGGAGAAATTTCTTCACTCAGAGGGTGGTGAATCTTTGGAATTCTCTACCCCAGAGGGCTGTGGAGGCTCAGTCATTGAGTACATTCAAGACAGAGATCGATAGATTTTTGAATATTAAGGGAATCAAGGGATATGGGGATAGTGCAGGAAAGTGGAGATGATGTAGAAGATCAGCCATGATCTTATTTAATGGCGAAGCAGGCTCGAAGGGCCAAATGGCCTACTCCTGCTCCTATTTCTTATGTTCTTATGTTCTTCCTTTGTGGGTTACTCATTTAAAATTATCTCCACAACCAGAAAGATCAACTCCGAAGACAAACCAACCCACATTGCTCATGGGCTCATTGTAACGGCCGGGTGCAAAGTGACTGAAGTCTTGGAGCAGGTTGTCTGCCAGCCCTCTTGGTTGGTGAATGACGGATGCTGCAGGGAGGTCAAAAGTAAAGGAGAAAATAATTTGCAAAAACAAGACATAATGTAAATACAAAAAAATGAGGGTGCAATTCCGCTTTAAAATCTAACGAGGTGTTTCAAAGTTTTTGAGTTGGTGGATCTATGTATATGTTTGCACATACAATCGCCAACATATGTCACGTGAAATCTGGACTTTTGATTGCGATTAAATGAAGCATTTTTTAATTATATAAATAGATAGTCACATGGACAGAGGGTTAGACAAGACAATGTCCAACATAAGCACCTCAGCTTCTAGTGTTACCGAATTAAAAATGGAATAGGGTTTTGTATTTTGGATAGTGGCTGGTTAATGGTATGATACACCATTTTGACCTATGTTTATATATTACCTGCTGTACCTCTTTGAACCACAATTCTTAAAACATCGCACAGGAATTTATTTGTATACTGGATTACTTAAACATTTGTAAATATGAGGCGGCACAATGCATTCTATATATGGAAAACAATTTGAAGAGCTAAAGTTCTAATAATATATTTTCTGAGAATATGCAGACAAGGCAATCACAGACAGTTATTTCAAGTAATTGCCTGTAATTCTGGTCCACTGTTGTGTGATTAAATATTTCTGTTGCCTTGAACTGACAAGGCTTTCTTGAACTGAAGCCAGATAAATGGTCTGCTCACGTACTGCACAACTTTCATTCCACCCTCTGGGCTTTGTCATATATTTTAAAGGGGTACTGCCTTCATGAAATAGAGTTTTGCCATTTCTGTTCTATTTGGGGAAGAGAAGGAACCAAGAAAACTGCACTCCACTTTTGTTATGTGAACTTCATGCACAAATGGCATAATGATACATTTTGACACCATTTAAGACATTAAGGGAAATTTTCCTAGATCTGCACCCAGGCGTTCTGCAGAGGTCACTCTGGCCATTGTGGCTGTGCTGGCTCTTTGCCAGAGCAATCCGAATCTAATCCTATTTCCCTGCCTTCTACCCATTGCCCTATATTTTCCTCTGATAGATAGGTTTGGGAAATATGTGAAAATATGCTGAGAAAGGAAAGACGTAGATGTGAATATCACTGTGAATAGAAAAAGTTTATTACAGTAGTATAATCTTTAATTTTATTGTTAAAATATTGTGATGGGGAGGTCAAATATAAATGTGGCTTAAATACATAGTAGTCTCTTCTTCTTCTCTTAGGCAGTCCCTCGGAACCGAGGATGATTTGCTTCCACACTAAAAATGAGTTCTCAGGTGACTGATGAGTCCAATGCGGGACCTACAGTCTCTGTCACAGGTGGGGCAGACGGTGGTTGAAGGGGCGGGTGGGTGGGTTGCTTGGGTTGATGTGCGCTCCTTCCGCTGTTTGCGCTTGGCTTCCGCTTGCTCCCGGCAAAGAGACATGAGGTGTTCGGCGCCTTCCCGGATGCTTCTCCTCCACTTTGTGCGGTCTTGGGCCAGGGATTCCCAGGTGTCGGTGGGGTTGTTGCACTTTTTCAAGGAGGCTTTGAGGGTGTCCTTGAAGCATTTCCTCTGCCCACCTGGGGCTCTCTTGCCGTGTTGGAGCTCCGAGTAGAGCGCTTGTTTTGGGAGTCTCGTATTGGGTATGCGGATGATGTGGCCTATCCATCGGAGCTCATCGAGCGTGGTCAAAGCTTCGATGCTGGGGATGTTGGCCTGAGCGAGAACACTGATGTTGGTGCGCCTATCCTGCCAATGGATTTGCAGGATCTTGCAGAAGCAGCGTTGGTGGTACCTCTCCAGTGCTTTGAGGTGCCTGCTGTACATGGTCCATGTCTCTGAAGCATACAGGAGGGTGGGTATCACTACTGCTCTGTAGACCATGAGCTTGGTGCTGGGTTTGAGGTCCTAGTCTTCAAACACTCTCTTCCTCAGGCGACCGAAGGCTGCACACTGAAGGCGGTGTTGGACTTCGTCATCAACGTCTGCCCTTGTTGACAGTAGGTTCCCGAGGTATGGAAAGTGGTCCACGTTGTCCAAGGCCTCGTCATGGATTTTGATAATCGGGGAGCAGTACTGTGTGGCGGGGGCAGGTTGGTAGAGGACCTTTGTCTTACGGATGTTTAGTGTAAGGCCCATGCTCTCGTACGCTTCGGTGAAGGTGTTGACGATGGTTTGGAGTTCGGCCTCAGAGTGTGCGCAGACGCAAGCGTCGTCTGCATACTGTAATTCAATGACAGAGGATGGGACGACCTTGGATCTGGACTGGAGGCGACGGAGGTTGAACAGTTTCCCGTTTGTTCTGTAGATTAGCTCCACTCCAGCGGGGAGGTTACTGAGGGTGAGATGGAGCATTGCAGCCAGGAAGATCGAGAAGAGCATTGGTGCGATGACGCAGTCTTGCTTGACCCCGGTCCATACGTGAATTGGGTCTGTGGTGGATCTGTTGGTCAGGATCACGGCTTGCATGTCGTCGTGAAGCAGGCGGAGGATGGTGACAAACTTTTGAGGGCAGCCGAATTTGAGGAGGACACTCCATAATCCCTCACAGTTGACGGTGTCGAAGGCCTTTGTGAGGTCAAAGAAGGCCATGTACAGCGGTTGGTGCTGTTCCCTGCATTTCTCATGTAGTTGACGTGCGGTGAAGATCATGTCCATTGTGCCCCTTAGTGGGTGGAATCTGCATTGCGACTCTGGGAGGAGCTCTTCAGCCACTGGGAGAAGGCGATTGAGGAGGATTCTTGCGATGACTTTCCCTGTGACAGACAGCAGGGAGACTCCTCTGTAATTACCGCAATCGGACTTGTCACCTTTCTTGAAGATGGTCACGATTACGGCATATCTGAGATCCCCTGGCATGATCTCCTCCTTCCAAATAAGAGAAATGAGTTCATGTATTCGTGCCAATAGTGCTTCTCCGCCATGTTTTAGCGCCTCGGCTGGAATTCCATCTGCGCCTGAGGCCTTGTTGTTCTTCAGTTGTCGGATGGCCTTTTCAACCACATGCCGGGCTGGGGTTGTGCTGAGGTGGTGGCGGGTAGCATGCTGCGGGATGGAACTGAGGACACTCGCGTCGAAGACAGAGTCTCGGTTAAGGAGATCTTCGAAGTGCTCCTTCCAGTGGGCACTGACTGCCTCTCTGTCCTTGATGAGTACCTCTCCATTCTTGGCCCGCAGTGGGGTAGGACCTTGAGTGCTTGGGCCGTAGGTGGTCTTAGTAGTAATAGCAGTGTGTGTATAGTACAAAGCAGAAAAACATGGCACAGCTGTTTGAAAGTATAGGGGAGATTTTCCACTTCCATACACCAGTATGCAAGTGCACCAGGCATGGGGGAATGTGGCTATGCATCTGTGTGGCAGAAATATGTCAGGAGCATGCTGCCCAGTGTTTTCCAACCAGGAAGTGTTGAGGGAGCAGGAGGCTCATACTGCTGGACTGCAAAATCACGTTAGATCTTTAAAAAGTATGTTAGTGGAGGAGACAGTGAGGTCCATGCCCTACATTTTCCATTGGTTTGCTCCACCAGCATTACGACTTCACTGTGTATAAACAGGCACAGTGCCAAGAAAAGTGACTTCTTGGTATTCCTAGAACTGTAGGTTTTGCAAGTGATTGAGAACTAGGGGGGAAAAATTCAGTATCGCCCCGTTTGGGGCGCCATTATCGGCCGTGCGCAAAGTTTAGCGCCTGGCGCTAATTATCGCCTCCGACTGCAAACTTGACTTTTATCGCCCTGGAGGTGATTGGAGCGCTAAATCAGGCGCTACACACCTGTCTTAAGGCGCCAAGGCTGAGGAGCGAGGTGCTAACTCAGAGCGCGGGCGCAGCGCAGGTGCTGTCAGTTAGCAATGGAACACAGACACACTGGCGCCGGACAGTTCTTAAAGGGGAGGGTCGATCTTGCTCTCCAGCCACACCCTGCTCATTGGAGCCTTGAATCTCGGCCTGGAGAGACCTGTGCCTAAATCTTCCAGCCAAGGACTATGGAGAGGGTGAGAGAATGAGCTCAGCGCTTCAGCGAGCGGGCCTTGGATGCTTTGGTTGGCGTGGTGGAGCGCAGAAGATCTATATTCTTCCCTGAGAGTGGCAGGAGGCCTTTGCCGCACGAGTACAGAAGAGTGTGGAGGGAGGTGGCTCAGAGCGTCTCCTCCAGGAGCATGGTGCCCAGGACCCATACTGAATGTCGAAAAAAGTTCAACGACCTCACTCGGGTCGTCAGGGTGAGTGGCTTTTTTTCAATACCTCTCCTGCCCTCCACCTCAACCTCACTCTATGGCCAGAGGGTCTTAAAACCCCAATGCCCAACACTCATCCAACACCTATGGCCCTCTCATGAAACACACACGCACATTCCACACTTTGCATACAGTAAGGGCTATTCACCTATGTGAGGCACATCAGGCAAGACCATGGCTGCATACAGTAAGGGCTATTCACCTATGGGAGGCACATCAGGCAAGACCATGGCTGCATACAGTAAGGGCTATTCAATTATGGGAAGCACATCAGGCAAGACCATGGCTGTATATTTACTCAGACGCCGTCCTTTTTCTTGCAGGTCAAGCTATCTCATAATAGGAGACAGCAGCAACGGACGGGTGGAGGGCGGCCTCAGCTGCAACCCCTCAGCGATCTTGAGGCGCGCATCCACAGGATTGTGGCAAGCCAGGTGATCGGTCCCGTCGCCCCTGGAGAGGCCGAACCCGTTCTGGACAGCAATGGTGAGGTGATCACCTTTTTCTCCTCTCTCCTTCCACTTGTCCCTCACAACACCAGCCTTTGACACTTTCAATCCAACTTACTAAATCGCTGCACTCATTCCTCCCTTACTGCCCCCCTGTCCTCATGCTAAAGCCACTCTTGTACCTCCCTGCTTTCAGATGGTGATTCACCAGCTGAGGAGACGGGCCCTTAAGCTGCCAGTGGGAGTGAAGCTGCAGGCGAAGAGGAAGATGAAGCCGGAGCATCAGCGCCACCCTCTCCCGAGGAAGCCCATGCCCACACTGGGAACACGCCCTCCCTGGAGGGGAGCAGGGGGGAAGGGTCTGATGAGGGTGAAGCTCCAGGACCCAGCGGGCTGCAGCAACACGATGGGGGTAGGGAAGCTCGGGGGCCTTCTCCCCAGAGGGAGAGTAGGCCAGCGAGTCCTGCTGCACTGGACGCAGAGGAGGAGCGGCTCTTCGCTGAAATGAACACCCAGGC
This sequence comes from Squalus acanthias, assembly GCA_030390025.1. NCBI lineage: Eukaryota > Metazoa > Chordata > Chondrichthyes > Squaliformes > Squalidae > Squalus > Squalus acanthias. Next base: position 37,241,891 of record CM059438.1, read on the forward strand.
GGTGGACATGCACACTGAGCTCATGGGTGCAGTGGGTAGGGTGACCGAATGCATTGAATCACTGGCAAGGAGTGTGGAGCACTTCGCTGTAGCACAGGCGGATGCCACGCTAAAGCTTAGTGCTGCAATTCAGTCACTGGCTGCCATGACCCCATTTCAGACTGCTCTCATGCAGACTCAGATTGAGGTCACGCAAGCACTGACTGCTGCCATTCTCGCTGGTTCGGACACATTTCCCCGGGGCTCTCACCGCGCCGCAGCAGGCCAGCAATCTGTGCTCCAGCAGATTGCTCCGGATGCTGAAGTGCTGCCCCGTGGGAGTGCCAGTGTGTCGGTCGAGCAGGGAGTTGCTGTCCTCTCTCAAGATGACAGCATTCCTGCTGCCACCACTGTCACTTCTCCATTGCACTTGCCACCGCCTATAGGCCAGACTGCTGCCGCCCATGCAGAGTTGGTACAGTCTGCAGCCGGGCCCTCCAGGCCCAGAGCTGGTCGAGGCCGTCCTTCAAGGGTATCTGCAGTCTCAGGTTCTGACAATCAGCAGCCTTCCACCAGCCTTGCTGCAGCCACTGGGGCCCCATTACGGAGGAGCAGTAGGGTGGGAAGGGGGGAAGTGCGCAAGAGAAGGAGATCACCCTCGAAGGGCAAAAAGTAGGAGCTGTGACAAAATGTTTGTCAATTTTTTATTAAAGGCTGAGGTTCGTGGTCAAACTTTTGTTTAGTGTTTTGAACATTATCTCCAGGTTGTGAGAACCAGTTATATTAATGACTGTTTTTTTGTGTTTCTTTCTATTAGTTTGTCATGAAGAAATGACACACACAGAGTTTGTAAAATAAATATTTTTCTGTATTCAAAATGTACATGTTTGGTCTTTGGAATCATTGTTGCCTTGGCCGGCTTAGGGGTTGCAGGTTGGTTTCATTCATGTTGTTCTCAATGGCAGAAGCCATTTCCTCAGCAGGGGCCTTGAAGCGGCTTGCTATCAGCCGTTGACGGATGGCCCTTCCAGTTTCAAGATTGTGGGCCTCCCTCCTGCCTTGGTGCTGCTGCTGATCAGCCTCCTCCTCTTCCTCCTCCTCTTCCTCTTCCTCCTCTGGTGGTGCTCCAAGGCCTGGTGGCATTGGCTGGGTCCTGAGGATTGCCAGGTTATGCAGCATGCAGCGCACAACTATGAAGAGGGAGACTCGCTCAGGAGCGTACTGCAGGGCTCCTCCTGAGTGGTCCAGACAGCGGAACCATTGCTTGAGCACGCCGATTGTGTGCTCAACGATGTTCCTGGTGGCGAGATGGCTCTCGTTGTACCGCAGCTCAGCAGGGGTGTTGGGGGAACGGAGTGGTGTCATCAGCCAGGTACTCAGTGGATATCCCTTGTCCCCGAGAAGCCAACCACTTGGGTGATGCGGTGCCTGGAAAAGGTCTGCCACAGTAGTCTGGCGTAGGATGAATGCATCGTGGCTGCTGCCAGGATAGTGGGCATTGACAGCGAGTATCAGCTGTCTGTGGTCACAGACCAACTGACCATTTAGGGAGTGGAATCCCTTTCGGTTGCGGAAATCCTCTGCATTCTCATGCGGTGCACGCAGTGCCACATGCGTGCAGTCAATGGCACCCTGCACCATGGGGAAGCCCGCTATCCTTGCAAAGCCCAATGCGCGTTCATGCTGTTTGGCCTGGGTCATCGGGAAAGAGACGTACTGGCGTCTCCTTTTATAGAGGGCATTTGTGACCTGACGGATGCAGCCACCGGCTCCTTTCAAGCAGCGAACTGGGAGATATTGGCGATGTCCCCAGTAGCTGCTTGAAAGGAGCCGGTGGCATAAAAGTTCAGAGCCACTGTGATCTTCACTGCCACCAACAGAGACATCCTGGACCTCAGTAGAGGCTGCAGATCTGGCTGCAGCAGGTGGCAGTGCTCAGTGACCACCTCCTTGCTGAAGCGCAGCCTTCGCAAACACTGCTCCTCAGACATATTAATGTAGGAGAATTGTTGGCGAAATACCCTGGGATGGTAAGGTCTCCTGTACAGAGGCCTGTTGGCCCTCCTCTGTCTGGCCATGATTGCCACTCTCTCTTTGCGTCTCTGTGGCCTCCGAATCTGCTGGCGCAGGACGACGCCCCGAATCAGTGCAGCCCCCAGAGTCTCTTGGCAATCAAAGTAATGAAGGTCAAAAACAAAAGTACCTGCAAAGTGATGCTCAGTAGCCAAAACTACTTCACACAGCGTTGACTCTATGCAGAAGTCTCTCCTTCTCTCTCTCAGAATCTCTCTCTCTCTGTCAGAACGAGTGTTGCAAAAATGTCTACCACAGAAAAAGCCAGGAAGAGGCCGTGTTTAAATAGCGCCCCCCCCCCAGCCCCACAGCGACTGGGAAACGTTCCAGTCTACCTGTCGTTGCTTGCGCCAGGCGGAAAGGAGGGGGGCACCACTCAATATCTGCTCCGGGGCACCACAAGGGCGTTGCACGCTCGAATGACATCAAGATCTGCGTGCGCAGGAGATCGGGGCGGTATTGTTTAGCGCCGCCGCAAGATGTCTGGTCAATTTCGCGAGTGGCGCAGATATCGCCGTGCCCGGGCGCTAGTTGCTTTGCGTCCCATTAGCGCCCTCTTAAGGCGCTAACGGGAGGCGCAAACCATCTGAATTTTCCCCCTAAGTATTTTGCCACTATGGATTCCTTTTGTTGCATTTATGTAGGTGTATTGCGTTTTGTGCATTTTAGATTAATTTTGGCTTTTACTATTTCTATTTCACCACCTACCATTCAAGGGGGTTTCATTGTAATTTGCAATAGCCTCCGCTGGTAGGAAGGACATTAGTTTTGTAATTTCCCTTGCTCTCAGGGAGCTTGAGGACTAGCAAGAATTCAAGGGGAATACTCAGAGGGAGGCCTGCTTGCACCTGAGGTGGGCTGCACAGACCTACCATTGCTCAAGTAGGTGTCCCAAAACCTTGCCACATCTACTTGGGAATGTCAGATAAGTTGTGCCATCACCAACTAGCTTGACCAGGGTGTCCTTTCTCCAGTAATAAAAACAGAAAATGCTGGAAATGCTCAGCAGGTCACGCAGCATCTGTGAAGAGAGAAACGTTACCATCTCAGGTCGAAGACCTTTCATCCTGTTGCCGATATTGCTGTAACCTTTCTTTACTTCAGGCATCCTAACAATCCTGCACCTGTTTTATATTGTTGCTGAGTGACCAAAGCACTGTTGGGGCACTAAGACCGCATTATGGGGCTGTCACCTCATAACTTTTTTTTGAGGCCTTAATGAGCTAGTTCCCACCTGGTGCGCAGGCCTTCAGCACTACATGCTCTTTTCTAACACATCATAGTACGCTATGCACAACAGGTGCACCTCAGGCCTGAGCACCTGATAACGGCCCAGAAATTAGGCTCCCTGGCTTCCCGCGGGTGCAAGGATCCCGCGTGACCTCTGGGCCCACGGGGACTTCAGCTCCTGGGCCTGCCCCAACTGCCGGCGCGCAGTGCTTGCGTGTCCCAGGGGCGTAGTTAGTGCGATGTGTCCCCTGGGATCACGTGGGCCATGGAGAGCCAATGGCAGCAGACCATCTTTCATTCATAGATTTGACAGGACCTGTCAAATCTATGAATTGAAATCAGCCCCAAAACAACAGCTAAACTTCAAATAAATTTTTTAAAAAACCATCGCATTTTTAAAATAACTATAAGTTAAATAAATTAACTACTTTAAACAAAAACTTAAATTTTTGAAAAAATTAAAATACTTTTTAACAGTGCTAAAAATAAACTTACCTTTCTTTAAAGTATCTAAAAAAGATAAACCTGTTGAAAATGTTTTTAAATTATAATTCATTAACCACTTACCTTGTTGAAAACGGGTCCTGCGCCTCCTTTTTAAAAGCGCAGGTTCTTCAATACTTACCCTCCCGGAGAAACCTGAAAAAAACCCTAAGTTTGCTGCGTGCGCGCAGCCGCTACTGCGCATGCGGTTCACCTCTGAACCGCTCCTTCATGAGACCGGAAGTTCCGGTTTCCCTGCGCATGCGCAGTGCATGCAGGAAACTGGCACTTCAGGAGGCCTTACTGGATGAGTACACAGTGCGTACTCACCCGGCAAGTGCCGAATTTTTGGCCCAATATGGGTCACTTGCGCAATGGGCCTCAATGTGCCTACAGACAAGACTGAGCTCGGTTAACCATCTTTAAAAGTTTTCAGGTGCACAAGACTTTTCATCCAGCAAAGCACTGATTACAACAATCTGGAAAAGAAAGTACATAAGTATCCTTTATTCAGCTAAAAGCATCTGCATACCTACATTGCAAAAGGTCATATAAACCAACAATGATGTTTTTAAGGAAACTTTTTTAACACTCTTAAACCTGAGATAGATACGTTTCATATTATTTTACCAACTATTGTTTATACTCGAGATTATATTATACCACACCAAATTCCCGCAAAGCCTTCATCTTCCTTAATGCTTTGCTGCTGCAGAGAATACACATTGCTTTTGACAAAAATGGAGCAGCTGGCAATACAGTTCCTTGTTCCATACGTAAGTGGCAGAACTGGATCGTAGCATCAGGCAAGAAGTCATAAAAACAGTGGGAGGCATTTTTGGGTGCATTATTTGATTTCTGCTGCATTTTCAGGTGGTTCTTTTTCATTGTTCCGAAATATAATTGTGAGCTGTAACATAAGAACATAAGAACATAAGAAATAGGAGCAGGAGTAGGCCAATCGGCCCCTCGAGCCTGCTCCGCCATTCAATAAGATCATGGCTGATCTGATCCTAACCGCCAATCTACTATCTATCACAGAACCATCTCCTGCATCTAACAGAATTGCACACACGAAATAGGAGCAGAATCAGGCTACACAGTCCCTGGGCCCGCTCCACTACCCACAGGGCCATGACCGATCCGAACCTAGACTCATGTCCAAATTCCTGCCCGCTCCCCGTAACCCTTAATGCCCTTTACTTCTAGGAAACTGTCTATTTCTGTTTTAAATTTAATTAATGTTGTAGCTTCTACAGCTTTTTGTGGCAGCATATTCCATGGACCTACCACCCTCTGAGTGAAGTAGTTCCTCCTCATCTCAGTTTTGAAAGAGCAGCCCCTTATTCTAAGACTATGTCCCCTAGTTCTCGTCTCACCCGTCATCGGGAACATCCTCCCCGCATCCACCCGATCCAACCCCTTCACAATCTTATATGTTTCAATAAGATCGCCTCTCATTCTTCTGAACTCCAATGAGTAGAGTCCCAATCTACCCAACCTCTCCTCATATGACCACCCCCCTCATCCCCGGGATTAACCGAGTGAACCTTTTTTGCACTGCTTCGAGAGCAAGGATGTCTTTCCTTAAGTAAGGACACCAAAACTGTATGCAGTATTCCAGGTGCGGTCTCACCAATACCTTGTACAACTGAAGCAATACCTCCCTATTTTTATATTCTATCCCCCTAGCAATGAAAGCCAACATTCCATTTGCCTTCTTAATCACTTGCTGCACCTGCATACTAACCTTTTGAGTTTCGTGCACCAGGACCCCCAGATCCCTTTGCACTTCAGTACTCTCCAGTTTCTTGCCATTAAGATAATAAATTGCTCTAGGATTTTTCCTGCCAAAGTGCATCACCTCACACTTTCCAGTGTTGTATTCCATCTGCCAAATCTCTGCCCACTTACTTAGCCTGTCTATGTCCCCTTGCAGGTTTTTTATGTCCTCCTCACTCACTACTTTCCCTCCCATCTTTGTATCATCTGCAAATTTTGATATGTTACACTTGGTCCCTTCCTCCAAATCGTTAATATAGATTGTGAAGAGTTGGGGACCCAGCACTGACCCCTGTGGAACACCACTAGTTACTGATTGCCAGTCTGAGAATGAACCATTTATCCCAACTCTTTGCTTTCTGTTAGATAGCCAATCCTCTATCCATGCCAGAATATTACCCCCAATCCCGTGATTTTTTACCTTAAGCAATAATCTTTTGTGTGGCACCTTGTCAAATGCCTTTTGGAAGTCTAAATACACTACGTCCACTGGTTCCCCTTTATCCACTCTATATGTTACTTCCTCAAAGAACTCCAGCAAATTTGTCAAACATGACTTCCCCTTCGTAAAACCATGCTGACTTTGTCCTATTAAATTATGATTATCCAAATGTCCTGTTACTGTTTCCTTAATAATGGACTCCAAAATTTTACCTACCACAGATGTTAGGCTAACCGGTCTATAGTTACCAGCCTTCTGTCTCCTGCCCTTTTTAAATAAGGGTGTTACATTAGCAGTTTTCCAGTCTGCCGGGACCTTAGCGGAATCCAGGGAGTTTTGAAAAATTATTACCAATGCATCTACAATCCCTACCGCCACTTCCTTCAAGACTCTAGGATGTAAGCCATCAGGTCCAGGTGATTTATCCGCCTTGAGTCCCATTATTTTACCGAGTACCACTTCCTTAGTGATTTTGATCGTGTTTAGCTCCTCTCCCCCTATAGCCCCCTGTTTGTCCAGTGTTGGGATATTCTTAGTGTCCTCTACTGTAAAGACTGATACAAAATATTCATTCAGTGTTTTTGCCATCTCCATATTTCCCACCATTAATTTCCCGGTCTCATCCTCTAAGGGACCAACATTTACTTTAGCCACCCTTTTTCTTTTTATATAACTATAAAAACTCTTACTATCTGTTTTTATATTTTTTGCTAATTTACTTTCATAATCTATCTTCCCTTTCTTAATCAATCTTTTTGTTATTTTTTGCTGCCTTTTAAAGTTTTCCCAATCCTCTGTCCTCCCACTAGATTTCGCTACCTTATATGCCCTTGTTTTTAGTCGAATACTATCCTTAATTTCTTTACTTAGCCACGGATGACTGTCCTTTCTTTTACACCCTTTTCTTTTCAGTGGAATATATTTTTTTTGGAAGTTGTAAAATAACTCCTTGAATGTACACCACTGATCATGTGTCGTCTTACCCTTTAATCTATTTTCCCAATCCACTCTACTCAATTCCGCTCGCATACCTTCATAGTCTCCTTTATTCAAGCTTAGCACGCTTGTTTGAGATCCAACCTTCTCACCCTCTAATTGAATATGGAATTCAACCATGTTATGGTCACTCATTCCAAGGGGATCCTTTACTAGGACATTTTTAATTAATCCTGTCTCGTTACACAGGACCAGATCTAAGGTTGCTTGCCCCCTGGTCGGTTCAGTTACATACTGCTCAAGAAACCCATCCCTAATACACTCAATGAACTCATCCTCAAGGCAGCCCTGCCCCATTTGATTTGTCCAATTAATATGATAGTTAAAATCCCCCATAATTATAGATGTTCCCTTATTACATGCCTCAACTATTTCCTGATTGATACTCCGTCCAATAGAGTTGCAACTGTTCGGAGGCCTATAGACTACGCCCACTAATGTTTTTTTCCCCTTATTATTCCTTATCTCCACCCAAACTGTTTCATTATCATGATTTTTTGACCCAATATCATTACTCTGTATTACAGTGATTCCTTCCTTTATTAACATAGCCACCCCACCTCCCCTTCCTTCCTGCCTGTCCTTCCTGATCGTTAAATAACCTGTAACAGCTCCTTAAATCCGGAAATCTCATGGTTCTCTTGCATGAAGATAATCATTGCTTATGTGGTTTGATCAGGGAATCAGCCCTCTAGTTCCAAGTAATGAGACAGAACTGAGAATACATAATGGTCCTTCCTTCCAGCTAATTAATGATATATAGACCGTGAGGTAGAATTTTCACAGTGGTTCACCAATCTTCTGTAACTTTGGTGAATGATCGAGAGAACCCTCATGGACATTACTGGCACATGTATATAAAGGACAGTAAATTTGACCAATGTGCTCCAACTTCCCCAGATGTCCAGTTTCTCTCCAGAGAATATTATTCTTTAAATTGAGGAACCAAAGTTCAGGCCTAAGGCTCACAGTGCAGGACTATACCAAAGTTGAAAAGTGTAAACCAGAGCATGAGGTAAATCAGAGCTAGTGATTAGGTTACTCCAGGCATATATATGTTGGCTGTGTAGTGGAAAAAGATAAAGGAAATTGAACAAAAAAACCCCCCAAAATATTCAGTTTTGCTTGAGAAGGTTATGGTTACTTTCACATGTTTCTGGCTGGTTAGTGGTTCATGAAGAACCTGCAGCATTCGGCTTAATGTGGATAGAAGAGGCATTGGAGTATATTTTATGAGTGACTAAAGCATCTTTTGGATACAGAGGCCAGCATATCCTATTCACTGCTGCACAATTTCAATCCATCAAAATTAAAATGGACAGAAAACCATGCAGAGCGAACAGGATGTGCTGACCTTCATGGTGAATTCCTGATATGTGCCGAAAGTTCTAAGCCATAAAACTTACTGCATTGTTCCACACCAAGAGCTTCAGCCGAAGAGTTCAAATTTCTGCACACGTTTACCCTGATATATCATTAGACAAATGGAATGGACGTTGTGGCACTGAGGCATATAGCTCAGGGCGATCACGGTTCAATCCCTGATCTGTACTGAGTTAGCTGATCTCAGCTGGGTTGGCATTGGGCTCTAAAATTGGCCTCAGGACTCTAGACTAAGGAAAAGAATTGGAGGAATTGCTTTCCCACGATCCCTTCTGGAAAGTGCACATTGGATATTGGTTGGGGACAGGATCAAGCTTTATTGTGAGATCTTAAAAGCTGAATGATGAGTCAACAATTACTTTATAGGCTCCCATGTTAAGAAAATGACCACTTGTGTGAGATACTGGAGATTGCTAGGCACGCTAAATTTTGAGTGCTTCACTTCCAGCACTCAAAGCTTGATGGGAGCATCGATTACAGCATCAATGGAAAATCAGGAACACCACACATCAGGAGCATTAATCTCCATGCCTAATTCTCCGATATTTGCTCCAATCAAGTGAGGGTGGGAGAGGAGCCTCACAAAATTTACCCTCATTTTCCAGTGCCAACATTGCCAAGACTTGTGATTTCATTAATGGTTTATTGATTTTGCACTGTAGTTTTAATGTGCATGATACATGGGGATGGGCAGGAGAAAGGGAAAAAAAGCGTCACTCTCCCTGTTCTATCCTGGTGACCCACATGCATTAAAATAATCGTGCAAAAGAATGAAATTGCAATGGTTGCAATAAAAGAAAGAAAGAACTTGCATTACAAAGTGTCTTTCACGACCTCAGGATATCCAAAAGCGCTTTACAACCAATGAAGTACTTTTAAACTGTAGTCACTTTTGTAATGTAGGGAAATGCAGCAGACAATTTGTGCACAGCAATGTCCCACAAACAGCAATGAAATAATAGCCAGATAATCTGTTTTAGTGGTGTTGGTTGAGGGATAAATGTTGGCCAGGACACCGGGGGTACTCCTTTGTTCTTCATATAGTGCCATGGGATCTTTTACGTCCACCTGAGAGGGCAGACGGGCCTCGGTTTAACTTCATATTTGAAAGACGGCACCGCCGACAGTGCGGCACTCCCTCAGTACTGCACTGAAATGCCAACCTAGATTGTGTTCTCAGGTCTCTGGAGTGGGACTTGAATGGAAGAAAATGGAGGAAGGAGAATGGGCTAAAGACAAAAGCATAGCCAAGGGGGAACAAATATTTGCACATGGTGAGAGAGAAAGCATGGTAATGAGTACTCCAAAGCCGTATAAAATCACGGCCCCAGTAATAGGAGCTCCCCCTCTGAACTATAAGAGGGGAAACAAAAATAGGCAATGCTGATGACTCATTATTGTTGATTTTTAATGCTTATGAAGACAAGGACTGTCATTATTGAAGAATGGAACCGTTTTCCACTTTTGGTACTCAATACCATTATCAGGCACTCCAAGTTAGATACAGCAGAGGCCAGGTATTAGGAATAATTTTTTGACTTTGCACTCCGAGCAGGGGGGTTCACCCATCCGGAATGCATTTTGCAAATTTTGGGCATGCACCAACGTATGGCCAAATTTTCAATATGTGATTCCGGTGGGTGAGACTCCCCACTCGTAACATGAAGTCAAAAGTGGCTGCTATAGAGTTAAGCTCTATATGGTTCAATATTGGCCCATAATGTCCCTTAACTTCTACTCCAGAAGAGCATGACTTATTTCACTGGTGTGCTATTTCTATTTCCTATACCAGCCATCCTTCTTGTGCTAAATGAAGGCAGTCTTTCTTTGCTGTGGACTCATGTACTCATGTTGACTTGGATTTTGGTTTAATCTACACCAACAGCTAGCAATGAGAGGACACTTTAATCCTATCAGTCTGGGCTGGGTTAGAGGTCAGATTCCAGAAGTGAAAGGCCAGCATGTCAACTGATAAGGGGTAATTTTCTGAGTTTGTGCTTGCTGGAAACACATTAGAAATTCTGGTTTGTGTTTCATGCAATTTTCAACTATTAAAAATGAGTGCAGGAACCTAAATTTCTGATGGGCGTTTCTGGTGGCGAGGCTCCTCACTGGTAGCAGAAAGTCAGTAATTTATACGTACAATGCTGCTTAGTTCCCTTCTCCACCTACTTTTGCAAGTTAGACAGGCATTTGGGGCTTTTAAAACTCACTGAACCCTAGGAATGGAGGAAGGGAAAACATGGAAAAATGAGGACCCAAGGGAAAAGTGGTAAGAACTTTGGAAGAATTACTACTTGATAATGAAGCCCTTAGTCAAAGCTAGTGAGTAGCCCTGATTTAGAGGATGAAACTATATCACGGAGAAAAATAAAATACTGTGTGCTGACAAGTATTGGCACTGTGTCAACACTTGAAACTCCCACAGAACCAAGTCTTCTTTTGTTTTTTCTGGCCTGGATTCAACTTGCTCATCTCATTGTACTTTGGTGAAAAACAAGATTTTGCATAGCCTCAGAACTCGGGTACATTTTTACATCGTTCATTCAAGTACGGGGGTCAACTTGAACTTTACCAGCCTGCCCATGACATTAAACAGTTCTGTCACCAGGTACTGTAAGGTAACCAGAGTTTGGCTCTGTGATCACAAATAATTAATTGCCTGTGCTTGCCAGTCTTGTTTCAGACACCATACTTTGAAAGACTTTGTTTGGTATTGCACGTTCTTCTACTGAGTTATGCAGTTTCTAAAGTATGCAAGCCACAGAATTTGAAACATTACTATGTGAATGTACTCTACAGACAGAACATTTAACCCATGCATCCCCCTCCAAAAGCTATCAGTTTGGTAATTTTGTATTCCTCCCCCCTCCAACATTCATGTGATCCATTTTGGTTACCATTTTGAGTTACTTCAGTTGAGAAACTACGCTCCATTTCTTATGATCCACTATGAACATACAAAATTAACAGGCAGGAAAAGACCAGCTGGTCCATCAAGCCTGTCCCATACCATGATGGCTAAACACTTCTTCCCTCCCCCTCATAAGCCTTAATATATAAAACATAAAGAAGGTTAAGGATTGTTCTGATATAATGAACTACAATGGCCATACCTGTAAAATAATTAGAAAAAAATATATATTTCTAAGTAAAAACAAGTTTACAAACTCACTGCGGGGTAGTCACCATATTTCTGTAACACTTGCTTAGTGTCAGCACCCAACATCCTCGGCTGCTCATTCCTTTTAATAAGAAGTTATGTGAGCAGAGGCTAGGTAGAGGTTTCTTATTTCTGTGCTTAGTCTGAGAAATGCAGTAGCAATGCTGCTCCTGATTGGGAAACCAGCCACAAATCTTTTGACATAAATAACTGTTTGAAAACTTACTCGCAGATCACCTGTGGCACTGCTCATGGGTAGTCTGGGCTCTGGAGCAGGGTTGTGACAGTTAGCTGCTAACCTGGCCCGTGACTTCCTGTCGCAATTTCACTTTATTTTTACCACTTCAAAATGCAAATTAGTGATATGATGAGAGCTCTTTAACAATAAGCAAACTGAATTTGATTTTTTAAAGTTCTATCTCGGGATTTGGGCTTCACTAGCAAGGCTGGCATTTATTGCCCATCCCTTGATGCCCTGCGAAGCTGGTGGTGATGGTGGGCCGCCTTCTTGAACCGCTGCAATCCGTGTGGTGAAAGTACTCTCACAATGCTATCTTGTTACTTCTTGTAGCAGTTTGATACAACTGAGTGGCTTTCTAGATCACTTCAGTTAAGAGTCAGCCACGTTGGTGTGGGACTGGAATCACATGCAGGCCTGACCAGATAAGGACGGCAGGTTTCCTTTCCTAAAGAACATTAGTGAACCAATTGGGTTATTCAACAATCTGACAGCTTCATGGTCACTTACTAATACCAGCATTTTTTAATTTCCAGATTTAAAAAACTGAATTATGTTGGTATGTGGCTGACTGGGTTATTTCTGATTGGTTGCGGTTTGACTTGTCCTGTGGCTGGGCAAATCCAGGATATTGTAGCTCTTTATAAACTGCTGTGTCAGGAATCTCCGCTTTGGGGTAGAATTCTGGTGGCACAGGGCTTCCGCCAACCTTTCCAGATGTGCCGCAATCCCGATCCATTCTCTGAGTTGGGAATCATTCGATATGTACAGTGGGGATACCACTGCAGTAACAGAAGAGAGTATGATTGATCTTAAAGGGCCAGAAGTGTCCCAAAGATCAGATCAGCTGTTCCACTGAAGGCCTCGGCTAAGACTGCTACAGGGCTCTCTCCCAGCACGATGAGACATCAAGGCCTTTACCACTGATTCCCAGGGTCTACCACCATCTTCCACAGAAAACGGCGGTATTTGTTTGCAGACTGGAAGATAATCCCCTGGAGACTCGAGGCCCCGGGCCTCACCACTATTTGCATGTGGTAGGCAGGAAAGTAGTGGCCAACAGTGGTCTCAGATGGGAAGGGGGGAGAGAAATCCCAGTCAGGGTGATGAGCTTCACTCCCTGAATTTTAGAGATTGTAGAGATGAATTTCTTCTCCCTCCCCTCATCACCCCCATGAGGCCTCCGATCACCCCTCTGGTCCCCCGATCACCTTCCCAAACTCCCCCCTCCAGCCCGATGCTCCTCCGGCCCCGATCCTCTCCCCCTTCCCCCGAGGCTCCTCTGGCCGGCTCCGCTCCTCCCCCCACCCTCGATGCTCCTATGGCCAGCTCCGATCCTCCCTCCACCCCCGATGCTCCTCCGGCTCCGATCCTCCCTCCACCCCCGATGCTCCTCTGGCCGGTCCCGATGCTCCGCTAGCTGGCTGCAGGTGGGAAACAGAGCTATGAAATGCTAATCAGGCCTTGCCGTTAAATTCAGCAGGACCTGTGGGAAACCCATTCTCCCGGGTTTCCCAACCGTTTTCTAATCCCCCTCTCTCGACCCGCCTCCAGATTAAAATTCCGGCCACTGAATCCATTTTAGTAATTCAACGGCCTCTTGTTTGTAATATTTGTTATTCTGTTGTGCAGTAAGAATCAATTTCCTATTCCACTCCTAACTACCTCAGTCAATGCTCTGACAATTGTACATTTTAATAATGTATCACTGGGCTATTCTTTGCTTTTATCTTCATTACCCACTGACATTGTAAATGCCAGTATTTAGTTTAAAATCAGCAGCTTAGGAAGGACAGGAAGAGAGGAATATGTCTCTGCTGTTGACATTTTGCAATAAGGTTATGTACCATCTCTGCTAAAGTTTATTAATATACTTGTTAATATTTAACAAGTCAGTGAGTTAGAAATTGAAACTTGCTTCATGATCATTTATACAACTATATAGACTGAATTGTCTCATCTGCAAGCACAAAAGCTTTTTTTTGGCAATAACTCGGTGGGTGGGGGGGAGGGGGAGAGAACAGCGGAGCAGGTAAATTATTCTTAGCGCATCCAAATTGCTTCAAATGAGTTACTTTTTTCCCTTTTTTAATGTAACATTCAGAAATCACACTTTTATACTGTGAACTTTCTGCAAGGTTAGGTGCGTTACAACAAATACATGACTGAGTAGCAAGTTGGTCCTGGTGTGACAAATAGCCATTTAACCAGTACAGTATAAATAACGCGGAGTGGGATAATCCAGCACTATTTTAAGTAGCTATGTAGCAAGACCACAAATCACGTAAAGCCTGGTTTACTGACAAGGCCCTGCAGATTAATATAGTTAGCTTGATTACAAGGTAGTCCTCAGCTCCAAAAAGGAAGTGTGGTCTTTATTGAAGCTGAGAGCCACCTTGCAGTCAAGAGGAATATCACAGCAGCCTCAATAGAGGTGACAGAAAGAATCAATGCTATCTTGCCTGTGCACCTGGGGTCAGGTGAGAAAGATATTCACTAGTCTTGGGAAGATTACCAAGGTAAGTACTGCTCACATTTTGCTTACTTTTTCCAATGTTACTGAACAATGTATTTTAACGATGCTTTACTGTAAGCTTGGTGGAGCATCACAGAGGGAGAATGCCCACCACTTATAGTGGTCTGCATGGCATTACAACAACTAATATTTAATCACTGTGTTTAACAAAGAAAATGTCTTAAGACACTTTACAGCAGGGAAGAGCTTTTTCAGCCATTTTTGCTTGCTGCCCTACATTGGATCCCAGTTCAGCAACACCTCGATTTTAAAATTCTCATTCTTATGTTCAGGTCCCTCCATGGCCCTGCCCTCACTATCTCTGTAATCTCATCCAGCCTACCCTACAACCCTCCGAGAACTCTGAGTTCCTCCAATTCTGGCCTCTTGTGAATCCCCAATTTCCTTTGCCCCTCCATTGGCAGCCTTGCCTTCAGCTGCCTAGGCCCTCAGATCTGAAATTCCCTCCTTAAACGGCTCCGCCTCTCCACCTCTCTCCTCCTTTAAGATGCTGCTTAAAACCTACCTCTTTGACCAAGCTTTTGGTCACATGTCCTACTATCTCCTTATGTGGCTTAGTGTCATATTTTGTTTGATAATACTCCTGTGAAGCGCCTTGGGATGTTTTACTATGTTAAAGGTGCTACATAAATACAAGTTGTTGTTGTTTGCCTCAGCCTTATTTTGATTTAATTAAAAGTTTGCTACACATGTAGAGTAGATGTTGAATGTGATCTTGGCCATCGCCATCAACTGAGTTCTGAAGATAAATATACAGTAAAGAGAATATGGAGTTATCAATGTGGAATGTCACTGCAAATTTGGATTAATCCATTAGAATGATGTAATTGAACAGCAAAATTATTCAAGCAGTTTGAATGAGCTAGTAATATTTCAATATTTGTTTAAGTAATTTCTCTAAACGTTCACACCAATATAGGAATATTTATTGCAGCACTGTATTTCAGTATATAAGGATTTAAAATCGAACACAGATACTCAAAGCCTGTAGCAAATTAGCTCAGGTTTCAGAGTTTAAATTATTCACAATACCTGATAAAAGTAAACCGGTTAATGAGTAACTCCAGACACTTGGACCATCTCACTGCTTTACATTTCTATTCCATTTCCCTTGTGTACAAGACAAGGACGATGGGACGCTGCCCTTCATAAATTATTGAAATTGATTAATTTCCTACAATACTCATCTTAAAACATTGATGCAAGAATTATGTGCCTTTTATTACAGAAGTGCAAGTGGAAAATGCACCATCCTATATAAAACAAACTCTGGCGCTAGGCAGACACAATGTGGTTTGTTTTGTTTAAACAGAATTGGTAACATTTTTCACCAATGAGTGAAGATTTTAACCAATGTTTGTGCAATATAAAGGGGGAAATTTACAGCAGTAACAGAATCTCTATTTAGCAATTGACACCCCTAAACAGTCAGCAGTTTAAGATTTGTAATCTTTTTACACACATTACCAACAGGAAAGATAAATAGTAGAGTGGGTCATAAATCACTCTGATTGTTCTTTGCATTGCAGCTGGTAACTCTTTCTGCACTACAAAAAAGTATAAATTGATGTATTTCAGGACTATTATGAGGAATATAAAAAAGGTCAAACTAGAACTGTATTTTAATGTTTCCATGTGTTTTTTTTAAATTTTGATCTTTTCAAAGCAATAAGGAACTCCTATTCCGAATGAGTACATAAATAAGTTAAATGCAAGATTTTTAAGCAGTTTTAATTCCTCCATTTCCTCCGTCAGAGGGACTGGAGTCAGGTGTAGGCCCAGACCGGATAGTAAGGGACTGGAGTCAGGTGTAGACCCAGACCGGGTAGCGAGGCACTAGACAAACATTAATTAAGCATGCACATACATTGTTGTAATTAATTTAATATTTTTGTACACCAGTAGCTTAAAATGGGTGATTTTTCTCCCCAAATCATACAATCATAGAATCATAGAATAGTATAGCAAAGAAGGAGGCCATTTGGGCCATCGAGTCTGCACCGGCTCTTTCGAAGAGCAATCCAGTTAGTCCTACTCCCCCGCTCTTTCCCCATATCTCTGCATTTTTTTCTCCTTCAAGTATTTATCCAATTCCCTTTTGAAGGCTACTATTGAACATGCATCCACCACCAAAATAAAATGCAATTTTTTTTTTAAATTTCAGATACATACGAGCAATGACGGATAGGAAAAGACCCTCTGGTCCATCCAGCCTGTCCCATACAATTGTGATACCTTGTGTATCACAATATATACAGTCTCTACCCCACCCAAAAACCACGTAATCTCCTGGGAGAGGAAAAACACCAGATAAAAACCCAGACCAATTTGGGGATAAAAATCTGGGAAAGTCCTCTCTGTCCCCCCATGGCAATCGACACTAATCCAGGAGGTCACTCTGGCCCTGATAATTCCTTGCAGTTCCATGCAGTACCCTAATCTTTTGGAAGAGGCAATCTCCATCCCAGTCAGAAACAGGTCCTGCTCGCACTTGAAGGAATTGTTTCCATTATTTAATTATTCTATAGTGAATACATTTAAAAAATAACTACACAAAAGCATGGTGGCATATAAAATTGGGGGATTGGGTAGTGTAGGCAGTGCTGAAACAGAGCATCATTTGTTGAACCAAATGATTTTGCAGCTGCTACTCCTGGAAATTCCTGTCCGTGCTAATCCCAACACCTGTGCTTTGGAGGGCTACAGAGCAGTAATTTTGGGAGTGCTCTGTAATGCATACTTCCTGCCCATTTCTCACAAGCTGCCAAATCGCTGTTCAGGGAAAGTGGCTTCTGTGAAGTACAACATAGAATTACATCGAATTTACAGCACAGAAACTGGTCTATGCCGGTGTTTATGCTCTACATGAGCCTCCTTCCAACCTACTTCATCTCACCCTATCAGCATATCCTTCTATTCCTTTCTCCCTCATGTACTTATCTAGCTTCCCCTTAAACACATCTATGCTATTCGCCTCAAATACTCCATGTTTAGATGTGATTAATATTGTTACTGCCACTATAATATATATTTAAGTGGAAAACACAAAATGGGGCAGATAATCAGGATATTTGTGCATGGAATTCCTTTTGTCAGGTTACCACCTGATTCATGCAGCATGTGATCTTCTGGATCGTGCGTCTAAAAGCTCCTGCGCAAAATGTTTGGGCAAAATGTGCAGCAGCGACTTTAAAGGCACAAATCCAATGCAAGTGAAGGGCAGTTACTGTATCTGAAGGCAAGCTTTCCTGCCTTCCTTGCCAGGAGTATGCACTGTGTGCTGATTTCACCCAATGTAAACTAGATGATAAAAGGCAGGCACATTCTGGTATTTCAGGAAGTCAGCTGTTTTGTTGGATTTTTCATTACTGCAACTGAAAATTTGTTTTGGGTTGAGTGTCCCTCTCTTTTTGACTTTTGTCGAGGCAGGGGAAGAAAACCAAAGGATGTATGCTTGTACCACAGGTGGACTGCCAATCCCCGCCCTTACCCAGGCACCTATGTGACAGACTCAGGCACACTTAGCTGGGAATGTCCAAGGACAACTATGTTTACAGGCACCGCTTCACCAGGGAGATAGTACTAGCACAGATTTTCCTAGAACCTTGTGCCATTGTAATGGCGCAACTATGGTGTGGGAACCCTTGAATGGTACAAAAGAGAGGAAATTTTGGAATGTGTCTTACACCATTAATTATGCCGCCCCACATTTTCCTGGGACTTCTCTCTCTCCTCCTTTAAGACGCTCCTTAAAACCTACCTCTTTGACCAAACTTAGGTGGCTCGGTGTCAAATTTTGTTTACTAACGCTCCTGTGAAGCACCTTGAGATGTTTTGCTACGTCAAAAGTGCTATATAAATGCAAGTTGTTGTTGTCATAATTATCATAGCACCACCGCCATTAAAATCAATGGTGATCACGATTTTCCTACATTTAAGCCAGTTTCCACTCCATTGACACTTAGACTGAAAAATAATGAAGTAATGGCGCTGGTGGCCTGGCAGTGAGGTGACTTTAAATGCATTCTCTGATTGCTTTTAAATGACGTGCCAATGTGTTGCCAATGTGTTTGCTGATCGGGACTTGTTACTTTTAAGCATTTTTTTTAAACTATGTTTCTTTCTTGTTGCTATGAAGAGTACGATTGTTTTGAAACAGCAGCAGAAACACTTGCACAGAAAAATAACTGGGCTGGAGGGTGCAGCAAAAAATGTTATGAAGAATATCGATCCCTAGTCAAGAAGTTGAAGGACTCTTAGATGACACTGGCCCCAGCACTTCCCTCATATTTAGATTAAAATATTCTGTATCTGTATGGCGTTCGTTTTATGGACTAGTTAATGCAATAAAATTTGGTTCACTTTTGCTCAGCATTAGAAAAGGCCTGGAATTAATTGGAGCTTTAAGCTGCTTCAGTTCAAGGTTTTTTTTCAATCATTAACTGGGAATGTGAAGATGCTGTGGGAGATTTCTGTTGCTATTTCTAGAAAATAATCCCAGCCTCCCGTAAAAGGTGAAATACTTTGCATTTAATGTGTTTATCAAATCGCTGGTAAAAAAATGGCTGCACCGCTTCTGATTAGCCACTGTGCTCACTGCGGCGTATTCTAATTAGAAATGCAGGAAAATAAGGAGTAAATTATCAACGGCGAGATTGGCGAGAAGGGGGCAAAATTTACGGTGTAGGTCGCGGATCTTGCCATTGCAGGAAAATCCGGGCCAGTGACTGACTTGACCTTGCTGGAATCTGATCTGCAGACACTGCCAACAACAGAGGGGTGGCGCTGCCAGAGGCTGTAAAGCTGACTACCACACTGAACCTGTATGCTCCAACTCCTTCCAAGTTGTCTCAAGGAGACATAAATGTTTAGCAGGACAAAGACCGTTGTCACTTTTCCCTGGCAAACCAGTAGCAGAATGAGAGTGCATTGCAATCCTTTCACAGGATTCCCCCAAAGTCCAGGGCATTATCAATGGCATCCATGTGGCCACCCTAGCACAATGCCATGGTCCTCATGAACTGCACGGTCTCCTCTCATCAGTCTCCAGCTGGTCAGTAACCAATAACGCAGATAATGCAGGTGAATGCCTGCTTCCCAGTAGTCAGGATTCCTTTATTTTAAATTCTCCAATACCTGGGGTATTTGAAAAGAAAGTCAAACTGGAAGAATGCCTTCTAGAAGGTGAAAGTTACTCTCGTTAGCTCTAGCTCATGATTCCTCTGTGACAGCCAGGAACATCACCTGAACACAGATACATTGGGCTGGATTTTGATACTGGGGACGTGATGGAGGCGGGACTCCCACTTTTTGGGTTGCAGTCCCGCCTCCATCGACTTGTGGCCAACCCACTGCATTTTCACTTGATTGACCTTGTTGAGCCCGCCCAGCGAGCTCCGCAGGCCAATTAAGGGCCACCCGGCAACAGGTGACGTCACAGATTGACATTTCATCTGTCAAGAGCTTTTGACAGATGAAATATCAGCGTTTGACAGCTCTGTGAAGCTGTCAAACACTGACAATCTGTCTTCTAACTTGAGTTCTTCCTCTCAGGCTGAGTTAGAAATCATTCCAGCACAGAAAGCAGAAGGCTGCAGTTTTTGACAGCACCACGGCCATTGTGCTTTCTGTGCCGGTGAGATTTCTGACTCCCGAGACCTGAAGGGCTGACACCTGCAGGAGGAAGTTAAGGTAAGTAAAACTTTTTTCCACACTTTACACTTACCTTACACACTTACCTCTGCACACATGCACCCATCACTCACCTGCCCACCGGACATATCGACCCCTCCAGCCCCTGCAGACCCACGGTCCGCCTCGCTAACTTGGCGTGGTTGGGACCTGTCGGGAAGTCCACATTTCAGCTTTTAAAATAGGGATTAGGCAAAAAACTGCCTGTTAACTACCTGTTAACAGGCAGTTAATTGTCACTAATCCCCTTCCCGCCTCGGGGAGGCGGGTCCCAGCACAGGTCGGGTACCCGCCTCCAGCGAAACTGGCATGGAGGCGGGTTGGGGGCCGGATGAGGTCGGGACCCCCGAACCTGCAACTTTAACCCCCCACACGCCTCCAAACCCGCTTCCACGGGTCAATGAAAATCCAGCCCATTGAGATTCATGCAGTCACCAGGATAATTACTGAGCGTACCATATGCCTCTTGAAGCAGCAATCAGATGCCTGGAAAGATCGGTGTCAAAATCCGCAGAGAGGTCAAGGAGGACGAGATGGGATAATTCATCCAAGTCACAGAGTATATAATTTGTGGCTTTGGTTAGGGCTCTTTTGGTGCTATGGGAAGGGCAGAATCCTGACTGGAGGATTTCAGACAGGGACTTGTGGGAAAGCTGAGCAAGGACCTGGGAGGTGACAACACATTCAAGGACTTTGGAGAGGAAAGAGAGATTGGAGATGAGGTGGTAGTTAGCAAGGGCAGAGCAGTTGAGGGTGTGTTTGAGGAGAGGGGTGATGGCGGTGGTTTTGAAAAGGTCAGCGACAGTGCAGAGGAGAGGAAACTATTGACAGTGTTAGCCAGCATGGGGCCAGGAAGGGGAGTTGAGTAGTCAGGAGTTTAGTGGGAATGGGATTAAGGGAGCAGGAGATGGGTTTCATGGACGAGATGAGCTGGGACAAGGCATTTGGGGAGATGCGAGAGAATTAGAGAGAGAAGAGGGTTCAGAGCTAAGGTATGTTGAGGACTGAGAAGAGAATTGGCTTGGTGAGCAAAGGAAAGGGGAACACGCAGCAGAGGCAGCTGAATGGATGGGCTATATCTTGGTTACTAAGAAATCCATGAGCTCCTCGCACTTGTTATTACAGTTGAGAGTGGCGGGGGCAGAGGAGAGGGGTTTAAGGAGGCAGTTGATAGTGGAGACCATGAGCTTGGGATTATCTTTTCCCTTCAGGATGATCCTAGATTAATGGGTGGTTTTGGCAGAGGTGATGCAGGGTAGTGTGAGGTGCTACCTTCTTCTATGTGGCTGGGAGCTCTAACTGGTTCTTGAAGGACACATATAGAAATAAATATGTTAGAATGCTGGCTAGAAAATAACCCATCAAATGATACTTGCAATGCAATGTGCGTCACTATGTAGTGCTTGAGAGTATACCTGTGTGAGTGAGTAGGTGAGTGAATAGAGGAGAAAGAATGACAGGAAGAGGATGGTACTAGCCCTGAGTTTTTGGAGAGACCAATGGCTTCACTTTTCCCACTATGTCCTCAACCTTCCAGGATTATAATAGTGGCTACTGTGCATTAGCAGTATTGTAAACATAGCAGGAAGCTATTTCGGGGAAAATCATAAATGCGGTTACTATCCTTTGTAAATTACAGGTAAATTTTACTATTGAGCCTTTCCAACTCAGAGCCCTGTGGGAATTAATCCACGGAGGTCAGTGTGGCCACCTGATCTTCCATCCATTAATTTTAAAATTGGGCTGAGTTCTCCTTTGTGCCAATGTAAAGGCGGCAACTATGAATGAACTATACATAATTATTGCTGGTCTGTAAGAATGCTACGTTTCACGCTCTTACATGGTAGTTTAACATTGATGTAGGTTAGGCTATTCAGTAAACAGCTTGGTGGAATCTCACAAGGTGGAACCTTAACAAGTGGAAAACTTTGTCCTTTGTTAAGGAATGTGACTGAAGTTGACAAATTACCTTATAATTTGTGCGTTACGATACCATAATATGCGTTGAGATTGCACTATACTTATTTACTGGCATGAATCTAACCCCTCAGACTGACAGATAATTTACCTCCCCTTTAACCTGCAGTAGTGCCCAATTTCCCACCACCTAATTATCGAGCTGCTTATGGAAGCATGTTTCAGACTGGCGACTCATCTACCACATGCACATGAGGGGCAACCATGAGATAGATACCATGCCTTGAATTTCCACGCTGTTTTTGACGTAATTTCAATATATAATCAAATGACCTTTTTGGCACCAGAATTGGGCAGAAGTCATTTATGCCAGCTTTCCACCCCAAAATTGATTCCCCTCGAATTCCCTCGTGCTTTTTAGCCCTTCACTGCGAGTCACCCGCTGAAGCCCAAGTGAGCTCATTTACATATATGACGATGCTGCAACTCTGAGTTTCCTGATTTTACACTCACAGTGCACTCAGGGTAAGCTTGTCTCAGGATTAGAAGGCACAGCTGTTGCCAGGATCAGCTGAGACAGGCGAAAGTGAGGAGTTTCTGAGCCTGAAGAGTTTCAATAGTGATTACTGCAGCTGGGAACGACTTTTTTGCAGTTATTTTGGTTTGGCTTTCTGTCGACACAAACTTGGACTTGCCTCTCACTGCATCTGACAATGTGCGGCCACAGGGTGATTCTTCTACTGTCTCAGAAAACACGGTGCCACTTCCTCACCAACTATCTAATTCCCCCGTCCCTGGTGAAAGTATCTGAACTGGTGCGTGGGACTGAGAAAGCAAGTGACGCAGGGCTTGACAATGAGAGGTTGGGGCAGAGCAACATGGAACAGGATCATGCTCCAGGGTCTCCTGTGTTGCCTGGTTCTCATCATCCTGTACCTCCTCCTCATCATCATCAACGTCATAGTTGACGAAGAAGAATATTTATGCCCTGCTGTTCCTCCTCATCATCATCATCACTTTTCTCGTCTTACTCTTGTTTGCGCTGTTGCTGTAGTGAATTGCAGGAAATGAGCGTACAAGCTAGAAATGGGTGAACATTACTCCCTTGGGACTCACAGGATAGAGAGTGGGGTGGATGCTTGTGGTTGTGTGGTTCTTTACAGGGATACCAGGCGACAGTGTAGGTGTTTAGTCACTAACCTGGCACTGGTCATATGCCCCCAACTTTGACATCTCCCACGGAAAGAGCAGAGTGCCTCCTCATGAGCTCTATGACCTTCTCCTTATAGGCTCTGAGGTGCTTAACATTGGGGATGCCCCTTCCACTGGCCTGTCTCTCATGAGCATTGTGAACATTTTCTCCTGCAACAAGACTGAGTAAATTAGGTGAAGACTAATGGTTGAGGAATGTGTGCCAAGTGGCACAGGAGATTGAAGTAAGAGATGTGGGGATATCAGCCTGTTAAAGAGAGTCTTAGTGATCTTCATGCAAGTAATTACTGTGAAGGGAGAGAGGTAATCATACTGTGAGATCCTGAGCTAGTGCTCCCCTTAATCAAAGTTCATTGCGAAGGGGTAGTTGTACAGCTTTTACCTTTAGAGGATGAAGAGTATACTGATGCCCAGGTTGCCCAATGAAGAAAAGGGAGAGGAGCTGATTTATTACCTTGTCCACCTTAAATCATGTCATTGAACCTTTTGTGGCACTGGTCGACAGTCCTGGGGGTGAGAGAATTGGCACTCTGGCAATGCCACCACTTTCTACAGAGCATGAATGACCTTTTTGGTAGGTTTCCTGCTGTGACACCCAGCATTCTCTCTCTCCTCTGCTCTACTTCATCGCAGAGGGTTTTCAGGCTAGACTCAGTGAAATTGTGGCATCTTCTTCTTTACCTCTGTATCATTGACCCGTTGTCCCTCATTTGGCTGCTTCTGCTAGGTTCTCCTGTGCTAGACATTCTTGTAAAGTAGCATAAAAGTAGTCATGAGACATCCAGTCAAGCTAGCTGGCAGTTGACTCACTGAACCAAGCACTGTTCCTTTCTTACTTGCTGTTCCCTGCAGCCTGTTGCTGTAATCTTCACCCAGAATTCTCTCAGAGTTGGCTGGCACTCCTTTCAACCAGATCTATGGTCTTCATGATGTGTTTTTCAGATGGGATTTGTTTATCATAATAATTATGACAAACAGATCCTATTGAGAAATATTCCAGCTGTATGTGTGGGAACCACTACCAGAATTACATGAGCGAGGGCTTTTCTGTTCACTATTCTCACTGGAATTGTCTCAGTTATACATTCAAAATGCAATAATAAATCATTGGTAATTACATTCCTATTTCCATTATGGGTTCAGGCAGTTTAGAACAATAAAGCTAAGATAAACAACCTCTCTGTTTCCATTATTTTAATGATAATGCTGGTGTTTTAAAAAAAAGTGCAGGTCAATCCTAAATCTCATGACACTGATGGGATTTTTTTTTACCATGAGTTGCACAACAGATGCAGAAATGGTTAATCAGCCTCCCTTCTGAACTCTAGGGACATGTCTAAAGTTTTATTTGATGCCATTATAGGAGAACTTTTCCACAAGTGTTCTTCTGGCACATGCCTGGTCCACACGTCAGAAAATTGTGCATCCCCCCCTCAGCCTATGATCTTCTGTCCTTTAAAATTAACAGACAGAAAATCATATGTGCTGACATGAATTCCAGACTCCCAAGAGTGTTGAAGTGGAAAATCTCCCATTAAAACTATGTTAGTACGTCAGCTTATATTGTAAAAATATCTGATCTAATAACTTACTTCAGCATTTTTTCACCAAGTTAAAGTTGTCATGCCATAAAAAGATCACTGCTCTTTGGTCTTAAAAGGGGAATTTTCGAGTTTTCTGGTGAGAGTGCTTAAGATACGTGCATGGAATCCCTGCTAGTGTTATTTTAAGGCAACAATAAATAAATCTCAAATTTCTGCCTAATGGAATACCACTTCCATATGCTTATAAACAGAAGCAGAAGGTTTACCCAATGTACTTTTGTGAAGGCAAATACTGGAATATTGGAAAAAGCTTCAATGATAATCACAAACTGAAAATTGTATCATAAAAATTGACGAGTAAGTGCATGGCAAGTGTAATTTAATACCAAAGTTATTTTGTCGAGACTGATCACTTTTACTGATATGCATTAGTCTCATTCCAGAAAACATAGGCCTGTTTTATCAGTCTCTCGATTGTTTATTATATTCAGTACCAGCAACTGTTGTGGATACTTTCTTGGGAAGTACAATGCATAATCTGTATAATATTTGTGATTACAAAGATTGATTGGCAGTTGACAACATTGGATTACTACAAGGTTATTTGGGAAGTGTGGTCAAGATCTGAGGATGATATGCATGGTGTGTCCCCTGTGTTTTATTGTACTCTTGCAATTTTGTAATTCTACCTATGAGTAAAGTAACTCAGTGACGGTCTAATTTTTAAGGACTGCCATTTGTGATATTTATAAACATTTTCAAGAAGTTGTCCCTTTAAAGGAAATGCACCCAACAAAGACTGGCTTCCTCTAGTCAGTATTTTTATTTTTTAAGATTAAAATATTAGATTAATAAGAACATGAGGAAGGCCTTCTAATATCTACAAAATACCTCTATTATCCAGTGTGATATAATCATAATATTTATTACTTCTACAGCTTCCTGTTGGAAAAATAATGATACTAGACAAGTTTGAAGAAATAATCAAAGAAAAATAGATATTTCAGCACAGGACACTTGGCCCACTGTGTCTGTGTCAGTGCAACCTCCCCCATTAGAGCGATCTGCTCTATTCCTCTTTCCCTGTACCCTTTAGTTTTTTTTAAAATTCTTCAGGTGTTTATCTAATTCTGTATTGAATGCTGTGATCAATTTCAGGAGCCACTTGTGCTAATGCATTCCATATTCTAATAACCCTTTGCCTGGAAACACTCCTTCTAACCTCCCACTTTGTGGCCTGCGATTTTGCCGGCGCTCAGAGGGCGGGTTTGGAGGCGGGTCAGGAATTAAATCCAAGATGATTGACGGTGGGTTGCGAACCCACCTCCACGTGACTTTCCAAAGTGTCGGGTCTGCGACTCCTGATCAGACCCGACACCAAGCAGCGGGAGAGGCAGTTAAGGTAGTTGCTTGTTAACTGCCTGTGTAATGCTATTTTGAGAGGGCTTTTCAATTTTGCAACATTTTCAGCGTGTTCCACGGTGTTCCAGAAAGATGCCAGCTGATTGTGTCGGGTGTTCCAACAAGCTGAATAATTCACAGCTGCAAGTGCAGCATTAAAGCTAACCTGCCACATCACTTCAATTTCAAAAGTCAGAACTTTCTGATTGCAGGATTTGGAAGACATTTTTCAGGTGTATTGAGGTTGTAAGTGTGTGTTGTGAGATCTATATACACTGTGACCTCCTTGGAATAACCTCTCTGCACTTTGACTGAGCGCTTATAACATTTCATCCTCAAGTGAAATTTTCACCAGCGAAATGGGAACCATTTATACTCTCTCATCATGGTCCTCAGATTTGGAGGACAAGCAGCCGCGGCAGCAGCAGAACCAGGCACACCAGCAACACCGACAACAAGAGCGCCAACCTTCTCCTGAGCCACCTGATGCTGCACAGGGCAGAGGTCGTCAGCGCAGGGCCGCAGGAGATACCCCCACAGGGTTTACAGGCAGAGGATGAGCTTCCTCAACATGACTGAGCAGCAGTGCCAAAGGAGGCTGAGACTTTCGCGAGAGGTATTCGCAGACATCTGCACAATGCTGCACGAAGACCTGCAGCTCAGAGGAGCGGGTGGACACTCCTTTCCAGTGGCTGTCAAAGTCACCACCGCCCTCAACTTCTTTGCGTCAGGGTCCTTCCAGGGATCAGCAGCAGACATCAGCGGCATCTCCCAGTCGGCCGCACACAGATGCATCACACAGGTTACCGATGCCCTCTTTGCCAAGTCCGCCAATTACATCCACTTCTCAACGGATGAAGCAAGTGTAACCGCGCGGGTG
The DNA here is from genome assembly GCA_030390025.1 of Squalus acanthias. Taxonomy (NCBI): domain Eukaryota; kingdom Metazoa; phylum Chordata; class Chondrichthyes; order Squaliformes; family Squalidae; genus Squalus; species Squalus acanthias. The sequence goes on from CM059438.1 coordinate 37,268,841, forward strand.
GTTGGGTTTGTCAATATGGCAGGCTTCCCAAGTGTGTAGGGCGTCGTAGACTGCACACATGTGGCCATCAGGGCACCCCATCACAACCGAGCTGTATTTGTGAACTGCAAGGGCTTCCACTCCCTTAACGTGCAGCTGGTACATGTGTGCGCAAAGTTCCCTGGCAGCTGCCGTGACTCGTACATCCTGTGGCAGTCCACTGTGCCTCAGCTCTTCAATCCGCCAACCCAACTTTCTGGATGGCTATTTGGAGACAAGGGCTATCCCCTGAAGATGTGGCTAATGACACTGATGAGGACGCCATCAAACGAAGCTGAGGAGCGTTACAATGAGAGTCACACTGCCAGTGCATACCGCCTTAGCTTTTCAAGTTTCTCATCATAACTACATCCTTTCATCTCAGGTGCCATCCTGGTGAATCTACATTGCACCATTTCCACAGCTTTAATATCCTTTCCATAATGATGTGCCCAAAACTGCACGCGGTACTCCAACTGTGACCTAACCAATGCCCTGTATAGATTTATCATCAGTTCCTGGCTTTTGTATTCATCTTTTCATGTATAAATCCCAGAAACCCACTCACCTTTTTATGGCTTTTTCTACCTGTAATCTTGCTTTGAAAGATTTGTCAATCTACACTCCTACATCTTTCTGCTCTTCCATTCTATTGAGAATTTTACTGTTTAAGGGATATTTCACTCTCGGTCTTTTTTCCCCCAAAATGTATGACTTCACAAGATTGAAACCCCAGTCTGTCTTTACGTAGAGGTAGAATTAAAAAAGTAATTGAAGTTTACATTGACTATTATTCAGACAATCCAGTTCTTTTGTTCTGCAACAATTTGTCCAGTGCTAATCCACAATCAGCGTTTCCTTGTGTTGATGTAATGTTTTGGTAAATTTCACACTTGCCTGTTAAAGCTGTTGTGTTGTGCTATTACGGCACATGCTCAAATAAACATGGGCAGTCACTCTGATAATCTTTTGACTAATTTTGAAAATGAAGGTTATTTAGACCCATTGCCTGACTATGATTTTTAATTGTTAGCTTCCAAAAGTCCCAAATGTTTTGGGAATTCACAGATAAGCAATTGATTAGAACATGACTGTCTCTTGAAACTAAATTAACCAAACTACTGTACTAAGTTAAATGGCCGAAATACCTATCATAAAAGCAATGTTCTTGGGTAAAACATTGTTTAGGCCACATTGCAAGAACAATACACATACGCTATTAATATGAATTACTCCAATTTTTGTTTGCATTTTTAACTGAGGAAAGAATGTATAAGGCAGATTATCTCCTTAGCTTCTTGTTTATGAACATTTTATACAAAAACATAAATTATACCAAATCAACATACGGATATTGCAGCCTTGAATAGTATTAATAAAACCAGCTCTAACTTGAGAATGCAATTAGAATATTGTGCCCAGTTTTGGGCTCCTTATTTTAGAATGGATGTCAGGATCATAGAGAGGGTGCAAAAGAGAGTCACCAAGATGATCCAGAGATAGCTTAGTCATAAGGAGAGACTAGAGAAACTGTGGCTCATTTCATTAGATTCAACGAGGTTAAGAGGAGATCTGATAGAAATGTTCAAAATGATGAGGGGTTTTGATAAGGTAAATTGGGAAGTACTTCAATAACTAAAGGGCAAAAATTCAAGTTCATCACCAAAAGAAAGAAGGGAGCGATTCGGAGAATGTTTTTACACAGAGGGTTGTTAGTACACGAAAGCTGGGATTCTTCGCCGCACAAAATCAGGCGGGATTACAGCAGAGAATAGTGGAAAGTACAGGTTGTCACCTTATCGCCTTAACTGGCATTTCCCTCCCCCTCCCCCCCCCCCCCCGCCCCCATCAGCAGACACCCCTCCCTCCATTCCAGATCTCTCTTATCCTCTTGTGTAGGCTTCAGTGACTTCCCAGGCCTATAAGGTAGCTGATCCTTCCATCTGTGGGCTACTTTTGGCCCTTTAACTGCCCAGTCACCTCTTGTGATATCTGGACAAAAATTCATCCCGCGACGCGAGAGTACGCACTGCGTACTCTCGCGTATTCTCTCTCCAATTGCCGGTTTTCTGCATGCCCTGCGCATGCGCTGAAAACCGGCACTTGGTCTTTTGAAAAGGGGGCGGTTCCTCGGTGCATCGCGTGCGCGCTACAGGCTGCGCGCACGCTGTGCACTTCATGCTTTGGACGCGCAGGTAAGTACGGAAGATTTTAGAAATGGAAAAAGGAGGAGTAAGACCCACTTTTAACAAGGTAAGTAGTGAATTAAGTATTTTTTTGAATTTTTTTTAACAGGTATATCTTTTTTAGAGACTTTAAAGACAGGTAAGTTTATTTTTATAACTTTTTAAAAGATTTTAAATTTTTTCAAAAATTTAATTTTTTATTTAAAATGGTTAATTTATTTAACTATACTTATTTTATTAATGTGATGGTTTTTTTTTTTAAATTTAATTGAGGTTTAGCTGTTATTTTGGGGGGGTGTAAGATTCATAGATTTCACAGCACGTATGTGAAACTTATGAATGGAAGATGGTGTGCTGCCATTGGCTCTAACTGAGTCACGTGATCCCACAGCTCGCACGAATTCACTACGCCGGTGGGATACGCAAGCACTGCCCAGCTGATGTCTGGAACATCAAGTTCGTGCGAGCTGGATCTGAAAAAGCACAAGCGGAGTGAGAGATCGCGGGGAAGCCTTACCCCCGCGGGAACAGAGCGAGATCAATTTCTGGGCCATTACAATGCAGTTCTGCTGCAACACCACTGAGATTTCTTAGTCGGGCAATGGCCAACTCCCTCTTGGCGACAAGAACCCTACTGGAAGCCTATCATGCATACAGGATGAACCCCAACCCAGGAAACCTCGCCGGAATACTGGCTGGAGCGTCCTACCAGAAAGAGTGATGGAAACAGAATCCATAATAGCTTTTAAAAGGGAAGTGGATAAATACTTTAAAAAAAACCATTTAAAATGGTACATGGAAAGGGCATTAGAATGGGATTAAAGGAATAGCTCGTTCAGCGAGTCAGCGCAGGTGTGAATGGCCACATGGCCTCCTTATGTGCTGTAAGATTGTATTATTCTATAAATTTATCTCATCGGTGAAGTTAACATGCTTGTACTCCATTCTCCTGTGCCCTATTTTTTGGCAGGTGTTAACCCATTTAAAAGAAAAGGTTAACACCTGCTTAGAAATACCACATAAATAAATATAGGAGAGCATTCATATGTGACGCTCACTGATCAGAAAATGTAGCCTGTAAAGTGCTATTCTTAGAGTATGTATGCTACCTACAACAGCTGCAACCAGCAAAGTTTATTGCTTTAGAGAGGCCTGAGAGTTGCTGTTGGTGCTACTGAAGGGGTTACTTTGGAGGTTTGAGGGTTACAAGGATTACTGCTTGACATTTGATTTGACTCCCACCAGCCAAAAAAAATGGAAGAAACAATAATCCTCATAATCTGTCATGAACTTCAATTTAAAGGCATTTAAATTGTTGAAATAACACTAAAGAGTCCAAGGCAGCGAATTGCTGAAAAATGGACTGTTGCACAGTGAAGAAACGCAAGGGTACTGTACAGGCGCTGGAAGCCCTATGCAAAAAAAAATCTAGCAATAGTGGCATCAGTCACCTGCTTGTAAGTATGAACTGCAGACTGACTGAAGTTGCTGTTACCCCTGTGGCAACTTGGAAGGAGCTGGAGGTAAAGATGTTGAGGGCTGCAATGACCTGGACTGCAGCAGGCAGTGCTGTGCTAGCTCTGGCAGTTGGTTGCGGGTCTTCTTGTAGGAGGTGACACAACTATGTGACAGCATCCCTAGAGAAGCACACCGTCCTTATACAAGGCTCCTCAGGGAAGTACAGGTATGTTGTCTTGGGTCTATACACTCTGTTGGGAAGGTAAGGATTCCTGCAAGCACATCTCTTCTGTTTGGTCTCACTGCAGCTCGCTGAGCTCCTTTGTCCTGTTGCTGCTCCTCTTTCTCTACCTCATCCTATCGCCAAACTATGTTGCCAGAGGCCACTTAAGTGTTCAGAACATTGTACCGAAACTACAAGCACTTCAAAATAATCTAAGTGGTAAACACCACAATGTAATACAAGAAAAATGTCTCCCAAAATTTTCTCGCATTTAGCTGCGAGCAGATGAGGATCCCTTTAAATACCCCTGGAAATGGTCGCCTCCCGACTTGTAGCATCCATGGTTTGTGGGCAGGTTGAGGAACTGGCAGTAGAAATGGGAGGAGAGATGAAAATGACATTGGAGTCTTCTCGATTTTATTAATGGGGCCCCCACCTATTTTCGGCAGGAGCTCTGGCTGCCTAAATTGAGGTCCACTTGATAATTGGAATAGGCGTATAATCATTGGTAAGTCAGTGGGCCAATCTTCCTTGCAATTTTGGTCCCGCTACCACCCGATTTTAGGTGTAAGTGGGACAGTAGCGAGATGAAACTCTCCCCCGTGGAATCTACTACTGACTTAATAGTGTCAATATTTACTGATGCCACCATTACACATTCATGTCTTCAAACCTCAACTTGCATTACACCAAAGTAAAGTTTGGTAATACTGATATTTTGATCTCATGCAGCACACATGAAAAACTGGTGGCACAAAAGATTATTGGGAATAATATACCATGAACTCTGTATTTTGGTTTAAATTGAATTTCCCCCATGTGTGAGTTCCATGGGGGTGAAATTGGTCTTCTGTGGAAGTCAATGGAAAAGAAAATTTGGTGAGGTGTAAAACGAGCTGCTGATTCGCTATCACCCATTTTGTGCTACCGTCGAACATCAATTTCACCCGTCATAGCTCTTAACTTTCAAATGTAAAGACCTGGGCTACAATTCCTCTATCAGGAATAAATGCCCAAAATCAAATACCCTTTATTTTACAATGAGTAGTACAATGAAGATTCAAATAACCTAAGATTTTCATTTTGGTACCATTGTTAATGTACTATCAATATTTTAATACTTTATTATGGTTTCTACAGCTACAAATTCAGGGACCTTTGGTCTGAAATGTGTTTAATTCCGCCCCCCCCCCCATTATTATCAATCAAACGGATTAACACTTTATTGTATTTTTGATGATACTTAAGGGGAAAAATTGGGTTGATTTGCGCCTCTCGTTAGCACTAACGGGGTGCAAATCCACTAGTGCCCGGGCGCGGCGCCACTAACGCCTCCTGTGAAATTCAGCGGGAGGTTAACAGCGGCGCTAGCCGGTAGCGCCCTGTGGCACTGCACTGTCGGCGATGACATCATCGCCGTGCGCAGGGCCCCGCTTGCACCCCAGCCGCAAACTTCCCTTACACCCCCTCACCTATCGCCGGATGATATGTCCGACAGGGACAGGGCGCGTTTTTGCAGCGGCGGTAGTTAAAGGGGCAGGTGTCGGGCAGCCATTTTCTTTTGGCTGACTGCCAGCAACTGGCCCCTTTCCCTTTTTTTTCGGGGTGCCGGCCGCGATTGCTCAACCCGGCACTCCTGTTGAGTGCCGGGCTGTTTTCGCGGCACCCCGCTCCCCAATGGTTTAGCAGGGCCCCGGGGTGCATGCAGCACTAGGCCCCTCCCCTTTAATCAGGGGAGGAGTCCTGCAATGACACGGCGCTACGTGCCGCCGCGCGTGGAGCTGTTGCACGTAGTGCTGCGATCTTCAGTAGTAGCGCCCCAAGAAGGAGGTGGAGCGCTTCCAGTAGCGCTCCACCTCCTGCTTGGGGCGCTACTACTGAATTTCTGGTGGAGGGGCGGCAACTTTTTCAGGGAGCTAAAATTAGCGCCCCGACGACATTAACGCCCCAAAAGGGGTGCCACACAATTTTTCCCCCTTAAGTCTTAAACTGTGAGGTAAATTCATCAATCAACAGGGAACCACATTTGACGGGAGTACAGAGTGGAAATAGCTTACTGCACTGTTGCATTGATTCTCTGACTTGTACTCCCTTTGAGTATGGCTCTTCTGGGAATGCGGAATCAATGAATTTACCCTTATGTATCATCCAAATATAGTAAGGTGTTAATTAATCCCTCTGACTGAGAAATGTTATAAAGAATAGGTTAGGCATATTGCCACATCTCTATTCTCCAACTCCTGTAACTTAAAAATAATTCCTAAAGGTTGCAATTTTCCCAGGAACATTTTAAAATTCCAGATGTTGCTCTGAAATTAGGACAGTTCAGAAATAGGATGACTTTTCGATCTCAACCGGAGTTGTCTAGGGAGGAGCCAAATGGGAGTTAAGTGCTTTATAATGAAGCAACAATATGCATGCCATAAACCAAGACCACAATTCATACAAATTGGCAGGACTTTGAAAAACTTGAGCTTCAAATCTTCCCCAGCAGTTCTATATAGATTGCAGGGACTCCATCCATTTCTTGTTTTATCTTTGCACACCTGAAAATCTCAGTCCTTGTTGAATCCATCCTGGCTCTTTGTCTTCACTGAATATTTCCAGTACAGTGCCCATTTTTATTAATGTACAGTTCAGAAATTATCATTTAACTGAGTTTTGCAGAAAAGACCATAAGGTGCCTTCTGCACAAGGACTGAACTGTGAGTGATGTCAAATGCCATCTTAAGTAGGTAATGAACTATTCAGTACTGATAAAGTAATTACAATGCATTTATTACATTGTCTCCTTATTCCTAGAATTTCACACAGGCACAGGGAACAAAATGAAAAATTACAGACAAAAATATTGAATTCATACCTCAACAATATCAACCTACAATATTTCTAAAATGTTGTCATTTCGCTTATGAATTATAGCGGCATTGATGCCTCGTTGGAGAGTTTTTGCGTAAGCTCAGTTCCTGATCACCATGCTGGTCAACAGGCATCGCTTCCTCTGTACAGGAGTTTGTATTAATATCTGCTGCAATCCGAGCCTTTGAAGTTTGGTTTATTTTTATTTTGATTGCAGAATTTATTTTAAAAAGTGTTTCCAGATGTTTGTTGGTGACCAATAAAGAATTTATAAACACTAGTTGAACTGTGAGAAATGTTAGTCTTGAAACACATTCCTAATGATTGGTAACTTTACCAGTTCGAGAGTAGATACCAGACCATATTGTATTTATTAACTTCCACTGATAGTACATAAGAACATAAGAAATAGGAGCAGGAGTAGGCCATTTGGCCCTTCAAACCTACTCCGCCATTCAATAAGATCATGGCTGATCTTCTACCTCAACTCCACCTTCCCGCACTATCCCCATATCCTTTGGTTCCCTTAGTATCCAAAAATCTATTGATCTTTGTCTTGAATATACTCAGTACAGTACATACACAGGAAGGAAGAATAGGGTTTTGAAGAAAGGGAACTGAAATTCCATGAACAATTTGGTACAAAAAGACTAACTAAGATAAATATAGACTGAAATAATCCAGCAATGAAAGAAAATGAAGACAGCCGTGACTTTCACAATAGATGGTCCAGTTTGAAATACAAAGGGCACCATCAAGTCAGCTGCTTTTATTTCATAAACTTCTGTGAGTACTTCCCTGGAAAGCTTGAACCTGCTTATGCATTGCTCCTCCAGTAGGCTTTGATAGTATATTCTGGCCCTGTACACCTTTTCTATTGGATATAGTCTTCCTATAATAGTCCTCCTTTTGTCTGGTCAAACCTCCTATTCAATCAATTACTCTTTCAATGGCCAGGACATAAAGGAAAATGTTTTCTACATTATGTATTCCATTAGGTCCAATCTGAATGTGTTTTAAACATGATATGGGTTCTTCCAATGGCTCAGTGAATTTATATAGTGAGTAGCTGAGGCAAACAAACCAGGAAAGGCCCCAGTTTCAATCTCTTGACCATGGTGAGTTAGTTTTCTCAAGAAGAGTGGTAGTAAGGTGCCACAATTGGTCTCAGCACCCTGGGTCAGAGAGGGGCAAGCTGGATATGGTTCCTGCTCCTGATTACTATCTGTAGATATAAGGTGAGAACAGGATTGGACTTGGGTCCCACTCAGCTTGCCAACACACAATGTCAAAGCTAACACATGACGAATTATACCTTGAGGGAAGGACCAGAATGTGCCTGGTGCCCATCGAACTGCACCCCAGCAAGGACTCAATAGCTTTAGCATACGAGTGATCCAAATGATTATTCAAAAATGTAACAATTAAATGTACATAATTAGCTGTATGTGACCCATTTTTATTTTGGTCTGCTGAGTTGTCTTACATACGTAAGAGCCCATTACCATGCTTACGAGTCTCCAAATTAAGCTACTGAGAAATCCACACAGGAAAGAAAGAATTCACATTTATATAGCACCTTATCACATCATTCAGAAGTGCTTCCAATAAAATTAATTACATTGTGCAGTTTATGCTGTGTTTGATAAATGTAGCAGCCAAGTTTCACACAGAAAAGTCCCAGAAATAGCAATACGATGAATAAGCAGTTAATCTATTTTTTGTTGGTATTGATTGAAGGAGGAATGCTGGTCAGGGCAGCTCCATGCCATTCTTTGAATAGTGCAGAGGAATCTTTAACGCATATCCACCAGAACTACTGACACTGGCTGATGGAGCCTTGGTTAAATGGAAATAATTTTCTGAGTACACTTTGGTGATGGGAAACTTCGCCCACCAGCTACATATATCAGAAAATCGCAAGTACACTGCTGCCAGTACATACTCAGAAAAATATCCCCAATCATTCACAGCACTTCTGACAGTACAATACTCCTTGAGCACATAACTGAAAAGTCAGATTAGAGTATATGCTAAACTCCTGGAGTTGGGCTTTATGAAGCAAGAGTGGTACCAACTCAGCCAAGCTAATGGGTGGAGTTTCTGTTTGCTGAATAAGGTGTACACACTGTCTCCACATTTATCAGTAAAAAGAGACACACTATTTATCAAAGCTTAGGTGCAAGTTGACAAATGATGGGGCTTAGGTTCCCTCAAATGTGCACAGGGTACATATGTTGCTGCTGCTTACCCAACTAAGACTATGCAATGCATAGGGAATTGAATTGTAAGCTTATCTAGAACTTGGTGGGAAGGACCATCGACTCTAGTAATAGAACCTTGCAGGTCCCACTAATGAGCCAGGCTAACCGTTTTAACATCAGCAAGGCCTTGGAGTTCTGCAGACCTGCTTGGCTGACATATTGGATTACTGAGTCTTCTGAAGGTGCCTTGGTTCCAATCTTCCAACATAAAGCATACCAACAATAGTCTAAAAAGACCCTTGTTATAATCCACCCCAAAGGGAATAGTCACCAGTTGGCCATTAGACAACTGGCAAGCACAGGTTTTAGCTGTCACTAAGTGGACAGTAGATACCAGGATGTCCTCACAAGGAGCATGGTGGGTAGCACAATTCACCATATATTGGCTCGTAATTTGCAGTCAGCGGCAATGCGACGGTGATCGCCACTGACCTCAAAGAAAGCTGCCCATAGAGATCTTGTGATGTCTGTGGCGTAAACTTTAGGTTTCTTGACTTGTAATTGATTGTAGCGCGGTGAAAAGGAGATTCCTAGCATAGTGCAGCAGTGACATCATCAAACTGTATAAGCAGCCAATCATCAACAAAAACTTGTATTTATATAACACCTTTAAAGTAGTAAAATATCCCAAGGCACTTCACAAGAGTGTCATAAAACAAAATTTTACATCAAGCCAGAAATTAGGGCAGATGACCAAAAGCTTGGCCAAAGAGGTAGGTTTTAAGGAGCGTCTTAAAGGAGGGAAGAGAGATAGAGAGGTGAAGAGGTATAGGGAGGGAATTCCAGAGCTGAGGGCCTAGGCAACAGAAGCACGGCCACCAATGGTTGAGTGATTACAATTGGGGATGCTCAAGAGGGCAGAATTAGAGGAACTCAGATATCTCGGGGGGTTGTGGGGCTGGAGGAGATTACAGAGATAGGGAGGTGTGAGGCCATGGAGAGGTTTGAAAACAAGGATGAGAATTTTAAAATCAAGGCGTTTCTTAACTGGGAGCCAATGTAGGTCAGCGAGCACAGGGGTGATACGTGAACAGGACTTGGTGCGAGTTAGGACATGGGCAGCCGAGTTTTGGATGACCTCAGGTTTACATAGGGTAGAACGTGGGAGGCCAGCCAGGAGTGCGTTGGAATAGTCAAGTCTAGAGACAGCAAAGGCATAGATGAGGGTTTCAGCAGCAGATAAGTTGAGGCGGGGCGGAGACGGGCGATGTTACAGAGGTGGAAATAGGCGATCTTAGTTATGGCGTGGATATGTGGTCGGAAGCTCTTTCAGGGTCAAATATGACACCAAGGCTTTGAACAGTCTGGTTCAGCCTCAGACAGATGCTAGGGAGGGGATGGAGTTGATGGCTAGGGAACAGAGTTTATGGCGGGTACCGAAGACAATGGCTTCGGTCTTCCCAATATTTAATTGGAGGAATTATCTGCTCATCCAGTACTGGATGTCGAGCAAGCAGTCTGACAATTTAGAGACAGTGGAGGGGTCGAGAGAAGTGGTGGTGAGGTAGAGCTGGGTGTTGTCAGCGTACATGTGGAAACTGATGCTGTGTTTTCTGATGATGTCGCTGAGGGACAGCATGTAGATGAGAAATAGGAGGGGTCCAAAGATAGATCCTTGTGGTCCCCAAAGGTAATGATGCGGGAGCAGAAACAGAGACCATTGCAGGTGATTCTCTGGCTATGACTGGATAGATAAGAATGGAACCAGGCGAGGGCAGTCCTACCCAGCTGGACGACGATGGAGGAGAGGCGTTGGAGGAGGATGGAGTGGTCAACCATGTCAAAGGCTGCAGACAAGTCGAGAAGGATAGGGAGGGATAGTTTACCTTTGTCACAAAGGATCTCATTTATGACTTTGATGAGAGCCGTTTCGTTACTGTGTTAAGGGTGGAAATCTGATTGACTTCAGGATTTCCGCGTTTAGATGTGCATGCACTAAATCCTGATGTACGGTCAGTTTCAGTGGGGTAATGATGGCGAACGCTGACAGTTCGCTGTCATTACCCACTGCAAAATCCATGCCAATGTGTGAGTGCATTGCCACCATCCTGCTGACCGCAGAATGGACACACACCATATCTATGAAACAGTGCTTCCACCTGTTGGAGGTCCATAGCTTCAGCAACAGGTGCCCTGCAGTCCAATCATGGTACTGCTAGTTCACACCTCAGGACCCCAAGATTTAGTGGAGCTGTATTCTGTCACAATGTCAGCAGGCTCGAAGGGCCGAATGGCCTACTCCTGCTCCTATTTCTTATGTTCTTATGATGACACAATGCTTCGCTGATGTGACACCAACACCCTCATACTACGACAGTAGGAAAACAAACTTTATTTTGTTATCGGATATATTTTCCACGAAAGAAAAATTATCTCGTTGAACTGTCATTAAATCTGCACAGCTCAAAGAATTTCTCTCTAACTTTAAACAGGGAAGAATATAAATCTATGCTGTCCCTTTAACATTTCAGAACTTGTTCCCTCTAAAACGACAGTGTGATCCAAAATTGGACCGGTGACATTCTTACTCCTTGGGGGGACTTCAATGGAAATAAAAATCGGGAGAGATGTAAAGGCTGCCGACTGGCTACCACTCGCTTGAACACAATCGCACCAAGTCAAGATCTACCTAACCCAAACTTTTTTGTACTAATAGAAGTCAAAACTATCTTCATTATTCGAAGCTGGGTGTTTGTTTTCCCTGTGATATTCGTGTTGTGTGTTTCCCTTTTATCGTGCAATATGTCAAGGACCTGCCTTTGCAAAGCTGCGCTACTTTTAGCTTTGAGCCCACTCTTGAGCCACTCGTGGCGCCCCCTGGCGGTCCCCGCCGCCCGTCATAGTGCCGGGGGCCAGGCGCCACTGTGATTGGCGGCGGCTGACCAGGGGGAGGCTGGCGATTGGTTGCGGGCACTGTCACGTGCGGTGATGGGGGCGGAGCCGCGGTATAAGTGTCAGGGAGCGGCGCGCGCGGCGCTGAGCGACAGCTGAGAGGCATGTGCAGGAAGCACTTGTACCTGAACCTGGTTGTAACTTCGTTATGATCTCTGTATTGGTGAAGCTCTTCTAATCAGGCAGATGAATTGCACCAGGTAATTGTGTCGTCTGTCACCTCTGGCCGCTTTGGGGTGGTGTGGCTGTCGGGCGATTCCTGGAGCAGAGTGAGGGTTAAACTTGGGGCAGGCGGCGCACTTATTCCAAGCATATGTCAGACCAGCCGTGCAGAGCCTGGGAGGTTGTATATTTGCCGCCGCAAGTCTTTCAACAAAGCTGCGGGCGACTTTTAATAGTGCGAGTTATATTTGCTGGTCCTTGCCACTCTTATTTGCTTTCCCTTTTTATGCGGTGGGAAACCGGTTTATGAAGCCGCTTGAGTTGTGCACTGCCCCCGATTGTCCTGTCAGAAAATTCAACGCGAAATCACAGCTTGCCCGAGATTTGGAAAAAGTTTCATTTTTTAAACTACGTGCAAATGTTTAGTTAAATCTTCAGCGTTCGCGATGAACGCCTTTGAGATTTCGCTACCCGGAACGCACAGAGGAAATCTGCCCAGTACCTCTTAAAACGGACCAGTCGATTGTTTCTTGTTTAAAAAATGAACTCTGAACGTTTTGACACGCCGCCAGTCTTTTGAAACATTAGCAAATAAGCAGTAAAAGCCGCTAGTGGTCAAAATAGCCAGTATTAATGCGTTTCATTTTATATTTAATTTTAATATAATGTTATATATGATAATATGGGGTTGGTGTGTTGCGTCATTCATAGTAAAAGATGTCAAACTATATCTGGCAACTATTAACTTCCCCTGATGTTGAGGCACTTTATTGCATTTTGAGATGGGATCAGCAAAACCTGACCGTGTTGCACTTGGTGTTTCAGGGTCTACCATATCTTGGATACCAAAACTTTACCAGCTGTGTCTATTATGCCAGTTGATTTAGCCATGAGACTCTGTCTGGCACATTCTCCACCCATGAGGAATTTCCTTGGCCCCTACGACCCTTGCAGGGGGCTGAACATCAACAGGCTGAAGCCCCTGCGGCCCTGCATCAGCCTGAAGGGTGAGGCCGACTCGTGTAACGAAGGATGGGCTCACTCCAGAAGCAAACGGAAGAAAACGGTGGTGTTTGCGGACGACAAAGGCTTCTCCCTCACGGCCGTTCACATTTTCTCCGAATTTGAAGACTCGCTCGCTGAACTACAGTTTGACCTGACAGATCTCGACAGCGCAACATGTGGACTGAAAATAAACGAAAGAAAGCCCCTGGTGCTGGACTTCTCCCCGCCATCCGCGGACTACCTGGAATTCAGAAACCGCCTGAAGAAGAATTTCGCCTGTCTCGAAAATTGCACTCTGCAGGAGAAATTCCTCACGGGCACCGTCACAGTGAGAAATCTAAGTTACCACAAAGTCGTTCAAATCCGGATAACATTCGACACTTGGAAGAGTTATAAGGATGTGGACTGTACATTTCTAAACAATATTTATGGCTGTTGTGACACAGACACATTTTCTTTCGCTATTGACCTGCCATCTTCCGTACCGCCACAGGAGAGGATCGAGTTCTGCGTCTCCTTTAAGAGCGGAGACCAAACCTATTGGGACAACAACGACGGGAGGAATTACGGCATTGTTCACGCTGAATGGAAACCTGACGGGATTCAGGCTCCAGCCGCCTTCAAGGACGAGGTGGCCGAGGCCCCCGGGAAGATGCAGACGATTGAATGCGACCAGTATGGAAGTCCCCGAGCGTCGAGCGGGCTGTTTCCTGAATGGCAGAGCTGGGGCAAGATCGAGACGGCTCTGCCGTACTGGTGACAAATGTTAGTGATGCTGTATTGTTTGGTGGAGAGTTGCCTCAATTTCCATATTAAACTTATGAAAACCATGCCGTGGACCTGTAAAAGTCCCCAGTCTAATGAATAATCACCAGCTTTACTTTTTTTTTTAAAAAAAGCTCCTCTTTGCAACTATTTCTTTTGTTGTTGCTCCTGCATACTACAGGACCATTCTCAAAATAGAGTAGTGGCTGACCCCATCATGCACTTAACAATGTAACACCAGTTACTAATATGGATAATTAGTATGCAAAAGATGAAAATTGGTATTGGATCCTTGAGGCTCTGTGGTGAGGATACTGCATTCTGGAATTGCGGTATTTTGTGCCATGCTTAACTATATTTTTGACCATGTTGATTGGTTGATCGATTTTTGAAAACTGAACAAAACTGTTTTTTTTAAAAAAATGCAAAGAATTGCATAGGATAAACTAGAGCACTTAACGCACTGTGAATGAAGATGGACTGTAACTCTTTTATTTGACTTCCAGTCCATGTTAGTGAGGTAGGCAACTTGCAAGCACTAACTCAGTGATCATATATGCTGTGATTAGCCGTGGGCACATGGCAAACGAAACTAGGCATTAGCCGGAAGCCCATTGCACATTGTATAGCAGGCGAATGCCTTTTATTGATTGAATAGCATCCTGGGATGCTAAAATGCAAGTTACCAAATCAAATGTGATGCAGCAATGAGAAGCTGAGATTTGGTCAAAGTAACTATACCTTGTTTTAGCTGAGTTTATAAGCAGGCTATAATTGAACCTTCTTATTTTTAGGGCTAAACTGATTTTATTTTTGAACCAGTTAATTATCTCCTGAAAGGTGAATTTCAACATTGGGGTTCAATTGACTTCTTTCCATACCAAAGGACAGCATTGACTCACCGCTTGAGGCCTTCCGCGGGACTGGAGTGCATCATCACCTCCGGAAATAACATTTCAATTTGATTTGTTACGGTTCCTTTCAATTTTATGTTAATTTACAGTTTTTATTGGTTGTGTCCCTTTAAAAAGGGGGCACGTGGTTGACTTTTAATAGGCAATTGCCTATGATGAAGTCAGTTGCCGATATCACGTGTAGATGGCTGAAAGAAGTTCCATGGGGAGGAGGTCCTGAGGATGCAGCTAATGCCAACTGTATTTAGCACCTTACTTTGCAGTTGGAAGTGTTCATTTACTTTTTTTTTCCTGAAATGTTTTGCTGGTTAAACCTGAAGTTTTCCTTTATTATGAACATTCTGTTCTATTTGCTCTCAGCTGACCTCACTCCTCATTATTTTTGTATCCAAATTGGTGGTGGGGCAGGGGGTGGGGAGATGTTGGGGTGAGGACAGAGGAGGGACCTGACAATCAGAAGGTCTATTTCTAAATAACAATGTGCTCTTAGTAGCAATGCTTTTAAACAGCCAACATTATAACCTTTTGCACTGCTGTTTTTAAAACATGACTGCGGCACTGTGTGTTTTTTTTAATTCTCTGTACATGAAATAGCTATGAGGTACTCTTGGAAGAAGCGACCCTTCATATTGAAGGTTAGAAAGTTAACTTGTATTTGGGTACATAACTACATAAGAATAAATTTCTGGAGGCTGCAATAATATTTTGATTTGTCTAGAACTTCTACCCATTCAGCATTTTTAGTATTCTTTGATGTTCCAGCTCTCTGCTGTTGGTGCTGTTATTTGCCAGTGTGCAGGGAGCATCATTTTACAACTGTAAGCAGTAGATTCAAACTTTGCTACTGTCTGCATTTTAAGTTTTCAAGTTTTTATGCAGCCTTTTGATCAGTAATGCAACACAAGATCACAACATAAACTTGGAAAAGGAAGGCCATTTGGCTCATCTTAGCTGATCCATGTTGAAAAAGCTTGCTCTTTCCTCCCCCCCTATGCATCACAGCGTGCAACTGTCTCTCAAATGACCATGGTCTTTTGCTTCATCTACCCTACCTGGAAGTCCATTCTAATTGTCCTACTTCTCCAATAAACCCTGAAACAGATTTACCTTTCTGTTCTATTCAGTCAGGTCAGGTTCCCTCTTGGCATCCTCCTTTCAAGACTGTAGTACCCAAGTTCCACCAGTCTTCATGAACCAGGCCTCTGAGACTAGATTCAGTCCCATGGCTGTTCTCTGCTGCCTCAAGGGCATGAATGTTTCCCAGCTGCCAGTGTGCTCCTCAAGTCTTATGGTTCCTGCTCTGTTTAGGTGCAGTGCCTTTCTTTTATACTACCCGTTCTGACCCAAAAATGGTCAGTGACATATTAAATTGACATTGCCAGCGATTTATTTACATCTCTCTTTTCTTGGTAAACTCATCTACTTTACTAAATGCATGAAGTATGCCAGAGAACATAGCTTTTCATTCCTTTCTTTAACTTAAGGCGATACATCCAATGCAAATTCCCAAACTGCCATGGTGGGATTTGAACGCACACTGTTGGATTATTAGCTCAGTAGTATAACCACTACACTACTGTATTGCCTTAAGGTAAAGATGGGAAGGAAAAGCTATGCTCTCTGGCATGCCTCATGCATCTGGTAAAGATGAGTTTACCAAGAAAACAGAGGATGCAAATAAATGGCTGATGAGCTGGCGTAAAAATAGAAAAATGAGAAGTCGCACAACACCAGGTTATACTCCCAGGCTGCTTGCCATTTTTGCGGCCTGGAGGAGTCCGTTTATCACATTTATGTTGAATGTGAGAGGTTGCAGCCCCTCTTTCATTATTTGAAGGGGCTGCTCCTCAATTTCTGGTTGCACTTCAGCCCCACGCTCCTGATCTACGGTCACCCGGTGCGGAGGGGAGCGGGTAGGTCGGAGGACCTCCTCGTAGGACTGCTCCTGGGCCTGGCCAAGAAAGCCATTAATTGGTCCAGGCAGCGGGCGGTCGAGGGGGTCGTTCGGCCCGATTGCCTGCCTCTCTTCCGCGGCCATGTTCGCGCCCGGGTGGCCCTGGAGATGGAGCACGCGGTGTCCGCCGGCACGCTTGAGTTTTTCCGCGACCGGTGGGCGCCGCGGGGACTGGAGTGCATCGTCACCCCGGACTTTCAAATTTTAATTTGATTTATTAAGTTTCATTTAAAGTTTTAATTTGATTTACAGTAAATTTGCGTTCTGTCAAACCAAAAAGATCAACACCAGGTTATAGTCCAACAGTTTTATTTGAAATTACGAGCTTTCGGAGCGCTGCTCCTTCATCAGGTAACTGGTGTTGTGCGACTTCTCATTTTTGTCCACCCCAGTCCAACACTGCCATCTCCACATCATGGTAAAAATAGAAGGCAGATTTCATGTGGTTGACTCTAAACTGCCCTCTGAAGTAGCCTAGCAAGCCACTCTTCAGGGCAACTGGGAATAGGCAGTAGATGCTGGTCTTGCAGGAGATACCCACATCCCAAGAATGAATATATGAATATAATATCATTAACCCCAACTGAACTGTTGACACCAGCTGTTCTCCAGCTTTCTTTAGTATTCCTTCTCACTTCTCAAGCTCCAAGTAGTCAACTCTTCACCTTGTTATTTTCTTTGTTGCACGTGGCTATTCATTTTTCTGAGTAGCAAATTTCCTGGGATCGATCCTCATAGTCTGTATCCTTGGCCCAACCATCTTTGTTGACAACCTTGACTACCTCTTCCTCTGACTTTGAACCTCTCTTGCAGAGCCTGGTACTTGTTTGTTAAAGTGACTTCCTGATTAACGCCTGATGTTATTACCTATCTTGCTGCTTCCCACCTTGACCCATCCAATATCCCCATGTCCAACTTGTTGGTGACACCATATTTGATCATATTGATACCCTCCTCAAACTTTGGTTTTCTCTCTGAATCCAGTACCAACCCTTCCACTTCATTGGCCTACAAGTCCAGTACTAGCCTTTCACATTTATCTCCCACTGAAAGTTGTTGTATTTCCCTCTGTAAGACCACAGTCCCTTCAGAGTGCTGATCAATAAACAAATATCACAAATACTTTTGCTTTTATTGTAGCCGAGTTGAGTACGACAAAGAGCACCTCATTGCCTTTATTGTCTGATTTAGCATTACTTTTCCTGTTGGCTCTTTGCAGTTTTTGTCTAGATTAAATTCCAATGTCAGTTCATGTAATGCGAGTGTGGTGTAGTTTGAAATGTGAACGTGAACTCAGTTCTCACTGTATGCTGTAGATTTTAAAGACTATTATTGAAGTGAAAGGGTGTTGAGTGGTTAACACAGACTCTATAATCACTGAAATATTTTTCTACTGAAGATTTGTTGGTGTAAGGTAGGATTCTTTAAGGGGGAGGAAAAGTCTAAGGGGAGTATCTTTTATTCAAAGTACTTTGCCATTTAATAGAAGAAATATTAAGAGAAATCTAACTTAAAAAAAAAATCACCCATTTCTTCCCTCCTCCCCCGCGTCGACTCTCCCTTGTTGATGGGCTGCTCCAGTGACATTGGAATCGGCAGGAGGGATAATTTCAAACCTACGCGATGGTGTCCGTGGTAATAAGAATGTTTTTAAGTTGATAAATTCTCCTGAGGCTAATTCCATTCTATTAAAGAGAGAAATACTTTGAGTAAAAAGTACCTCCTCCAGACTTTCCCTCTTAAAGATAATGTTGTATAAAGAAAAATAAACGCTTTATATTGTACAACAACTTTGTCCTGGCAGTTTGTATGGACTAAAACGCAAACATGCTGATAACATTCAAGCCATTGTCAAAATACAAGATGGCATGCAATGAAAATCAACAATCGCAAGACCCAGTGACTCAAAATTTCCACAGCAGCTGATTAAACTGTACTGTACGTTTATATAATGGATCAATTCTTGTGGGACCGGTCTTGAAATTGGGCTATAACAACTAATTACACCAACTAAGTGATCATTTGGATTAGATAAAGATATTGACGAAATTGTGGATTGATCGAAGTAAACATTCTTTTCCCCTCTCTTCCTAAAAGTTGCTGACTCATGTTGAGGTATGGTTCATTCTGGAACATCACCCAAAATGGCAACTTTGCACGTGTGAGGCTAGACGGAGGAGTATTAACCATTTTAATAGTACTAATAACTTTAATCTTACCCACAACAAATTTGCCCATTTTAGCAGCTGTGGTTGCAGTACTTATGCTGCCACCTATTGTAAAAATTGACAATACCGTAAGGATTCCTAGAATTCTAAATGTTTCCACCATTTGCAAATACATCTGCTACCGTAGGTCCACACTAATTGTGGCTACCTATAATGTGTCTTCTAAGCAAGTTGAGCACCTCTTTTACATATGTTGATTGGAACATTCTCTTGCAATACAGAAAGCTGTCTCTCACCATTTGGGTTGGATGCTGGATGGAGTGCATCTCCAATGCAGTGTCCAGCAAGGTTTAAAAAATTCACAAGCAGTCTGTTAAAGCTCCTATGCATTTTATAAACTAAAGTGTAAGTTTTTTTGTTTTAACATTCTGGGAAGGATGCTCCCACCTGCACCCTCAAAACATTAAAAAATAATAACTTACTGGCCAGAAGTGGAGATTTGCGAATGCATTTGCCGAACTTTTTCCTGGCAGAAGACAGATTCAGAGCTAGGCAATATAATTAGGGTCTTGCTGGTTTGAATAGCACTCTGCCGTTACTGGTCTGAGACCTATAGTACATCTACAGGGAGAGGTACGTTCCTCAGAGTTCAGTGCTCTTCCCACTGCACATCACATTGCAGCAAGGGTGCTGTGTGTGTCAGCACATTGACAGCAATATCTACATATCCAGGAAGCCAACACTTCTTTCAGAGCACAACAAATTCACCTGTGTGCAGAGATAATGTAAGTTGTGTGCACCTGCCACAGATCAGTGCACGTGGTATAGCTGCCCCTTTTGGAAGTTTGTTTAATTTTGTTTTCAAAATCAATCCCCGTACTTATTTTCTGTTACTTGAATATGCCTGTGCTCCAGTCCAATGGTGAACAGTTGGCAATTGACCACTATATCAGTTCTCAAAATAATTCAAACCTGTCAGATGGGGGGTGCGGCATAAGTTACAAAATAGGTCAACAGCACACCATTAAATCCTTGAAGCAGAAATGTCTAAGCAGCAAATAAATTAGCATTTGTTTCCATTGTTGCATATTTGCACATTCTGTTTGTACTCCAGATAAGTATGTAACTGCTGGTTTTACACTTAAGCAATGCAGAACTTTGTTTCGGTTAAGTATGTACTCTTGTATCAGCAGTCTCATTGCAAAACTACTCAAAGCTTGCTGCTTGTACAAAACTATTTTATGCATTTCATAGTGTTTTACATCTAACCCTCTCTATTTCTGGTCAGTTCCTTCCCAACAGTTTGTTTCCCATGACTGCTAGAATATATAAAATAAGTTTAGTTCCGTAGTTCTGTACCATAGTGTGATTTGTGGTTTAGGTTTCGACCAGGTAGCCAGTTTTGGTAACTCGGAAACCTGGGTTGCCAAAGTAACTTGGCTGTTTTTTTTTAAACATTTATTATGTTTGATCCAATGTAGTATCCAATCTCAAACATGGTCCACCATGGCTACCAAAATGGTGCCACTGCACCTTCAAGCAAATTAAAAATGTGAAAGATTGTTCATCAACCAGGATGATGATGATAATTCCTGTTTTAAGGACAATATGGACTTAAATTGTGTTAATGCGTTCTTTCAATGAAAGTACAAGTATTACTAGTACATGAGCAACTTTTTACTGGCTTATAAATCTCCAAGGCAGTTGAATAAGTTCAAAATACTCAACAATTTTTGCAGGTATGTTAATAACTACCACATTTCATGTTCAAAGTAACTATTCTCAATTATTTCCCCCACCCCTCACCAGTAATCTTGGGCAGATTAAGTTAAATTAATATGCAAAGTAAACCTAGGGATTCCATGAACAGTGCTGCTTACCAGCAGGTGGACAACATGTGGAACAGTAGCCTCCTCTCTTCAGAGGGGAACAATAGATGTCTGTCCCAGCATCCAGTTTGGGGGATGGAAAGTTTTGTAACTCAATGATATGCTGGAAGTGTTTGGGTAATATTGCACTCCCAACAGTTACATTCTACGGATGATATTGTCACCGTCTTAATAGTACTGGTGCCATCGAGTTTTATCAAGCATTTGATCATCTGTTAGAGGATGGGTATTTATGATTTATTCCTCAAATCAATAATGTTCTTAAACATTGAATATCGGGTATCGCAGATTTATTATTAGAAACACCCAATCTTTATTCATTTCTCTTATTCCCTCCATTTGACAATCCACACAATTCTGCATTACATAATTTATATAATAGTTAAAATACAATTCCATATAAGGAGAATTTATTTGACTTATCCTGAATAACTTTAGTTTTCATTACTTAACAAGCTCTCCATAGCCTGGTACAATGCCCTTACTTCGATAGTTTCACTCTTGTTACATATAATTGCTATTCTACCAAGTGAAACATTTAATTATAAATCTGTCTTAGACTGGCACAGAATGTTATTGAGTCAATCTCCTGCTTTCCAGAGAAACCCCAATTAAAAAGGATGACATATACCCAGATGCTTTCCTTTTCACAGACTTATCAAATGATTCAATGGCAGTCTTTAATTAAGCCTCTTATTACTCCATCCTGAAACTGATCATTGCTGCAGGGTCAGCCCTGGCTCAATAGCCCAGTGGTACTTTAAATTGACTTAAACTTCCCTGCTTAACAGGCATAGGCCAAAGGTTAACATTACTGCAATATAATGAGAAATCAATAGTAGTATAACATTAGTAGAATTCAGGAGAGTCTGATTAACCCTTTCCTTACAGCGCCATTACCTCTACAATAAGGGGCCAGATTTTGTGGTAAAAATAATGGTGAGGCTATCAGCGCTCAGTTATTAGAGTAAATCGGACAGCAACTTCCGGCGACTGCACATACGCCGTTAAAGGCAGAAATCAGGAAATTCCTGTCCCAGTTGCCATGCTCCTCCAGAAGCGTCGCTATACCGGTATCTCACCCAGAAACTTGCCATTGAAACACATGGAATGCATGAAGTTGGGGTATTTACTCACTAGATACCCACTAAACTCGCCAGAAAAAAATTAAGGCTTGTCCATTTAAGTGTAAATGGATTTTTAACGGCTTGATAAGTCTTAATAACTACCAAACAACCTCTCTGGCACCGAAAATTAACTTCAGATTTTAATTATTGTTGGAGATTTAAAAAAAAAAAATTTAAATAACTTTTAAAACTTTTTCTTTCTGTCTCTTCTAAGTCCATCTTTCTTTCCCTCTTTTTTTATTTCACCTTCTGTACATGATTTGGCATTGAATTAAATATTCAAACTTGCACGTCCTGGTTCACACTGTGCTGCTCATTAAAAATTCTTCAATCTGATTCGTTAAGGAGATGCACAGTTGCTTGCCCTGTTCACACAGGTCCCAGATCCCCTGCAGAGGGTGCTGTGCTGAAATGGCTTTCTAATTACTGCAAGTGGCAGTGCAAAAGCCCATAGAAAGTTTGTGGGCAAATGTAAGTGGAATGAATGGCTAGTGCCATTCATTTGCTGCTCACCCACAAACAGCAATGTGATAATGACCAGATAACCTGTTTTTGTGATGTTGATTGAGAGATAAATATTGGCCAGGACACAGGGGATAACTCCCCTACTCTTCTTTGAAATAGTGCCATGGGATCTTTTACGTCCACCTGAGAGCAGATGGGGCCTCAATTTAACGTCTCATCCCAAAGACGGCACCTCCGACAGTGCGGCACTCCCTCGGCACTGCACTGGAGTGTCGGCCTGGATTATGTGCTCAAGTCTCTGGAGTGGGACTTTGAACCCACAACCTTCTGACTCAGGCAAGAGTGCTACCCACTGAGCCACAGCTGACAATGTTGTCACTGTTTCCTTTTCTGCAATTGACGAGGACTCTGATGCTGTCCTGTGTAATTCTCTTCATTGCAATGCATCAGTGACCTTTTTTAAAGATGAGGTGCTCCAAATTGCAAGTTCTCAAACTTGATGATTAACAAAGCAACTGGCGCTGTTTTAAATTTTTTTTTAAATTTCTTGAAACAGCAATGGTGTGTTTGTAATCATTGTATTTATCTATTATTAATAGTCAAAAAGTTAAATAGTTAATTAAGCATTCAATGCTTTTTTTCCCCCCAAAAATGGGCTCTATACGAAAAATACTACGGGGCCATTTTGATGTGCATCGTCCAGCGGACAGGTGGAGCAATCAGGACGTCCACCTGACGTCACCAGCGGGAGCTAGAATCATTTTACTGATCGAGCTTCATTTAAATTTGACAGGCGATGGGCAGCTCGCCGAGGTGGCAAATCCAGTGGCCCATCCACCAAGCTGAACATCCGACTTAAAGGAGAGGGGCAGGACCGATGGTGGAGGAGGTGGGAGCGGTAGAAGGTGAATAGACAGGGAGGAACATTTTCTTTTTGGCAGCACAAGAAGATTATACTCGTCCTGGCCCCAGAAATTTCCCCAAGAATCTGTTTTTTTTTTTCAGCAGCCTCCAGCAATCGAGTGTTAGGGACACTGGTTTGGCTATATGCAATTCTATAAATTGCGTAACGGTTAAATATATATTGTGTAAAGGTTGTCGGGCTGGATAGCAAGGCATTAAGAGCGTAGTATGGTGCAGTGTAATGCAAGGGTTCATATAATTTAGAGGGACCTTTGATGCATCTTGTGTTAATAAAACTACCTGTGGGTGATTTGGATACTTTAGGCGCTAAAGAGCCTCCGAGGTGGCCAAGATGGGGTCTTGAGCTGCAATGCCGGTTTAGCCCTTTGCACAAGACGCCATCTTGGTAAAGGAGTTGAAGCGTGTGCTAGGAATGGCTGCCCAGAGGATCGTTAAGGATCTGATTGACAATTAAATTGCCTGCTAGCGCTCATTAAAGAGGCTGCACGGCATTTTGGTGGCTTGTGCTTCAATTAATAACCTCTCCTAACAGCGACCAGCTGAACAGGAGTAAACAAGTCATTGCTGAGGATTTTGAGTGCTACTTAAAGCTATGCTCAGCTTTCATTGTTCACTTGCTGCTGGAGGTTTGAAGAGGACTTTTGAGACACATCGGGAGACTTTCTGGGGCACTTTGTCGAGATTTTGTCAAGACTTCACCAACATGCTATCAATCTGGAAAATCGCTGAGGACTTCACGTAAAGAGAGTGAGTGCCGTGCTATTCTACCTTATAGGAGTCACCAGGAGAAAGGGAGTGCTTGGTCATGGGCATCTTGCTGGGGGCCCCCCTTGGTCTGGAGGAGGACATGAAACCAAACAGAGCAGCACCAGCTGCTGCAGGAGAGAGAGAGACAGACAGGAGGGCGAGGTGGGCTGCTTCCCCCCCGCACCTCAGGTACAGGACATCCCTCCTCCACCAGGACCTCCAGTGCTGCGTCCGAGAACCCGTGCGCCCTCTCCCTCGGTCCCTGAGCCATCCTGAAATGTTCCGTGTGTGTCAGCCAGCGCTCTCCATACCTTCAGTGGAAGTGGGTGCGTGGAGGCTCCAAGCACCTCCAGGCAAGTTTAAATCATGGTAATCATCAATTAGCCCCCAAATTGTGGGCTAAAACCAGACTTTCAAACAGGCCTGTCTTATTAGCACAACAACCACGTAGCGCCTGTTTTCACCCTTTCACCAAAATAACCCCTCTGTGTTTTGCTTGCAATTTTGTCTCCACCTATTGCTTGAACCTGATTGACCCGGCTCTGTTGTATGGCTATGGCGCAGGAGGAACAGCTGTGTTGTACTTCAGTCAGTCAGCCATTAAACAGCTGCTGCATCCTATTAACTTCGACTTCTGTTTGGATTTTATCTCACTTGTTTAAGCAAAAGTTTGTTGACATTTGAGTTTTGTTTGACATTTACTTAGGTTATCAGGATCCTTGGACCTGGATGGCTATGTGAAAAGTATGGTACTCAGTATATCAATATTTAAATTCCTTTTCTTTGACTACCCTATAATGCAAAATATAAACTCATTGACCTGTTGAGCAAGTCATTAATAATTTTCTCACGAGACCTAAGACACACTGGCTGGAATTTTCCCAGTGCTGTGCGTACGGGTTTGGAGGTGGGTCGGCAGTAAAAGTTGCAGTAAATGTGAGTGCGTCGGGAATGAGCCATCATCCCGCCTCCTCGTGCCTTTAACTTGGGCGTGTTTGCCAGCGCACCACACACCTGAATGGCAGAGGCGGGCGACCTAATTAATCTCATTAAATCCGTGTTGTTAGACCTTTAACAGGGATTTTAACCAGACCTTTTGAATTTCACTGGAGGATCACGCAGCTCGGGAACCACGTCTGTCAACCTGAGGTGGAAGCTCAGTGACCATTGAGCGAGGTCATTAATGCAGAACATGGAAAGCGTAATAAATACTCCCACATGACACCTGCGTACTAGCCTAAGGGAAAGGCTCTTGCTGACTTCATTTTGAGCACAGATTTAGGTGTGTAGAATTTGCAAGTCTTTTCTGCAACCTTGGAAGCCACTCTCACCACATTGCTAGTAACTATCACTCCATTGACAGATTGCTCCTCTGATCTCTACTTGACCTGCCATCTATTACATCAGCATGGGTGCCGCTTATACTGTCTCACCTTGGTCCTCAGATTCGACCCGGATGAGCCCCAACTCCAGCAGCAGCAACCTTCTCCTCAACGACCTGATGCTCCACAGGACAGAGGGCATCAGCGCAGGGCTGCACAGTGCCGGAGTTGATACCCCCTACATCGGGTATACAGGCAGAGGATGAGCTTCCTCAATATAACTGAGCAGCAGTGCCAAAGGAGGCTCAGGTCATCGCAAACATTTGCAGCTTGCTGGAGCAAGACCTGCAGCCTAGAGGACGTGGTGGACATGCCTTACCAGTGGCTCAGCGCCCTCAACTTCTTCGCCTCAGGCTCTTTCCAGTGATCTGCAGCAGACATTTGTGGCATCTCAGTCAGCCGCCCACAGATGCATCACACAGGTCACCGATGCCATGTTTGACAAGTCAGCCAATTATGTCAACTTTGCCACTGATAAAGCCAGTGTTACTGAGCATGCTCTCGGCTTTGCCGCTGTAGCTGGCTTCCCACGGGTGCAAGGGATCATCGACTGCACGCATGTGGCCATCAGGGCACCCCGACATCACCCAGGAGTGTTTGTGAACCGCAAGGGCGTCCACTCCCTCAATGTGCAGCTGGTCTGCAACCATAGGAAGATCATCATGCATGTGTGCACCAAATTCCCTGGCAGTTCTCATGACATTTTCGTCCACCCTCCCTCAGCTCTTCGCACCGCCAAACAGACTTTCCGGTTGCTTGGAGACGTGGCTCATGACACCCTTGAGGCGACCAAGCAATGAGGCTGAGGAGCGCTATAATGAAAGTCACATGTCCACCAGATGTGTCATAGAGCAAACAGTAGGGATGCTGAAGATGTGTTTCAGGTGCCTTGACAGATCTGGAGGAGCCCTTCAGTATGCACCAGCCAGGGTCTCCAGAATCCTCATCTTTTGCTGCACAACAGAGTGAAGCATCAAGGATTAGAGTTGCATGAGGAGCATGGTGCAGAGCGCACAGCCTCTTCAGAGGAGCAGGAGCAGGTGGAAGCTGAGGTCCACATGCCAGCAGCACCCGAGCACATTGCTGCCAGGGAGGCCAGATTCACTTAACTTCCTGCATTGCACCCATATGGTGTAAAGTTTCGCAATTATCGCGATTCAAAATAACGTAAGAGAAGCAGATTCGTTTGATCAGTTTATTTAAACGAAATGCTGTCATGATTAAACAGGACACAGAAGCCTGTAAAATGGCCACCGCGCATCGTGGCAGAAGCTTCCAGAAGTACAGTGGGCAGACAAGATGGCGTTCGAATAAACATTTTCAATATAAGACGGGATCATACTCGATAAGCACTGATAAAGACAGGATGCAACCTGTTTGCATTTGTGACAATAGCAAAAGATATGAGTGCTGGAATCGTTTTCCATGCACAAGTAAGGACCATTGTACTAGGCAATCGAAGGCCCATCCAGACACATCAATACACAAATACCCCCACGGCTCTACAATGAGCGAGCCATTCTCGGGTGATTAAACAAGTATTCGGGGGCCCCCAAAACCAGTCAGGGAGACGATTCATACGATCCTGGCTGGGCCAACAATGGGGAAAACATTAACGGGTAGTTGGCCAGTCTCAGGTGCTACCGAAACCCGTTAAAGACAAGAATCACCCCATGCTGGGAGTTTTGAGCGCCAATATTTCACAAAGGACAAACATTAAGATTTGAGCGGGAGATAAGGGAACACAGCACTATAACTATAGACAACAAATGTCCATCGCTCTCTTATTTTCTCTTATCTCTGCGGATTCTTGACTGGGGCTGAACTCTGCTGGACGAGCAGCCTTCTGTGTTTCTCTGGACTCTGTTGACTATGTTGGGTGGAGCTCAAACGGAACGAGCCGCCTCGACGAAGGCCGGTGACCGGGTACACCATCCCGAGGGTCGGTAAACGGTGTCTGGACCCGAAGGCCCGAAGAGACGAGACGAGACGAGACGAAGAGGAGAAGAATCCACGTGCCGCCGCGGTCAGCAAACCCCGACCGTGCCCGAAAATATACGACCCATTTCTTGAACTCTACAGGTTACTGCACGAACTGGCCAAAGACTCTTCTTCGAATTCTACCGACAACTGGTGTCGGTACAGGAAGACTGTTCTTTGAGTTCTACAACCGGGCCCGAGTTCTGTCAAGTTCTTCATGACAACGGGGAGCCCAGCCTGCTTGTCGCAACAGCGAAGATAAACAAGTGGGGTACAGAGACCCCTCCAAACACGTGACAGTCAGGCGCTGCAGCGAACGAGCCGAGTGCCTCACTTTAAAATTCTCCGAAGTATCACGAGTGGTGAGCATGTTTCCCGATCCTACAAATCTAGATGTAGTGTAGGTATTGATAGGGGAGGGTGGTTTTATTAAGGATAAAGTATAATGTGTTCCCCTTTTTACGATGTGCCGTGCGTTCTTCATTACCATAGACCAAGCTTTATGAATGTATGTATACTTGTACTCTCGTTAATTTGCGCCTATGACATGTACTTCATGATTTTGGACGCTATGCAATAAAGATTTCCATTTCGTACTATTCAACCGGGTCTATTTGAGTTTTTCTCTGCATTACTGCTCTCGCACCTAAGTCCAGTGTTAGAACCGTAAGGGCGAGTGGGTCGAACCACTCACAGGTGCTTATTGCAACAAGGCTGGCCGGAGACCAGAGCAAGCAATCGTATTAGGCAACGAAGGCCTAACCCCGCACCAGCACCGTCTGCGATACAAGCACGCCAAAACCCCTTACAATGGCTGCCACATGCTGTGCCAAGACTCTTTCCCCCCCCCACTCCCCGGCCTTACCAACAACTTCATAAAACATCCCTACAATGAACAAGCCATTCCTTTCATACTGACCCCCATTGCTGGAGGTAACGTTATGTCTCACCATTCACTCCAACTCACAAAGCCACTTCCAAAGTAGCAGACAAAAATGGGCATGACCGGAAAGTGGTGAAAATAAATACTTTTATATGTGTCATAATAGTAACGCAACCTTAACAATAACAGTTCTTTATACTCCCATGTGCTTACCCTTGTGCATCTACTTCTGTGTCACTTTTCTTTTCCAAGTGCTTCTACGAGGTGCAACACCTGTGGCTTCAGCAGAGGTAGAGGCAGGCTGCTCACATCCCTACTGTGACTGCGTAGACACTTTTGGGGGACGTCCTCTGGGTTTTGGAGCCTCTGATGTCCCTGCCAAAGTCTGCTCCTCCTGCGACTGTGCGGGGCAGACTCTGCTATCGTGATCCGAGGAGGCATCTGGGGCTCTGACTGAGGGGGTGGCAACGGGGGAGAAATGTGAGCGCTTTGAGATGAGCCCCCATTTCCATATCCCCTGTCACCATCATCCCTCTCATAGGCCACCTGCATTTCCCTGATAGCAAGGAGATGGAGAGCACCTTGCTGCACAACAGTGGGGACATGATGACCCAAGTCTACGTTTAGATCCCTCCTAGAGAGGTCATCTATGAGCCCCTGCCATCTGTTGTCCATAGCTAGCATATGCTCATATGAATGGCACATTAGCTGCTCCATGCAGGTGGCCATCCTTTCCATGGAAGAGCATACCGTCGCTATCGCCTGCGACATGGTTCATGTTGGAGATGCATTCCTCCATTCTCTGCAAATTTGCAGACATCACGGTTGCAAAACCTGCCAGAGCCTCCTGCATTTCTTGCTGCCCCTCCAGGATCACCCTCTTTCTCGATGGCCCCCATGGCTCAGGGTCTGTATGCAGCTGAGCAGAGCTTGGAGCGTCCTGCGCCCTCCGGCGAGGAGTCTCCACTGCTGTTCCTGTCTCCACCATCTGCCCTTGCTCACTTGTGACTTGTGAGACACCAGGTGACAACACTACTCTATCTCGCAATGGACCCACCGAGGTGTACGTATCTGCGCTGGTGCTGGGTGTGCTTGGGTTTGCTGACGGTTCCTCTGAGGAGTCGTCTTCCTCCTCCGGCTGGACAGTGGTCGGTGGTGGGGGGGGGGGGGGGGTGGGGGGGTGCTCTTGATGGACCTGTGGGAGAGTAAAGAGATGAGTTAGAAATGTTATATTAAGAATGAGTAATGATATCATTATGCACATGTTGAACATTCACTGGCTGCTGACATCAGTCACCATATAAATGACTGCTGTATGCCGTGTGGCTGTATGAGATGTAATTCTGTCACCAGGTTGCTGAGAGGTCCCCCTCTCTCTGTCTCCCACCGCCAGCAGCTCTGCAACTCCTGAGACCTCCAGGGCCACGTCCTCTGCTGCAGTTAAAGTGCTGAAGGATGCAGGGCCACCTCCTGTTCACTCCTTCTCCCTGTTGTTGTGCGCTCTCTTCTCCTGCAAGGAGGGAAAGAAGAGAAGTTTGAGTGAGAGTGATGGAATGAGTGTAAGGATTGTGTGGGTTACATCTGTAGAAGGTGACTGAGGGAGTGTGGTGCCAATGCCAAATGGCCTCCTTCTGTGGTGTTAATTGTTATGATTGCATTAGGATGAGGGTGAGTGTGAGGGGTGGTTAGTCTGAGGGGGATGCGAGTATGTAGATAGAGAGAGAGGGATGGGTGGACGTGCAAGGTATGTTGGTGTGAGGAATGATGTGCAGGAGTAGGCTTGGGAAGGCGGAGTGATGGGCATATGATGACAGGCACAGCAGGATGAAGGTGAGTGTGGCTTTTTACTCCCCTTTCCTGATCTCATCAGATCATTGAAGCGCTTTCGGCACTGTACCCAGGTCAGTCTCACCACACCCCTGCTGGTCACCTCCTCAGCTATTTGGAGCCAGGCTCTTTTTGGCTCCTGGGGAGGTCTCTTCCGCCCATCTGCAGGGAAGAGGACCTCCCTGCGTGCTCTGACTCCCTCCATAAGAATGCGGAGGGTGTCATTGGAAAACCTGGGTGCAGCCCTCTGTCTTTGGGAAGTCATGTTTACAAGACTCAGCAATAACAAAATCCTCCCAATATACTCCCTCCACACTCCCGACATGAACCTTTAAATGCGATGTGGCCAAGGCTGCTTTAAATATCCCTGCTGGAAATGAGTCATCGATAACGTCATCAGACCCGCACCATTTAATAGGGCCGGGAAATGCGCATGTCTGCCTTAACAGGAGCCAGTAACTGAAAGTTGCTCTGAGGAGCGGGCTGATCAATACAACGCAGTACTGACCTGCCACGTGGCCCGCACACACCTGACCCGACTCAGTAAGGAAAATTCCGGCCATTGAGTTTTGTTTCAGTCAACACAGCTCATACAAACATACAGCATTGATTGCAATGTTTTACCATGTACTCTTGCATTCATAGTATTGTTAGCGTAAGGTTTTCAATAAGGCTCTTAAATATTGAAGTCAGGTGTCATCTGTTTATTAAGCATTCAGTACATGCAATAGTACTTAAACATACACTTAAAAGATAGTACTTACAATCACACCTGATGATGGTTGGTTGGGTATTCAAACATGTTACAGTTCTGAACTCTGTTAGGCCTTTATGAATCCAAATACTTATTACGAACTGCTAGTTTTTATGCATTTCTCTTACCCCCTCTACGTGACAATCCACACAATTCTGCATTACATAATTACATATAATTTAAAATGCAATTTCATATAAGGAGAAATGAATTGACTTATCCCTTATTAATAACTTTAGTTTTTCTTACTTAACAAACTCCTTTTCCAACCGTATAACTCCATTACTTAGTTGCCTTATCAATAGCTTCATTTTTCACTAAGTGCGATTCTACCAAGTGAAACCTTGAATTATCAGTCTGTCTTTGTTTCTGTATCATGTGTACCAATCAAAAGTGATGTAGGCCGAGATGTTGTTCTTTACAGAACTAACTGTTTTCCCACACTGTTAACAAATAATTACATTTCTCTAAAAAAAAAATTATGAATCGGTATGCAATGGCATATCTTTAATTAAATCTCTTATAACTTCATCATTAAACTGTCCATTGCTGCAGGGTCAGCCCTGGCCCAACAGCCTAGTGGTACTTTAAATTGCCTTAAAGTTCCCTGCTTAACAGGCAAAGGCTAAAGATTAACATTACTACAATATAAAGAGAAATCAATAGTAAGATAACATTAGTAGACTTCAGGACCGATTAACTTCAGTAGACTGATTAACCCTTTCCTTACATTATATATACACAGAATGTGTATTGTTCCCTTTTGTGTAATCTCTGGCATTTAGACATTTGAAAGTGTGGCATTAGAAATGGCTTTTGATAAGTATTTTTAAGACCAGCATAAACCTATAGTAAGTTTACATTCTCTGGAACTCTGTACACAGGAAAGTTTTGAATTAAGTTGGATCAGGATTAATTAAAAAAGACATAGTATCAAATGTCAGCATAACTTCTCTTATTGCCTTAATAAAGGCAGTCTCTGGATTTAGTTGAAGCCCAGTAAAGAGAACTGACTGGTGCGTAGCTAGTAGGTGATTAACGTCTCTGGGGATCTCTGTTCTGTGTAATAATGTCATTCTTTCTTTCTCAGATAGCGGAAGCATGTCTGGAAGCTGTGGCTCATGATTTCAATGCCAAATCTACAAAACCAGTTACTAGAAATATAATGGGGTAAATCCATTACCAGTGACACTGATTGAGTTAACATTTGGCATCATTCCTTTGGGCACCACAAATGCAACAGTCCTGGAGCTCTTGATCAGGAAAACACCGAACACTTAATCAATCATTCCTTAAAGGGTCTATTTCAAAACTTCAGTCCTCAATGTGCCATATTTTGAAGCAATGACTCCATCCAGTTATAGGACTTGCACACTGGATGCAGACGCTTCTCTCTCCTACCCTCTTTCAGAATGATCCAAATTGGATAAAGTTTGGAATTTGAGAATTAAACTGAAATAGCGCCATTCAGGACTGCTCTTTAGACTTTGATTTGGGTTTCACTCTTAACTAGTGATTGTGCAGTCTAGTGTTGGTAGCCAGCATCAAGGTAACAGAGGCCACATCAGTAACTTTTTTTTTAGTCTTGAGTTGTAAAGATAAATCACAATATTCAGTCTGATTGTGAAAAAGATTGGAAACTTCTTGTTTCTGCTCAGTCCTGCTGTATTCATGCTCACAAATCAATCCAAAAGTATGTTTATGCTGGTGCTTTTTAGCCTGGATATTGAAGGGCCAGTGTTCTTGAGCCATCTCCCTGTGTTTGCACTAAATCCGACTCCCTTACTCCAGGGGAAGAAACTTCTCTTTCAACTTGGTGGCAGAATTGTGGACCCACGTTAGTTGTTTGAAAATCACAGTTCAGGATCATTTTCTGGCTTATAAACAGAAAATGCTGTCAATACTCAGCAAGGCAGGCAGCATCTGTGCAGAGAGAAACAGCTTCTCTCTCTCTTTTTCTCTCTCTAGATGTTGCCTGACCTGCTCAGTGTTTCCAGTATTTTCTGTTTTTATTTCAGATTTCCAGCATCTGCTGCATTTTACTATAATTTCTTGCTGCTGGAGTTGTGCATAATGTTGGTCCCCACTGTGACAAGATAGTCGTTGTATCCTAATTTGGTACTTAACACTGTATCATGCAGTGACATGAGCTAAAGTGTGATGACATAAAATGATTCACATAATTGTGTTTGAACAGCATGGCACTAAATTCTGATGCAGACATCAATTTGCTACCTAAAGCTGCAAAAAAAAGTCCTCATTTTATATACTTCACAATGGAGGAATGGTTGAAGCCCATAAGTTAAGTGAAGGACATATTCCTTGTTTTGTTCTTGCTAAAGGTCGTATTTTAGAATGTTTTTGTTGCTCTGGCAAAATTATATATTAATTATCTAAATATTAAATTCAATAAGTGCTTTTGTATTTCGTATGTAAACCTGTTACCTGTGACCCATGTAGGTAACACTGTCCTAATAGCAAAGAAATGTCAGAAGTGGGTTAAGCATTTGTCTACTGGAATTCCCTGCAGTGATTTCAACCCTATAATTTTTTTAAAAAGCCATAGGGCTCAATTTTCACCGGCCCGTGGAGGTGGGTTTGGAGGTGTGTGGGGTGGGAAAATAGCAGATTCAGGGGTCCCGAACCCATCCCGCCCCCAACCCGCCTCATGCCAGTTTCCCAGGAGGCGGGTACCCGACCTGTGCTGGGAGCCGCCTCCCCGAGGCGGGAAGGGGATTAGTGCCAATAAACTGCCTGTTAACAGGCAGTTTTTTGCCTAATCCCTATTTTTAGCCCTGAAGTGTGGGCTTCCTGACAGGTCCGAACCACGCCGATTTAGCGAGGCGGACCGTCGGTCTGGAGGGGTCGAGATGTCTGGTGTGTAGGTGAGTGATGGGTGCATGAGTGCAGAGGTAAGTGTGTTTGGTGTGTATAAAGTGTTTTAAGAACTTGTACTTACCTTAACTTTATCCTGCAGGCTTCCTTCCTTCAGTTCTTGGGAGTCCCTCAGCTCACCGGCACAGAAAGCAGAATGGCCGCGGAGCTGTCAAAAGCTGCAGTCTCTGCTTTCTGTGCTGGGTTGATTTCTAACTGAGTCTAAGTACAGGGACTCACGTTAGAAATCATATTGTCAATGTTTGACAGCTTCACAGAGCTGTCAAACGCTGAAATTTCATCTGTCAAAAGCTCCTGACAGATAAAATTTCAATGGCTGACGTCACCTGTATCCAAGGGACCCTTGATTGGCCTGCTAAGCCCGCTGGGCGGGCTTAACAAGGTCAATCAAGGGAAAATACAGTGGGTTGGCCACAAGTCGATGGAGGCGGGACTACAACCCAAAAAGTGGGAGTCCCGCCTCCATCACGTCCCCATTGACAAAATCCAGCCCATAATCTTCAAGTCTTTTTTTTAAATGGGCAGAACTCTTCCCATGTAGTGAGTTTACTGAGTGAGCTTTGTGCTGAGCTAGTGTCACCAGTAAGATGTCAATGTCAAGTCAGTGTCAACTGTGGCTCAGTTGATAGCACCGAGGCCCCGTCTGCTCTCTCCGGTGGGCGTAAAAGATCCCGCGGTACTATTTTGAAGAAGAGCAGGGGAGTGTTATCCCTGGTGTCCTGACCAATATTTATCCCTCTATCAACATCCCAAAAAAGCAGATTATCTGTTCATTATCACATTGCTGCTTGTGGGAGCTTGCTTTGTGCAAATTGGCTGCCAGGTTTCCTACATTACAACAGTGATTACACTTCAAAAAGTACTTAATTGGCTGTAAAACGCTTTGGGATGTCCTGAGGTCATGAAAGGCGCTATAGAAATGCAAGTCTTTCTTTTCTTTAATGGTTTCAGGAAAGAAAGCAAGGGAAAAGGGGAGAAAACCAAGAATATAAATCAGCAGCCACACAATCATGGCTCCCAAAAAAACCCTCTTCATTTTGAAGTTAAGTTGCAATGTTTTAAACAAAGACCCTGACTGCCTATTTACCTTGAGTTTGTAAGATTGGCTGTTAATCATTGAGGGAGATACATCATGAAAGTTAAAGGACTACTTACATTTATACAGCACATTTTAACAAAGCAAAATGTCCTAAATCACTTCAAAGTTTCAGACCCAAGCAGGACAGAAATTAGGGGAGGTGATCGATGGTGCTGGCAAAGAAGTAGGTTTTAAGGCTACTTTTGAAAATAGGGAGATGTAGCAAAGGGGTGTTTAAGAGATGAGGTCAAGGCTGGAATTTTCTGTACCTGCGTGGGTCAGGTGCGGGAGGTCGCCGTGGCGGGTCGTGATCCTGTTCTTCATCCCATGCCACTCCTGAGATCGACTTTCCGTTAATGGGGCCTATTCAGGCTGTCCTGTGCATTACCCAGCCCAATTAAATGGTGTGGGTCTAATGATGTCAGCGATGACGCGTTTTCAGCTGGAATATTTAAAGGGGCCATGGCCACATTGCATTTGAAGGTTCATCTAGGATAGTGCAGGCAGCACAATTGGACTGCTACAAAGAGTGCCAAACATGACTGCACAGAGGCAGAGGGCTGCACCCAGGTTCTCCGATGACTCCCTCCATATGCTTGTGGAGGGAGTCAGAGCACGCAGGGAGGTCCTCTTCCCTTCTGATGGGCGGAAGAGACCTCCCCAGGTGACAAAAGGAGCCTGGCTCCAAATTGCAGAGGAGGTCAACAGCAGGGATGTGTTCAGGAGGACCTGGGTTCAGTGCCACAAACGGTTCAATGATCTCATTAGATCTGGAAACGTGAGTGCAAAGCCACACTCAACTTCATCCTGCTGTGCCTCTCATCACATCCCCATCACTCTGCCTTCCCAACCCTACTCCTGCACATCCTTACTCACACCAACATACCTTGCACATCCACCCATCCCTCTCTTTCTCTATCTACATTATCACATTCCCATCTCACTAGCCACCCCTCACACTCACCCTCATCCTCGTGCAATCATACCAACTAACAACACACAAGGAGGCCACTTGGCATTGCCACCCCAATCCATCATAGTCACCCTCTACAGATGTAACCCATTTATTCCTTACACTCATTCCATCACTCTCATTTAACCTTCTCTTCTTTCCCTCCTTGCAGGAAAAGAGAGCCCACAATAAGAGGGAGATGGAGAGAACCGGAGGTGGCACTCCATCATTGGCCACCCTAACATCAGCAGAGGAGGCTGCCTTGGAAGTCTCTGGAGTCGCCGAGCAGCTGGAGGTGGGAGATGGAGAGAGGGGGACATCTCAACCACCTGGTGACAGAATTACATCTCGTACAACCACGTAGCATACAGCAGTCACTCATATGGGGACTGATGTCAGCAGCCAGTGAATGGTCATCATGTGCATAATGGTATCTGTACCCATTCTTCAAGGACATATCTAACTCATCTCTTTACTCTCCCACAGGTCCATCAAGAGCCACCCCCCACCCCCACTGTCCAGGAGGAAGAGGAAGACGACTCCTCAGTGCAGCATCTAGCCTCTGAGGGTGCACCATCACCAGACGTAAGCGCTCCCAGTACCAGCGCAGATAATTACACCTTGGTGGGTCCCATGCGAGATAGAGTAGTGTTGTCACCTGGTGTCTCACAAGTGAGCAAGAGCAGATGGTGGTGACAGGGACAGCAGTGGAGACTCCTCGCTGGAGGGCGCAGGACACTCTCAGCTCTGCTCAGCTGCATGCAGACACTGATCCTCGGGGGCCATCCAGAAAGAGGACGTTCCTGGAGGTGCAGCAAGAAGTACAGAAGGCTTTGACAGGTTTTGTGACCGCGATGTCTGCAAATGTCCAGAGAGTGGAGGAGTCCATCTCCAACATGAGCACCACCGTGTCGCAGGCGATGGCAACTGTAGGCTCTTCCATGGATAGGATGGCCACCTGCATGGAGCAGCTAATGTGTCACTCACAGGAGCACATGGTCTTTATGGAGAATAGATGGCAGAGGTTCATAGACCTCCTCTCTAGGAGGGATGTCAGCGTAGATGTGGGTCCTCATGGCCCCACTGCTGTGCAGCAAGGTGCTCTCCATCTCCTTGCTAGCAGGGAAGTGCAGGCGGCCCATGAGAGAGATGATGGTGAGAGGAGGACATGGAAGTAGGGGCTCCTCTCAATGTGCTCACACCTCTCCCCCGTTGCCACCCCCCACCCCCCTCAGTCAGAGCCCCAGATGCCTCCTCGGATCGCGATGGCCAAGTCTGCCCCTGCACAGTCGCAGGAGGAGCAGACTTTGGCGAGGCCATCAGAGGCTCCAAAACCCAGAGGACATCTGCCAAAAGTGTCTAAGCAGTTGCCGCAGGAAAGTGAGCAGGCTGCCTCTACCTCTGCTGAAGCCACAGGGGTAGCACCTCGTAGAAGCACGTGTAAGAGAAAGATGAAACACAAGTAGATTCACAAGTTTAGCTACTTGGGTGTTTTATTAAATGTTTCTGTAAATTTTCCATTACTGTGATATCACAGATAAAATTCTTTATTTTCGCCACAAATTTGTGTGCAACTTTGGAAGTGGCTTAGTGAGTTGGAGTGAATGGTGGTCAGTGTGAAAAGAATGGCTTGGTCACTGTAGAGATGCTTTATGGTGTTGCTGTGGGGTGGTGCCAACCTGGCGCAGCATGACCAGCCATATGGGTGTAATGCATAAAGTTAAGTAAATCAGGCCATGATGAGCCTCTTCCTGGCCTCCCAGGCAGCAATGTGCTCGTGTGCTGGTGGCATCTGGACCACAGGTTCCTCCTGCTCCTCCTCTGAGGAGGCTGTGAGCTCAGTGCCTTGCTCCTTATGCAGCACTAATCCTCGCTGCTGCACTATGTTGTGCAGGGCGCAGCAGACCACGACAATTCTGGAGACCCTGGCTGGTGCATACTGAAGGGCTCCTCCAGATCAGTCAAGGCATCTGAAGCGCATTTTCAGCATACCTATTGTTTGCTCTATGACACATCTGGTGGAGATGTGGACTTTCATTATATCTCTCCTCGGCCTCAGTACTTGGCCTCCTCAAGGTGTCATGAGCCACGTCTTCAGTGGATAGCCCTTGTCTCCAAGCATCCAGCCGGAAAGTCTGTTTGGAGGAGCGAAGAGCTGAGGGAGGGTGGACTGGCGCAGGATGAAAGAGTCATGGCAGCTGCCAGAGAATTTTGTGCACACATGCATGATGATCTTCCTATGGGTGCAGACCAGCTGCACATTGAGGGAGTGGAAGCCCTTGCGGTTGACAAAGACTCCTGGGTTCTGATGGTGTGCCCTGATGGCCACATGTGTGCAGTCGATGAAGCCCTGCACCCGTGGGAAGCCAACCAGAGCGGCAAAGCCCGCTCAGTAACACTGGCTTCATCAGTGGCAAAGTTGATATAATTGACTGGCTTGTCAAACAGTGCATTGGTGACCTGTGAGATGCATCTGTGGGTGGCCGACTGCGAGATGCCGCAAATGTCTGCTGCAGATCACTGGAAGGCGCCTGAGGCGAAGAAGTTGAGGGCGCTGGTGACTTTGACAGCCACTGGTAAGGCGTGTGCACCTACCTGCTCCTCTGGGCTGCAGGTCTTGCTCCAGCAATGTGCAAATGTCTGCGATGACCTGGCGCGATAGTCTCAGCCTCCTTTGGCAGTGCTGCTCAGTCATGTTGAGGAAGCTCATCCTCTGCCTGTATACCCTGTGTTGGGGGTAATACCTCCGGTGCGGTGCAGCCCTGCGCCGATGCCCTCTGCCCTGTGTAGCATCAGGTAGTTGAAGAGAAGGTTGATGGTGTTGTTGTTGGTGCTGCTGGTGTTGAGGCTCATCGTGGTCCGATTCTGAGGACTAAGGCGAGACAGTATAAACGGCACCCATACTGATGGAATAGATGGCAGGTCAAGGAGAGATGACAGAAGCAATCTGCCAATGGTGTGATAGGTTCCACCAATGAGGTGACACTGGATGCAGACATTGCTGGAAAGACTTGCAACCTCTAGAAAGCTAAATCTGTGCTGACAATGCAGTCAGCAACAGCAACTGCTTTATGAAAGTGATCAGCTGTGAGGTTGGAGTTTTTATTGTACATTTCATGCTGTGCACTGATGAGCTGGATCAATGGCCACTCAACTTCCGCCTCAGGTTCACAGACGTGGTTCCTGAGCTGCGTGATTCCCGTGCTCATCCAGGGAAATTTGAATGGTAGGGTGAAAAATGCGCTTAAGGGTCTGACAAGTACCTAATAATGATTTAAATTAGCTCGCCCATCTCTGCCGTTAAGGTTGCTGCCACGCTGGCAAACGCGTCCGAGGGAAAGGCGCGTGGGGGGCGGGATGACGGCGGTTCCCGATCCGCTGCAAGAGATTTCAAATTTCACACCCGACCCGCCTCCAATCGCGCCTGCACGGACCCCAGAAAATTCCAGCCCAAGTGTGGAACTTGTTCAGTTCACTAAACTGAACCAAACCTTGGTTGAGGATGCGCATGCAACTCAACATCCCTGGACCATAGCGAACACCTCCATAACTGAGCCACGATCAAATCACATTAGTGCTATGTTTTTTATTCATTCACGGGATGTGGGTGTCTCCGGCAAGGCCAGCATTTATTGCCCATCCCTAATTGCCCTTGAGAAAGTGGTGGTGAGCCGCCTTCTTGATCTGCACTACTGCATACATCCTGTAATAATGAATAGTAGCATTACCTTTAATTTTTTTTCTCTAGAAGCATTTATAGAATCCCAGTATTTTATTGAACATTTGGTCAAAGCTTAGTGGCCAAGTACACTGCCTGGTGCCATGTTGAGCTATACAATGCAGGTAAGTCTCGCATTCGATCCCTGGTCTGTGCTGAATTAGATGTTCTGAGCTTGGGAGCTGAGAGATGCAATACAAAGGGCCTCAATGCCGCTGGTTTATGGAGGAGGAAGAAAATAAATGGCCACTGTTTCCACTTTTGACTCCTATCTAGTCATTCCTGCCGGGAAGTGTACATGTAGACATTGGGGGAGCAAGAACTAGACATGTATGGTCAAATAGCACACCAACACGTACCATGCAAGGTCACACATGAAAATGGCCACTTGGTGAGGTATTTGCAGGGCTGCTGGCATCTGTGAACAGTAACATGGGAGGGACAAAAATTGGAAAGGAAACAAACATGTTTTTTTCCCACACTCTCAAACAAATGGACTAGAATAATTTGATGATATGGTATTTAGAGACTTGCATTGTGCTGTGTTATGTTTGTTTATTAATTATATGGGAGCTTCCGATTAAAATTCTTTTCTTTATTTACTTCAGCGTAAAAATAATTTTGGACCAATTATAGTGCGTGCACTCATTATCAGCACTTTAATTGTTCATCTGTAATAGCCCTGTAATTATTCTCCGAATGAGTAAATACTTCATTAGTAAATATCAAAAATGCACTCTTTATAACAAAAGCCCCTAATGAGTGTGGTATTTTCTGCCCATGTCAAAGTTTAAGAGCTGGTTTCTAGGATTCACCAGATGTTGCCACAATCACCATTGGATAAGCCTTTCTCACAACGGCAGTGGGATCAGATTTAAAACATACTGTAATGGAAACTTATTTATTTAAAAACCCCTCATGGAATTCAAGGTTTCGTCAAGGTTTCCTTACAGGAAAAATTTAACTTTTTAAAGTTGAGCTTGGTCTGATTAAAAATAGCAACAAAGCTAACAGTACGTTGTCTGGGGGGAAAAAAGTGTGTACAATTTAAAATTTGACATTTCAGTGCTGGCACAACGTAGTTTAGAACCCTATGGTGCTCGAGGACATTGATCTGCAGCGTGTACTTGGGATTTGCGGTTGAGATTTTCCTAGTTGTTTTATTTTAATCTCCAAAATCAAACCTGAAGTTTATATGCCCATTATGGAGATTTTTCACCTCATTTAATGATATGCAGTAAGGTTCTGTTCAGAAGAATAAAGATGCCCAACTCCTTCCCCAATCGTATTAACAAACTAATCAGAGTCGAGGACTATTGCGTCCATTGTAAGTAACCACTATTAATAACCACTACAGAGTATACTTGCTGGTCACTAAAGTGCAGGAGTAGAACAGGCGCTAGGGGATTGGCTCATATCATTGTAATCAGACCTGCACCACTTTAGACCAGTCTAAAATGGTCTCACCAAAAGAGAACCATAGCTTCTTTGAAATATTACAATTAATTGAAATAAAGTATGGTGTGATTTTTTTCCATCTGCTTTGGACTGGAATGGACTGGGTGCTCCCGTCACCCCTTCGAAGTGGGCCAAAAGAAAGCTCCATTTGTGATGGAACTCTAATGGGTTCAAGGATTTTTAATGGTTTTTAATTAAGTTTCCAGTTTTATAGTATGTTTTAGTACTGCCTTGAGTTCATTTTGTTGACATCTTTGATTATAATTTTTAAAAGAGAATTTTTGTTTCCTTTCTCCTAACGGTATGTAATAGTAATGCCAAACCTAAAGTAGCTGATTATGATTTGCTAATTCATTGGAAAGCTGACTGTAATTGCAAGATGTGAGCAGAACCGGAAGAGATTTGAAACTCTTGCAATACAAACTTTAGTGGGAGTTCAGGGAATGATGAGGCATTTAAAGAGAGAGTCTCACAGCAGTTAGCAAGTTACTGTTAAAATGAATGATGGGGATTGGTTTTGAAACAGTACAAATGAATTTCATGGCTGAAGTGGTACAAGATAACATAAGGTATTGCCAATGATATCAGTTGGGACCAGAGCCTGCACCCACCACTTTGGCACCAGCTATATCTGGCACACTTACTTATCATTGATCATAAAGAACTGCCTCTGCTGGCTCTAGGTTAGGATGGAGCCAGTTGTAGATCTGTGCCATCTGCTGCAAGGATACCTGCCGCTAACTTGTACCATAGGCATGGAACTACCAGCGATGGCCAAATTCCCCATCTCCTTCTGCATTTTTGCCCCCTGCCTCCTTATAAGTTATGATGTGGAGATGCCGGCGTTGGACTGGGGTGGACAAAAATGAGAAGTCGCACAACACCAGGCCATCCCCACGCCTCCACTACTCGCCTTCAAGCAGCTGCCTAACCTCAAAAGTACCATAGTTCGCAGCAGATTACCCATCTTTCAGGAGAACAGCAACCAAGACACCACACAACCCTGCCACGGCAACCTCTGCAAGACATGCCAAATCATGGACACAGATACCATCATTACACGTGAGGACACTACCCACCAGGTACACGGTACATACTCATGTGACTCGGCCAACGTTGTCTACCTGATACATTGCAGTAAAGGATGCTCCAGAGCATGGTACATCGGCGAGACCATGCAGACACTGAGACAACGTATGAACGGACACCGCGCAACAATCGCCAGGCAGGAGGGTTGCCTCCCAGTCGGGGAACACTTCAGCAGCCAGGGGCATTCAGCCTCGGATCTGCGGGTAAGCGTTCTCCAAGGCGACCTTCGAGATAC
The DNA here is from genome assembly GCA_030390025.1 of Squalus acanthias. Classification (NCBI taxonomy): domain Eukaryota; kingdom Metazoa; phylum Chordata; class Chondrichthyes; order Squaliformes; family Squalidae; genus Squalus; species Squalus acanthias. The sequence continues at coordinate 37,311,112 of CM059438.1, forward strand.
ACGACAGCGCAAAATCATAGAGCAGAAACTGATAGCCAAGTTCCGCACTCATGAGGATGGCCTCAATCGCGATATCGGGTTCATGTCACGATACAGAACGTGACTTGACATCATGGCCGGTCTTCCCAGGTGTTTTTTTTTTTTAAAAAGGCTAACACAAGAACACAAATTGACAGGATATGCAGCCAGCAGGTGGTTTGACACGTTGGACCCCCTGGGACACATCTCATTGTCTTGGCTGTGCTCTTTGTTGTAGCGAATAATGTGAATAGATTTTGTCTGGGTTTAAATTGTGAATTCTGGGAGATTCTCTCATTGCTAACTTACCTGACGAAGGAGCGACAGCTCCGAAAGCTTGTAAAATTAAATAAATCTGTTGGACTATAACCTGGTGTTGTGCGACTTCTCATTTTTGTCCTTATAAGTTAGCAAAGAATCATCTGCAGTATCCTCCCAATGTGCTGACCATACATGTATCAAAGAGGTAACTGATGTACAGATCAGCACTCTCATCAACCTTTCTGCCGAATATCAACAGCGGCTTAAGACAGCTGTCCAATGTCACTGCACTGCTGGATTTCCCAAAGTAGAGGAGTTATTACTGCCATCCACCTTTGTGTCAGTATGTGATCATGTATCAAGTAGGTGAGTTATGTTACAATGATTTTATGCATGAAGCCTTTTTAAGATGTGTGTGCGCCAAGGGTGTCAGTTGTAAGTTGCAGCTTTAATGTGTGCCCTGCTGGAGTATGAGTATGCATGATAAGCAACGAAAGAGCTGTAAGGTTGTTTGAGTGCTTGGCATGGGCCAGCAGTAAACTGCATTGCAAGTACAGTTCGAAATGCAGAAAAAGCTTGGCACAGATGGTAAGCATACATGTAAGTAGGACATGGACAAGGTGGAACCCATGTGTACATACTCTTGTCAAACACTCAGGGCTGGATTTTCAATGACCCGTGGAGTCGGGTTTGGAGGCGTGTGGGGGGTTAAAGTTGCAGATTCGGGGGTCCCGACTCCAACCCGCCTCCATGCCAGTTTCGCTGGCGGCGGGTACCCGACCTGTGCTGAGATCCGACTCCCCGAGGCGGGAAGGGATTAGTGACAATTAACTGCCTGTTAACAGGTAGTTAACAGGCAGTTTTTTGGATAATCCCTATTTTAAAAGGTGAAATGTGGACTTCCCGACAGGTCCCAACCACGCCAAGTTAGCGAGGCGGACCGTGGGTCTGCAGGGGTTGGAGGGGTCGATATATCCGGTGGGCAGGTGAGTGATGGGTGCATGTGTGCAGAGGTAAGTGTGTAAGGTAAGTGCTAAGTGTGGGAAAAAGTTTTACTTACCTTAACTTCCTCCTGCAGGTGTCAGCCCTTCAGTTCTCGGGAGTCAGAAATCTCACCGGCACAGAAAGCAGAAAAGCCGTGGTCCTGTCAAAAACTGCAGCCTTCTGTTTTCTGTGGTGGAATGATTTCTAACTCAGCCTGAGAGGAAGGACTCAAGTTAGAAATCATATTGTCAGTGTTTGACAGCTTCACAGAGCTGTCAAACGCTGATATTTCATCTGTCAAAAGCTCTTGACAGATGAAATGTCAGTCTGTGATGTCACCTGTTGCCGGGTGGCCCTTAATTGGCCTGCTGAGCTCACTGGGCGGTCTCAACAAGGTCAATCAAGGGAAAATACAGTGGGTTGGCTACATCTCGATGGAGGCGGGTTTACAAGCCAAAATGTGGGATTTACGACACCAACCCGACCTGAGTATCAAAATCCAGCCCTCAGTGTGCAGTGGTAACTGTTAATTGTTTCATTAACCCCTTCAATTTCACTGTTTGAACTCACACTAATGGGTGCATGAGTTCAATTAGTGAAATTGAAGGAGAAGATAAACTGATAATTAAGTAATTATAGCAGTTTATCAGGGGATGGCAATTAAATATTTCCCTATCAACATTTGCTAATAGCTTGGGAGATGTGACTTGAGTTTGTTATAGCTGATCATATGCTATAACAATCTTTGTAACACACAGAATGCCCAGTTAAACTAACAGAGTACTGGTAATATAACAGTTTGACTGTATATATTGATATAGAAATAGTGGATATATATGCAAAATCCTGCTTATCTGCCTTTTTTAATTTCTAAATACTTTTACTAAAGGGAAGAATGTATTGTTAGCAAGTACCTACAATGCAAAGTCATTCCGCTGTACACTTTAAAAAAAATTAGAAATCTAAATTTATGGGAAGCACTTCTAGTCAGGTGGAACCCACAGATGTGCTCCACTGATCGTCACTCTGTTAGCTGAGTCTCAGCATTGCATAGTGGAATTACTATTCTTTTTGTTTCTGAATGTCAATACAAAGCTGTCTTTAAATAATTCAGTACTGGTTGGGTATACACTACCTGTGGGATCGTAGCATACAAACACCTATTTTAAAGAGGTTAGCACTTCTGCTAAAATAGCTGAGGAAGAAATTTTGTATCAATCCATTGATTGTAGGCTACCATCCCACAGCATAATTTCAAGGCTGTAAACATTATAGTAGTAATTATTCTTTTTACTATTGAGCCAAGGTTGTTGAATTAAACCAGTTCTAATCCAGTTTAGGTTCGTTTAAATTTATTCCTAAATAATGTTGGACACTGGGATTCTGCATAGTAGTCTATCTGCATAGTCGCAAGTTTAAGGCTGATATATAGTTTGTAGACTATAATAGACACTTCCTTATGATTGTGACTAGCCTGTGTTGTGTCCACTCTTGAATTAATTCTTCTACTGTCACTGGGTAGTTGCCGGCTCTAGTTTTTATCTTGCTTTCACAGATTTTAAGTATTTCCTTCTGTGTATTGTTTTGCTTCTATATCAATTCATTTGCGATTGTAATTTTTGGTTATGTGCATTCCAAGGAAAATGACATTGGGTAGCCATATTAGGGCTTGTGGAATGAGTGTTCCAAGTAGTCTATCTGCATATAAAGGTAAATTCTACCGATCCCATGCTCCCAGTTGGGTGCCGCACTCGAAGGGAGTGTGGGTCGGCGATAGGGCTACAGCATTGCTGTGCCAATTCATTGGAACTGGTGAATTTATCCTATAATGCTTGTATTCTTATAACTTCAGCTGCTTTTTATTTACTGTTCAGTTCAAGTTACTTTAATTGGCTTTCATGTTATTGCTGAGGAATTTGTGTGATACGTTTGAATACGAATACTTTCTGCACTGTGTGTCTTTCAAACGACTGGACTGTATATTGCAATATTACTAACTTTTACTCTTTGCTTGAATAATTTTGATGAGCAGACTGTTAAATGTCTCCTGGTATTAAATTATCGCTCTTGTATTTCAGTATGTTATATTTTGATCTTGGATTGTTTTCTTTCCCCACTATTCATTAGAAATAGTTCTGCTTATCAGCAAATAACTGACACCCTCTGATTGGCTAAAAGTTGCCCTCGGCTGGTATTGACTGCTCCTCCATTTTGAAGTAATTGTACAGTTTTAGACAAATAGCGAGTGTGGTTATTTCAATTGATCAAGTTTAAGATTAAACTCCTGTTGAAGTTTAAATTTCTGTTTCTGTTAAGCATTTACTGTCTGGTTGTTGTGGGAAGAGTTTGAATTGTTGTAATTTAAAGATGTGTATGTTTTTATGTACAAGATTCTATAAGGAAACATAAACATGTTTTTTTTAATTTTCTTGTCAATTTTGTGCTCATCAAGGTGAGGGGTGTTACTGCTAGAGAATGAAACTTCATTATTGTAATCACCCACCTCAGGTACAATAATTAGATGCAAAGTAAGGCTCACCTTTAGTCTCCCCCAACAATGTGCCCTAACCCCAACCTCAGAAAAGGATCCTTAATGCACCAGTCCAACACTTTATCCATTTCTCACGCCTAAGGATGGATCGATTTTTAATGTGGAGCGGGAGTGAAACCCCTGCGAGAGTTTAGCATGAGGCCTAGGCCATTTTAACTACCAGACCTCATTTGAATGCTGCAGAAGTGTCTCCTGCCTGAATCCGGCGGGAGTGATGTCAGGGCCGGCAGGCGGGAACAGAAATTGGGATGGGGGCCCGAGGACGCTTTGGACCCAAGGGAATGGTCCCTGACGTGGTTAATGCTGCGGGGCCGGTGGAGGGATATGAGGCTGGGAGGCCCAAGGACTAGAGGAGCACTCTTGCTCCAAATATTTCAGTTAAAATGGCATTGCACCACCGATGAGATCATTGTGCCGTGACTTTTGAATTTAAAGTAGGCCTTCGCCTGATTAGGGCCCGTGGCCTGCCTGTACCTGTTCTGATAAGTTAAGATAGTGGAGGCGGGAACCTTGTGCAACCTTCCCCCCCTGTCATCTCAACCTCGTGACCGCATCGCTTTTGCCGGGCAGACAGAGTTACAATCGCTCATCTAGTCTCTGAGTGAGACTGGATTAAAGGCGGAATTCTCTGCTTCGACATTCCCGGCACGTTCCAAGAGTGCACGTTGGAAAATGTACACTCCCAGCCCGTGATATTCTATCCATTAACTTTAACGTGTGAAAGATCACTGGTTGGAGGGAGGGGGATGTAATTTCCTTGATATACACTCCTGGAATATACACACTGGGCACCAAAGCCAAAAAAACACCTTAAATTGGCAGTTAAGTGGAGGCGGTTCTCTGCTCTGGGCATGGACATGGGATTGAAACTGTGCAGGACTATGAATTCAGATCCCAGCGATGATGTATCAAACCCACTGCATCACCCACTTCCTGACACATTATAGTTTCAATATAATTTTATTATTAGCTATATCTGTATTGAGTTTTTAATTTAAGTAATTTATTTGGTTTTGTTTTATGTTTTTGGTGTCCGCTTATGTTTTATAATTTATTTTCAGCTGCACTCTGTACCTGTGTTGAGGTTTGTATGAACACGAACAGTTGAATACCAAGGAGACAGGTATTGAACTTACAGACACAATAGACTTGACAGCATTTGATTTTTTATCTCGACTCGGGTGTGTGCTGTAAGCATATTTGGTTTGTGGTATTGGCAACATCGAGCACTTAGTACCAGTCATGTGATATCACTTACACCACAGAAAGCTTGGCTCCCTACGCTACCTCAAGAACACTTTGTCCAAAATTGATATGACAATTATTTTGGATGATTAAGAGGTCAAATATCACATAAAATTCAAACTACCGCTCACATGTTAGCAATAACCCATTCCTTAACCAGCTGGTAACCTTTTCAACTACCGGCACAGGTGCAAACTTCTGCTAGGTTTGTATCCTGTTATTGTTTTTTTTCCTAAGCAACTGCTGCAAACACTTTAGAAAGTAAATCTCACATACATGGAATTATTTCCTTACATCGTGGCCTGGATTTTACATTGGAGTTGCGCCGACTCTCCAGTATTATTCGACTGGAGGCAGGAAATTATTTGCGACACGCTCTTCTGGCTTCCCGATCGCCCCCACCACTTCCAGAATTTCCCACTGGAAGTAATGTTGGACATACAGGGGTAGAGTTTCCGCTTTGCCCACAATCGGGAAATTGGAAGCGAGGTGCCCTCATATGGGGGGTGTAATGTGACGGTATGCAAATCACGGGAATACATAAGCAAAATACTGCGGATGCTGGAAGTCTGAAACAAAAACAGAAAATGCTGAAATACTCAGCAGGTCAGGCAGCATCTGTGGAGAGAGAAACACAGAGTTAACGTTTCAGGTCGATGACCTTTCATCAAAACAGGAATACATCATCCCTTGTATTTCCTGTCACTTGTATCCTAGCAGCACTGGGCATGAGAAATGCTGGGACGTTTGTCAGAGGACCTTTTATGATTTAACAGAACACCTTAACCCATACAGTCAATTTCAGGACAGAGGAATTTTGGGGCCCCAGACAGTAGTGAGAGGAGATGTCTGGGCAGGGATTGCATCTCCTGCACTTGCATGGGAAGAGCAACTGGAGTTAAGGGTGTTGGAAGAGTGAACTTGGGTATTGCAGAGTGAACAGCCCCTCCAGAAAGCAGAGATAGGAGGGGTAAGTGATTTTTGACGGTGGGATCATGTTGTAGCTGGTGGAAATGGAAGAATATGATCTGGAAAATGTGGAGGCTGGTGGGGTGGAAGATGAAGACGAGAGGGACGGTGCTTCCTGCTAAATGCCAGACACCCTCCTTGGAAACACAGAAAATTGTGTTTCCTGCTCCGAGTGTAGTGTACACGACAGTTGCAACTGTCCAATCAGAAAGCTGCACGAACGTCAATCATGTCAAAAGGCCAAAAATTAACACTTGAACTTATAAGAAAATAGAGGATTCTATCTTTTTTATTTTAAAACTTCTTTGCTGCCGGAATGGACTATAGAAAGTTACTAGGTTTAAAAAAAAAAGTTTTAACTGCCATGAGGGGGAAAAAAACTGATGATAAAGACTGCGGTCAATGGTTATGATAGACTGAGGAGGAAGCTAAATACCATTCTCAACGAGCTCCACTTTAACCACTGATGAAATATGATTCCAATAAAAAATAATTTCCGATGTTTTGGCCCCTTGAGCACTAAAACATTAGCTATCTGAAATGAGTATATAAGTTGCTACATGTTGTATTGATTTTATAACAGAAGCAGAACTACAGTTCTACAAATAGGAGAGCAGTGAAGATATTACAGTGAAGCCGTTTGATGTCTGGCCAAAACAAATTTCAAATCTTTAGAGGACAGACTTATGGACAAGGATCTGAGACAGAGACACATACTTTAGGCTCAGTTGCACTACAGGATTGGTTTATTTTATTTGAGCCTGTTCTGAACTAATCACAGGTGGGTAATGCCAAGTCTTAGATACAGAGCACATCTCTGGTACAGTATGTGATACTTAGCAAAGAGAAACACTAACCCCAGGAAGAGCCAGCCATTGCTAATTTATTGTTTCTCTTGCTGCTGCCTGTTTGGACTATTCTGAGCTATTGGGGAAGGTCTGACAGACAGAAATAAAAGATAAGAATTGCAACATTCACATAACTGTGCAGGTGGAATCTTGTCCAAGCTTGGTTATTTGTCTGTTGCTGTAGAATGTACCCTGCAATATAAATGGAACAGATTCTATAGCACCGAGAGTCTACGGTTTTAGTTTTGCCTTGAAGTGATTCTATAATATCAATGTGCTATATAATAACTGGATTCATGTCAGTTCATAATGAACTTGTCATGACATACAATGTGATTAAAGCAACCCACCTGCCTTAAACAGAATCAGCTCACTAAAGCAAACACCTGCAGGGTGTTTCTACACTGGAGGAATGTAGCCTACAGCAGACAGAATTGGGGCTGAGATTCACCGCCCCCACCCAACAGGAATGGGGCGGTAGCTGAGTGAAAATGGCGGTGCCCCAATTATCGCTTCGTTCCTGCTCCTGGTATAGCCACTGCCATTTTCGTTGGGGCCGTTACATAGGTGGCCCGGGAGGCCCAGGCGCCCGGGAGTCCACTGTCAGTAAGGTAGCACCCCAACGCGATTTTGAAGCACCAATGAACGTCCGGTCCACCCTGATCAACGTTCTGCCTCTGAGCGCTGGTTCAGCACTCGCTGATCAGATGTTAATGAGGCATGGGCCTCACATTGAGGGCATTGGGTTTACGACACAATTATACTGCTCGCTGAGGTCTGTCTGTCCGGGGTTAATGTTCTGTCAGTCCGGGGTTAATGTTCTGTCACCACCACCTGCATTCCTAGGTGTAAACAACACTCCCTGAATGCAATGACATTGCACAACCATGAAAATGTGGATATATGAACCTACTGCTGGGTTAAGGCCACCAGTTAAAGCAAAATAAACATGGGGAGCCGGTCCCATACAGTTAGCTGCTGCTTCTGAAAATGCAATTTTTAAGATTTGGGTCAGAAATGCAAGCCCTTGTTTAAAGCTCACAATACCAGCAGTGGGTCAGTGTGAAAATATATCTATCGACATGTCATTGATGTGTAACTTTCCAGATAGTTTAATAATGATTTTTTTAAAACAGTCAATATAAATAAAAATTAGTCCTTCTCCCTTTAGGCAAAGTTGTAAAACAAACAGAAGTCTTTATGTACATGCTTTCAAATTTGTGTTTGCTAAATAGGAAAATATCCTCAAGGGGTTTTGTCAGCTAGTTTTGAAAAGAAACTGTCAAAAGCACACACCCCACAACCATGGACGTCGATGAGGTAAGACTTTATTTTAACTCTAATTGGGTCTCAGCAGAGCTGACTTCTGGAGTCATGGCACCTGACACTACAAATGTAGAAAAGGAAGAGGGCAGCACATGGAGGTCACTCTCTCTCTCTCTCGATGGGAACAAAGAAAGGAAACGGAAGAGTTCCCAAGTTAACTCGATAGCTGCCACACTTTTGGCAACACATAAATTGCCATTGCAGATCCCAGCAGCACCATTTTACACAAAGTGAAAGCAGTTCTTTACTTTTGAAAGGAGTAAGAATCGCCAAAATAAATCCCAAATTTTCATTTAACTTTGTTTGCTCTGAGCCGCGTATTTAGTTCATTATTCCAGCTATCAAAACTCTTACAAACACAGTGATGCAGGGTAAAATGGACAGGGGCAGTTTAGTAATAACTACTTGTCCTTACAACTGGCTGAGATCAATTGTAATGTCAAAGAATAGGGATAGGCATGGAACTAAGTTCCAGGCCATCTCTTTATAGTGTGACCAGAACACGCAGTTTAAAGGCAGACAAAATAACCACCCTGGTGCTTACAATCAACTAAAATGACATAGTTGGGAGAGTTTCAAAAATTGTTTTTAACCATCAAGAGATGTAATTTCTTTATGGCATTGTAAAAATATAATTCACATCAGTCAACTAGTACTGTAGCTCTTGGCGAAAAACGGGAAAGGGATTGTCTACATGTATTTTATGTTTTATTGTGCTGATGCATTAAGCTAAGGGTGATGTGGCTGGTAGAAAATATTTGCCAAAAACAGTCGCAATTTCCTGTTAGCTCTTATTGAGAGCACAAGTGAAAACACTTCAGGTCATGTAATGACAGAACGCAGGGAGTTGTACATATTTCTGTCATTTTCATTGGGGGGGGGGAACATTATGGAGAAGAGATTTAAGTATGAATTCACTCTTAGCTGCCCCATGTAGTTTGCTTTTTATTAGAGAAAATATACTAACTTAGAGGTAAATAGTTTATAGTAAATGTTGGTTCTCATAACTTAAAAACAAAGTAGGGTGGAAAAGGAAAGTACGCAGTTGTGGGAGAAACACAGGAAGGATATGGAATGTTTTAGATTGATAGTGACTGCACGTCGGACTAAGGCTGCTAAGGAAATTGTTTTAAGTCTTATTTACTACAGGCTAGAGGTTGTTTATGTTGTCCCTTCCTTTTTACTCTCATTACTGTTACATTGTGCAGACTATTACCCACGGTAATCGTGTTTGCAGATACATGTTTAATACAGAGGATTTCATCTTCCAGAGCATCTCCTTAGTGTTTGAAAAGGTGTAGAGCATGCCCTTTTTATGGCACGCATCAAAATGCATGTCAAGTTATAGGTGCAAAATAAACCTTTCATCTTTTTGCTGGAGGTTATTGCCAAGTGATGACAGAGAAACAAAATGATTTTTTTTTTAAGTTTATAAAGAAACTGATTAGATTTAGTTCTGAAACTATCATCTTTATTGATTACAGACCATTCAGTGGCAACGTATACTATGGGCAATATTCCCTGTAGTTTTTGGGGGGGCCACGCGGCCCCTTTAACGGGCTGCTTGGCCCATTCAAAATACTGTGCATGTACGGCTTTTCTATTTAAAAGCCGGCTGCGTGGGACCTTCAGAGCACTGCGCAACTTAAAGGGAACATGGTGCATAACAATGTCTGACATTGAATAAATGCAGCAGTTTGTCATTGGGATCATTATGGTAGCCAGATACTGTGTGACATGAATAACCATCCCCATCTACAGAAGAGAAAAAATGGCCACATGCAAATAATCATACAATCCTCTCGCAAAATGAGGAAAAAATCAAGAGCCAGAGAAAAGCAACAGCAATGAAGGTACAAGCTGCTTCTCCCCTCCTTCCTAAAGAAAAACATTAAAACGTGACCAGACCAGGTTGTGGATTCAAGACAAAATATTTTCATACAAATTTGGGCCCTTACCCGGCCCATTAATGCCAGGCATAGCAAGAGCTGATTGGTCCCATGAATGTACAACAACAACAACAACTTGCATTTATGTAGCGCCTTTAATGTATTACAACGTCCCAAGGCGCTTCACAGGAGTGTTAACGAACACCGAGCCGCATAAGGAAATAATAGGACAGGCAACCAAAAACTTGGTCAAAGAGGTAGGTTTTAAGGAACGTCTTAAAGGAGGAGAGAGAGGTGGAGCGGTTTAGGGAGGGAATTCCAGAACTTGGGGCCAAGGCAGCTGAAGGCACAGCCACCAATGGCGGAGTGATTAAAATCGGGGATGGGCAAGAGGTCAGAATTGGAGGAGCGCAGAGATCTCGGAGGGTTGTGGGGCTGGAGGAAGTTACAGTGATAGGGAGGGCCGAGGCCATGGAGGGATTGGAAAACAAGGGTGATAGTTTTAAAAATGGATGCGTTGCCGGACCGGGAGCCAATGTAGGTCAGTGAGCACAGGGGTGAAGGGTGTACGGTGGTCCCGTGAGTGTACGGCGGTTCCGTGCACGTGTATGCTGGGCAATGTGCTGTGGTATCTGATTAGAATATTCTCTGTGTGGTTTTATTGAGGAAGTTGCTGATCCTGTTATTAGCTTACAAAAAAAAGGACAATTTGGCTTTTAAACAGGACTCGTGCTGTAATGACTAAAATTTCAGTATTAATTTTCAAATACTTTATTGATCTATTTTTAAAAACTTAATTCAACAAACCTGTAACTTTTCAGAAAAAAAAGCTCAAATCAAAAGAATGTCTTAAGTTGGTTTAGTTGATCAAAATGGAGAGGGAGCTGCCACTCCATCTGTGACTGTCCTTGTAAAACAGCCTGATGAGAACAAACCTTGTTTTGTATTTAAGAACTCATGCATTTTGTGACTGAATGGTGCCTTTAATATTAATCTTCTTGCTTGAGAACGGTGTTTGGAAGAATTGAGATGCCCATATTTTGTCATGTAGAGAAAGATTGCTGAGATGCTCCACACTTTAGGAAGGATATGAAGGCATTAGAGAGGGTGTGGAAAAGATTTACGAGAATTTTTCCAGGAATGAGGGACTTCAGTTATGTTGTTAGACTGGAGAAGCTGGGGTTGTTCTCCTTGGAGCAGAGAAGATTTGATAGAGATGTTCAAAATCATGAGGGGTCTGGACAGAGTAGATAGAGAGAAACTGTTCCCATTGGCAGAAGGGTCACGAACCTGAGGACACAGATTTGAGGTGATTGGCAAAAGAACCAAAGGCGACGTAAGAATAAAATTTTTTTACACAGCGAGTGGTTAAGATCTGGAATGCACTGCCTGAAAGGGTGGTGGAGGTAGACTCAATCTTACTTATCCAACTCCGTTTTGAAAGATATCTGAAGGAAAACATTTTGCAGGGCTACGGGGAAAGGGCGGGAGAGTGGGACTAGCTGAGGGTCGGCACGGGCTCGACGGGCCGAATGGCCGCCTTCCGTGCTGTAAGCATTCTATGACTCTATGATTCTATTAAATCATGAGAAGTCGCACAACACCAGGTTATAGTCCAACAGATTTATTTAAAATTACAAGCTTTCGGAGCTATCGCCCCTTCCTCAGGTAGAGTTACCATTGTAACTCTACCTGAGGAAGGGGCGATAGCTCCGAAAGCTTGTAATTTTAAATAAATCTGTTGGACTATAACCTGGTGTTGTGCGACTTCTCATTTTTGTCCACCCCAGTCCAACGCCGGCATCTCCGCATCATGACCTCTATTAAATCAGGTTGTCCTGACCAGTTGTCACACACGGTTCAGTGGGTTCTAAGCAGAATGGGAGCTGTTGCCCAGGTTTTTTCTCCCTCATCTAGGAAGAGCATCGCATTCCACTTTTACTTTTGCAGTCAGGTACTGGTGACAGTGGGACTTGCTGTGGAATGCCAGTGGAGCTCCAGTGGAAATGTGGGACTGGCTACTCTGTGTTTGCTTCACTGAACCCAGCTCCCTTAAAGGCATTTTCCTGGGTCTATGTGCTGTTGGTTCCTCCACTATGGAATATGGCTGACAGAGGAAGATCCACCACGTATTAAAAATGACAAATATTTAAACTTTATCTGAAAACATTTAAAAGATGGGCGGTGAGTACAGTGCAGCTTGCGGAGCAATATGAAGCCATACAGCACAGAAACAGGGTTGGGAGCATCTTATTTTGTGGTGAAGAAAAGACTTCAGAACTTCATAATTTTGCTGCAGTAAAATGATGCATTCCCACCCCTGCACATCAAGCATCTGTTTCAGACAGAAAACTTTATTCAAGCAGTATGAATTGCAGCATTGCAAATATCTTGAATTGCTCCCAATCTAAGGGTCCCTAATTTCAAACAATTACCCCTTTTTCATCAAGCTAACCCAGATAATAGACACAGCGCTTGCCTTATACGTCGTTCAAGCTAATTGATTGTACACAGCAGGGAAAGGAAATCCTAACTTAACCAGGGGAGGGCTAAATCAATACAGCATTGTTTTACAATGATTTATGTGAGCTAAAGTACAAGTTCTTGTCTGCACAGCTCTTGCCAATGAACAATTTGTTTGCTATTGTTCCTAACAATACAATACAATACCATGTGGACCATGCTAATGTTGATTCTATAACCACATCAGATGGAATAATGTGGTGTAATTCATCAATTGCAAAGAACGTTTGGATGTTCTGTATCTGTGCTGCACAAGGTGGCTGACTTGATCAATAGAGCGAGGGTTTCAGTGGATTGGAGACTATGGGGTTGATTTTAGTGTCTGGCATAGATTGAGTGGACAGTAGGACGGGTTTCTGCTCCGCCCGCTCAAAGCAATCGGGGGAAAGCCCGAGCCATTTAAATATAATGGGCGAACTGTCCGCACCAATCACGCCCCGTATAGGCAGCTTGCTGATTGGGAGGGTGGGAAATCTGGTGGAGCAGCTGCTACTTAAAGGCAGCCTACAGTCCCTTTTAAAGGGGAAGTGCACTTCTCAATGGTGGTTAGTGGAAAGCAATTGTATGAAGTAACAGGCAGCATAACTTCATCCAGGACCTCCTGATACTTTGATGTAGCCGTGAAGGTTCCTACAGAGCTAGAGCAGGTGAGCAGCAGAAGGAAGCCCTTTTCCCCTCTGATGTTAAACCATTTTAGAAGTTGTACCAATAATTTATGTCCTGTGGCTGTCCAGAAACACTTTGTACCAGTCCATAGTTTTCAGGCTTTACAATCTGCATCATGTACTGGATTTCACAGTATGTAAAAACATTACCTTAAGCCTTAGGCTGCCGATAGGTTGAGGCAATCTCCTGTACTCCTGGGCCAACTAGTTTTATAAGTTTTCAGCTCATGTGACGCTGAAAATAATAACTGCACTAATATTTCAGTAATAAAACTTTTATAGATATGTGAAGAGAAAAAAATTGGTGAAGTCAAGCGTAGGTCCCTTGCAGTCAGAATCAGGGGAATTTATAATGGGGAACAAAGAATTGGTAGACCAATTAAATACATACTTTGGTTCTGTCTTCAAAAAGGAGGACACAAATAACCTCCCAGAGATGTCGGGGAACATAGGGTCTAATGAAAGGGAGGAACTGAAAGAAATCAGTATTCGTAGGGAAATAGTGTTAGGGAAATTGACGGGATTGAAGGCCGATAAATCCCCAGGGCCTGATAATCTACATCCTAGGGTACTTAAGGAAGTGGCCCTAGAAATAGTAGATGCATTGCTGGTCATCTTCCAAAATTCGATAGACTCCGGAACAGTACCCATGGATTGGAGGGTAGCTAATGTTACCCCACTATTCAAAAAAGGTGGCAGAGAGAAAATGAGGAATTATAGATCGGTTAGCCTGACATCGGTAGTGGGGAAAATGCTAGAGTCCATTATAAAAGATGTAATAGCAGAGCACTTGGAAAACAGTGACAGGATCGGACAAAGTCAACATGGATTTACAAAAGGTAAATCGTGCTTGACTAATCTACTGGAATTTTTTGAGGATGTAACTGGTAAAATAGATAAGGGAGAACCAGTGGATGTGGTGTATTTGGACTTTCAGAAGGCTTTCGATAAGGTCCCGCATAAGAGATTAGCGTGTAAAGTTAAGGCACATGGGATTGGGGGCAAGGTATTGACTTGGATAGAGAACTGGTTGGCAGACAGAAAGCAAAGAGTTGGAATAAACGGGTCTTTTTCCGAGTGGCAGGCAGTGACTAGTGGGGTACCGCAGGGATCGGTCCTAGGACCCCAGCTATTCACAATATATTTTAATGATCTAGACGAGGGAATTGGATGTAATATCTCCAAGTTTGCAGACGACAGAAAGCTGGGTGGGAGTGTGTGCCGTGAGGAGGATGCCGAGAAACTCCAGTATGATTTGGACAGGTTGGGTGATTGGGCAGAAGCATGGCAGATGCAATATAATGTGGATAAATGCGAGGTTATCCACTTTGGTGTCAAAAACAGGAAGGCAGATTATTATCTGAATGGCAATAGATTGGGAGAAGGGGAAGTGCAACGAGACCTGGGTGTCCTTGTGCACCAGTCGCTGAAGGTAAGCATGCAGGTGCAGCAGGCGGTTAAGAAGGCAAATGGTATGTTCGCCTTCGTAGCGAAAGGGTTTGAGTACAGGAACAAGGATGTCTTGCTGGAGTTGTACAGGGCCTTGGTGAGACCACATCTTGAGTATTGTGTGCAGTTTTGGTCGCCTTATCTGAGGAAGGAGGTTCTTGCCATGGAAGGAGTTCAGCGAAGATTCACCAGGCTGATACCTGGGATGGCAGGAATGACGTATGAGGAGAGATTGGGTCGATTGGGCTTATACTCGCTGGAGTTTAGAAGAATGAGAGGGGATCTCATTGAAATTTATAAAATTCTGACAGGACTAGACAGACTAGATGCAGGAAGGATGTTCCCGATGGCCGGGGAATCCAGAACCAGGGGTCACAGTCTAAGGATAAGGGGTAAGCCATTTAGGACTGAGATGAGGAGGAATTTCTTCACCCAGAGAGTGGAGAACCTGTGGAATTCTCTACCACAGAAGGCAGTAGAGGCCAATTCATTAAATATATTCAAGAAGGAGTTAGATATATTTCTTAAAGCTAAAGGGATCAAGGGACATGGAGAGAAGGCAGGGACAGGGTACTGAATTTGGATGATCAGCCATGATCTCATTGAATGACGGAGCAGGCTCGAGGGGCTGAATGGCCTACTCCTGCTCCTATCTTCTATGTTTCTATGTTTAAAACGGGCCGAATGCCAGGAGTAGACTCTTTACTATAACAATGTTAAGCTACTAAATTAAACACTATGGGGAACACAAGTTAACTGCTCTACAAATATGAATTGACGTAGGTCACCCCCCTGATACAGTGGTGCAAAGCAAACTGGGAGATGTCACTGCCACCTGCTGCAGCCTGGAACAAGCCTGTGGCATAAAGGTTAGGGGACACGGCGACCTTGACGGCCACAGGCAGTGTTGGCCATGCCATGGTTAGGGCTTCAGTTGTAGCTGCAGCAGGTGACTGCTCCATTACAGCCTCCTCGGTGGTGCAGGCACCTCACACATTGCTCTTGGGTGAAATTGAGATATGAAAAGTGTTCCCTGAAGACCCGCTGTGGGTATGGCCTCCTGCACAGTGCCCTCCTCCTCCCTCTTCTCCCAGGTGCTTCTGCTCTCTCTTTTTCTTCTCTGCTCCCCCTCCTCCTCCAGCCCCAAAGGCAGACCTACCAGACTGCCCACGACCATGATGAAATTTCTCGGCCTGAAGTTTATACAGCCCCGAGTTCCAATACAGAGTCTCACTTGACAGGAACGTGAATCAGAGAATTGGCGGCAGAGGTGAGCATTCCTAATTCAGGGTGCTGCTGATTTTCCAGTAGTTAAGAATAAATGACTGGGAAATCAGGACCGTTGACCTCTTCTTCTTCCTCTTCCCTCCCTGCCCCCACCCCGCCCACTCCAACTTTCCGATCTGTGCTCCATTGAGTGGGAGGTGTGGGGCGAAGCAAACTTCAACCTTTGAGACTTTAGATTTGACTGTTCTTAATGGCACAGAATAAAAGTTATGCTGTTTGCGTGACTGGCTCCTTTCCATACATTTTCATGCAGCACATTGTCACTCCCATAGCAATTACCGTGTTTTGCTTGGAAAATTATCTCCGTGGAATTCAAGGCTGGTCTTTTCTGATATGTTTAGAACTCACTGAAATAAACATGCAATAAACATTAGGCAATAAATGATTGCTTCAGCAGTCAAGTGATCTAAGCCAATTTTCATAATTTGTACACCGTATCAGGACATCACCAAAGTTTTTTGTCGCTTGTTTCAGTACCATTTATATTATATTATACTAGTTGACCTCGTGGGGTGTTCCACACGGGAGACGAGAGCAAATGTAGTCTTCAGGTGAAGCGGGTGGTGGGTGGGCCAGGGCACACAGATGATACTCAATCCCCATTTTAACATATACGTTCTGCCCTTATTTTTATGTTCCTTTCAATGTAAAAGAAAATTGGGCGTGGTGTGAAACGAGCGGCTGATTCACTCTAGCCCATTTTGCGCAATCGCCAAAGACCAATTTCACCCCTCCTTTTGAGCTTATTTTTATGTAAAATTTGATATTACCTACAGTACGTTAAAAATCTTGTATCTGTACCCATTTACTGTCAACTTTATCTATTATAGATTTCTATGTCCGTATTTACAATGGAAACTGCCTATGTAATCTTGTCATGATATAATTATACCCTCACCAGTGGTGACATGGCAGCGGCTGATATAGCATGGTGCATTGGGGAAGGAGCTACTAATGGCTGGAGGTTGTGGGGAAAATGTGGCCCTCAGTGACTCCCTTCCTATCCCATCTGCCAGTCATTCATGCTTCCCTACCCTTTCAGCTTCCCGCTACCCATTCCCCTTCCTACCACACCCTCATTCCCATCACTTACCCCTTTGAACTATCCACCCAACCCATTTATCCTCCCTTTCCCCCTTGCTCCACTGTTACTCACCTCATCCCTAACCCTCCGTTGACTCCCCTCACTCCCACCTGCTACCCCAAGGGAAGGTGCCAAGAGGCCACAGGGCCCCTCACCCTCAACCAGTTTCCCTCCTCTCTGCCCTTTCCTATTTTACCTTCCTATCTGTTTCCTTCAAAGAGGATTTGTTTGCTTTCAAAATTCAAAAATATCAAATTGGAATGAGGAAAGAAACTACATCTGTCTGTCCCTGTCCCATAGGTCTTAAAATTCAAATCTCTGTCTCACAGATATAAACCATTAAAATTGACACTGAACTCCAAGATCGGGCTTTTGGGAGAGGCTGAGGCCTTCAAGTGAAAACTTTAATGTAGGCATTAAAAGACACTTCAATTAATACATTTAATGTTATGTAGTTATAATTTTATTTTAGTGTGGTTGATTTTAGACACTAGAGTTACTGAGGGAAAAAGATTTTTCAGAAAATATTTTGAGAAAATTGTGGGACTCCACTGGCAAGATCGTGCAATCAGTGACCAGTTTGGATAGGTGTTTCCCATTTTAAATGTCATGAGTTTATAATGGGTGGGTGGGAGGGGGGAAATTTTACACAAAAGTGTGACAAAAATATGACCATAGAAGTCAAGGTTTTTCTTGACCTCACTACAGCAAGGTACTGTGGGCAATAATTTGGGAAATCATGGACAGAGTGCCCGCCATTTTCCAACATTCACTTGCAGCAGCTTGGGTACCTCAGTGTGGGCAAGAGCTAGACAAATCTACGCCTGCATCTCTACACCAATTGCACTTACAGATACAACAGGGTGTGACTTTTGCCTTCAAAGGCTATTAACTTGCAACAGTGAGCCTGAGTTGCACTGCCTAAGGACAGGAACTTATTTGAACATCTGTGTTTTCATAAGAGTTTCCTGATTAATAATTACCTGCTTGGGGCTAAATGCAATTTTGAGCAAGAACAATAGATCTGCAATCAATTGCAGGCTTTAAAAAAAAAAGTTGCCCTATTTGGAAGAGAGTATATAAGTTCAACTCAATTTAAGAGATTTTTGATTGGAAACTATGGCCGTGATTTCGCCTACCAAGGCGGGTCCAGGGCAGCCGGGGTTGGTGGCCGGGTGCGACCCCGCTGCTGGCTCCATCTCACTCTGTGAAACGAATTTTACGCTAATTGGGCTTGTTAAGCCTGCCCAGCGCGTTTGCCGGCCAATTGAAGGAAGCGGGTCTGATGAAATCACTTGATGACGCGTCCCTTAAAGGGACCATGCCCAAATTTAGTTTGACAGTTCTGCTGTCAGTGTTCTACAGCATTGAGATGCTGCAAACACTGACATATGCTTATGGAGGGAGTCACAGCACGCAGGGAGGTTCTCTTCCCTTCCCATGGGCGGAAGAGACCCTCCCCAGGAGATCAACACAGCCTAGTTGCACAATGCACAGGAGGAGATAAGCAGAGATGTCGTCAGGATGACCAGGCTGCAGTGGCGCAAATCTTTCAATGATCTCAGTAGATCACGAAACGTTACTGCAAAGCCACACTCAACCTCATCCTGCTGTGCCACTCATCACATCTCCATCACTCTGCCTTCCCTACCCTACTCCTGCATATCCTTACTCACACCAATTTACCTTGCACCTCCACCCATCCCCCTCTATCTATATTATCAATTCCACATTTCACTAGCCACCCCTCACACTCACCCTCATTCTAGTCCAATCATATCAATTAACAACACACAAGGGTGGGCACTTGGGTGTTTTAGCCAATGTTCATGTGAAGTTTCTGTTAATGTGCTGTCAAACATTGAAATCTTTATTTTCCACACTTTCTGTTCTTGGACAGATTTGTGTGCACCTTTGGAAGTGGTTTAGTGAGTTGCAGTGAATGGTGAAACATAACGGTGAAAGTGTGAAAGGAATGGCTTGGACATTGTAAGGATGCTTTATGGTGTTGGTGTGGGGTGGTGCCAACCTGGCATATCATGTGACAGCCAGGGTGTACAGCGTCAAGTGAAGTAAAGTAAATGTGGCTATGGTGAGGCCATCCCTGGTGTCCCGGGCAGCAATGTGGTCGGGTGCTGATGCCCTGTGTCCGGTGCAGCACCAGCTGATTGTGGAGAAGGTTGCTGTTGGAGCTGCTGATGTGCCTGGTGCTGCTGGTGTTGGGGCTGATCGTGGTGGGATTCTGAGGACCAAGGTGAGATTTTTTTCAAGGGTACCGATGCTAATAGAATAGATGGCAGGTGAGGTTGAGATGGCAGGTGAGGTTGAGATGACAGAAGCGATCTGTCAATGGTGAGAGAGGTTGTTCCAATGAGGTGACACTGGATACAGAGTTAGCTCCAAACACTTGCAAGCTGCACAAAACTGAATCGGTCTTCTAAATGCAGTAAGCAGCAGCTTCTAACCTTGCAAAGTGAAGACCTATGAAATGGGAGCTTTTATAGACCATTTGCAGCTGTCAAATTTAGAAATCATCCCATGCTGACACAACTCCCGACCTCCTTACCTGACGTGATCCCTGCGCAGTGGGGAAGCCGTTGGCGAACTCTAAAAATCTAAAGTTAAGCTTAAAATACTACTTACTTGCCTCTTAACAATCCAGCTAATGATCTAACTTGCCTCCCCCGCCGCTTGGTGTCGGGTCTGTTCTGCGATGACAGACCCAACATCTGGGAGACTAGCGTGGAGGCGGGTTGACAGCGGGGTCCCTACCCACTGTCAAAAAAACCATTTTCCCAGCTGACCCGCCACCAAGTGCGCCCCCTCAGCCCCCTAAAAATTCCGGCCTATGGTGCAGAATTTCCTCAGGGTTTCTCTCGGTTACTCACGTAAACAGGGTTTCTGCCAAAGTTACGCCGGTGGAGCAGGAGGAACTCTGAGGAAATTCATGCCATCTTTGTTGTGTCAGCCGTGGCTCAGTGGGTAGCACTCTCTCCTCTGAGTCAGAAGGTTGTGGGTTCAACTACCACTCCAGAGACTGGAGCACAAAAATCTAGGCTGACACGCCAGTGCAATACTGAGGGAGTGCTGCACTGTCGGAGGTGCCGTCTTTCAGATGCGACGTTAAACCAAGGCCCCGTCTGCCCTCTCAGGTGTACATAAAAGATCCCATGGCACCTTATCGAAGAAGAGCAGGGGAGTTATCCCTGGTGTCCTGGCCAATATTTATCCCTCAATCAACATCACTAAAACAGAATATCTGGTCAATATCACACTGCTGTTTGTGGGAGCTTGCTGTGTACAAATTGGCTGCTGCGTTTCCTACATTACAACAGTGACTACACTTCAAAAGTACTTCATTGGTTGTAAAGTACTTTGGGACGTCCTGAGGTCGTGAAAGGTGCTATATAAATGCAAGTTCTTCTTCTTTGTTTGTTGTTTTTGGATTCCCTTTTAAACATACAGGGCTGGATTTTGATACTGGGGCGGGTTGAGGTCGTGTCATCCGCATTTCGTGTTATCCACCCGACTGCAATTGGATGTGGGAGATTGATGCAATTTTCACTTAATTGGGCAATTGAGTTCCAGGATGTGGGAACCCATGAACCAATTAGTGGTTTCAGTCTGAAAGTCGCCTCTGATGATGTCATCATTGCTGCAGCATTGCAGGTCAGGTCAGAGACTGCCTGGCTTTTGGTGTGAGAGGACCTGGATGCAAAATGAGCAGCAGCTCTAAGGACAGAGAGAGAGAGAGAGAATTTTTTTTGCACCAGGTCCTCTCACAGCAAAGGCCAGGCAGTCTCTGAAGACATTCAATGCAGCAGCATCAGAGGCGACTTTCAGACCTAATACTACTACTACCTTCATCACATCTCCGTTGTAATAGTGGACCTGCAGCTGATAGTCAGCTATCCACTTGTGCTCCCGCCAGGTTTCACTGGCATGTTTCACATCAGGCGTGCTTCACGTCGGAAAAGGGTTAAACTAGCTAAAACGTTTCAAAATGGCATTACAGAGCCAATTTAGGGCTTGTTAAGGGCTTTCATGGCCTCTCCCGCCTCTTGGAGGCGGGACGGAGTCGGGAACACCGCACACGATTTTATCAAAATTGCGTGAAGGCGGGTTGAAGGTGGAATGGGGTCGGGACCCCCGAATCTGCAACTTTAACCCCCCACACGCCTCCAAACCCGACTCCATGGGTCAGTGAAAATCCAGCCCACAGTCTTTGACGTCAAGTCAAGACCCCAGGATGAATACCTGAGCAGGACAGTCTGGGGGTGGAATGTATTGCAGTGAGGAGGCTATGTAGGCTTCCACCTGTGATTTTATCTATATGATGTGCTCTTAATCTAACCTGGCTCACTGACACTGATGCTGAGTAGAAAATTGGAGCTTCCTCAGATGGAGGGAAGGAGTGAATACCAGAGGGATATTGCCCAGCCTACTGTCTCACACCTCCTAGTCACCAGGTACAGAGCAACAGTCGAACCAGCCTCGAAGTAGTTCGCATGCCAATTGGCATGGCATAGGCAGGCATTACAACTAAAAAAAAATGTAAAAATAAAGTATAAAAACCCTTCAAGCTCACGTGCTGTTTTATTAAATTTGTTAGAAAATAACCATTACATTTATGACAGAAAAGTATGAAAGTAAATAAGAAAGTTTAAAAATGCAGGATGTTCGGGAAACCCGTACTTGCCTGGGGGCCACAGACACCCTGTCTGGGAGTGCAGACCCCCTGCCATGGGGCACAGACACCCTGTCTGGGAGTGCAGGAGACATCCTGCCTGGGGGCACAGACACCCTGCCTGGAGCTACAGACACCCTGCCTGGGGACGCAGACACCATGACTGGGACCGCAGACACCTTAATTCGGGGCGCAGACACCGTGACTGGGGACACAGACACTTTTTGGGCGCCTTACCCGCAGAGTGCTAACAGCCTGCGCTCAAATGGGGAGGTCCGAGTATCCTGGGATTTTGGGCCTTGGACCTCATTATCATGTAGATGGAGCAGTGGTAGGAGCCCGTATAGGTGCGTGAGGCAATTTTCAGGTACGTGATTGGGTAAGATCGCGGGGGTCTGGAAGAGGAACGGCTGGGCCTCGGAGTGCGATTGGAGGGCTGTTGGGGGTCGGGAAAGAAGATTACGGGAGTCTGTAGTATTGTTGGGTGGAGGCTAGGAGGTCGGGGGCCTGGAGGATGGAGTCAGGAGTGTTGTCAGACATCTCGGGACCGGGAGCGGGGGTGATTATGGTGAATACTTACCTTTTATTAATCCCGTGCTGTTTAGCGTTGGTTTTCCCAGAGGCAAACAGCACTGGTGCTGACAGCCTCAGGCGCAAACCAAAGTTGCAAGAGGGAGCAGAAGCAGAAGCAGACGTTGGGCCCCTTGCTTGCATATGTCAATGGCCTAACGCCTGCTTCAGACGTGGGTAAAGGCCGCCTCTTGTTTGGCCTTTACCAAGATGGCCTCCGGCGCGGTCCACACCAGAAGTGTGCGTGCGTGGCGCGGACGCCATTTTTGGACACTAAACGGCATCCGTAGCGCCGATAAACCGGCTGCTACAGAGCCGAATTTCTAGCTCACCCTGCCTGGGTGCTCAGATACCCTGCTGAGTCTAACGTAATGTCCGCCCAGCATAGAGTGGTGTCAGTAGGGACTTTCTGTCCACAAAGGATCACACATAATAAAATGTTTTAACATCAAAGACACTTCATTTAGAGGGAAATTGTTAATTTAGAACAAGTCACTATGACCATATACTTACTGTTCTTTCTGAATTTTCTAAATAGTAACATTTTGGTGATGCCAAATAACCAATAACATTAGTGTCCTCAAAAATCCAGATTGCACTTTCTTGATCCAATTTGTCACAAAATACTGTGTGGATATCGTTACATGGCAACAGGCTGCTGCTCCAGTGAGCAACAGAGGTTCATTGAATACGACTAAGTTGTGCAGTCAGTTGATAGGAATGAGGTGACCTTGAACTCTCTGATGAATACAATATGACAGCCATTGCTTGCCAACAGGCAAATAGCATCTCTATTTAAAATACATTTTGTGGATGCACAGTCATTGAGCAACTCCCAATTCTTTGCTAGTGGTGCTCAAGCTATGATGGCGTGTAGGTCATTTATATAATAGCGCATTGTTTTTGAAAAGCTACACCCCACGATGAATATGGAGTTTCGGTCATAATTCTAATCATCAAGTCGATTTTTTTTGTTATCTATGGATATAATCAATTAAAATTTTGCTAATTGCCATGATCAGTATTCAACTTGAATTTCACAAGTGTCTGTAGATGAGATCCATGCCTTTCATGCTCAATTGACATTCTTTCCGTGCAAATGCTTTTTATTTGCAAAACAAGAGTAGGTGTACTACAACTGAGAGCCATTTGACACAATGGCTTGCTTTGTTCTGTGAATGGTCTATTAAGTCAAAAAGGAGTTTGCAGTCAAGTGGTAAATGGATTTGAGCCTGACCATTATTAGGTGGGCACTGCTGACACTCGAGGGGTAGGCCTTAGAACTGTAGATATTCTCTGCTTTATTGGATTTTAAAAGATATACATTTTTGATTTCCTTTTGGTCATGGTCAAACTTGAAAGGATATTGGGATGTATGTTCAATGCCATTCGCAACTCCTCAGATACTGAAACAGTCCATGCCCGCATGCAGCAAGCACTGGACGACATTCAGGCTTGGGCTGATAAGTGGCGAGTAACATTCACGCCACACAAGTGCCAGGCAATGATTATCTTGAACAAGAGAGAGTCTAACCACCGCCCCTTGACATTCAACAGCATTACCATCGCTGAATCCCCCACCATCAACATCCTGGGGGGGTCACCATTGACCAGAAACTTAACTGGACCAGCCACATAAATATTGTGGCTACGAGAGCAGGTCAGAGGCTGGGCTTTCTCCCCAAAGCCTTTCCACCATCTACAAGGCACAAGTAAGGAGTGTGATGGAATACTCTCCACTTGCCTGAATGAGTGCACCTCCAACAACACTCAAGAAACTTGACACCATCCAGGAAAAAGCAGCCCTCTTGATTAGCACTGCATCCACCACCTTAAACATTCACTCCCTCCACCACCGGTGCACCGTGGCTGCAGTGTGTACCATCTACAAGATGCACTGCAGCAACTCGCCAAGGCTTCTTTGGCAGCACCTCCCAAACCCATGACCTTTACCGCCTAGAAGGACAAGGGCAGCAGGCGCATGGGAACACCACCACCTCCAAGTTCCCCTCCAAGTCACACACCATCCTGACTTGGAAGTATATTGCTGTCCCTTCATCGTCACTAGGGTCAAAATCCTGGAACTCCCTCCCTAACAGCACTGTGGGAGTACCTTCACCACACGGACTGCAGTGGTTCAAGAAGGCAGCTCACCACCACCTTCTCAAGGGCAATTAGGGATGGGCAATAAATGCTGGCCTTGCCAGCAATGCCCACATCCCATGAATGAATAAAAAAAATATATATCTCGGAGTGTGATCCAGTTCTTGGGCCATAAAGAGAAAGGCAGAAGATTCTATGGGGGAATAAGTAAAGAATTTTGTGTAAAAGCATTATCCCAGGCCTAGTATTAACAAGGGTATTAGCAATGAGTCAAGTCTGTTTATTATGTTCTGTATAAAGGAGGAATGGATATGTACTGACGCCGAGGCTGGGCTTTGCGCCCAAGTCTCTGGGATCAAATTGGTGGGGGGGTGGTGGGAGGCAGAGAGGCAGAACTTTCAGCTGTTGGCGCGGGTATTCTAGGTGAAATCTGGTGTACCAGGTGACTAAAGGGCAGTTGGGCGGCCCATGTGCTGCCTGCCATGTTGTCAGGTGACTAAAGGGCAGTTGAGCGGCCCATGTGCTGCCTGCCATGTTGTCAGGTGACTAAAGGGCAGTTGGGCGGCCCATGTGCTGCCTGCCATGTTGTCAGGTGACTAAAGGGCAGTTGGGTGGCCCATGTGCTGCCTGCCATGTTGTCAGGGAATAGCGAGTGAGCAGCTGCTCACTAATGTACGTATTTCACCAGTGTGGTATTAGCCAGAAGGCACTTCCAGAATGTGAAGTATTGTCGTCACTCTGGTGCTGAAAAAATGAGGTCTGACCAGGATGGTGGCCTAGACCTCCGTTTCACAGTTTTAGAGTGGCTCCCTCTGTAGATGGAGTGCAAATGCACCTGCATGTTTCCTCTGGGTGGGGGGGGGGGGTACAGGCATCCCATTCCCGGCATAAGACTGTTGAGCTGGATGAAACCCCAGGTAACTCCAGACCCGGCCCCTTAACAGAGTCAGGGGAGACAGTGGAGATGTGAAGGAGCAAAGCCGAGGGGGCCACCTGTGGGGAAAAATGAGTGTAGGCAACCAACCAGGTAGAGATAGCAGTGAATGCTATAACTGTGAGAAACTCGGCCATATAGCACGGGAGTGCTATGCGCCGAGGAATAGGGAAGAACCGAGAAAGAATCCTGGGGGTGGTGGGTCTCGGGATGCAATAGTACGACTGGCCCATGCCTTGGCGAAGGTAGTAAGCCAGGCTGGAGGTAAATGTAATTCCTCTAAGGGAGGAGACGGAGGGGAACCTAAGCTGGAACCCTCCGCACCCTCCGAGCAATGAAGGGGTTGTAACAGCCAGCTAGCATACCTGTGCCCACTCATGTAAGACAGCCACGGAAGACCGACCGTGGATTTAATAGTAGAAAGAACGAAAGGGGAATACCTGGTAGATACAGGGGTGTCGCATACCGCGGTCCACGCGAAGGATCCGCGGAGGTCCAATTGGTCGAGCGGCAAACCCTACGTTTTGGGAGGATTTACGGGAAATACGCTGGCTGGCACGGTATCAAAACCTCTTTGCATACAAGTGGGGCCACTCGAAACAAAGTGGGAATGCATATTAATAAATTGGGATGAGGAGAGAGGAGTACTGGGATCAGATTGTATGGAAGCAAATGGCTTAGTGATAGATCTCGTTAATCACTGTTTATGGAAGGGCAGTGAAGGACAGGGCGTTCTGCTCGATGGGCAAGGAAAGGTGTGTGTGGTTTTGGGAAAGGGAGCATACGACTGGGAGGCATTAGTGAATAAAAGCCCGGAGTGGTATTATAGAGCAGGAGAAGGGGGCGTTTGCCCAACACAAACAGGACTGCAGGAGAATACCAGGAGTAGAGGTGGTAGTAGAGGGAGAACCTATGAAAACCCCGCAGAGGCAATATAATTTCCCCAAAGAAGCAGAGAGGGATTTAGAGGTAGTGGTAAAGTCCCTCGGGGATCAAGGGGTCTTAAGACCTCTGGCGACACACGTAAATTCATCGATTTGGCCTGTTAAGAAACCAGATGGATCATGGAGGACGACGATCGATTATAGGGTATTAAATAAGAACATTCCAGCATGTGCCCCAGCGGTCGCTGCTGTGGCAGATTTGATTGGCAGTGTACACGGTGTTGGATATTTCTAATGGGTTTTGGTCTATTCCGATGAGAAAAGATCAGTACAAATTTGCTTTCACCTTTAAAGGGCAGCAGTGCACGTGGACATGTCTGCCACAAGGGTTTCATAATAGTCCATCAATATTCCACCAGCGAATGGCTAAGTGTTTCGAAGGGTTCTCCGGCAGGGACAAGCTGATCCAGTATGTGGATGACTTGTTACTATTCACAGAGACTCCTGAGGAACATATGGTGTTGCTGACTGAGTTGTTGCAGCTCCTAACACGATGCGGGTTGAAGGTAAACCCTAAAAAGGCTCAGATAGGGCAAAAGGAGGTACATATTTTTGGGGCTCACACTGAGACCGGGAGAGAGAAGCGTAGATGAGGCAAAAAGGAAAGCGGTACAAGAGTTACTCATACCGGAGGATGTTTCGGCTTTAAGACATTTTTAGGACTGATGGGATATTGCCGTGAGTTTATAGAAAATTATGCAGGTATAGCGAGACCTTTGTACACATTAACACAGAAGTAGCCAAATGGGAGTGGACACACACTTAAGGAAAAGCTGCAAACAGCCCCAGTTTTGGGAGTGATAGACCCTACACAGAATTTCTGGCTAGAGTGCGCGGTTACAGAAGCTGGTTTAAGTGCAGTACTGTTACAATCAGCCCATGGGAAACTTAGACCGGTAGTGTACGCTTCTCAGATATTAACGGCGGTAGAAATGGTACTCATCATGTGAGAGACACCTGTTAGCTACCTATTGGGCAGTTGAGCACTTTGCTGCATTTACGGGACCCGCCACGGTAACCCTGAGAACGGGACATACTCCAACGAGATTATTGGTAGATGGGAGAATGAAAGAAGGGACGGTGTCCAGCCCTACTATTAGTAGATGGAGCGTGTTATTGGGGTCATATGATCTGAAGGTGGAACCAATGAACCACCCGACCCTCGCAGTAAATATGGGATACATGGGAAAACCACATCAATGTACAGTAGAGGGGGTGTAGGAAATAGAAGGAGGATTTAAGAAGGGCATTCACCTGCAGGGGAGAGACATCTTTGTAGATGGATCCAGTTATATGGAAAAAGGAGAAAGGCAGACGGGATGTGGAATTTGGGATCCGAGTAATGAGGTAGTTGTGTCATTGAAATTATCGAATCGTCTAAGTGCACAGCAAGCGGAGTTGGCTGCTGTTGCATATGTAGTAACCCACCCAACTGAGTTCCCACCCCCATATACTGTCTGTTTGGATTCTGTTTGTTTGTAATTCACTGACAGAGTTTCTAGCGATTTGGGAAAAGCGAGGATTTAGATCAGCAGATGGGAAACCACTCTCTAGTGGCCCTCTGCTGAAGACGGTGCTGCAGGTGGTCAGGAACAATGAAGGGAAATATGACTCTTTTATACACAAAGTGAAGGCTCATTCTAAGACAGAGCCGAGATGGGAAGGAAACGAGAAAGTAGACATGCTAGCAAAGAAAGGCGCTGTAGGAGGAGTGCCTTGGGATCCCATGGAAGGAATGGGTGAAATACCAATGATGGCAGCGTTTGAGCCAGTGAGAGTGAGTGATCTTACGGAAGTGCAAAAGGTGGATCCAGTACTCAGGGAGGTATTAGGCAAACTAGAAAAGGGGGAGACTGTTGAAGGACCCTATGGAAGACCTGCAGTGGGAATAAAAGAAGGGATGTTGTTTAAGAATGATAAATGGGTGGTGCCTACAGCCCAGAGGGAGGATTTTCTCCGATTAGTACATGGGGGACTGGGAACAGGGCATCCTAGTGTAGAGGAAATGTGGAGAAGAGTGAATGCAGTGGGATGGTGGCCTCATCAGAGAGAGGATGCGGAGGATTTTTGTCATAATTGTCTGATTTGTGCGGCCAATAATTCAGACCCACATAGGAGAAAGGCACCTTTGGGGCACACCCGAAGATCAGAAGGGCCTTGGCAGTGTGTGCAGAGAGATTTTATAGGACCTCTCCCAACTTCCAGCAGAGGGAATAAGTACTGTTCAGTTTTGGTAGATAACTTCACCAAATGGGTTGAGGCATTTCCATGTAAGGCAGCTGCTGCCCTAACTAGGGCTAAAATCCTGGTGAAGGAGGTATTCTCTAGATGGGGACTACCACGGATTGTGGAATCAGATCAGGGAAGTCACTATACTGGACAGGTAATGCAAGCGACTTTGAAACTGCTGGGTATTGAAGGGAAATGGCATGTAAGCCATAATCCGCAGTCCTCAGGAATTGTAGAGTGCATGAATAGAACCCTAAAAGAAAGAGTTAGGAAAGAACTGAATGAACAAAAGAAGAAATGGGATGAAGTGTTACCACTGGTGTTGATGGATATTAGGGGGAGTACCTCTCGTACAGCAGGGTATTCACCTTATGAGTTGATGACAGGGAGACCTATGAGAACACCGCTACACTTATTGGCACCTGTTCTGGCTGAAAGACATGAGAAGGAAGTAACTCGGGACAGATTTGTGAGAGACCTGAAGAAACAGTTGGAGGAGCTCTGTAGACAAGCTGCAGGGAGTATTGGCAGAAAACATCAAACCAATAAAATTAATTTAGAACCACACAAACCATAGGAATGGGACATAGGCGATAAGGTGATGGTAAGGAATTATGCTTGGGTAGGAGTGTTTGAACCGCTGTATAAGGGACCGTATAATATTGTGGAAAAAGCTAGCCCACTGGTAAATGTGGTACAACTACCCAAGAAGGTAAAATGGTTCCACATCAATCAAATGAAACTGTACAAACCCCAAAAGAAACAACAGAGAGCGGAAGGGACTGTTATGAGTATGATAAAATGGTGGACCATGGAAGATGAGGATGTACCTATGGTGATACAGCCACAAGGGCCACCAGTATCAGTCCCAGCCCCTCGAAGAATGGCAACAGGAGGTGCCAACAGAAAGGGAGAGAGCCCAAAGGGCGCTAGCCCGAGGCCCGAAATATAACTTGAGTCATAAATGCCAAGGACATGCACGTAAATTCTGTAAATGAATAAGTTACTTATTTAACCAATTGGATCTGCGTAGCCTGGATAGTGTAGTAGGGGCCAATGCAGAGCGAACCTTTGTTTATTTTATTTTACAGGGAAAAAGGGAAAAGGAGGAAAAGATGAAGAGTGTGTTAGCGCTTCTCTTGGGAATCGTGTGGTGTGAACGTGTGACCTCCGAAGTAGATTGGTGCTCGTCGACGGTCACCTACCTGGGAAAGCGGCCGAAGCTGAAACATACTCCAAGGAACTGTATTTTGCCTGTCCTTTTGACAGTAATAACAGCTCTGAAAAAGGGGCAACAGGATGCAAGGGTAATTTAGCTTTGGTAAAGGTGATAGAGGTAAAGGAAGGGAGACAAATTTGTGTAAAATGTATCTTTGAGTCACCCGGGAATGGTAACAAGTGCACAATACCTAAATTACGTAATGTCACAGATGTAGTACTGCTCACGCCTGCACCAGGAAAACCTGGTGTGGAAAGGTTAAATGTAGAACTGGCTGTATCTGTAAGATTGTACGAAACCAATCACTCTGTGAGTGATGGTATAGTGTAGAGATTAGGCCAATCAGTAGCTTATCTCTAGTCTTTCAAATAATCAGGATCGACTGCAAACCAATATGGTGGGTATATTGTGTTTAATCAGAGTTTAAGACAGAATATAACATGCTAGTTCAGCAAAAACATATGACCATGACGAGCAGCTGGTACCGGTCCCAATTGGACAGACGGCTGGCATGCGGGAACAGTTCTCTGGCTTCTGGGATCACTCTCAAAAGAGCGTTCGACCAGCCCAACTTCTGCTTGCCTCTCCCCTCCATCATCTGCGTGGGCAAGCCCTCGGTATTACTTTTATTCTCTTTTTAGGGGTGGGCCTGAGGCCAAATTTTTGACAAGACCATTTAACCTATAGAGGTTCCCCTAAAACCTCATTACCCAATGGGGCATCAAGTTCTTTGTCTTGATTCTTGGATGAAAGCCCTCCCCTACAGGAGTCTCATGATCTCAGCCAATTTGTCTTATTGTTTAATCTTTCTGAAGGCTCTTCCTTTGGAATTTGTCCTATCTCTCTTGTCCCTATCCTCCCTAGTTTGGAGTCAGACATGCCATTCTCGACCATCAGATGTTCATAACTGCTTGTTATCAGTTATTTATGTTCATGCAGCTTTGGCTATGCAAAACTAACTATTTCAATTTCAGACTATTGTACCATGGAATGAATCATTAAATTCCCAAAGATATCTTCTATTCTATTCTCATACACTGGTTAACTTATGCATTTTAAAGCAGTTTTGTTAAACAAAGTCAAAATCCTAACTTAACATTATAATATGATTATTAGCAGTAATGGAAGAAATATAGGTGTTGGACCTTGGTTGGTTAAATTAAAGATACATAAAACAACCTTCCTAGCATATAAACAGCAGACAGTTAGCCTGGAAACAAGGTCATATGTGACCGTCACAGTGCAAAATGTTATAACATCCGCAGGGAACCAAAACATAAGCAGATTCTAAGCATCTATCCAGTTATTCTAATACTAGTCTGAAGAGACTTTTTGTCTCCAGTTCTAATACCATCCTGTAAACACAGCATTATTCGCGTCACAATATTGTTCGCATAACCATATACATTTTGGACACCCCTGATTTCTAGCAATAGTCTACTGTTGGCCGAATTGGAATAAGCAATATGAAAGCAGATATTATTGTGAGCGTAGTGTGTTTGGGAATAATGTAGCAGGAAAAAGTGCGAGTAAAGAAGAAGTAAACCATCAAACTATAATAACACCTGAATTAAAACAACGAAAATCTCCAGAGTGTCCAAAGCAAATACCAGGACCCAAAAATGGCCTGGTCTTGGTCCCAACCAATCCGATTTTATATCAAAACGTACTTTATCAGATAATTCCAGTTATTTTGAATTTGACCGAGGCAAAATGGCCAAGCTGGTGTAAAAGAGACACCCGAAAGCTTATAGATAAAATGCGGCAACAAGTAGTTAAAGATTTTTGGGGGGACACTGGAGATTCATGGGAATCCAAAGATTTGAAAAATCATTACGAAGAAGTGGAGAAGTGGTATAGTCCACCTACTACAGTGGCCATGACCCAAAGCCCACAAGGAAAGAGGAAGAGAAGGAGTTTGATTAATGACATAGTGATGGGAGTCAATACGGCAGGAATGGCTTATATTAGATTAGATTTAGTAACAATGAATAGTGAATTAAGGAAAGCTAAGCAGCAAATCAAAAGTATCTTACAGCAAAGCAATAATTTAACTATACGAGGACCTGATAATGACTCTCCATTTAACAAAATTTACTAATCCTATTTTAGATACTGCTAGAAAGGTGGATCAGCTCATCAAGGAGGATCGAAATGCTAACACAGAGCCAGCTCGGAATGACGTGTGCATGATGTATGGGAGTTGGTTAGTAGAACAAACCCGCCATAATTTAGAGAAATTAGAGGAGGGATACGTACCTGATTGGATTAGCAATGAACACTTAACACAATTGACAGATTATGAAATTTCACCTAATGTGAGTATATGTAAATTAAGACGGTTGATTAAGGCTCAAGTAGTTTATCACAAATGTGATAGACCTGCTAATGATACAGTGGTAGGAATTGTGTAATTCCTTCTCATAACTCCAAACCATCAGGGATATCCCCTGTTTAGAGTAGAAAACATTGGACATGTACTGTATGGGGCGCAAATAGTAACAGAGCACCGAGACAATGCGCCTCATGTAGCCTATAACGCCTCCACGAGTGGAGC
Source organism: Squalus acanthias (assembly GCA_030390025.1). Taxonomy (NCBI): domain Eukaryota; kingdom Metazoa; phylum Chordata; class Chondrichthyes; order Squaliformes; family Squalidae; genus Squalus; species Squalus acanthias. The sequence continues at coordinate 37,343,454 of CM059438.1, forward strand.
AGATAGGTGGATTCCCACAGACCTGGTGGAATGTCAGCAAGTGAGAGATGGTAATTTGTCCCTATAGACTACATGACCATAAAGGATCAACATGTGGATTCTCTGGGAAGAGGGCAAATTGTACCATGCAATCTACATCAGGAAGACATGGAGTTGTTAACTCTGCTTATAGAGGGAATGGAATGTATTGTGTAATTGCAACTGTAAAATCTTTTATTTATGGAAATAATTTGACATGCCCAGTTATACAACCAACCTTCTGTATTAAGCCTGCTCTTGTGGTATTGATAGGACATAGGATCCTACAACCCTTACACCAAGGAAAGGAAACTGGTATCGATGTATCAGACCCAATCTCTAAATTGAACATAGAAGAATTTGTTAGTAAGTTTGGCTATGATATAGATTTACTTGAACCCGAAGTTCAGGCTAAAATAACTAAATTACTGAATGATCTTGATGTAACCCAGCATGTATTGTGGGAATTAACACAAAGACAAAGTGAAGTGGGGAAAGACATACAAAATATCAAAATTATCCCATGGTGGAAACAATTATGGAATTGGGGAACTACAGTTGAGATAAATCCTTGGATAACAATCGTGTCTCATGTATTGGTCATAATCCAATTGATCATTGTGATCTATTTGCTATGTCTGGCGATGGCGGAGTAAAGACGGCGGAAGAGGAGACAGCGAAAGTTAATGCGTGAGGTCTTGGTTCAGCGAGACCAGGAGAAGTTGGTTTAAAAGTGACTGATTCCCTGAGGAGTCAGTACATCAGTCACTTGGGGGTGGACTCCTGTAGCCAGTCCTGCAGCAAGAACGCACTTAACTTAACATAAACCGACATTAAAGGGTTAAGCAGCTGTACAGGCAGTTTTGTAAATTGACCAATCATAAGAAATTGACCAAGCTTCGTATCCCAGCATGCCTCGAGGAACCAATGGGACTTTTAAATGAACTTTTAAAACAAGCTGTGAGCTGAACGGAACGCAGGAGGAAATTATTCATACAGAGACACAGACACGATTGATTGACTTTATGAATATGCTAACCAAGGAAGTAGCTGGAGTAATCAGACCACACAATGACATGTGTTTGTTTAAATTTAACTGACTGTCCTGTCCATTGAACTCCTGTGGTCAGGCTTTTAACAGGACTTACAAATCAACACGACAGGTAACGACCATGGTTCCCCCAAGTCTGGATCGGTTCCCTCATCCTTTGGAGATGTTAATATCAAAATTGTTGCTGGAGTGAAACCCATTCGCCAAACTTTCAGAATGCTGATAAGCCCGGAACTTTTCCCCATCAAAACACCTTTGTGTGATAATGGACTATTCACTGACCCAGGATGGAGAAGTGATCAAATCCAGTACTCTATAGATTTGCAGAAACGGACAAGATTAAAATGGTACAATCAAAAGGGAAGGGGGGGGGGGGGGGGTTGCGTCAATCAATTGTCATGGGTATGATCTTTGTATTATAAAAAGGGTACGTTTAGGGATAAACTTCGGCAACTTGCAAGGGAACTGCGGACGGATTTGATCACCCGTACAGATGGAAACATACTCCTCTGAGTGATCGCTGGGGTGAGTGGTGTTTGAAATTAAAGAGAGTTAAAGGGAACAGTGTATGTGAGTACTGTTTGAAGTTAAAGGGAACAGTGTATGTGAGGACTGTTTGAAGTTAAAGGGAACAGTGTATGTGAGTATTGTTTGAAGTTAAAGGGAACAGTTTATGTGAGTACTGTTTGAAGTTAAAGGGAACAGTTTATGTGAGTACTGTTTGAAGTTAAAGGGAACAGTGCATTGACGTTTGTATGTTATCCGTAGTTCAATAAACAGTTAAAAGAATACTGAGTTGTGAGCCTTGACCGTTTACCCCACCCGGAATTAGAGTATTAGAGGGAAGATGCAGGTTCACCTACCTACACATTATACATCGAGGTCTGTTTCACCTATGCCAATCTCAACTAAGCCGACTTTCTGTGGCTTTCCCTGATGGCTACCTGAAAGTATTGTCACATTCAAGTGACATGAAAGAACTTACATACACATATTACCCAATAGAAGGTGCTGCCCTTTGGTATTGTCTCTGTGTCGAGGACATTCATAAAGTACCTAGCAGTGATAACCATATCTTTACTTGATAGCTTAAAAATTGATAAAGAAGAGGTATTAGAAAGGCTGGCTGTACTTAAAGTAGATAAATCACCAGGAGTGGATGGGATGCATCCTAGGATGCTGAGGGAATTGAGGGCGGAAATCGCGGAGGTACTGGGCATAATATTCCAATCCTCCATAGATACAGGGGTGGTGCCAGAGGACTGGAGAATTACAAATGTTACACCCTTGTTCAAAAAAGGGTGCAAGGATAAACCCAGCAACTACAGGCCAGTCAGTTTAACCCTGATAGTGGGGAAGCTTTTAGAAACAGTAATCAGAGACCAAATCAATAGTCACTTGGATAGGGGTGGATTAATTAAGGAAAGCCAGCACGGATTTGTTAAAGGCAAATCGTGTTTAACCAACTTGATTGAGTTTTTTGATGAGGTAACAGAGAGGGTTGATGAGGGTAATGAGATTGACGTAGTGCACATGGATTTTCAAAAGGCGTTCGACAAAGTGCCACATAATAGGCTTGCCAGCAAAGTTGAAGCCCATTGAATAAAAGGGACAGTGGTAGCCTGGATACAAAATTGGCTAAGTGACAGGAAACAGAGAGTAGTGGTGAATGGTTGTTTTTTGGACTGGAGGAAGGTATACGTGGTGTTCCCCAGGGATCGGTTCTAGGACCACTGCTTTTCTTGATATATATTAATGACTTGGATGTGGGTGTACAGGGCATAATTTCAAAATTTGCAGATGACACAAAACTTGGAAGTATAGTGAACAGTGAGGAAGAGAGTGATAGACTTCAGGAAGACATAGAGAGGCTGGTGAGATGGGTGAACACGTGGCAGATGAAATTTAATGCAGAAAAGTGTGAAGTGATGCATTTTGGTAGAAAGAATGAGGAGAGGACATATAAACTAAATGGTACAATCCTAAAGGGGGTGAATGAACAGAGAGACCTGGGAGTATGTGTGCATAAATCGTTGAAGGTGGCAGGGCAGGTTGAGAAAGCAGTTAAAAAGGCTTACGGGATCCTGGGCTTCATAAATAGAGGTATAGAGTTCAAAAGTGTGGAAATTTAGATGAACCTGTATAAAACACTGGTTCGGCCCCAACTGGAGTACTGTGTCCAATTCTGGGCACCACACTTTAGGAAGGATGTGAAGGCCTTAGAGAGGGTGCAGAAAAGATTTACAAAAATGATTCCAGGAATGAGGGACTTCAGTTACGTTGATAGACTGGAGAAGCTGGGGTTGTTCTCCTTGGAGCAGAGAAAATTGAGAGGAGATTTGATAGAGGTGTTCAAAATCATGAGGGGTCTGGACAGAGTAGATAGAGAGAAACTGTTCTCATTGGCAGAAGGGTTGAGAACCAGAGGACACAGATTTAAGGTGACTGGCAAAAGAACCAAAGGCGACGTAAGAAAAAACTTTTTTACACAGCGAGTGGTTAAGATCTGGAATGCACTGCCTGAAAGGGTGGTGGAGGCAGACTCAATCTTATCTTTCAAAAGGGAGTTGGATAAGTATCTGAAAGAAAAAAATTGCAGGGCTACGGGGAAAGGGCAGGGGAGTGGGACTAGCTGAGAGTTGGCACAGGGCTCGACGGGCCGAATGGCCTTCTTCAGTGCTGTAACCATTCTATGATTCTATGAACCACACACCTAACACTACTAAATGTACACACTCATTCTTCCCTCCATGACTGACTCCTCAAGATCATACTTTGAAATTAACCTGCATTCCAGTGTCGGAGCGCTGCAAGTGTTTACTCAATAGGAGAAAAGGCACAGCTGTAACCCATTCAAGACATCCCTTTCATAGGAGCAAGTCTTGTGCAGAGTTCTCACAACCTACAGATTCCACAATCTCAACGGTAACTTTTAGATTTTCAGAATGAACAACCAAACTGCTGCAAGAATCTAGTGCAGTTGTGTGCCCGATGGCAATGTCTAATTGTTACACCCTGATACCAGGTTATTCAAGTGATCGTTGTGACTGAACTTGCCGGTACAATTGACTCCAAAATACCGATCTCTGGCCCAGAAGATACATCTGGCTTTGACTTGTGGCAGAAGTATGGAGCATCAAGGATTGTGTAACAACCCTCTGGCCCCATTGCTGGTCATCACAACAGTGTTTCAATTTATAGGCCAATGAGGCCACACCTGGAGTATTGTGCGCAGTTTTGGTCTCCTAACTTGAGGAAGGACATTCTTGCTATTGAGGGAGTGCAGCGAAGGTTCACTAGATTGATTCCTGGGATGGCCGGACTGACATATCAAGAAAGATTGGGTCAACTGAACTTGTATCCTCTGGAGTTCAGAAGAATGAGGGGGGATCTTATAGAGACATTTAAAATCCTGACTGGTTTAGACAAATTAGATGCGGGCAGAATGTTCCCAATGGTAGGGAAAACTAGAACCAGGGGTCACAGTCTAAGGATTAAGGGGAAGCCATTTAGGACTGAGCTGAGGAGGAACTTCTTCACCCAGAGAGTGGTGAATCTATGGAATTCTCTTCCACAGAAGGTTGTTGAGGCCAGTTCGCTAAATATATTCAAAAGGGAGTTAGATATAACACTCACAACTAAGGGGATCAAGGGGTATGGCGAGAAAGCAGGAATGGGGTACTGAGGTAGCATGTTCAGCCATGAACGCATTGAATGGCGGTGCAGGCTCGAAGGACCGAATGGTCTACTCCTGTACCTATTTTCTATGTTTCTATGTTTCTATGAACTCCTACCACTTACACACCAGACCAGACAATCTAGGCCAGCAACAGGTTAGCGCTATGAATGGCAGAACAAGACTGAGATTTTTCCAGCCCTAGCTACTAGATCAGTCAATTCTTACTTGAACTGACAACAGGGCAGGGTCAGGTACCAAAAATAATCCAGCACACAGTGAAGTGTGATGTCCAAGATTATGTTCATAGATTCGCTAGACAATTCTGACCGCTAAGTATCTGGCTGAAATAGAAATCCAGAGGATAGACTTGCTTAAGAGAAACAAGATTCAACTTGTTGACCAGACTGTGCCTAATTAAATGCCCTACAGATATTCCAAACGTAGAACATCATCAAATGGATGTATTTATCTTAGACGAAGAAGATATGGCTACTACTCTGAGTTCTGCATTCTCCAAGCCGCGACGTTGATCAGTCCATACTTTGATCGGTATACTGTTGTGCATAGTCCTACGATTAGTGGAGTGAAGCACAATGCCATTGGAGCAATCAATGTCCTCAATGCAATCAAGGTCTGCACAAACTGATTTGTTTATGGTTTAAAAAAACCCAATAATTTAAATTGCAGTCATAAGGTCAAGAGCAACTAAGGAGCAAATATTGCGCAATACCCATCTGTCAGAGAGTGCATCCAGTGAACCAAAACATACTCATGCTCTAATGTCAATTGGGCGGTGTACTGTACTGTTCCCTGTTATCACCTGGTAAGGTTTCAAGGTCATTCTACTAAAGTAGCAGTCACTTCATGAGCTAGTATTTGTAATTTGCAGAAAATCTGTCAAGCATCCTGCTAAGTAATCCTCACATTTTCTCTAGGCAGGACTTCACCTTCATCTGCCGTAGTACTTCTCAAACGAGTCCTCCCATCTTTTAAGGGGCATAACTTAGATAGAGTCACAGGGGGAAAACTTCAGTTGGATTGCACCTCCCGTTAGCGCCTTAAGAGGGCACTAATGGGGTGCAAAGCAACTAGCGCCCGTGCGCGGCGATGTTTGCGCTGCTCACAAAATTAACTAGACATTTTGCGGCGGTACTAAACACTACCACCACGATCGTGACGTCAGTCGAGAGTGCAACGCCCCGGTAGCGCCCCGGACCGGATATTGAGTGGCGCCCCCTGTCTTACCGCCTGCTGTTAGCAACGACAGGTTGAGGGGAGCGTTTTGCAGTCAGGAAGGGACTGGGGGAGCGCTATTTAAAGACGACCGCTTCCTGCCGTTTTTTGTCGGCGAAATCTTTGCACCACGCATTCTGAGTGAGAGAGAGAGACTGCAGGAGATATTCAAAGCTGTGTTGAGGAGTTTTGAGAACTGAGCAGCACTTTGCAGGTTCTTTCTGGTTTGATCTTCCTTGCATCGATTTAGAAGAGAATATGGGGGCTGCAGTCTGAGCTCTTTCCCTGGGCCTCTCCATTGTTCTTTCCAACAGATTTGATGTACAGGTCTATCCAGGCCGAGATTCAAGGTTGCAATGAGCAGGGTGTGGATGTAGAGCAAGATCGACCCTCCCCTTTAAGAACTGGCTGGCGCCAGTGTGTCTGTGTTCCATTGCTGACTGACATCACATGAGCTTCGCCAGCGCTCTGAGGTAGCGCCTCGCTCCTTGGCCTTTGCGCCTTAAGACAGGTGTGTAGCGCCTGATTTAGTGCTCCAATCACCTCCAGGGGCGATAAAAGCCAAGTTTGCAGTCGGAGGCGATAATTAGCGCCAGGCGCTAAACTTTGCGCCTGGCCGATAATCGTGCCCCAAATGGGGCGATACTGAATTTTTCCCCCATAGAGTTATACAGCACAGAAAGAGGCCCTTCGGCCCATCGTGTCCACACCGGCCATCAAGCCCTGTCTATTCTAATCCCATTTTCCAGCACTTGGTCCGTAGCCTTGTATGCTATGACGTTTCCAAGTGCTCATCTAAATGCTTCTTGAATGTTGTGAGAGTTCCTGCCTCTACCACCCTTTCAGGCAGTGGTGAGTTCCAGATTCCAACCACCCTCTGGGTGAAAAAGTTTTTCCTCAAATCCCCTCTAAACCTCCTGCCCCTTATCTTGAAACTATGCCCCCTGGTTATTGACCCCTCTACTAGGGGGAAAAGTTCCTTTCTATCTACCCTATCTATGCCCCTCATAATTTTTTACACCTCAATCAGGTCCCCCCTCAGCCTTCTCTGCTCTAAGGAAAACAACCCCAGCCTGTCCAGTCTCTCTTCATAGCTGAAGCGCTCCAGCCCAGGTAACATCCTGGTGAATCTCCTCTGCACCCTCTCCAATGCAATCACATCCTTCCTATAGTGTGGTGACCAGAACTGTACACAGTATTCCAGCTGTGGCCTAACTAGCATTTTGTACAGCTCCATCATAACCTCCCTGCTTTTATATTCTATGCCTCAGCTAATGAAGGCAAGTATCAGATATGCCTTCTTAACCACCTTATCTACCTGTCCTGCTGCCTTCAGGGATCTATGTACATGCACACCAAGGTCCCTCTGATCCTCTGTCCTTCCTAGGATCCTACCATTCATTGTGTATTCCCTTGCCTTGTTTGTCTTCCCAAAATGCATCACCTCACACTTTTCAGGGTTAAATTCCATTTGCCACTGTTCTGCCCATCTAACCATCCCGTCTATATTGTCCTGTAGCCTGGGGCATCCCTCCTCGCTATTTACCACTCTACCAATTTTCGTGTCATCTGCGAACTTACTGATCATACCTCCTACATTCATATCTAAATCATTAATGTACACTACAAACAGCAAAGGACCCAGCACCGATCCCTGCGGTACACCACTGGACACAGGCTTCCAGTCACAAACACAACCTTCGACCATCACCCTCTGCCTCCTGCCACTAAGCCAATTTTGGATCCAATGTGCCAAATTGCCCTGGATCCCATGGGCTCTTACCTTCTTGACCAGTCTCCCATGTGGGACATTGTCAAAAGCCTTACTGAAGTCCATGTAGACTACATCAACTGCGCTACCCTCATCCCCACACCTAGTCACCCCCTCGAAAAATTCAATCAAATTGGTCAGACATGATCTCCCCCTGACAAAGCCATGCTGACTATCCTTGATTAATCCTTGCCTCTCCAAGTGGAGACTAATTCTGTCCCTCAGAATTTTTTCCAATAATTTCCCTACCACTGATGTTAGGCTCACTGGCCTGTAATTCCCTGGTTTATCCCTACTACCCTTCTTGAACAATAGTATTATGTTAGCTGTTCTCCAGTCCTCTGGCACCTCCCCTGTGGCCATAGAGGTTCTGAAAATTTTTGTCAGAGCCTCTGCCATCTCCTCCCTTGCCTCACACAGCAGCCTGGGATGCATCCCGTCAGGGCCTGGGGATTTATCCACTTTTAAGCCTGCTAAAACCGCTAGTACCTCCTCCCTCTCAATACTAATTTGTTCAAGTATATCACAATCCCCCTGCCTGATTTCTATGCCTACATCACCCTTCTCCATAGTGAACACAGATGCAAAATATTCATTTAAAACCTCACCTACATCTTCCAGCTCTACACACAGATTGCCACTTTGGTCCCTAATGGGCCCTACTCTTTCCCTGGTTATCCTCTTGCCCTTAATATACTTATAAAACACTTTGGGATTTTCCTTTATTTTGCCCGCCAGTGTTTTTTCATGCCCCCTCTTCGCTGTCCTAATTTATTTTTTAAGTACCGCCCTGCACTTTCTATACTCCTCTAGGGCTTCCACTGTTTTTAGTCCTTTGTATCTGCCAAAAGCCTCCCTTTTTTTCTGAATCCATTCTTGTATATCCCTTGACATCCAGGGTTCCCTGGGCTTGCTGGTACCACCCTTGACCTTTACAGGAACATGTTGGTGTTGTACTCTCTCTGTTTCCTTTCTGAAAGACTCCCATTGCTCTGATGTGGATTTTCCTACAAGTAGCTGATCCCAGTCCATTTTGGCCAGATCCTGCCTTATCATATTAAAATCGGCCTTCCCCCAATTTAGAACCTTTATTTCCGGTCCATCTTTGTCCTTTTCCATGACTACCTTAAATCTCACCGAATTATGGTCACTGTCACCAAAATGCTCTCCTACTGACACTTCTACCACTTGCCCGGCTACATTCCCTAGAATTAGGTCCAGTACCGCCCCCTCTCTTGTAGGACTTTCTACATGCTGGCTCAAAAAGCTCTCCTGGATGCACTTTAAGAATTCCGCACCCTCTAAGCCTTTCACACTCTGACTATCCCAGTTAATATTGGGGAAGTTGAAATCCCCTACTATTATTACCCTATTATTTCTACACTTCTCTGCGATTTGCCTACATATCTGTTCCTCTATCTCCCCCTGACTGTTTGGGGGCCTATAGTACACTCCCAGCAAAGTGTATGCCCCTTTTTGTTTTTAAGTTTTACCCATATGGCCTCATTAGAGGAACCTGCTAAGATATCATCCCTCCTTACAGCAGTAATTGACTCCTTGATTAATATCGCGACACCCCTCCTCTTTTACACCCTCTCTGTCTCGCCTGAAGATTCTGTATACCCAGAAATATTGAGCTGCCAGTCCTGCCCCTCCCTCAACCATGTCTCTGTGATAGCAACAATATCATACTCCCATGTGTTCATCAACACCTTCAATTCATCTGCCTTACTCGCAAGACTCCTTGCATTAAAATAAATGCCATCCAGCCTTGCCATACTCCCTTGTGCCATTACATATTTGCTCTGCCTTCCAGGCTGACTTGTTTTTTTCCTCTATATTTGGCTGTGCATCACCCCCTACTATAGCTCCACTCTGTATCCCATCCCCCTGCCAAGTTAGTTTAAACCCCCCCCAACAGTACTAGCAAACCTCCCCGCAAGGATGTTGGTCCCGTTCTGGTTCAGGTGCAACCTGTCCGACTTGTACAGGTCCCACCTTCCCCAGAAGGAGACCCAGTGATCCAGGAAACTAAAGCCCTCCCTCCTGCACCAACTCTTTAGCCACGCATTCATCTGCTCTATCCTCCTATTCCTATACTCACTAGCACGTGGCACCGGGAGTAATCCAGAGATTACAACCTTTGAGGTCCTGCTTTTTAATTTGCTACCTAGCTCCCTAAATTCTTGTTGCAGGACCTCATCCCTCTTTCTACCCATGTCGTTGGTACCAATGTGAACCACGACCTCTGACTGTTCGCCCTACCCCTTCAGAATGCCCTGCAGCCGTTCAGTGACATCCTTGACCCTGGCACCATGGAGGCAACATACCATCCTGGGGTCACGTATGCGGCCACAGAAACGTCTATCTGTTCCCCTTACGATAGAATCCCCTATCACTATTGCTCTCCCACTCTTTTTCCTCCCCTCCTGTGCAGCTGAGCCACTCGTAGTGACACGGACTTGGCTCTTGCTGCATTCCCCTGAGAAACCATCTCCCCCAGCAGTATCCAAAACGGAAAATCTGTTGGAGAGGGAGATGGACCCAGGGGACTCCTGCACTACCTTCCTAGTTCTTTTACTCTGTCTGGCGGTCACCCATTTCCTGTCTGCCTGTGCACTCTTTACGTGCGGTGTGACCACCTCGTTAAACGTGCTATCCACGAAGATCTCAGCTTTGCGGATGCTCCACAGTGACTCCAGCCGCAGCTCCAGATCCGAAACGCGGATTTCGAGTAGCTGCAGCTGGAGATACTTCCTGCACATCTGTTCACCCTGGACACCGAAAGTGTCCCTGACTTCCAACATAGCAGAGGAGGAGCACTCCACGCAGCCAAGCTGCCCTGCCATGTCCTACCCTTAATTTACTCCCTTTAATTCCTTTAAATTAAAGAATATTAAATACACTAGGGACCTTACTTCCCTTTAAACACTACTTACTCTAAACTAGAGACCTTACTTTGATTTTAACGACTGGACTGTAGAAATACTCACCAGGTCCTACTTACCAATCAGCTCCTTCCCTGGTTGTGACATCACTTTAGCGGTTTCGCAGTTGTTGCTGTTTGACTGCTCCTGCTCTCGGACTCTTTCCTTGGTGTACAGTAAGAACCAATTCCTACAGGGTGAAAAGTTACGAAAACAAAGGCGAAGCAAGGGAGCTCATCCTTCCACTCCTCACCTAACTCCCTGACTCACCCAACTCGCAGCACTTTGTTTAAACCGCACTCAGTCCCTGCGCTCAGTCTCCACCCGGGGCCGCTCTCGCTGCCTCTGCTGCCGGTGAGTCTGGGCCGCTCTCTCTCTCTCCCCGCTCTTTAAATCCTCGGTCTCTGCGCTCAGTCTCCACCCAGGGCCGCTCTCGCTGCTGCCGCCGGTGAGTCTGGTTCCCCATAATATGTGCAGTGTAACAGATTAAGAAAGAAAGATCACTTCAGCTTCCAGGCTTTCAACTCTGACCTTACTGCAGGATTTATTACTTTGAAGGGAACATCTCTAAATTTGTATACTCAAACTGATATATCATTGCACCATACTTCCCCCCTTCTCTTCTCTTGGGTGGTGTTTCAACAGTTAGCAGTCTTGTATTAGGTACTGAATTTATAGTGGTACTTTGCTGTATTGTAAACAGCCCTGCGTTATGTAAATATAAAGGGGAATGAAGGAAAATCCCTCTGTTTAATACACTATTTGGTTAGGTTTTCCCTTTCAAATATTAGGTCACTGGTGCATCACTAGCGGGTAGAACAGCTGCGTAATAGTTGAAGTGACCCTGAATCAAGACTGAAAGTTGCCTCTTGGAAAAATAATGCAACAAGAAAGAAACACTCCCTGCAGCAGGCGAGGGGCAGCTTGCCGCAATCTCAAAAAGACAGAGTAGGCAAGATTTTCCACTTGGTAAAGTCAGCAGAAAGTCGACGTGGTGGTCCTTGTGCCAGCCCAACTAGGTTTCCGCTAACTTTGGCCGTCTCCTGGTGGGATTCTTTCCTGTGTCGGGGAGCCTGCCTCAGTGGGGGGGGGAGGAATACGCCTGTTGAAAGTTACTCCCCAGGTGGCCTGCATTATGAGGTGTCCAGCATCTAAGGGTGGGCAATAAATGCAGCCCGGCCAGTGTGGCCACATTCCAAGAACAAATAATAAAAAAACAAGCCCCTTGGCGGCTTTTTATCTCATCAGCAGACACATTCCCAATCAAACATTTGGGAATTGGAAGCAGATTTTGTAATGAAGTATCGAATTTAGATCAGTAAATAATCACAGCGGTACTAAAGATTAATCATTAACAGCATCATCTTACATACTGCAGCACCCAAACAGCATGTGACAGACACAAGTTATGTCAATAACTCAAGTTGCCCTCACAGAACATGATCCACCTCATTCCTAACACAGTAATACATTATCACTCCATGCTAACTAATTCTGAAAAACCAGATCATCTAGAAGGAACTGTAGGACCTGAAGCTAATAGCCAAATTCTGCAAATTGGTTGCTAAAAGTCTTTTATAAAAGAAATCTTTAAAGGTGCAGTATACCTGTTGTAATAATTTTATTAACAGTGAATTGTTGTACCAGTCACTTCTGTGTACATAGGCTGGCTTCCGAGCAGAAACTGACAGCAAAAAAAAACATGCAATTTAATAAAAAATATAAGGACATATTTTGCAAGGTTCTGCTGCCAAAGCAGAGCAGAGCTCAATGGGAGAGCAGATCGGAGAATTTGCCACAGAAGTAAGCATGTTCCCAATTTTCTTAACTTTTTTTTTAAGTTCTAACTGACAAACACATTATACTGATCCTCTGTGGCTGCTTCAAATGAGCGTTGAAGGCACCTCACAGTCCAGGCACGGCTGTCTGGGCAGATGATCATGGCTATAGGTCTTCATGTAGTGGTCCGCACTAATATCTTTATTGGATCGGTGTGGCCTGTAAAGTTTTTTTGGGGGGAGGGGCGGTATTATCTGGTGGTAATCACTTCCATTTTTTTTACAGTTTGAGCCTTGTTGATAGGAGTGAGAGTTTGAAGGGTTAGGATGTCACAGAGCACCCAGCCTCTGACCAGCTTTTGTAGCTGTGTTGTTGTTGTGGCTGATCCAGTTAAGCTTCCGGTGAATGGTGATCCCAAGATGTTGACGGTGGGGGACTTGGCAATGATGCTGCTGAAGGTGAAAGGGACATGGCTCGGCTCAGTGGTAGCAGTCTCACCTCTGAGTCAAAAGGTTATGGATTCATGCTCCACTCCAGAGAGGAGCACATAATCCAGGCTAACACTATAGTAGTGAGGGAGTGCTCCACTGTTGGAGGTGCTGCCTTTCAGATGAGATGTTAAATTGAGCCCCCATTTAAACAGGTGGGCATTAAAGATTCAATGGCATTATTTGAAGAAGAGCAGAGGAGTTGTTCTGGTGTCCTGGTCAGCACTTCTTCCTCAACCAACATCATTAAAACAGCTCGTTTATCTTGTTGTTGTTTATGGGACTTTGCTGTACGCAAATTGGCTGCCAATTTTCCTTAAATTACAACAGTGACTACACTTCAAAACGAATTCATTGGCTGTGAATTGCTTTGGGACATCCTGAGGTTGTGAAAGGCATTAATAAATGCAAGTTCTTTCTTTTCATTATTGGATAGATTCATAGCTGAACTGGAACAGCTTGATTGGGTTAAGGCCAGTTCTTGTGCACAGATCTGCAGCTCTGGAGCTTAGATGTTGCCAGGGCCATAGCCTTTACTGTGTCCAGTACACTCAGCCACTTCCAAATGTCATGTGGAGTTGGACCAAGTTATCTAACCACTGCCATCTACGATGATGATGGGTACCTCAAACGAGGCCAGATAGAATCATCTACTTAATACTTGGTTGAACACACTTCCAAACATACAGCTTTGTCTCTTGCACTCACATGCTAGGTTCCACCATAGTTGAGGATAGGTATGTTTATTGAACCCTCATCCTCCAATTAGTTGCCTGACTGACCACCACAATTTTCGACTGGATGTGGTAGGGTTCGAAAGCTTTGCTCTGTTCTGTTGGTTGGTTGTGGGACTGCTTAGCTCTATCTATAGCATGTTGCTTATGGTGTTTAGCATGCAGATAGCTCTGTGTTGTTGCTTCACTAGTTTGGTACCTCATCCTAAGGTATGTCTGGTGCTGCTCCTGCCACCCTTCTACACTACATAATAAACCAGAATTGGTCTCCTGGCTTGATGGAGATGGAGGAGCGAAGGATGTGCTGGGTTATTCAGTTACAGAGCGTGGTGTATACGATTCTGCTACGGATGTTGGCCCACAATGCCTCATGAATGCTTTGTTTTGTTCCATTTAGCACAGCAGTAGTACCACATTGCACAATACAGGGTGCCTTCAGTGTGGAATGAGTCTTTGTTGTTACAAGGACTATGTATTGGTCACACCTAACAATACTATTGTAGACAGATGTGTCTATGACAGGTTGAGGACAAGGTCAAGTGGGTCACTTGTTGTGGTAGCTATGTGCTTTAGGACTCTGGCAACGTGGTTAGTGGTGGTAATACTGAGCCACTCTTGGTGGTGGACATTGAAGGCTCACACCCAGAGTGCATTGTGTGCTTTGCTTTCCTCCTGTGCTTTGTCCAAGTGGTGTTCAACATGGAGAAGTACTGAATTACCATCTGAAGGGGACGATGGTAGGTGGTGATCAGAAAGTTTCCTTGGCCTTTTTGATCTGAAGCAATGACTCCTTCCAACCAGCAGGGTATGCCTTCTGGGTGAACCAAGGAGCTGTATTGAACATGGTCATGAACATCTTCATAGGTTGGATCATCCATCTGGACTGTGGATGCAAACCTGGATGGGAAGAATCCTTGCTTTTCTCTACAGTAGCATTTTGTATCCACTGCCTTGTTTCACCCTATCAGGCTTGGGCGAATTGCTACTTAATATAAGAACATAAGAAAACAGGGAAGGAGAAAGTGACTTTTGACCATCAAACCTGCCAGTTCCGCAGTCAACGTACAACATAACCTTTTGTGACTATATCTATTCACGGGGTACCTTAACCGCCCCCATGTGGCCAGCAGGAAAGGTGTGGGAAGGGGTTAGATGGCAAGGGGGGGAGGGGATGGGGGGTTTGCGTCATGTTCCCAATGCATTCCCGCCCCCTACCATTTAAACCAGCCTGAAATCGGGCACGGGAAGACCACCTACCCCAGAAGACTGGGCGCCTAATTTAAATGGCAAAGTCACAGCCCTATGATGTCATCGGAATGTGCATAGCATTTTAACCAAGGGCCTGACCAAGGCGGGCACAGTCTCAAACCTGCCAGCAGAAGCTGGCCGCAGCCAACATCCTGGCCACAGGAGGCCCAGGTAAGTTTAATTTTTATAGGTTCCTTGTGGGCCAGCAGGAGCAGGAGTGCTCCTCCTGTCCACACAAGGATACCTCGGGTTTCCCACCCACCCCCGGTTTCAATCCCTCCCCCATTCCATAATTATATGCCGGGGGCCATTTTCATGCCCTGAATTCTCCCCGCCCACGGATTGTGACTCCCACCCACTGGCGATGACCTCATTCTCATCAGCTTCAGACGGGAGGCAGCTAGAAGGAGTTAAAATATCTCGGGACTCGCGCTCGGTGGGGGGTCGGCTGGTCGGTTCTCTGTCCTCTTTGGCTCCTGCATCCCCCGATTCCCTGCCCCGAGTTAAACTTTAAACTCCTAGGACAAAGTTCAGGAGAGGAGGGGAGGAAATTTCTACTTAAATACTCCCATGATCCTTAAATAATGATGGCAACATTCTAACCTATTTGAGCTTGCAGCAAACTTTATAAACATTCTTTTTCATTGTTCTTCTCTTCAGCAATGATTCTTCACTAAAGGAATATTTTTCTTATCTGATTAACGTGCTGCCAGGAAATGCATTCCCCTTGTACTGCTTGCCTTTAATTCAGCGTATCTGTCTCTTTATATGGCTGTGCCTTTCTATGCTGGAATGTTTAGCCCATACTTGTGGGGGTGTTTGTGCTAAACTGTGTCTTTAGGTCAGTGTTTTCCTTGTACTGCTGCGCCAATGAAGCCAGCTGCTACGAGCCATGAGAGTGGCCTGTTGTGGTTCTCTTCCCACTTTCCTTCCCCATCTCCTAAATGGGATTATGCCTGGTCTCACCGTGATGAAAAGGCTGAAAATCAGAACTCAGTGTGTGGTGGATCAAATGAGCAGACACTCGCCCCATTGCTTCATAGCGGAGCACTTTGGGTTTTGAAACCGCTTCAGCACACTGCTCTGACTCCATAGGTTTAAAAAGAAAAGTCATGTTTTTACTAATTTATTCATTGGAGCCAATGGGTGGGCTCCTATTAAATATTTATTAAAAAAATTGACATAGTTCTTGTACACAATCTAAACTGTTTGCATAAAACACAGATGGTGAACGGGGACATTTTAGCTGAAACAAAGTCAATGCATTCCTTTTCGATGTTTTTAATCTGAATGTTTATATAATCTATGCAAACATAGTTGCAATAAGACACTGAAGATAAAATGGAGATCATGTCCATATGTATGGACGTAAGCAAATTGTAGGTGTCCCTGAGGGAAAAATATTTTTCAAACCTGGCTTGAGAGTAATATATGTGTCTCTGCACTGGTGATTAATTAAAGGACATGTGAAGCGAGAGTTTTGTATAACAGTCTTATGGATGCTGCTTGATCACAACATTTATAGGAGACTGTATTGAGGTCAGTATAACATTACCAGCCTAGTGCTGCTATCTTGTTTTCTTTGCAGCAGCAAGTGACAGGAGAATCACAGCTGCTCATGCACGAATCCAGCATTCAGAGACTAGCTTTCATTTTGTGAAATCTTGTGAAAAACAAATATTGAATGTGTAAAATCAGGGGGAAGTTTTAACTAAAATCTCAGCACTCAAACCCAAGGGCTCCAAATACAATGGCGATTTTCACAGTAAATATACTCTTAAAGGGATGAAGCAGAAAATCGTCTAGCAGCAACTCTTAGTACTAAAGCAGAGTGCTCGAACGTTTCTTGAACACTAGTTTCACTTATTATCTGGTACTGCTGCGCTAGGCTGCACCATGGGCTGGGCCGTCTATCAACTAATATTGCCACATCTTAGCTTTGGAAGCAGCACAAAATCGCATGCGCAAAGGACTCATTAAATGTCATTCACCTCTGGGACGCAGCCATTTTCAATTTGATTTAAGAGGTTTGTACATTTTATTCCATTTGACTATTCTTACTTGTCAAAATGGAACCTCTAGTTATAAAACATAGGATCCCATATGCTTTTTTACAGTTTTATCAACTTGTCATATTAGGGAAGAGACAAGAAAACCCACATTTGTATGCTATGTCAGGTATTGAGATGCACTTTTGTTTCCTGTGATATTATGCAGAACTTGTCTATGTTACTACTTCCTCTAATAAAGAGCCTGTGACAGTTGAGCCATTTGGAGCGATTTTCTATTTTACTTTTGCCATGTACGCCCCTGTAAGTACCAGTGCAGTGTGTGTTCTAGCATCAAATGACAGCAAAATGGTAGTATTCAGCTTGATGCTCCTCCAGCAAATCTCAACAATGGCCTCAGTCCCGGCTGTAAACACTGCTTGTGTCACACGTATAACACAAATGCATTGTGTTGGTGCTGTTACAGGTTGGGCTTTCTCCCAACATTTTGGACTTGTATTCACAGCAAAAAAAGGCAGGTTCCGTAAGCAGCCAACGTCTCCTGTGAACACAAACATGTACTCTTATGCATGCTATGCTTGGGATAGCATTCCACCTCACTATGAATTACCCCTTAACTATAGTACATAGTACTGGGGACCATTGGGATGCTTCTGTGTCCTCTGAAAAGTGGTAAATACCACACCATCAGTACAATGCATTCACTCTAAAACTAATAGATTCATAAGAAAGATAATACACAAGCAGAAATAAACAGCAAGCTGGTAAAAGTGTCATACTAGACTCACACAATATATAGCAGGCCAGGCAGCATCCGTGGAGAGAGAAAGAGAGTTGACGTTTCAGGTCGATGACCTTTCATCACACAATATATAAACTGTTTCAAAATGAGAACTGGAAGAAGTTAGAGATGTAACAGGTTTTAAGCAAGTACAGGGGAAGGGAAAGGGGGAAGGGAGGAAAGAACAAAAGGGAAGTTCTGTGATAGAGTGGAAGGCAGGAGAGATTAAATGACAAAAGGGATGATGGTACAAGGCAAAAGGGAATGGTAATGGGACAAGTAAAGAAACAAAAGATGGATCTAGAGGAGGTGTAAATGGGAATAGCAGAATCATTACCAACAGCTGCTGGCCGAAAAATGGGGGCAGAGGTTATGATCCAAAATTGTTGAACTCAATGTTGAGACTGGAAGGCTGTAAAGTGCCTAGTCGAAAGATGAGGTGCTGTTCCTCGAGCTTACATTGAGCTTCATTGGAACAGTGTAGGAGGCCAAGGGCAGAGAGGTCAGAGTGGGAGTGGGGCGGAGAATTAAAATGACAGGTGACCGGAAGCTCGGGGTTGCGTTTGTGAACTGAATGGAGGTGTTCCACAAAGCAGTCACCCAATCTGTGTCGGTCACCCAATCTGTGTTTGGTCTCCCCAATGTAGCGGAGACTGCACCGTGAGCAATGAATACATCTCTAACTTTTTTCCAGTTCTGATGAAAAGTCATCGACCTGAAACGGTAACTCTGTTTCTCTCTCCACAGATGCTGCCTGACCAGAAAGGTACAGTACTTGTCTTTACCGAGGGCTAAATACTCCAGAATCTTTAGAGGAGTACAGAAAGTGCAGGGGTGCAATTAAAAAGGAGAGGGGCGAAGCAGACATTGCTATCGGGGGAGGAGTGTGAAAAATTAGATGAAATAAACATAGTGAGAGGGGAAGTATTAAGGGGTTTAGCAGCTTTAAAAGTGGATAAATCCCCAGGCCCAAATGAAATGTATCCCAGGCTGTTAAGCGAAGCAAAAGAGGAAATAGCAGAGGCCCTGACTGCTAATGTGGTACCCTTGTTTAAAAAGGGAGAAAAGGATAGACCGAGTAATTACAGGCCAGTCAGCCTAACTTCGGTGGTGGGAAAATTACTGGAAAGAATTCTGAAGGACAGGATAAATCTTCATTTAGAAAGACACGGATTAATCAAGGATAGTCAGCATGGATTTGTTCAGGGAAGGTCGTGTCTGACAAACTTGATTGAATTTTATGAGGAGGTAACAAGGAGGGTAGATGAGGGTAGTGCGTTTGATGTAGTGTACATGGACTTTAACAAGGTTTTTGATAAGGTTTCACATGGCAGACTGGTCACGAAGTTAAAAGCCCATGGGATCCAGGGCAAAGTGTCAAGTTGGATTCAAAACTGGCTCGGAGACAGGAAGCAGAGGGTACTGGTTGATGGGTGTTTTTGTGACTGGAAGGCTGTTTCCAGTGGGGTTCCGCAGGGCTCAGTACTAGGTCCCTTGCTTTTTGTGGTATATATCAATGATCTAGACTTGAATATAGGGGGTATGATTAAGAAGTTTGCAGAAGATACTAAAATCGGCTGTGTGGTTGATACTGAAGAAGGAAGCTGTAGACTGCAGGAAGATATCAATAAATTGGTCAGGTGGGCAGAACAGTGGCAAATGGAATTCAATCCGGAAAAGTGTGAGGTAATGCATTTGGGGAGGGCTAACAAGGACAGGGAATACACATTAAATGGTAGGACACAGAGTAGTGTAGAGGAACAAAGGGACCTTGGAGTGCATGTCCACAGATCCCTGAAGGTAGCAGGCCAGGTAGATAAGGTGGTTAAGAAGGCATACGGAATGCTTGCCTTTATTAGCCGTGGCATAGAATACAAGAGCGGGGGGGGGGGTTATGCTTCAACTGTATAAAACACTAGTTAGGCCTCAGCTAGAGTACTGCGTGCAGTTCTGGTCACCACATTACAGGAAAGATGTTATTGTACTAGAGAGGGTACAGAGGAGATTTACAAGGATGTTGCCGGGAGCAGAGAATCTTAGCTATGAGGAAAGACTGGATAGGCTGGGTCTGTTTTCCTTGGCACAGAGGAGGCTGAGGGGAGACCTTATTGAGGTGTGTAAAATTATGAGGGGCATAGATAAAGTGGATAGAAAGGACCTATTTCCCTTAGCAGAGGGGTCAAAAACCAGGGGACACAGATTTAAAGTAATTGGTGGAAGGTTTAGAGGGGATATGAGGGGAAATTTCTTCACCCAGAGGGTTGTGAGGGGTCTGGAACTCGCTGCCTGAAAGGTTGGTAGAGGCAGGAACCCTAACCACATTTAAAAAGTACTTGGATGTGCACTTGGGATGCTCTAACCTGCAGGGCTACAGACCAAGAGCTGGGAAGTGGGATTAGGCTGGATAGCTCTTTGTTGGCCGGCGCGGACACAATGGGCCAAAATGGCCTCCTTCCGTGCTGTAACTTTCTATAATTCTATGATTTACAGGGGTGATTCTTCAGTGATGGAGCTCCACCAATGTTTTGCACACAATCCACCTTCACCACGGTCTTTTTGAGAACATGAAGCTCAAGTTCTCTGTCGTCCCTCTTATGGTTTTTTATTTTTTCCAATGGCAATAGTTGCCTAGGCATTTTGAAGGTCGCTGCTGCAAGCGATTAGTTTCATGAACAAAGGATTACCTCTCTCATTTAAAGAAATCCTTCAAATGAAACATGAAGCTTGTGCGCCTTGAAATGTGACTATTCCTCAGGAGGCTTTCATAAACAATTTTACTTCTGTTACTGCCAATGGGTATTAAGTCTGATCCATTAACAAAGACTAATTTTGTTTTTTAACCTGATTTAATTTTTATAATGAAAATTGGATGCTGTAAACTTAAATGTCAGCAGTAAGTAATATTGTGCTTATGTTTTTGGTGCTGGTGTGAGTGTGGCAGGGTTTGAAGGTACTACTGTAAAAATCAGGATATAAAAACTAGACAAACAAGTAGCATTGAAGGAAGTTTCAATCTGGAAGACCTGGAGCAATGCTGACTCTGCAGAATAATTCTGAAAGACCGGCTATTTATATCCGCCCACTGACGAATGTCTGGGCTTGAACAAATGGAACAAGGTTCCATTATGGTTGCATTGCCACTAGATAACATTCAAGCACCATACATGACACTAATAGACTTTAGTTCTGAATAAAAACAAATTCTAATTGCATCTCACATTGGTGGCATTGCAGAATTAATTAAGCACCCCACTGCGAAAGAGGGAGGGCCAAAGAATCACAGAATTTTATGGCACAGAAGGAGCCATTTGGCCCAACACTCTTGTGCTGGCTTTATTGAAAGGGCTATTCATGTAGTCCCATTCCCTGCCCTCTCCCCATACACCTTTTAAAGTTTTCATTTTCAAATATTTCTCCGCTTTCTTTTTAAGAGTTATTATGGACAAATTCTTCTTCCACCATGGTTTTTGATAGGGCATTCCTATCCTAACAACCTTCTGCATAATAAAAATAAATATCTTAACTTCTCCTTCTGTGCTTTTGGTGATAGTTTTAAATTTAAATTTAGTTACAGACTCAGCAAGCAGTGGAAAAAGTATTTCTCAAAACCCCTCATAATTTTGAAGACCTCGATCAGATCAGCTTTTAACCTTCTTTCTTCTAATATTAAACAAAATGAGGGCTCATGGGATTGGGAGTAATATACTAGCATGGATTGAGGATTGGTTAAAGGACAGAAAACAGAATAGGAATAAACGGGTCATTTTCGGGTTGGCAGGCTGTAACTAGTGGGGTACCGCAAGGATCAGTGCTTGGGCCTCAGCTATTCACAATCTGCATCAATGATTTGGATGAGGGGACCAAATGTAATATATCCAAGTTTTTGAGGATACAAAGCTAGGTGGGAATATAAGTTGTGAGAAGGATGCAAGGAGGCTTCAAGGGGATATAGACAGGCTAAGTGAGTGGGCAAGAACATGGCAAATGGAATATAATGGGGAGAAATGGGAAGTTATCCACTTTGGTAGGAAAAATAGAAAAGCAGAGTATTTTTTAAATGGTGAGAGATTGGGAAATGTTGGTGTTCAGAGGGACCTGGGTGTTCCTTGTACATGAATCACTGAAAGTTAACATGCAGGTACAGCAAGCAATTAGGAAAGAAAATGGTATGTTGGCCTTTATTACAAGAGGATTTGAGTATAAGAGTAAAGATGTCTTACTGCAATTATATAGGGCCCTGGTGAGACCACACCTGGAGTATTGTGTACAGGTTTGGTCTCCTTACCCAAGGAAGGATATACTTGCATAGAGGGAGTGCAATGAAGGTTCACCAGACTGATTCCTGGGATGGGGGGATTGTCCTATGAGGAGAGATTGAGTAGACTAGGCCTATATTCTCTAGAGTTTAAAAGAATGAGAGGTGATCTCATTGAAACATACAAAATTCTTACAGGGCTTGACAGGGTAGATGTTTCCTCTGGCTGGGGAGTCTAGAACCAGGGGTCACAGTCTCAGAATAAGGGGTCAGCCATTTAGACTGAGATGAGGAGAAATTTCTTCACTCAGAGGGTTGTGAATCTTTGGAATTCTCTACCCCAGAGGGCTGTGGAGTCTCAGTCATTGAGTATATTCAAGACAGAGATCGATAGATTTTTGAATATTAAGGGAATCAAGGGATATGGGGATAGTGCAGGAAAGTGGAGATGAGGTAGAAGATCTGCCATGATCTTATTGAATGGTGGTGTAGGCTCGATAGGCCGAATGGCCTACTCCTGCTCCTATTTCTTATGTTCTTATGAAAAGGTGCCCAGTTTATCTAATCTCTTCTAACTAAAGCCTCTCATCCCTGGTTTCATCTTAGTGAATGTCTTTTGCACTCTTGGCCTTGATATCTTTTCCAGAGTAAGGCGTCCAAAACTCGAGACAATAATCTAACTGCAGCCTAACCAGTGGGTTTCCTGTCACCTCTTTGCTTCTGTACTCTATACCTCTAGTTATAAAACATAGGATCCCTTATGCTTTTTTACAGTTTTATCAACCTGAAGGTGGCAGAACATATTGAGAGAGTGGTTAACAAAGCATATGGGATCTTGGGCTTCATAAATAGAGGTATTGAGTACAAAAATATAGAAGTTATGCTGAACCTTTATAAAGCGCTGGTTAGGTCACAACTGGAGTATTGTGTCCAGTTCTGGTCACCACACTTTAAGAAGGATGTGAAGGCCCTTGAGAGGGTGCAGAGGAGATTTACCAGAATGGTTCCAGGGGATGGGGGATCTTAGCTACAAGGACAGGTTGGAGAAGCTGGATTTGTTTTCATTAGAGCAAAGGAGGTTGAGGGGTGATTTGATAGAGGTGTACAAGATTATGACGGGTTTGGTTAAGCTAGATGGGGAAAGGCTGTTCCCACTAGTTGATGGTACAAGGACTAGGGGACACAGATTTAAGGTTTTGGGCAAGAGATACAGGGGGAATGTGAGGAAAAACTTTTTTACGCAGCGAGTGGTGATGACTTGGAATTCGCAGCCGACGGAAGTGTTGGAAGCGGAGACACTCAATGTTTTCAAGGGGAGACTGGATAGGCACTTGAGGAAATAAATTTGCAGGGCTACGGGGATAGACCGGGGGAATGGGACTGACTGGATTGCTCTACAGAGAGCTGGCACGGACTCGATGGGCCGAATGGCCTCCTTCTGTGCCATTATGACTCTATATGACTCATATTAGGGAAGAGACAGGAAAACCCACATTCGTATGCTATGTCAGGCATTGAGATGCACTTTTGTTCCCTATATGATATCATGCAGAACTTGTCTATGTTACTATTTCTTCTAATATTGAGCATGTAACAGTTGAGCCATTTTCTATTTTACTTTTGCCATGTATGCCCCTGTAAGTACCAGTGCAGTGTGTGTTCTAGCATCAAATGACAGCAATAGTAGTAAGGTTGAAGCAGTGAGATATTTAATTATCCTTTTACCTTTGGAACCTGCATTCAAATCCACCCCAGCCTGATGGGATGAAAGTTTATTTCTCTGCTGTAAGGGTCCAATATGAAATGAGTTTAGATGCATTCAGCTCAGTTCCCGCAGTGGTTATGCGGCTGGACCCACTACATAAAACTGCTACTAATTCAACACCGACTTGGCAACATCAGTCGCTCAGGGAGTTCACAAGGGTTGTGCTAGGTGAAGCAAAGTTGTAAACCTGTTCTTTAAAACTGAGTTTATAATTTGCCACTGCACAGAAGAAATCTTTCCCAAGGATGACGGGTTTGGGAGATTGAAATAGCACCATGCTGCATAGTTGTACTCTGATGAGGTTGGGTTAAGGCTGGGAACCAGCCCCATATGTTTTCTGACGATGCCCAGTTTTACCTCTCCACCATGACTGCCCATCTGTTATTAGGTCATGGATGAGCCAGAACTTTCTCCAGTTTAACGCTGGCAAAGCCATTATACTTGGCTCCCGCCAGAAACTTCGCACTTTAGGACCTGATTCCATCCTTCTCCCCAATTACTATCTGAGCCTGAAGCTAATGGTGCAGAAGCTTGGTGTCCGGTTTAAACCTGAGCTGAGCTTCAGACCTCACATCCTATCCATCACTGAGACTGCCTATTTTTATCACTGCAATATTGCTCACCTCTGTCTCTATCTCGCCCCCCAATGCCATTCAAAATCTCATCCATCCCTTTGCCACCTCCAAGCCTGACTTTTCCAGTACTCACCTCATCATCCTCCTGAACTCAACCCTGCACCCTACCCTACATAAACTCCACTCATCCCAAAGGAATGAGAATGCGATGAAATTCCTGAGCACTTGGAAAAACACGAGCTAATCAGAGACAGCCAGCAGGCAGGTTCGTGCAAGACCAACCGTACAGAATTCTTTAAAAAAACATTGTACCAGAGAATAGATTAAAAAAATGCATTTTCATAAAGCATTTGATAAGGTGGCATGTGGAAATAAGGGGCATGTGGCTTTATGGGTAGAGGGATGTTGAAGGACAGAAACCAAAGAATAGGGTTAAAAGGAAGCTTCTCAGAACACTATTGTTTGGTCTGTGGT
Source organism: Squalus acanthias (assembly GCA_030390025.1). Classification (NCBI taxonomy): domain Eukaryota; kingdom Metazoa; phylum Chordata; class Chondrichthyes; order Squaliformes; family Squalidae; genus Squalus; species Squalus acanthias. The sequence goes on from CM059438.1 coordinate 37,368,241, forward strand.
ATTCCACAGGAACCTGTGTTGGAGACACTCCTTTTAATATAAATACTTGATCTGTACTTTGGAATTGAGGAAATAATATTGAAATTTGCTGATGACACCAAATTGAGAAGAACTGGGAACTTGTGAGAAAGGCTGTGAAAGATTACGGGAGATGTAGATAGACTAGCAGGATGGGCAGAAAGGGGGCAGATGCAGTTCAATCTATGAATATGAATGATAGAGAGAGTAAAAATAGAGAGAGGAATTGTTAAGATTTTAGATGAAAGAGGAGTAGAGGAACCTTGATGTGCGGATGCACAGGTCATTAAATGTGGCAGTGCAGATAGATACGGCTATAAAAAAAATGCAAACACAAATCCTTCGAGAAGGTAATGCTTAACCTGTACAAGCCTTCAGTTAGGCTGCAGTTGAAGTATTATGTACAGTTTGGTACCTTATTATAGGAAGGATATAAAAGTAATGAAAAAGGTGCAGTTAGAATCACTTGGATGTTACCAGGGGTGTGAGGTTACAGTTATGAAGAGACACTTGAGAAGTTAAAGCTTTTTTTCACTGGAGCTGAGAAGATTCAAGGGGTGATCTGATAAAAGTCTGAAGGATTATGATATAAATAATGATACATTGTTTCCACTGGTCGGCAAGATGTAATGCGAGTGCACAAGTTTAAGATGATCACAAAGAGAATTAAAGGCGAGGTTAGAAAAACATTCTTTACACAGAGGGTGGCTAGAATGTGGAATTCCTCTGTCACAAACCACTGTTAAAGCAGAGTCCATCAATTATTTTAAAAGAGAGACTCTGATATTTGCTTGGACAAGAGGAATAATAAAGGGCAGGGGGAGGTGTTACAGCTCTTGGGCCGGGGTTACCGGCACAGATTGCTCCTGTAAGCAGACCTCCCACCTCTTACATGCCACAGTTCACTCACACTGCCCAGCATCTCCCTAAATGATAACGTATCCCGGAGAATGTAATAGTGGCCCCTCGCTGTCATACTAACTGATAGCCCAATCTCACATGTGCCCCCAGGGGCCCTTCTCCAATCTTTCGATAGGCGTAACTGATGAACACACTGGTACGAGGAAGTTGACAGTAAATCAAGGAGCTGTTTTATTTTGCAGAATACACATGCCTGGAGTAACTCCAGACTTAATAAAAAAAAACTTCTCAAATGCTTCTTGTAGCAACAAAACATGCGATGCTATCCTGAATAATGGCCAATTTTGTACTTTTTATTTGATTTCTTTTTAGGTGAGCTTCTAGCTAAGAAAACTGATCAGGCAAAGATCCGCTTTCTCGCAGTGTTGTTCGACCCGACTGACCCTGAATATGTGTTCTTCTCTCCTTACTGTTAATTCTGACTCTTGGATCTGACCAGACTACCCTGGCGACTAGTCCCACCGAGCTCAAATAAATCAAGACATCGTTGCCAGAATAGGTGATAACTTGCTTTGTCAGAAGCCTGCTGGTTTAGACCGCTTTTCTGCCAACTAATATCATCTCCGAGCCCTGCGCCCTGTGAATTTAACCCCTTGAGAGCTAAGTTTAACTCATTGGTAGCATTTTTAACATATGTTACACCAATGTTCCCTCATTGCACATGGATCCTGCAACATGACAGGACGTAATAAGAGAACGGCATTTAAACTAGATGGCTCATATTGGAGAAAAGCACCGGTATAGACTCAATGGGATGAATGGGCTGTTTCTGTGCTGCAACATTCTATAAGACCCACATTCTATCCAACAATAAGTCCCACTCAGTTATCAGTTATGTTCTGGCTAGTGTCGACTGACTCCAAATCACTCAGCACGTTGATTTTCAGACAGCTTTTCTTGTTTTAAAATAACTCAATGACCTCATCCCAGCCTACCCTGCAATCTCGTCCAACCCTACATTCCAGCTTGTACCTGCTTTTCTTCCAACTCTGGTCTATCATGCTTTTCCCCCCTCCCACCTTTCTGGTTCACTGTTAGTGACAGCCTTCAGCCCATCTTGCCCCCCTGCAATTCTGCAACTCTTCCAGAATTATTTATAAATGCGGGTTACATTTTTAATCTGCCAGCCCCTATTACCAGGCCATGGCCTCCCCCCACCCTAATAAAAGGAGGCATTTTGCTTTGCGAAGTGCCAGATTGTTGTTAATGCAGGCGTCGACGTTGCTGAGCAAGCTCTGCCCGTATCATCCTAACGTGTTTCATAGTTACCGATAATACCCTGGAGTAATATCCACGGGAACAATTTATCTAATTAAATATACAAAGTATTTTAAATCAGATATAAAACAATGCCAATTGAAATTGGTGCTGAACTCGAACAAGCTGATTGTTTCAACAAGGAGCTAATATTTCTGCTTAAATGTTTGGCCCAGTGATATGCAGAGTGACGGCAGCACTGGTGTACATGTGCAAAATCTGAATCATTCAGGACAAATTCTACACAGTTATGTGGCCTTCTGAAAGATTTTTGCTATCATGTTATAAGTCACTACACGCTGCCTGCCCTCACTCTGCATATCACTGGACCAATAGCTCATTGTTGAAACAATCAGTTTGTACGAGTCCAGCACCAATTTGTCAACGTGTGCAGTTTGAAGTTTCTGACATTCTTTTGTTATAAAAGGAAAGTCCTCCTCCTTTAGTTCTGTCCATGCCATCTACCATTCCATGCCTGGCAAGGGAAACAAACTGCACCCATGCTAATGTGCTGCTCTGTAACCATCCATTAGGAAGGGAGTCGAGGATGTCTTACCTTGAATTACCTTTTCAGTTTCCACTACTGAATGTTTAGCACGGAAAAATAATTTATGGAAACATCCAAAGGAAACACGAGTCCCACAAACAAAGTAGAAACAAAGAAGCTCCAAAGTCCGTTCTCTTGACAACATTTTATACTGACTCCAGAAATGAGCGTTATGTGGATATTCTCTTTACTATCCATTGTAATCTGCATGCGTTGGAGCTTGAAATGTTTGAAATATTTTGCTTATATTTTATAAAATCTGTATAGTCAGCAGTTCAACATTGAAAAGGTACATGTCTATGGTTCAGATGGACAGATAATGATCTACTTCCAAAACTGTAGAGAATATTTCAGTTAACTCTTCTGACCACGTTAATGTTTCATTTAATCCAAAAAAAACACTGATTTCCGACCTAAATCATCCCTTGGTACTTCTTTTGAAGGACAGGCTGTTCTCCAGGTGTCTTGGCCAACATTCATCTCCCAACCATCGCGACTACAAACAGATTAACTGGTTATTCATCTCATTGCTGTTTGTGGGATCTTGCCATGTGAAAATTGGCTGCCATATTTGCCCACAAAGACAACAGTGACTACAGGACAGAAGTACTGCATTGCCTGAGGAGCATTTTGGGATGTCCCAAGAATACGAAAGGCGCTATATCTTTCCTTGTTTTAATTAATTTAATTATATTTGGGGATTATCTCTGAGAAAATATATTTTATTTACTTCTCCTCTAGCAGTAACCAGTAGTATTTTGTGGTTTGCTGCATTTATCAGAAATAATCCAATGCACCAGCACTTGCCCTCCCCCTCCCCCCATAATAAATCAAATTTATAGTATTATTCGGGTCATTTATAATTTAATAAGTATTTTAGGCCACGATTTTGCCATAGGAGGTGGGTTTGCATCGGGTTGGCTGGTCGGCGGGTTCCGGTCCCGCTGCCAGTTTCAGCCGCACTGAAATAACTATTTTGAGTTAACTGGGCTGATTAAGCCGCTGTGCGCATTACCCGGCCCAATCAGTGGGTTCGGGTCTGCTGCTCGCCTCTGCTGACGTCTTCAATTCAGCTGCATTTAAGGGGCCCATGCAGCCTTGTGGTGTTTCATTCACATTCTGAAGCTTCTCAGTGTGGCAGATAGCGAGCTGACTGCTTCAAGAGCCAAGGCTTCTCCAAGATTCGATGATGACTCCCTCCATGCTCTTGTGGAGAGAGTGAGAGGGCGCAAGGAGGTTCTGTTCCACTCCAATGGACGTAGGAAGCCTCCTCAGCAAACCAAAGCAGCCTGGCTGCAGATTGCTGAGGAGGTGAGCGCCAGGTCCTTGTACTCACGCACCTGGGTTCAGTGCCGCAAAAGGTTCAATGATCTGCTCCGCTCAGCAAAAGTGAGTATAACATCACACTTACCTTCAATCTGCTCCCCATCTCCTCTCATCACCAGCATTTTGCATTGTCAACCTACTCCTGCACATTCCAACCTACCCTTACATCCCTTGCACCCTTAACTATCCCTCTCTCTCTATGTACAGACTCACTCTACCATTCTACTATGCACCCCTCACACTCGCTATCACTGTTATGCAATGGCAACAACTAACAACACACAGGGAGGGCCCTTGGTATTGGCACCTCACTCCATCTTTGTCTTCCTCTAAGCATCTATGCTATGGATTCTCTACACTCACCCCAACATTCTCGCTCAAACTCCACTTGTGTCCCTCATTGCAGGAAAAGGGAGCCCACAATAAGAGGGAGAGGGGGAGGACAGGAGGAATGCCATCTTCCATGGCGCACTTAACCATCGCTGAGGAGGCTGCTATCGACATCGTCGGAGGTGCAGAGGAGCTGGAAGTGGGGGACGGAGAGATGGGCGCAGTAGACAGAATAGATTTGCAACCCTCTCATTCAGATTTCATGAGTGACTGATATGGCATCTGATGTTCATACAGATTGAGTTCTGATCATCTGCACAATAGGATGTGTCTGCTACGTTAACATCACATGTCTAACTCATGCCTTTACTCCCCCACAGGACCATCGAGAGCCCCCCTCCCCACTGTCCAGGAGGAAGAGCCGGAAGACTCCTCCGAGGAAGCTGCAGCCTCTGAGGGAGCAGCGTCACCAAAATGAGCGCACCCAGCACCAGCGCAGAGACGCGCACCTCGGTGGGTCATTCGCGAGATAGATTAGTGTTGTCACCTGGTGCATCACAGCTCACAAGTGAGCATCAGCAGATGGTGGAGACAGGGACAGCAGTGGCGTGTCCTCGTCGGAGGGTGCTGGACGCTCCTAGCTCTGCTCAGCTGCATGTGGACGCTGTGCCTCTGGGGCCATCCAGAAAGAGAGTGGTGCTGGAACTTCAGGAACAAGTGCAGGAGTCTCTGACAGGGTTTGCATCCATGGTAACTGCGAGTGTGCAGAGAATGGAGGAGTCCATCTCAAACATGAGCAATGCTGTGGTGCATGCAATGGCGAATATAGGTGCCGCCATGGAAAGGATGGCAACCTCCATGAAGGACATAAATCGGCAGATGCAAATGAACATGGCGACTCTTCTAAACAGATGGTCTGCTATGGAGGATAGATGGGCATCTATTGAGGAGAGGAACCGGAGGTACATGGACCTCCCCATTATGAGGACTGTCAGTACAGAGACCGGTCCTCATGGCCCCACTGACATGCAGCAAGGTGCTCTTCAGCTACTTGCTAGCAGTGAAGTGCGGGTGACCCATGAGAGGGATGTTGGTGGTCGACAACAAGGAAGTGTGTGCTCCTCTCTGAGCGCTCACACCCCCATGCCACTGCGGAGCCCTCGGTCAGAGCCCCAGATTCCTCACACAACTGAGATGGCCATCTCAGCCCCTGCACAGCCGCAGGAGGACCAGACTGTTGCGGAGCCCTCCCAGGCTCCCAAACCCAGAGGACACCTGCAAAGACATTGAAGCAGGTGCAGCATTAAAGTGAGCAAGGTGCCTCTACATCTGCTGAAGCCACAGGGGAAGCACCATGTAGAAGCATGCGTAAGAGAAAGCTAACACACAAATAGTCACAAGGGTAGTCACTTGGGGGTTTTGATCTAATACAAAGTAACGTTTCTCATCGTTATTTAAATTGTAATAAAGAAATGCGATGGCAAAGATTCAAAGAGTCGGCCTATGTGTGCTCAGAAATGAAAGTTGCACAGTGAGGGGTCAGGGCGCCTTTCATCTGTAATGATGGTGGTGAGAGTGATAGGAACCCACAGTTTATTGTACAGATGCTATATGGTGTGTTAAGAAGGTCGGCCAGACACTCATTTCCATGTGCCAGCCACATGTGTTTGATGCGTAAACTTACGCGAATCTGGCAAAGATTAATGTATCCCTTGCCTCACGGCCAGCAATGTGGTCACGTGCTGGTGGAACTGGCACTTCCGCCTCCGCAAGGTCTTCCTCTTCCTCCTCCTCCTCTGAGGAGGAGGCTGTGCGCTGAGCCACTTGTTCCTCAGGCAGCGGTAAGCCACGCTGCTGTGCGATGTTGTGCAGGGCACAGCAGACCACAATGATTCTGGAGACCCTGGCTGGTGCGTACTGTAGGGCTCCACCAGATCTGTCGAGGCATCTGAATCGCATTTTGAGCAAGCCGATGATTTGCTCTATGATGCTTCTTGTAGAAATGTGACTCTCAATGTAACGCTCCTCAGCTTCGTTTGATGGCCTCCTCATCAGTGTCATTAGCCACGTCTTCAGGGGATAGCCCTTCTCTACAAGGAGCTATCCGGAAAGTTGGGTTGGCGGATTGAACAGCTGAGGAACAGTAGACTGCCGCAGGATGTACGAGTCATGGCAACTGCCAGGGAACTTGGCGCAAACATGCATAATGTTCTTTCTGTGGTTACACACCAGCTGGACGTTAAGGAAGTGGAAGCCCTTGCGGTTGACAAATACAGCTGGGTTGTGATGGGGTGCCCTTAAGGCCACATGTGTACAGTCTACGATGCCCTGCACCCTTGGGAAGCCTGCCATATTTGCAAAGCCAACCGCACGCGCGGTTACACTTGCTTCATCCGTGGAGAAGTGGATGTAATTGAATGACTTTGCAAAGAGGGCATCGGTAACCTGCGTGATGCAAGTGTGTGCAGCCGATTGGAAGATGTCGCTGATGTCTGCTGCTGAATCCTGGAAGGACTCTGAAGCAAAGAAGTTGAGTGCGGTGGTGACTTTGACAATCACTGGTAAGAAGTGTCCACCCCTCCTCTGGGCTCCAGGTCTTGGTGCAGTATTGTGCAGATGTCAGCGACTACCTCTCGCGAAAGTCTCAGCCTCCTTTGGCACTGCTGCTCAGTCATGTTGAGGAAGCTCATCCTCTGCCTGTAAACCCTGTGTTGGGGGTATCTCCTGCGGCGAGGTGCAGCCCTACGCTGGTGCCCTCTGCCCTGTGCAGCATCAGGTGGCTGAGGAGAAGGTTGGCACTCCTGTTGTTGCTGCTGCTGTTGTGCCTGGCTCTGCTGCTGCCGCGGCTGCTCTTCTTCCGATTCTGAGGATCAGGATGAGAGGATATAAATGGTTCCCATTCTGCTGGTATATATCTCAGTTGAGGAATAGATGTTATAAGCGCTCAGTCAATGTGGGGAGAGGATTTTCCAAGGAGGTCACAGTGCAAATGGATCTCAGCTTAAACACTTACAAGCTCAATAGACCTGCAAAATGTGTTGCAAAACCTCAAAACACAAGGTTCTGGCATCTGAAAATCAGCCATATTACAGGTCCGCTTTTATTCTGCAGGAGCAGCTGTCAACAATTCAGCGAGTTGCTGAACCCGGCACAATCAGCTGGCGTGTTTGTCGCACGACGGGCAACACGCTGAAAATGTACTAAAATGGGAAGAGCCTGTTAAAATCGGATTATGTAGGCAGTTAACAAGCTGTTAACTGCCTTAAGTGCCTCTCCCGCCGCTCGGTGTCGGGTCTGATTGGGGCTCACAGACCCAACACTTTGTAAAGTTGCGTGGAGGCGGGATGGCGGCGGGTTCGTAACCCGCCGTCAATCATTTTGATTTTAACTTCGGACCCGCCTCCAAATCCGCCCTCTGAGCGTCGGCAAAATCGCGGCCTTAAATTCCAGCTCCAAGAGAAAATAGAAAAGCAGACTCGTCTACACTGAACTCTTAACCCACTCAAACAGATTGTCATGATACATAACTGTGAGCTTGCATTTCCAATATTGCCTAATGGCTTTTTTTAGAACGTGGTAATCCTGCCAGCTACAAGTCCGATGGACGTGAACATTTCAGTCCAAGCTATGGAAGATCAGTTTCCAATTGCATGAGTCAGTGAAACCAAATAAGATTAGCAAATCCTGTCTCAGGTCACTTGCCCTCTTGAAATATTGATTTGAGGAGCTGGCCGAATGTTTTATATTTTAAGCAACCCTGAACAAAGTTCAGGCAAAGTTTTGCCACAGTACCAAACAGAAGGGGAAAATGTGCTGAGTTTAATATACTTCGTTCAAGGCTCAGTGTTGATTGTAGCCAGAACAAGTTATTTGTGGGTGGGTGAGGGAAAGTCTGCACAATTTAATTTACTCTGCAGTATCTTCATCATCAGCTGTGATTCACATTCTATTCGAAAGAAACCATGTCAAATTCTGACGTGTGAGCTTTAGTTAGCTCTAAGCCGATGACTGAAGTACACCCAGCAACACTTGAATAATCAATGTCCCTGTAAACCATGTGATATTTCGGGCTCAAGCAGCGGGTTTTGCCAGGGGAGGGAGGTTTCTGACCCACTGTGACTGAAGCTGGGATTTATGATGTCCGAACGATCTCAGATATCTGGTAGAAAAAAGTAAGAGCTTGTTATGAGGCTGCATTCTTATCGCAATGAAGTAAGAATGAATAACTTTCCGCACAGTCCTTGTGTATATGCCACCCGACAAAACTCAGAAAAGCTGACACGTTCCCTCCAAAAAAGCTGACAATTCAAAAACAACATACAACAGACCTGAAATCAAGGCATATGGCTAAGGTTACTGCGTCAAGGTGACTGAGTTAATTTACTTTTTATTACACAATTTTCATTAGGGTTTTGGGATCATAATCAACAATTCAGTTTGTTTCTGTTGAAAGCCAAAACCTAAAGGCCTCACATATGATATAGGAGAAGAAGTAGTTACATTGAGAATGCAGCGGGACATGAACTTCTCATTACTTCAGCTATACCCAGTATTCCATTAGTTGTATTTATAGGGGCTAATTTAGAGCTTTTTGCAAGGGCACAACATTTATTTCCTAGGAGGGACTGGGGTCATGTCCCACAGGAAATGTTTATTTTTGATACTTTTCTGATGCGTTTTCCAGCATTATGACATGCACTGTGATTCAGCATTTGAAGCAAAACATAATTCTGGAATGACCCATGTGTGCAGGTACCATAGCTGAACAAGATAATAATGTAAATAATAATGGTCTGTCGGCTTGCTTACAACATTGTAACAGACATAATTAATGGAACATTTTACTGCAAAAAGCATTGATGTAAAAGACAGTACAACAGCTTGTACATCTATAATGCTCCCCAACTGCAGGAAGAAGTCTCACTGCACTTTAAATTAAGGAGGAAAAAACATCAAAATTCATCAATAAATTATGGCATGGAGCACCAAGTCATTTAAAAAATGTTTTGAAGTCACTCTCCGGTATCCAAGCCCCCATCACCCCAATTCACTCCAAGGCCCTTCGAGACCCAGTTCCAAAATATACTACTCCCCATCCAACTCCCCACTCTTTCACAGAGACACTGGCCTCGATATTTACGGGGAAGGTGCAGGGGAGGCCTAAAGTGGCTGAGGAACTGTTGAACCTAACAGCAGGATCTCATTAACATTTTCTTGTTCCGTTTCCCACCCGGCATTGGTCAAATTGACAGCCTGGCCGGTGGCAGGGCGTAAAATCGGCAAACGGAGTTGTGGGGGGCGTGGCTATCGGGAGGGCTGGGGGGCAGGGGTGGTTGTCTTGAAGGTCCGGGGGAAGCACTCTCCTGCTCCTCCTGGCCCACAAGGAGTGTTGAGAAAGGCACTTACCTTGTGGAGCCAACAGCTCCCGCTTCCCTTCCACTGCCGGGTTTCCCGACCCCTGGGAAACCCACTACCCAGTAAACTTTCTCCATGATCTGTCCACTCATCCCCCACCATTGGAACCCCCCACTCCCCGACCACCATTTGCTCCCCCAACCACCATTGGACCCCCCTGTGATTGGACCCCTCCTGCGATCGGACCCCCCCCCCCGACCACCATCTGCCCCCGCCCGACCAACATCAGACCTTCCCCCACCGCCGTGATCGAAACTCCCCCTACTGTGATCGGACCCCCCCCCGCGACTGGACCCCCACTGTGATAGGACCCCTCCATGATTGGACCCCCGCGATGGACCCACTCTACGATCAGACCCCCCCGTGATCAGACCCCCACCCCCCCTACGATCGGACCACCCCTCCCTCACGATCTCTCCCACGCCCGAACTAGACCTACCTGTTTTCAGGTCAGCTTGGCTGCGGCCTTGTGCTGTCGGAGATCCACCCGACAGGACTCCAGCCTGTCAATCAATTAAAAATGGCAGGACGTTTGGGAAACCCATACTTCTGTGTCTCCCGACCTCAAAGCAGCACGGCCCCCTGCTCGCTCCCCGCCTCCGAGCTAACAACCACGCCTGTGTATTTTCCAGTACGTTGGTTGCTGAGCCCTGATGCAGGTTGCACTTTGCCAGTGTCTTACGCTCTCAGGAGCTCTTGCTGCCATAGACTTGGATGCACAGAGAGGCAAGAGCCGCCGACATCTCTGTAACACTGAACCTGTCATTGGTACGTGGTTCAACCATTGCTCGGAATGGCTCTTCCTCCTTTTGCAGTCAGATAATTTAGAACAAATTTTGCTGGTTTCTTTAAAGCATCCACCCAACTCTGCCCACTGCACAAGCCTGTGTTTAATAATCCATATCGGCAAATTCACCTGTGTGGAAATGGTCAACACAGTTCATGCAAAAGCGATGTTAATATATCAACTGACATGGTGGGCATTTTAACCCCCGAAAAACCGGCGGATTGGGGTCGGGTGGGATGTTAAAATGTAAAAAATTTGAATCCCGACCCCAACCCGCCTCCTTCCGGTTTTAATGAAGGTGGGACGGGGAATGGGCAACCAACCCATTCGCAGGAGGCGGACTGGCAATTTGAATATTATAATGAGGCTGGGAGCCTCACATTTAACCACCATTTCAAATTTAACCTTGGCCGGCTGGGTTTCCTGGGCCTCGGGAAACCTGACGGCTAAAGGGAGGCGAGGACTGCTGGATCCGGGAGGTAAGTGCCTTTCCATTCACCTGCTGGATCCAATTTACCTGCTTCACCCACCCCCGCGATCAGACACTGCCGCCCCCTGCCCCCCACCCGACCCTTCTGATTTCTTCCACAAGGCTTCCAATCTCACCCCCATGATCCTTCCGATCTCGCACCTGCTCTGGCCTCTGATCTCCATTTGTGGCCTCCAGACTCCGATCACCCCGGCTCACGACTCCCGATCTCCAACCCCCGCCCCCCCAACCCCGGCCTCTCCAATCTCCCCCGGCTCAGGACCCCCGATCTTCCACCCACCCCCCACCCTCCCCAGCCTCTCTGATCTCCCCCGGCTCAGGACTCCCGATCATCTTTCCCCCCACCCCGCCCTCCACAATGTTGCCTGGCTCACGACTCTCGATCTCCCTCCCCCCCCGGCCTCCCCGATCCCTCCCTCCCTCCCTCCAATTCGATTCCCAGTTGCGGTCTGGTGCCAAAGGCTTACCCGCCTGACAGCCAGCCAGCTTCTCAATCTAAAAAATATTATGATGCGGAGATGCCGGTGTTGGACTGGGGTGGACAAAATTGAGAAGTCGCACAACACCAGGTTATAGTCCAACAGTTTTATTTGAAATCACAAGCTTTCGGAGCGGCTGCTCCTTCGTCAGGTGAAGTAAAAAGATACAGAATCGCCAAAGCATATATAGATAGAGAACAATGCATGTGTACCTTACAATGGCAGACAACTAAAATGACAGATAAACAGTCAGGATGATTAAATTTAGTTGTCTGCCATTGTAAGGTACACATGCATTGTTCTCTATCTATATATGCTTTGGCGATTCTGTATCTCTTTACTTCACCCGACGAAGGAGCAGTAACTCCGAAAGCTTGTGATTTCAAATAAAACTATTGGACTATAACCTGGTGTTGTGCGACTTCTAAAAAATATTAATCAGGTCCTGCCATTAAAATCGGCAGGGGCTGAGGGAAACCCATTCTTCTGGCTTTCCCGACCTCAAACCAGCCCCCCCACCCCCTGCTCTATCCTGCCTCCGAGTTAATATTCAGTCTTTACCCAAGAATAGAAACAAAGAACAGTTCCAAATGATAAAAACAAGGAATGAGAAAGACATATATCAACCATATATTGATTTTCCATTTTAATAAAGTAATCAGAGGGTGTGGAGAGCATATTGTCAAAGTCTACTTTTAGCTGTTCAAACAGGAAAGATTTGAGAACAACATTAATACTGGGCAGTTTTCTAATTGTACACGACAGGTCAATGTTCCAAACTGTGATGACTAGTGGGTGCACACCATCTGCCTTGCGTCTTGTTCCAGTGGCTGCCTGACAACTTGATTTGATTTTCTGCAAATAGCACTATTCTGGTTTGAAGCCTTTGTCGGAATATTGGAGGCCACCCAGAGGAAGGTGACAATGGTGCAATTAATCAGCTTAATTGGGCTTTGCCAGGTGTTGTCAGAATTATTAGCAGAATAATCAGCTTGTTGTTTCATTGCAGTATCCATTCACTATGAGGAAGAATAGGTCAATAATCCAGAGATTTACCACAGATTTGTGGTTACAAAAATGACCAATTCCAGATCTCATGCAGAGGAACAGGAGGAGGCCATTCAGCCCCTCGAGCCTGTTCCGCCATTCAATTAAATCATAGCTGATCTGTATCTTAACTCCATCTGCCCGCCTTGGTTCCGTAACCCTTAATACACTGGCCTAACAAAAATCTATCAATCTCAGTTTTGAAATTTACAATTGTCCCAGCCTCAACAGCTGTTTGGGGGAGAGTTCCAGATTTCCACTACCGTTTGTGTGAAGAGGTGCTTTCTGACATCACCCCTGAACGGCCCAGCTCTAATTTTAAGCTGATGCCCCCTTGTTCTGGACTCCCCCGCCAGAGGAAATAGTTTCTAGCTATCTACCCTATCAAATCCTTTAATCATCTTAAACAACTCAATTAGATTACCCCTTAATCTTCTATATCCAGGGCAATACCAGCCTAGTCTATGTAACCTGTCCTCATAATTTAACCCTTTTAGCCCGGTATCATTCTGGGGAATCTGCGCTGCACCCCCTCCAAGGCCAATATATCCTTCCTGAGGAACGGTGCCCAGAGCTAAACGCAATGCTCCAGATGGAGTCTGACCAGAGCTCTGTACAGCTGTAACAAAACTTCCACCTCTTTGTATTCCAGCCCTTTTGAGATAAAGGCCAACATTCTATTAGCATTTTTAATCATTTTTTGTACCTGTCCACCAGCTGACATTCTTAACACGCATGTTTTGAGGGGAAAAAAATTGTGAGCTAAAAGGCTCCTTTGATAGCGCTAGCATGATGATCAAGTCAGAGATTGCCTGGTATGTTTGTCCTGTGGAGTGGTTGGAATGAACCTTCACTTCATTATTCAAAGACCACCCAGATTGGTGCTTTATCTGTGTAATTGAATTACCTCTCTCTAGCAGGCCTGGAAGGAAACTCAATGGGCCAGGTAACAGTGAACAACCATGTCTTGATTTGAAGGGAAACCACTCCAGAGCAGTTAATGGCGTCACAGACTAACTCAGTAATCTTTCATTTGAGTTTTAGCTGAAACCTGATATTTACGTTTCCTCTCCTTTCTTGCAATGCTCATCAGTGGTTATGGTGTTAGCTTCCTAGAATAAGTATTTCTTATTGGAACTGACATGATTTACAATACTACAAATGTAAAACAATAAAAATATTATATAAAAATGAAAATGATGTTTGCATGCTGCAAATTATTTTGTAAGTAGAGTATTTATCTTTGCCAGTCTGTCTGTTTATCTGGATTACAGCAATGTGGTTGACTTTTAACTGCCTTCTGAAATGGCCTAGCAAGCCACTCAGTTGTACCAAAATGCTACAAAGAAGTATACTAAGAATAAATCCGGACGGACCACCCGGCATCCACCAAGGCACCAGACACGACAAAGGCACACCCAGCCCGGTTGACCCTGCAAAATTGGGAGACCTGTCCCACAGACTAGTCAAGCAACAGCCTGACATAGTCATACTCACAGAATCATACCTTTCAGCCAACGTCCCAGACTCCTCCTTCACCATCCCTGGGTATGTCCTGTCCCACCAACAGGACAGACCCACCAGGGGTGGCGGCATAGTGGTATGCAGTCGGGAGGGAGTGGCCCTGGAAGTCCTCAACATTGACTCTGGACCCCATGAAGTCTCTTGGCATCATAAGTCAAACATGGGCAAGGAAACCTCTTGCTGATTACCACCAACCGCCCTCCCTCAGCTGATGAATCACTACTCCTCCATGTTGAACACAACTTGGAAGAAGCACTGAGGGTAGCAAGGGCACAGAATGTACTCTGGATGGGGGACTTCAATGTCCATCACCATGAGTGGCTCGGTAGCACCACTACTGACTGAGCTGGCTGAGTCCTGAAGGACATAACTGCCAGTCTGGGCCTGCGACAGGTGGTGAACCAACACGAGGGGAAAAACCTACATGACCTCGTTCTCACCAATCTACCTGTCGTAGATGCATCTGTCCATGAGAGTGACCTCGTCTTCACACTGAGGTCACCCTCCATTGTTTTGTGTGTCACTACCACCGTGCTAAATGGGATAGATTCAGAACAGATCTAGCAGCTCAAAACTGAGCATCCATGAGGCGCTGTGGGCCATCAGCAGCAGCAGAATATTATTCCACCACAATCTGTAACCTCATGACCCAGCATATCCCTCACTCTACCATTACTATCAAGCCAGGGGACCAACCCTGGTTCAATGAGGAGTGTAGAAGAGCATGCCAGGAGCAGCACCAGGCGTACCTAAAAATGAGGTGCAAACCTGGTGAAGCTACAACACAGGGCTACATACATGCTAAACAGTGGAAACAGCATGCTATAGACAGAGCTAAGCGATCCCACAATCAATAGATCAGATCAAAGCTCTGCAATCCTGCCACATTCAGTCATGAATGGTGGTGGACCATTAAACAACTAACGGGAGGAGGAGGCTCCATGAACATCCCCATCCTCAATGATGGCAAGCCCAGCACATGAGTGCAAAAGACAAGGCTGAAGCGTTTGCAATCATCTTCAGCCAAAAGTGCCGGGTGGATGATCCATCTCAGCCTCCTCCTGAGGTCCCCACCATCACAGAAGCCAGTCTTCAGCCAATTCGATTAACTCCACGTGATATCAAGAAACGGCTGAATGCACTGGATACAGCAAAAGCTATGGGCCCCGACAACATCCCAGCTGTTGTGCTGAAGACTTGTGCTCCAGAACTAGCCGCACCTCTAGCCAAACTGTTCCAGTACAGTTACAACACTGGCATCTATCCGACAATATGGTAAACTGCCCAGGTGTGTCCTGTCCACAAAAAACAGGACAAATCCAATCCAGCCAATTACCGCCCCATCAGTCTACTCTCAATCATCAGCTAAGTGTTGGAAAGTGTCGTTGACAGTGCTATCAAGTGGCACTTACTCACCAATAACCTGCTCACCGATGCTCAGTTTGGGTTCCGCCAGGACCACTCAGCTCCAGACCTCATTACAGCCTTGGTGCAAACATGGACAAAGGAGCTGAATTCCAGAAGTGAGGTGAGAGTGACTGCCCTTGACATCAAGGCAGCATTTGACCGAGTGTGGCATCAAGGAGCCCTAGTAAAATTGAAGTCAATGGGAATCAGTGGGAAAACTCTCCACTGGCTGGAGTCATACCTAGCACAAAGGAAGATGGTTGTGGTTGTTGGAGGCCAATCATCACAGCCCCAGGACATCGCTGCAGGAGTTTCTCAGGGCAGTGTCCTAGGCCCAACCATCTTCAGCTGCTTCATCAATGACCTTCCCTCCCTCTTAAGGTCAGAAGTGGAGATGTTCACTGTTGATTGCACAGTGTTCAGTTCCATTCGCAACTCCTCAGATAATGAAGCAGTCCGTGTCCACATGCAGCAAGACCTGGATAACATTCAGGCTTGGGCTGATAAGTGGCAAGTAACATTCGCACCATACAAGTGCCAGGCAATGATCAACTCCAACAAGAGATAGTCTAACCACCGCCCCTTGACATTCAACAGCATTACCATCACCAAATTCCCCACCATCAACATCCTAGGGTTTCACCATTGACCAGAAACTTAACTGAACCAGCCACATAAATGTCTGGCTACAAGAGCAGGTCAGAGGCTGAGTATTCTGGGGCAAGTGTCTCACCTCCTGACTCCCCAAAGCCTTTCCACCTTCTCCAAGGCACAAGTCAGGAGTGTGATGAAATTTTCTCCACTTGCTTGGATGAGTGCAGCTCCAACAACATTCAAGAAGCTCCTCACCATTCTGGACAAAGCAGCCCGCTTGATTGGCACCCCATCCACCACCTTAAACATTCACTCTCTCCACCACTGGCGTACCGTGGCTGCAGTGTGTACCATCTACAAGATGCACTGCAGCAACTCGCTAAGGCTTCTTCGACAGCACCTCCCAAACCCACAACCTCTACCACCTAGAAGGACAAGGGCAGCAGGTGCATGGGAACACCACCACCTCCAAATTCCCCTCCAAGTCACACGCCATCCTGACTTGGAAATATATCGCCGATCCTTCAGCGTCACTGGGTCAAAATCTTGGAACTCCCTACCTAACAGCACTGTGGGAGTACCTTCACCACACGGACTGCAGCGGTTCAAGAAGGCGGCTCACCACCACCTTCTCCAGGGCAATTAGGGATGGGCAATAAATGCTAGCTATGCCAGTGATGCCCACATCCCAGGAACGAATAAAAAAAAACATGCTGTAGACTGGAGAAAGTAAATGTTAAGAAAACAACTCTTAACAAGTAATGCTGCAGTCAGTCTCAAAGAATGCCAATTGCTTGTAGCTGAATTTCAAAGTTGATTTAGTCTCCTTATTTGGTTAGTATCATAGCAACCTTACTCGTATAGTTAAACATGCTGGTTAATTATTTCAAGCTTCCAAACTTTTTTTTAATGCTGACTTTTAAAATAAAATGCTCAATTTAATCTGCTTGTATTACCATTTAGTCCTGCCAAATCACAAATATGCCACAGAAGTAACAGACCTCAAAGTTTATAAAGCAATATTGAGAGAAAGATAGGTATATCTCTCTAACTATACAGATAGATTGACAGACATATAGATGAACAGGAACCAGCTGGATTGGCAGCCTCTTTTCCAGTCCTGTACATTCCTATGTTCCTAAACGAATAGTGTGAGTTCTACTGAGGGAGCCAACAAATCATGTTGACTCTACAAGGCTTTGAGAATGAATGACTTCATTGTTTAATGGCCCAGTTTGACCCACAGTGATTTCAATCTGCAGTTTATTACAGCTTCTCTAGCCTGCCAACCCTTAAGCTGACTATGCTAGACTTGATCTAGTGACTTTGCAGAACCCCAGTCACCCTGCAGTAAAGGCTTTACAATACATGATAAATAATTACACTCAGTAAGCCTTTATTAGGTGGATTGGCATAATTCAGAATTACAGTTAAATAGCCGAGGGAGTGATGGTGTCATAGGGTGGAATTTTGTCCAGTTACCTCTGAGACCTGGGCTTGAATTAGTTTGGGTAATCTCAACCCAGGGTCTAATCACGGTACAAAACTGTGTAACATTTAATATAGTTACTTACTTGATCTTAAATACAGAATTATTACTCAAAAAGGTCATGCGGTTCACTGGAATAAAACATAGAAACATCCACCTGGGTAGGCAGTGCACTTTCGGAGTTGAAGCTAAGGTACATTGTTGGGCTATAGTTGAACAAGCTTTACTCTGCATCTGACTCATGTCCAGGGCATCATCTGTGGACAACTAGATTTATGTCATGCAAGACTGTGACCAAATTTAATTGATTGCAGTTAGACATTAATAATTTATCAGTCACCATTTGAGATGTAAGACAAGTAAAATGAATATGTTATGTACAAGATGTTGGGTAAGAAATTGTTTTTACTTGCAAATCCTGGCTTCAGGTAAAATAAACCCAGTGGAATCAAACTTTAAATAGTTGAAAGTTGTACTGATAACTGAATTAAAGCCCAGAGAGTTACTGGGATCAACGAATTGCTAAATAAGTGAAATCACTAATCCTCTTAATTTGTTCCTCACAGCCTCACAAAACAATTAAGAAGTTCAGTGATCAACATACTCCGTGTAATACCTGAAAGAATAACTTGTGAATAAAGTGTGAATAACTTCCTCCATGGTCTTGCCCCTTCCTAGCTCTGTAATCTCCTCCAGCCCTACAACCTTCTGAAATATCTGCGCTCCTCCAATTCTGCCCTCTTGAGCACCCCGATTTGAATCGCTCCACCATTGGCAGCCGTGCCTTCAGCTGCCAACCTCCCTTTCCTCTCTAAAGTCCTTGAACGTGCCAAATCAAGCCTCCCAAATCTGTGCCCATCTTTTCCAGAACTCCATGTTTGAATCCCTCCAATCAGGTTTCCACCCCTGCCACAGTACTGAAACGGCTCTCATCAAAGTCACAAATAACATTCTATGTGACTGTGACAGTGGTAAACTATCCCTCCTCGTCCTTCTCGACCTGTCTGCAGCCTTTGACACGGTTGACCACTCCATCCTCCTCCAACGCCTCTCCACCGTCATCCAGCTGGGTGGGACTGCACTTGCCTGGTTCCATTCTTATCCATCCAGTCGTAGCCAGAGAATCACCTGCAATGGCATCTCTCCCAGCTTCCGTACCGTTACCTCTGGTGTCCCCCAAGGATCGATCCTTGGCCTCCTCCTATTTCTCATCTACATGCTGCCCCACAGCGACATCATCTGAAAACAAGACAATGGCTTAGTTCTTCCCAATATTTAGTTGGAGGAAATTTCTGCTCATCCAGTACTGGATGTCGGACAAGCAGTCTGACAATTTAGAGAAAGTAGAGGGATCGAGAGAGGTGGTGGTGACTGAGGTAGAGCTGGGTGTCGTCAGCGTATGGTGAAGTCCTGAGGGAGGGCTGCATTGTCGAAGGTGCTGTCCTTTAGATAAAATGTTAAATTAAGGCCCCATCTGTGTGTTCAACTGGATGTAAAAGACACTATACAAGGAAGAGCAGGGGGATCTCCCAATGTCTTAGACAATATTCATCCCTCAAACACCATTGGCAAAAAAAATCTGCTCATTTATCTGATTTACTGTTTGTGGGACCTTGCTGTGGGCAAGTTGGCCACATTTTCCCACAGAAGAATAGTGACTAAACTAATTCATGGGCTTCTCGATGATGTGAAAGGCAGTATAGAAATGCAAGTTTTTTTCCAGGAGGATGTGTTAGCTTTTCCACTCACATTGTCCCATAATGCTACACTCTTCTATTAACATTCTATTAACGTGTTAAGCACTTTTCCAAAGGCACTGCAAACTTCAGTACAAGCTTATCAGAATGGGCCACCTTTTATCTCTTTTCTTGTGAGGAGATACAATGCACCATTTCCTACAGACACTCAGCAGAGCTTTAATTAACAGTGCACGAGAGATCGACAACATAAGCCGTATGAGGAGCTCCACAATATAGTCCTTCATTTAAAAAAAGATACCATGTTAAATTATGCCTTGCAAAGGTCAAGACTTCAGAAAAAATGCTTTCAATATCTTTCACAAGCAAGAGTGTTTAAATTTGTTATTTTTAAAATGAATAAAATCTTTATAATTAATTATTTTGCATCTAACACATGTTCAATATGCCCCTTGGGCATCAGAAGTCTGTCGAACCTGAAGAATGCTCATTGGCTCAAAATTCACAAGTATGCTCAAATCCCAAGCAAAGTTTTTGATTGGCACATTTCTATTCTGGAGCTTAGAAAGTACCAGTAGATAGTGATACACCAAAACATACGTTATACCATGAAACACGCAATGTTATTATATAAAATAATCCATCTCCTGCAGCATTTCTCTTAGACAAAAAATATTTTTCTCTTTTTGTCACTGTATCTATTTGCCTCCCACTCTAATTCTTTCTATCTAACTCTTTGTCTTTGTATTCCACGTTCTGGCTTCATCGCTCTCTCTCTCTCTCTCTCTCTCTCTGAATGTGTTTCACACGCTTTCATTGTCATCTCTGGCTGTCTTTGTGTAAGTCTCATTGCCTCTGTCTCCTCTCTTCTGTTTGTCTCTCAGTTTCTGTCTTTTTCTCTCTCTCTTTGAATGTATATCTTTCTTCCTGTACGTTTGTGTCTTTGTTTTTCCTGTCAGTGTTCCTTTTCCTATCACCCACCAAGGAGATCTGGAGCCAGACTCAGGGCTCAAAATATCTTATAGTCACTCCAATCATTTTTGTCTTTCGCTGGCAGTTTGGAACTGGGGTCTGCATCATTTTGATACATTTGCGCAAAGGAAGGGGTTGGTTGGGAGGATGCAGAAAATGTAAGTCTGTGGCTGGGGTAGTGAGGAATTCTCCTTCTTCTCAGGCAGTCCCTCGGAACCGAGGATGACTTGCTTCCACACTAAAAATGAGTTCTCAGGTGACTGATGAGTCCAATACGGGACCTACAGTCTCTGTCACAGGTGGGGCAGACGGTGGTTGAAGGGGCGGGTGGGTGGGGTGCTTGGGTTGACATGTGCTCCTTGCGCTTGGCTTCCGCTTGCTCCCAGTGAAGTGACTCGAGGTGTTCGGCACCTTCCCAGATGCTTCTTCTCCACTTTGTGCGGTCTTGGGCCAGGGATTCCCAGGTGTCGGTGGGGATGTTGCACTTTTTCAAGGAGGCTTTGAGGGTGTCCTTGAAGTGTTTCCTCTGCCCACCTGGGGCTCTCTTGCCGTGTCGGGCTCCGAGTAGAGCGCTTGTTTTGGGAGTCTCGTATCGGGCATGCGGACGACGTGGCCCGTCCATCGGAGCTGATCGAGCGTGGTCAAAGCTTCGATGCTGGGGATGTTGGCCTGAGCGAGAACACAGACGTTGTTGCGCCTATCCTGCCAATGGATTTGCAGGATCTTGCGGAGGCAGCGTTGGTGGTACCTCTCCAGTGCTTTGAGGTGCCTGCTGTACATGGTCCATGTCTCTGAGGCATACAGGAGGGCGGGTATCACTACTGCTCTGTAGACCATGAGATTGGTGCTGGGTTTGAGGTCCTGGTCTTCAAACACTCTCTTCCTCAGGCGACCGAAGGCTGCACTGGCACACTGAAGGCAGTGTTGGACTTTGTCATCGACATCTGCCCCTGTTGACAGTAGGCTCTCGAGGTATGGAAAGTGGTCCACGTTGTCCAAGGCCTCGTCATGGATTTTGATAATCGGGAAGCAGTACTATGTGGCGGGGGCAGGTTGGTAAAGGATCTTGTCTTACGAATGTTTAGTGTAAGGCCCATGCTCTCGTACGCTATTACTAGTGGACTGGAGTTTTGGTTGTACTTATTGTATATTAATTCTTGCCTTGCTCTCTTTTCTAATTATTACACATTATTGGTATGATACAGTTTTACAGTATTTGTTATTGCTGTGGACTTCCTGCATTAAAACTCCAGCACTTTTTGGCATGGAATTTCCTGGAACTTTCTGGTGTAACTATGGTGTAAAAGTGGTGTAGTGTTTCTTTTTTTTGCAAGGATATTCGTGCACAATTGATTTACGCCAGTTTTACGCTGAAACATCGCTACGCACGAATTTCCTTGATTGTTTACGTCGCATCTGAGACATGCCCGCTGAAGCACTTTGCATCTCATTTACATAGCCCCACCCCCAAGCAAACCCCCCAGCTCACATGAGTTTCCTGAATTTATGCCAATAATGCACTGGCGTAAATTTACATCCAAAACTTTAGGCACAGCTCAGCCCTGAAGCCACCTGACAATGGCATAATTGGGATTTCTGGAGTTTGACAGCAACTTTCTTTGCGATCTTTTTGAATTTTTCTCACCAAAACCTGCAGCATACTTAAAGCAAAATGTTGTCAGTCTCAATGTACCTAAAATTTCCCACACCTTCCCCACGCATTCAGACGCACTAAGCAGCAAGAATCGCCTTTCCAACTGGCATACCCCTGTTCTACATAATAATGGAAGAGGAAGGGGCAGCAGTCGAGGCAAGAGGCTCAGAGACTGAGAGTGAGGCAGAAGACAGCAGTCAACTTGCTATCACCCCTATCGGTGGCACAGCACTTGCACTTGCTTTACACCAGTTTTAACATTCCGACGTAGCTCTGCAGGATGTTCCTGTTGGATAGATTGGCGTAAAATTCAGCGTAATTGTGACATTAATAGAATTGAGGAAATTCAGGGACATTATTTTTGTTGATGTCCTACTGGAGAGCTGCTGTGCAACCATAGGTGAGATCCTTGAGAGTCACTGGCATCGATGAAACTATGGGGGCGATTTTCCCACTGGAGGCGAGATGGAGGCGGGTTTCAGTCTGGGTGGGTTTGAAACCCGCCTCCACTGATAGGTTTCAAAAATTTGAGATTTTCCCATGATTGGCCACTTGATTTCAGAGGTGTGGGATGCCCTTGATCAATTAGTGTTTTGGGACTGAAATTCACCTCTGTTGACAGGACTTTTCCAGTCTGATTTTATGGCTTCTTGCTCCCTTGGCTCATTCCACAGCATTTCTGCATCTCCTGCACCACCTCCAACATCTTTTGAGAAACCACTATGTCCAATTCCAAGGCAAGGGCCTATCTGAGGCTCTTGGATGAGGCGCTGCAAATGTTGTTTGAGGGGGTGACAGCTAGCATGGAGGTGCTCTTCCACTCATCTCGGAGGAAGAGGCCTGCCAAAGAAATCAAGGCTGTGTGGGTACAGCTGGCAAGGGATATGACCTCCAGATCTGTGTGCAGATTGGGAGACTGTTTCTGTATTGATGAAATGCCATCCCTGTTGGAAAGCATTAAAATGATTTGAAGCCAAAATGTTGGCGTTATGCCATCTGTTCTTTCGCCTTAGGCAGCTCCACATTGTGGGCACCGCCACACTTGCGTTGTCAGGTTGGTGGCCGGAGTGAAAGGAGGCCAAAGAGTCATGTCCATTGTCAATGATGTCCTAGGATGGAGCAAAGGACATGTGCAAATCTGGCCATGATAAGTTCATCCCTTGCATCCCGGGCAGCCATGTGCTCGCGTGCTGCCGCTGCCGCTGGTCGATACACCGGCGCTCTGACCTCCTCCTCCTCCTCCAGATCCTCCTCCTCCTCATCCTCATCTGAGGTCCATGCAGAAAGAAAGCGAATGGTTCCCATGCTGCTTGTAGATGCCTCCTTTGGGGAAGCGCTCATTGCAAGCGGGGAGAGGGTCTTCCCAGGAGATCCCACAGTTGATGGAGTCAAGCTGCAGCACCTCCGACTTCGGAAGGCCTTCTAAAAGTGCTCAGTGACCTTTTAAAGCCAAGGTCTGACACAGGCAAGTAATCCTTGCTGCAATAAACGATGTCTTGTTAGACGTGCGGCAGTGAGGAGGCCACCCACGAGTCAACCCGCCAGGTTTACCTGACGTGGTTTAGGAGGTGCGTGGATCACACTGAAAAGCTGGAAAGATCACGAGGGCCTCTCAAAGTAGGCTTGGAGAGGCCCTTAACGAGCATTTAAGGATGTTAAATAGTGCAATGGCCAGCTGGAGGCGGGAGCATTTCCCGACCTCCAAAACCGGCACCGGCAAAATCCCACGGAGGCGGGTTGGAGGCGGGTTCTGAACCCGACCTCTTTGAATCTGATTTTCCCGCCTTTCCCGCCTCCAAACCCGCCTCCTCCGACGTCAGAAAATCGCCCCCTATGGTCCAGGTTCAATGAAACAAGGTCATAATCATTTTTTTAAAAACTTGCTTAGCTGCAATATAAAAAGGAAAGTCTAAAGCCTTTATAAATATGAAAAGGATTAAAGGTCTTTGAGGTAACGTAATCACTTCATCCTGTTCTACCATGCATTCTAGGGCAAAGGACTTCTAAATTGCGGGGTAAAAAAGGTTGATTTAACAAGGAGGAGCGCCAGAAAGGGTTGGAATATTTGAGCAAAATGCCAGTCTGACAGTCATCAAAACAATACTGCAGAAAGTAATTACATATGCCAAAGAAATAATTGCACAAACTTAATGACTGACGTCTGAATTTAAGCCTGCTTTTAACTTTGTTACGTACAATGGTGATTTTAGTACAATTCTGAGTTTATCAGACAATAGGAATGGTGATAACAGCCTGGAGTTTCCGCTCGGTTGCGCTGGTTATTTCGGCGCCATTCACCCGAAATTGACATAACCAGCGCAAAAGGTCGCGTAATTTTAAGCGTAAATTGCATTCAGCGCATATCGAGTTTCCGCGATCCATTTTAAAATACATCACTCGAGAAGCGGCCCCGCCCACAAAACTGGCCATGACCCCAGGATGAATTAATCGCCATTGAGAGTTTCTGCTAATTGCGCTCGTTTGCAGGGTTTCGAGGTTGCTTTAAAAATTAAGCTGGATCTTTTGGATGCAAGGACACTAATAGGCACGATTTTAAAGATTTTGAATGTAATTTTTTTTAATTTACTATAAAACTGACGACTGGAGCCCAATCTAAGTAGAAAATTGTTTTGTTTATTTTTTTAAAGTCATTTTCAGTCATTTAGGACTGGATATTAGTTTGGAGGCGGGAGGAGCAGGGGGGCTGTTTTGAGGTCGGGAAACCGGAAGAACGGGTTCCCCTCAGGTCCTGCCGAAATTAACGGCAGGGCCTGATTAACATTTTTTGGGCTCGATTTTGTCAATGGGGACGTGATGGAGGCGGGACTCCCACTTTTTGGGTTGTAGTCCCGCCTCCATCGATTTGTGGCCAACCCAGGCTACTTTCCCTTGATTGACCTTGTTAAGCCCGCCCAGCGGGCTCAGCAGGCCAATTAAGGGACACCTGGATACTGGTGACGTCAGCGATTGACATTTCATCTGTCAAGAGCTTTTGACAGATGAAATATCAGTGTTTGACAGCTCTGTGAAGCTGTCAAACACTGACAATCTGTCTTCTAACTTGAGTCCTTCTACTCAGACTCAGTTAGAGAGCTCGCCAGACCAGAAAGCAGAGGCTGCAGCTTTTGACATCTCAGCGGCCATTCTGCTTTCTGTGCTGGTGAGCTGAGGGACTCCCGAGAACTGAAGGGAGGAAGCCTGGAGGAGAAAGTAAAGGTAAGTAAAACTTATTAAAACACTTTACACACACCAAACACACTTACCTCTGCACTCATGCACCCATCACTCACCTGTACACCGGACATCTCGACCCCTCCAAGCCCTGCAGACCGACGGTCCACCTCGCTAACTTGGCGTGGTTTGGAGCCGTTGGGCAGCCCACACTTCAGGGCTAACAATAGGGATTAGCCAAAAAACTGCCGGTTAACTACCTGTTAACAGGCAGTTAATTGGCACTAATCCCCTTCCCGCCTCGGGGAGGCAGCTCCCAGCACAGGTCGGGTACCCGCCTCCTGGGACATTGGCATGGAGGCGGGTTGGGGGCGGGATGGGTACGTGCCCCCTGAATCTGCAATTTTCCCACCACTCCCGCCTCCAAACCCGCCTCCACGGGGCTTGGAAATTCGAGCCCTTTGTCTCCGTTTCCTGGCTGCAGCCAGCCAGATTGAGAGGCAGGCTGGCTGTCGGGCGGGTAAGCCTTCGGCACCTGGGGAGCGGAGAGTAGGAAGGGAGGGATCGGAGGCCTCGGGAGATTGGAAGAATCAATGGTGGAGAAGATCGGAGGCCTGGGGGTGGAGCGGGGAAGATCAGAAAAGTTGGGGGGATATCAGAAGAGACTCAGCGGGTAGATTGAAAGGGTCGGTGGGGGGGGGGCGAGCAGATTGGAAGGGCCTCATGGGGGAGATCAGAAGGGTCTCGGGGGTGGGGGGAGATCGGAAGTGGGAGGGGAGATCGGAATGGCCTCGGGGGGGGGGGGGATCGGAAGGGTCGGTGTTGGGAAGAGATCGGAAGGATCGGGGGGGCTATCAGAAGGGTCAGGGGGGGCAGAGATTGGGAGAATCGGGAGAGAGATCGGAAGGGTTGCGGGGGGAGATTGTAAGGGTCGGGGGGGGGGCTATCAAAAGGGTCGGTGTTGGGGGGGGGGGCAAAGAATGCTAGAAATATACACAGTGGGCATCAGCATCTA
Source organism: Squalus acanthias (assembly GCA_030390025.1). Classification (NCBI taxonomy): domain Eukaryota; kingdom Metazoa; phylum Chordata; class Chondrichthyes; order Squaliformes; family Squalidae; genus Squalus; species Squalus acanthias. The sequence continues at coordinate 37,394,381 of CM059438.1, forward strand.
GACCAGAAAGGCAGGCTGACATTTCACCAAAAATGATAACCTGTCTCTCTCTCGTGAATTCTCTGTTGCTATTTCCGTAATTCTACTTTCACAATATTTCTTTTTATCTTTAGGGCAGAACAAACAACCTTGAATTTATATCCTGAGGATGTGACAAAATGCTTCCCACCAATCAATGATTTTTGAATTGTAGTCACTGTTGTTGCATATGTTGGGTCTTTTTTTATATTAGGGTTGTAAATAGTTGAATTTGACTGTATTATAGATCCATCACTCATCAACACTCACTGCGAAACACCATCCAGGCCAGTTATCAGAATTATCAATGAACATGTACTCCAAACAAATAGATTGGAAATCTTTCAAAACTGTACTGTTGAGGAATGTGGAGACGCTTGGTTAAACATTGCCCTTTCACTTCTGGGAATCTGGGCTCAACTCCAGTGCAGACTAATGGGGTGATCGTCTCCTCTGTTTGCTGGCAGTACTTTATGAAAGGGCATTTTATGAAAAGAGTTTTGCGTTGTCTCAATTAAGTTTCTGGTCACAGCACAAAAACTGCCCCTCTGATAATTGCAACTAAGTTGGCAATCTAACTCAAGAGAGGCTATTGGATAGCCAGTGTGGGAAATAGTAAAATGTTACACTGATGCAGTATTAGTCTTTTGAGGATAGGCTTTTTTTTATTCGTTTATGGGATGTGGGCGTCGCTGGCAAGGCCAGCATTTATTGCCCATCCCTAATTGCCCTTGAGAAGGTGGTGGTGAGCCGCCTTCTTGAACCGCTGCAGTCTGTGTGGTGAAGGTACTCCCACAGTGCTGTTAGGTAGGGAGTTCCAGGATTTTGACCCAGCGATGATGAAGGATCGGCGATATACTTCTAAGTCAGAATGGTGTGTGACTTGGAGGGGGCACTGAACACTGTGCAGTCATCAGCGAACATCCCCATTTCTGACCTTATGTTGGAGGGAAGGTCAGTGATGAAGCAGCTGAGGCACATAGTTATGACAGAGTGGGCTGGCAGGTGGGCTTTTACATCAAACAACACCATAACTGACCTGGGAGTGCTGGATGTCAATACTGGTTGCTCCAATCCCCAGCACCAACAATCCTCAGCTTCATGTGCAAAAAAAATCACAAAATAAGTGTACTACTAGCTACCCACAACTGGAATGTGCATTGTCTTGTAAGCTAACACTGAAAGCAAAAACCTCACTCAAGCCTTGACTAAATCTCAGTAAAATAGTAAACCTTCAATCTAGAAATAAAGTAACATCTCACTGGTTTAGGACAGGTTAAAAACAAAATGCCCTGTTCTGGTGTTATGTATTTTAAGAGTCTAACTAGCTGACCTTCCATGTCATTTTTCTCAGGTAGCCTGGGTCTGTAACTGTAACCTGTTCAGCTGGTTGGTGTACTGATGCACTTACCTGCCTCACTTGCGATTAATATTCTTAAACACCTAATATTAAAAACAATCATTTTATTTACAGGTGGTCCATCAATGGGACTTGGATTACCTTATTCCAAATTACACTCATAGATTGAGTTTTTTTCCTACTAGGCTACAATTTACTTACATGATATTCTACATCTTTACACTTTACAAGTTAACACAATTCTGTAACCTCTGTCCCTTGGTTCCAGGCAAGGACCAACCCACTTTTGTACCTGTTGGTCTCATGCACGTTGACCGCACCTTCTGACTGATACTATAACGAGTAGTTTGGTTGGGAGTCTTTCTCATTCCTCTTGGCTATTCTTCCTCTCGGGGCTCTTTCCCTTTCTGATTATCGCAGCACCTGACCTCCCTGTTTCTGCCACATTGAGCGAATCTTTGCCATGCTCTCCGCCCTGCACCTAAGGTGCTCTGCAGATGCTCTCTTCCTGCACCTAAGAATCTTCCCCATCCAGTTCTACCTCTCAACTTTGGCCACTCTCATGTGCGCCCTCTCACTCTCTTACACTTTCAGCCTCAGCCAATGCCACATTGCAAGTCAAGGATGTGGCCCGCTCCCAGAAGCTCTCGCTATCCTATACCTCTCCCCAGGTCCCTCATGCCAGCTTGCACCTCCATTCTGCACTTGCTCTTTGTATCTCAATCTGCCTGGTTCCCTGCTGCTTTTGTAATATCGTGTTTGGGCTCTCTCTGGATGGATTCTGTTATACTACACCTGCTCTGAGGCAGCTTCCAGTCCCACAGTGTCCCTGGTAGGATTCACACAAATGTCTGAGCGCTTAGCTGCTAACCCGACTGACTCTTCAAGGCAGCGGCTCAGATAATACCTGTGGGGGTGTCTGGTCTAAATATTTGATAAGTCAAAATTTAACAGCTGTGTTTGTTCAATAATGTCATGATGGTGATATTTCCATCCCTGCAGAAATGCAAGTAGATCATGTTTGAAGTCACATATTAAGGAAGGCTAGCTATATACAGGAAACTTACAGGGGATTGTTGGTCTTATTCAGGTCAGTTGTGCCTTTTTCCTAAGAAGCTGAGTGAGTGAGTGAGTGAAGTTCATTGTTAATTATTTGGCGATTAGAAGGTGCTTGTAAATTTCCAGCTCAAAATTGGAATGACAGCCTTTCCTTCTCTCTTTCTCCTATGCTTCTGACACTTTGAAGTGTGACATCAGGAGTGTGATGGCTGCTCTCTAAATTTTTATATAGACATATAAATGTGATAAAAGTCAAAATACATTCTGCCCTGTATTTATGGAACTAAGATGGCTGTTTGCAGCTTCCTATTTAGAAAGCAGTGAGGTTATGCTTTGTTCTTGTCTGGTTAAAGAGATAAACTTATTATAATTGATGTATCTGCATGCCAGCAGCTGTGTTTGTTCAATAATGTCACGGTGGTGATATTTCAATTCTTGCAGAAATGAAAGTGTTTCATATTTGAGGTCACATATTAAGGATGGGCCGAATGGCCTCCTCCTGTACTGTATCATTCAATGATTCTATGATATGCAGGAAACGTACATGGGATTGATCATATTTGGGTCAGTTATGACTTTCTCCTAAGAAACTGAGTGAGTGAAGTTCTGGTATTTCCTGGAAATAATATCATCAGGTTTTGGTCCATGAAAGGCCTTCAGACAGAGATTACTGGGATAACCTTGCTGGCATTCTGCAGTTTACTTCTCGACTCTGAAATCTCGAGAAGAGTTACTTTTGAAAAAGTGTACTTTACTTAAAATATGCTTTGAAACAGAGCCAATAGTAGTAACTGTCTCTAAGTAGACCAGTATCAGAGATCCCTTTGCTGTCTGTACTGTACATGTGGAAGTTCAGTACTGGATAGCTTGATTTTACCTGGGATGTTTACCTGCCTAATACTAGATTGCATCAGGAAAACTTATATGTTGCAACATCTTTTCACAATTGTATTAATAGATTTAAAACAAAAAAGTTCAAAACGAATCTTGAATAGGTTGGGATGTTCAGAGTTTTACAGGCTTTTTTTTGCCAAAATTAAGGTGACTGCACCAGCAAAGGAGATTTTCCTTCCTCAGTTCAAGTGATATAATCCAATTGCCTCACAAATGGTTTAATATATCCTTTAGCTAGCCCAAACACATTACATTTTAAAACAAAGACTAACCTGTAATTTGTGGTCAGCGGCGAAGCAAAGGCACTGGCCTCTGGCCTCGAAGAGAGCTGCCCACAGAGATCGCAAGATCGCTTTTACCCGGACTTTTTAAAAATGTTACAGAAAGCGAAATAAAGATTGGGACTTTCACATGGGGATAAGATGGAAGCTGAAATATCATGAACAACTTTAAAAAAAAGTAAGTTTAAAAAAAATTGTAATTGTAAAAATTGTAATTTTTATCATAATGGAGAAATTTGACACTCCACAAATATAAAAAATAATTTTTCAGGGAGAGAACGGTTGTTTAGCAGTCATTACGCTTTTAAAACCCCAGTTACACCTATTCCAACAAGGCTTCACATTTAATGGGGTGTTTAACAGCGATATTACCATGGAAAAGCCCAAATTTTCGTCAGTTTCACTGATTTCACTGATTACACTGATTGCCAACCATAGTGCAGCCAGTGTCGGAGCAGTGAATAACAGACCGAAATTCAAGATTTCCGCGTTTAGATGTGCTTGCGCTAAATCCTGAAGTGACGGTCAGTTTCAGAGGGGTGATGACGGCGATCGCTGACAGTTCACCGTCATGACCCACCGTAAGTTCCGGGCCATTGGGGTAAAGATTCAGTTGGTTGCGCCTCCCGTTAGCGCCTTAAGAGGGCGCTAATGGGGCGCAAAGCCGCTAACGCCCGGGCGCAGCGATGTTTGCGCCGCTCGGGAACTTAACTTGACATTGTGCGGCGGCGCTAAAACTTACCGCTGCGACCACCTGCGCGCGCAGATTGTGACGTCATTCCATGGTGCAACGCCCTTGTGGCGCCCCGGAACGGAAATTGAGTGGCGCCCCCTTGCCTTACCGCCTGGCGCATCCAACGACCAGAAGACTGGAACGCTATCAATCGCTGTGGGGCTGGGGGGGGCGCTATTTAAAGGGGGCCTCTTCCTGTCTTTTATTGTTGGTGGCATTTTTGAACTACGCATTCTGAGAGAGAGAGGGAGAGACTTCTGGAGAGATTCAACGTTGTGTGAAGGAGTTTTGGGTACTGAGCAGCACTTTGCAGGTTCATTTTGATTTGCCATTCCTTGTATCGATTTAGCAGAGACTGTGGGAGCTGCACTCTGAGCTCTTTGCCTGGTACTCTCCATTGTTCTTTCCAGCACATTTGATGTGCAAGTCTCTCCAGGCCGAGATTCAAGGCTGCAATGAACAGGATGTGGATGGAAAGCAAGATTAACCATCCCCTTTAAGAACTGGCCCGTGCCATTGTGTGTGTGTTCCATTGCTGACTGACATTACATGAGCTTCGCCAGCGCTCTGAGTTAGCGCCTCACTCCTCGGCCTTTGCGCCTTAAGACAGGTGTGCAGCGCTTGCTTTAGCGCTCCACTCACCTCCCGGGGCGGTAAAAGTGAAGTTTCTAGTCAGTGCCGATAATTAGCACCAGGCGCTAATATTTGCGTCCAGACGATATTTGCGCCCCAAATGGGGCGCGACCTAATTTCTACCCCAATTGCCTTTTACAAATGTCATCATTAAGGATACACATCAAATCAGGGCAGGAGGATAATGGATGCACTGGAGAACCCAGTAATATTGTGCCTCAATGGCCTTTCAAGTCTAAGTAAGCTATTTTTAGTCAAACAACTGGGGAAAACACCTTTTTTGAAATTTTAACACAAAATGAAAGCTAAGTATTTTACTGAATATCATTAATATATTTTAACTATAAACATAAATTATATAGACTAAATATTTCCCTAAGTATTCCTTTAATGAATGGAAAATACTGATCCGAATCCAAGTTTCCGTTTAATTTAACTTTCTTATGTGACCTTTGAGCATAAGATTTGACAGGGCAATTATTGATACTGTTGAATTATTGTGCTGTAGCTAATGCAAAAAAACAGGTGTCGGTTTATATATGTTTGGGTGCTAATTGATTGTCTGCTGTGGTGCTTTTGATCATCTGATAATCTGATGATTGAAAACTGGTTGAAGTAAAAAGCCAGGGGAGGTAATAAAAGCCTTGTGACATTTATGTCCTTTGCTAATTATAATAACATTGCCCCCTGATGATGTACATATGGAACTAGTTAACGCTAAATGGCCCATGTCCCATCCATCAATAAACAATGTAATCAGCTGGGCAAATCTAACACTCCAAGGTCATATTGGCTATGTTTCCAAAATACTGTGTGTTGTTTTAATATGTTGGACAGTTGATTTTTATTTTAGTGTTGGTTCTCAGGAAGCTGTATAAATAAGTCAATACAATGGTTGATGAAATGACTGTAAAGGACACAATACAGTCTACTCCTGTTAGTTCAGTTATTTTTTGCTAGAAAAAAAATTGAATTATCTTATAGTTCAAATTAAGCAATTTATAAAATACCAGAAGCATTTTGTGGTTGACAAAGAAATTGAATTAATGGATAGCTCAAATTAAGTGGCTTTGAATTAAGAGGAGTGACTACACAGAAAAGTCTAATTTCAAAGTAGCTTTTAAATTGTCAACGTCAATTACAATCTCAGCAGTCAGGAACACGCTGCAATTTGATTACTGATCATATCAATTTTAATTTGCTCTGTTACAAAGCACAGTGTTGAAAAAAATGTTAGTTATAAAGAATATTTTTTAAGTAATTCAATGCGAAACATTTTACTCATCTCCTGCAGTGCACTTACCTCAAGAGCTCGGGGGGTTGATCCACAATGACAGATTTATTCCTGGCTGGCAACTTGAAAATCTACCCTGTGGTCTCCAGAAAGATTGTGGATGGCAAGAAACCATTTCAAACTCCAGTTCTCTCCTCATTTCTCCAGCTCTCCCAAAGGTGGTCAGTCATGCTTGGTACAGCTTCTTCGATGCCAGCAGTCCTGATAGTTTGCCTAAGTTGCTATTCTTTATGTGTGCGCCTCGACAGTGAGGGAGTGAAAGTAGGCTTGGTAGAAACCGTTTTTGGGCGCTATGAGGCCCTTAAGCGCCCAAGATGGGAAGTGCGTCGGACGCCATATTTATAATGGGGTTAGTGCCCGTGCTCCTAACGTCCGCTGGGAGTATGCAGTGCAGGCAGATCATGACGTCAATCAGCGCGCAACGCTGATTTGACGCCAGCGTTGCCATTTTGGAGCTCGACGCTCCAGCCTACACCCTCTCTTAACCTCGCACAGCTGAACATGACATTAAGCAGCATGAATGACCCCCTACCAGCGCTATTTAAAGGGATCATCAACTACTTACAGGTTAGTTACTGGTTTATATCTTCTGGCTGTTGCTGCAATTTTACGAGTTTTGGGTGCTTACTATAGTTGGTTAAAGTTTCAATAGCGTACAGGGAGTTGTGTGGCGGGTTTTGAAGTACTTTTTTGCTGACAAAGGCTTCTGCACAGATCAGTTGCTTCAAGACATTTGTGGACCAGTAGGCCTTCCTCTTGGCATGACTGGGAGAATGAAGAGAAGTCATGTAGAGCAGCACAAGCTGCGAGAAGAGGGAGGAGGAGGGGCAGAAGGGCTCTTAGCAGGAGGCCATATCCGCAGAGGGTGTTTAGGGAGCAATTCTCATACCTGAACCTCAGTGACGACCAATGCTTGAGATGTCTACACTTGACCAAAGAGGTCATCACTGAAATCTGCCACCTGCTGCAGCCACAACTAGAACTTCAGAGCAGGGCAAGGACTGCATTGCCTGTGGCTGTCAAGGTGACGGTGGCTCTGAACTTCTATGTGTCTGGCTCCTTCCAAGCTGCTGCTGGAGATATAAGCAACATTTCTCAGTTTACATAAGAACATAAGAATTAGGAGCAGGAGTAGGCCATACGGCCCCTCGAGCCTGCTCCGCCATTCAATAAGATCATGGCTGATCTTCGACATCAACTCCACTTTCCTGCCCAATTCCCAGTTTGCAATGTTGCTGCTTAAGGGAGGTCACTGAGGCTCTCTATGCAAAGAGAGACAACTTCATCTCCTTTCCAGAGAGAAGCAGGTGGAGCAAGCACGAGGTTTTGCAAGGATTGCAGTCTTCCCCATGGTGCCGGGTGCCGTTGACTGCACACACATTGCTTTGCGTGCACCTCATGTTAACTCTGCCATGAACCAAAAGGGATTCCACTCCTTCAACGTGCGGCTGGTGTGTGACCACAGGCAGCGCATCATGCAGGTCAATGCCCAGTATCCAGGCAGCAATCACTCTGTGTCAGTCCTCTGTGCCAGCTGTATTTCAACCACCGCAGCAAACCAAAGGGTGGCTACTGGGCGACAAGGACTATCCACTGACAACATGGCTCATGTCTCTGGTCTGCAACCCCCGCACACGTACACAGCAGGCGTACAACGAGAGCCATGCTGCCACAAGAAATCTGATAGAGTGGACCATTGGCATCCTGACGCAACGATTCTGCTGCCTGGACCGCTCTGGAGGAGCCCTGCAGTACTTGGCTGAGTGGGTCTCAGGATTTGTCGTGGTCAGCTGCATGGTACACAACCTCACCATCATGAGGGCACAGCCCTTGCCACCACCTATCAGGTGAGAAGCTGAGGAGCAGGAGCACGAGGAGGAGGAGATGGAAGAGGAGGAAGATGAAGGGAGGCTGCAACCTAGACAGCCCCTTTCTGCCCGGGCTATATGTGAACAAATAATTAACGAGCAGTACCAGTAACCTCAACCCCAATTCCCCATTCACCAACAGTCCCACACTCCTTCCCTTTCCTCTGTCACTGACCATCACATCGTCCTCTTTCCCACAATGCAAAAATGAAAGCCAACACAAAATATACATTCCAATCTAAATTTATAATTTAAGTCATGCCATAGTGCACACAAAAATAAAGTAATCACCCTTGTGCATTCCCGTAGTATCTCTTCCGTGTGCCTTTGCCTGTCCTAGTGCTGTTACGAGGTGCTTCCCTATTGGCTACAGCACGGCTGGTGGAAGGCTGCTGATCTTCAGTGGAGGAGACTGCAGATGGCCTTGGAGGACGACCTTGAGCAGCTCTGGGCTGAGAAGGCCCGGCTGCAGACCGCACCATCTCGGCCTGGGCGGCAGCAGTCTGGGCTGGCTGGCTGACAGGCAACAGCAAGGGCACTGGCGGAATGGCAGGGGTGGGAGGATGAAGGCTGTCATCCTGAGAGAGGACAGCAGCTTTGTGCTCCAAGAGCAACTGTCAGTCCTCTGGGGCAGCACCTCAGCAATCCTAGTGATCTGTTGGAGAGCAGATTGCCGGTGTGCTGTGACGCCCTGGAAGCCCCTTTGAACAGGGCCTTTCCAGAGCCATGATGCCACCAGTCTGAGCTTCCAAGCCAGCAAACTGAGCTTGCATAACACCAGTCTGAACTTTCACAGCAGCACTCAGAGGTTGGGTGGATGCTGCTTGCGCTGCAATGGAAGCTGATCATCGGCCATCAGATGCTGCATCCGTGGTTCGTTCCACGGGTGTGCTGTTGGAGGTAGCCACCCGTTCCATGTTAGAAAGGGTGGGCTCCAAGTTCTGCACAAAGCCCTGTGCCAAGTTGGTGCTGGACTCCTCCATGCTCCTTGAAATTGAACGCAGGCTTTCTGGCAAGCTTCCCATTGCACCAAGCAATTCTTTGTTTATACCCATCAACCTTCTTCTGTAGCCTGGCCCATTGAAGATCATCATCTGAGTCCTCTGCAGCAGAACTAGTGTGCAACCTCGCCCTCTGGTGAGCTGGCACCTGCGCTATCCTTTCCCCCTGCCCTGGCTGCAGCGCACTTGTGCCCGGTCTCTCACCACGTGCAGATCCCGCTTCTAGCTTATCCTCTAAAATACACACAGTGTCAGTATCAGTGCTGGTGGCTGTGAGTGTGACATCGAGTGATGGTGTGTCTTCATCTTCACTGTCTTCTTGCTCTTCCTCCACTGCCTGGGCAGGTTGCAGTACTTGGGTATCTGAAAGGAAAAAGGGACAAGTGTACGGTTGTGGTGAGGGGAGAGGGGAAAGTAACAAGTGCATGCTTACACCATCTGCAGCTTGTAAGTCAGAGGAGATTGTGGGATGAGGGAGAAGTGGGATGAGAGAAGGAGGATTAGGTATAGGGATACCTTCATCTTCAATGGCTTCAGTCCCACCGGAGACTATGACCTCAGCAATGGCCCTTCTCATAATGGCCAGCACCATCTCCTCCATGGGGGTTAGAACATGCAGGCGCACCTCTCCCCCTCCGGTTAGTTCCTGCTGCCTCCGGTTGTGCGCCACCTTCTCCTGCAAGAGAGAGGGAAGTGTGTCAGCGAGTGTGGTGCAATCTGTTTGGGGGATGTGGCTGTCATGGTTGAATAGTTGCCAGTATGTGCAAGCTGTGAGATGTGGGTGTGAGGCTTGCAACAGTGCTAAATGTGTGAGGGTGAGGTGAATCATATGAATGTTAGGTATGAGTCCTGACTGATAGAGATTGTTGGTAGGTGAGTGATGGGGGTGTGGTGAATTGAGCACTGGCTGAGGGTAGTGGTTCAGTTGGTGGGATGTGGCATTTGAAGATGCACTCACTGACTTTAACCACTCCTGTGAGATCATTAGACTTCTTCCTGTGAAGGGATAATTACTAGTCCTAGCCCCTTTAGGGCTACCCCGGATCAAGCGTATTACTCAGACGTTCACTTTCAACTAAAGTTTGAGGTAGCCGAATCCTAAAGATGGTTAATTGGATCTAAAGGTCTGGACCATCTCTCCCTAAAGGAAAGGAACAACCTGAAAATGTTACCGTCCTCCAGATAGCACTTTTAATAAGTTCAGCTAGACTGTAACGTTCCGGATATTATGAGGGTCCGGAAAACTCCCCCAGAATTCTGCAACTCCTCACCAAAGAGTGTACAGAAATTGAGTTTGCAAGTTTGATACAGGAGTCTTATGTGAGACAATTCTAAAAATATATAGATTTATTAAAGAACCGACATGTAATTTACAATTGGTGAGTCAATTGCAACATTAACAGTTCCAAAAAGAGAAAGCTTACAATTCTATTATCAGAGAACCTTACTCTCAAATCTTAACTTTGCTACAGTTTTACAGTTCTTAGTTTTCTACAGGATATCCACCAAAATCAAATACCTTTGATCCCCGAGGTACAGAGTTGTAGACTTACAGAGCCGCCTCTGAAGCCGAGAATCACTTTGCCCCTTTAAAGCGAGTCTACTATCCCATTTGAGAGTTCAATATTTATACCCTTTTCCAGTGGTATTTCCTTTAAGGTTTTCTGCTGATGTAAGCTAATTATCTCGTCATTTTTCTGCTGACCTCTGCAATTCTTACAGTCACCTCAACTGGTAGCATTACAGAATTATGTCTCTTCTCTAGGTGTTCTAAGTTTACCATAAAAAACGGTGTAACAGCAGGTGTGTTTTACTTGATGTCATTTTTACGAAGGCAGATGTATCTTACTTTTATGTGCTTCTTTACGAAGTGTAAATTAGAACACCTTGTACAGGGTGAACCATTGTTTGATTCCGAAGGGTTCAGACTACCGGAGCCTTTAACCTTCTGTTTCAATAAGGTTATTGATTCAGTGTCAACAACTATCTTATCTCTATAGCCAGAATGCTTTCACAGCTTTTTCATAGTTAGGTTTCTAGATTTCCAGACCCAGTTTGTCATGTTTTAATAAGGCCAGAATTCTTTCATAGAATGGTGTATTTTTCTGAATAGGTTATATGGCTTATTCCTTCACACCTGCACTGCCTTCATGTTCTTGGAGGTATACACCTGGCATTGACCGCCATGGCTATCTGCTCCCACTGCCTTCTGAGCAAGTGCCTGGAGTACCTCCTGCCTCCTCCCGAGGATACAAGACATCTCTCCTCCGTTTCACCTCTTCAACCAAGACCACCGGTGCAGCGTCCGAAAACGTTGGTGCCCGCTCTCTCCCATGATCAGCCATTCTTCACTCTTTCCCAGGTCAGATTCACTTGCAGAACGATTCCCAGCATCTATTCCAGCCACAATGCACTGCTCCTTTAAGAGATGCAGGCTAGCTTTAAGTAGTGCTAACAGTCACGATATTGGGCCCCCTGCTAATGCGTGTAGCCAATGAACAGTGCGTGGAGCACTGGGTGCACACAGCAATCGTGATAATAAGGAGGCAGCAAGAAGTTGGTGTGCTGCCTGCATTACACTGGTTAATTGTGCATCGCGATCCCTGCACCCGTTTTCTGGGGCTAACCAATTTATCTCCCTGAGTGTTCGCTATTAGACAACGGTGACATCACAGATGAGCCTGATCTGAATCTCAACTGATGCTATGCTCATACACTTTTGACAGAGGAGTGAGGGCATTCGTTGAATTTTCCCTTGTAGCCGTGCATCCTGAAGTACTTAACTCTCTTACTAACCCATTTTTAAAAAAGCATGAAAGGAGAAAAGGCCATTTGGTTCATCACTTGCCCCTTCTATATATTACGTACAATCCATCCCAACTGGACTGTACACTACCTAATAAAACATAAGAAAGCAATCTCCTCCACATACTGGGATAAATTATTCTCGAAACCATTTCATGAAGCTGGTGAAGAAACTTCCTGCATGGGTGCCGTCTAACTGGCCTTTACATGAGTCCCATGAGCTTGACCAGAGTGGAGCTACAACATTACCATACAAGCCTTTAGCAACCCCTTAATCCCGCATTGCTGCAAGTGTCATCATAGTTACCATCCTTTGCTGCATTCACCGCCCCCCCCACCCAACTCCTAGAATGAGTCTACATTTCCCTCAAGCAAGGTTAGGGGACCCACAGGCACTTACTATTTTCTAGGCTTACCAACCGAGAATATTTTGGTACATGATACTTCATTGTATTTTTGCAAATGATGTGGACAATCTTTGGTTGTCAAAGAATAGTTCTTCAGAAGACAAATTGAACTTTTCTGACATTACTGTTAAGTGACTTAGTCATCGAGTTGAATTATTTATTTTGATATTATTTGGAATACAGTTGAATGCCATTTCTAAATATAGCTTGTTATGTCTACTAATTACACATTAATGTGTTATTCACTCACTGAAAATATTTTTGCAAGACATAGCAGGAAATTTGAGTATTATCAATTTAATATCACCTCTGCACCACAGTACTATATATCCAATGGAGAAATGATGGGAGATTTCCTCTATGCACTAGATGTCGCAAAAGTTCTAAACATGTTATTCATAAATGAGCCTGCAGTTTCATGACAGATAGAGAACAAAATAAATCTTCCCCCACGTTTTTAGAATTTCAGGTTGGGTAAGGAGGATGAACAGTTGTTCAGTTTTTAACATGACCGGTTTAACCTTCGTGATGTCTAGGATGTCTCACATCAACCTCTGATAACTAAATCTCTGACTGTTCATTTCACACTTGTTGGGCATTTTCCAAATTTGTGTCATTTTGTCAGTCATGGCTCACTGCACGAAAAATGCAGTATGATGGTAACAGACCATGTTTTGTGTATTGGAAAAGGTTGGAAAGCACTGTAGAATGATACTGGTTTTGACTGGTAATGCTCCAGGTGAATGCCCTCTGTTATAGTCTATACTTCATGGAAACCCAATTAATTCAACCCAATTTTATAGTTGGAAAAACTCTGAAGGTCCAATTAGGATAATCAGCTTTTGTTTCGTGTTTACCTGCTACTGGCTTCGTAAACTAACATTTACATTGCATTACATCCAGAAAATTAACATGTCTTCATACCAGGTAACCTAGCAAATATAGAGATGACTCATTTGATTTTTCCACTACAGTTAAAGCTTGAATAAGAACATTTGGGAGAAATATATTTTTCTTTTGTCTATGACTTTTAAAAAGATTAACAGAGCCTGTTTCTGTTGTTTCCTTAGTATTTTGTTAAGTCCTACCCATTTATTTTCATACAGCTGTAACCTGACATTTGGCTTCAGGAGATGGCTCTACATTAATTTATTCCAACAATGTTTGCCTCATTTAGCTCTATTAACACTGCTGGTTAATAATCTAAAGTGTTTATATGCATCAGTTGTTCTCACAGTTATATATCGCTACCAAAATTTTGCTTTAGTCTGTTTAATACTGAGTTTTTGATTAACAACAACTTGTATTTATAGAGGGCCTTTAACGTAGTAAAATGTCCCAAGGCGCTTCACAGGAGCGCGATCAAACAAAATTTGACACCGAGCCACACAAGGAGATATTAGGGCAGGTCAAAGCTTGGTCAAAGTGGTAAGTTTTAATGAGTGTCTTACAGGAGCGGTAGAGTGAGGGAAATCCAGAGCATAGGACCCAGGCAGCTGAAGGCACGGCCGCCAATGGTGGAGCGATTAAAATTGGGGATGCACAAGAGACCACAATTGGAGGAGTGCCAGAGATAAGAACACAAGAACATAAGAATTAGGAGCAGGGAGTAGGCCATACGGCCCTTCAAGCCCGCTCAGACATTCAATAAGATCATGGCTGATCTTCGACCTCAACTGCACTTTCCCACTCGATCCCCATATCCCTTGATTCCCCTAGAGTCAAAAAATCTATCTATCTCAGTCTTGAATATACTCAAAAATGAGAAGTCGCACAACACCAGGTTATAGTCCAACAGATTTATTTAAAATTACAAGCTTTCGGAGCTGTCGCCCCTTCGTCAGGCAAAGTTACTGTGAGAGAATCTATCAGAATTCACAGAATATAAAAACAGAGAAAATGCATAGATTAAATCTCTCCCTACATCAAAGACACACTAAGAGCACAGCCAAGACAATGAGATGTGTCCCAGGGGGTCCAACGCGTCAGAACACCTGCTGGCTGCATATCCTCTCCATTTTTTGTGTTTGTTTCTTGTGTTTGTTTTTTTTTTAAACTGGAAAGACCGGCAACGATGTCAAGTCACGTTCTATAGCGTGACATGAACCCAATATCCCGATTGAGGCCGTCCTCATGAGTGCGGAACTTGGCTATCAGTTTCTGCTCGATGATTTTGCGTTGTCGTGTATCACGAAGGCCGCCTTGGAGAACGCTAACCCGCAGATCCGAGGCTGAATGCCCTTGACTGCTGAAGTGTTCCCCGACTGGAAGGCAACCATCCTGCTTGGCGATTGTTGCGCGGTGTCCGTTCATACGTTGTCTCAGTGTCTGCATGGTCTCGCCGATGTACCATGCTCTGGGGCATCCTTTACTGCAACGTATCAGGTAGACAACGTTGGCCGAGTCACATGAGTATGTACCATGTACCTGGTGGGTAGTGTCCTCACGTGTGATGACGGTATCTGTGTTCATGATCTGGCATGTCTTGCAGAGGTTGCCGTGGCAGGGTTGTGTGGTGTCGTGGTCGCTGTTCTCCTGACAGCTGGGTAATTTGCTGCGAATGATGGTACTTTTGAGGTTAGGCGGCTGCTTGAAGGCGAGTAGTGGAGGCGTGGGGATGGCCTTAGCAAGGTGTTCATCGTCATCGATGACATGTTGAAGGCTGCGAAGAACATGGCGTAGTTTCTCCGCTCCGGGGAAGTACTGGACGACGTAGGGTACTCTGTTGGTTGTGTCCCGTGTTCGTCTTCTGAGGAGGTCTGTGCGGTTTTTTGCTGTGGCCCGTCGGAACTGTCGATCGATGAGTCGAGCGTCATATCCCGTTCTTACGAGGGCGTCTTTCAGTGTCCGTAGGTGTCCATCGCGTTCCTCCTTGTCTGAGCAGATCCTGTGTATTCGCAGGGCTTGTCCATAGGGGATGGCTTCTTTAACGTGGTTAGGGTGGAAGCTGGAGAAGTGGAGCATCGTGAGGTTGTCCGTGGGCTTGCGGTAGAGTGAAGTGCTGAGGCGTCCATCTTTGATGGAGATTCGTGTGTCCAAGAATGAAACCGATTCTGAGGAGTAGTCCATGGTGAGTTTGATGGTGGGATGGAACCTGTTGATGCTATCGTGTAGTCCTTTCAGTGATCCTTCGCCGTGGGTCCAAAGGAAGAAGATGTCATCGATGTATCTGGTGTACAGCGTTGGTTGGAGGTCCTGTGCAGCGAAGAAGTCTTGCCTCCGGAGGGTCGCTGCCCTAAGCTTGACATGTATGCTCAAGCTGTCAGGAAATGCATCAACGCCAGATTCATCAGCCGCACTCACAAGACAGTCCAGAATGTCACCCGAGCACAACGCAACGCCATCCACGCTCTCAAGACCAACCGCAACATCGTCATCAAACCAGCGGACAAAGGAGGAGCCATCGTCATACAGAACAGAATGGACTATTGCAAAGAAGCATACCGACAACTGGACAACCTGGAACACTACAGACAGCTACACGCAGATCCGACCAAAGAACACACCCGTCAACTCAATAGACTGATCAAGACCTTCGATCCAGACCTTCAAAACACCCTACGTGCTCTCATCCCACGTACTCCCCGCGTAGGAGACTTTTACTGCATCCCAAAGATACACAAAGCCAACACACCCGGACGTCCTATCGTATCAGGCAACGGAACCCTATGTGAGAACCTCTCTGGGTACATCGAGGGCATCCTGAAACCCATCGTACAGGGAACCCCCAGCTTCTGTCGCGACACTACAGACTTCTTGCAGAAACTCAGCACCCATGGACTAGTTGAACCAGGAACACTCCTCGCCACGATGGACGTATCGGCACTCTACACCAGTATCCCCCACGATGACGGCATCGCTGCGACAGCCTCAGTACTCAACACCAACAACAGCCAATCTCCAGACGCCATCCTATAACTCACCCGCTTCATCCTTGACCACAATGTCTTCACCTTCGACAACCAGTTTTTTACCCAAACACACGGAACAGCCATGGGGACCAAATTCGCACCCCAATACGCCAACATCTTCATGCACAAGTTCAAGCAAGACTTCTTCGCTGCACAGGACCTCCAACCAACGCTGTACACCAGATACATCGATGACATCTTCTTCCTTTGGACCCACGGCGAAGGATCACTGAAAGGACTACATGATAGCATCAACAGGTTCCATCCCACCATCAAACTCACCATGGACTACTCCTCAAAATCGGTTTCATTCTTGGACACACGAATCTCCATCAAAGATGGACGCCTCAGCACTTCACTCTACCGCAAGCCCACGGACAACCTCACGATGCTCCACTTCTCCAGCTTCCACCCTAACCACGTTAAAGAAGCCATCCCCTATGGACAAGCCCTGCGAATACACAGGATCTGCTCAGACGAGGAGGAACGCGATGGACACCTACGGACACTGAAAGACGCCCTCGTAAGAACGGGATATGACGCTCGACTCGTCGATCGACAGTTCCGACGGGCCACAGCGAAAAACCGCACAGACCTCCTCAGAAGACGAACATGGGACACAACCAACAGAGTACCCTACGTCGTCCAGTACTTCCCCGGAGCGGAGAAACTACGCCATGTTCTTCGCAGTCTTCAACATGTCATCGATGACAACGAACACCTTGCTAAGGCCATCCCCACGCCTCCACTACTCGCCTTCAAGCAGCCGCCTAACCTCAAAAGTACCATCGTTCGCAGCAAATTACCCAGCTGTCAGGAGAACAGCGACCACGACACCACACAACCCTGCCACGGCAACCTCTGCAAGACATGCCAGATCATGAACACAGATACCGTCATCACATGTGAGGACACTACCCACCAGGTACACGGTACATACTCATGTGACTCGGCCAACGTTGTCTACCTGATACGTTGCAGTAAAGGATGCCCCAGAGCATGGTACATCGGCGAGACCATGCAGACACTGAGACAACGTATGAACGGACACCGTGCAACAATCGCCAAGCAGGATGGTTGCCTTCCAGTCGGGGAACACTTCAGCAGTCAAGGGCATTCAGCCTCGGATCTGCGGGTTAGCGTTCTCCATGGCGGCCTTCGTGATACACGACAACGCAAAATCATCGAGCAGAAACTGATAGCCAAGTTCCGCACTCATGAGGACGGCCTCAATCGGGATATTGGGTTCATGTCACGCTATAGAACGTGACTTGACATCGTTGCCAGTCTTTCCAGTTTAAAAAAAACCCAAACAAACACAAGAAACAAACACAAAAAATGGAGAGGATATGCAGCCAGCAGGTGTTCTGACGCGTTGGACCCCCTGGGACACATCTCATTGTCTTGGCTGTGCTCTTAGTGTGTCTTTGATGTAGGGAAAGATTTAATCCTTGCATTTTCTCTGTGTTTTTATATTCTGTGAATTCTGATAGATTCTCTCACAGTAACTTTGCCTGACGAAGGGGCAACAGCTCCGAAAGCTTGTAATTTTAAATAAATCTGTTGGACTATAACCTGGTGTTGTGCGACTTCTCATTTTTGTCCACCCCAGTCCAACGCCGGCATCTCCGCATCTTGAATATACTCAATGACTCAGCATACCCAGCCCTTTAGGGTAGAGAATTCCAAAGATTCATAATCTTCTGAGTGAAGAAATTCCTCATCTCAGTCTTAAATGGCTGAACCCTTATCCTAAGACTATGCCCCCTATATTTCTAGACTCTCCAGCCAGGGGAAACAACCTCTCAGCATCTACCCGGTCAATCCCCCTCAGTATCTTATGTTTCAATGAGATCACCTCTCATTCTTCTAAACTCCAGAGAGTATAGGCCCAATCTACTCAATCTCTCCTCATAGGACAACCCTTTCATCCCAGCAATCGATCTACCGAACCTTCGTTGCACCGCCTCTAAGGCATGCATGTCTTGGAGGGTTGTAGGGCTGTAGGAGGTTACAGATAGAGGGAGGGGTGAGACCATGGAAGGATTTGAAAACCAGGATGAGAATTTTTAAATCAAGGTATTGCCGGACCGGGAGCCAATGTAGGTCAATGAGCACAGCGGTGATAGGGGAACAGGACTTGGTGCGAGTTAGGATAAGGGTAGCAGAGTTTTGAATGAGTTCAAGTTTATAGAGGGAAGATGGAAGGCCGGCCAAGAGAGCATTGGAATAGTCAAGTCTAAAGGTAACAAAGACATAGGCCCGAAAATTAGACCTAATACGCGAGAGTACGCACTGTGTACTCTCGCGTTTTAGGTCTCCAATTGCCGGTTTCCTGCATGCACGGGAAACCGGCACTTCGTGAATTCAAAAGAGGGCGGTTCCTAAGTGAACCGCGTGCGCGCTACAGGCTGCGCGCACGCAGTGCACTTAGTGCTTTGAACGCGCAGGTAAGCATGGAAGATTTTACACAAAGAAAGGAGGCGTAAGACCCTCTTTTAACAAGGTAAGTAGTTAATTAAGTATTATTTTAAATTTTTTTCAACAGGTTTATCTTTTTTTAGAGACTTTAAAGAAAGGTAAGTTTATTTTTATAACATTTAAAAAGATTTTAAATTTTTTCAAAAATTTAATTTTTTGTTTAAAGTGGTTAATTTATTTAACTATACTTATTTTATTAATGTGATGGCTTTTAAAAAAAAATTTAATTGAAGTTTAGCTGTTCTTTTGGGGGTGTGTAGGATTCATAGCTTTGATAGCCCTTGCTGTTAAAACTATGAATGAAAGATGGTGTGCTGCCATTGGCTCTAACTGAATCACGTGATCCCAGAGCTCGCACGAACTAATTGCGTCTCTGGGTCACGCAAGCACTGCACAGCTGCAGCCTTGAAACTAAAGTTCGTGTGGGCCCGGAGGAAAAAGGTAGGCGCGGAGTGAGATATCGCGGGGAAGCCTTACTCCCGCGTGAACACTCAGTGTTTAATTTCTGGGCCATTGATAAGGGTTTCAGCAACAGATGAGCCGAGGCAGGGGCAGAGATGAGCGCTGCTACAGAGGTGGAAATAGGCGGTCTTGGTTATTGCCTGGATGTGGTTGGAAGCTCATCGCTGGGTCAAATAGGACTCCAAGGTTGAGAACAGTCTGGTTCAGCCTCAGACAGTGGCTCAGGAGAGGGATGGAGTTGGTGGCTAGTGAGTTTATGGCGGGGACTGAAGACATTGTCTTCGGTCTTCCCAATATTTAGGTGGAGGAAATTTCTGCTCCTCCAGGACTGGATGTTGGACAAGCAGCATGACAAATCAGAGCGAGGGGAGGGGTCGAGAGAGGTGGTGGTGAGGGAGAGCTGTGTGGCGTCATCGTACATGTGGAACCTGACATTGCATTTTTGGATGATGTTGCCGAGAGGCAGCATATGGATGAGAAATAGGAGGGGGCCAATAGATCCTTGGGGGACTAATCACAGTTGGGATCACAGCAAGTACTAATTTCTTTGGGCTAGTTTGCATCCATTGATAGTCAATGGGTAAAAAATCTTTCAAATTAGGCTGATTATCTATCATCTCCATATAGATACATCTCTATAGCTATCTATCAATCAATACATCTCTCTATCTAGCATCGATATATCTCTATCATCAATATATCTCTATCTATATCTATCTATCTCTCTCTCATATGTTGCCGATTTCCATATGGCAAAAGTCTTACAAAATTCCATTCATGGTACAGCTTTAAGTTGGTGAAACGGGCAGTCTCTGGTGCCCTCTAGCAGCTATGGCTGGATAACATAACTGATCATGAGTCAAGTGAAGAGCTCACAGCATACAACACTGAATCTCCGAGCATACAACACTGAATCTCCGAGCATACAACACTGAATCTCCGAGCATACAACACTGAATCTCCGAGCATACAACACTGAATCTCCGAGCATAACAATTTTGGGTCTGTAAATGATGGTCTTGGACTAATTAACATGGAGTGATGGATTCGACAGGTCGACTATTAGCTAACTTAATAAGTTTAGTGTGGGTTCTAACATTAAATATTGCTAGTAAAGCTTGGTGTGATATACCACAAGAATTATTAGGTAACAGTAACTGCAATAATTTTAACTTCATATTTACATGATATCTCTATATCATCGAAATTGCTTTTTATAGCATTCAAACTGAGACTTTGTGGCCGTGCTGTGGTCAGCCAGTGTCACGTAAAAAACATGAATATACTAGTCCAACTAATGAAGTGCTAATTGAGGTCTTTTAATTACATTTTTTCTTTTAAGAGCTGCAAAATCAAACCCATATAAATGATTATAATTTAATACAGACAACCTCATGGAACAAAGATCAATTTTCTAAACAGATTTATTAAAATGGATTACAAAATTAGCTTTCAAGTATAGAAATAATCATAACTGGTTTCTATTCACATAAAATCTATAGCAATAAATAAAATAGTACATCACAAAATCCTATAGTGTTATGAACAATACTTCCACTATTATACACTGTGCGATATTCAATTGTTGCTACTTCCCAGCTAACAGATTTCCTACTGATAACACAGACTAGAATCACAAAGCACCAGTGCTACTTAAAAGTAGATAGAAACAAGACACTATGAAAACCAGACTAAGAGAATTTCACCAGAATTAAGCACTGCAGAAAGCTCTTGTTCAACTGTACGGTGTGCAGCACGAGCTATGCTTGGCCTGTATTACCCAGATTTGACATCATTGGTCTTTGACAGATTGGATCACAATTTCCAAATATGTATTAGAATAAAAAGGAAGAATGGAAAAATCCAGCTGTTTATGACTGCTGCAAATCCTTCAGTGAGTTGGTTAATGTGCACACTCTGAAACAAACTGGCAAGATGGGCTAGCATCATTGAAAATAAACTGGTCTTCCTTACTGTTTTTAAACAGTTACATTGCAGGGCTAATTCTGTCAATTCCTGCTCCTGGAGCAGAGCTTTGCCCACAGGCGAACGTATACTGGGAATATGGGTGAAAATGGATGTAAAATATTGGGAGGTTCCTGAATTCCCAATATGAAGCTTGGTTCATTTGGACATTTCTTCCAGAAGAAAGAGCCCCCTTCAGTAAAATAACACTGATTTCTGTATCTATTATAACCAATGACAATTGATATCTGGAAGTATGAGAAAATCAGCTGTACTTTGAAAGTTTGAAGTCTTACTATGTTCAGCAAATCTGTTTGTAAAGAAGTGAAAAAATGACAAAGAAAAACAAACTTGCATTCATAGTGCTTTCCACGAACCTAGGATATCTTCAAGCACTTCTCAGCCAACGTATAATGAAAAAACATCTGAAGACCAATTGTGAGGAATGTCCTCTTAGCTTTCTCTGCTCCAATGGAAATAGTCCTAGTTTCTCAAGTCTCCTCTCATAACTATAGTTCCTCATCCCTGGTGAATCTACACAGCAGATTATGGTGCAAAGCCTTTTCTATAGAGGGGCACCCAAAACTGCAAAGTACTTTAGCTAGTGTCTTGTATAAATTTATAATTATGTCTTTGCTCTCATAATCTATGCCCCCATTTATAATATCTAAGTTTTTGTATGGCTTTATCTACTACACTCATACTTTATATCTGGAGGTACTAAATACAAAGGTATTAATATACTGGTCAGGCCATAGTTGGGGTATCATGTACAGTTTCTGTCATGCAATATGGAAATGCTATTGGAGCCATGGGAAAGAGGCAACATATAAGGGGCAACAGAGGCTGGGTATTCTGCGGCGAGTGTCTCACTTCCTGATTCCCCAAAGCCTTTCCACCATCTACAAGGCACAAGTCAGGAGTGTGATGGAATACTCTCCACTTGCTTGGATGAGTGCAGTTCCAACAACACTCAAGAAGCTCGACACCATCCAGGACAAAAGCAACCCACTTGATTGGCACCCCATCTACCACCTTAGACATTCACTCCGTCCACCACCGGTGCACCGTGGCTGCAGTGTGTACCATCTACAAGATGCACTGCAGCAACTCGCCAAGGCTTCTTCGGCAGCACCTCCTAAACCCTCGACCTCTACCACCTAGAAGGACAAGGGCAGCAGACGCATGTGAACACCACCACCTCTAAGTTCCCCTCCAAGTCACACACCATCCTGACTTGGAAATATATCGCCGTTCCTTCATCGTCGCTGGGTCAAAATCCTGGAACTCCCTCCCTAACAGCACGGTGGTAGTACCTTCACCACAAGGACTGCAGCGGTAGAAGGCGACTGCTCACCACCACCTTCTCAAGGGCAATAAATGCTGGCCTTGCCAGCGATGCCCATATCCCGGAACAAATTAAAAAAAATATTCACTAGGATAATATCAGGGATGTACAGATATAGCAATGATGAGGTATTTGGAAAACTAGGGCGATATCACTGGAGCATTGAAGGTTAAAGGGAGGGGTATCTGATAGAAATGTTCAAAATTTTGCAAGAGTTTGAGAGGATAAATAGTGAAGAATTATTTCATTGGTTGGTGGATAAGGAGGCATAAACTTAGGATTAGTACTAAAAACATAAAAGGAGAGGTTAGAAGATTTTTTTTCCCCATGCAGAATTGTTAGAATATGGAATGCATTACCAAAAGTGGTGATTGAGGCAGAGCCAATCACGTTTAAGAGACATTGAAGAAGAAAAATATTAAAGGATACAGGGAAAGAGCAGGGAAATAGGATTAAAGTGTGGAGCTGGCAATGGCATAAGCGCGATGGGCTGAATGGCCTCATTCGATTAAAATCTATAGGAAACAAAACTTTCATATTTAAGGACCAAGCAGCAGCAATACATGGGTGCGACGTGTATATATTATGGCATTTATTTAAAAATGTACTTTTTATCTCACCACAAGAGTGCATGTAACTAATATATATATATAAATTTAATAATAGCACCTTCAGCAGCACGGGTAGTGCACAAATTTTCAGAACTGACAATTTTCATAATATGCTGGTCAACCATTAGTTTTGATGCAAAAATAACAAGCTTTTTGTTAAATACCAAACATTTCCAATTTCATAAGATTCTTAGTATAAATCTGTTGTTGCAAAATTACTATTTTACAAAATTCTTTAGTTCTAAATTTTTTTCCTCCAAGAAAAGCAAAATACTGTATGAGAATAAATCCTATGCTGTAAATTCTTGCTGTATACTCTCCAGTGCTACCCTGCACTAAGAAAAAGTCATTACCTATTGTTAGCAGTCCCATTCCTGAACAAATAACACCTCTTCTTTCAGAAGTAGTTGATATCTCAGCACTACCAATAACATAGGAACAGGAGTAGCCCATTCAGCCCTTTGAGGCTGTTCTGCCATTTAATTAGACTATGGTTGATTTGTATCTTAATTCCATTTACCAGCCTTGGTTCTGTAACCCTTAATACCCTTGCCTAACAAATCTATCAATCTCAGTTTTGAAATTTTCAAATAATGCTTAGATAGCAACCAAACTCTGAATTATCTGTCTCATCACTGTGCTGTCAAACTTTATGCTAAATTGTAGCAGTAAGAAATCAATCAACATTGTCTCACTACTAGGTTATTAAATCTGGCAATATAATTCAGCAGCCACAAATCTCCATGTGTATAAGTGTGTTACCACTGTTATTTATGATATGAATGAGCCACTGATGATACACCATCACTTGTACAATATTCTATTCATTCAAAGGCTACTCTGAATTTCAAAATGATTAGAAAGTACAATACATGGTAAGGACTGTCAGGTGAAAATTACAGTATCACTTTACTGAGTAATAAATCTACCATCAACAAGAATTTCACTACACTGTCAGCAGTGTGCGAGTCTATTCCATAAAAAGTTCTGCAATTCACAGGTACCTCCTGAAAGGCTTACTTTGTGGGAATGGGGCTAAGTTGCTGTTGAGACCAAGCTCAGTAGTTTTACTTGTGTCCCAAGTCGTTCCTAGAAAAGGGGAAGGAGAAGTGGGTGCAGGGGGCAGGAAAGATCACATAACATTCAGCACTCTCTTAGAGAAAATGAATACAGATGTGCTCCTGCTAGCTTGGCTTGCTGCTTGTTTCTTTACCAGTCATTAGTTTAACTGTGCATTTCAGCTTTGAATCTGCTGCTGGGACTTTGCAGGATGAATGTTTCCTGTGTGCATTTTGCTTTGTATTGCAAATGGGAGGGATCATGTTCATTGGGTTGTCATGGAGAGATTGTATGTGTGCAACTGAGCGTCAGCAGAGGGTATGTACCCCAGGCTGGTTGGCTGCACTGGTGGAGTGTGATTGCTGGAGTGTATACTTTCATCTCTCAGTCTTGCAAGGCTGAAACTTTTAGATGCCCCTATTTTTTGATAGGAAATATTAAATTCATGGGATCAAAGTTACCACCTTAATGATGCAGTTCGAGGACTTGAGTTCCTGTTGGATGGTAAATGTGCTCAAGGCAGCACTAAAGCACTGCACACATTATTTATTTTTTGACACAGGTTAAAAAGAATTGTTTTCACTGGTGTGAAATACCAAACCTAAAGGACTATGAGAAAAATAATAAAAAACAATTCATTAATGTGCTGTAAAAGCTGGTTTCAGACTCCAGGATTCTGAAACTCACTTGCACTGTTTTATTGCTACAGTTCTAGATTTTAAAAACCAGAAATCTCATTAAAAGTATTGATTCCTTAGCTTTTGATGTCCGGATTCAGAAACTGATTTGTCGAACTAATGGTTTAGCTGCTATGGTAGATGGATCAATATGACCCCAATTCAGGGCATGCTCAAGAAATAGCCTTACAACTCAAAGACGTGGTTTGCTCCAAGTCTGGAGCCAGTAAGTCACAATGGCTTAATTTCTAGTGAATATTAATCTAGTTTTACAAATGTAGCAACAATTACTGTACATCACAAAGCATTAGTGTCCCGCAGTATTTAAAAATCTATTTTCTTTTTTGGTTTCCCAGCGCTCGCTATAAAGTTAGGTTTTGCATGGTAAATGTAAACTAAATGGAACAGAACTTGGGATCCACCAACCCTAAAATACAGGCACATTAAGTGAAAGACCATTTTCAGCAAGTATATTGCACCAATCTTGGGTTGTAGTTCTACGTTAAAAGCTTTATATAAACACAAGTTGGTGTTATAGTAAAGTTGTTCTCTTATTATTCCAGACCGAAGCCCTCTGCATTTGAAATAGCAATTGTTAGCTTCTGTCTGAGTTCTTTCTTATTCTTGTATGGAGGCAGGCAGAGTTGATTGAAACAGGTGTGGGCGACCGGTAACCTGTGGGACCAGAAAGGTGAACTTTAGAAAGGCTTATTCACACACTGTTTAAAAATGAACCTTTCCTTATTCTTACTACTCAAGAATCTGATCTGTGCTTAGCATGGTTTATAAAAGTAGATACAAAATAAGACATGCTCACAGGTATACTGTCATTTGATTCACAACTCATTTTTTAATTCGTTCCTGGATGTGGGCGTCGCTGGCAAGGCCAGCATTTATTGCCCATCCCTAATTACCCTTGAGAAGGTGGTGGTGAGCCGCCTTCTTGAATCACTGCAGTCCGTGTGGTGAAGGTACTCCCACAGTGCTGTTAGGGAGAGAGTGCCAGGATTTTGACCCAGCGACGATGAAGGAACGGCGATATATTTCCAAGTCAGGATGGTGTGTGACTTGGAGGGGAGCTTGGAGGTGATGGTGTTCCCATGCGCCTGCTGCCCTTGTCCTACCAGGTGGTAGAAGTCGAGAGTTTGGGAGGTGCTGTCGAAACGTTACAAGTTGAGCAAAGTGATTTCAGCTTTGTACTGGCCCTAAACTGGTAGTGTAAATCTGGAGTTAGGGTCCCCCTGGAGGAGGTAGTTCCACATCATTTCACTTTGACACCGCATAAATCTAGTGCAATGTCAAACCTGATTTGCAAAGTGCACAGGGGGGTCTACGCTTGATTTAAATTAATTTCTATCTTTTGGAGACAGCTATGCCTATTGATGTATCTAGACATGCACAGACACAGAGGTCTTTCTCAAGTTCTAGCGAGGTAGGAGCCAAGTAACGTGAACAGGATTCTGCCTGGCTGGAACCCAAACTGCAGCTACACGTATCAGACCATTAGCTGCAGTGTAAATACATCCTTAAATTTGTAGTTGCAAGATACCATTACCAAGAATTGCACCAAATTACAAAACCAGTATAAACTTGTCTTTTAAAATTAGATTAGTACAATAAGGACTGGTAGTACTTCAAAAAAGCTTCAGCAAATTTTCTGATGATTTTCCCGAGTCTATATAGAAGCCACAGCTGTGTAGGATATTAGATAGAAAAACACAGAATGATTCAAAAGCTGGAAATATGGCCATGACATATCAATATGGAACATAACTACTTTTGACTTTAAGTAGAAGATAATCATAGAGCAATGGCTACACAGGAGTGAGATACAAAGTTTTAACTTGATCAACAAGCTCAGATGACATCAGAAGTCAAGAGTGAAGACTGAAGTAAGCTGAATCCCAATACAATGTTACAGACATTGTGTTTTGTTATTTTGTTCAACAAATATCCTAGAATTTTAGCATTTCGTAAGAGGACAGGATTTCAATTATAATTGTAACATGAGTGACTACTTTAAAAGACTTGTTTTATCTGTTTGGGAAAATCAGAGAGAAGTGCTGTATTTCATTTGACTGCATTTGACCATTCTGACTCCATTCAGCATTGAAGTTAGCCCATTTCAGAACACTTTGGGCCTTACCCATTTCAGATGGAAAAAACAATTAGGGGAATCACATCTTTGTGTGTATGCTACACTGCTTTGTGTGTTATGTTGCATGTTTTCTGCATTTTTTAAAATTCGTTTATGGGATGTGGGTATCGCTGGCAAAGCCAGCATTTATTGCCCATCCCTAATTGCCCTTGAGAAGGTGGTGGTGAGCTGCCTTCTTGAACCTCGCAGTCCGTGTGGTGAAGCTACTCCCACAGTGCTGTTAGGGAGGGAGTTCCAGGATTTTGACCCAGCGACGATGAAGGATCGGCGATATACTTCTAAGTCAGGATGGTGTGTGACTTTGAGCGGAACTTGGAGGTGGTGGTGTTCCCATGCGCCTGCTGCCCTTGTCTTTCTCAGTGGAAGAGGTTGCGGGTTTGGGAGGTGCTGCCGAAGAAGCCTTGGCGGGTTGCTGCAGTGCATCTTGTAGATGGTACACACTGCAGCCACGGTACGCCGGTGGTGGAGGGAGTGAATGTTTAAGGTGGTGGATGGGGTGCCAATCAAGTAGGCTGCTTTGTCCTGGATGGTGTCGAGCTTCTTGAGTGTTGTTGGAGCTGCACTCATCCAGGCAAGTGGAGAGTATTCCATCACACTCCTTACTTGTGCCTTGTAGATGGTGGAAAGGCTTTGGGGAGTCAGGAGGTGAGACACTCGCCCCAGAATACCTAGCCTCTGACCTGCTCTTGTTGTCACAGTATTTATGTGGCTGGTCCAGTTAAGTTTCTGGTCAATGGTGACCCCCAGGATGTTGACGGTGGGGGATTCGGCGATGGTAATGCCGTTGAATGTCAAGGGGAGGTGGTTAGACTCTCGCTTCTTGGAAATAGTCATTGCCTGGCACTTCTGTGGCGCGAATGTTACCTGCCACTTATCAGCCCAAGCCTGAACGTCGTCGTCCAGGTCTTGTTGCATGCGGGCATGGACTGCTTCATTATCTGAGGAGTTGTGAATGGCACTGAACACTGTGCAGTCATCAGCGAACATTCCCATTTCTGACCTTATGTTGGAGGGAAGGTCATTGATGAAGCAGCTGAAGATGGTTGGGCCTAGGACACTGCCCTGAGGAACTCCTGCAGCGATGTCCTGGGGCTGTGATGATTGACCTTCAACCACCACAACCATCTTCCTTTGTGCTAGGTATGACTCCAGCCAGTGGAGTGTTTTCCCCCCCGATTCCCATTGACTTCAGTTTTACTAGGGCTCCTTGATGCCGCAGTTGGTCAAATACTGCCTTGATGTCAAGGGCAGTCACTCTCACCTCATCTCTGGAATTCAGCTCCTTTGTCCATGTTTGGACCAAGCCTGTAATGAGGTCGGGAGCAGAGTGGTCTTGGCGGAACCCAAACTGGGCATCAGTGAGCAAGTGCCGCTTGATAGCACTGTACATAAGACCATAAGAAATAGGAGCAGGAGTAGGCCATTCATCCTATCGAGCCTGCTCTGCCATTCAATAAGATCATGGCTGATCTTCTACCTCAACTCCACTTTCCTGTCCTCCACATTACACTGAGTGGCTATTGTCTGAGGCTCCAATCAAAGATAGTGCTGTTTTCTTAATTAGCTTTTATAATGTCATCTTTTGGTGGACTAGTGAGGGACCTACATCTCAACTGTTGGCCTCCCATTCCTTATAGTCTTTTAGGAGCTGTGTTTCCCAGTAGTCTAAACAGTGTCATAAGTAATTGTGTTCTTTCTGAGATCCAAAGTGTAGGTAAGAATGCAACAAATGGCAATCGCAATAATGAAGGCATCTTACCAATCAGTGGGCACGTCAATCTTCGTGATTTTAAAACTAAGATCAGCAAGTCCTCCGACTGGAACTCTATCGCTTCCTGTAGTAAAATGTAGAAGTTGTTTCTGGAGCTCAAGATTGAATCCTAAAACCACATCCCAGAAGTACCTACCGAAGAAAGATGGGAGCACTAAATACACAATATGATTTATACAGGGAGTATACATTCATAATCTATTAGGCTAAGGATGCATTCACACTACAACTATAGCATTAGCGTGAAGTGGTTTTGCTTTGCATCGACATTGCAGTTATAGTGCAAGTGCAGACTGAATATGGAGCCAGGGCCAACCTGATGCCAGTAGGGTGCAGAGCAAGACTCCCATATAAAAAAGGTTGCTATCTGAGCACAAGTGTTAACTGCAGTCATTTGCGCCTGTCCAAAGCATTCTGCAAGGTTTAGCGACAGCTCTGGAGGAGTCCACTACCCACGTCTGTGCAGTCCTACATGAGGGCCTTTTGAATCTGTAGTTCACCGTGGAGCTCCGGGCAATTACAGGGACTTCCGCTGTGAAGCAGCCTGTGACAGAGATCTTTGCTTAGTAGCATCTTGTAAATGCTCACATGACTAATATGGAAGCCTTGGGCCCAAATGTACAGCAAACTCTCGTGTTCAGCCTCTACATGTTTGAAATGAGCTTGAGACACAAAAGTTTAGGGCTGTGGTGACTTTGAATGCCCCGGACAATGCTGTCGCTGTGGTGGCAGTTGTCTGCGGCTCGGATTCCAGCAGATGTCATAACTCTGTCACTGAGCCCCTGGTCGATTGGAGCCTGTGAAGGTAGTTTTCCTCGGAAATCACAAGGTAGATGTGCCTAGTGCTATAGACAAAGTTACATGGGTAAGATCAGTCTGTCATGGGTGCAATCAAACCTGCTTAGCACCCCTCTTTCATTTGCCTCAAAAATGTGCCTTACCCACAAATGAAAAGAAGCAACTTTACTGCAGCAGTGCAACACTTTCCATTTCTCCTACCAACTCTACAGTGATCTCTGTGTGAGAGTGCCAAGTTTGTGCTGTGTGCTCATAACCAGTAGCAACTCGGTTGAGACTGCTCAAAAAATCATTTTACATAGGACCTTGCAGCCAGATAGAGGAGACTTCCATCCCATCTGTCTGAGCTGGATTGGAACCTAGGCAGGAATTTTCTTTACCTGGGTGGGTCCAGTGTGGGCGGTGGCCATGGCAGGTCGCGACCCCGTTGCTGGCTCCATCCCACTCCACAGAATGACTTTACATTAATAGGGCCTATTAAGCCTGCCCTGCGCGTTACCCAGAACAATTAAATGGTGTGGGTTTGATGACATCTTTAAAGGGGCCATGGCCACATTTAGATTTATAGGTTAATATAACAGTGTTGTCAGTGCACTACAGCATTTGAGTGCTGCAAACACTTTGACAGTGACTGCAGAGGCAGAGGGCTGCACCCAGGTTCTTCAATGGAGGGAGTCAGAGCATGCAGGGAGGTTCTCTTCCCTTCCAATGGGCAGAAGAGATCTCCCCAGAAGACCAAAGCAGCCTGGTTGGAGATTGCAGAGGAGGTCAACAGCAGGGATGTGGTCAGGAGGACCTGGGTGCAGTGCCGCAAACGTTTAATTGATCATTAGATCAGGAAATGTGAGTACAAAGCCACACAACTTCATCCTGCTGTGCCTCTCATCACATTCCCATCACCCTGCCTTCCCAACCCTACTCCTGCACATCCTTACTCACACCAACATACCTTGCATGTCCACCCATCCCTCTCTCTCTATCTACATACTCACATCCCCATCTGACTAGCCACCCCTTACAATCACCCTCATCCTAATGCAATCATACCAACTAACAACACACAAGGAGGCCACTTGGTATTGGCACCACACTCCATCGTAGTCTCCCTCTAAAGATCTAACCCATCCATTCCTTACACTCATTCCATCACTCTCACTCAACCTTCACTTCTTTCCCTCCTTGCAGGAAAAGAGAGCCCACAATAAGAGGGAGAGGAAGACGACTCCTCAGAGGAGCCTCCCGCCTCTGAGGGTGCACCGTCACCAGACATAAGCACACCCAGCACCAGCGCAGATAAGCACGCCTGGGTGGGTCCCACTCGAGACAGAGTAGTGTTGTCACCTGGTGTCTCACAACTCAAGTGAGCAAGAGGAGATGGTGGAGACAGGGACAGGAGTGGAGACTCCTCGCCAGAGGGTGCAGGATGCTCCCAGCTCTGCTCAGCTGCATGCAGACGCTGAGCCTCAGGGGCCATCCAGAAAGAGGGTGATCCTGGAGGTGCAGGAAGAAGTGCAGGGGGCTCTGACAGGTTTTGCGAGCGCGATATCTGCAAACGTTCAGAGAATTGAGGAGTCCATCTCCAACACGAGCACCACCCTGTCGCAGGCGATGGTGACTGTCGGCTCTTCCATGGAGAGGATGGCCAACTACATGGAGCAACTAATGCACCACTCATAGGAGCACATGGTCTCTATGGAGAATAGATGGCAGAGGTTGATAGACCTGCTCTCTAGGAGGGATGTCAGCGTAGACGTGGGCCCCACTGATGTGCAGCAAGGTGCTCTCCAGCTCCTTGGCAGCAGGGAAGCGAGTAGTCTGCCTCTACCTCTGCTGAAGCCACAGGGCTAGCACCTCCTAGAAGCACATGGAAGAGAAAGATGACACGCAAGTAGATTCACAAGGGTAGCCACTTGGGTGTTTTATCCAATGTTTATGTAAAGTTTCTGTTAATGTGCTGTCAAACATAAACATCTTTATTTTCACCACTTTCCCATCTTGGACACATTTGTGTGCACCTTTGGAAGTGGCTTAGTGAGTTGCAGTGAATGGTGAGATATAACGGTACCTCCAGCAATGGTGGTGAGTGTGAAAGGAGTGGCTTGGTCATTGCAGGGATGTTTTATGGTGTTGGTGTGGGGTGGTGCCAACCTGGCGCATCATGTGACAGCCATATGGGTGTACAGCGTCAAGTGAAGTAAATCTGGCCATGGTGAGGCCATCCCTGGCTGCTATGTGCTCGGGTGCTGATGCCCTCTGTCCTGTGCAGCATCAGGTGATTGCGGAGAAGGTTGGTGGTGTTGGTGCACCTGGTGCTGCGGCTCATCGTGGTCCGATTCTCAGGACCAAGGTGAGACAGTATGAACAGCACCCATGTTGATAGAATAGATGGCAGGTGAATTAGAGATGACAGAAGCAATCCATCAATGGCGAGAGGGGGCCAACGCGCCCGAGGGAAAGGCGCGTGGGGGCGGGATGACGGCGGGTTCCCGACCCAATCCAAAAAATATCAACTTTCCCACCCGACCCGCCTCCATTCCTGCCCGCACGGACCCCGGAAAATTCCGGCCCTAGTTTCCAGAGGTGAAAGAAAGAATTATAATGGTGAAAAATCCAGTCATATTTCTGTCAGGAAACTACATGTAAATAAAGATCATTACATGTTAACCATCTTGGTCTTAATCTCTAGAACCTATTCTCCATGCCCTTCTGCCTCTCCACCTTAAAAATCCTTCCTTCCCATTTGACTCCGCTATCTCTCCCAACTCTCCCAGTGCTGTTCAGCATCCATTTTCCCCCCATGTGAAGCACCTTCGGGTGGTTTCTACAGTAAAGGCACTATGAAAATGTAAGTTGTTGCACACTGCGGCACAGAAGTAGTCATTATCTCACTGGTCTCGCTCCTCCCTGTTGTGTCTAATTACCCTTGCTATTACACTTTCAGGATATAAAATTCGCTCAGGTACAACCCACTAATTTGATGGCTCCACAAAACAATTAAATCCAGTCAGTAAATCCTCATCAATTTGGTGTAAGCTCCTCAGAACTGCAGAAATAAAAGCAAATATACAAACTCTATAATAAAGTTGTAAGCACATTCCCAGTGATTATAACAGGGCTTTAAACTGAAAAATAAATCCACACTGACTTGTCACAAACAAGAATCCGGATAGCATTCTGGTGTCTCTCTGGTCTTTAAGTGCATTAATTTCAGCAAGAAGCTGGTTGTGTTTACATATCCTTCCTTATAGAAGGGAAACTACTCTATAACTTTATTAAACTACGTAGCATGGATAAGCACTGCTCTCAGTTTAATAAGTAAACTACAGGACTGAAGTTAAGAGTCAGAGGATAGAGATAACAGATTTAAGGACAAGCTAGAATAGGAAAGAAAGAAGGAAAGAAGGAAGGAAGGAAGGAAGGAAAGAAGGAAAGAAGGAAGGAAAGAAGGAAGGAAAGAAAGAGAGAAAGAGAGAGAGAAAGAAAGAAAAAAAAGAAAGAAAGAAAGAAAGAAAGAAAGAAAGAAAGAAAGAAAGAAAGAAAGAAAGAAAGAAAGAAAGAAAGAAAGAAAGAAAGAAAGAGAGAAAGAAAGAAAAAAAAGAAAGAAAGAAAGAAAGAAAGAAAGAAAGAAAGAAAGCCAATTAAGTACTTCAGAAGTGTAGTCATTGTTGTAATGTAGGAAATGCAGCAACCAGTAAGGTCCCACAGACAGTAATGAGATAATGACTAGATAATCTGTTTTATTGATGTTGGTTGAGGGATAAAATATTGGCCAAGACACCGGGAAGAACTCCCTTGCTCTTCTTCGAAATAGTGCCATGGGATCTTTTACGTCCACCTGAGAGGGTAGACGAGGCCTTGGTTTAATGTCTCATCTGAAAGATGACACCTTCGACAGTGCAGCACTTCCTTAGTACTGCATTGAAATGTCAGCCTAGAATTTGTGCTCCAGTCTCTGAAGTGGGACTTGAACCCACACCACCTGACTCAGAGGCGAGAATGCTATCACTAAGCCACGACTGACACCTCTGGGAATAGATGTCCTGAATGTCGTGTGTGAATATTATACACTACAAGATAGCATAAACACTTTTTTTGTACTTTCAATATAAAAGTTTAAACATGCACCAGCAGTTCTATTGTACACCTTTATGTAAAGAAGCAATTTTATTCTGATTTCAAGAAAATCAGGCCCAGGTCCTGTATAAAACTGACACCATTACAAAAACAGAGCTCAGGTAATGAAAAACAGAAGAATGGGATTGTTTACCGTATCGTGGGGTCTATCTTGGAGTAACCCTCATACTGTGCGATCTTCTGCAGTGCGCAAATGTCCAGCTCAGGGCTCCCACACACAAGAATTTCCACTTCTTCTGGGAGGAGCAGCTGTGGAAGAACCAATCTCTCATTTCCATTTATTCTGCACACTTGGAAACCAAAATGAACTTTTCACTCACATGTTACTGTCAAAGAAATCAATCACATTTATACTGTGAAATGTCAAACTATCAGATATTCACTGTATTCCCCAAGAGCTTCAACAGAAACTGGCTTTCCTGGCTAAATAAATCTGACTGGAAAGTCATGAGGTTAAAAAAACCATCTCATATGGACATTATTTGATACTACTACATTAGCACATTAAAGCATTTCTTTTGCCTGGTAAGTATATTAGGTAACTTTATACTATTAAAAAATAATGGATAATTTATTTTACAAAATGATTAACTAATAAAAATACTAATAACTATTTAAGGTGTTCTCTAGATATCAAGCACCGTTTCCAGGACAAGAGAGTGGGTACGACTCCTTGTCCTCGGCTCTAATCCTGCTCCAACAGCTCAGCAATTATCCATGTGGAGATACACAACAGTGACCTTGGTTGACATGCTCTCTATAGCCCCCTATTGGGGAAGTACTTCACCTTGCCTCCAGTCACTGTGACTTGGCTAACGTCAAGAACTTGATATGTAAGGAGCTATGGGCAAACACTGTATACTACCACTCTGCAGATGGTATGTAACTGGGCCATTTAAAATGCCCTACATTTAAAAAAATTGTAAAATTATTTTATCATCTTGAAATATTGAATTTGTGGATAAGATGTTAAGCTTGAATTGTTTTAAGTGTTTTGATCTGCACAGATTTTATAATATAAAGTGGAAAGAAACCTACTTTTTGATATGTGATCTCACTTGTTTACTGAGAAAGTACTACTGTCCCATTGGCAGGATAGACCCACCAGAAGTGGGGGTGGGGTGGAAGCAGCCCTAGGAGTCCTCAACATCAACATCAACTCCAGACCCCATAAAGTCTCATAGCTTCAGGTCAAACAAGTCCAAGGAAACCTTCTGGGGTTTGCCACTTACTGCCCCCATCTCAGATGAACCTATCAATAGTCCTCTTGTGTTGAATATCATTTGGAGGAAGCACTGAGGGAAACAAGGACACAATGTAATCTTGGTTGGAGACTTCATTGTGCATCACCACAATTGGCTCACACAATGACTGAGCTGGCCAAGTTCTGGAAACTATGCTTGTGTACATGAGAAAGTAAGTCACGAGATCTCGTCCTCAGCAGATACGTTTGTTCATAAAATCATTGGTAGGAGGGGCCACTGCACAGTCCTTGTGAAGGCAAGGTCAGAATGAGGATGCCCACTGTTGTGGAGTGTAGTACGACCACTATGCTAAGTGGGACAGAGAAAAGACAGATCTAGCAGCCAGAACTGGGCACTCTGAACCATCAGCAGCAACAGAATTGTACACTATCATAATATATAACCTAAAGTCCTGACACATTCCTCACTCCTCTGCTACATCAAGCTGGGAGACCAACCTGGGCCCAATGGGGAGTGTAGAAGGGTATGCCAGGAGCAGCAGCAGACATACCCTAGAATGAAGCGTCAACCTACTGAAGCTACACCAGGGCTACCTGCATGCCAAACACCAAAGTAGCAGACAATAGACAAAGAGCTAAGCAGTCCCACAAACAACGACTCAGAGCAAATCTCAGCAGGCCCATCACATCTAGTCGAGAATGGTGGTAGGCAATCAGGGAATTAATGGAAGGAGGAGCCTCCATGTCTATTCCCATCCTCAACCATAGGCCGAGCATGCAAGTGTAAATGACAAGCATTTACAAGGATCTTCAGTCAAAAGTGGCAAGTGGCCAATCCTACTTGGCCTCCACCCGAAGTCCCCACCATCATTGTTGCCAATATGCAGCCAATTCGTTTTACTCCATGACATTAAGAAGCGGATGAGTGCACTGGGCATGGTGAAGGCTATGCGCCCTGACAAAAACCCAGCCATAGTGTTGAAGACCTGCACATAAAAACTAGCTGCCCACCCCTTAGCTAAATTATTCCAGTGCAGCTATAACACTGGCATCTATCCAACAATGCAAAAATTGTGCAGATATGTTGTATCCACAAAAAGCAGGATGAAACTAACCTGGCCAATTACCCTTTCAGCCTCCTACCAAACAATAGCAAAGAGATGGAAGGAGTCATCAATAGTGCCATTGAGTGACACCTATTCACCAGTAAGCTATTTGCCAAAACTCAATTCTTGTTCCACCAGAAACAGTTGGCTTCAGCCATCATCACAGCCTCGATCCAAGAATGGATACAAGAGCTGAATGCCAGGAGAGGTAAGTGTAACTACCCTTGACATCAAGGCAGCATTTGACCAACTACAGCACCAAGGACCCCTAGTACAATGAGCAGAGATAAAGTTGGGTAGGGATGCTTTCAGCTGATCCAACATGTTTGGCAGAATCTTTACAACAGAACAGCAGCATGATGTAACCAAAATGCAGCACTTGATGTGACAGAACAGCACTAGTGAAAGCTTCAATGCCAGCTGGAATAGTATCAGTTACTTCACTAGCACAGACAGAAAGGTCAGTAGAGTGAAAGCAGCAGTTGGACCAAGTAAAGGCAGCAAAGAATTTCCAAACATTGTCCCAGTTGGCTCACTTAGTGTTTTTTTTTGTATATTTATTCTCAGGATGTTGGCATCGCTTGCAAGACCGGCATTTATTGTCTATCCTGAGTTGTCCTCGAGAAGGTAGTGGGCCGTCTTCTTGAACCTCTGCAGTCCGTGTGAAGGTGCTCACACAATGCTACTAGGTAGGGATTGCCAGGATTTTGACCCAGCAACAATGAATGAACAGCGATATATGTCCAAGTCAGGATATGTGATTTGGAGGGGAACTTGGAGGTGATGGTGTTTCCATGCACCCGCTGCCCTTGCCTTATAGGTGGTGGAGGTCGCAGGGTTGGGAGGTGCTGCCGAAAATTCAAACAAGATGAGACTAATTTACAAAGTGTGATCTGTTGATGGGTATTCTGTAAGAGAGGAGTATGAATCAGTAGCCAGTAGAACTTATCAGTGAGGAGGCAGGAAAAGTGGAAGAGTTAAATTACTGGGATGATCAAGGATATGGCTAGGCTGATTGACACATCGTTTAAGGTCATTCAGGATAGTAAAGGAACTGGCATTTGTGCTGGTTTAATTAGTAGAAAAGGAGCGGGCAAGGCACTGTTAACGGTGAACACTGAAGTTGCCTAGATTGCTGATTTCAGCAGAGGGGGCTTTAAAGCCGATAGGTGCCATTTTGCGCAACAAAAAGTTGAAAAGCTCCGGGGTATGTTCTGCTCTTTGTGTAACGTTGCAGTAAAATTCTTGCACTAAACGGGGAGTGGAAGGTTTACAATGGTACTTCAGTAAAATTGTTTAACCTGAGGAGGAGTATAATGGTACTTTTGTAAAATAACTTTAAAAAAATGTTTTACATAGAAGAAAACTTACCCCCTAGAGAGTTATGAAGGTTAGGAGAGTGCTAGAGGACACAGATGAATTTAGCGTGGTGAGAGGGAGATATTTTTAACCACAGGGGATCGAAGTCAGATGTCTCAATTCAGCTAACTTAAGCAGCAGGGGTATAACTACAAACATAACCACACGCAGCAATAACAACCTCAAATCAGGATAATTATTCTTCATTGCTACCTAGGTGGAATATACGGTACTTAATGCAATTTAATGAATACTGGGATGTTTCTGTGAAGTAGGGAGCCACCTTGCAAAGCTAATAATCAGTTTCTATCCTAGTTTAATTTCAATACCGTATTAAAAAATGTAACTATATAGTATTAAGCCAATGAAATATGTGGCATAAGCATTATATAATGCAACAGCCAGGAATTTCCTTGCACTTATGCATTTATGCCAGTTCTGTGCAAATGTTGCCGTTGGGAAAAAAACTCTGTTGTCCATCATACCCATCAGCTTGATGCTGCCAGCCAAACAGATCCACCTTTCTACCTCTCATGATCTTCAAAGGCCTCCTACAATTTTGACTGGGCTTTCAGGAATCTCTCCAATTCCCTCCTCTGTTTGGGTCCCCAGTGCTCCCGGAAGAGTGCCATGTGACCATTTTGTTATGTGAAAGGTGGTTGAGGCAGAAATTCCGATCCCTACGGGTGTGTACGCGCTGTGTACTCACCTGTAGGGCCAACGGAAATGCCGGTTTTAGGCATGCACTGCGCATGCGCTGGAAACCGGCATTTCCGATCTGTCAAGAAAGCTCTTGACAGATCCTCCGCCTGCCCGGGAGCAGGGCCTCTGCGGGTGGAGTGTTCCATTTTTTGGAGACCCTCCACCCGCAGAAAACACTTACAATTCTTGCGCCTGGTAAAAGCAGGCGCAAGGCCTGCTTTTACCAGGATAAGAGTTGAAAAAAGTTAAAAAAAAAAAATTTCCACTGATTTATCATTTAAAAATACTTTAAAGAAAGATAAGTTTATTTTTAGCCCCGTTAAAAACTTTATTTATTTCAAAAAATAAAATTTTTGTTTAAAATACTTAATTTATTGTAATTTAAAGTCATTTAAAAAATGTGATGTTTTTAAAAAAATGTATTTTAAGTTTTGTTTTGGGGGTGATCTCCATTCATATATTTGACAGGTCTTCCTGTCAAATGTATGAAGGGAGATTCCCTTCTCTGATTGGCTCCCCATGCGCCTCTGGGATAAGTGGGCCCTGCGCACCGGCAGTTTGGAGAGGCCCAGCAACGGAACTCTGCGCCTCCCGGGAGCCCTCCGGTCCAGGCGCAGATTTTTCCAGATCGCAGCCCTCCGCCTGCGGGAGGTCTGCGAACGGGATTTCTGGAGTATCCCACCAAAAAACTTTTTAATTTAGGCATACTTGCTTTCTATTTCAAAATACAATTTGGTAAAACTCGGGCTCTTTTTGTGACCGTCAAGGCGAGGGATATCAGCAGTAGGGAAATGGATTATTTTCCTATTTTGGGCAAACATCATCAGCATTAAACACTGCCAGCTGCAGAATAAAGTTCCCTCTACTCTGCCCTAACAACATACCTTAGTGCCAACATCAACACATATCGAGAAAGACAGGAATGAATCTGGATTAAATAAATATTTCTGATGAGTCCGTTAAAAGCAACACTGTACCAGTTAAAAATATACTTCTATGCTGTAGCATTGGTGAGCTTTATTCCATTTTTAAATACTTTGGACATTTGTATAAGTAAAGGGCAGGAATATCACATTGTCCACAGACATTTAATTGTTTGTGTGGTAAATGACCAGTTAAGGTGCTGTAATCGTTTTGTTGTTACTTTCTTTCTATAATCTAAAAGTAACAAGGGACACAGAATTTTTTTTTTTTTAAAGTCAGCTGAAACACAAGAAAGAAAACAAATGAGAACTTTCCAAAAGAAAATTTGCAGTTCCCAATTCATGAATTACGACTTCCTGTTTAATGGATTTGAAGAACTGCTCCTTATCATGTGCAATGGTATATGTGGTGATGTAAAAGTAGAACTCCATGAAGCATGTTTGTGCACATGCATTGCCTTTAAAAGAATATAAATGTATTGAAATTTAAAATTAACAACTGTAAAAATAACATTCACAGAAAATTTAATTGGTTCATTTAGAGGTAAAATGTGTTCCATACTCAAATTTCAGATGTGCAATAACCAACATTTACACATGAATGACGTCAAATAATGAGATCCAAGTCAGAAACGAGAAACATTTTATGCTTCAACAGAAATATTATGCTTCATACAGTGGAAGGTGTTAAGATACATCCTAACTAAGATTACTTTCCTCTGGAGACCAAACTGCTTTCTTACAAGAACTGAGTCAATCAAATGAAAGTCTGAGCAGTAAAAAGCTTTATACCTTTAACAAATGACTATTTGGAAAATAAGCACTTACCATTAAAGCATTGGAGGCACATACACTGTGGAACCCATAATAGAATGCTGCAAACTGCTTGTATATAGACTTGTTGAGAAGAAAATCTATATAAAGCTGTACATACTCTGGAAAAATAAAAAATATTCATTATGCAAAAAGCATTGTTGATTCCTCCCTTAGTCTTTAACAAATCTGCATCTGATTGAGTTTTTCTAATGGTATAACATGTTCAAGATTTTTGCTATTTTAACTCACATTGTTAGGTCTACAACCTTGTAACTTTTTTTAATAAATCAATTTATTTAACTGCACAGCCAAGCTCAATCATAAACCTATGCTATCTGCTTCATTGAACACCATCGACAACAGAATTTTCATACAGAAAGAAATGGATCACAGCCGTTGTGACAAGTGATGTTCCTGCAGTGATTGCGGAAAGCAAAATAAATCATAGAAAAACACTTTTAAAATACTTTGAGTAAAACTTTGTAAATGCTTGCCAATGCTTTAAGCAATTCAATGTGTCTGTGCATAAACTAGACATTTATTCATATAGCAATGTAAAGTGTGACTGTAGAATAAGAACTGCCACTCGCTTGCCTTGTCTGTTCTGATTGGTTACAGGGATTTTGTCACCACCTGGTTTGAGGTTGTATGATTTAATAGTTCCAAACTCTTCCTGAAATACCTGAAATAAATGTAGGATAAAACCATGAACCGATAAAGTTATGAATAGACGATCAGTTTCCATTGGTGAACGGGATTGAAAGGTGATATGGCACAGTCCGTAAAATGTCGAGACACTTGGGTAATGCATGTGTAAGCAGGTTATTAAACAGGCTGTCACCTGAGAACAAGAGGAATATGAAATTAACAAGCCTTAAGGAAGGATGGAGACTGGAAGAATCCCCCACCTTCCAAGTAGTGAAATTTGTGGAATAGGTTGCCAGCAAAAAAAACAATTTATTCATTCAACAAGAAAAAGAGAGCTGGATAAATATCTTTTTAGGAAAGGGTTTGAAGGATATAAGGATAAGTGAGGGCTGAGACTCTATCGGCACCAATGGTTTATGCACCAGTAATGAGGCTCTCTATTGCCTTGAAATAGGGATCTTTGAATATCATATGAACATTTAACACATTCAAATGGAATTCTTTTGTTCGCTGTTTTAATGGAGGAGTTAATTTGTTGGTTTTAAATATTGCAGTGCCTATGTTACAATAACAAAGAAATTTGATGCAAACACATGAAATGTTTGTGCAAGTTTGTGCCTAATTTCAAGGCATATATTTCTAAAGAACCATGATACTTGTTACTGAAAACATCACACCTTTTCGTGACAGAACAATCTCCGTTGCAAAATGCTGCATTATTTTAGAATTAGATTGTTCCAGCATGACGACAAAAACATAAAAAAAACGAATTGTGATATCATGACAATTGTGCTTAACTTCACATCTTTCATTAGAATTTCGCAGTAAAGGGGGGCATCATGCCTGTGGCAGCTTCCCTGCCCTTTTCCCCTGCCCCTTTAACTTTTTCTTAAATATTTATCCACTTCCCTTTTGAAAGCTCTTATGGATTCTGCATCTATTGCTGTTCTTGGTAGGACAGTCCATTTGAGAAAAACATTCTCATAACCTCTCTGCTCTTTTGGTGGTGATCCTAGATTTATGCCCCCTAGTTACTTCATCAAGAAACACTCAATTTTGAACACCCTCTATCAGATCGCTCAACCTATTCCGTTATAATGAAAACAGCCCAAGTTAAACTGCCACAATTCGTCTCATGCATATTTTGAAGTATGTAAATAAGGAGCAAATTCAACACAACAAATTCAGTGCAAATAAACATGATTAATACAAAATTAATTGGAACAGGCTTGGAACAATATTAGGCCAGTAAAAAAAAATTCTGATGCATCATTCCTGCTACAGAGCATTATTTTTCATGGATAATTAATATTTCCACAATATTCCATCATCGGGATTTTGACAATTTATTAATTAGAGGTTTTCTTCACAATAATGAAAAGGATGTTTGAAATCAAATAAAAATTAGAAACTTACTTGAAATGTGGAGCAAAAGTCTTCCTCAATATTACCTTCATAATTCATAAGTGCCATAAGTCCATGAGCCAAGTCCTTCAAATGACACATTAAAATGTTAATAATTCATTTCATAAAGCTCACTCATTATTATTCTTTCTCACTCTAGTATAACTTTATGTCACATTGCCCTTTAGCCAGAGAAATATTATGGCCCGGAATTTGCGAAGCGACAGTGATCACCCCTGACCTCGAAGAAAGCTGCCCACAAAGATCTAGCAATCTCCGTGGCGTGAATTTCAGCTCCCAACCTTTGTTTGAATTTGGCGCCAGATCAAGCGAATCTCCAGTGTCCAGCAACTGTGATGTCATCAAGCAGGCTGAGCAGCCAATCACATTGAAGAATTCTCACAGACAGCAAACCAGGAAATAAAATGCACATATTCTAATTTAGTTTTTATAAATTTTACAGAGAGCAAAATAAAGATTGGGACATACACATAGGATTAAGGTAGAAGCTGAAATATCATAAACAAACATTAAAACATTTTTAAAAACCATGTAATTGTTAATGTTAACGGAAATATTTGACATTCCACAAATATAAAATTAGTTTTTCAGGACCAGAACGGTTGTTCAGCAGTCAATACGCCATATAAAAACACAGTTACACCTCTTTCAACAAGGCTTAACTTTTTCAGGGGGTGGGGGTTTAACAGTTATATTACAGCGTAATAGGGGAAGTTTTCGTCCTTCAGTGTGATTTGAATTGATTGCTGGCTCTGGGGAAATTCCACAGCACAACCTGTGGTGGAGCAGGGAATGACTGACTGCAACTTCTAGATTTCTGCGTTTATCTGCACATGCGCTAAATCCTGAAGTTGCGGTCAGTTTCAGAAGGGTAATGACGGCGAACGCTGACAGATTCGCCGTCATTACCAGCGCAAAATCTGAGCCAATGGCTTAATTTAGCATACCTACAAGGCTGCTTCATGATCAGCCAATAGGAGGGATACTTTGCAGGGAGAAAAGATGCTCTCTGCTCTTTCCCAGATGGGCACTCTCCGTGAGGAGTCCATCTACTAACTGTGAATGAGCTAACCTCATTCAGTGTATGAATTCAAATATCAGTTCTAACTGGCAGTCGAATATGAAACTTCTTTGACTGTACATTTAATGCTCTAATCCTGGAGCCACTTGAACACATTAGTTTGCTTTTGTACTGAATCCACCCATCGGCTTTCTATCTACTTTGCAGCTGAAACGTCATTTAAGTTGCTATGGCATATTTATTTTCAATACTGTTGATAGTGATAGAAATCT
Source organism: Squalus acanthias (assembly GCA_030390025.1). Taxonomy (NCBI): domain Eukaryota; kingdom Metazoa; phylum Chordata; class Chondrichthyes; order Squaliformes; family Squalidae; genus Squalus; species Squalus acanthias. The sequence goes on from CM059438.1 coordinate 37,437,585, forward strand.
CAACTGGACAAAGAACAGGCAAGCGGAATCCTGAGCTTGATTCCTAGTTTGTGCTTAGTTGGTTCTCAGTCGAGGCAGCAGGCCAAGGGAGGGAAATATCAGTCAGCATTCTCATTACTGATTGATATGCAGTGATCCGGTGAACACAAGGTGAGGACAGGATCACGCACAGCCGTGAATAGCCGGCCAACACTCACTGTCTATGCTCATACATGGAAGTATGGCTATTTGTGAAAAGTACTGGTAGGTGCTAGCCCCTGAGAAATAGTACCTAAGCAAGGAGTCAACAACTTCAGGAGATATGGGGAGGGAAGGATGTTGCGATGTGGGGGGGGGGGGGGGGGGCGAGAAATGAAGAAGTTAAAAAATTATAGGTGGAGGCAAAATGATCATAACAAAATAATAAATTGTTCAAAGTTTTGTTCTGGTTTACTGTTGTATGCACAAACAGATATGTATATATGTTAGGTATCATTTTGTAGCATCCAGAATATATGGCCATTGCTGCTTTAAATGAAATGTCTGGGTTACAAAAAATTTTCTACAAAAAAAGTATTGTTATTTTATCACTGCATTTTCATGCTGGTAACAGCAGACAATGGTGAAAGTAATTTATCCCAAGTTATCTTTCAAATTCTACTCCAAGATATTGACCAATAGAATTTACAGAATCTCTTACCAGTAACGGAAGAAGCCATGCCTTCTTTCAATTGTGTAAATGACCATAACTACCACGGCCTTCATTACTTCTGAGCTACATGGCTGTGACATTGACAGTTATGGAAAAAAAACCTGCTTTATCTGGGCGATATATTTTCAGAGAACTCTCATGATTCCAAGCCGCTCATTGTAATGAATCATAGAGTTAATTAGCAACAGATTTAGTATAAGCTACGTGTGATCTTTTATTTAAAAAAAAAGTAAGAGTGTACAAGTGTAAGTGAGCAACAGAAATAATCTTAAAACCTCTGGTCCAATAAAATGATCTTGAATTGTAGATCCCACAAAGACACTTACTGGCATAAGCTGGCGCAGGTCATCGAGTGTAAGCATTGCTACTCCAACAGTAGCATTCTGATCGCATGGAACAACAGGAGGACTCAGCAGCTTTTTGTAGCAGCAGGGTGGAAACCGAACATCCAGGGTGATGCTATTATACACAGCCAGACCCATCAGCTACACAATAGAAACGTTAAGGTAAAAGTACAACACGCAAGTGAGTGCAACCCATAAAACAAAATAGGATTTCTCTGAAAAAAGTAAGAACATTTTCTTTTAAAACTCTAGGAACAAATTACTACCTACAGGAGTGAGATTCCACAGTTTCAGTTGTTCCTTTTCTGGGCCTCCAAGGTTGAGTGGCATTGCAGGAACATAAATCTGGTCATTAAAAGGGTCGTTAAATACCAGCCCTAACTATCTGCGGAGAGTTTAATTAGTTTCAACAGCGCAAATGCTGCAATTTCTTAAAACTCACGGGGAGGTTGACGGCAAACTCCCGTTTTCGTGATGCTAACGATGTAACGGCGCAAATCGTCCAGCAATTTGTAACGACTCATAACATGTCTCCTTCTCGCCATAAATCACTGTTTTTATTTACACACACTAGTAACGGTGCGCGCAGTTAACTCACCGTTATTTTCCCAGCAAATTCTGGGCCATTACATTGAAAAACTAGAATTTATATATGGCAACTAACCTCACAGTACAAGAAGTCGGAAGACTTTTGACCAGAAAGGAGGCTGAGTTAAAGATATTGGCCCAGAATTTGCTGGAGCAGGACATCTTATGGTGTGCCCTATTAGTTAGACTTGTTCCTGCACCCTTTAGCTCAAAAATGTTTTGCCCACAAAGCTACTGGATGTGTGAGCTGGAGTTTAGAAGAATGAGAGGTAATCTCATTGAAACATACTAGATTCTGAAGGGAATTGACAGGGTAGATGCTGAGAGGTTGTTTCCCCTGGTTGGAGTGTCTAGAACTAGGGAGCATAGTCTCAGGATAAGGGGTAGGCCAGTTAAGACTGAGATGAGGAGGAATTTCTTCACTCAGAGGGTTGTGAACCTTTGGAATTCTCTGCCCCAGAGGGCTGTGCATGCTGAGTCTTAGAGTATATTCAAGGCTGAGATAAATAGATTTTTGGACTCTAGGGGAATCAAGGGATATGGAGATCGGGCGGAAAAATGGAGTTGAGGTCGATGATCAGCCATGATCTTATTGAATGGCGGAGCAGGCTTGAGGGGCCGTATGGCCTACTCCTGCTTTTATTTCTTATGTTCTTATAACAGTGCAATGAGGGCAATGGGGCATCTGGGACCTTAGTGAACAACAGGACAAACAGTGAATCTCCTTAACCAATCTGATTAAAGGATTGAGAAATAAACAGAGGAAGGACCAAGAAGGAGGGTGAATTGAAGTGGGTGAATTCAATGTCAAATTAAGTACAGAAAGAAAAATAACGAGAGGAAAAGAAAGATTGGATTAAGAGAGAGAGAAAAAAGACAAAGGAAAAGTAAGAAACAAATTTTTAAAATTTGACATTGTTAAAATCTCCAACAACAATTCACTACCTGAAGGAATGAGACTCCACACTTTAATTGTTCACTTTCTGGGCAAGAGAGGTTGATTGGCAGTCATTACCAATCATCACATCGTTAAAAGGGTACTTACACTATTAATTACTAGACTTAACTTTCTGTGGTGAGTTTAATGAGCAATTAATGTACAAATGCAGCAACTTCATGAAAATCACTAGGAGGTTAAGGGTGAGATATCGTTTTCGCGAGGCTAGCGATGGAGCGATCAGTCAGCAACTTGTGGAGATTTGCAATTCATTGGGTATCTCTTCATTGCCATAAGTTGCTATTCACACACCATTACTTTTCAGCAAATTCTGAGCCATAAATCGTGTAAATAGTTTTGCAAAGTACAATCAGCAGAAATAGATTAATTTTTAAAATCAAGGAGAGGAAATGCCCCTCCAAAAGAAGGATAAACTTGGCAAGAGTGATTGATTGGAACAATCAAGCAGAGGCAAGCAAGAAATATCAACTAGATTCAGCTCCAACTCCAGCTAGATGCCTTAATTCAGGGGACAAAAAACCCAGAGCAGTTAACGCTTTACATAAATAATCCTATTTTAAATTGTAACTGTCTAGTGCAATGCAGGACCCCCATGTGGCCTCAATTTTCACGATATCAATATTCACAAATGCCCGAAACCATATGGATTTGGTGAGAAATAGCTCCCATACTTTCAACTGAATACAACATGAACCACATCGAGTCCCTATGCATGTTTGATTCTGATTTCAGAGTTTAGAATGTGGATCTTTAGGAAGAATAGGTTTCCATTACTGAACACACAAATGACCTTGGTAGTGATGAAAGGAATTTTAGGAGAATACCAGGGCAAGTAGCCAGTAACTATATTCAGTAAGAGCAAAGCTCAAAATCAGTTCCTGGCCCACAGAGGTTTTTAAATACGGTATTCTGACCTCTACAGGACATTTTCTTGCTCTGCTCTTGTCGATTCTCAGAGGCACTTTTGGAAAACTTGCGCCACATTGTGTTTAATATTGGGTAGTTTTGTGCTGTGGCCTGGGAACTGCATTCAAATTATTTAACTTATTTAATTTGTGCTCGTAACTAATGCTCATAAGAGATTTCTCCCTTTTTCTTAGATGTGCTGTCCGAAAGACCTCACAAATCAACAATCTGATTTCAAAGTCCCCTATTCAATATACTTCCCTTGAAACACTTATTACTGATTGCATAGTGCATTGACATAAAATTGCAAAGGATACAGCTCCGACTAATCGAAATTCAGAGTAGCTTTCACATTTAAAGCTGCTGAACCAATAGAACCGTGAATCCCATTGATAAGCAAACATTCCTGTTAAACAAAATGCATTGAAATCTGTGACACTTTTTAAAACGTATATGTACAACACTGAGTGAATTACAGATGTGTGTGGTCCTGAAATGGCTCTGTGCACTCATACAAGAAAAATGCAAACGGATCTCACAAAAAATCTGCTCTCTGTAATTGCTCTCTGGCTAACTATTACTTTGTTATTTGGTATATGAAAAGAGATTGTTTCCCCATTTTCTTTCTTGTATGAAATGATTAGCACTGCAACATGGATTGCAAGTGATGAATGATGGACAGATGCGTTAGAGATGTGGCATTACAATGGGAATACAATGTGGGTGGAAGAATAATGTTCACATCCAAATACAAGAATGCTCAATTTACAAGTTTTTTTCCTGCTAATACAACAGACTATATGTACCTATATGTATAGTGGAATCCTTTTAAAAGATTGCATGGAACTATTTTTTGGTCCTTTTCAAAATGATCACTGTTGATGCTTAATGTTACTTGGCCTCGTATCTTTACACCAGTATTACCCTGTCGACCGCAACGTTTCAGGTTTCAGATTGTTTCTACGAATTGAATTTCAGTCCAGCTCAGATTCCGAAATGTACGACTCACCTGCTGTGTGATATCATAATATTCAATCAGAAGATAGCAGACAACAATAAACCTGCTGCTTTGAAGACTTATCTGAAGTCCTTAATTCTCATTAACTGGCTCTGTAGTTTTGTATTGATTTATAACTTCATCCAAAGGTTCCTTGTAACACTTTAAGTAAACTTTCGTGCCATTTTGAAAATCTTATACACAGAGGGACAATTAATCTAATTGAGGTGTTTAAGATGATTAAAGGATTTGATAGGGTAGATAGTGAGAACCCTCTGGTAGGGGGAGTCTAGAACAAGTGGGCATAACCTTATATTTAGAGCTAAGCCATTCAGGTGTGATGTCAGGAAGCACTTCTTCACATAAAGGGTAGTGGAAATCTGTACCTCTCCCCCAAAAAGCTGTTGAGGCTAGGTCAATTGACAATTTCAAAACTGAGATTGCTAGATATTTGTTAGGTAAGGGTATTAAAGGATATGGAACCAAGTCGATCAATGGAGTTAAGATACAGATCAGCCCTTATCTAACTGAATGGTGGAACAGGCTCGAGGGGCTGAATGGCCCACTCCTGTTTCTATGTTCCTAATTAGGTATAGATATAGACAAATACAGAGATATGAGCAAGACTAACCTAAAGGCATAATTTACTTTAAAACATTAGTATATCTCCCATGGCATTACTCACAGTAAGTCAGGGGATATGCTGTTTTAAGTAGACAAGAGCATTATACCAAGTAATGCGTAGTGTTTTTGATTGGTTCTTGGAAAATGAATAGTATTTGCCTTACCTGCAATCAGTAGAGTAAAAAAAAAGGTGCCCTCACATACCACAGTCACGTAAATAAATGTGTGTGTGTATATGGGGGAGTAGCTCTTTACTATCCATCTGTTTAAATTATGGGTTTCTATGACAAAGGCCAAGAATCATATAAAATATTAAACTGATTTGCATCTTTCCTTCTTTACCAAGTATCTCTGTAACAGTACTTAGTGCTACCAAAATGTATTCTTAATTAAAACTGTTTAACTTCAGGATTTGTATTTGGAAACTCCTTCACAATTTGAATAATGGTAAAGGTTTATTATGTGTGGGACTTATGTTCTATCCTTTGGCTGTAAACCCAAGATCTTCTTGTCTTTTCACTGCTGTTGTACACTGTATGATGGCTCCAAAGATCTACCAACCAGTTCCCCCCACCCCACCCAATCCCTTTTTATATTCCAATTGGCTATTCTGCAAACCCAGTCTCATAATTTATAAACACATGGAAAAAGGGCACTAAACGATAAACGTATGAGTATCAGGTATACTAAGCCTGCTCCATCAGTTGATGATGCAACCTCTCACATTGTCCACCCACTCCTAGCAATGCTGTCTTTTGAGAGAGGCAATAAAGTCAGAAAAAACTGGAAAAGTTTTTGGAAATTCCTCTCCAATCAAGGAGACTGCCATTGTCCACAGTTCATTACAATTTCAATTAATTAGCAACTTGCCCGTTATAACTGGAAATGTTCTCTTTTCTCAGGAACCTGTCAAGTTCTCTTTTAAAAAGACTGTAGCAGCCCTATACTCACTAGGTGCATAAAAGTTTTTATTTCCCCAGAGAACTGTGAAAAGAAATACTTCCAGGCACCTAACCTAACTCTTGTCTACGGATTTCATAAACATGATCTCTAATCCTACCATCCATATCTATTTCAAATAACCAATCTAACTGGACTGTATCCAGTTCCTCCTTCATTTAAAAAAACTTCAATCATACCCCTCTGTTCCTGCATTTCTCCAAAGTAAATAGCCCTAATTCTTGGAGCATATGCTCATTACTATTATTTGCTTTCATCCTGGTCACCCTCCTCTTCATAGCCTCGCTATCCTTCATCATGGATGGGGACCAAAACTGAACACAATGCTCCAAGTGCAGACATTTCAGAGCCTTCAATAGTCCTAAGCCTAGTACTCTTTGCTTTGTGTTAAATGTTTATAGCAATAGAACCTAAAGTTCCATTTGTTTTTCCTACAACAGCCTCACACTACTTGTGTACCTTTAAGAGGCAACCACTATTACCTCCCCCACAACACGCCCCTCCCACCCCTTTCTTCATCAGTTTATTTTCATGGGTACTCCTGCATGTTTGAAATTTCCTGAAACCCACATAGATGACATTGAATCGGCCCATAAAAAGTGACATCTATTATTCATCTGCTCAATCTTGCAGGCCATCCATATTCCTCTGTATTTGCTATGTTTGTTCCCCATTACTTTAAGCTCTCAGCAGGAATTTTATTTTGTATAAATATAGTTGCACAAAATAAATCTTAGAATCTGGATCCCAAGTTTTCTAACCAAGGTCACATAGCTTTTCTTTATTCGTTCCTGGGATGTGGGCATTGCTGGCAAGGCCAGCATTTATTGCCCATCCCGAATTACCCTTGAGAAGGTGATGGTGGGCTGCCTTCTTGAACCACTGCAGTCTGTGTGGTGATAATACTCCCACAGTGCTGTTAAGGAGGGAGTTCCAGGATTTTGACCCAGCGACGATGAAGGAACGCCGATATATTTCCAAGTCAGGATGTTGTGTGACTTGGAGGGCAACTTGGAGGTGATGGTGTTCCCATGCCCCTGCTACCCTTGTCCTTCTAGGTGGTAGAGGTCACGGGTTTAGGAAGTGCTGCCGAAGAAGCCTTGGTGAGTTGCTGCAGTGCATCTTGTAGATGGTACACACTGCAGCCACGGTGCACAGGTGGTGGAGGGAGTGCATGTTTAGGGTGGTGGATGGGGTGCCAATCATTTATATATATCTTAAAATGAAAAGTCAAAGATTAATTGCAATGATTCTATAATTCAAAACTGTAATGTTGCAATTTTCTAAGATTTCTACACCTTGAATTATATAAGCTCATATGATTTATTTAAATTATAAATGTTCTAATAAATTATTTCCTCTAATAATAAGCAAGAAAGAGTTACTTCTGAAATTTATCTGACAATAAGTCATCTGGCCTATCTGCCCACCGTTCCCAATATGTGGAATAGGCTGCCACCTGCTGCAATAAATGCTGAATTCGTAGATGTTGCCAAAGGGCAGCTTATATCAAAAGGAAGCTTCAGACAACTGTTGCCTTTTCTAAATAAACCAATGAGGAGACACTGGGTTGCCCCAGTGTCATGAAACAAAAAAAACCAAAAGTGCCCCCTTTGTAGAGGGCACAACTAATAAAGAACTAAACCATGAAAAACAAAGGAAACTTATAAAATTAAGTAATATTATTACTGGGGTCCAGTATACACTCCAGTCCCTGTGGTGCCCACCGGTCGCGGAAGGTCTCAAGCGTACCGGCGGACACCGCGTGCTCCTTCTCCAGGGTTTCCTGGGCGCATACAAGACTGCGGAAGAGAGGCAGGCAGCCAGAGCAACCAGCCACACGGGAAGCGTCCAACCTGGACTTGCAAATGGCCACCTTGGCCAGGCCCAGGAGCAGACCCAAAAGGTGGTCCTCCAACCTGCCCACCGTCGCCCCATACCTCCTCGTATTGGGTGGTCAAAGATCGCGAGCGTGGGACTGAAGTGGAGCCAGAAGTTCAGGAGCAGCCCCTTCAAATAGTGTAGCAGGAGAATGTAAAGAGCTACAAAATTAAGTCTAGGACAACAGAGTGTAACCTTGACTTGAGAAAATGTAGAATAAAGAATTGGAGGATCAAATTACTTCACCTGTTCCACAGATTCTCTTGTTCCTAATCAGAAATACTCTCAGTAAACTTATTTATCAATTTTATTATTTTTAAATCTTACCATAATCAGGTTGGAAGATCTGTCGAATAAGCAGAAGAAACCACTCTTTTGTGAGACCACCCATGTCTAATCCAGCTTCTCCAACAAAGGTGACTTTCAACTTTTTTTTTAAATCTCCCCTTTTTCTGGTTAACTGTAATATGAAGAGGTGTTCAGAGTGCAGATAACACATGGAACATTAAAAATAAATGACAAATGACACATTAAATAAAAAAAATAGAATTGTGTGAAATAGAAAACATAACCTTGATGATATAACAAGGAATAATCTGCAAGACTAGTGCTGTAATAAAATAGTTCTGAAGTTTGCTGTATGCAGCTGTTAAAAGCTATTTTGGCGGTCGAGTAATTACAAGACTACAGCTGGAGTGGCATTTTCTACATGCCAGGTCAATCAAAACAGTTGGGCAGAATGCCATTTGTACTTCAATCATACATCTTACTTGTCATCAGCAATTACGCCTTTTTCTTTTCTTCGTTCCTTTCAGGTGTGGCTAGTATTGCAGGAAAATAAACCACCAGCTGCTGCGGGCTGCATTTGCGGCAGGGCTTACAAGGGAAGTGTGGCCTTTAAAAACTCCCTTCCTATCCCCTCCCCCAATCACTTGTGCTTCCCCCCACCCCACCATACCAGCCCAGCTTCACTTTAAGACTACACTTGAGCTTGACTCCCGTGTGCAATCTCATTAGTATATAATAATAGCCCTTGTACAGAGATGATATAAAAATGTACATTACTTACATACTGTAGAATATTGCTTTTTTGAAGGTTTACCTTTGGTTACCTCCCACAGGAAATTGAGTAGATTGCAGAGTCTATAGCAAGGAAATCATATATGGCCTCTCAAGGAATATGTCAGGACTTCTGAAAAGAAAACCCCAGTATCTATATGCTTGGTGCTGAAAGCAGGCCAAAAGGGGGATATTTTACCAGTGACCGACTCTTTATATTTTATTTTTTCCATGGAAGTGTTTGACATTTAATTTGTTATCAGCCGGAGTTTGTCCTTTGGGATGTTCAGAAGGCAAAAGACCAGAATAGGCCAATGGTATTCTTTCATTGAGGATAACAAGGTATGATAATATGGCCCTCAAATTTCTGACCCCAATATAATCTTGCCTCTTACTTGAGAAGGGGTGGAAAGAAATAAACTCAAAGTCAGCAGCCACCTGGTCAAGAAAACTTTGATCCAAAGCAATAGTTCTGATGAATTAACAGTGCTTTTGGGCCATTTTTATCCAGGTTCGACAAAATTACATTTTATAACATTAGAGAATGTGATGGATCCAGTGAATCCTAGATTAAACATCCCGAAGTGCAGTAAGTTGTTATTCCGCATTGTTTAAACATGCAATAAGTTGTAAAGTTTGTAATATCAAATATTTCCATTGTCACAAGAAAATTTTAGTTAAAAAAACTTCCAAATAGAATTATGTAGGACTACTTTTGAAATGTATTTTAATTGGCTTGCCCTTCAAAATATTTCTGTTCATTGTTAGATATAGGCTGATACTCCTATGCTGGTTGTTGGAGGTACCATCTTTAAGATTAAACCAAGGGGACTGTTCCAGCAGTTCAGGTGGGCGAGAAAGGTCCCACGGCCCTACTTGAAGAGGAGCACGGGGTTCTCCTGGGTTCCTGACCAATATTCCTCCCTCAACACATACCGACATTATAACAAATAAATTGGCCATTCATCTCATTATTGTTTGTGGGAGGTTGCTAGCACATAATTGCTGTTGCATTTACTGATATAACAGCAGTTGCTGCTCTTCAAAAGTAATTTCACTATGTATAGAAATTTATATAACAGCAAATGTTATTACTTGATAGTTTATAAGACACTTTTACAAAAAATATACTGGTTAGCAATATTAATATATAATTAGCTTATTACAGTCCTGATAAAGAGGAATTGATTCATTTATTCAAATAATTATGGTAAATTTATTTAAAAAACAGATTCAAGAATCCACATTACCTCATCCAGAGAATCGTTAACCAAATGCAATCGCCTCACTTTGATGTTTAGAAAAAGCATGTTCATGTCTGGCCTCTGTCTGCGAGACACTTTATCAACCAAGCTTTGCTGTACGGAAAGAAAAGACAGGATTTCTGACTGTACAGTGCTGAGTTTTAATCATTTGTAAATGTATAAATAAATACAATAGGACACATCTTAGAATGTTTCTCCTTTTTTATATAAAAGGTGGGAAAGAACAGTGCTCGGAAATGGGACTTTTCCCATTTTGCATTTAGTAATAACCTCAAGCACTCCAATATCACATGGATGTTTTCTTAATTGCTTCAAACTTCCTGTACCACAGATGGTTTCCTTTTTATCAATTGTTGTGTATTGAGATTGCATGTTAGTATGTATTTCACAGCACTGTGACACCTCGAACCCATGCCCACTGGAAAGTAGGTTGCTAGTACCCAGTCTCAAACTCATTGTATGAGAGCTGTAATAATTACATGGAATGCTCCATTTAGCAAGTCCTGCCAGGGACTGATTAAAAACTTACCCAGTGAGGATATCAAGTTCAAACGGCAGTTGAGACTGGAATTTGAACTTTAGCCCGTAACGTGGGAGTCTGGGAATATCAAAATATGTCTTGCTATGAGGATAAGATAGAAAAAGAAATAAATGGGATAACAGTGCATTACTAAAAAAAAATTTTGTGCATACTCATATAAATGGTCTAATAACAAGCATTCACTGAAGATTGTTTCCATAAAAGTTGCCTAATGTTCACTTACCCTGGCTACTGTGATCATCTGCTGTTCAGAGTCCCTCTGGATAATAACTTTCTTTGCTGCTAAGGAGAGAATGAAAGGAAACTGGCAGAAGGAAAACCTATAATTTAATTAAAAAAAGCAGAGACAAAAGAAAAGTCCTCAAAGTATGTAGGCATCTGAATCAGTTGTACAATACTGTTGCAACCTATCTATATAATTAAAAGTCCTGCATCTAGCATGTATTATGTCAGACCTTTCAAAGGCAGTGAGTGCAGCTGAAAGTTTTATGCCACAGGGGAACACATGTCCAGCTGTGAAGCACTTCAATATGCAGGCGAGTACAAAGGCAAGCCAGAGAACACTCGGTGGAAGGGTGGGCAAGCGCTTCGGACATACTGATAACTACCCAGGCCAAGATGCACTCAGGAGAGGCAGTCACATAGGTGGACCAAGAACTATTCAAGCAGGTGAGAAGCACTCTGAGCGGACAGGCTTGAAGGCAGTTGGAACAAGCCGGGAGACACTCATGATTGATGAACCAGAAAACATTTGTACTGGATGAATTAGCAGGTGGTGTGCAAGTACTTAGGCCAGATGAACCAACAGATGGACCAAGATGCAGGCAGGACAGGTAGGTGGGTGAGCAGCAACCCACTAGGGCTGACTGGGTGGGTCCAGCGGTGCGCTGAGTAGCAGTGGGTTGGGAGGGTAGGAGACTTTCACAGCCTGCAGAGTCAGTCCACTCAACATTATTCCCCACTCTCCAGTTTACCCGAGTCATTCCCATCTGAAGCTTCCTTCACCCATAATTTTCTCATCAGTTGCTGAGAAGTTTAGCTCTTACCGTAATTACCAATTAGGATCACAGCTGATGAAAGAACCATGGGTGAAGAAATACTTGGGTGGGAGGGACTCAGCACAGAGTGGGCAAGGCATTTGGAGGTGTGACATGATGGATGCACAACAGTTGCAAGACATCTATACAGATATAGATCATTTTCAATTGTAGTACATGTTCAATTTCAGTAAATCACTTTGTCTACACAACTAAACAACACATTTATTCTGAATATAAATATAGGTTAATTGCATTAAAACTTCTGTTTCCAACACTTATATCACAATGAAGCATTGGCGTAACCTAAAATCTCCCCAATTGAAAACCATAAAAATGTTTTGTTTAACTACAGTTATCACAAGTGTTAATATCTGGATACTTCAGTGTGATTGTGAGGCTGACCATGACCCATTTGCCACACTGGTGCTTAAAGGTTATGTTTAGTATAATACATGTGAAAATCTAATGACAAAGACCCCCATAAATATACAGTACTGCAGAAATGTCTTGTAATGTATCCAATGTGCTCATGGTGGCGCTATTGTACCATATTTGCAAAACAATAGAATGAACGTCATTCTTCAGCTCTGGATTAAATGCAGCAAAACATGGAGGGGGGTGGGGGGGGGGGGGGGGGGGGGAGCAATATCTACTTTCCAACCGTCACAATTTCAAGCGACTGCAAAAATGTTGACCAGGAAATGCCAGCTATAAATACACCAAAAGATATTTTATTCACAGGCTTTCAGAATTATAACTTCTCTGTATTTCAGCCGAAATGAAACACAGGAGATGGCAAATTGATCCTATGTGTAGGTGTTCCAAATGGCCTAGAATGGGGAAAAAAGTGAAAACAAATAGAATTATTATTAATGTGTCAGCGTTTAGGGGACTAAAGAGGAAACTAGTTTGTGACCAAAATCTACAAACTATCTCAGCTGACAGGCAAACTAGATATGGGTAGTTTAATGGTCTTATCATCTGTGAATTTGGAGGAACACCTGTCCTCAGTGCATAAGCTCATAGTGAGAAGTCGCACAACACCAGGTTATAGTCCAACAGGTTTATTTGAAATCACAAGCTTTCGGAGCGGCTGCTCCTTCGTCAGGTGAAGTGACTTTTTTCCCCATTCTAGGCCATTTGGAACACCTACACATAGGATCAATTTGCCATCTCCTGTGTTTCATTTCGGCTGAAATACAGAGAAGTTATAATTCTGAAAACCTGTGAATAAAATATCTTTTGGTGTATTTATAGCTAGCATTTCCTGATCAACATTTTTGCACTCGCTTGAAATTGTGACGGTTGGAAAGTGAAGGTGAAGGTGAAGTTGACCTTCACCTGACGAAGGAGCAGCCGCTCCGAAAGCTTGTGATTTCAAATAAACCTGTTGGACTATAACCTGGTGTTGTGCGACTTCTCACTTTTGTCCACCCCAGTCCAACACCGGCATCTCCACATCATAAGCTCATAGTAGCAGATCCAGTGGTGAAATCTTCATCTTGTACATTCAAAAGCAGTGAAGGCTCTGTAGAAGCTTTTGTGGATGAGCCTGCAAACCAAGCTCAAAGTAAACAGGGCTGCCGTTCTGACGACCCCGCTTTATGCTCGTGAAACGCCACCATTAAGAAACTGCATCACTTTCACCTAGGCGGCCTGAAACAACTAATGAAGATCAGATGGTAAGACAAGTTCCCTGACACTGAAGTTCTTAAAAAAGCTGACATGCCGAGCATCGATGCTCTGATCATGAAGGCACAGCTGTGATGGTCAGGTCATGTGGTGCGAATGTCTGATGAACGAATCTTGAAAAAGATCTTTTGTGGTGAATTGACAATTGGGAAGCAATTTCATGGACAGCAAAAGACATATAAAGACGGTTTTAAACCTACTCTGAAAGAGTGCAAAATATTCCTCCATAAGTGGAGTCAACTTGCTCAAGATAAGAAAGCATGGGGGAAAACCATCAATGAAGGCACCTCCTACTCCGAGGCCCATCGTGTTGCTGATGCTGAATGTAAACGCCAGCTGAGGAAGTCTCGCTTATAAAAAAAAAGTCAAGATTCCAACCTGGTGTATCCGGATTCACTGTTCAATCTGCGGACGCACATTCCGAGCAAAAATATGTCTCATCAGTCATCAAAGAACTCGCTGCAAAAAATGAGATGATATTCTGGCTGTCTTCTTCGATATCAAAGGACCAACGACGAGGGCATCAAGTCAGGCACACAAGATGTTGAGGGCTATTTTCTGCTGCCAACTATGCCTCGTCATTCTTACTTTGTCTTGCCACAGGAAACGAGTATGTGCAATCAAGATAATGCAGTAGATCTCTACACTGAACTTCCTCGCTCTAAAAATCACTTGCAGACTCTGGATTGGGCCAACTGCTGTGGCAATGGGTAGTGGTGAAATAATAGCTGTAGAGCCATATAGGAGCACTGCAGAGGAGACACATGACCACAATGCTCCAGGCTATGACCTGGGTTAAGATGTCATAGTTATCCCAATGGATTGGTGCATTACTCAGCAGGGCAAACTTATTCATTACATTTCCCACTGAACAGCAACAGCCACAGCAACATGACAGCACTGCCCAATGTGACTGCACTGCTGGATTCCCTGAAATCCTAGGGTTATTGATGGTACCCATGAGCCCGGACAGAAGACCATGACCTGCCTGAATGGGAAAGGGTTCCAACTCCATCATGTTCAGCTGGGAAATGATCAATACCAGATCTTAGAAACATAAGGAACAGGAGTAGGTCATTCAGCCCCTCGGGCCTGCTCTGCCATGCAGGTCAATGCTCACTTCTTAGGCAGCAAGTCAGGGTACTTTAATTCAAAACCAATCATTTGTCCCACTATTATTTTTGATGGCGAAAGCAGCCTTAAAGGATGGCTCTTTGGAAATCAAGGCTACCAGCCTCAGCTATGGCTAATGACAACCTTGCACCAGCCATGGGCAAAGCAAAGGCACAATGCAGCCAACACAGCTACAAGGCTCCTTATAAAGCATGACAGTGGCATCTTGAAGCAGCATTTTATTTGTCTTGACAGTTTAAGGGCTTCTGAGAGTACAGCTCTGGCAGGGTCGCCAATATCATAGCTTGCTGACACACCTGTGCAGCCAGAAGACCACTGCACCAGGCACTCGTACAGGAGATATTCAGCTGTGTGTATGAGCTGTCCCATTAACTTACTCTCCTATTCATATATACTCAATTGGGTAGCCCAAAACACACTCACTGGGGCAGAGTTTCCGCTCGGTTGCTCTGGGTTTTTCGGTGCAAATCGCCTGAAATCGGCGTAACCAGCGCAAATTACAGGTAGTTAACAGGCAGTTAAGAGGATTATCCCCATTGTTCCATCATAGGTGCGGGCTTCCCGACGTCGGGAAACCCCGCCAGGGTCAGCGAGGCGAGCAGTGGGTCTGCGGGGGTCGGAGGGGTCCAAAAGATCACTGTGGAGGTGAGTGATGGGTGCAAGTGTGGAGAGGTAAGTATGTGAGGTGAGTGGAAAGTGATAGAAAAAATTTCCTTACCTTTGTTTCTTCCTGCAGGCTTCAATCGTTGGGGATGCGGAGGCTCCGGCATCTCACTGGCATGCGGAGGCTCCGGCATCTCACTGGCAGAGATGACAGAATGGCTGCTGCATTCTTCGATGCAACAGCCATCTGCTTTCTGCTCAGAAAATAGGTTTGGTGAGCCTTGAGTACAAGAACTCACCAAACAACAGAGAATGTCAGTGTTTGACAGCTTCTCAAACGATGACAATTCATCTGTCAAAAATTTTTGACAGATGAAACATCATACGCTGACGTTCTGTCACTGGCTTCCCCTTAATTGGCCTGCTCAGCCCACTGGGCGGGCTTAACAAGGTCAATCATGGGAAAATAGCATGGGTTGGCCACAAGTCAATGGAGGCGGGACTAAAACCCGACAAGCAGCAGTCCCGCTTCCAACGCGCCCCCCTTTGGCAAAATCACCCCTATGGAATCAATTTTAGCTTGAATAGAAGATCTGTTACTAGAAAATTATTGCCTCAGATATTAACCAGAGACTTGGTGGGGGGGAGATAATGTAGGTAATTTTTTCTTTACCTCACCTTGTGATAATTTCTCAGTTAATTTATTACAAATTGCTAAAGTAAACTGAACAAACTTAACAGACTTTTTAAACTTATCAATATATTGATATAGAAAACAAAAAATCTTGACAATTTGCTCAGAAGTATACTATAGACTTTTAAAAAAAAAATATTCAGGACAAAGTCCACTTTCATCGAGTTTAAACTGCGCATTTTCCCTCCTTCTTTCTCACCTGTGAGAATTTCCATAACACTGCCAGGTGTGATACTCGTCCATGAGGTCAATATGGTCCAAGGTAGAGTTGTAGAAGTCCATGAAAGGAATAATTGGAGGATTCGCCAGACTGTTAGCTGCATCTGCAGTAACGGTAACCATTAAAACACCACTAAAATCTAACATCTGTAGTAATAATAACCAGTAAACTACTAAAATCTAACATTTGTAGAAATGGTAACCACTAGAACACCACTATAATCTAACAAATAAAATATATTCTGACGAAAGGTCATTGACCTGAAACATTGGGCCAGAAATTCAGCTGTTGTCAGGTGAGTACGCGCTGTGTACTCACCCGTAAGGCCACCTGAAGTGCCGGTTTCCTTCATGCACTGCGGATGTGCGGGAAACCGGAACTTCCGTTCCCCTGAAGGGAGGGGTTCAGAAGTCGAACGTGTGCGCGGGAGAGGCTGCGCGCACGCAGCGAACTTCATTTTTTTTTCAGGTTTCTCCGTGAGGGTAAGTATGGAGAAGCTGCACTTTTAAAAAGGAGGCGCAAGGCCTGTTTTTAAACAAGGTAAGTGGTTAATTAATTACAATTTAAACATTTTTTCAACAGGTTTATCTTTTTTAGATACTTTAAAGAAAGGTAAGTTTATTTTTAGCACCGTTAAAAAGTATAATTAATTTTTTCAAAAATTTAAATTTTTGTTTAAAGTAGTTAATTTATGTAACATAGTTATTTTAAAAATGTGATGTTTTAAAAAATTTATTTGAAGTTTAAGTGTGGTTTTGGGGCCGATCTCTATTCATAGATTTGACAGGTCTTCCTGTCAAATCTATGAATGAAAATGCCCTGCTAGGATTGGCTCTCCACGGCCCACGTGATCCCAGGGGACGCTTCGAACTAACTGCGCCCCTGGGATACGCAAGCACTGCGTGCCGGCAGCTGCAGGAGGCCCAGGACCCGAAGTCCTTGTGGGCCCCAAGCACAACTGCAGGCGCGGTAGGTAAGTACGCGAGCGATGCTTGCATCCGCAGGAAGCCAGAAAGCCGAATTTCTGGCCCATTAACTCGGTTTCTCTCTCTGCAGATGCTGCCTGACCTGCTGAGTATTTCCAGCATTTTCTGTTTTTATTTCAGATTTCCAGCATTTGCAGTATTTTGCTTTAGAAATAAAAGTCAGTTAAATCTATTACCAAAAATATTGAATATGCGGCAAACTCAGTTCACAGAAAAGGAGGTCATTCAGCCTATCATGCATGTGCTGGGCACTTTGTTGGAACAATTCAAAACTTATCCCACTGCCTTGACCTCTCCAATTAGCATTGGTTCTTCCTCTGCTTCAAATATTTATCCAATTTTTAAAGATGCAGTGGTGTCTGCTTCAACCACTTCCTGTGGCAACGCATTCAACGCTCCAACAACCTGCTGCACAAAGACATTTCTCTCAACCTTTCTCCTCACTCTCTTAGCGACATTTTTAAATTGATGACCCCTCCAACACTGATTCCCCAACCAGCTTGTCTCCATTCGCCATCAAAACCATTTTGAATTCTAAAAAAAAAATTAAACCTCCTCTTAGCCTTCTCTGCTCGAGTAGAAATAGTCCCAGTATCTCAAGTCTCTCCTCATAACTTTAGTTTCTCATCCCTGGCATTCGTGGCTCAGATGGTAGCACCCTCCAGAGACTCGAGTACAAACATCTAAGCTGACACTCTGGTGCCGTCTTTTGGATGAGACGTTAAACCGAGGAACCGTCTGCTCTCTCAGGTGGACGTAAAAGATCCCATGGCACTATTTTGAAGAACAGCAGCAGGGGAGTTATCCCTGGTGTCCTGGCCAATATTTAGCCCTCAATCAACAGCACTAAAACAGATTATCTGGTCATTATCATCTTTGCTGTTTGTGGGAGTTTGTGGTGTGTAAATTAGCTGCTGCATTGCCTACATTACAACAGTGACTGCACTTCAAAAGTACTTCATTGACTGTAAAGCGCTTTGGGATGTCCTGTGGTCGTGAAAGGTGCTATATAAATGCAAATACCTTTTTATCATCCTGGTGAATCTATATTGACACTTTATTGCTTTAATGTCCTTGCTATATTGGGGCACCCAAAATTAATGGTTTGTATAAATTAATTATTTCTTTACTCTTGTACTCTATGCCCCCATTTATAAAACCCTAAATGCTGTTGGCCTTTTTCATGCCTTGACCTACCTGCATTCACACCTTCAGGGAATGCATTCTAGAAACTTTTCCCTACTTTGACCACATGCATTACCTTGATTCCAACTACTATATCCCTCCATAGTTATCAATACTTTTCATTCTCCAACTTTGTTTTGAATGCTCTGTGCATTCACATGCATAACACTCAACCTGACTCCAATCCTAGCTTTCTCATTTGATTTAAAAAAAAAAAAAATATCTCGACTCTTCTACAAGTATTTTTTATCTCTCACATAACAGCTTTAAAAATCCTGCTCTCCCTGTCTAGTCTCAAATCTAGAATTTCCCCAACCTGTGCTATTAGTTTTAAAAATTCCCCACTGTTCTATTCATCATCTCTGCAAGGACATTGGTGTCAATTCAGTTCAGGTGAAGGCCATCCCTTTAGGATAGCCTATCATTGTTCCAGAACTCAGTCCAAGAAAGAACCCTTCCCTCCTGCACCAGCCCTGCAGCCACAAATTAACCTTCCTAATCTTCCGGTCTTTTTTCCACTTGTTCGATTATGTACTTCACCCTGGCATCAAGGAGGCAACATTCCATTTGGAACTCCTGGTCATGACTGCAAAAGATGCCGTCTATACCTGACTGTAGAATCTCCATGACTCCGACTCTCCTATTCTTGTAGTCTACCTGTCACTCACCTCCCTGGGTAGTCTGTTGCTCCACAGTGCCACAATGTTGCTCAGGACCATCCTTCTCCGAGTCACTATCACTGCCCACTCCATCCTTTATCCAACACGGTATATCTATTGGACAGTTCCAGTAACTGAGGGGTCCCTGTAACTGCAAGTCTTGTCTGTCTCTGCTGCCCCTGCAGACCGTCACCCACTTCACTGTTTCTATACTCTCCCTATGTCCTGAATTGTCTGGCACTGCTTCTTGTGTGACCACATACTAGAGAGTATGATCCAGAAACTCCTCACTAGCTGATGCTGCAGCGTGTAACCGGTTGATGCTCGAGCACAAAGGTCCTCTACTTCAGTGGCTTAATTTTCCAACACGTAGTGAAAATCCATGATGGCTCATATATTTCATCCACACACATCACAAGAGTTCCCTGCATTGCTATCCCTCTGTGTCTAACTTGCATCCAAACTACTATTGTTAATTTTCAAAGATCTACTTTAGTATGCTATTTAAGAATAGCATGTTTCTTGAAGAATAACAAGAATGCTTGTAATTTAAGAACGTATGGGACAACAAAAGGACATTTGGATCATCAACTCATTCCTTCCTCAGGTCATGCACAATTGACCTTACCAGGGCCGCTGAGCTACCTTTCTGATCACAACACATCTGCTGTCAATAAAAATGCTGACCTACCTTTAGAGAAAGACCATTTTAAGTGTAAGCCAAATTTCCAAAAACGACCCAGAGTCTAATTAGAGAAAGTCACATGGGTACTTTAACATCTAATAGAGTATTTATAAATTACTAAAGTGACAATACAGCATTTAAGAGCTTCCTGGACTCATTTTAGAAAGGAAGTATGGCCTTTAGTGTACAAATGCTTACATGACAGGTTAATGTCTCCTAAAATATTGGAGGAAAGAATTTCATATGAACATATGTGCGCTAGTATCCCACAGGATAGGCTCACGGTCCTAGAAACTTACTAGCGGAGATCAGTTATCAAACTTAAAGGATTTTAACTGTGGCAGTAATAAATGAAACTTGAGGAACAAAAAATAATTACTTATGTACTGATAGTGCCTAGCACAACCATCATGGAGAGTAATCTAGAACGTGTAGGGCCAGGCAAACTATGCTCAAAATATTACTAATGTTTCACAAACTGGTGTCAGCATGCCTACTTTCCAAAGGATGAGAAAAATACTTCCAATTCCTTAATAAGATCCAATTCAATATTTTTGATTATTGGTATAACAGGTTAGTTTTGAAAGGCAACATTAACAAATAAATCCTTTGTTTCTAGGTCAGTAGTGAGAACAGGAATCAAAAGCTGGTGTGTTTTAAATGCAGGTGCTGCAACAATCTTGTTCAAATTGCTTGCGCTGCACTAGAAGTAGCATATTTTAGCTTTGTGTCATTGTTTCTTTGTGTATCTCAAATGTAGATAGTCACCCACAGATACTCACTAAGCAAAGCCAAGACTCGGGTTGCTGAAGGAATCCACCATGTACACTTTGCCATGGGCGGCAGTTCATCAGGCTTTGCCGGAAACAGACGTAGAGATATGAACTGCAGCAATCTCTCTACCAACTGCTTAAATCTCCTCAGAGGCAATCTGATGAAAACACAAGTCAATCATGCAGTTAGTCAATATCCTGTGGCGGTTTCTATTTTGAAAGGATTTAATGAAATGTTTTCAGAAATGGTCCTGTAAGTTTATTTAGTGAAAAAGTGAGCTATGCAGGCAAGGAATGTCCCAGGTTTGATCCTTGATCTGTGCCCATCTCAGCCAGAGCAGCAAGATGGGGTGCTATAACTTGCCTTGCAAGCTTGGGTTAGGGAGGGGAAAATTAGCTAGCTTTCTTTCTTCTGCTCACTAACCAGCACGTCCTATTGGAAGTTTGTCCATATGAACATTAGCGAATACTGGGTTGGACACATGATCAAATAATCAGTTAGGAAACACTGTAAAGGTCCACACATAAATACTAGCTACTCGAGTGAAATAATGAAAGACATCTGGCCCACTATACCATAGGAAGTAGCCAAGATTTTCAGGAGAGGAGGAGGCAGTGGAAAATTAGGGAGTTTCAGGAAAAATAAAACCTCAGTAATAAGGGTTTATTAGTATAGGTGAATACAGCCACAGCATATATTTCACAAAATTATTTCTGAGCTGGCAGTCCAGTATCAAGTTAATGCAGACGTCCTAATCATAGTTATAGATTCATATCATAATGTTGTCTGCACAGCTTTCAACTCAAATAGTAGTCCAGGCACTTCATAAGAACGGAATATTCTCTCTCACAGGAGGAGAATCTCATATTTTCTACTGGATCTTGCCAAAAGAGCACTTCTAGTCACTTGGGAATGCAGCAACATCGATAGTAATCATAAGAAGAGGTTGTTGGTGGGGGGGGGGGGGGGGGGGGGGGGGGGGGGGTGGGGTGGAGAAAGAGAAATAACAAAACTAGATCATAATTGCAATTCATAGGCTGCGATTTTGCCGGCGCTCAGAGGTCAGGTTTGGAGGCGGGTCCGCTGTCAAAATCGAAATGATTGACAGTGGGTTGGGAGCCCGCTCCGAACCCGCCTCCATGTAAGTTTCCAAATTGTCGGTTCTGCGATTTCAGAACAGACCCGACACCAAGCGATGGGGGAGGCATTTAAGATAGTTAAATGCTTGTTAAACGCTTGTTTACTACTATTTTGCCAGCCTATTTCTATTTTACCACTTTTTTAATGAGGTTCACGTCGTTCGGAGATCACGTCAGGTAAGTAGGTCAGGTTCTCTATGTCTCCCCATTGCTGTGAATAGGTGACAGCTGCAAAAGTGGTATGAAAGCTACCATTTCACAGCTGTTCACTTTCCAATGTCAGAAGCTTGAGCCTTCAGGACTTGGAAGACACATTTGAGCTGTATGCAGTTTGGAAGTGTTTGGAGTAAACTCACTATCCACTGTCACCTCCTTGGAGCAAGTTCTCTCACCATTGACAGATCGCTTCGGTCATCTCAACTTCAGCTGCCATCTATTCCAGCAACATCGGTGCCCTTGAAAAAAATAACACCTTGGTCCTCTGAATCCCTCCATGATCAGCCTCAACACCAACATCACCGGGCACACCAACATCACCAACAACAGCACCAACCTTCTCCTCAATCACCTGATGCTGCACAGAACAAAGGGCATCAGCACCCGACAACATTGCTGCCCGGGAGGCCAGCGATGGCATCACCATGACCAGATTTACTTCACTTGACGTTGTACACCCTGGCTGCCACATGATGCGCCAGGTTGACACCACCCCACACCAGCACCATAAAGCATCCCTACAATGTCCAAGCCATTCCTTTCACATTCATCACAATTGGGGGGAGAAGGGGGAAGTTATGTCTCAACATTCACTGGAACTCACTGAAACACTTCCAAAGGTGAGCACAAATCTGTCCAATAAGGTAAAGTGTTGAAAATATAGATTTCAATGTTTGACAACACATTAACAGAAACTTCACATGAACATTGGCTAAACCACCCAAGTACCTACCCTTGTGTGTTGTTAGTTCATATGCTTGCAGTAGGATGAGGGTGAGTGTGAGGGGTGGCTAGTGAGATGAAAAAGTGATCATGTAGATAGAGAGGGATGGGTGGAGGGGCAAGGTAAGTTGGTGTGAGTAAAGATGTGCAGGAGTAGGGTAGGGAAGGCAGAGTGATGGGGATGTGATGAGTGACATAACAGGATGAGGTTGAGTGTGGCTTGGCAGTAACGTTTCGTGATCTACTCAGATCATTGAAAGGCTTGCGCCACTGCAGCCTTGTCCTCCTTACGACATCCCTGCTTGTGCGCTCCTGTGCAATGTGCAACCAGGCTGCGTTGAACTCCTGGGGAGGTCTCTCCCACCCATAGGAAGGGAGGAGAACCTCCCTGCATGCTGTGACTCCCTCCATAAACATATGGAGGGAGTCATGGGAGAGTCTGGGTGCAGCCGTGCACCTTTGTGCAGTGCTTGTCAGTGTTTGCAGCACCTCAATGCTGTAGAACACGGACAGCAGAACTGTCAAGATCAATTTGGACATGGCCCCTTTAAGGAAACAAATGGCAGCCAGGGTGTACAGCGTCAAGTGAAGTAAATCTGGCCATGGTGAGGCCATCCCTGGCAGCAATGTGGTCGGGTGATGATGTCCTGTGTCCTATGCAGCATCAGTTGTTTGCGGAGAATGTTGGTGTTGTTGTTGGTGCTGCTGGTGTTGGGGCTGATCGTGGTGGCATTCTGAGGACCAACGTGAGACAGTATAAACCGTATCCATTTGGATGTAATAGATGGCGGGTGAACTTGAGATGTTGTTCCAATGAGGTGACACTGGATAGAGAGTTTGCTCCAAACACTTGCAACCTGCATAAAGCTCAAGCTGTCTTCCAAATGCAGTAAGCAACAGCTTCTGAGCTTGGAAAGTGAACAGCTGTGAGATGGGAGCTTTTATAGCACATTTGCAGCTGTCAAGTAATGAGATGATTCCATGGCCATTCAACTCCCGTCCTGCTTACCTGATGTGATTCCCGAGCAGCCCGGATCCCGTGGGCGACCTGGTAAACTCTGAAGGTGAGCTGAAAATAGTTCTTAATCCTCTGTTAACAAGGTCATAATGACCTGAATTGCCTTCCCCACCGCTGCATGTCAGGTCTGCTCAGCAATGACAGACCCGCCATTTGGGAAAGGTGCGTGGTGGCGGGGTCCTGACCCGCTGTCAAAAAAAAAACATTTTCCTACCCGACCCGCCACCGATCACGCCTGCTGGCCCTCCCACAAAATTCCTCCCAAAAAATGTTGATGAGACTTACTGAGATTCCAGAACAAATCACAATTACTCACTACATCTCATAGTTTATGCCCCAGTTAATGTTTACCATTTGAAACTTTTGTAACTGGGCTAATTATAAACCATATTCTACTCCAAATATTTTAGGCCCACTAAAGAAAGAAAATATTTTACTTTTTAAACCAGTGAACCAGAAAGTGATGATCCGTTTCAGACAGAGTGGCAGTCTGCCGTAACAAATGGGCGTAGATGACATATGTCGATGTGCTCGTAAACTGAGGATTCTACAGGAAAGAAAAATTAATACTTAATATCGATTATCTGATTAGAAACCTAGGACCCAAACAAATGACAATGATCGTATTTAACAGTTTCAGTATGGAACACTTCAACAGCAGAATGTGGAACAGCATGATAAACATATTACATAGAATCTACAGCACAGAAACAGGCCATTCGGCCCAACTGGTCTATGCCAGCATTTATGCTCTGCACGAGCCTTTTAAAGGTAGCATGTTTAATAATAGATACAGGAGTAATATTCTAGAGGATTGTGAGTGGTTATTGTATTATTTCACTGTGTACTATACCCCATGTATCTGACATCATAGATGTCTTGTAAAAAAAAAATAACCTGTTACCACAGTTTCATACCTGCACAAGTAAAAAATAAGCTCGAAGGTCGTCTTTTGTCCGTGGTCTAGAAAGACAACAACAGGAATTCAATATGAATTAGCATAAAGGAGTAGTAGTAGAGGGGTGAAGTCTCTGTACAAAGTTCCAATGATATGCAGATTCTTCACCAATAATAATGGTGGCACAATACAACTGGAGAATTAATATAAGTAACTAATAAAAACAATCACTATTATTCTATAGAAACAAACAGTATTTTTTGCTGCCAGTTTTCCCCTCCTGCTCTCCTAAAGCCACTGATTTCTGCTGCGGTACAGTTCCATGACACTTTTCATGCTCTGATACATCACTCAAGTGGCCATTCTTCATGTGGAAGGCTAGACAACAAGTGTTGGCAGGCTGTTTGGCCATGGGGGAAATTGTAGCCAATCCTGCCCGCATACACAACATCATTACACACGCACTTTCCAGCAGGCATCGTTAGATAGTAAATGGAAGCAAGAACCCTGGTTAATCTTCCCCTCCCTACACTAGGAGCTCGGAGACCACTGTAACAGCCCCACTGCCACTCCAGCTGAGACCAGTTAACACAACACAGATTGAAACCGGGACTTTCTAAAGAGATAAGTTTTTCCAGTTCCTCCAGAAGCAAGCAATCCTTCTAGAGGCAGCAGTGCACCCCCACCCCTCACCAAGCAACGATATAAACACTGAGCCATCTTTTATGCCCCAGCTGGCAAGGACTGAATTGCCTATAAGCATGGGCAAGCCAGAGATTCAGTTTCATTTGGAGCCATGTACATACCTCCCCCAGTCACGGATACAAAGTCATAAAGTGTGACTTCAAAACAATTGTTTTTTTTCAATTCTGGTGCTGTGGAATCCATCCAGTATAAATTGAGACTTTTACTGTACAAAAGGGAAGACATTTCCTCCTCATATAGTACAGGGAGATATCTTTCATATCATTCAGGATATTAATTTTGGAATGATACCAATTGTACTTCAATCAATGGAGTTAATTCTCGTTACAGAAACAATATCAATCAACAGTTTTTAAACAGTATCAATGCAAAAATACAATACAGGCGGACAGAGTCTCTCTTCCCCCAACTCTGCTGGTGGCAGCTTGGAGTTTGGCAACACCACATTAAGGCAGTCTGAGGCTGCCAGGATCCTTGCCAACAAACATACACACTGCTGCCAGGGACAATGCCACTTTTTATGGATGTGGTTGGTAAAATTCCTTAAAAGTACCCTTTCACAGCAACATTCTCCCTTTACAATCTCAGCTGAATTAATATCTTCAATTTTTGCCAGGTAATCTTCATTGGCAGCAGACACAAACATGCAAGAAATCATCAGATGCATTAAGCAAATTTTTATGAAAAAATCTTTAAAACCACATCTGTCCTTTCAAACTCTTGGGTGCATTTTAAGACATAGTTTAACACAAAAAGTACAATGATCATACACTGTAAAATTATGCATGACAAACACCGAAAGGAGTCCAACTGCTGAGTAAACTCTCTGGAATGTGTTCTGTAAAAGTAACTACACTACATTGGGGCAGTCTGTAAATCCCACTCAGTTAATCTTCAAGATTTATCACCAACTAAATTCCACCCAGTAAATGTAATTTTAAACAGCTGCCAACTGTCTAAGTTTCTGACCTTATTAGGGCGAGGAGTTCCACTGAGAGTGAATCATACACTTCCTTCAAATGTACATCTGGGACCAGGACTTCGAGATTAGATAGGAAGTTGGTCATTGGTAACACTAGGACCTCACTGCCCAAAGTTCCTTTAATGAGGCATCCTCAAGAACAGCTCTACTGATATTTTTCTTTCCACGTGCAATCCTTTAATGCAGCAGTGACCAATAGGCATCTGTGAGCCATTGGGCTCTTTTGTGATTAAAGTGCAACTCTTTGCCCATGCATTGGTGGGCTTCAAATACACACGGAGTTTTTAAATAAACTGGCTGCGGAGCATACGAGGAGCAGGATTCTAGCTGGTAGGGGCATAAACCCTTAATGTGCTACCGGCCAGAGCAACCATACAGAAGCCATATGTTCACCTAGAATGGAGGTACCACTTAGGATGAGATAATGATAGTGAAAGAGAGAATGAAAATGAGAGGGGGGAGGAACTGAAAGAACGAGAAGGTGATTAGAAAAAGGGAATGAAAAACAATGTATTGAGAGAGGCAGAAAAGAAGAAATAAGGGGTAAATATGAGAGATGGACGAGAGGAGAATGAGAAAGAGGTCGGAGTAATTGAGAAAAGAAGACTGAGCGGGAACAGAGGGGCCTGAAAGAACATAGTCCAGATTTTAATAATAGTTGGAAATAAAACATGTCAAAACTCATACTGTTGCCAAAGATTTCAAAAATGTTTTACATGCTATGCTTGTAGTTACAGCAAAAGTATTAGTAAGCAGAAATACAGAACTTGTAGTTCTTTATTGGTATACAATTTTTTTTCTGGGTCTTAAGTTTTTGAGTTACAGGTGACCAACCTTTCATAGTTAAGACAGATAAATTATTATTCTGTGCTGTAGGGGAGGACATAATTCACTGAGACTAGGCTAAAATTCTCTGAAGCTGTAGCAGTTGTCACCAGGATTGCGAATTCTTCCAAAGGCATTTTGACCCTTAGCACTGTCTGATCCTCTGGCACTGCTGAGTGTTGGTTAGTGGGTGCAATGGGCTTATATTGGTCCTGGTCATATGACTGAAATTTTTTTGGTGCAACTTCTTCCAAGCAAATACTCTCTATACCTTCCATCAGCATGGGCAGGTACAAACCAGAGGCTGTATGAGCCAAGCAATTGAATAAAACCTTTGCAGTCTTTCAAGATATTCATTCATGTTCTACTTATATGGAAGTTCATGTTCTGCAGTTTGTGACCTCCTCTAACACTCTTCAACGTGCCTTGGGGAATGACCGCTGATCTCAAAATTTGCTCGTCTCTCCTTTAATATCTTGTCCACCATGAGATCGACCACCTAGTCTATAAAGCATGGACTCCTCAATCTTCTTTGCAAATTAGCTTTATTCCTCAGTTTTGGCCCATCAGTATTACCATGTAACAATCTTCAGAGATCAAAAGCTTATAATCAGGCCTATTTAGCTGCTTACAATGATTATTGATTATTATCTGTGGTAAGTTACCATGCATGAATGCAAACAATACCATTCTTATGTGATAATGATAAGTATGCACTAATCATAAATACTTTATGTAAAAGTGCTGTATCATCTCCACAAGGGTAATTCCCTCCATGGCAATTATAAACCACTGTAGATTGTTTAATTAATCAGGTTACACAGTGATTACAAGAGACATTACAATAGACAGCAATCAATGGAAAATTAGTGTTTTCTGTGTCCAGAAATACTATTAATTTGGAGGAGCCACTTTCGTAAATGCAATTGATCACTGTGTGACAGATTGTCATTAGGAAACCAGCATTAGTCCCCAACGTCCGCCTTTGGATAGCATCATGCAGGTATAATAGGTAGGATTTCTGGCAAGGGACATCACCCTGCTAATCTGCTTCTTTCAATGACATCAGGATGGAAGGGTAGCAAGAAGTGCCTGCCAACATTTTTTACTGTGGGTAGGATGGGGCAGAGACCCAGTGTTACCAAGTCCTGCCCCAAATTCTGCCCCCCTCACCCATGTACTGTCCCCAGTGCCGCCCTCCCAGACACAGGAATTTCACAGCCCATAATCTTACTGTTTTTTTGTACTTCTGCATTATGTCCAAGACTCCCAAAAACTACAGCTCACTTGATATCAAGTTCACAAAACATTTTAATGAATGTTAGTAGTAAACATAAATATCCTTCATGGGTATTTAGGGATTTGTTTCTTCTTAATTCTTCTGGCTGGAAACTCCTCTTCTTTGGAGATTGTAGAGGTGGTACCCTCTTCTCCCACTGAAAACAATGGGAACATGGAAGAACGTGTGAAAAATTGAACTTTTCCTGCCCTTGCATGCGGTCATCCAATCACTGGGAACATGTTCCGTAATAATCTTACTTTTCTCTATAAACAGCAAATCAGAACAGAATCTACCATCCACGTGCATCTGTTACAAACAAATGCATTCCAGATTACTGAACACATCTACAGACTGAACATCAAAACAATTGTTAGGTTCATTTAGAAAGATACATCTAAGTCTTACCCTTTCCATTCTCTCAGCAGACTGTTAATAATCCCTTTCAATACTGTTTTCTGGATGTCCTGGGGCTGAAAATAGTAACAACCTGTGGTTGATATATACATATTCAATTGATTTTAATTGTACAAAACAGAGCAACACATCAATTTCGGTATATTTTATTAATTAATATCCAGAATGTATTAGTATTCACTATAAACAAATACTAAATGTTTAGCAAAGGGCTGTAATGCTCAAACATTATAAAGTACTAGCAGATCTCCCATGGTGTTGCATATGGTAGGTTGAAGGATACACTGGACAGGAGCACTATACCATATATTCCACATTGTATTATTCTGCTGCTGAAGTACAGTTGTGTGTAACTTGGTGCATCGCTTTAACGAATGAAGTCCTTTTGCATCATTTGATGGCATGTAATGTGTCAGCAACACAGTAAATGTTTCATAACTAATGTTTACTGTAAGTTATTATGCAGTATTCCAAATATTTATGAATTGATTCAAACTTACAATTTACTTTTATAGATTTGTATCACAGCAAGCACATATACGTATAACTACTTTTTTTCTGGCCGGACAGTAATGTGGAACCAGCAGTATAACTTATCACTCTAAGCAGGTACCAGTCTCAAACTGGTTGCTATGGTTTACAGAGCTGTCACTGTATTTTATAAAGTAGCATTCTCTAAAAGTATTGGAAGAGTCTTTCCCTGGAAGATATTCAATTTATAAACTGAAGTTTTTAACTTTTTATATTTAGCTAAAGATGATAAAAATATACTCACTGTGTTCAGTAAGGCGTCATAGACACTGTTTGTAAATTTAACATTAATGCCTGGATCGTCTATTGTGTTAAAAGGTGCATTTGCATCCCGCTATGAATTAATGGAAGATAAAATAAAATATAAAGACATGGTTTAGACAAAAATAATGAAAGCATGAACACAAAAAAACCCAAAATCTGTATTGCAGTGAATGTTAATTTGCTTTACATGGCAAAAAGAAACTGAGTCATCAAAAAGGAGCCAATCCAACTCCAATTTACTACTATAAACATTGTAAATCCAAATAAAATAAACCTTCTTTGTAAGTGAGTTTCAAAACATTAGAAGATGCAACATTCATGCCACTTTCTCACTGTTATAAACTGCTGGTTCACTGCAGAAGCAAACCAGTACCAAAACATGGCTAACCATCATCTCATCTCCTGCTCTTGTACCAGCCACACTTACAGTAGTCATTTTCGAAGGACTTGCCGGAAACCTGGCTCTTCTTTACATGTATAAGAAACAGAAATGAGAAGGTGAGGAAGTTTAGGCTGAAGTAATTTCTGTTTGAAGAACTCTCCTAATTTATCTTAATAAAATCAGAATCATTATATTTCTTTATGGAAAAAACCAAGGTGAAAGACACCTGCAAGGCTGAATTGAATAAAAGAGATGAAGTAATTCAGGAAGTAGTAATTAAATGAAGACAAGTATGAGTTGTAAAAGCCCAATAATTGTAGGACAAAGCAAAGAGTGCTGGAAGTAAGCAGATTCAAAGTTTTTATGTCCTAGGGAAAGAATACATTAATGTAGGGACTGCAATGAGTCTTGGGGCTGGATTTTGATACTGGGGACGTGATGGAGGCGGAACTCCCACTTTTTGGGTTGCAGTCCCGCCTCCATCGACTTGTGGCCAACCCACTGCATTTTCACTTGATTGACCTTGTTGAGCCCGCCCAGCGAGCTCCGCAGGCCAATTAAGGGCCACCTGGCAACAGGTGACATCACAGATTGACATTTCATCTGTCAAGAGCTTTTGACAGATGAAATATCAGCGTTTGACAGCTCTGTGAAGCTGTCAAACACTGACAATTTGTCTTCTAACTTGAGTCCTTCCTCTCAGGCTGAGTTAGAAATCAATCCAGCACAGAAAACAGAGGCTGAAACTTTTGACAGCACCACGGCCTTTCTGCTTTCTGTGCCGGTGAGATTTCTGACTCCCGAGAACTGAAGGGCTGACACCTGCAGAAGGAAGTTAAGGTAAGTAAAACTTTTTCCCACACTTTGCACTTACCTTACACACTTACCTCTGCACACATGCACCCATCACTCACCTGCCCACCGGACATATCGACCCCTCCAACCCCTGCAGACCCACGGTCCGCCTCGCTAACTTGGCGTGGTTCGGACCTGTCGGGAAGCCCACATTTCAGCTTTTAAAATAGGGATTAGGCAAAAAACTGCCTGTTAACTACCGGTTAACAGGCAGTTAATTGTCAATAATCCCCTTCCTGCCTCGGGGAGGCGGGTCCCAGCACAGGTCGGGTACCCGCCTCCAGCGAAACTGGCATAGAGGCGGGTTGGGGGCGGGATGGGTTCGGGACCCCCGAATCTGCAACTTTAACCCCCCAAACGCCTCCAAACCTGACTCCACGGGTCAATGAAAATCCAGCCCTTGGTTTCAACATCCTAAGGATGTCGGAAGGATCAAGAGTGCATTTGGAGATTAGTAGCAATAATAAAGGAAAGTTACATTTCATTGGTGCCGGCATTCCCACCCCATGCTAACAGCTAGTAAGAAGGGTATATTCCTGCTTCAATTTCTTGATGAAATTCTAATTTAAAGACATATTAGTGGATTTACCATGCCATATGCTCACAGACTTACATGGATGGAGTTCAGAGGTTTAGGTAGCAACTTGATGTTTGTATTGAAGAGGCAATTTTCTGGGTGCAGGCAAATGTATGTTATAAATCGTAATGATAAAAAGAGTAATCAAATAGGTAAATAATAGTCTAATAAGTGATACATTTGATTCTTACCAGAAGAGGAAGTGGGATAAATAGAGCACATAGGCAGGGGAAGTATCATTCTTCAGTCCATTGCAGTGTGAAGGCTCAGTTGGGAGGTAGGAGCTGGACCAAATGAAATGAGAGAAGTCTTGATGCTGATAGGGAGGGGGAGGGGGTGAGATTGACAGTAGGGTTACTGACATGTGCTGCTAGCACGTAGATGGCCGGGTGAAGATGGTATGGCTAAATAAATAGGTAAGTTTTTACATTTTCTTTTAGTATTGTAGAATTTTTAAGGTGTTCATTATGTTAGAAATCTTATTAATCGGGGTATATTTATAAGTAAGAAACAACAAGGGCACCACAAGGACTTGGAAAATAACTTTTGAAGATATGTGCCCAGATTGGTTTCCAAACTCTTGGACTTCTCTGGGCATCTAATCTATGTTTCTGCTTTGGACTACACTGGATTAACACCACTACGCTTCTGCACTGGCTTACACTGTAAGAGTCATCTGCTGTGTCTCTGATTCTGCTGCTAAAAGATTTTTTAAATAACTTTTAAACTGCGTCCGTCTCTCTGCTGAGCTGGTTCTACTGGTTTTTCACCTTTATTGGCTTCTGGCTAGTAGCTGCTGTTTCACTGCTGTCTGGTGACTCGTTCTACTGGTTTTTCAGCTTTGCTGGTGGCTGGTTTGTGGTTTTACATTTTCTCCACCGCTTTTGATCTGAAGTGACCTCCAACTTGGGTCAATTTCGCCATCATCTCTCTGCACCGCTACCGATTTTCATTCCTACGGCAATAACCTCCATCCTCCAATTATTACCAAGATACCTTCACTGCTTTCCTCCCTCAGCCTCTGCACCGAGCGACTTCTCATCCTCGCTGATTTCAACCTCCATCTCAATTCATTATGCTCTCTCTCCTTTGAATTCACTGTCCTCCCTTAATCTTTCCCTCCATGTAAACTCCCCAACCCATATTCATGGCCACCCCCTCGACCTTGCCATCTCTCGTGGCCTCGCTACTCCCATCATGTCAATCGCAGAGAAGGCCATCTCTGACCACTTCCTTGTTTCGCTCTCCACCCACATCCCCCCTTACCCCCCACCCCCCCGCAACCCTACTTGCTTCTGTGTCCGCCACTGGAAAAAACTCTCTCCCAACTCTCTTACAACTGCACTTATGAGATCCCAACTGTCCAGCCTTTGGCCCTCCATTTACCACGACATTTCTGCAGCTACTGATCTGCTCAACCACACCCTCACCACCACCTATGATGCCCTAGTCCCTATCATCACCCCTCTCCTCAAAAAACCAACCCTTGACCCCTCCATCCTTACAAACTACTGCCCCATCTCCAACTTCCCTTTCCTCTCCAAAGTCCTTGAACATGTTGTCGCCTTCCAAATCCGTGCCCATCTTTCCCGCAACTCCATGTTTGAATCCCTCCAATCAGGTTTCCACCCCACCGCAGAACCGAAACGGCTCACATCAAAGTCACAAATTACCTTCTTTGTGACTGTGACAAATGCCACCCCCTCAACCTTACCATCTCTCATGGCCTCGCTACTCCCATCGTGTCAATCACAGATAAGGCCATCTCTCATCACTTCCTCGTATCGCTCTCCACCCACATCCCCCTTCCCCCACCCATCTCTACTTCCTTCTGTGTCCGCCCCTGGAAAAAACTCTCCCAACTCTCTTACAACTGCACTTACGAATTCCCAACTGTCCAGCCTTTGGCCCTCCATTCACCATGACATTTCTGCAGCTACCGATCTGCTCAACCACACCCTCACCACCACCATGGATGCCCTAGTCCCTATTAAAACAATTACTCTCTCTCACCCTGGCTGTTCCCCCGGTACGGCCCTCATCTTCACTCCCTTAAGTCCAAGGGACGCAGACTTGAACGGATATCGTGGACAACAGGTTTAGCCATTCACTTCCAGATCTGGCTGGACCATATAAAGCATTAATCGGGTCCTGCTCTTATCTGCCAAAACTGCTCACTATTCCAGAATCATTCTGGAATGCAAAGATAAACCCCGACTTCTATTCTTTACTGCTAACCGTCTTCTTAAACCCCTTTCCCCGTCTCCTCTGACAACAATTGTGAGG
Organism: Squalus acanthias; assembly: GCA_030390025.1. Lineage (NCBI taxonomy): Eukaryota > Metazoa > Chordata > Chondrichthyes > Squaliformes > Squalidae > Squalus > Squalus acanthias. The sequence goes on from CM059438.1 coordinate 37,471,168, forward strand.
AGCTCATGGACTTGTTTGTCTCGAAGATTGAGACCATCTGTTCAGCTGCCTCTTCCACTTCCCTTCCTTCCCCCAGCCCACCAGGCCAAACTTCCTCTAAGAGTCCCCCCTGCCCTAGCCCTGAACTCGCATTTTTCTCCAGTTTCTCTCCGATCTCCCCTCATGTCCTCTCCGTGCTCATCTTGTCCATGAGACCCACTTCCCGCTCCCTCAACCCTATTTCCACCAAACTGCTGACCACCCAACTCCCTTTTCTGGCTCCCATGTTAGCTGACATTGCTAATGGTTCTCTCCCCTCAGGTATTATCCCCCTCGCCTTCAAATCTGCCGTCATCACTCCTCTCCTCAAAAAAACAACCCTTGACCCCTCCGTCCTTGCAAACTACCGCCCCATCTCCAACCTCCCTTTCCTCTGCAAAGTCTTTGAACGTGTTGTCGCCTCCCAAATTCGTGTCCATCTTTCCCGCAACTCCATGTTTGAATCTCTCCAGTCAGGTTTCCGCCCCTGCCACAGTACCGAAACGGCTCTCATCAAAGTCACAAATGACATCCTTTGTGACTGTGACAAAGGTAAACTATCCCTCCTCGTCCTTCTCGACTTGTCTGCAGCCTTTATTACAGTTGACCACTCCATCCTCCTCCAATGCCTCTCCACTGTCATCCAGCTGGGTGGGACTGCATTCGCCTGGTTCCATTCTTATCTATCTAATTGTAACCAGAGAATCAACTGCAATGGCTTTTCTTCTCACTCCTGCACCGTTACCTCTGGTGTCCCCCAAGGATCTATCCTTGGCCCCCTCCTATTTCTCATCTACATGCTGCCCCTTGGCGACATCATCCGAAAACACAGCGACAATTTCCACATGTACGCTGACGACACCCAGCTCTACCTCACCACCACTTCTCTCGACCCTTCCACTGTCTCTAAATTGCCAGACTGCTAGAGTGACATCCAGTGTTGGATGAACAGAAATTTTCTCCAATTAAATATTGGGAAGACTGAAGCCATTGTTTTCGGACCCCGCCACAAACTCCGTTCCCTAGCCACTGACTCCATCCCTTTCCCTAACATCTGTCTGAGGCTAAAACACACTGTTCGCAAGCTTGGTGTCATATTTGACCCTGAAATGAGCTTCCGACCACATATCCATGGCATAACAAAGACCGCCTATTTCCACCTCTGTAACATCGCCCGTCTCCATCCCTGCCTCAGCTCATCTGCTGCTGAAGCCCTCATCCATGCCTTTGTTACCTCTAGACTTGACTATTCCAATGCACTCCTGGCTGACCTGCCATGTTCTACCCTACGTAAACTTGGTCATCCAAAACTCGGCGACCTGTGTCCTAACTCGCACCAAGTCCTGTTCACCTATCACCCCTGTGCTCGCTGACCTACATTGGCTCTCGGTTAAGCAACGTCTTGATTTCAAAATTCTCATCCTTGTTTTCAAATCCCTCCATGGCCTCGCCCCACCTTATCTCTGTAATCTCCTCCAGCCCCACAACACCACCACCGCCCCACCCCCCCCCCCACCGACCCCCACGAGATCTGCGGTACTCTAATTCTGCCCTCTTCAGCATCCCTCAACCATTGGTGGCCGTGCCTTCTGTTGCCTAGACCCCAAGCTCTGGAATTCCCTCCCTAAACCCCTCTACCTCTCTTTCCTCCTTTAAGACACTCCTAAAAACCTACCTCTTTGACCAAACATCTGCCCTAATTTCTCCTTATATGGCTCGGTGTCAAATTTTGTGTCTTATAATAATCCTGTGAAGTGCCTTGGGACGTTTTATTACGTTAAAGGTGCTATATAAACACAAGTTGTTTGAGACAAGTAAATGTTGAATTTATCTTTGTTTCTTGGGAAATATGAGCCAATGCTTTCTGCTCTATGGATTTTTTACGCCCTGCATACATGCTTAGGCCTACCAATGCATGCCTTACACAAGATTACAAGTTTTATATAATATATATTATAAAATAAAAATGAAATTGTACCTCTATTTCCACAACTTTGTTCCTTACTCTTTCTTATTGTCTTATTCCTTCCATGTCACTCTCTGCATTTTTCCAACTTGTTTTTTTCCCCCCACTATTTCTCTGTGTGGCTCTCATGTTTTTGTGGTGCATATATTTGTCTATGAATCTTTTTCTTACAATCTCTTTCGCTATGTCTCCTCTTTCTTCTATATCTCTTGCAATGTCAATTGCTCTTGTACTACATTTTTACTTCTTATCCTTTTCCAAAGCCCAAGATTAGCAGCAAGATGGTAGACAACATGTACATTATTGGAGGTAGGTATCAGGATCAGGCACGGAAGAGGTTGTCTGGAAAGTAGTGAAACACACTTAAGTTAGAGAAAAAGTGGGGCCTGGGAACTCAAGCTGGGAAGGAGTGGGAATGCAGGGGTCATAGGTAGCAAGTGCCTGCAGTTGGCATACAGCATAAAGAGCTGGACATGGGTGGGAGTACTCATTTAGGATAGGATCTAGGAGACATGGGCCTGGTGCCTTGGAGCACTGGAAGTGGTAGGAATAATCTGTGAGCGTGTGATGGGTGGGAGTGGAGGAGACTGGTTTTTGGAGTCTGTCACTGTTTTGCAGTGGGATGAAGGAAGAGTTTGGGAGTTCCGTGGGATGGTGCTGGTGGTTGTCAGCATTTAACATGGAATGTCTGGGAGTGGGGGTGGAAATGGCGTATCTGGGAGCACCCGCAGATATCTGAGTTTTGCCAGTGCTGGGGGAAGGTACAGGAGAGAGGGGTGGTTTCAATTTTTAGTGTGGCGAGTTGGATTTTTATTCATATGCAATGCAACTCAATGTTTGCGCCTCTGATCCAAAAAGTTGGACACATTGCCTTGCTAATTCTTCATAAAAGGGACAATTTAATAATCTGTCGATGTACTAGTTGAAATTTCCATCTCCATAATTCATTGACATTATAATTATAAGCACAAATAGATTATTTTAATATACCATTCTAAAAGTTTTGCATCTAATCTGTATCCATCACACCTCAAAGTGCCATATTTGAAAGCGTCACAATCGCACATGATTGGGTCAAGTAACTACTATCTGTAAAGTTAATCATATTATTTTCCTCACATACAAGTAGGCAAGAAAACCTACCAATCACGAGCCATCAACCCACACAAAACCAATTAAATTTCCCCCCCTCCCAAACCTACCAATTAGGAACCAGCTACTGCAGTAAAAAAAAGTCAAATCACTCAAAATAATTTTTCCCAATTTCTGTCAGCTGCATGCTGTTCTTCAGCCAGCCAACTATACACTGATTAAAAATACAATTTATCGAAAAACAAACATATAAAGTATTTAATAATCTGTGGAAAGAAAAATTGAGCTTACTGATAAAATTGCCCTAGTCCAGTTGGAAATCCATCCAATAAGTTTTTCATCTAGCGGCCTAATCCTTTATGGGGAACTGGGGCTTCAGTCTTGATCCTTTCTTACATCTTGCACTGATCAGTAGCTGCAGTCTGTGCTCCTCGTACAGCTACAGCCCGTCTGCCTTTCTGGTGCAGCTTGGCTACTATTGATGCTCCACTGCTGCTACTGCTGGTGCGGTCACAGTTACCATCAGTGCTCCTGGTGCCTAGGGATTCTTTCCACCCCCCTGCTGTGGCTCCAAGCTGCTACTGATGGTGCTGATGTGACCAAGGTTGATTTTTCTTACCCACACCCCCCCCATTAAAGGGCCTCTTGGGACTACCAGCACTCTTTGGTTCCATGGTGCAGTTACTGTATTCCTGATACAGCCACACCTGCTTTACCCTCTCCTGCTATGGTTACTGCTGCGGCTGTTCTTCATACACCCAACCACTTAAGCGTCACGGAGCCTCCCACCCCCCACTGAACTGCTCCCTAACCCCACGTGAGAACAGGACTGGGCTGAGCACACATACCAGGGCCAGTCACTGGACAGCAATCAAGATGAACAACTTTGAGCCATTTTCCCCTCCCTAGCCCTGGGTTGCTGAGGGCAACTATAGTGCCCCAGCTGGGAACAACTAACTCAAGACACTTTGGTCTCGGTGTTCTACACTGATCACCACACTCTGGTCTCTGTGCTCTACACTGATCAGGACACTGTGGTTTCTATTCTGCATTGAGCAGTGCCCCCATTTTAATGTTAGTGTCCCATTGAGAGAATCTCAAACTGGTCTGACTAACTGGGGAGCAGAGTTTCAGTTCAGTGCATTAATATACAAATATTTTAATAATCTACTCATTTTTCAGATGGGTTTTACTTTACCACGCAGTCAATGTTCAGTAAATCCTTTCAGCTTTGCTACAACCCATTTTCAATAACTATAAATTTCAGCACATTATCCACTGCGTATGATTTTTTAAAAAAATCTTCCAGCACAAAAAAGATGTAGATTTGTGGGCAGACAATGAAACGTTAACAGAAGCTGTGGGGAATTAAGTCATTTGTCAATCCTAATATGCAAACTTCACAAATGTTACAGAATGTCTGAACCTAAGCAAATGTTCCATTATATAACTGTCCTAATAGGGACATTGCCAGCTTACTAGCATGGACAGTGTCATGGTTAAATCCACTGCCGTCTTTAATTGCACGTATTTTGATTTCTCCTAATTATTTTGTTGCTTTAGTTTACCATTTATGGTTTTTTTTTAATGTTGGTACTGTAATAGGATCAATTATTATGCACATTTTATGACTAAAAGGATTATTTTACACACTCTTAACCTTAAGTCTGTTAAAGATAAATCTCTTTTCTCTGTTTAACTGGATTTTCACATCTTCAGCAAGTTCAAGATTAATGCTATTTTTTTTTTTTAAATGGTTCCTTTGGAAGCCATGAATGAATCAGGTTACATTTAGAAGCAAGCTGTAAAAAGACAAATTACATGGTTTATCTGTTCTACGGGAAGCTATTGGATCCAAGTTATACCAGGAAATGGAGTCAAAAGGGAAGTTTTCGTCAGTTCAAGTGATTTCAATTGCTTGCCGGCTATGGGGAGTTCCACAGCGCAACCTGTGGCAGAGCAGTGAATGACTGACCACAACTTAAGGATTTCCGCATTTATCTGCACATATGCTAAATCCTGAAGTCACAGTCAGTTTCAGAGGGGTAATAATGGCGGACGCTGACAGTTTCACCATCATTACCACCGCAAAATCCGGGCCAATACTTATAGAAGACAGTTTGTGATCTACATCTCCATTGGATCACTGCATTTTATGGGAACAAAAAATTAGCACCCTTTTCAAATATGTCTCATTAGAAACAGATACCAAAAACTTCAAAATCATCTTAAAAGCAGATTAGGTGTTCTGAGCATTTATAATCAATTGGTGCAACACCTAGCCCAGAATTCTTACTGGAGCTAAATGAAACAGTGTCTGTGGTCCGTATACCTTGAAAGCCGCATTAATTTCCAGAAAAGAATCAAATGTTGTTGAATAAAAATCATGTACAATTTTCCAGTCTCCTGAAGTCTTGGCCTTTTCTACATCTTCTCTGTAATCAAAAAAAAACTTGTATATTACATTTATGTTAATCAAACTAATAAGGTTTAGCTTAATTAAATGTCTGCATTACTGAATGATGAATAGTGCTGTACTCCTTAATTATGGTCTACCTTGGTTCAGAATTAGATCATGTAGAACAGGTCTATCTTTATTCTCATGAATCTTGTTACATACAGATAGACTGAATACAAGCAACATATAATAATCTACACAGTTCATGACTTCTGAATAGTAAAATTACCTACCTTGTAAGGTCTTCATAGTTCTTCAGATGATAGCAATCCTCCCACACTGTAGGGACTTGGATGGTTCTGGGGATTCACATTAATTTTTTCTTGTCTTGATGTCATAGACACCATCTCCCTTATAACTCTGCGACTCTCAGATCATGGATAAAGGCCCAGGACCCGCACAATAGCTCAGGTGATTTTGACCTGCATTATTTCAAAAATGACTTCCTTCAAAACTCCTTATACATAAAATCATAATGACCCCAACAGGGCCTATGGGGATAACAAGTAGGGATTATGGTGTGTGAGGGATGATATTATTCAAAAATGACTTAATACTTGACAAAATAGGTAATCTTACTTTCTCAGTTATTCAGGCATTTCTAACATACAGTAGGAGCCTTATCAAAATAGTGCCATTTTAGAAAGAGGGGGAACTTAACTGGGGTGCCCCAATCGCTGCTGCCAACACAAATCTGCCAAAAGTCATTCTTGGCCTTGTCCAGGGTTTCAATCCTCCCCACTCCGACCCCAGGTTGAAATTTGGCTCAAACCAAACCAAGAGGGATATTCAAGGTAGCTGCCTTGAGACAATGTCAATGCAAGGAGCAAAAGGAGACCATGGCCTGGATATTAACAGGGGCGGGTTACGTAGGCGGGGAGGGGGTGGAGATTCGGAATGGGAATCCTGTATGCTGTGGGGTTTCAACTCCACAGCATGCGTCTTTTGTCCTGACAGGTTCCCCGCCCAGAGATCAGCCTGATTGACAGGTTTGGCTTCCAAGTCAGATGGGGAGCACTGCGGAGCAGGCCTCAGCCCCAGGTAGGTCTGATCCACGACCCCGGGGGGTGGGGAAAGAGTTTGATCCCAGGGGACGGGGACCGATCCCCGACCCCGGGGGTCCTTGTATGGGTCGGGGGGGGGGGGGGGGGGGGGGGTGGAGTCTTATGGGGTGTGGTGGGGGGGGGGGGGGGGGGGGGGAGGAGAGAAGAGAAGCTTGGGGGGCCAGGGAAGGGGAAGCACTCCTGTTCCTCCTGGCCCACAAGTAGTGCTGTAAAGGCACTTAACTTCTCCCCAAAGCTATCCTCGCCTCCCTTCAGCTGCCAGGTTTCCCAAGGCCTGGAATTCAATCCAGAGAAGTGTGAGGTAATGCATTTGGGGAGGGCTAACAAGGCAAGGGAATACACAATAAATGGTAGGATACTGAGAAATGTAGAGGAACAGAAGGACCTTGGAGTGCATGTCCACAGATCCCTGAAGGTAGCAGGACAGGTAGATAAGGTGGTTAAGAAGGCATGTGGGATACTTTCCTTTTTTAGTCAAGGCACAGAATATAAGAGCAGGGAGGTTATGCTTGAACTGTATAAAACACTAGTTAGGCCACAAGCTAGAGTACTGCCTACAGTTCTGGTCACAGGAAAGATGAGATTGCACTAGAGAGGGTACATAGGAGATTTACAAGGATGTTGCCAGGACTGGAGAATGTTAGCTATGAGGAAAGATTGGATAGGCTGGGGTTGTTTTCTTTGGAACAGAGGAGGCTGAGGGGAGACTTGATTGAGGTGTATAAAATTGAGAAGCTTAGATACAGTGGACAGGAAGGACCTATTTCCCTTAGCAGAGAGGTCAATAACCAGGGGGCATAGATTTAAAGTAATTGGTAGAGGATTAGAGGGGAGTTGAGGAGAACTTTCTTCACTCAGAGGGTGATGGGGGTCTGGAACTCTGCCTGAAAGGGTGGTAGAGGCAGAAACCCTAATCACATTTAAAAAGTACTTGAAGTGCTGTAACCTACAAGGCTACAGACCAAGAGTTGGAAAGTTGAATTAGGCTGGATTGCTCTTTTACGGCTGGCACAGACACAATGGGCCGAATGGCCTCCTTTTGTGCTGTAAATTTCTATGATTCTACATGCAATCTAGGGCAAAAATAAAGACAACAATCTAGAAACCCTCAATGTAGACTGACTCCTCTGCCCCATGCCTGCCATATCTTTAACCTTTTAGATTTTGCATTAGATTTATATTTTTATTTAGAGGCTTCCAGCAATGCTCCCACTTGTCCAATGAAACTACCTTTATCAGTGTTAAATAATTCCGTTGCAACTCTCAAGGCAGGGTAGAAATATGCATTTTGGCCACAAGCCACAGCAAAATAAGATAAACCACAGACTTGGCTACTGATACACTGCCTGCTGCTTCAGTATTGCAACTTGCATCTGGTTGTCAAAGAGAGGCAAGCAATGCTCCCTAATTAAACCTAATCACTGACTGCAACTTAGTTGCTTTGCCCAATGTGCTTGGTGACATGCCATATGTGCCCTAGATGCCCACACATTCTTATTCTTGTTCAGGTGGCTCAGGGCAAGTAATTCTGCCAGATTAGTTAAAAAAGTCTAGGCCTAGAATTATAGCAAGAAGGAACTGGCCCCCACTGAGATCATGAGGGGTATCAACCTGAAGAGAAACAGATAAAAGGGTAATGTACGCAGTTAAAAGAGCTCAAAACCATACTTAACTCTCCCAAAGCTTGCTAAAAACTGAAGAGACTGGATCTGGAAATTGAATGAAATCGATGCTGGGACTTGGAAAACTTTCTCAAAATTGGGCAATCAAAAGTAGTAGCTATTGCACAGGTTTTCACCAGCCTTTGTAAAACAGCATGAACAGGGGGTCACTAGGAGTGGTCTAGGGGGTCACTGGGAGTGGTCTAGGGGGTCACTGGGAGCGGTCTAGGGGGTCACTGGGAGCGGTCTAGGGGGTCACTGGGAGCGGTCTAGGGGGTCACTGGGAGCGGTCTAGGGGGTCACTGGGAGCGGTCTAGGGGGTCACTGGGAGCGGTCTAGGGGGTCACTGGGAGCGGTCTAGGGGGTCACTGGGAGCGGTCTAGGGGGTCACTGGGGAGCGGTCTAGGGGGTCACTGGGAGCGGTCTAGGGGGTCACTAGGAGCGGTCTAGGGGGTCACTAGGAGTGGTCTAGATGGCATCAGGACAACAAAAACATGTGATTCCCTAGAATCACACAAGATTGGACAAGTCCCTACCTTGTGAGAGAAAATAATTAATGTGGATTTTACTACATTTCCCCATGTTCATTTTTTGCCCTCATCACACTGATCCACTACCATGATGATAAATAAACAGACGTGTGTAAACCAGTTACAGTTATCCTGGTTATAATTCAACTCATGTCTATTGGAGAGTCAATTTAGCCTACTGGTATACAATCCACCTCCGGACTGGTTAAGGTGCATGTTTAAATATCAGAATAAACAACTCAGTATAAATAATGTTTGAATAAGTGATTCATGCATCAAGGTACTGGGTTATTCAATGGATAAACAACATGCTCAACAGGAACCCAACTTGTTTTCTATTTATACCATGGGTCCTTAATTTTTTAAAGATTTGGTTAAACCTGTAGTATTTTTAAATTGGGAATCATGTTGGTGTTGTGTGGGTCTAGTGCTTGAAGAATTTCAATGGCATTCTAATGATGTTACTATCCTTTGCTAAGTGCACAGCATTGACAAAATCATATTGCCACTATGGAAAGTGTTCTATAGGACTAGATGGGCTACAGTGACTTACATGGAGCATTAAGGCATCAGCTGATTGATATTTCTTAGAGTCTGTATGGGTCTGTATTTAGGATTGAAAAAGTTTTAGCAAAAATCATATCAATCACTACTATCAAAGATCCAGAGACCTAACCACGCCAAAAAGCAGACATGGGTACTACACAATTTAGTACCACTGAAACATCACAGTATATTGTAATTTACTTAACTTGCTGCTCTCTTTTAGAAGGTTCACTGAAGGTGATTAAATTAGGCAACAAACAAAAGGGGAGCATATATTGGGAGAGAGAATTTAAATCACAAGGCTCACGAACACTGACAATGTAAGACTCACAATATAACTCAGTGGCACTGAGTTGAGACAAACGAGTTTGAGGTTACTTTCGGTCACCTCTCCTAACTCTATGTGGCTGACAGCAAAGAGTAATTACAGCTCTGGGAATACATCATATACCTACCCTCCTGGCTGCAGATATCAGACTAGAACAGAGAGGAACTATAAATATAAAAATAAAGTTTGGGAGGAAGCTCTTAAGATATCCCCTGAAATATAAAACCTTTCAGCTTTTTACACACTCTCTGATATTAGATCCCAACATTCAATTACAGATTTTTACATGGTTGCACAGCATATGTGAACGGTTAGGATTCTGAAAAGCAGGACTTGAGTTTATTCTGATGATATAATGCAGTTAATTACTCCTAATTAATTAAGAAGGGATTTAAACAGCTCCAAGTGAAAATCTAATGATTTGCCACAGGAAATTTGCCCCAAAATTCTAGGATAGGGGCAGTAAAAATGAGGAAAAAATTGACCAGAATGTAAGAACTGCTGATTGCTGCTGAAACAAGCCGATAGATAGCTGACGTGGTGACTCCAGTGGGATTTGCGTAAAAATCTACTGCTATCAACAGGTTTGTTTGTTAAACCTTGACTTTTAAAAGATCTGTTTTATAGACTGTGGGATCGCGGAATTCGGCACCTTAGCGCCACTAATTAAGGCAATTTTAAAAAAAAGGCGTCCGCCTCACTTACACGCATTTCCGGCATGGCCTGCTTGTTCGCCATCTTGGTGAGGGCAAGTGAGGGCAATAGGGCGGGCAGTACGTGCATGCGCCGGCAATATGAAGAGTAGGCAGATCATGATGTCAGTGAACGTGTAACACTGATTTGACGCAGGACCTGCCATTTTCAACGTCGCTGCTCCATTCAACGCCCTCGCCTAAACATGCGTTCAGCTGTACAAGGGACCCCCCCACCCGTGCTATTTAAAGGGAAACATCCAACCAACTTGCAGGTAAGTTGATTATTACTCTTGTACTTGCTCTTGCAGACTTTGTATGAATACTGGGTTGCTGGAAGGCATTTCAAAAATTGTTAGTGTGTGCAGGGGGTGCTGCTGGATGTTGAGAAGGCTGGCTGCCACTGGAGGGCCTCCGAGTACACCATTTGCTTCCAGTCATGGGGGCTCTAGTTGCTGTCCCCCTTGCGCTGCAGCATAGCAAGGAGATGAAACAGAGGCAGCGAAGATGATAAGCTGCCCGCAGAGGGAGGAGGAGGAGGAGGAGGGGGAGGTGGGCTCTCAGCAGGAGGCCTTACCCACCTAGGGTCTTCAGGGAGCACTTCTCCTACCTGCACCTAAGCCAGGAGCAGTGTGTTCAGCAGCTCCACTCCATCAAGGAGGTGGTCACAGAACTCTGCCATCTCTTGGAACCAGACCTGCAGGGTGACGACGGCGCTACCAGTGGCCCTCAAGGTGACTGTGACCCTGAATGTTTTTGCCAGTGGATCTTTCCAGGATGGAACAGGCGACATACCAAACATCTCCCAATTCGCCGTCCATCGCTGCACCTGGGAGGTCACAGAGGCTCTGTACGCTAGGAGAAGGGACTTCACTGTCTTCTCTCTAAACTGAGAGAGGCAGGAGTGCGCACATGGTTTTGCCAGGATATTGGGCTTCCCCATGGTGCAGGGCACCATCGACTGCACACACATGGCTTTGCGGGCGCCGCATATCAATCCTGAGATGTACCATAACCGCAAAGGCTACCACTCACTTAATGTGCAGTTGGTATGCAACCATGCACAGCACATCATGATTGTGAATGCCCGGTATCCTGGCAGCTGTCATGATGCCTTCATCCTGCACCAGTCCGCTGTGCCAGCAGTCTTCCAGTCACTACGTCGAACCCGAGGGTAGCTGCTAGGCGACAAGGGCTAGCCGCTCTACACCTGGATGAGGACTCCCCTCCGCAACCCCACCACTCGTGGCCAAAACTCATACAATGACAGCCATGCTGCCATGAGGAACGTTATTGAGCAGACCATCGGGGTACTGAAGCAACAGTTCCGCTGCCTTGACCACGCGGGAGAAGTCCTCTGCTACTCGCTGGAGCAGGTGTCCCAATTCGTGGTGGTCTGCTGCATCCTCCACAACTCATCCAGCCCTTGCCACCACGGGATCGATGACCACCTCAGGAGGAGGAGGAGGAAGAAAAGGAGGAGGAAGCAAAGAGGAGTAGGAGGAGAAGGAAGGGAGGAGGCAGCCTGCAAATCCACGTTCTGGACGGGCTGTCCGTGAGTGCATCATCAGACTCTGCTTCCCCGTTGCTCAACACTTCCCCACCTTACCATCCCTCTGTCACGGAACATCACAGCATCCTCTTGGCCATAATGCTGAAATGAAAGCCACCACAAAACAAACATTCCAAACATGATTTATAAATCATTCATTCCAATACTACATAACAAAGTCAACTAATCACCCTTGTGCATTCCCTTAGTGCCCATCTTTTGTGTGCATTTGCCTACCCCAGTGGCTGCAGCATGGCTGGTGGAAGGCTGCTGATGTTCAGTGGACGAGACTGCAGGTGGCCTTGCAGGACGATCTCAAGCAGCTCTGGGCCTAGAAGGCCCGGTTGTGGACTGCACTACCTCGGCAGAAGTTGGGTCGCTTCCTCTTGTGCTGCAATGGAAGCTGAGACATCGCTCATAAGACCCTGCATCATGCTTGGGTCCACAAGTGCTCTAATGGAGTTGCCCATCACTTCCATCCTGGAAATCATGGGCTCCAAGCTCTGCGCAAAGCCCTATGCAAGGTTGGAGCCGGACTCCTCCAAGCTCCTTGACAGTGACAACAGGCTCTCTGGCAGGCCTGCCAATGCACCAAGCATTTCTGTGTGCATGCCCATCACCCTTCTTCTGAAGGCCGCCCCATTGAAGTCCTCATCTGATTCCTCTGCAGCCCACTCGTGCCCGGTGACTCACGACATGTAGATCCCACCTCTCTACTACCCGCTAAAGTACGCGCAGTTCCAGTTTCTGAGCTGCGAGTGTCAGATTGAGTAACGATGCCGCTTCTTCTCAATCACTCTCCTCTTGTTCTTCTTGCACTGGCTGGGCTGCTGGCAGTTCTTGGGTATCTGAAAGGAGAAAGGCACAAGGGTCGGGTTGTGGTGAGGGGAGGGGGGAAAAGCAAAATGTGCATGTTTACACTATCAGCAGCTTGTAAATAAGAGATTGTGGGATAAGGGGGAAGTGGGATGTGAGAAGTACGATTACGTATGAGCACACCATCATCAATGCTTTCAGCCTCGCCGATCGCCACGGCCTCAGTGATGGCCCTTCCAATAATGTCTAGCACTGTCTCCTCCAGCTGGGTCAGGATATGCAGCCGTGCCTACAATGCCGCGTGCTGCCTGCATTACTTTCAACGGGTGTGGGCAGATCGCGATCCCCGTGCCCATTTTCAGGCCTTATCGAATTTTTAGCACCAAATCTTTTAACATATTACATAAATACTGTGGCTACAAGAGTAGGTCAGAGGCTGGGTACTCTGCAGCGAGTGACTCACCTCCTGACTCCCCAAAGCCTTTCCACCATCTCCAAGGAACAAGTCAGGAGTGTGATGGAATACTCTCCACTTGCCTGGACGAGTGCAGCTCCAACAACACTCAAGAAACTCGACACCATCCAAGACACAGCAGCCCGCTTGATTGGTATCCCATCCACCACCTTAAACATTCACTCCCTCCACCACCGGCATACCGTAGCTGCAGTGTGTACCATCTACAAGATGCACTGCAGCAACTCGCCAAGGCTTCCTTGACAGCACCTCCCAAACCCTTGACCTCTACCACCTAGAAGGACAAGAGCAGCAGGCGCATGGGAACACCATCACCTGCATGTTCCCCTCCAAGTCACACGCCATCCTAACTTGGAAGTATATCACCGTTACTTCATCGTCGCTGGGTCAAAATCCTGGAACTCCCTCCCTAACAGCACTATGGGAGTACTTTCACCACACGGACTGCAACTGTTCAGGAAGGCGGCTCATAGAAACATAGAAGATAGGAGCAGGAGTAGGCCATTCGGCCCCTCGAGCCTGTTCCGCCATTTAATGAGATCATGGCTGATCATCCAAATTCAGTACCCTGTCCCTGCTTTCTCCCTTGATCCCTTTAGCTTTAAGAAATATATCTAACTCCTTCTTGAATATATTTAATGAATTGGCCTCAACTGCCTTGTGTGGCAGAGAATTCCACAGGTTCACCACTCTCTGGGTGAAGAAATTCCTCCTCATCTCAGTCCTAAATGGCTTACCCCTTATCCTTAGACTGTGACCCCTGGTTCTGGACTCTCCCGCCATCGGGAGCATCCTTCCTGCATCTAGTCTGTCTAGTCCTGTTAGAATTTTATAAGTTTCAATGAGATCCCCTCTCATTCTTCTAAACTCTAGCGAATATAAGCCTAATCGACCCAATCTCTCTTCATACGTCATTCCTGTCATCCCAGGTATCAGTCTGGTAAATCTTCATTGCACTCCCTCCATGGCAAGAACATCCTTCCTCAGATAAGGCGACCAAAACTGCACACAATACTCAAGGTGTGGTCTCACCAAGGCCCTGTACAACTGCAGCAAGACATCCTTGCTCCTGTACTCGAATCCTCTTAACCACCTGCTGCACCTGCATGCTTACCTTCAGCGACTGATGCACAAGGACACCCAGGTCTCGTTGCACTTCCCCTTTTCCCAATCTATTGCCATTCAGATGATAATCTGTCTTCCTGTTTTTGCCACCGAAGTGGATAACCTCGCATTTATCCACATTATACTGCATTTGCCATTCATCTGCCCAATCACCCAACCTGTCCAAATCATACTGGAGTTTCTCTGCATCCTCCTCACAGCACACCCAGCTTTGTGTCGTCTGCAAACTTAGAGATAATACATCTAGTTCCCTCGTCTAGATCATTTATATATATTGTGAATAGCTGGGGTCCTAGCACCGATCCCTGCGGTACCCCACTAGTCACTGCCTGCCACTCGGAATAAGACCCATTTATTCCAACTCTTTGCTTCCTGTCTGCTAACCAGTTCTCTATCCAAGACAGTAGCGCACCCCCAATCCCATGTGCTTTAACTTTGCATGCTAATTTCCTATGCGGGACCTTATCGAAAGCCTTCTGAAAGTCCAAATACACCACATCCACTGGTTCTCCCTTATCTATTCTACCAGTTACATCCTCAAAAAATTCCAGTAGATTAGTCAAGCATGATTTACCTTTTGTAAATCCATGTTGACTTTGTCCGATCCTGTCACTGTTTTCCAAGTGCTCTGCTATTACATCTTTTATAATGGACTCTAGCATTTTCCCCACTACCGATGTCAGGCTTACCAGTCTATAATTCCCCGTTTTCTCTCTACCACCTTTTTTAAATAGTGGGGTTACATTAGCTATCCTCCAATCCATGGGAACTGTTCCAGAGTCTATAGAATTTTGGAAAATGACCAGCAATGCATCTACTATTTCTAGGGCCACTTCCTTCAGTACCCTAGGATGTAGATTATCAGGCCCTGGGGATTTATCAGCCTTCAATCCAGTCAATTTCCCTAACACCATTTCCCTACAGATACTGATTTCATTCAATTCCTCCCTCTCATTAGACCCTATGTTCCCTGACATCTCTGGGAGGTTATTTGTGTCCTCCTTTGTGAAGACAGAACCAAAGTATGTATTTAATTGGTCTGCCATTTCTTTGTTCCCCATTATAAATTCCCCTGATTCTGACTGCAAGGGACCTACGCTTGACTTCACCAATCTTTTTCTCTTCACATATCTATAGAAGCTTTTACAGTCAGTTTTTATGTTCCCTGCAAGCTTACTCTCAATCTATTTTCCCCCTCTTAATTAATCCCTTTGACCTCCTTTGCTGAATCCTAAACTGCTCCCAATCCTCAGGTTTGCTGCTTTTTCTGGCCAAATTATATGTCCTCTCCTTGGATCTTATGCTATCCCTAATGTCCCTTGTTAGCCACGGTTGAGTCACCTTTTTTGTTTTATTTTTATGCCAAACAGGGATGAACAAATTCTGTAGTTCATCCATGCAATCTTTAAATGTTTGCCATTGCCTATCCATGTCAACCCTTTAAGTAACGCTCCCCAATCCATCCTATCCAACTCGTGCCTCATACCATCGTAGTTTCCTTTATTTAAATTCAGGACCCTAGTCTCTGAGTCAACTACTTCACTCTCCATTTTAATGAAGAATTCTATCATATTATGATCGCTCCTCCCCAAGGGGCCTCGCACAAGATTGCTAATTAATCCTTTCTCATTGCATAATACCCAGTCTAAGATGGCCTGATCTCTAGTTGGTTCCTCGACATATTGGTTCAGGAAACCATCCCGTATACACTCTAGGAATTCCTCCTCCACAGTATTGTTACTAATTTGGTTAGCCCAATCTATATGTAGATTAAAGTCACCCATGATAACTGCTGTGCCCTTATTGCACGCATCTCTAATTTCCCATTTAATGCCATCCCCAACCTCAGCATTACTGTTTGGGGGTCTGTATACAACTCCCACTAACGTTTTTTGCCCCTTGGTATTTCTCAGCTCTGTCCATACAGATTCCACATCATCAGAGCTAATATCCTTCCTTACTATTGTGTTAATCTCCTCTTTAACCAGCAATGCTACCCCACCTCCTTTTCCTTTTTTCCCTGTCCTTCCTGAATATTGAATACCCCTGGATGTTGAATTCCCAGTCTTGGTCACCCTGGAGCCATGTCTCCGTAATCCCAATTATATCATATCCGTTTATATCTATTTGCGCAGCTAATTCATCCACCTTATTACGAATGCTCCTCGCATTAAGACACAAAGCCTTCAGGCTTGATTTTTTAACACTCTTAGTCCTTTTAGAATTATTATTTACTGTGGCCCTGTTTGATTTACACCCTTGATTTCTCTGCCTTCCACTTTTGCTTTTCTCCTTCCTGTCTTTTGTTCATCACCACCTTCTCAAGGGCAATTAGGGATGGGCAATAAATGCTGGCCTTGCCAGCGACGCCCACATCCCATGAACAAATAAAAAGAGAGTCAACCTTTTTTTCCATCTAGGTCTAGATTTGAACTAGTTATCTCATTTCTTCAGAGGATAAATGACAATTATGTTGCAATATATTAACACACCGATGTCCATGATTAAGACTAGTGATACAGTTATGATTTCCATAATCTGCCATGGTGAGCACTATTTTGCTCCAAGTGGCTTGATTTCAACTTTTGACTTTCAATGTTTTTCCTTGAAAAATATGCGATCAACAAATGTATTTGTTAAATTGTTTTTTTGAGGCTGGGATCAGTTAAATATGGGTGGGCTATAGCTGGAGCTGCAGTATTGGCAGTAATATGGGATGGGCTATAGCGATCACTAGTGCTCCAGCTTAAGTTTCTAATAATTTAAACGGCACAATTTATGTTTGTTGATAGCAACAAAAAAAAATCCCATTAGAATCGCTATGCCAGTTTCTGTTCGTGTGTTTCAATAGCAATTAGCTGTGCTTAGATTCAAAATATGTTTCCTCAGTTCTTGTGCAATTGTCCCATGATTTTTGGGCAAATTTCCTGTAATGAATCAGTATGATCGAACTTGAGCTGTCAAACTGCATCTCTAATTACATTTTCTCAGTATGTCTTTTGCTTAAGCTTGTGTTTACTGTTTTTGGTATTATTGTGAATTCATAATAAAAGGTAAATTAATAGCACATTGAAAGCAGTAAAGAACACAGTGCAGAAAGTGCGAATAGGCAAACAGATTTAATTCAGTCAGTTCTTTATACTTACTGAAATTCCTTCACTGTTTTGGTACGAATGGGAAGAATAGGTTCAGGAGGGAGTGGGGCTTTCATTTCAGGAGGCAAAATCTCTATCGAGAGGCGTTGCTTTTGACGTACATCTGGGTTAATAGGCGGTAGCTCCCGCACTGTGAGGAGAGGAGAGGGAAGAATGTCACGTCACAACTAATTTAAAGTGTAATAATTTGTCTTGAATAATATTTTAAAAGATGCCCAAATTCTCATACACTTTTTTGTAACTACAGTAAGACAACAATGTAATTTGGATTTAAATCATTTTTGTCTACTAATATTAAGATTAATATATTAATCTGGCAGCATATAATACTTTGTTTTATTGCCAATTACATTACAATGGGGCAATGGTTCACCAGACTGAAAACACGAACATTGACGCAAATATCAGTAATGCTCTTGGGATTACAGAGGTCAGAACCGTTTGGAAGATTTTACAAATGTAGATTAATTATATTAATCTTATTACAGTGTATATTAATATACACCGAATACTTTTTTTTGAAGCGATGCACTGAACCCTTTCAAATCCAGTATGAACCAACATTTTTATTTTCTCTTCCTTTGTTGCCTTCCTATTTCTATTATTTCTCCCTGGTCATGTACCATACAAGCTTAAAAGGTCGTCAGGCAATCTGATCCCAATCATCGACCAACGCTGTTGGCATATGGAACTCGGCTAATTTGACTTCTGAAATGTGTTCATGTTTAGTTCATTCAATATAGGGGAAAAAAGGTGGTTGGCATCATGAGAGAGAGAGAGAGAGAGAGAGAGAGATTTCACTTAGCAACAGCCAGTGTTCAAGATTGAAGTAAGGTCTTGGGCGTTTATAGTATTGCCATACTGTAACACATCCCACCACATCCCATTGCAACCTACACAAAGGGGTACAAATCGGTTGAAGGATGGTACATTGACTGTAAACTAACGAATGTTGGTGTACGAGAAATGTAAACTTATGTGTGTAAGAATCAGCTGAAGGACGGTGCATTTGACTGGAGACTACCAATAAGGCCAGGCCACTTCCAGTTTGATAAAGAGAATAGTATATAAGAAAGAAGTGTTTGTGTTAAGTTGAGAGAAGAGAAGCCTTTTTTGAGTGCATGCCTACACTCAGAACTGCTGACGAAACTCCGCTTGTAAACTGCATTATACTCTGAAGTAGTTATACTCTGCTTTTAGATTATTTTTCCTACTTTAACATAAAAAAAGTGATTGTAACCATAAGACTGAATTCTTTACTACTCAATGGAACAACAGAAGACTGTTTAAATACACAAATGCTATCATCAGTTACTTGGGAGTTTCACAAACACAAACCGAGGTGATATCCTCCAGTTTATCCTTTCTCCCTTCGTGGGAAACACCCAGCCTCAATTAAGTATCTTTTTGTGATGGCATGGTTGTGATCAGGAAATCATTGGCCTACATCTACATCCCATCACACCATGAGCTAGCATGTTGGAGCTTTTAATGGCTGCACCACCACGATTACCAGTATTCTGCATTTGTAAAATCTTCCAAATGGTTCTGACATCTGTAATCCCAAGAGCATTATTGATATTAGCTTCAATGTTCGTGTTTTCAGTCTGGTGAACCATTGCCCCATTGTAATGTAATTGACAATAAAGCAAAGTATAATATGCCACCAGATTAATATGTAGAACAAAACACACACACAGAGCATGTGGCAGGCAGCAAATACTGAAGAAATACTGAAGAGCCCCAAATAGGACATCTGTTCTGATGAAAGGTCATCGACCCGAAACGTTGACTCAGTTTCTCTCTCCACAGATGCTGCCTGACCTGCTGAGTGTTTCTAGCATTTTCTGATTTTATTCCAAATAAAACTGGTGGAGCAACCTCTGAGCAGGTGCATGGCCCCTTTAAGGGGCTGCGTGGCCCAATCACAGAGGCTGGTCCCGGGCTGCACAGCTTAAAGGCAACATTGCCTCTGAGTAGGGCAAAAATTCAAATACATGCTTATTTTTACTAAAAAATGCTGACATGCAAGAACTGGGTCAGAAACACTTATTGTCCATGCAAGGTGCGGTAGGCATGTACAAAAACTATCTGAGATTTGAAACAGCCCGAAAGACCTATTAGACCCAAAATACAAAGGTATTAAAGTTTCAACACTCAGTACTCAAACCCAACTGCAAACAAAGTGCTACCTACTACATGCAAAACTACTGAAATAGAATGCAAATGAATGAAGGAAATGCAGCAAAAATGACAATTGTTTGAAGGACAAGTATAAGCCTGACTTGAAACTCAGGTTTACATCAATCAGCTGATGTCACAGGAGATATTCTGATGTAATTTTTCAGTAGACAGCATCACTCGGAAATTTTCTCCCATGGTTTGGAGCGATATACTACTCATAGATGGAGGATAAACAAATGAAGAAGTTACATATCCTTCCAAACGGCTTGTGTTTTATTGCCATTAGGCTGCTGATGAACCAGGAAAAAAATTGCTGAGCAGGCACGCACACACACACACACACCACACACACACACACACACACGAGTAAATATAGAGTAATTCCTCCATCTTCCGCGAACTTGGGTAACTTTAGACAATATATAAAAGTTTTAGCAGGCACAAATTGCTTGGACTACTGTTCCCTTGTATAGTGAAGTGTTGATTAAAAATTAAGAAATGGTGGTAAAGAATCTTAACCTGACCTCCACCAAGATGGTCTGAAAGCCCCATTGAGCACATCCAAGTGCAATAAAAAGCTGCAGGAAATTAAACCACCTTGGCAGTACTCAATGCACCCCCACCCCGCCCCACCCCTCTGGTTTCCTCCCCTTTGATAAATGTACTAACTTTGTGGCATCATAATTGTGAGGAAATTCATCCCTTAATTCTTGGTGAATGAAAGAAATGCATCACATGATATGGCACAGGCCTCTAATAGATTGAAATCTTTGGTACTTCAATACATCATCACATATAAAATTATTAGAGACAGTTAAGAAGCTAGTGAAAATAGCTAGAATTAGATTATTTTTAAAAATGATAGGAATATGTACCAGTGACATAAGATTCCATAAGAATATACTGCATATCTGACTTCGCCACGGATAGCATAGTATTCTTATTGCAAAATTTAAATTAAGTAAGCAATGCATAAAAATCTTCCAATACTTGATGATAAATAATTCACCTAGCAAAGGAAAAGCTGGATATTTTGGTAACTACAAGTATTTATTTTGTACTGATAATAAATAAAACTCAAAACATTTATCTGAGAAAAAAGTGTAACCAAAGTTCGAAGTAGAAATATCCTATGAGAACATGATTATACGGGTGGTGTATAATTAATTAAAAAAACTACTTAAACATACCATGCAGCATAGGTTCAGCTAAATTTGGAACAGTTTAAATAATTTCACATCACCCCATTCCTGAGGCAAAATAGCGTTGTTCTCATTTGAGCACAAACAAAAATACATGGACCAAGCTATTATTTCAAAATACAACTTGGGTTTGCAAAATATTAAACTCAGAGCCGGCTGAATTATATAGCACAGTCTTGAAATATTACAATATCACGTCATCATAATGTTGCTGGGCAAAGGTAAATACAACAAGGGTGAATATGTTCCTTCACTGGAGCTGGCTTTAACATGTTCTGAGATTCTCGTTGCTGTGGTAACGGAGTCATGGATTCACTGTAGTTCAGTTGCTAAGGACAGGTTTGGAAACTGAAATCTTTTCTAAATGTATTTATAATGAGACACACAGAATCTGTGGAAAGAGAATAAGTGTGGTATGAAATCAACAATGGCATTAATCTCTTGGAAAAATTACTGTTACTTGGCAAGCGATACAAATGTGTTCAAAACATATCTGCTTGAAACAAACGTGTCCAGAAAATAGTTCAAGCTTGTGAATCATGAATTTAATCCCTTAGGCTGCAATTTGTAAGCAGCATTGCACATTGAGATTTTTAGTAAAAGTGTAATTTAATTAGAGGCTTTAAAAATCTACTAAATTTATTTCTGCAGCATTATCTGTAGGTACTGAAAGGCTTGTTTCAGCACAGTCTTAATGTGAATATTAACAACTACATTTTCACAAAAGCTAACCAAAATGTCAGATTAGAGTGGACCCGAGCACTTTCTGCATAATCATGCTTTTGAACTCGCAGCAATGCTGAAATCAGCTGACAGAGGATCCTGCTCATGTGGAATGTTTACACAATGCACGATAGTGTCGTGTGCACACAGCTGTACGTGACACAAACATTGCCCAGAAAAAGAATAGAGTCTATTAGCATATAAAACAACCCCAGCTTCAATCAGTTACAATCAGAAAAAGTGAAGAAGATGCAGCACAAAGTTCAAAGTATTTGATACAACAGAATACACAAGATCTGAAGAATTATTAAAAGCCAGTTGACAGCTGGAAAACAAGTAATCTGCATTTATGCTGCATTGATCTTTGAAACGTAACTGAAGGTGCTACAAATAATATAAATAACTTAAACCCCGTAAAATTGATGGTCATATGTTTGTGGCAAACTGGGGTGGAAGCAAACTGCAGTTTAATTTAAGCCCAATTCTGTAAATAAATAAATCACCCATTACATTGCTAATGTACAAATAAAATTGTGTCTCTCTTCGTGTAACTGGCTCTCTGCTTGTCTACTCTAATGCTTTCTGCCTTGCTCTCCCGGTCTTTCACTTTGTCTGCTTTTCTTGCCTCTGTCTCTCACTTTCTCTTGTTGAAGTCTCTTCATCTGTATTTGTCAACGACTCCTCTCATGCCTTCCCTTTTTCCAAGTTTTTCCTTTCTCTTTTTTGTATATCTCTTATGTTCTCTGCGTGCCCCACACCCTTTATCTTTTTCTCTCTATGCTTTTCTTTCTCCTTATTTATGTTGCATACTCTATGTGCTTCTCACATGGTTTCTTTCACATTTTTCCTCCCCGCATGTTTAGCACTTTTTTTCCATCCGTCTGTCACTCTTAACTTTTCCTCTCACTTTACACGGAGACCTAGAGAGTGAGAGTTGGAGCTCCAAACCTCTGAAACTTTCCTTTCTGAGAGCTAAAGGATAGGTTGTGTTTCATTTGCCTGCCTTTGCACGCATGGGCAGCCCTAAATTGGGAGGAGCAGGGATTGGGAGCCTCAGCTTGCAGAGAACAGGGAAGCAAGTGGCTTGGCTGCAGGGTGGTGGTCTGGTCAGGAGAACAGGGACAGATTCCTGGTAACCACACGAGCGATAGGGCTATAGCAACATAATTAACCAATCACATCTGTGGAACATGGAGAACTATGGACAAGATCTTTTTCTTTATATAGATGCTGAAAAGATGGCATTGCAAAATTATGAAATGTTACGTAATCAATAAATTAATAATTTCAATATTATAAATGCAGTCCAGGAGAGAACGGAACAAAAACTGGACCCCCACAATTGTGGAGTAGAGCAGAGTTTGTGCCGGAGTCTGGAAAGTGAACCAGAGGCTAAGCCCAGACCTATAGAGTGAAGCCTAAGCTGGGCTCAAGATGGAAAATTTAGGTTGAGCAGAGAAAGAATGCTAAGCCTTTGCATGTGACCACATTCAGAGGAAAGGAAAGATTCAATTCTTGCCAAGTAGAAAGGCCGAGTGGGCTGGGGCCTAGGCGTGCGGCCATCCTAGTCACAGAGTGGCTGAGTAGGTCAGGAAAAACACATTGAAAATAGCGAAGAGCACTAATAATAATTTAAAGGTAGGAAACTAAAAATAAAAAGTAAGGAATTTAAATAAGAGAATAGATAAAAAATTATAATATTGGCAGACAGTAAAAGTAAACAAAAATGGCTATTGCTTATTCTTGTGGGATTGGTTGTCTGAATGAGATTGGAATGGTGACTATGAGATCACATCGTTAGCATGGACCAATCAGCAATGTTGGAGGTACTTTATAATATTATATTCTTCGACATTTTTTTTTATATGTAGTGGGAATAGATTTGTATCATGTCAGATTTAATAGATTATATTTGAAGGTTGTTACAACTGCAATAATACTTCGCCATATTTTTCCACCAATGGGCCAAAATGGGAGATTAGGGTTGAGTAGAGAAGAAAGGTTGGAAGGTCAGCACCTCAGCACGATAGGAGCAGAGGGGAGATTCCAGTGGAATTGACTTCACTTTAAACAATGTTGAATGCCCATAGTACATTAAATCCCCAATAATTTAAATCAACGGCTGAGAAGACATACATACTCAAGTACTTGCATGTATGTTATGAATGAACTTTAGCTCCCCTTGTTACAGCAACTACAACACGGTATGCTTAGTTGCGACAGCTGAATAAAATTCCTCCCTCAACAACCCAATAAGTTTGCCTGATAAATGTCACATAAAATACCTTAAACTTGGAAAAGATTTTAAGAGTGTTAAGCAGAAGGAAAATTAGCTTTGATACAGTGCAATTCAACTGCCATTCTAATTTTAGTACAGTTCTCAAGCACAAGTGCTACAGAACATAGTATTAGATTAAAGGAAGAGGCTTATAATGTTGCCAAAAATAGTAAGCCTGAGGATTGGTAGGATTTTAGAATTCAGCAAAGGATGACCAAGAAATTGATAAAGAAAGAGAAATGAGAATATGAGAGTAAACTAGCGAGAGACATAAAAACAGACTGTAAAAGCTTCTATAGGTATGTAAAAAGGAAAAGATTAGTGAAAGTAAAAGTGGGTCCCTTAGAGGCAGAGATGGGAGACATTATAATGGGGAATAAGGAAATGGCAGAGACATTAAAAAAATACTTTATATCTGTCTTCACTGTAGAAGACACAAAAAACATTCTGGAAATAGTGTGGAACCAAGGGTCTAACGAGAATGAGGAACTTAAAGAAATTAGTATTAAAGAAATAGTACTGGAGACATTAATGGGACTAAAAGGTGACAAATCTCCTGGACCTGATGGCCTACATCCTAGGGTTTCTAAAGGAGGTGGCTACAGAGATAGTGGATGCATTCGTTTTGATCTTCCAGAATTCCATAGATTCTACAACGGTCCCCGTGGATTGGAAGGTAGCAAACGTAACGCCGCTATTCAAGAAAGGAGGGAGAGAGAAAAAAGGGACCAGTTAGCCTGACATCAGCAGTAGGGAAAATGCGAGAACCTATTATTAGGGGCATGGTAACAGGGCACTTAAATCATAATATGAGTGGGCAGAGTCAACACAGATTTATGAAAGGGAAATTGTGTTTGACAAATCTGTTATAGAGCTTTTTGAGGTTGTAACTAGCAGGGTAGATAAGGGAGACCAGTGGATGTAGTGTATTTGGATTTTCAAAAAGCATTAGATAAGGTGCCACACATGAGGTTATTACACAAAATTAGGGCTCACGGGATTGGGGGCAATATACTAGCATGGATTGAGGATTGGTTAACGGACAGAAAACAGAGAGTAGGAATAAACGGGTAATTTTCGGGTTGGCAGGCTGTAACTAGTGGGGTAACGCAAGGATCAGTGCTTGGGCCTCAGCTATTTACAATCTATATTAATGATTTAGATGAGGGGACTGAATGTAATGCATCAAAGTTTGCTGATGATACAAAGTTAGATGGGAAAGTAAGCTGTGAGGAGGACGCAAAGAGGCTGCAAAGGGATATAAACAGGTTAAGTGAGTGGGCAAGAACATGGCAGATGGAATATAATGTGGAGAAGTGTGAAATTATCCATTTTGGTAGGAAAAATAGAAAAGCAAAATATATATATTTTTTTAAATGGAAAGACTGGGAAATGTTGGTATTCAGAGGGACCTGGGTGGCCTTGTACACCAATCACAGAAGTTAACATGCAGGTGTAGCAAGAAAATAGGAAAGCAAATGGCATGTTGGCCTTTATTACAAAGGGATTGGTGTATAAGAGTAGGGAAGTCTTACTACAGTTGTATAGGGCCTTGGTGAGACCACACCTGGAGCACTGTGTACAGTTTTGGTCTCCTTACCTAAGGAAGGATATACTTTCCATAGAGGGAGTGCAACAAACATTCACCAGACTGATTCCTGGGATGGGAGAATTGTCCTATGAAGAGAGATTGAGTAGACTAGGCCTATATTCCCTAGAGTTTAGAAGAATGAGAGGTAATCTCATTGAAACATATAAAATTCTTACAGGGCTCGACAGGGTAGATGCAGGGAGGATGTTTCCCCTGGCTTGGGGAATCTAGAACCAAGGGGTCACAGTCTCAGAATAAGGGGTCGGCCATTTAGGACTGAGTGAGGAGAAATTTCTTCAAAGGGTTGTGAATCTTTGGAATTCTCTACCCGAGAGCTGTGGATGCTCAGACGTTGAGTATATTCAAAACAGAGATCGATAGCTTTTTGGATACTAAGGGACTCAATGGATATAGGGATAGTGCGGGAAGGTGGAGTTGAGGTAGAAGATCAGCCATGATCTTATTAAATGGTGGAGCAGGCTCAAGGGACAGGTGGAGCAGTCTTTGGCGGGGGCCTCAGGGGCTACAAAGCCCCGAGAGTGTAGGCCTAAAGCATCTCAGCATTCAGGGCAGGGATCTGAGCAGCCTGCCTCTACCTCTGCTGAAGTCACAGGGGTTGCATCACATGGAAGCGGTAGAAAGCGTAAGGCTAAGAAATTGTAATTCACCAAGGGTATGCACATGGGAGTTTGACAAAATGTTATGTTGTTAGTTTCCTTTTTTATAATGCCGCATAAATTTATTGATTAGCACCACTTCCACGTCTTGCCCATTATTGCACCCCGAGTGCCAACTCGCCCTTTCACTTGTTTCATGATGAATGTCAGTACATGACAGGACCCATTGGGTGGATGTGCAATGGGTAGGCGTGTGGTTGAAGGACTATTTAGTGCAAAGAGATGGGGTGGGTGATGCTGATGGTAGGAGTGGGCCAGAGGATTTCATTTGTTATGCTTTCCTGTGTGAGTGAACACTAGCTGAATCTTTGTGCTATTAGGGCATCCCTGGCATTAATGTACGTGGCTGGTGCCCCATCTTCATCCTCCTCCTCCTCTATCTATTCCTCATCTGAAGATGACTGATGAGCCCCTTCTTCCTCCTCTACCTGCAATCCTCTCTGCTGCACAATGTTGTGCAGGACGCAGCACACCACTATCATTCAGAACACCTTCGCTGGCGAATACTGTAGGGTACCTCCAGACCGACCTAGGCGCCTGAAGCGCTTCATCAGTCCGATCGCTTGCTCGATGGCACACCTGGTGGTCATGTGGCTCTCATCATAGCGCTCCTGCGCCTCATTGGTGGGGGTTCCTCACAGGTGTTATGAGCTAAGTTTGAAGCGGTTATCCTTTGTCTCGTAAGAGCCAGCCCTCAAATCTCCCTCCTGGAACTAAAAGGTTGGCTGCCGCAGTATGACTGCATCATGACAACTCCCAGAGAATCCAGCGCACACCTGCATGAACCTCTTCTTGTGGTTGCACACCAGCTGCACATTGATGGATGAATATCTCTTGTTTATAAATCTCCTGGTTCTGTGGTGGTGCTCAGATTGGCACGTGTTCGCAGTTGGCACCCTGTACCTGGAGGAATCCAGCCAGAGATGCGAATCAGAGTGCCCGCTCATTCTGGCTATTGTCATCACACGGGAAGTTTACAGAACTCCCAGCCCTGGCAAACAATCTATCCATCACTTGCCTCATGCATTTATGTGCAGCTTACTGAGAGACCCTTGATATGTCTCCGGTAGCGCCCTGGAA
This sequence comes from Squalus acanthias, assembly GCA_030390025.1. Taxonomy (NCBI): domain Eukaryota; kingdom Metazoa; phylum Chordata; class Chondrichthyes; order Squaliformes; family Squalidae; genus Squalus; species Squalus acanthias. The sequence continues at coordinate 37,498,381 of CM059438.1, forward strand.
GGAACCAGGGGCAAAAAGATTGAAGGCCGTGGTGACTTTCACAGCCACTGGCAATGCATGGCCACCAGGTCCAGCAGGCAGCAGGTCTTCTTCTAGGAGGCTGCAGATGTCTGCCACTACCTGATGTGACAACCTCAGCCTGTGGAAGCACTGCTCTTCCGAGAAGTCAAGTAAGCTGAGCCTCTGTCTGTAAACTCTGTGACGTGGGTCGTGCCGCCTGCGACCTCTGCCCCTCTCCTGTGCACCTCCCTCCTGTGCACCACCTGATCCTATCACAGCTGTCGTCGCTGCCGTGGATGATGATGGTCTTCCGCTTCTGATGTGCTGTCAAACACATCCAATGCACCTCCCATCCTGATCTTGTCAGTTTGAAAGCCTCCAAAGTTTAGAAAACGCTGTATCCACATAAAAACTCTCTGCCAAACATTTGCCAGAAGGAACTGAGACACCAGCCTGTAATCAGCGAGCTTTTATTCAGATGGGGCAAGAACAAATTTAATTACCCACCTAAACTGCGGCTCAATCTCACCTCCATTTCACTGGTTAATTTCCTGAGCCCCGGGAAACCCGTGCTGGACATTTAAAGCAAAGTAAAATTCAATTGAAAAAGATCTCATTAATGTCTCCTAAAGTCAATAAAGCTCACTGTCTGCTTTTTTTTTAAACTTCCTTTTATATTTTTTTCTTACCCGTTGTAGAATACTTTGGGATGTTTCCTTATGATAAGGCTCTACACAACCACACGCTATTGTTGTTAAGTGGTTTTCTGAAAGGCTGCAGCTACATGATTAAACTGCTTCAATAATGTGTTCAAATTTCAGTATAAAGCACACCACTAGTCTCAGGTTTTTGCCTCAATTGCAAACGGCTCATTCTAATTCTTCTTGAAAAAGTATACTGCATCCAAGAGCTGACACCATCAGACAGTTACAATCAGTAAGGGGATTATGGCGTTCTAAATGTCTGAAGTGGAATGTTGTAGTGTGAAAGTGCTAAAGTTCAGGATTTTTACATTTTCTACATAAATAATTAACCAAATTCAGCTATATTAAAAATGCAACGCCTTACAGGTTTAAAATTAAATCAAAGTAATGGGTTAATTAAAATGAGCCAAATTTTGTTTAAGATTAAATTTCCTTTAAATCTCTGCTTTTTCCCCCCATTAATTCTTTCTGTGTCTCTTGCAGTCTCATCTGTTCCATACTATTGCATATTGTTTTCATTGTGGCGTTAATTTAAGTTCCTCCGTCCACTTATAATGGAAACCACTTATGTAAACTGGTCACACTGTAATTACACTCTTCTGCCACTGTGGTGCCTCATTTTTAAATGAATTTCGCAGCTTCTCAGCCTGTATTTCAGAGAAACCCCTATGCTCCTAACAACTCTACTTCTCTAATTCGCAAATTACAGCAGATTTTGCTATTAAGTTATAAATAACAAGATCAAAGTATAAAAATTAGAACACAATATATAACTTTAAAATGGGGACTGAATTGCATCTGCATGCCCTGGTCCAATTATCCTTTGCCCTCCAACCGAACGTCACACGAAGATTGCATTTGCTCTTGACTCGGCATTGCAATGCCACTGGAAATTGAATGGCAATATTAAAAATCTTACATCTGCAGACACTTCCTGTCAATTTTTTCCCATTATAAATCCCCATGTCCATATTTAGAATGGAAACTGCTTATGTAAACTTAACACACACTGCCAGTGCACCCTCCCCACTATCTTGGGCAATTCTTTCTTGGAGCAATCGGTAGAATTTCACTTTATATATAAAACGAGTTAAATAATTGCAGTTCAGAGAGGCTAGGATACTAATGCACTGCACTACACTAAGGTAAGTCTGATCCGTTACAATTCTCCATGACTTCTCAATATTAGGAATATAGGAACAGAAGGAGGCCATTCAGCTCCGCGAGCCTGTTCCGCTATTCAATTAGATCATGGCTTATCTGTATCTTAACTCCATCTACCCACCTTAGTTCCATAACCCTTGATACCCTTACCTAACAAAAATCTAGCAATCTCAGTTTTAAAATTTTAAAATTGACCTAACCTGAACAACATTTTGGGGGAGAGAGTTCCAGATTTCCACCATCCTGTGTGTGAGGAAGTGCTTTCTGACATCACCTCTGAACGGCCTAGCTCTAAATTTAAGGCTTCTGAAAATGGCGGTTGTACAACTTTTGATGGCAAGCTCAAGAGTGCCATGGGCAGAGGTTGAGAACATGTCATCTGCCCACCCTATCTGGGGGAACAGTGTGAAGTGCAAAGGAGGTCCCAAAAAGAAAAGCTAGATAATTTGAAAAACACATTTCAAAACTTAGCTACAATTATTTACAAAATGCTGCCAAACAGACAAAAGCATATTTGAACACAACCTCACAACAAGCAGTAGTCAACATTACTCCTGAGAGCAGACAGTCGATTACCATGTTTAGCATTAGGTAGTGCAGGTTTTGCGGGAGAACTGATGCCTTCCTGCTTCTGGTTGATGGAGATAAAACTGCTAAACGTTGGAAATTGGACTTTGGGTCCTCTTTCACCTCCCTGCAACAAGACAAGCAGAAGTAGCCTGATTAAAACTGGTTAGAAAAATATAGTCTGTAACAATTATTACAGCTTCTCGTTAATAATTGATAGAATTTCGACAAGCCGTAAATGTTTTCAAGTTACACAAACAGCTATCCCCACTTTAAGTATAAATGTCTTTCATTGTGGATCATCTGAGGACACAAACAATTAATGAAAACGTTACAATACATAATGAAATATAGGGCCAAAAATTCAGCACTTGCCCGGTGAGTACGCGCTGTGTACTCACCCGTAAGGCCCCCTGAAGTGCCGGTTTCCTGCATGCACTGCGCATGCGCGGGAAACCGGAACTTCCGGTCTCGTGAAGGGAGCGGTTTAGAGGTGAACCACGTGCGCGGTAGAGGCTGCACGCACGCAGCAAACTTAGGTTTTTTTTCAGATTTCTCCAGGAGGGTAAGTATTGAAGAACCTGCACTTTTAAAAAGGAGGCGCAGGACCCGTTTTCAACAAGGTAAGTGGTTAATTAATTATAATTTAAAAATTTTTCAACAGGTTTATCTTTTTTAGATATTTTAAAGAAAGGTAAGTTTATTTTTAGCACTGTTAAAAAGTATTTTAATTGTTTCAAAAATTTAAATTTTTGTTTAAAGTAGTTAATTTATTTAACTTAGTTATTTTAAAAATGTGATTTAAAAAAAAAATATTTGAAGTTTAGCTGTTCTTTTGGGGCCGATTTCAATTCATAGATTTGACAGGAAGATGGTCTGCTGCCATTGGCTCACCATGGCCCACGTGATCCCAGGGGACGCATCACACTAACTGCGCCCCTGGGACACGCAAGCACTGCGCGCCGGCAGTTGGAGCAGGCCCAGGAGCTGAAGTCCCCGTGGGCCAGAAGCAGAACGGCAGACGCGGTAGGTAACTGCGCGCGCGATCCTTACCCCCTCGGCAAGCCGGAGAGGCGAATTTCTGGGCCATAAAGAAATGTAGTACAAAATACAATGTAATTACACTACTCAATTAACCATATTATCACATCTATTATACTGTCTGTGGATATTCATTAGCACTATTTTAACTACTGTTATATCAAATAATAGATGCCAGAGAGTGAGATTACAACTATAATTCAAACTAAGGGTTCACAGAAACTTTACTTTTTCCTCATCATGTAACCTCTTGGGTACTGATATAATCCACTGAACAATCTGCAAGAACATTCCATTATTTGCTCCATTTTTTAAATTAGAAACCATCAAGAAAGGCAATGTCTATAAATAAAGCCACCATCAAGATTGTAAACAGTGAGAAAGAATACCCGATAAATAAGGTAGTCATGGTTTGTTCACACCTAACTAGGGCTTTGAAAGCCTGTAGACCTGTAGACTGTGGGAGGAAGAGTCAGAATAGGTGACTGTACAATGAGTCTTGATTTCAACACAATCAGGATGCAAAGTTGAGATAAGAGTATGTAGCACGGTGTATTCAGAGGTTTGTAAGAACAGGAAAGCAAAAATGATCTGTCATTTCAATGAGAGTATCTATATAAATGCATGTCCCACCTCTAGGTCACATCTGTCACACCTAAGACAGGGTATGAAAAGTCTATGGGGGCGATTTTGCCGGCGCTCAGGGGTCGGGTTTGGAGGCGGGACTGCTGGCAAAATCAAAACGATTGGCAGCGAGTCCCGAACCCGCTTCCAACCCGCCTCCAATCAATCCTCCCGGGAGTCGGGTCCCCGATTTGCGCAGGGACCCGACTCCTAGCGGCGGGAAGAGGATTATAGCCACTTAACTGCTTGTTAACAGGTAGTTAACAGGCTTTTTCCAATTTTGACACTTCTACTGCAGGCTTCCCGATGTCAGGAAACCCCGCCAGGGTAAGTGTTGCGTGCTGTGGGTCTACTGTAATGTTTGTGTATAGAGGACAGCTGCAGAAGTGGTGTGAAGGATCCAATGGGACACTGGTGAGTTGCAGAGGTAAGAAAATGGTGGGAAAGTCATTTTTAATGTGTTCAGAATTTTCTGTACGTGACAAGCTTTGAAGTGTTTGTGTAGTCCCACCTCATTGGGAGAACCTCTCTCACCAGTGACAGATCGCTTCTGTAACCTCACCTGCAGCTGCCATCTGTTTTAGCCTAAGGAGAGAGTCACTGGAGAGCCTGGGTCTTAACGCTGTCAAACACTGAAAAAATCATGTCAAAAAGAAATGGTGATGGTCCCTTTAAGAAAACCGGCAGATGACGCGTCATCAACTGACGTCATCGGACACCGGCTGTCTCTTAATTGGCCGGCAAGCCCGCAGGGCGGGCTTAACAAAGCCAATTGACGCAAAATAGCGTCTGTGCGTCAGACGTCGCTGGGGGCGGGACTAGAACCCGAAAGGCAGCAGTCCCGCCCCCAACACGCCTCTTCAGGTAAGATCTGGCCTACGTTCCACTTCAGTTTGAATGTGTGAGACTTTGTATATCACACATGCTTGATGGCTCATAGCACAGTAACCATTCATAGAGCTCGCCAGGACATCCCCTTCATAAGTCTTTCTCCAACCTCCCTCTGTCCAGCATTGGAAAAAGCACAAGCTAGCACTAGAACCTAGGAGAAATATTATTTGGATGGGTAAATACTTAGACGGTAACTGACTTTAATAAAATCAAAAGCAAAACAATAGATTTTGAACTATAGCTGGGGTAATTTGGAAAAGAAAAGAAACAATGCAATTATATACACAAGAGCTTGCATAATATATAATGGCCCGAAAATTAAACCTAATACGCGAGAGTACGCACTGTGTACTCTCGCAGATTAGATCCCGAATTGCCGGTTTCCTGCATACACTGCGCATGCACGGGAAACCGGCACTTCGTGAATTGAAAAGGGAGCGGTTCCTAAGTGAACCGCATGCGCGCTACAGACTGTGCGCACGCAGTGCACTTAGTTATTTTTTCAGCTTTGAACGCGCAGGTAAGTGGTTAAGATTTTACACATAAAGAAAGCAGGCGTAACAAGGTAAGTAGTTAATTAAGTGTTATTTTAATTTTTTTCAACAGGTTTATCTTTTTTAGTGACTTTAAAGAAAGGTAAGTTAATAAACTTTTAAAAAGATTTTAAATTTTTTCAAAAATTTAATTTTTTGTTTAAAGTGGTTAATTTATTTAACTATACTTATTTTATTAATGTGATGGCTTTTTAAAAAAAAATTAATTGAGGTTTAGCTGTTCTTTTGGGGGTGTGTAGTATTCATAGCTTTGACAGGTCTTCCTGTCAAAACTATGAATGAAAGATGGTGTGCTGCCATTGGCTCTAACTGAATCACGTGATCCCAGAGCTCGCACGAACTAATTGCGTCTCTGGGTCACGCAAGCACTGCACGGTTCCAAGAGCGAGAGCCTTTCAAACTAAAGTTCGTGTGGGCCCGGAGCAAAAAGGTAGGCGCGGAGTGCGATATCGCGGGGAATCCTTACCCCCGCGGGAACCCTCACTGTTTAATTTCTGGGCCAATAATACAATAATAGGGCAAATATGTTGCATTATGGTTGCCAACTCTCTAGGATTGCCCGGGAGTCTCCCGGAATGGACGATCAATCTCCCGGGCGCTGCTGCTGGCGACCTGGGAGAAAAGTAATCCATGTTCCATGTGTAACGAGCCATGTGTAAACTCTGTTTAAATATCATGTGTCTGCACTTTCAATAGGTAAGCTGCAGCAAGTCCTCCAACTTTACTTGGACGCAGTAATACAAGCTCAATGCTGCTAATGTGTTTTTACACATATTTATTAAGTTTGTTGAGCTTCATTTACCTTCTGAAATTCCACCTATTTTAAAATATAACAGGTCTTGTAGTTGGAGGAAAGCAATAGCTTCTTTTATATCGATCTTTGACAGCTGGCTCGTACAGCCCTGCCCTGGTCTCCTGCAGACGATGGTCGGATGGATGGTAAAACTGGCAGATTTTGTTAAACAGGTGGCCAGGAAGACTCACTTTTTCCCCCTTGATCTTAGTGCCTGTCACTGGCCTAACTGTGGCCAGTAAAAGCCCTACACCAGCGGCAGCATGATCCACGTAGATTTAAAACACCATCTGCCCCACCCCCGCAAATGCATTTTAAACACATTAGCAGATGCCTGCCCATATCATGTGGATAGCATGACATAGCGGACTGACGTCATGCCACAATTATATTGTGACTGGGCAGTGGCCAGTTTATCAAGACCAACCTGAGCATTTGCATCCCTCAACACAATTTGTTACCAGTCTCCCTGCGACTTGTAAATCTGAAAGCAGTTATCAAGCCATTGGCCCAAAAATTAGTGCCGCTACGCGAGAGTACGCACTGCGTACTCTCGCGTATTCTGTCTCCAATTGCCGGTTTTCTGCATGCACTGCGCATGCGCTGAAAACCGGCACTTGGTGAATGGAAAAGGGGGCGGGTCCTAGGTGAACCGCGTGCGCGCTACAGGCTGCGCGCACGCTGTGCACAGTGGTTTCAACACGCAGGTAAGTACGGAAGATTCTACACATAAAAAGAGGAGGAGTAAGACCCACTTTTAACAAGGTAAGTAGTGAATTAAGTATTATTTTGAATTTTTTTTAACAGGTATATCTTTTTTAGAGACTTTAAAGACAGGTAAGTTTATTTTTATAACTTTTTAAAAGATTTTAAATTTTTTCAAAAATTTAATTTTTTATTTAAAATGGTTAATTTATTTAACTATACTTATTTTATTAATGTGATTTTTTTTTTAAATTTAATTGAGGTTTAGCGGTTCTTTTGGGGGGCTATAGTATTCATAACTTTCACAGCACTTATGTGAAAGTTATGAATGGAAGATGGTGTGCTGCCATTGGCTCTAACTGAGTCACGTGATCCCACAGCTCGCACGAATTAACTACGCCGGTGGGATACGCAAGCCCAGCACAGCAGCTGTCCAGAACATCAAGTTCGTGCGAGCTGGAACTGAAAAAGCCAACGCGGAGTGAGAGATCGCGGGGAGGCCTTACCCTCGCACGAAGGCTTCCTCACGAATTTTTGGGCCATTAAGTAAATAGCAACAACTTGCATTTATATAGCGCCTTTAACGTCATAAAATGTCCCAAAGCACCTCACAGGAGCGTTATAAAACAAAATTTGACACCGAGCCACATAAGAAGATATTAGGGCAGATGAAGAGGTAGGTTTTAAGGAGCATCTTAAAAGGAGGAAAGAGAGGTAAAGAGGCGGAGAGGTTAGAGGAGGGAATTCCAGAGCTTAAGGCCTTGGCAGCTGAAGGTACGGCCACCAATGGTGGAGCGATTAAAATCGGGGATGCTCAAGAAGCCAGAATTAGATGAGCGCAGAGATCTCGGAGGGTTGTGGGGCTGGAGCAGATGACAGAGATAGGGAGGGGCGAGGCCATGGAGGGATTTGAAAACGAGGATGAGAATTTTTAAATTGAGGCGTTGCTTAACTGGGAGGCAATGTAGGTCAGCGAGCAGATGAGGGGGTTGGGTGTACAGGACTTGGTGCGAGTTAGGACATGGGCAGCAGAGTTTTGGATGACCTCAAGTTTACGTAGGGCAGAACGTGGGAGGCCAACCAGGAGTGCAGTGGATAGTCAAGTCTAGAGGTAACAAAGGCATGAATGAGGGTTTCAGCAGCAGATGAGTTGAGGTGGGGCGGAGCTGGGCAACGATCTGGTGGAAATAGGTGGTTTTAGTGATGGCGCAGATGTGTGGTCGGAAGCTCATCTTGGGGTCAAATATGACGCTTGATGTCTGTAGGAAACGTCGTGTGGCCGAATCTCCAGGATAAGTCCAACCAGAGTTGGCAACCCTAGTTATATATTATTAAGTTATATAAAACGTTAATCAACTGGGTTAAATATTGAATAAATATTGCCACAAGAACAGAAAGCTTTTCTGTAACTCTCACACTGTATCACGAGACTATGGCTGGGAGCTGTAGATTTTAAGAAGACTGCTGTATATCACCTGTGACTGACATCAGAAAGTGATTTCAGAAGCAATGCAGAAAGAAGTCATCCCAAGAGGCAATTTCACATTGTTTCAAGAATTACCCTACTTTCCTCGATTACAGTATTGATCAGTGCGAGAAATAAATATTAACATGCGTATTTGCATTAAATGAAACCTTGAAAAATGTGGGCTCTGCTTTAATCACTCTGATCAAGAACATTTAGAATTGAAATAGCTACTGTATTATAAAGCCCAGGAACGACGCTGCCTCTTTTAAACACGGCCCTGTTATGATTCCTGTGTACGAGCGTGAAGGGGTTAAAAGTTAGATTAGCGGCTTAACTGACTAGCTGGCTGATGTAATAAAGGAGAAGTCTGGCAGAACAAAGACAGTTGGAAAGAGGATATTACATGATGATTGGGGGAGTCAAAGAATCAAGGAGGCCATACATTGAACCATGGGCCGCCAAGATGTGATTTGCGATGATGAGGTTAAGCGTACATAAATTGGATAGAACAATGGCAGATGTGGAAACAGGGCAAATGAGATAAACAAGATGTGTTTTGTGGAGATGTGATTAAGTGTACGTGATTTGCCAATTAATTGGCCAAGTCCCGAAGATGTGAAGGAAACAAGATTGTGTATAAGCCAACTGCTCGAATGTAAAAATTAGACTCCGGTCTCAGCTCAGACTGAGAGGGCCTCTCCCTGCACGTGCTTGAATAAAGATCACTTGGAACCAGTACACGCTCGTCTCCGTCTGCTTTGGGGGCAGAGAGAAATCCCACAACAGAGCGCCATTCTGCAACAGTTTAAGTGGCAGTGGTGATCTCAGTGGCTTTAATTCAGCAAACCCAATCCCGCCATTGATTTTAATAATCAGCTGTTCAACTGTTTCATCGAGGGAAATGGCAGAGCGGCACAACAGTCTCAGGAAATAATGGTTAAAGTTATTTACGCCATAATTTCCTGCGATTTTTGTGGCGTAAATCGGGCTCTGCGATGTTGATGCGCCATTGCAATGGCACAAATCTCCCGGGAATCCCAGGGCCATTTCTTCCCAATGTCATACACCTTCTCCTTTAATGTAATCTAAGATAAAGGTGGACTGAAGAGGTATTTTTTTGTTTGTCTGGCAGTGCTAATGGTGAAAAACATTATTCCAACAAACATCGGTAGCTTTGAGAGTATAATAGCTTTCATACGCCGGCAAAAGTGGCTTTCCCACACTGTTGAATATTTTCTCAAATGGTAGAAGTGAAATAGGTGAGGGGGGGAAAATTGCAAGAAAGGCTGTTTTAAATAGGATTCTGGAAAGCTAAATCAACATATTGTGTCATAGCTACAAAAGATACTTATCAAACAGTCCACAAAAGAGACAGCAGCAATGACGCAAGTTGAAGTACTTCATGTTGCCAGCTTCTCATATCCCTAAGACAACAGTGGATGAAGTATCTTATTAACAAAGCCATACCTCACTTTCAGACAGTCTAACAAAATATATGTGCTCCATGTGTCAGTGCATGCTGTGAGATAGGATGTTTACAGGGTGCCACCTTTTATTCAGCAGGTTTTGACACATTTGTAATTATTTTTCAAATAAATCTGACAGAACACAAAACAGAGGATGGCCTAGAAATTAATCACACGTTCCTGTCTTTTAGGCATGCAACGAGCGACTAAGGGTCCAATATGGCGGGAGGCCAGTGCCAGAAGTGTGTCGCCCACCATACTGGTTCGGGCTCCTCCATAGGTGTTCAGGGCGTGCGCTAGAACTTTTCACGAAGCTCATTATAGTATTAAAATAAGGGTCCGCAGCTGGTTGTAGGGTCCTTTTATAAAATCGGTCTGCCCCAACACCTGACTCATGATAAACTCGGCCAGCAACTTATGGTGTCAAAAGTCAGCAAGGACCCTGCAGGAGCGCTATTTAAAGGGCTCATCGCCTCCATACAAGTTAGTTGCTGGTTTGTCCCATTAGGCTGCTAATCCACCTCTAGGCCTTTTTTTGATTATTTTCTCCATTCCACTATTGACTTTGAGAGTTCTTGGAACAACTTTGTGCTGGTGCTGGACTACTTGCCTGCCTTGAAAATGTTTTATTTCATTCATGGGTGGTCTGATAGGTCTACCTTTGGGGCTGGAGGAGGAGGGAAGGGTCTACCTTTGGGGCTGGAGGAGGAGGGAAGGGTCTACCTTTGGGGCTGGAGGAGGAGGAGGGGGGTCTACCTTTGGGGCTGGAGGAGGAGGGGTCTACATTTGGGCTGGAAGAGGAGGGGAGGTCTACCTTTGGGGCTGGAGGAGGAGGGGTCTACATTTGAGCTGGAAGAGGAGGGGGGTCTACCTTTGGGCTGGAGGAGGAAGGAGTCTACATTTGGGGCTGAAGGAGGAGGGGGTCTACCTTTGGGGCTGGAGGAGGAGGAGGGGGTCGTCAACCTTTGGGGCTGGAGGAGGAGGGGGTCTACCTTTGGGCTGGAGGAGGAGGGAAAGCACTAAAGAAGACAGCAATGAGCAGAAGCAGCTGGGAGAACAGGGAGGAGGAGGGCACTGTGCAGGGGGCCATGACAACAGTGAGTCTTCAGGTAACATTTTTCACACCTGAACCTGACCATGGAACAATGTGTGAGGTGGTTTGGTATCCATGCTCTGCCCGAGTCACGGACACAAGTTGGAATTGGACTCCTCCATGCTCTCAGCTACTGTATGCAAATTTTCGGGCAGGCTGCCCAGTACACTTAGCATTTCCTAGAATATACCCATCAGCCTTCATCGGTAGTCTGGGGCCTTGAGGCGAACACATGAGCTCTCTGCTGCAGAGCTAGTATGTGATCTCACCCTCTGGCGAGCTGGCACCTTTGCTGTCCTATCACCTGTCATAGCTCCTGCACACTTGAGCTCAGTGATTCACTGCATGAAGACCCCTCATCTAGCCTACTCTCTAAAGTACACGTGGTGCCTGTCTCTGAACTGCTGCTTGCTATGGTCAGATTGAGAGACACAGTATCTTTTGGAAGACTGGCCTCCTCTTCTTGAACTGGCACAGGGGCCTTAACATTTTCTGAACCTGAAATGTAAGAGAGGGACATGGATTAGAGATGAGATACTGCAGAAAGCAACTGCAATTATCATGCATAGTGTGTAGGGTGAGATAGAAGTGAGAAGATAAAAAGAGGGTAAGATGTGGAGACACTGCATGACGTCTCCTCCAGTGTTACCACTCGCCACAGCCATGATGTCCAGAACATCCTCTCGAGTGGGGAGAGAGTGTGCAGGTGCCCTCTGGCTTCTCTGGTCGCTGACTGCTGCCTCATGTTGTGCATAACGTTCACCTGCAAGAAAGAGAGTGTGTTTGTGGCAGCCTTGTAAGCTGTTTTGAGAATGTGCCGATCATCCGGTCATGGTTGAATAGTGCGGAGGTTGTGTGCAAGATGTGAGGTATGGGGAGTGAGGGTTGGAACAGTGCTGAGATGGGAGGTGCAGAGTGTGAGAGTAGAAGAAGGAGGTGGAGTGAAGTGCAATGATTGTAGGAGAGTGAAGGGACGAGGGAGGGGAGTGTTGAGAGTAGTGGGGCTGCAGATGTGAGGTGTGAGGAGATAGTAAGAGGTGAGAGAAAGAATTCTTAACCTTGACAACTCTGGTGATATCACTGAACTTTCTATGGTATTATAGCCATTTCCTGGGTGCTAAGAGCCTTGTATTCATCTCTTCCCACTGTCTTCTGAGGTGTTGCCTTGAGGGCTGTCTGCCCCAGGGAGACAATATCTCCTCCTCCTCCTGCCAACAGCCTGGCCCATGGCCTCTAATGCTGCATTGGAGAATCACGGTAGTCTCTCTGGACCTCTTGCAGCCATTTTACACGTTTCTTGCTGTCTGCCTTAAGTGGCATCAGAGATGTCTAATTTCCCACCCTCCAACAAAAACACGTGCGTAGCCAAAAAAGTAGCGAGGGCTACAGGCCTGTCTCATTACAATGAGTTCTCAGCACCAATTTCCCGTGGTCCCATTTTTGGGGTTCAATTTCTAGGTCCACGTGTTTCACCCCAAATAATCAATTAGGTTCAATATATGTTTCCGTATTTTACAAAGTGATTTCACTTTCCTACAATTTAAAATTATTCTACTGTGGCGGATCGCCACCTAAACGGGCATTTCCCACTTTTCCGTCCGTAGACAAAATATCGGGCACCTTGCCTTTAAGGCAGGAGAAAAGGAGTGGGCGGGGCCTCAGGGTTTTTCCAGAGAATTCTGGGAGCAGTTTGTTTCAGCCATTTTGGACCAGGCAGTTGTATTAAAAAGCCTTTGTTTTCCACACATGGATTCAGTCTTAATTCGTGTTTCGCGGCAGCCACAACATTGGTGACCCCGACGCTCAGAACGTATTCAGAGCACTGCAATGGCGGACATGAACGCAGTTTCCGTGAAACTGCCGAAGTTTTGGGAAAACCAGCCCGAAGCCTGGTTTCTCCAAGCTGAACCCGCTTCCGGCTGCGAAACATCACCACAGAGGGGACGCAGTACGACTACCTCGTCACATCACTCGGTAGTGCCACAGTTTCGAAGGTTTGGACAGCGCTGCAGAACCCACCAGAGGAAGGCAAGTATGCACATCTCAAGGCAGCGCTCCTTAAAAAATTTACGGCCTCGGCATACCAGCGAAACTGCCACCTCCTCGACCTTCCAGGCCTCGGTGATGCCTCACCGTCAGACCTCCTCTCCCACATGCTCTCCCTCACCGACGAGAGCCCACCCGGATCCCTCTTCTGCACGCTGTTCATCCGCCAGCTACCTCTCAGCATCCGCCCAGCGATCGTGGCGTCCGGCCTCACGAACCTGGAAGCCCTGGCCGATGAGGCCGACAAGCTGCTGTCCGCTCACTCCAACCGCGACGTCACTCCGGACCTGGCAGCCAATGCCTGGGCGCGCCCCTCACCGGCCACCCCGCGGCCACAAGGACCAGCCACCAGGCCCACGGGGCCTTCGCGCCCCACTAACCCGGGCCACTGTTACTACCACGCACGGTTCGGCGCCAGGGCACAACGGTGCACACCTCCCTGCTCTTTCAAGTCTGCCCCCGTACCAACCCCCACGATGGCCGTGGGCCACGCGGGCTCCCTGCTGTACGTCACGGATGACAAAACCGGCCGCCGGTTCCTGTGCGACACTGGAGCTCAGCACAGCATCATCCCGGCCTCCTCCCTCAACATCCAAAAGGGCGAACGAGGACCGGCGCTGGCTGCGGCTAACGGCTCGGAAATCCGGACGTACGGCACCCGGACAGTCACCCTCGACCTCGCTGGTCGCCGCTACCGATGGGAGTTCATCACTGCCAAGGTGCTCTCCCCTCTCATCGGCGCAGATTACCTGTGCGCCCACGGCCTACTGGTAGACATCCCTCATCACCGCCTCGTGGACAGGAACACCATGTCCCCCATCCTGGGCGCCATGGCCCCCCGTCAACCCGCCGACATGGCGTCAGTGCCACGCCCGGGCCACGGATGACTACTCGGTACTCCTGGCCGAATTCCCGGCCCTTACCAATCCGACCTTCTCCGCGGAGGCCGCCAAACACGGGGTGGAACACTTCATCCCCACCACAGGCCCCCCAGTGTATGCCCACGCCCGCAGGCTGGACCCGGCCAAACTGGAGATCGCGCGGACCGGGTTTGCCACCATGGAACAGCTCGGCATGATCCGCCGCTCCAACAGTCCCTGGGCCTCCCCACTCCACATCGCCCCCAAACCAGGCGGGGGTTGGCGCCCCTGCGGGGATTACCGCCGCCTCAACGACGTCACCACCCCGGATCGGCACCCCGTGCCGCACATTCAGGACTTCTCGGCTAGACTGGCCGGCCGCTCAGTCTTTTCCAAGGTCGACCTGGTGCGCGGCTACCACCAAGTCCCCGTCCACCCCGCGGACGTCCCCAAGACGGCCGTAATCACTCCCTTCGGCCTGTTCGAGTTCCTGCGGATGCCCTTCGGCCTCAAAAACACGGCCCGGGCATTCCAACGGCTCATGGACTCGGTCCTTCGGGACCTGAAGTTCCTGTTCGTCTACCTGGACGACATCCTGGTAGCCAGTTCCTCCAAGCAGGAACACCTCGAACACCTTCGCATCCTGTTCGGGCGCCTCAGCAACCACGGGCTCATCCTCAGCCCAGCCAAATGCCAGTTCGGCCTGGACAAGATCGACTTCCTCGGCCACCACATCACCCATGCTGGGGCCATTCCCCTGCCCACCAAGGTGCAGGCCGTCCAACAATTTCCCCGCCCCACCACCATCAAAGGCCTCCAGGAGTTCCTCGGGATGGTGAATTTCTACAACCGCTTCATCCCCAAAGCGGCATCCCTCATGAGGCCCCTGTATGAAGCCCTCCGCGGCAGGAGTGGCAAGATGGCGGTCGAATGGACGGCAGACGCGTCCGCGGCCTTCGACTCCACCAAGACCGCGCTCGCCAACACCACCCTGCTCGCGCACCCACGGCCCAATGCCAGGGTGGCACTCACCACGGACGCCTCCGACCACGCGGTCGGCGCCGTGTATCAGCAGTGGGTCGACGGCGCCTGGCAACCACTTGCCTTCTTCAGCCGCCAACTACGCTCCCCGGAGGTCAAGTACAGCACCTTCGACCGCGAGCTCCTCGCGCTGTTCCTGGCGGTCCGCCATTTTCGGTTTTTGCTGGAGGGCCACCCCTTCACTGCGTTTGTCGACCACAAGCCCCTGACATTTGCAATGGCAAAGACAACCGACCCCTGGTCCGCCAGGCAGCAGCGCCAGCTCGCGGCAGTGTCCGAGTTCACCACGGACATCCAACACGTCTCCGGCCGAGACAATGTGGTAGCTGACTGCCTCTCCCGCCCCGCCATCCACGCCGCACACCTGGCAGTCGACTACGCTCAACTCACAGCAGACCAGATCACCGACCCTGATCTGCTCTCCGCACCTACCAACCTACCAGGGCTACGCCTGGCCGACGTCGCCTGTGGCCCGACCGCAGTCACGGTCAAGTGCGACATATCCCTATGTCAACCTCGGCCCGTCGTCCAAGCGTCCTGGCGCCGCCGGGTTTTCGAGATTCTCCACAACCTCTTCCACCCCGGCACCCGCGCATCCATCAAATTGGTAGCCAACCGCTTTGTCTGGCGCGGCCTTCGCAAGGATGTGCGTACTTGGGCCAACTCCTGCCTAGCCTGCCAAGGGGCCAAGGTACAGCAACACACGAAAGCACCCCTCGAGGAGTTTACCGTCCCCTCGCGGAGATTCGACCACATCCACGTGGACATCATCGGGCCCCTGCCGCCGTCGCAAGGCCACACGCACTTGCTGACGATCGTTGACCACACCACGCGCTGGCCCGAGGCAATTCCACTGACCTCTACCACCACCGCCGACATCGCCAGAGCCTTCGTCAGCACCTGGGTTGCACGGTTCGGCGTCCTTTCCGACATGACGTCGGTCAAAGGTCCGCAATTTACCTCTGAACTCTGGACTGCCGTCGCACGCAATCTCGGGGTGACCATTCACCGCACCACAGCGTACCACCCCCAAGCCAACGGACTGTGTGAGCGGTTCCACAGATCCTTGAAGGCATCTCTTCGAGCCAGCCTCCAGGATGGCGCCTGGACCGACCGACTTCCGTGGGTCCTCCTCGGCCTGCGCACCGCGGTTAAAGAAGACCTCCACGCATCGGCAGCAGAGCTCGTGTACGGTCAGCCGCTGCGCGTACCCGGCGAGTTCCTGCCCTCCGCCATGACACCCTGGTCAGCCGACCAGCAACGCCACGACTTCGCCTCACCGGCGCTGCAGTTCGCTCCGGTGCCCATTGCCCGACACGGCGAATCCACCTCACACGTCCCACTAAGCCTGCACCAGGCACGGTTCGTTTTCGTCCAGCACGACACCCACCGCGGACCCCTTCAACCCCCGTACGACGGGCCCTACAAGGTGCTACAGGCTGGGGACAAATTTTTCACCCTGCAAGTGGGCGACAGGACCGAAAAAGTGTCGGTTGACCGACTCAAGCCAGCACACTCGGAGCCCGGTGAGCAGGTCCCTGTAGCTCGTCCATCGCCACGCGGCCGACCTGCCCTCAAGCCGGTTCACCCGGCTGCTCCACGCCCGGCCGTTCCACGTCCACCGGCGTCCTACAAGAGCCACTCCGGCCGGCCCATCAGACCGCCGCACCGTCTCGTCCACACCTCCTAAGTGGATTCTGGGGGGGAGCTGTGTGGCGGATCGCCACCTAAACGGGCATTATCCACTTTTCTGTCCGTGGACAAAATATCGGGCACCTTGCCTTTAAGGCACCTTGCCTTTAAGGCAGGAGAAAAGGAGTGGGCGGGGCCTCAGGATTTTTCCAGAGAATTCTGGGAGCAGTTTGTTTCAGCCATTTTGGACCAGGCAGTTGTATTAAAAAGCCTTTGTTTTCCACACATGGATTCAGTCTTAATTCGTGTTTTGCGGCAGCCACAATACTACCACATTAACACTTTTTAATGAAACATTAGTATTTACTGGCTGTTTTTTCAAAAATCATTTGTACTGCAGATACTGAATCTCATGAGGTACTGATTATGAGAGAGAACAAGAACAAAATAATTACAGAAAAGATATTTTAAAATCACTAACCGTTCTGCAATAAAAAATTGGAAGATGTCAATTGTGATTCAGTTTTTCCATTTAAATGCCTTACTGAAATATCTGCATGTTCCTTCTGGGTGGGCCATGGGTGAATAACTTTGTTTAAAGAGAGGGTTTGAATGTTCCGAGGCCGTTGGGAGTTCTGGTGTGGGAAGAGTTCATGGAATCTGAATCACAGATCTAAAGCGCATACAACTTTCCTCCAATTAGCTATAATCTCTAATCTCATCTGAAGAGGTCATGAAGGTTAGGCCAGCTGGGCACCAGAAAAGTATTTCTGTGCAGTGGTGTACATCACTGATTTAGGACTGCTTGTTCCAGTCACTGAGTACAAAGTGGAAAAAATTCACTTCCTTGCATGCAGATCACGGCCTAGGTTTTCCGACTGTAACACTGACAGTAACTTAGACCCATATCTTTTGATGAGTTTAACTACTACCAAGAATCGATGCATCAGTTGAAGTCTAAGAAAGGAGGAAAATTAGTTTAGTTAAATGTAATTGATAACTAGTAGTACCAAGTTGAGGAGTCATAGGTGTCTTTATACCTTCTCTTCCTCTCCTGGGTATCTCTATGCCATACCATACCTGAGTAGAGTGTGCTGGCATTATTCTACAGCAATTGATCTAAGAATGATACATTTGTCAAGTTGAATCAGTCATATAGATTCAGAAAATAGGACACTGATAAAATGTTAATGGCAATCTGACAGGCAACCAATCTTCATTCAATCTTTCTCCAAAATTTTACTCAATAACAAGTGTTTGATAGAGTGATATACCTCCCACACTATCAGTGATTTTACCAGCTCTCAGCCTCTGATTATCTCATACTTTTGCTGAGCAAGTGACTTTGAGAAGCTCAGTAACAGGTTGTCTTGTCAATTTAGGATGTGGCAGAGAACTTGTGGTCCTTTTATGGTTTTACCCTTCTCTAATCAGAGATCAATGCCTTGATTTTAAAATTCTCATCCTTTTGTTCAAATCCCTCCGTGGCCTCGCCTCTCCCTATTTCTGTAACCTCCTCAGCCCTACAATCCTGAGAACTCTGGTCTATTGTGCATCATCCACTTCCTTTGCCCCACCATTGGCGGCCGTGCCTTCAGCCATCTAGGCCCTAAGCTGTGGAATTCCCTCCCTAAACTTATCCGCCTCTCCACCTCTCTCTCCTCCATTAAGACAATCCTTAAAACCTAGCTCTTTGACCAAGCTTTTGAGCACCTGTCCTAGTGTATCCTTCTTTGGCTGAGTGTCAATTTTTGCCTGATTAAGCTCCTTTGAAGCACCCTGGGACATTTTACTACATTAAAAAGGTGCTATATAAATGCAAGCTGTTGTTGTATTAATTGTAGTCCGAAAGGGAACACTATGTAACTTTTGCGATTAATATGCATTAAAATTAGGGAAGAGTAAAAAACATAGAATAATCATCATAGGGGATTTCAACTACCCTGATATTAATTGGACAAAAGAGGTAGGTAAAGGGTGATAAGGGAATGGAGTTCCTACAAGGTGTACAGGACTCCTTTCTAACCCAATTTGTAAAAAGCCCAACAAGAGAGTGTTCGCTATTGGATCTAGTAATGGGGAATGAACCAGAGCAGATAAGAGAAGTAAAAGTAGGGGAACATCTAGGCAATAGTGACCATAATATAATACGTTTTAAGATGATAATTAAGAAGGACATAAGTATGATAAAAACCAGGTTAATAGATTGGAGAAAAGCTGATTTTGAGGGGCTGAGAAGAGAACTTGGGGAAAAAAAATGCACAACAATATTGGCAAACAACGATGGAGAACAGCAATGGGAAACATTTAAAATGGTGTTCAACAGAGTGCAGGAAAAATATATTCCGTTGAAAGGAAAGAACAAACTAAACAATAATGGCCCGTATTTTCCGATCCCTACGGGTGTATACGCACCCGTAGGGACCTCGCAAGTGCCGGTTTCAGGCATGCGAAGCGCATGCGCTCAAAACTGGCATTTCCGATCTGTCAAGAATCCTCATCTTAAAGCATATATATTATGGTCACTATTGCCTAGATGTTCCCCTAATTTGACAAGGCATAAGGCCTGCTTTTACCAGCATAAGAGTTTAAAAAAGTAAAAATAAAAATGTTTTTCCCACTCATTTATAATTTAAAAAATACTTTAAAAAAAGTTTAATTTTAGTCTTGTAAAAAACGAAATTACATTTTTGTTTATAATATATTTAATTTTAACTAATTTTAAAAACGTGATTTTAAAAAAAATGTATTTAATGTTGATGTGTTTTTTCAGTGATCCCCATTCATACTTTTGACATGTCTAAGCTGTCAAAAGTATGAAGGGGGATTCCCTTCTCCCATTGGTTCACCATGGCTCATGTGATCCCAGGGACGCTTGCGAACCGCATGCGCCCCATGGATACGTGGGCCCTGCGCATTTTGTCGTGGAGAGGCCCAGGAGTAGAAATGGCTGGACCTCTGGAGCCCTCAGGTAAGGGCGTAGATTTTTTCCAGATCACACGCAGGAAGCCTCCGATCGGAAAATACGGGCCAATGAGACTCCATGGATGAATAAAGCCATAAGGAAACAATTGAGGGTAAGGGAAGAGGCATACATTAAGTACATAGACAGCAGGGGAGTGCATGATAAGGGAGAATACAAAAAGATTAGGAGAGAAGTCAAAAAAACTATTAGGGAGGTAAAGAGGAACTATGAAATTAAATTATCAAGGAACAGATAGCAGAGGCATTACTACGCATATTTAATAATTCGTTAGAAAAAGGTGTAGCGCCAGATGACTGGAGGATAGCTAACGTAATACCGATATTTAAGGGGGATAGAACATTTCCAGGGAATTATAGACCAATCAGCTTAACATCGGTGGTAGGAAAAATAATGGAATCCCTACTAAAGCAGAAAATAGAACAACATCTAGAAACCAAAAATATAATAATGAATAGTCAGCGTGGATTTCAAAAGGGAAAAATCTTGCTTGACCAACCTTATTGAATTTTTTGAAGAGGTAACAGAGAGAGTAGACAATGGTAATTTATTTGGATTTTCAAAAGGCCTTCAATAAGGTACCCCATAATAGACTGATGAACAAGGTCAGAGAATGCAGAGTCAGGGGACAAGTAGCAGAATGGATTGCTGGCTGGCTTCAGGACAGAAAGCAAAGAGTAGGAGTAAAGAAATAACAACAGAAAATGCTGGAAAAACTCAGCAGGCCAGGCAGCATCCGTGGAGAGAGAAACAGAGTTAATGTTTCAGGTCGAAGACTTTTCGTCAGAACTGGAAAAAAGCAGGAAATGGAATAGATTTTAAAGCAAGTTTAGGGGCCCCTTTTCCCAGCCCCTAAATTTGCTTTAAAATCTATTCCATTTCCTGCTTTTTTCCAGTTCTGACGAAAGGTCTTTGACCTGAAACGTTAACTCTGTTTCTCTCTCTACGGATGCTGCCTGGCCTGCTGAGTTTTTCCAGCGTTTTCTGTTATTATTTCGGATTTCCAGCATCCGCAGTATTTTGCTATTGTGTTGGAGTAGGAGTAAAGGGTAGCTATTCACAGTGGCAGAAGGTGGGTAGTGGTGTTCCACAAGGATCAGTGCTGGGACCACTGCTATTCGCAATTTACATCAACGATTTAGACTTTGGAATCAAAAACAATTTCTAAATTTGTGGATGACACCAAATTGGGGGGAATAGTCAATACTGAGGAGGACTGCAACAAATTACAGGAGGACATTAATAAACTTGCAGAATGGGCATATAATTGGCAAATGCAGTTCAACACAGATAAATGTGAGGTATTACATTTTGGTAGGAAGAATAGGGAGGTCACATATCACTTGGAGGGTGCGAGACTAGGTAGGGTAGAGGAACAAAGGGTTCTGGGAGTACAAATACACAAATCACTAAAAGTTGCGACACAGGTTAGCAAGGCCAAAAAAGAACAAGCACTAGGGTTTATTTCTAGATGTATAGAATTGAAAAGTAGGGAAGTTATGCTAAACCTGTATCGAACCTTAGTTAGACCACACTTAGAGTACTGCGTACAGTTCTGGTCGCCATATTATATAAAAGGATATAGAGGCACTGGAGAGGGTGCAGAGAAGATTTACAAGGATGATACCAGAAATGTGAGGGTATACATATCAAGAAAGGATGAGCAGGCTGGATCTCTTTTCTCTTGAAAAAAGACTGAGTGGTGACCTAATAGAGGTCTTTAAAATTATGAAAAATTTTGATAGAGTGGATACAGAGAGAATGTTTCCACTTGTGGGGAAAAGCATAACTAGAGGCCATCAATATAAGATAGTCACCAAGAAATCCAATAGGGAATTCAGAAGAAACTTCATTACCCAAAGAGTGGTGAGTATGTGGAACTCGCTACCAGAGGGAGTGGTTGAAGCGAATAGTATAGATGCATTTAAGGGGAGGCTAGACAAGCATATGAGGGAGAAGGGAATAGAGGGTTATGCTGATAGAGTTAGATGAGGAAAGACGGGAGGAGGCTCGTGTGGAGCATAAACGCCGGCATGGACTGGTTGGGCTGAATGTCCTGTTTCTGTGCTGTATATCCTATGTAATGTAATCCTATGTAAAAAATTAATCACCTAAAAAATTAATGCATTAATTGACAACCCTATCAACATCAGCTGATTTTAGGTCATATTATTACAATGCAACATTTTACTTTTTCATGTTTCATACATGATCGCAATTGGCAAATCCTCCAGAGATTAATAGACAAATATTTCAGCATACCAATTCATTAAAAAACTCACTATTAGAAGTTTTCAACATCAGTAAAATATTACACAAGCTGTTGGTTTGTAGATCAAATTATCCATTTTTAAATTCTGTTTCTGTAATGAAAATATCCATAGCGACAGGTGGCACTTTATTACCAGAATATAAACTATGCTCACATGTTATAGCAGCAATCACCAGTTAACATTTACACAGTTGTAGATTTTCAGCTTAATTCACCAAACTCTGGCTAACAAGTTCCAAGTGAATTTCTCAGGGATACTTGCAGCCAGTTGAAGGAGCCAAATCATAATTGGAAGATGAACTATAATCAAATGGGCGACTTTTGTGTGGCACCGTCTAGAAAGCAGATTAAAATTACAACAAATATCTTGTAATTGTACACGTAGCAATTTCTAAATCGACTCACGCAGCCAATAATTTCGCCAGCGACAGTTTGAAAGTTTTATGGTTAAAAGTGTCAAAGTATTGACGTGTCACAAGGTATTATTGAAGGAGCCAGTGGCAGCATGCGGGGGGCGGGTTCTAAGGTGCCAATCCACAACTTCAACCACATTGCTGCTTCTGGGCTTCAATTAACAAATCAATCATATTTAACAGAGTCATTTTAAAGTAAAAAAATATATAGATTCCAGTTCTTTTTATTACGGTCCATTGGGATCGTTGCTATGAGTTTCTAAGCAGCCATTTTACCAGCCTTACCAGGACACTCGTAAATCTTGTGACAATTCACTGCAGAACTGCATTCATCTTGTACCAACTACTGATTGAATTTTACGACGGAACTATTCGTGCTTTGTTAAACATACCCCAGGTGCCGTGGCGGACGGGTGTGTCACGATGGGTGGAAGTCTCTCCCTCTCTCGCCCTTTCCCTTCGCCAGATGAACTCGAACGCTCTTCATTCATGTTTTCGGATCAGCGGCGCGGGCGAGGAGTCGCGGGCACGGCCGCCCACGGCACTGGGTGCATCCAGCGGCGGAGAGGCAGCCGCTACCAGGTCAACCCTCTTGAGCTTGAAATGCCCCAGCCCGCAGCGCTTTAAACTCCGCAGGTCTCCAGCCCCCCTGGCAGGAGGGAGGGAGAGAGTGAGTGAGTGTCCCCGCGAATCGCTCAGCCCCAGGTGAGCGGCTGCAATCTGTCAGAAGCAAGTCGAAAAACACTGAAGAATGCAAGGAGCTAGCCAACCAAGGGTTAGTCCCCGCAACACAGGAAAAGCGGTGCACAAACTGTGTGTGTCTATATTAACTGCAGAAGGATCACGCTCCCAGCCAGTCTGGGGGCCAGCACAGGTTCACACCTTGGCACTTGCCTCCGGGCTGCAGGTATTTCCCGCCCCTCCCCCGGGGGGGGCAATTTGTTGCTGCATCAGCTGTGCGCGCGCCCCAGGCGGGGACCTGGACCGCGCTCGCGCTCCGGGGACCTGCGCCTGCGCGCGAGCACCCGGCCGCTTCGCTCAGCCGCAGGAGCGGCGAGAGGGGCAGCGTTGAGGAGTGAGTGAGTGGGGAGGCAAGCAATGACAGACACAGGAACAATGTTAGCAGCATTCGTGAGAAGTAAAAGTTCGCGCTATTTGCAACTCCGTCAAAGCAACTGCATTATTTTATTTTGGTGTGCTACTTATCAGAAGGAATTAAAGAATGGCAGTCCCATTGGATGACACTTGGTCAGGTCTGTCCTAATTCCGAATATTGTTCAATCTGGTCATTTGGGGAACTGACTGCAACCCAATTCCACCTCCTGTGGAGACTAAGAGCTGGATTTTCAATGACCTGTGGAGTCGGGTTTGGAGGCGTGTGGGGGGTTAAAGTTGCGGGGTCGGGGGTCCCGACTCCATCCCGCCTCCATGCAATTTTGACCAAATCGGTCACGGAGTTCCCGACTCCGTCCCGCCTCCAAGAGGCGGGAGAGGCCTTTAAAGCCCTTGACAAGGCCTAAATTGGCTCTGTAATGCCATTTTGAAACGTTTTAGCTAGTTTAACCCTTTTCCAACGTGAAGTACGCCTGATGTTAAACACGCCAGTGAAACCTGGCGGGAGCACAAGTGGATAGCTGACTATCAGCTGCAGGTCCACTATTACAACGGAGATGCAGGTCCACTATTACAACGGAGATGTGATGAAGGTAGTAGTAGTATTAGGTCTGAAAGTCGCCTCTGATGCTGCTGCATTGAATGTCTTCAGAGACTGCCTGGCCTTGCTGTGAGAGGCCCTGGATGGAAAAAAAAATCTCCATCTCTCTCTCTCTCTCTCTCCCCATCCAGGTCCACAGCAAAGGCCAGGCAATCTCTGACACCAGGCAGCCTGCAATGATGACATCATCAGAGGCGACTTTCCCACTGAAACCACTAATTGGTTCATGGGTTCCCACATGGTGGAACTCAATTGTCCAATTAAGTGAAAATTGCATCATTCATCCACATTAATCTGGAGTTGGGGGGACAACACGAAATGCGGGTGACACGACCCCAACCCGACCCCAAGACAAATTCCAGCCCTAATTCTGACCAACTGCCAAACTCATTGTGAGTGGCATCACACCTTTGTTCAATGTATTTTTATGTCGATAAAGATTTTTACGCGAATTTAAATTCCTACAGTTAAAGCTAATTTGTCTTACTTGCAAAAGCCAGTTCTGACGAAAGGTCACCGACCTGAAACGTTCGGCCGCGGTTTTGCCGGCACTCAGAGGGCGGGTTTGGAGGTGGGTCAGGAGTTAAAATTGCAAATAATGACGGCAGGTTCCGATCCCGCTGTCAACCCGCCTCCGTGCAACTTTGCCAAAGGCGGGCTCCTAGACTCCCGATCGGTCCCGCAACCAAGCGGCGGGATAGGCCCTTAAGGCAATGAACTGCTTGTTAACTGCCTGGATAATTCCATTTTGACAGTTCTTTTAGATTTTGCCACTTTTTCTGCGTGTTCCACGCCGTTCCCAAACCACGCCAGCTGATTGTGTCGGGTTCACAAGTGGCTGCCTTCATGACAGCTGCAGTTCCAGCATAAAAACGGAGCTCTCAACAAGGATCAGTTACAGATGACAGAACTTTGGGGGAAAAATTCAGTTGGTTGCACCTCCCGTTAGCTCCTTAAGAGGGCGCTAATGGGGCGCAAAGCAATTAGTGCCCGTGGGCAGCGATGTTTGCGCCGCTCATGAAATTAACTAGACATTTTGCGGCGGCGCTAAACACTACCGCCACGATCTCCTGCGCCGGCTGATCGTGACGTCAGTCGAGTGCGCAACGCCCCGGTAGCACCCCGGAGTGGATATTGAGTGGCGTCCCCTGCCTTACCGCCTGCCGCTAGCAACGACAGGTTGAGGGGAGCGTTTTGCAGTCAGGAAGGGACTGGGGGAGCACTATTTAAAGGCAACCGCTTCCTGCCTTTTATTGTTGGTGACATTTTTGAACCACGCATTCTGAGAGAGAGAGAGAGAGAGAGACACTTCTGGAGAGATTCAATGCTGTGTGAAGGAGTTTTAGGTACTGAGCAGCACTTTGCAGGTTCATTTTGATTTGCCCTTCCTTGTATCGATTTAGAAGAGACTGTGGGGGCTGCACTCTGAGCTCTTTCCCTGGTTCACTCCATTGTTCTTTCCAGCAGATTCGATGTACAGGTCTCTCCAGGCCGAGATTCAATGCAGCAATGAGCAGGATATGGATGGAAAGCAAGATCAACCCTCCCCTTTAAGAACTGGCTGGCGCCATTGTGTGTGTGTTCCATTGCTAACTGACATCACATGAGCTTCGCCAGCGCTCTGAGGTAGCGCCTCGCTCCTCGGCCTTTGCGCCTTAAGACAGGTGTGAAGCGCCTGATTTAGCGCTCCAATCACCTCCAAGTCAAGTTTGCAGTTGGAGGCGATAATTAGCGCCAGGTGCTAATCTTTGCGCCCGGCCGATAATTGCGCCCCAAATGGGGCGATACTGAATTTCTCCCCCTTTGTTTTTTCAGGTCTTGGAAAACTTTTTGCAGGTCTACTGATCTTGGAAGTGGTGAAGCTGAGATCCATCTCCACTGTGTCCTCCTGGAAAAACGCTCTCCCCACATTGACTGAGCGCTTCCTCAATGGAGATATCTACCAGCAGCATGGGAACCATTTATTTCCTTTTATCCTTGTCCTCAGATTCGGTGGAAGAGCAGCTGCAGCAGCAGCAGAGCCAGGAACAACAACAGCACCAACAGCAGGAGCGCCAACCGCCTGCTCACCCACCTGATGCTGCACAGGGCAGAAGGCATCAGCGCAAGGATGCATGTCGCCGCAGGAGATACCCCAACACAGGGTTTACAGGCCGAGGATGACCTTCCTCAACATGACTGAGCAGCAGTGCCAAAGGAGGCTGAGACTTTCACGAGAGGTAGTCGCTGACATCTGCGCAATGCTGCACCAACACCTGGAGCTCAGAGGAGGGGTGGACACCCCTTACCAGTGGCTGTCAAAGTCACCACTGCCCTCACATATTTTGCTTCAGGGTTCTTCCAGGGCTCAGAAGCAGGCATCAGTGGCATCTCCCAGTCGGCCGCACACACTTGCATCACGCAGGTAACTGATGCCCTCTTTGCAAAGGCGCACAATTACATACACTTCTCCACAGATCAAGCAAGTGCAACCGCGCGTGCAGTTGGCTTTGCAAATATGGCAGGCTTGCCAAGGGTGCAGGGCGTCATAGACTGCACACATGTGGCCCTTAGGGCACCCCATCACAACCCAGCTGTTTTTGTCAATCGCAAGGGCTTCCACTCTCTTAACGTGCAGCTGGTGTGTAACCACAGGAAGGACATTTTGCATGTTTGCGCGAAGTTCCCTGGCAGTTACCATGACTCGTTCATCCTGCGGCAGTCTAGTGTGCCTCTGCTCTTCAATCCGCCAACCCAACTTTCCGGATGGCTACTTGGAGACAAGGGCTATCCTCTGAAGATGTGGCTGATGACGCCGTTGAGGAGGCCATCGAACGAAGCTGAGGAGCGCTACAATGCCAGCCACATTTCGACCAGATCCATCATCGAGCAAACCATTTGCTTGCTGAAGATGCAATTCAGATGACTTGACAGATCAGGTGGAGCCCTACAGTACTCAGCAGCCAGGGTCTCCAGATTCGTTGTGGTCTGCTGTGCACTGCACAACATCGCACATCATTGAGGCTTGCAGCTGTCTGAGGAACAAGTGGCTCAGCGCATAGCCTCCTCAGATGAGGAGGAGGAGGAGGAAGAAGACCTTGCGGAGGCGGATCAGCCAGCTGCAGTAGCACGTGTGCACATTGCTGCCCAGGATGCAAGGGATGCACTAACCTTTGCCAGATTCGCTTAGGTAGATGAATCAAACACATGGGGCTGGCACCTTCTTATCACACCATAGACAATGGACAAGAACCTGTGGGTTCCTATCACTCTGACCACCATCATTACAAATGCAAGTCGCCCTGAGCCCTCAATGTGCAACTTCCATTTCCCAGATCACATAGGCCAGAACTTCAACTGTTTGCCATCACTTCTATTTAATCAATTCACAAAAGGATGACAATGGCAAAAATTAAACACAACAGAACAGAACACCCAAGTGACTACCCTTGTGACTAATTGTGCTTTATCTTCCTCTTACGTGTGCTTCTACGTGATGCTTCCCCTGTGGCTTCAGCAGATGTGGAGGCACCTTGCTCACTTTCATGCTGCTCCTGCTTCGACACCTTTGGTGGGCATCCTCTGGGTTTGCGAGCCTGTGAGGGCTTGGCAACAGTCTGCTCCTCCTGCGTCTGTGTAGGGGCTGAGATGCCCATCTCAGTTGGGTGAGGACTCTGGTGGGGCTCTGACTGAGGGCTACTCCATGGCAAGGGAGTGTGAGTGCTTGGAGAGGAGCTCCCACTCCCTTGTTGCCTGCCACCAACATCCCTCTCATGGGTCAGCCCCACTTCATTGCTAACAAGTGGCTTGACAGCACCTTGCTGCACATCAGGGGGGCTATGAGGACCCGTATCTGCACTGGCAGTCCTACTCAAAAGCACTTCCATGAAGCTCTGGTTTCTCTGCTCAATAGCTGACCATCACTCCTCCAGAGATGTCAGTCTATTCTGAACATTCACCATGTTTTCCTGACTCTGGCGACTTATTTCCTCCATGGCCGTAGCCATCCTCTCCTCTACCGTAGCCATCCTTATCAGAGAGGTAGCCATTATTACCACGGAGGTAGCCATCCTTTCCATGGAGGTTGCCATCCTTTCCGTGGTGGTGCGTTCATGAGCCATTGCCTCCACAAAGGCACTGCTCATGTTAGAGATGGACTCCTCCACACTCGCAATAACCCTGGAGACAAAACCCGCACTTGTTCCTGGAGTTCCAGCACCGCTCTCTTTCTGGATGGACCCGGAGGCACAGGATCCACATGCAGCTGAGCCGAGCTGGGAGCACCCTGCGGCCTCCGGCGAGGACTCTCCACTGCTGTCCCTGTCTCCACCATCTGCTGATGCTCACTTATGAGCTGTGATACACCAGGTGACAACACTACTCTATCTCCCAAATGTCCCACCGAGGTGTGCGTCTCTGCGCTGGTGATGGGTGCGCTTTATTCTGATGACGCTGCGCCCTCAAAGGTTGCAGGTTCATCTGAGGAGTCTTCCGGCTCAGGCTCTTCCTCCTGGACAGTGGGAGGGGGGCTGTTGATGGTCCTGTGGGGGAGTTAAGGCATGAGTTAGACATATGATATTAACGTAGCATGCACATGGAATAGTGCAGATCATCATAAGTCAATTTGTATGAGCATCAGATGCCATATCAGTCACTCATGCAATGTAAATGAGAGAGATGCAAATCTATTCTGTCACCAGCTTGCTCTGCTGCGCCCATCTGACCGTCCCCCACTTCCAGATCCTCATCACCTCCAATTATTTCCAGGGCCGCCTCCTCAGCATTGGTGAGATGGGCTATGGAAGGTGGCCGTCCTATCATAGCCCTCTCCCTCTTATTGTGGGCTCTCTTTTCCTGCAATGAGGGACTCAAGTGGAGTTTAAGTGAGAATCCATAGCATAGATGCTTAGAAGGAGACAAAGATGGAGTGAGGTGCCAATACCAAGGGCCCTCCCTGTACATTGTTAGTTGTTGTTATAGCATCACAGTGATAGTGAGTGTGAGCGCAGCATAGTCGAATAGTGAAGTGATTGTGTACATAGAGAGAGAGGGATAGTTAAGGGTGCAAGGGATGTAAGGGTAAAGTGGGATGTGCAGGAGTAGGTTGACAATGCAGAGTGCTGGTGATGAGAGGAGAAGGACAGCAGATTGAGGCCAAGTGTGATGTTATACTCACTTTTCCTGAGCGGGCCAGGTCATTGAACCTTTTTCTGCACTGCACCCAGGTTCGAGTGCACATGGATCTGGAGCTCACCTCCTGTGCAATTTGCAGCCAGGCTGCTTTTGTTTGCTGTGGTGGCTTCTTCCGCCCAGAGGATGGGAACAGGACTTCCTTGCGACCTCTGACTCCCTCCACAAGAGCATGGAGGGAGTCATCATCAAATCGGGGAGAGGTCTTGGCCCTTGAGGTAGTCATGTCAGCAGTTGGCAGAAGGAAATCCAGCAGCAAATACAGGAAACTCTTGTTTATCCGGCACCCAAATATCCGGAATTCTCGCTTAACCGGCAAAAATCATCCTCCGAAAACTCCTCTCAAATAACCGGTAATGTTGCCGAGTCGCAGTCCAAGTCTCTGCGAACGCCAAGTACTCCGAAAACTCCTCTCAAATAACCGGCAATGTTGCCGATTCCGAGTCCGCGAACGCCGATTTAGTCAGTAGGGGTAGTTTTCAAAAGTGCCACTACTCGGCCTCCTGGCGCTGTCGGAAGTCCGAAACACTGCAGTAGCAGGAGTTGATTCTCCCGCGCTGCCGGGAGTCTCACTTACTGTTAAGTAATTAAAGAGTTATGGATTACTCTCAACTGGCAGTACTGTACTTAATCAAGCATCTTCCACCATCCATTTAACACAACATTCTGTAGGTGAGTACCCAAATACTGTATACTGCACATTTCTTGATTTTTTTATTTTTCTTTGTTAAAAATAGCCTCGGTAGATATAACTCTCTGTTATCCGAAACTTTCGATCAACCAGCACCACGCCGGTCCCGTCGGTGCCGGATACCAAAGAGTTTCCTGTAATGAGGGAATGAACCAAGGCTGCATGGGCCCCTTAAATGTGGCTGGCTAACAGATGTCAGCAGAGGCGAGTTACAGACCCAAAACACTAATTGGCATGGGGAGCGCACACGCAGGGACTCAATTGCCCAATTAGGGCAAAATTGAAAATTTTTATCAGCTGAAAGCAGCGGTGGGACCGGAACCCGCCAACCACCTGACCCGCACCCAACCCGCCACCAATGGGAAAATCACGGCCAAGTTAACTCTGTTTCTCATTCTCTCCACAGATGCTGCCTGACCTGCTGAGTATTTCCAGCATTTTATGTTTTTATTATATCACTTGCATATGTGCAGCAACAGAATAAATGTACAATTTGGGGGTTACTTTTTATTAACCAACAGTGATAATGAATGAAAAATAGCTTTAGTCACCGATACAGTCATAAGTGTCAATTAAGATGAAATTGAGTTGATTTTGTATACAAGACGACTGAAATTTTTTAGAGTTTTTATAAATATTGACAAGGTTTTAACAACTGTTTATGGTTTAGAAACCCAAGGCACTATTTTATAAAATTGATTGTTTATTTAAAATGTAAAACATTTGCACCTATATTCTGCAGTCGGCAATCACGGTTTTATGACTTCAGTAATCTCAGATTGCCAGCTACAGTCATCTACTGAACACTTTGATCCACCAACGAGCAATACTGAAAGTATTTTCTTACAAATTCTGGCTCTTTTATAAGAATATAATAAAAAGGAAAGACCAAGTTATGCCGTGAGAAAAGGAAGTAGTTAGGATGAATGCAGATCAATCAAAATTGATGAGTATTCAGAGAAACATTGCGTTCAAACGGAGGAAGAAAATTATTCTAAATTCTTTGACGTGATTCCCAAATAATAAAAGCTTTGGCTTTTAGTTTTATAACATTGGCAATTATGCTTTATACTTATTAAGAGCACATGCATAAAGAGAAGTAATGCCTTGTCTATAGCATTATAAACAGAATTTTAGCTAAGGTTGTACCCATCACAATTTAAAATAATGTATTTGAAAAGAGAACTCAAAATATTACTGTCTTATAGAAATATATTCAATTTCAACTTGAAGATTACTACTTTGTGTCTGTAGTACGCAAGTGTAATTGTTTACATTGGGGATTATCTCTGGTGGGCGTAGTCTACAGGCCCCGAACAGTAGCAATACTGTTGGACAGAGTATAAATCAACAAATAATGGAGGCCTGTAAAAAAGGTACGGTAATAATCATGGGTGATTTTAATCTCCATATTGATTGGACAAATCAAATTGGCCATGGTAGCCTTGAGGAGGAGTTCACAGAGTGTATCCGGGATGGTTTCCTTGAACAGTATGTAATGGAACCAACCAGGGAGCAGGCTATCTTGGATCTGGTACTATGTAATGAGACAGAATTAATAAATGATCTCATATGAAAGGATCTTCTCGGAAAGAGTGATCATAGCATAGTTGAATTTCAAATTCAGTTGGAGGGTGAGAAA
This sequence comes from Squalus acanthias, assembly GCA_030390025.1. NCBI lineage: Eukaryota > Metazoa > Chordata > Chondrichthyes > Squaliformes > Squalidae > Squalus > Squalus acanthias. The sequence continues at coordinate 37,529,914 of CM059438.1, forward strand.
GTTGTATCTCAAACCAGTGTCCTGATCTTAAACAAAGGCAATTACAGTGGCATGAGGGCAGAACTGGCTAAAGTGGACTGGAAAAATAAATTAAAGGGTAGGACAGTTGAAATGCAGTGGCGGACATTTAAGGAGATATTCCATAACTCTCAACAAAAATATATTCCAGTGAGAAAGAAAGATTTTAAGAGAAGGGAGCACCATCCGTGGCTAACTTAGGAAGTAAAGGATGGTATCAAATTGAAAACAAAGGCATACAATGTTGCCAAGATTGGTGGGAGGCCAGAGGATTGGGAAATTTTTAAAAACCAGCAAAGGATGACTAAAAAAAGGAATAAAGAGGGAGAAGATGAATTATGAGAGTAAACTGGCAAGAAATATTAAAACAGATAGTAAGAGCTTCTACAGGTATATAAAAAGGAAGAGAGTAGCTAAAGTATATGTTGGTCCCTTAGAGGATGAGACTGGGGAATTAATAATGGGGAACGGGGAAATGGCAGAGACTCTGAACAAATATTTTGTATCTGTCTTCACTGTAGAAGACACTAACAACATTCCAAAAATGGATAATCAAGGGGCCACAGGGAGGGGGGAACTAAAGACATTGGGCTGGATTTTCCAAGCCCCGAGGAGGCAGGCATGGAGGGCGGGACAGCCGGCCAACTCGGAGAAAGTGGGGGCGGATGGCAAACCCGCCCCCATCCCGCCTCCGTGCCCTTTTGCCAGGAGGCGGGAAGATGTGCAGCTTCGGGTCCCGTCTCCTGGAGGCGGAAAAGGCATTTAATCCTTTTAACTGCCTGTTAACAGGAAGAAAAAAGGATTAGTGCCATTTTACCTTCACAGGTGAAGGCTTCCCGACCTCGGAGAACCCCGCCGGTTTGGAGGAAACATGGAGGAAGTCTGTGGCAGTCGGAGGCACCTGGAAGTAAGGTGTAGAGGTGAGTGATGGGTGCAAGTGTGGAGTGGTAAGTATGCAAGGTGAGTGCTAAGTTTAAAAAAGTGGTCACTTAGCTTGTTTTCTTCCCACAGCCTTCAGCTGCGGTGGATCGGGAGAGCCGACATCCTGCTTGTCGATTTTACAGACTGGCTGTTGGAACCTCCCTTCCAACAGCCATGTGAAATTTACAAATTTGAAAGGTTTGATGAGTCCTGAGCACAAGCACTCATCAAACTATAGAGAATGTCAGTGTTTGACAGCTTCACAGAGCTGTCAAATGCTGCCATTTCTTCTTTCAAGAAGTCTTGACAGATAGCACGTCTGACATTGACGTGATCTGTCAGTGACTTCCTCCCTAATTGGCCTGCTGAGCCTGCAGGGTGGGCTTAACAAGCTCAATCAGGGAAAAATCCCTCTGGTTGGTCAGGCGAGGATGGAGGCGGGACATTGACACGACATGCAGCTGTCCCGCCTCCAACTCGCCTCCATTCACAAAATCCAGCCCAATCACTATCACTAAGGAAAAAGTACTTGGTAAAATAATGGGACTAAAAGACGACAAGTCCCCAGGACCAGATGGCCTGCATCCCAGGGTCTTAAAAGAAGTGGCTGCAGAGATACTGGATGCATTGGTTGCAATATACCAAAATTCCCTGGACTCTGGAGAGGTCCCAGCGGATTGGAAAACCACAAATGTAACACCCCTATTTAAGAAAGGAGGGAGACAGAAAGCAGGAAACTATAGACCAGTTAGCCTAACATCTGTCATTGGGAAAATGCTGCAGTCCTTCAGTAAGGAAGCAGTAGCAGGGCATTTGGAAAATCATAATGCAGTCAAGCAGAGTCAGCATGGTTTTATGAAAGGGAAATCATGTTTAACAAATTTGCTGGAGTTCTTTGTTGATGTAACGAGCAGGGTGGATAAAGGTGAGCCAGTAGATGTGGTGTATTTGGATTTCCAGAAGGCATTCAATAAGATGCCACATAAAAGGTTACTGCATAAGATAGGAGCTCATGGAGTTGGGGGTAATATATTAGCATGGATAGAGAATTGGCTAACTAACAGAAAGCAGAGAATCGGGATAAATGGGTAATTTTCCGGTTGGCAAACGGTAACTAGTGTGGTGTCACAGGGATCAGTGCTGGGGCCTCAACTATTTACAATCTACGTTAATGACTTGGATGAAGGGACCGAGTGTAATGTAGCCAAGTTTACGAATGATACAAAGATGGGTGGGAAAGCAAGTTGTGCAGAGGACTCAAAGGGCTGGATTTTGTCTTGGGGTCGGGTAATCCGCATTTCGTGTTTCCCCCCCGACTCCAGATTAATGTGGATGCCTGATGCAATTTTCACTTAATTGGGCAATTGAGTTGCAGCATGTGGGAACCCATGAATTAATTAGTGGTTTCAGTCTGAAACCCGCCTCTGATGATGTCATCATTGCTGACTGCCTGCTCTCAGAGATTGTCTGGCTACTGGTGAGAGAGGACCTGTCTGCATTGCTTCTGATGTGAGTGGACCTGGATATATATATATGAGAGACAGAGACAGAGACAAATTGTTTTGCATCCAAGTCCTCTTACAGCAAATGCCATGCCATTCAATGTAGCAGCAATATCAGAGGCGACTTTCACACCTAATACTACTACTACCTTCATCACATCTCCGTTGTAATAGTGGACTTGCAGTCGATAGTCAGCTACTCATTTGTGCTCCCGCCAGGTTTCACTGGAGTGTTTCACACCAGGCGTGCTTCACGTCAGAAAAGGGTTAAACTCGCTACAACGTTTCAAAATGGCATTACAGAGCCAATTTAGGGCTTGTTAAGGGCTTTAATGGCCTCTCCCGCCTCTTGGAGGCGGGACGGAGTCGGGAACCCCATGACTGATTTTGTCAAAATTGCGTGGAGGCGGGATGGAGTCGGGATGGGGTCGGAAACCCCGACCCCGCAAATTTAACCCCCCACACGCCTCCAAACCCGACTCCACGGGTCATTCAAAATCCAGCCCAAAGAATCTGCAAAGGGATATAGACAGGCTAAGTGAGTGGGCAAACATTTGGCAGATGGAGTATAATGTGGGAAAGTGTGAGTTTATCCACTTTGGCAGGAAAAATAAAAAAACAAATTATTATTTAAATGGAGATAGATTACAAAATGCTACAGTTCAGAGGGATCTGGGGGTCCTTGTGCATGAAACACAAAAAGTTAGCATGCAGGTACAGCAAGGAATCAAAAGGGCAAATGGAATGTTGGCCTTTATTGCAAGGGGATTGGAGTATAAAAGCAGGGAAGTCCTGCTACAACTGTACAGGGTATTGGTGAGACCATACCTTGAGTACTGCGTACAGTTTTGATCTCCTTATTTAAGGAAGGATATACTTGCATTGGAGGCAGTTCAGAGATGATTCATTAGGTTAATTCCAGAGATAAGGGGGTTGACTTCATTAGAATTCATTAGACTCGGGAACAGTGCCCATGGATTGGAGGGTAGCTAACATTACCCCACTATTCAAAAAGGGGGGTAGGGAAAAAGCAGGTAATTACAGACCTGTAAGCCTTACATCAGTTGTGGGCAAAATGCTGGAGTCCATCATTAAGGATGAAATAGTGGAGCACTTAGCAAATGGGGACAGGATAGGACAGAGTCAACATGGATTTACAAAGGGTAAATCGTGCTTGACTAATCTATTGGAATTTTTTGAGGGAGTAACTGGTAAAATAGATGGGGGAGAGCCAGTAGATGTGGTGTACCTGGACTTCCAAAAGGCCTTCGACAAGGTCCCACATAAAAGATTAGCATGGAAAATTGAAGCTCATGGGATAAAGTGGAAAGTATTGACGTGGATAGAGAACTGGCTGTCAGATAGAAAACAGAGAGTTGGAATAAACGGCTCATTTTCTGAATGGCAGGCAGTAACAAGTGGGGTACCACAGGGATCTGTCCTGGGTCCCCAGCTGTTCACAATATACATTAATGACCTGGATCAGGGAGTCGGATGCAGCATTTCCAAATTTGCAGACGACACTAAACTAGGAGGGGGGGTGGGCTCAGAGGAGGAGACCAGGAAGCTCCAGAGCGATTTGGACAGACTGGGTGATTGGGCGGTTAAATGGCAGATGCACTATAATGTGGACAAGTGCGAAGTTATCCACCTTGGGTGCAGGAACGGGAGGGCAAATTATTATTTAAATGGCAATAAATTGGGAGAGGGGGAAGTACAGAGAGACCTGGGTGTTCTTGTACACCAGTCACTGAAGGCGAGCATGCAGGTGCAACAGGCGGTCAAGAAGGCAAACGGTATGCTGGCCTTCATAGCAAAAGGGTTGGAATACAGGAACAGGGATACCTTGCTGCAGCTGTACAGGGCACTGGTGAGACCACACCTCGAGTACTGTGTACAGTTTTGGTCGCCTCATCTGAGGAAAGATGTTCTTGCCATGGAGGGGGTGCAGCGGCGATTCACCAGGCTGATACCAGGAATGGCGGGATTGACCTATGAGGAGAGACTATGTAGTTTAGGGATGTACACACTGGCGTTTAGAAGATTGAGAGGGGACCTCATAGAAGTGTATAAAATTCTGACAGGTCTAGACAGACTAGATGCAGAAGGAATGTTTCCCTTGGCGGGTGAGAACAGAACTAGAGGACATAATTTAAGGATAAGGGCTAAACCATTTAGGACAGAAATGAGGGGGAATTTCTTCACTCAGAGGGTGGTGAACCTGTGGAACTCATTGCCACAGAGGGCAGTGTACGCCAGCTCATTAAATATATTTAAGAGGGAATTAGATATATTTCTACAGGCAAAAGGGGTTAAGGGTTACGGAGAGAAGGCGGGGACGGGATACTGAATTGGAGGATCAGCCATGATCTCATTAAATGGCGGAGCAGGCTCGAAGGGCCGGATGGCCTACTCCTGCTCCTATCTTCTATGTATCTATGTAGCTATATGACTTATGAAGAAAGGTTAAGCAGGTTGGGCCTATACTCATTCGAATTTAGAAGAATGAGAGGTGATCTTATTGAAACATATAAGATACTGAGGGGGCTCGACAAGGTAGATGCAGAGAGGATGTTTCCCCTCGTGGGGAAATCTATAACTCGGGGGCATAGTTTCAGAATAAAGGGTCACCCTTTTAGAACTGAGATGAGGAGGAATTTTTTCTCTCAGAGGGTCGTAAATCTGTGGAATCCTCTGCCCCAGAGAGCTGTGGAGGCTGGGTCATTAAATACATTTAAGGTGGAGATAGACAGATTTTTGCAAGATAAGGGAGTGAAGGGTTATGGGGAGCAGGCAGGGAAGTGGCTTTGAGCCCAAGATCAGCCATGATCTTATTGAATGGCAGAACAGGCTCAAGAGGCCAAGTGGCCTATTCCTGCTCCTATTTCTTATGTTCTTATGTTCTTATTTAGCTTAGGATCAACTCCAATACGTTATTACTAGACTTTTCTGATTGCCAGGCCTTGTTTTTTTTTATCAATTCTGATTAAAAAATCAAGTGGAATCAGTTGTGAGTAAATATATTCTTTTACTGGGTCAAAAAATAATGCAAAGAGTGATCAGAAAACTTCAGCTTTAATCAGCAAAAATAAACTTGGAAACAGTAAATGTGCAATCCTTTTCAGCAAAAGAATTTTGGAAGAGACAAGTAAATAATATGCTAAAAAGGGTTGATATGCATTTCATTAGCTGCATCTTTGGTGCTTCCTCCTCCAAGGAACTTCATGCAGCCACTGGTAGATGATGCAGGTGACAGAAGATAGGTTTTACATTGATGGTGCCCATTGTTACATAGAAGATGAACTGCTCCCAGCTGACACAGGGGAAACGGTTGCGTGCACCACACCAGAACTGTAGTATTGTCAACTTTGACATTTCATGGTTGAATTGGGCCTGGTCTTGAATTCATCTTTCGGGGAAAAGGAATTGGTTAACTGGGTTTAACCCCAAAATAAGATGGCTGAATTCTGATAAAAAAAATCATGAGAAATCAGCTGTTTTTACTTCCAAATGCAGCGGCTTTGGGACTATTGCATGAATTTATTTAGCTGAAAAAGCAATTACTTCCACATAATCATTTTTAGGTGGGTGCTGTTGGGTGCAGGTTGGAGAGAGGATGAGTTTTCCATTCAATTCTTCTCCCCTCACTCTTCATGAACGGGTATAGATCCACAGATGCCAGCAGATGTCCAGTACATTATCCAAGTACCAATTTATTATGTGAGGCTGGGTAGTGAGTGTCAGTAAATTATTTGAAACCCGGAGAAGGAAAACAAAAAGCTCCTTAATTAGGCCACAATCTCTCTGCCTTTTTGAAGCTGAAGACTGAATTGTGCCTCCAAACAAAAGACCAGTTATTACAAGTTATCAATGAAATATATATGTCCGGATTATTGTTTGACTGAATCCTCAAATATACTGAGACTGTACGGATTAACCATGGAGTAAGTCAGTCAGTAAAAGATGTAAAGGCTATTTTAATAATATAATCATTGAGAAGTTATGTGAAATAGCAAGACTCTGAGGAAAGCAGATTGTTAATATTGGGAGCTCAAAAATAATTGTAGCACAAAATCATATTATGTTAGACAAAATGGACTGATCAGAATGTCCCCATTTTGACTCCTCCCAACCCCTCTTTTCCTTCATTCCAATGCTCAGATTAGATTTCAAAATGGCGGCATGATCAGGAAATAATATTTGGAACAGACTCCATGTTACAGCTAGAAATCATAAAGGAAAGCTGTATGAATTGGTTAACTTCACATCGGAAAGACAAGTGGTGACCAAAATGACTGAAAGTGGCTATATACCGAATCAGACAATGGGTGGTCTAATTATGGTACCTTTATCATTAACAAGATCAAGTCAATAATCGTGTTGAGAAAGATTGTCCGTTGATTTTACCCAGCAATTTCAGATGAGACGTTAAACCGAGTCTGCTCTCTCAGGTGGACGTAAAAGATCCCACGGCACTATTTCGAAGAAGAGCAGGGGAGTTATCCCTGGTGTCCTGGCCAATATTTATCCCTCAATCAACATCACAAAAACAGAATATCTGGTCATTATCACACTGCTGTTTGTGGGAGCTTGCTGTATGTATGGCTGTCATGTTTCCTATATTACAACAGTGACTACACTTCAAAAGTACTTCCTTGGCTGTGAAGCGCTTTGGGAAGTCATGAAAGGCACTGTATAAATACAAGTCTTTTTTCTTTTTTACTCTATAAAGGTGTGAATCTCTCCAGTTGCAAATATTCACCTCCTTAGAATAAGAAGCATAATTGAACCTTGCTGATGCAAGCAAAGATGACTGGAATAGCTAATAGAGGAGTAAAAATTATCCAGGTTCTCATAATCAACAGCTCCAGTTTTCTAAATAGCCAATCTCCACCCATGCAGTACTGTAACCCTGCTTGGGTTACAGTGCAGTGTAATACCGTGTAGGCCAGTAGATCTGATGATATTTGAGTCAGTTTTCTATATCAGAGAGATGCGTTCCAGTTCTCAGTCAAGAGCAACATCATGGGAGTAACTGGCACTACGCCAGCTAAATGTTTACATCAGAAGAGCTGCTGCAGCTGCATCTCAACATTCTGTTCTAATCCAAGAAGTCAGCATAGAATTCCAGTCGTTCACAAATCACATTTATTGCCTTTGGAACTCTCTCCCAGGCTGTGTTGTTGGCTGCAATTCTATCCCTTGGATACAAAAGTTCAAGTGCAGAGTGAATCATCACTTTGCTGAAGTCCCAAATCTTGTTGTGCTGAAGCTACCAGAGTCAATGGCTGGAATTTTTACGTTGAAGAGAGTGCGGATTCACGAGCGGGTCAGCAGTTAAAAGCGCGTCGGCAACCCGCCTTCATCCTGCCGACTTCTGCAATTAACTCGGGCGCATTTCCCAGTGCACCATGGACCCGCTCGGGAGAGGCGGGCGATCTCATTGAAGTAGTAAACAGCTCATTGAGAAACCCTTAAGAGACTTTTTGACCTGAGCTTTCAGCATTTACTGCTTGTGCACGGGATTCATGGACTTCCTGAAGCTTGCCTGTGAAGGCAAGGCGAGAGCTCAGTGGCCATTGTGCAAGTTCATTAAGTGACAGCTGGAAAAAGCACATAAAAACTCACACCTTACACCTGCTTCCTTGCCTCAGGGAAAGGCTCTTGCTTGCACAACCATTTTGTGCAGAGATTTTGCTTTCAAGAGTTTGCAGGTGATTTCTGCAACCTCGGAAGCGACTCTCACTACATTGGAGGATTGTGCCTCTTTACCTACCATCTATCAGATCAGCTCATGCTGTTTCACCTTGGACCTCAAATTCGGACCAAGATGAGCCCCAGTACCAGCAAGACTAACAACACCAGCAGCAACCACACCAGCAGCCTTCTCCTCACCAACCTGATTCTCCACAGGAGAGAGGGGATCAGCACAGGGGTGCACCTCGCCGGAGGTGTTACCCCCAACACAGGGTATACAGGCAGAGGATGAGATTCCTGGACATGACTGAACAGCAATGCTTCAGGAGGCTCAGGCTATCGCGCCAGGTCATGGTAGACATTTGCAGCTTGCTGGAACAAGACCTGCTGCCCAGAGGACCTGGTGGACACGCCTTACCAGTGACTGTCAAATTCACCACCGTCCTCAACTTCTTCGCCTCAGGCTCCTTCCAGGGATCTGCAGCAGACATTTGCAGGAACTCACAGTCGGCCACCCACAAATGCAACACCAAGGTGACCAATGCCATGTTTCACAAGTGAGGCACTTATGTACACTTTGCCACTGATGAAGCCAGTGTGACTGAGCAGGCACTCGGCTTTGCGGCTCTGGCTGGCTTCCCACAGGTGCAGGACGTCATCAACTGCACGCATGTGGCCATCAAGGCACCCCCAAATCACCCTGGAGTGTTTGTGAACCGGGGCTTCCACTCCCTCAATGTGCAGCTGGTCTGCAACCACAAAAAGATCATCATGCAGGTGTGCGCCAGATTCCCAGGGAGCTGCCATGATTCATTCGTCCTGTGCCAGTCCACCTCCCTCAGCTCTTCGCACCTCCGAACAGAGTTATCGGCTGGCTGCTTGGAGACAAGAGCTATCCACTGAAGAGGTGGCTGATGACACCCTTGAGAAGGCCAAGCAATGAGGCCGAAGAGTGCTACAATCAAAGTCAAATGACGACGAGATGTGTAATAGAGCAAGCAATCGGGATGCTGAAGATGCGCTTCAGATGCTGGGATAGATCTGCAGGACCTTCAATACGCACTGGCCAGGGTCTCCAGAATGATTGTCGTATGCTGTGCGCTGCACAACACAGCACAGCAGCGAGTATTGGAGCTGCAGGAGGAGCAAGGCGCAGAACCTCGTCGTCGTTGGAGGAGGAACTTGATGTGGAGATGGCACCAGTAGCAGCGCACATTGCTGCCCGGGATGGCCTCATAATGGCACAATTTAGTTAGGTTGCACCAGTGCACCCATCTGGCACCCCGATGCTGAACCCACTTGTACTACCCCCCACCCCCCCCAGTACAAAGCAGTCCTACAATGGCCAAACCATTTCATTCACAGACACCCAATGCCTGCAGTTAAGTCATGTCTTACCATTCATTACAAGTGACAAGGCCACTTGCCAGGCAGCAAGTAAAAATGGGTAAGACGGGAAAGTGGTGCAAACCAATAATTTTATGTGCCTCAAAATTTAAACATAAACTTGACAGTGTAACATTGGCTAACACATCCATTTGCATTCCCTTTTGCAACTACTATTCTTCATCTTCCTCTTCCTAGCACTTCTAGGTAGTGCAACCCCTGTGGCTTCAGCAGAGGTAGAGGCAGGCTGCTCACTTCCCTGCTCTGACTGCTAAGATGCTCTTGGCCATCGTCCTCTGAATTTTGGAGCCCATGAGTGCCCCGCCAAAGACTGCTCCACCTCCATCTGTGCAGGGGCAGACTCGGGCATCGGGATAGGAGGCAGCATGTGGGGCACTGACTGTGGGGGCGGGAGGGCAATGGGTGAGAAGTGGAAGCGCATTGAGCAGAGTCCCCACTTCTATGTCCCCTTTCACCATCATCCCTCTCATCGCCTTCCCTGCTAGCAATGAGCTGGAAAGCACTTTGCTGCACATCATAGAATGATATAGCACTGAAGGAGGCTATTCAGCCCATCGTGCCTGTGCTGGCTTTATCCAATTAATCCCACATCAGTGGGGCGATGAACGGCCAAGGCTAGGTTTTGATCCATGCTAGTTAAGCTGCCATTCAGAGTGTGCAGGCTGTTGGTGAGGGCAAGCATGCACTCGTTTGACGCTCCATGCAGGTGGCCCCCCTTTCCATGGATGAAGACATCAAAGCTAAGGCCTGCAACATCATGCGAATCATGCTTGAGATGGACTCCTCCATTCTCACTGCAAGTGTGCACATTGCAGTTGGAAATCCTGCCAGAGCCTCCCGCATTTTTTGCTGCTCCTCCAGAATCAACAACTTTGTCGACGAGGTCAGCATTTGCGTCTAGCTGAGCAGAGCTTGGAGCATGCTGCACCCTCTGACGAGGACTCTCCACTGCTGTCCCTGTCTCCACCATCTGCTCTTGCTCACGTGATCTGTGAGACTCCAGGTGACAACACAACTATCTGACTTGATGGTCCCACCGACGTATGTGTATCTGCGCTGGTGCACGGTATGCATGCGTCCTGTGACAGTACACACTCAGAGTTAGCGACCTCCTCTGAGGAGTCTTCTTCCTCCTCTGGCTCCACTGCCTCTTGGACACTTGATGGGCCTGTGGGAGAGTAAAGACATGAATTAGAACTGTCATGGTAGAATGCTTTAAGTGACTATTATGCACATGATCATATTTCACTGTCTGCTGACATCAAGTCAACATGAGTGACTGTTATATGCCATGTGGCTGTGTGATATTTCATTCTGTCATCAGGTAGCTGGGAGCTCCCCGTCTCTCCATCTCCCACCACCATGAATGCCGACACTCCACTTATCTCAAGTGCTTCCTCCTCTGCAGCAGTCAGCGTGGCGATGACTAGAAGGCCACCTCCAGTTCTCTACCTTTCCCTGCTGTTCTGTGCTCTCTTCTCCAGCAAGGAGGGAAACAAGAGACCTTTGAGTGAGAGTCATGGAATGAGTGGAATGATGGATGGGCAACAACTGTTGAGGGTGACTATGAGGGAGAGGTGTGACATTGCATTAAGATGAGGGTGAGTGTCAGTGGTGGATGGTCAGATGGAGTTGCAAGGAATTGGATAGACAGAGAGGGATGGTGCACCTGCAATGTACGTTGGTGTGAGGAGTGATGTGCAGGAGTAGGCTTGGGAAGGCAGAGTGAGGGGGTTGGGTGTGACATGCATATCGGGATGTAGTTGAATGTGGCATTGTACTCACCTTTCCTGCCCTCATGAGGTCATTAAATCTCTTTCTGCCTTGTATCCACAACCATGCCACCACACTCCTGCTGCTCACCTCCCCCACTATCTCCAGCCATGCCTTCTTTGTAATTGAGGCTTGCTTCTTCCTCCAGGGAATAATACCTCCCTGCGGGCCCTAACATTTCACAGCGGGAGGTCCAAGGAGGTATCACTGAAGCGATGAGCAGCTTTTGTATGTTGGAAATCCATTTTTCTCTCCAAGCAATCTTTCTCCCACCTCCACGAAGCTTCAACTGTCACCGTTGCAGTGTTCCTTTAAATACCTCAGCTGAATTGGACCCATGCGTGACGTCATCATGCCCACTAGTGTTAATTAGTCGGGAGACCCAGAAGTCAGATGCAAATGCAGTGGCTTCATTAAAAAACCACTGACAAACACGCTGCTGAAACTTCCCCACCCGCTCCAGGGCTCCCTGCTACCAGCACGTCGGACAGTGAAAATTCCTGCCTCAGTGTGGGTGAGAATGCAGAAATAGCGTCCTAGATGATTTATGGTTAATGGAGGGTGGAGAGGCTGGGAAGGACAACATTGGAGAAATGCAGCCTTGAACTGATAAAAGATTTTAGCGGCAGAGAGAAAATGATAGGGGAGAAGGCGAGCAGATCACTCCGAGCATTTCCCTGATGTTGATGGCTCTGGGAAAAAAATATTGATGTGAAGATATTGCTTTGTTAATATGAACAAATTAATAAACAATGTAATTATAAATGAAATTACCTGGTCAGCACTGGATGCAGCATAAATCACTTCACATAAGTAGAGAATGCTAGATTGGTTTACAAACCTTTCTCTCGAGTTGTTAATTTGTTCTGACTCTTCTGCGCTCTAAGATAATTTAACTTAGTCACCATGGGAACTAGAGTTCACAATTATCGATGTTTTACAATGCAGCCCTAAATAACCCTGTGCACTCATCTTCCTGACATTTTCTACGGTCTGTTAACTTCCTACATGTTGAAATTTGTAACATCCCTTCAAGGCTACTAAAGACTTTGGAGACCGCATACCCTTTATGAAGACATAAGCAGTTGCTGCTAAACCTCCATATCTCCAGTTGGTGGAACTGCCATTCAGTGGGTTTAGATGTGCCCCATATTGTGTCTAGGAGGATGGCAACATTTTATGGTGAGGTGTGCTGTTCACCATGCCACTTTTGAGGATTTCCTGGTATCTCCTGCCCACCGAGCGAGGGCCCAAACCCACTCTTGTCAGTTGCCTAATGACCAGGTAGTGACTACACTGGGGGGGATAAACAGGGTCTCAGTCGAGCTGGCTCCAAGGTGACTTGGCTAATGATGGAAGCTTGGAAAAGAGTTAACCCTCTGTGACAGACTTCTGATCACCTGGCCCTGGAAATTCACAGGCCAGAGATCCTGGCACTTCGATCAGGATCGTGCTCGCTGAGGACTTTTGCCACTGAATCCAGTAGATTTTCCAGGGTCAGGGGTGATATTATAATTAGACAGCATTTGGTAGGTACTCACAACTTGCAGGGGGTGGGGGGCGGGGGGAGCGGGAGGATTGCCAGATACCCGCCCCCCCCTCCACACACTTGATGTTGTCCCTTGGTAAGGGGGCTTCACTGAAAAATAATTATATTAAAATAATTTGGGCCCTTTTTTGGCGGTGGAGATTCATTCCCTGCCTGGGCTCCAGATGGGTCCCACTTCCACTCCTGCCAGGTCCCAATAAAGGACCCAGATATGGAAACTCCAGTGTTTGGAGTCCCTGCCCCCTACCCTGCCTCCTCCTACATTAATGGTCATGTTTAGGGCAGGTAGAGGTTAACCCTCAACAGGCCATACAGGAAACTTTGGCGCAAGGCTAGGACCCAGTTACACTGGGGCCCAGAATAATTTCTGGGCCACTCCAGTGTACTCTCTTCAAAGTTACAGCAGGAGTATGCCAGAACAGCTGTGAATTTTCTGGGCCCTGTTTTTTTATTTTGGGTGGTTATGTGCAGGGGAAAAGTTTCAGTCTTGTTTTTAGTAAATAATGCCTTAGTGTGTGACCTGAGCCAGCCGTTGATGGATGATCTCAATCTTCAGGGGACTATCAGTGTGGGACCTGTGTCAGTAAACATTTTACTTGTTCCATAACTAACTAGGTATGAAAGACTGATGTTTGCAGCAACATAATCCTCACCGCAGAATAAGATAAGAACATAAGACGTAGGAGCAGGAGTAGGTCATTTGGCCCCTCGAGCCTGCTCCGCCCTTCAATAAGATCATGGCTGATCTCATCTTGGCTTCAACTCCATTTCCCTGCCCGCTCCTCATAACCCTTGACTCCCTTATCGATCAAATATCTGTCTATCTCCACCTTAAATATTTTCAGTGACTCCGCCTCCACAGCTCTCTGGGGAAGAGAATTCCAAAGATTCACGACCCTCTGAGAGAAGAAATTCCTCCTCATTTCCGATTTAAAAGGGTTTCCCCTTATCCTGAAATTATGCCCCCTAGTTCTAGATTCCCCCACAAGGGGAAACATCCTCTCTGCATCTACTCTGTCAAACCCCTTCAGAATCTTATATGTTTCAATAAGATCCCCTCTCATTCTTCTAAACTCCAATCAGTATATGCCCAACCTGCTCAATCTTTCTTCATAAGACAACCTTTTCATCTCCGGAATCAACCTCGTGAACCTTCTCTGAACTGCCTCCAATGCAAATGTATCCTTCCTTAAATAAGGAGACCAAAACTGTACGCAGTACTCCAGGTGTGGTCTCACCAACGCCCTGTGCAGTTGTAACAGGACTTCCCTACTTTTATACTCCATTCCCTTTGCAATAAAGGCCAACACTCCATTTGCCTTCCTAATTACTTGCTGTACCTGCATGCTAACTTTTTGTGATTCATGTACAAGGACCCCCAGATCCCTCTGTACCTCAGCATTTTGTAATAATAATTTGCTTTTTTATTTTTCCTACCAAAGTGGATAACCTCGCATTTTCCCACATTAAACTCCATCTGCCAGATTTTTGCCCACTCACTTAGCCTATCTATATCCCTTTGGAGATTCTTTGCGTCCTCCACACAATTTGCTTTCCCACCTATCTTTGTATCATCAGCAAATTTGGCTACATTACACTCAGTCCCTTCATCCAAGTCATTAATATAGATTGTAAATAGTTGAGGCCCCAGCACTGATCCCTGCGGCACCCCACTAGTTACAGTTTGCCAACCGGAAAATGATCCATTTATCCCGACTCTCTATTTTCTGTTAGTTAGCCAATCCTCTATCCATGCTAATATATTACCCCACCAATGACGTTTTACCCTTATTATTTCTTATCTCCACCCAAACTGATTCTACATCTTGATCTTCTAGGCCAATATCATTTCTCATTACTGCACTGATCTCATCCCTTATTAACAGAGCTACACCACCTCCTTTTCCTTTCTGCCTATCCTTACGAAATGGCAAATACCCCTGAATATTCAGTTCCCAGCCTTGGTCACCTTGCAACCACGTCTCTGTAATGGCTATCAGATCATACCCATTTATTTCTATTTGTGCTGTCAACTCATCTATCTTGTTACGAATGCTGCGTGCGTTCAGATATAGAGCATTTAATTTTGTCTTTTTACCATTTTTCCCTACTCTGACCCCTCTTTCTGATGCACTCTTATGTGTATACCCTCTGTCCCTTCCTGTCACACTCTGGTTATCATTACCCCTATCGCTACCCTGCACTTTTGCCTTCTCATTTTTCTTTGACTTTTTAAATTTCCGCTCAGCGTATCCCTCCCCCCCACTATTTAGTTTAAAGCCCTATCTACAGCCCTACTTATTCGATTCGCCAGGACACAGTCCCAGCCTGGTTCAAATGAAGCCCGTCCCGACAGAACAGCTCCCTCTTATCCCAGTACTGGTGCCAGTGCCCCAGGAATCAAAACCCATTTCTCCCACACCAATCTTTGAGCCACTCGTTCATTTCTCTGATCTTATTTACCTTATGCCAATTTGCACGTGGCTCAGGTAGTAATCCAGACATTATTACCTTTGTGGTTCTGCTTTTTAATTTAGCCCCTAGCTGCTCATACTCCCTCAGCAGAACCTTTTTCTTTGTCCTACCTATGTCGTTGGTACCTACATGGACCTCGACAACTGGATCTTTCCCCTCCCACTCTAAGTTCTTCTCCAGCCCAGAGGAGATGTCCTTTACCCAGGCAACACAGCCTTCGGGACTCACGCTCTTGGCTGCAGAGAACAGTGTCTATCCCCCTAACTATACTGTCCCCTACCACTACCACATTTCTTTTTGCTCCCCCCACTCACCAGTTTGCTCATCCTCCCTGCAGTCCCTGCTCTCGTCCACACAGGGAGAAAAAGATGATCCTAGTGTCCTTTAAAAAATCCAGATCGCACTGCCTTCATTTATATCCCTGATGAAAAGTTGCTCCAGATGACACACACTGGATCCGTGATGTCAGCACATAACATGCATGCTGTTGTCATGGATGCGATGCATGTGCAGCTGCTGTCCTGATTTTTTGTAAGAAAACAATAGGAAGTTTTAGGGTTCTCAAATTTGGGAGAAAATACTTTTTTGCCAATTGACCACCTAAAAATATAAATCTAGGAATTTGTTGGTGATAATCAGTAAAAAAAAATATTTTATTATGTCTATACACATAAACATATGTAGGCATATGTGTTTACATACATACAGAAAGATGTACATAGATAAAAGTTTGCATTTAGCTTATGCTTGTCACACAAAAAATATCTGTCATATATAAATTCCTAATTGGTTCAAATCTTCCAGGAACCAAGCAAGAAATGCTTACTTCACTGCCTCACAACCTTCCTTGCAAATCTATGTATAGCCATTCCCCTCCTCCATCCCCATACCCTAGCAACCCTCTTGCAGATGCATAATCTGTGACTCATCGTGAGCAACACCCCAGGAGATCCAGTCCTCCTATATCAAAATATCTTAATAGAGGCAACAAAATACATGCTTTCAGTGTTACAAAGAAATCAGGTATTAGCTATTAGAAATTAAGATAAGTCAAACTATTTTGTACTGAACATTGCCATCCTTCCTATTTTTATGTAAATCTTAAAATGAACCTTCTGCTCACTCATGATACTAATTACACTATCACTTTTAATTTGTACTCGGACCGTCAGCCAGATAAGCAGTTGGGTGACTACAGAATTGTCACGTGTGCTACATTTGTGACCAAGACGAATTTCACATCAGCCAATATTTTTGTGCCAGAACAATCTTTTATTGTACATACAACCCTAAATCACATTTCGCAATATATTACATAAAATTATATCTTTCAGATACAAGTAGATTTTTCAGCAGTTGCTCCTATTCAAGACTGCAGTTTCCAGGAACTCCTTTTTCCATTGAGCGACAGCAACTGATCCCCAAACACATTAGGGTAAATTGCTCTCAAACAACTTTAAAAAAGCACCTCGTCTACTTTCTTACCTTCATGACCAATTATTAATATCCTTATGACTTTTTGAAGCAAATTTCTGTCTTTGTTTGTGTTCTCTTTCAAAAGATAAAAATTCAGGCATATAGTAAAAGAGAAATGTAGCATCATGGATAGACAGTTGGTTGATGGGCAGGAAACAAGGATTTAAGTCAAAGGGTGTTTCTCAAATTGGAGAAAGGTTGGAAGTGGTGTACCCTCAGGGTTGACTTTTGATCTTGGTATATATAGATGATTTGGACTTAGGGTTAGGGAGCATGATATTGAAATCTGCTAAGAACGTAAAAGTATGGGATTTGACAAATAGTAAAAAGTTGCACCTCAAAGCATTGGATAGGTACCACCAACGCTGCCTCCGCAAGATACTGCAAATCCATTGGCAGGATAGGCGCAACAACGTCTGTGTTCTCGCTTAGGCCAACATCCCCAGCATCGAAGCTTTGACCATGCTCGATCAGCTCCGATGGACGGGCCACATCGTCCGCATGGCCGATACGAGACTCCCAAAACAAGCGCTCTACTCGGAGCTCCGACATGGCAAGAGAGCCTCAGGTGGGCAGAGGAAATGCTTCTGGACACCCTCAAAGCCTCCTTGAAAAAGTGCAACATCCCCACCGATACCTGGGAATCCCTGGCCCAAGACCGCACAAAGTGGAGGAGAAGCATCCGGGAAGGCGCCGAACACCTCGAGTCTCTTCGCCGGGAGCAAGCGGAAGCCAAGCGCAAACAGCGAAGGAGCGCACGTCAACCCAAGCACCCCACCCACCCCACCTGTGACAGAGACTGTAGGTCCCGCATTGGACTCATCAGTCACCTGAGAACACATTTTTAGTGTGGAAGCAAGTTATCCTCGGTTCCGAGGGACTGCCTAAGAAGAAGTAGATAAGGTTATTGGATGAAATAAATAACAGAGGTTGCAAAGACAGTTCAGTTATGTCACACTAATTCAGCAGTAACTGCTTGTTGATTATAAATTTACAGTTGAGATCAGTGTTTGTGATTTATCTAAATTGGTGAGATTAATTTAGGATTAGACTCCTTAGATATCTGACAAGTTAACAACATTAGATAATGCGTCTATTCAATGGATTAAAGTCTATGGGGGAAAAATTCGGTGGTGCCCCCTTTGGGGCGCTAACATCGCCAGGGCGCTAATTTTAGCGCCCCGAAAAAGTTAGCGCCCCAGCGCCGCAAATTCAGTAGTAGCGCCCCAAGCAGGAGGCGGGACGCTACTAGAAAGTGCTCCCCCTCCTTCTTGAAGTGCTACCAGTGAATTTTGTGGTGTTATGTGTAACCGCGCCACGCGTGGTGGCACGTAGCGCCTCGTCATTGCAGGCCTCCTCCCCCGATTAAAGGGGAAGGGCCTAGTGCTGCACACACCGGGGCCCTGCTGGACCACCGGGGAGCGGGGTGCCGGGGAAACAGCCCGGCACTCAAGAGGAGTGCCAGGCTGAGCGGTCGCGGCTGGCACCCCGCATACAGAGGTAAGAAGGAGCAGGTGCTGGCAATTGGCCAAAAGAAAAATGGCAGCCCGGCACCTACCCTTTCATTTGTGCCACCGCTGCTGCCAAAATGCCCCCTGAACCAGTCGAACATATTGTCCGGCGATAGGTCAGGGGGCGCAAGGGAAATATGTGGCCGGGGCGCAAGTGGGGCGCTGCACATGGAGATGATGTTGCGGGAGGCATTAGCCGTGCCGCGCCCGGGCGCTAACGGGAGGCGCAAAGCAACCCAATTTTTCCCCTATATGCTTGCAGTTAGCAATGTTTCCAGAATTTATACAACCTCATCTTTATGAACTGGCATGGATAAGCTGGTTGCCTCGCCTTCTTCTGAGAGGATGGTGTTAGCCTTCTGAGATATCAGGTGATGCACCTCTCTCTGTAGAGGTGCGATCTGTTCTTTCTTGATCCACTGCTCCTGGGTAAATTCACCTTCCACACTGGTAGCTGTATCATATAAGTGACACTTATAAATTCCTGTTTCTTGGTAGTTTAGCCATACAATTTTAACTAGTGTAACCTTTTGGGGGAAAAATTCAGTTGGTTGCGCCTCCCGTTAGCGCCTTAAGAGGGCGCTAATGGGGCGTAAAGCATCTAGCGCCCAGGCGCGGCGAAGTTTGCGGCGCTCGCAAAATTAACTAGACATTTTGCGGCGGCGCTAAACACTACCGCCACGATCTCCTGCGCCGGCAGATCGTGACGTCAGTCGAGTGCGCAACGCCCCGGTAACGCCCCGGAGCGGAAATTGAGTGGCGCCCCCTGCCTTACCGCCTGACGCTAGCAACGACAGGTTGAGGGGAGCGTTCTGCAGTCATGAAGGGAAAGGGGGAGCACTATTTAAAGGTGACCGCTTCCTGCCTTTTATTGTTGGTGCCATTTTTGAACTACGCATTCTGAGAGAGAGAGAGAGAGACTTCTGGAGAGATTCAACGTTGTGTGAAGGAGTTTTGGGTACTGAGCAGCACTTTGCAGGTTCATTTTGATCTGCCATTCCTTGTATCGATTTAGAAGAGTCTGTGCGGGCTGCACTCTGAGCTCTTTGCCTGGTACTCTCCATTGTTATTTCCAGCAGATTTGATGTGCAGTTCTCTCCAGGCCGAGATTCAAGGCTGCAATAAGCAGGATGTGGATGGAAAGCCAGATTAACCATCCCCTTTAAGAACTGGCCCGGGCCATTGTGTGTGTGTTCCATTGCTGACTGACATTACATGAGCTTCGCCAGCGCTCTGAGGTAGCGCCTCGCTCCTCGGCCTTTGCGCCTTAAGACAGGTGTGAAGCGCCTGATTTAGCGCTCCAATCACCTCCAGGGGCGATAAAAGTCAAGTTTGCAGTCGGTGGTGATAATTAGCGCCAGGCGCTAATCTTTGCGCCCGGCCGATAATTGCGCCCCAAATGGGGCGATACTGAATTTCTCCCCCTTTGTCTCTCTGTCAGAGATGCAGTTTACAATTTTACAGAGATAGCCTTCTAAATATACACCTTCTACTACAAAGACTACCAAAATAAGTAATACTAAACTAAGAACTAAAGACTGATAACTGAAGAATGAATACTGAGCTTTAGTGTGAAAAACTCTTATATATATCCTTAATTTCTAAAGAAACTGCCTCAATTCTATTAACCAATCTGAGTGACGTGTGTGTTAAAAGAGTTCAGCCCTTTTGGTGTCAATCTTCTTTTACAGCCCTGTTGGTACCCTTGCTGACCTTCAAATCAAAGAAGCACCAGCGCCTAGACATGCCAGGTTACTTGTTTACTCCTTAGCTTCTCAGGTCTTTTCTAACATAGGAGTCATAAGCAGGTCCAGATAAGGCAGGACATTGTTATATCGACCTTATCGAGTCATCATCCAGGCCTGTGGTCCTGACGGCTGGTCTTCTATTCCTAGTAAGGAATGTTTTGTTTCTATAAGCTTCATGTAGCACCAGCCTTTAAGGCAATTCAGGGCATTCCTCCTTACAGTCATCAGCTCAATTCTTCTAAATCATAATAGATACATTTCTATATTAATAGCCAAGTCACAAAGATAAACAAAAGAAAGCGTGAACAAACATTTGTATGGCGCTTTTACATACTCAGGTTGCCCCAAAGCAATTCACAGCCAATGAAGTATTTTTGATGTGTAGTCCCTATTGTAATATAAACAAATATGGCAGACAATTTGTGCACAGCAAAGGTCCCACAAGCAATAATAATATACATGATGTGGCTGCATCTCTTCACTTCACCTGACGAAGGAGCAGCGCTCCGAAAGCTTGTGATTTCAAATAAAGCTGTTGGACTATAACCTGATGTTGTGCGACTTCTCACAATAATAATATAGATGAACAGATACTCTGTTTTGATAGTGTTGGTTGAGGGATAATTGTTGGCCAGGACACTGGGAGAATTCCCCTGCTCTTCCTTGAACAGTACCTTGGGATATACTGGGCTGGATTTTGTCAGTGTGGGCGGGCTGGGGCGTGTCAGGTGGAAATCGTGTCAGGACCCCGACTCCTAAGTGATGTGTTGAAAAAGTGGGATTTTCCCCTAATTGGGCAATTGATTTCCTGCGTGTGGGAACCACTGGCCCATTGAGTCTTTTCATACAGAAAGTCGCCTCCGATGACATCATCAATGCCGTTGTATTTAAGGCCTGCAAGCAGCTTTGATTCTTCTGGAGACTGGAAACGCTTTGGACATTGTATGAAGGACTTCATTTACCAACCATGTCCGCCAGCAAGCAAAAGTGTGCACCTCACTTTGATGAGCCCTCCCTCCAAGCTCTGGTGCAGGGAGCAAGATCTAATAAGGAGGTGCTCTTCCCTTCCTCAGGGAGAAAAAAGCCACCACAACAGACTAAAGCTGTGTGGCTGCAAGTGGCCCAGGAGGTCAATGCCATCTCTATGTGCCGCAGAACCTGGCTGCAGTGCAGGAAGAGGTTTCATGACCTTCTCCGCACAGGAAAAGTGAGTATGACTTTCCCATCACCCTCAATCTCATCCCCATCGCCTCTCCTCACCAGCACTCAGCTTTGCCAACCTCTTCCTCCACATCCCACTTGACACTGACATCCCTGCACCCTTACCCATTCCCTCTCTCTCTCTGGTCACATTCACTTAACTATTTGACCATGCAGCCCTCACACTCCCTATCACTGTGACGCAATGACAACTTACAACACACAGGGAGGGCCCTTTGTCTCCTTCTAAGCATCTATGCTATGGATTCTCTACACTCACTCCTTCATTCTCACTCAAACTCCACTTGTGTCCCTCATTGCAGGAAAAGAGAGCCCACAATAAGAGGGAAAGAGCGAGGACAGGAGGAGGACCACCCTCAGTAGCCCAGCTCACCGCCTGGGAGGAGGCGGCTCTGGAAATTGCCGGGATCGAGGAGGATTCCCAAGTGGGGGACGGACAGGCGGGCGCATCGCAGCAAGATGGTGACAGAATAGTTTGGCATCTCTCTCATTGACATTGCATGAGTGACTGATAATGATTCTGATGCTCTAACAGATTGACTTATGATCATCTGCACAATTCAATGTGCATGCAACCTTTACCTCACATCTCTAACTCTTTCCTTTACTCCCCCACAGGACCATCGAGAGCCCCCGTCCCCACTGTCCAGGAGGAAGAGCCTGAGCTTCCAGACTCCTCAGAGGAAGCTGCAACCTCTGAGGGCGCTTCGTCAGCAGAATTAAGCGCACCCAGCACCAGCGCAGACACTCACACCTTGGTGGGACCTTCGGGACATAGAGTAGAGTTGTTACCTGGTGTATCACAGCTCACAAGTGAGCATCAGCAGATGGTGGAGACAGGGACAGCAGTGGAGAGTCCTTGTCGCAGTGGAAAGGACGCTCCCAGCTCGGCTCCACTGCATGTCGACCCTGTGCCTCCGGGTCCATCCAGAAGGAGAGCGGTGCTGGAACTCCAGGAAAAGGTGCAGGAGTCTCTGGCAGGTTTTGTCTCCAGGGTCGCTGCGAGTGTGGAGCAAATGGAGGAGTCCATCGCTAACATGAGCAGAGCCTTTGTGGAGGCGTTGGTGCATGAACGCATCACCACGGAAAGGATGGCTACCATAGAGGAGAGGATGGCTACGGTAGAAGAGAGGATGGCTACGTCCATGGAGGAGCTTTGTCGCCAGGGTATGGAAAACATGGTAATTGTTCAGAATAGACTGACATCTCTTGAGGAGCGATGGTCAGCTATTGAGCAAACAAACCAGACCTTCATGCAAGTCCTCTGGAGTAGAACTTCCAGTGCAGATACGGGTCCTCATGGCCCCCCTGCAGTGCAGCAAGGTGCTGTCAAGCCACTTGCTAGCTCTGAAGTGGGGCTGACCCATGAGAGGGATGTTGGTGGCATACAACAAGGAAGTGGGGGCTCCTCTCCAAGTGCTCACACGACCATGCCACTGCAGAGCCCTCTGTCAGAGCCCCACCAGAGTCCCCACCCAACTGAGATCGGCGTCTCAACCCCTGCACAGCCGCAGAAGCAGCAGACTGTTGCTGAGCCCTCACAGGTTCGCAACCCCAGAGGATGCCCGCCAAAGGTGTCGAGACAGGAGCAGCAAGAAAGTGAGCAAGGGGCCTCCACATCTGCTGAAGCCACAGGGGAAGCACCACGTAGGAGCACGCGTAAGAGGAAGATAATGCACAAGTAGTCACAAGGGTAGTCACTTGGGTGTAATGTTGTGTTTAATGTTGAAAAGCCATCAGTTGCTTATTGTCATAAAAAATTCTGATGGCAAACTGTTGCAGTTGTGGCGTGTGCCATTTCGCTAATGGGACTTCCACATTGAGGGCTTAGGACGACTTGCAATTGTCAGTATGGTGGTCAGAGTGATAGGAATCCGCAGGTTCTTGGCCATTGTCGATGGTCTGATAAGAAGGTGCGAGGCAAAAGTGTTTGATTGTGCAGGCTAAACAAATCTGGCCAAGATGAGTGCGTCCCTTGCATCCCGGGCAGCAATGTGGTCGCGCGCTGGCGCCTTCTGGCCTGTGCAGCTTCAGGTGGGTGAGCAGCAGCTTGGCGTTCCTGTTGTTGCTGCTGCTGTTGGTGGTGCTGTTGTTCATGGTTCTGCTGCTGCCACGGCTGGTCTTCGTCCGAATCTGATGTCCAGGAGGAAAGGAAATAAATGGTTCCCATGCTTCTGGTATATGCCTCAGTTGAGGAAGCGCTCAGTCAAGGTGGCAAGAGGGGCTTCCCAGGAGGGCACACTGGAGATGGGTGTCAGGCTCCAAACTTCCACAACAATGGGTATGCCTGCTAAAAGTTCCCCCAGACCTGAGACAACAAAGTTCTGCCACCTGCAAATGATGATTGCTGAAAACTCCTTTTTAATGGTGGAGCTGCAGCTGTTAGTAAGCATTCCACTTGTGAGGCCGCCAGGATTCACTGGCGTGTTCCAGAGGAGACGTGCAGGACGTGGGAAAAGTGGTAAAATCAGAAAGGCCTCTCAAAATGGGATTATAGAGGCACTTAACTGGTTGTTAAGGGCCTATCCCGCCTCTTGGAGGCGGGATGGAAACGGGGTCAGAAAACACGCATTTGGGAAAATTGCTTGGAGGCGGGATGGAGGCGGGATCGGGCCCGCCCGCCATTTTTTGCGATTTTACCACCTCACACGCCTCCAATCCCGCCTCCTCGGGCCTGGCAAAATCGAGCCCTTTATGTCCACTAACCAAGTAGATAGGGAGACAAATATACTTGGGAGGAGTGGTTTTCAAAGGAATTTGTTCTGCTTTTAAATTTCTAAGTAAAACAGAAAATGACTGACTTTTTTTTGTAAAAGCACAGGGCGAGAAATTCATGGACTTACCGCCACGTGTTAGCGCCAGCGATTCTCGAAAAAATGGTGGCCGCCGCTCTTGTGCCAGCTGGAGGCCGTCCCCGCGGTGGCCGCCATATTCGAGGGTCCCTTTGCGCTGCTGGTAACCGGCAGTGCGCTGTAAAATAAAATAGCGGCGTGGTGACGTCAGTCGGCGTGCAACGCCAACTTAATGTCAGCTACGCGAACTTTGACCCTAGCGCTCAAATCAGCGCTGGGTCCTAAGCACACCAGGTTAACCTGGTGTGCAAGCAGGCTGACAGACGCTGACAGGGGCGATATCTGCAGCTGTTAAAGGGACACACACATCAATCAGGTAAGTTTGAATGGAAGGGTTTGGACTGGTTTTTTTTAGATTTTATTGAAGTGGTGGCTTGCTGCAATAGATGTGAAAAGTGTGTAAAGTGTTTTGGGAGTGCTGCTGGATGCTTGCAAGGGCTCGGATGGTAAGTGAACGTCTTTGAAAAGACAGAACATGCTGCGAATACTCAGCTACATCCGTGGAGTTCACGTCTCAGGTCGACATGCTGCCTGACCAACTGAGTATTTGCAGCATCTTATGCTGTCATTTCACATTTACAGCATCCGCTTGCAGACAGAAGAGCAAGACGCATAAGAGGAGGAAGCTGAAGAGGAGGAATCAGATGGAAGGATGCATCCCAGACAGCCCCTTTGTGGCCGGGATTTCCGGGATGGAATCATCCGCCTGCGGTCCCATTGGCTGGGCAGGCTCCATTTCTTGGGTGTGTGAAATGAAGAGGGCACAAGGGTGGAGTTGTGCTGACGGGAGGGCGGGAAACCTAGAGTTGCATGCCAGAAGCGGGATAATGTACGAGGATACCCACATCTTGTATCCTTTCAGCTCCGCCGCTGGCCAAGGGCTCAGCCATGCCCCTGCCAAGAATGGTTTGCACCGTCTCCTCCAAGGGGTTGAGGTGAAGCTATAAATGGGAGATGTGCCTCATCATTGGTGCAGATTGTTGGTAGGTGAGTGATTGGGGGTCCTGTATTGAGCAGTGTGTGAGGCCAGTGGTGCAGTTGGTAGGTGACAGTTTTTGAAGATGCATTCACTGACCTTGACCAGTGGTCTGAGGTCATGAAGCTTCTTTGGGCACTGGAGCCAGGTGGTGGGGGTGACACTGCTGGCAGTTACATAAGAACATAAGAACATAAGAAGTAAGAGCAGGAGTCGGCCATACGGCCCCCCGAGCCTGCTCCGCCATTCAATAAGATCATGGCTGATCATCGACCTCAACTCCACTTTCCCACCCAATCTCCATATCCCTTGATTCCCCTAGAGTCCAAAAATCTATCTATCTCAGCCTTGAATATACTCAAAGACTCAGCATTCACAGCCCTCTGGGGCAGAGAATTCCAAAGATTCACAACCCTCGAGTGAAGAAATTCCTCCTCATCTCAGTCTTAAATGGCCTACCCCTTATCCTGAGACTATGCCCCCTAGTTCTAGACACTCTAGCCAGGGGAAACAACCTCTCAGCATCGACCCTGTCAATCCCCTTCAGAATCTAGTATGTTTCAATGAGATCACCTCTCATTCTTCTAAACTCCAGAGAGTATAGGCCCATTCTACACAATCTCTCATCACAGGACAGCCCTCTCATCCCAGGAATCAATCTAGTGAACCTTTGTTGCACCGCCTCCAAGGCAAGTATATCCTTCCTTAGATAAGGAGACCAGAACTGTGCACAGTACTCCAGGTGTGATCTCACCAAGGCCCTGTACAATTGTAGCAAGACTTCCTAACTCTTATACTCCAACCCCCTTGCAATAAAGGCCAACATGCCATTTGCCTTCCTTATTGCTTGCTGTACCTGCATGCTAGCTTTCTGTGTTTCTTGCATGAGGACACCCAAATCTCTCTGAACACCAACATTTGAAAGTTTCTCACCATTTAAAAGATATTCTGTTTTTCTATTCTTCCTACCAAAGTGAATAACCTCACATTTCCCTACATTATACTCCATCTGCCACCTTACTGCCCACTCACTTAGTCTATCTATATCCCTTTTCAGACTCTTTTTGTTCTCCTCACAGCTTACTGTCCCAGCTAACTTTGTATCATCAGCAAACTTGGACACATTACACTCGGTCCCTTCATCTAGGTCATTAATATAGATTGTAAATAGCTGAGGCCCCAACACTGATCCTTGCGGCACCCCACTAGTTACAGCCTGCCAACCTGAAAAAGATCTGTTTATCCCTACTCTCTGTTTTCTGTCCGTTAACCAATCCTCTATCCATGCTACTATATTACCCCCAACCCCATGAGCCGTAATCTTCTGTAATAATCTTTTATGTGACACCTTATCGAATGCCTTTTGGAAATCCAAATATACTACATCCACTGGTTCCCCTTTATCTACCCTGCAAGTTACATCCTCAAAAGACGAATACATTTGTCAAACATGATTTCCCTTTCACAAAACCATATTGGCTCTGCCTAATCATGTTATGATTTTCTAAGTGACTTGATACCACTTCCTCAGCAATGGATTCCAGCATTTTCCTGATGACTGATGTCAGGCTAACTGCCCTGTAATTCCCTGTTATTCTCTCCCTCCTTTCTTGATTAGCGGTGTTACATCTGCTGGGACCTCTCCAGAATCTAGAGAATTTTGGAAGAATTTTGGAAGGCCTTGGTAATGTACTCCCACATCTTTCTTTCCGGCCCCTGTGGGTAGAGGGCCAGTCTTGCAGTGTTGACCCCCCTGCACAAAGCTGGAGTGCTGGGTGCCCCTTCCCTGGCTTGCTGAGCCATTTGTGTTAGTGCTGAGGCAGTTTTCCCATTTGTTCAGTTTAGGAAGGTAATTCAGCTTTAAGAGCTGAATAATCACATTTGGAACTTCTTTTAAATATTGAATATTTGTAAAAAGACAGAAAGGGCTGAAAAATGTATTGAATCAGTGCATTTTATTTTCCCTTGCTTCAATGTGCATGGCCCCTTTAAATTTCAGAGATCCTCACTGCCCACAATGCATTGCGAGCTTCACAGCCGCTAGGGGAAGCAGCAACGCCGCACCAGGACTACAAATTGGTCCCAGATCCCTCGTGCAACGCCACCAGGATGGCGTTACACCTAAAGTTAGCGCTGCGCCACCTACCTCCATGCCCCCCACACTAATTTAGGTCGGTTAGCGCTGCGGCCATTTTGGGCGGCCGTTAATGGCAGTTGACGGTGACACCGACGGCTTTACTGGCGATCACCAATTTTTCCCCCTCAGACTCTTATGCTGAAAGCCTGGAAAGATGGATTTAATTATAGATGAGAATAGGAATAGCAATAAGAAAATAATGAAACTTTTACAGTGGTTGCAGCTAATCTCACCTTTGTCATAACAACACCAATGGTATTACTACCTGTTCCAACTATTGTCTCTTCATCTGAAATTGTCAGCGTGACAACAAATGTTTGAAGTTGAGGAAATTGTGAAAAACCATGATCGTTTAATAACCAAAGTTAAATGTGCGAGATGTACACACTTCTCACTGAATATGCAAAGTAGCATGGTTAAAATAAGATGACATACCAGATTCTTACTTTCATTTGTATTTTAAATGTATTTCCCTCCCCCCCTACTTTGCAAGTTACTTTTCTGCCACCTCTGAGATACTACTTTTCCATGGAACACATGAATTCCCCAATAGAGAGGATGGGTAGCATATCCCAGAGTCAGGTTTCAGTCAGTACAACTTCAAACCAGTTATGAGAAAGCTTTGAGATTGGTGCAGGTTAACTCATTCTCTGATTTTTCCCTTTGCGCTATCAGTACCTCCCCAGGATGGATCTACTGAAATTAGAATCTCATTGTTTAGGAAATTACACTGGAGAATCCACAACCATCAATTCTACAATGCAACTAAAATAGGCTACTTAAACCTTTTGTGATGTCACAGCGAGCCATTAATTGATAATAATAGTGCAGGGCACAAGATGACTAAGACAACGGGTTATCTGACATCACTAAGATGCACAACAGCTGATAATGAAACAGCTTGCTCTTAATGGAGCTTTAGTTCCATAGAAATGAATTGGATATAATCTGCAGATCAAATGGGAATTGATCAAATAGGTGCTTAAGCTGAGCAGTTTGTCTATTCTCATTGCATTGCACTGGTTATAATATTTTACAGTGATTACAGTGAAGCAAACAGACATACCAATAATAGACATTACTGCCAGTTAACCATCTAAAATGGGCATCACATGTCCAATATATATATGAGAAGGGACTTCTCTTAAAATAAATGTTAACCATATTACCACACCCTCTTGTGGTGATCAAGTATATTACAAACTATTATGACCTGTTACACACTGAGGGCTAGAAATTCGTGGCCTTAGCGCCACTCCGTAGCACCATTAAATGGCACTAAAATGCCGGCCGCTGCTCTTTCACCAGCTGGTAACGGGTCCCGTGGTCACTGCTGTTTGGTCCCTACCTTTGCATTGTCGGTAACTGGCAGCGCCACCTCGAACAAAATGGTGGCGATGTGACGTCAAATGGCGTGCAACGCCGACTTGATGTCACAAATGCGAACTTCGATCCTAGCGCTGCATTCAGTACTGGGTCCTAAGCATGCTGGCATACAAGCAGGCTGACAGTGGCAGTGTCGGCACCTCTTAAAGGGACACACACATCGTTCAGGTAAGTTTGTATTTAAGCTTTTGGACTTTTTTTTATTTTATTGAAGTAGTGGTACACAGAGTTAAGCTTTTGGGCAAGAGATACAGGGGGGATGTGAGAAAGAACATTTTTACGCAGCGAGTGGTAATGACCTGGAACTCGGTGCCGACGAGAGTGGTGGAAGCAGAGACGATCAATGATTTCAAAAGGAAATTGGATAGGCACTTGAGGGAAATAAACTTGCAGGGCTACAGGGCTAGAGCGGGGGAATGGGACTGACTGGATTGCTCTACTGAGAGCCGACATGGACTCGATGGGCCAAATGGCCTCCTTCTGTGCCGTAATGACTCTATGGGCTGGATTTTGTCATGGGGGCAGGCTGGGGGCGTGTCAGGTGGTCGGCGTGTCAGGACCCCTCCTCCGATGTGAGGTGGGACAAAAGTGTGATTTTGCCCTAATTGGGCAATTGATTTCCAGCGTGTGAGAACCCCTGGCCCAATGAGTTTTTTGATACTGAAACTCGCCTCCGATGACGTCATCAATGCAGCTGGATTTAAGGCCTACAAGCAGCCTTGGTTCTTTTTCAGCCTTACAAATTTATGACTATACTTCTGAGGGATTACTACTGCTACTATGTCCAGCACCAGGCCAAAGTGTGCACCCAGATTTGATGAGGCCTCCCTCCAAGCTCTGGTGGAGGGAGCAAGAGCCAACAAGGAAGTGCTCTTTCCTTCCTCAGGGAGGAAAAAGCCTCCACAGCAGACCAAAGCTGTGTGGCTTCAAGTGGCACAGGAGGTCAGTGCCATTTCAATGTACAGCAGAACCTGGCTGCAGTGCCGAAAGAGGTTTCATGACCTTCTCCGCACAGGAAAAGTGAGTATTCCATCCCCATGACCCTTAATCTGATTCCCATTGCCTCTCATCACCAGCACTCTGCTTTGTCAACCTCCTCCTCCACATCCCACTTCACCCTTACATCCCTGCACCCTTAGCCATTCCCTCTCTCTGTATGTTCACATTCAGTTAACTATTCGACTATGCAGCCCTCACACTCCCTATCACTGTGATGCTATGAAAACAACTTACAACACACAGGGAGGGCCCTTGGTCTTGCCACCTCACTCCATCTTTGTGTCCTTCTAAGCATCTATGCTATGGATTCGCTACACTCACTCCTTCATTCTCACTCAAACTCCACTTGTCTCCCTCAATCCAGGAAAAGAGAGCCCACAATAAGACGGAGAGAGCGAGGACAGAGGAGGACCACCCTCAATAGCCCAACTCCCCACTTCGGAGGAGGCGGCCCTGGAGATCGTGGGAGTGGAGGAGGATGCGCAAGTGGGGGACGGACAGACGGGCGAATCAGAGCAAGCTGGTGACAGAATACTTTTTCGTCTCTCTCATTGAAATTGCATGAGTGACTGATCTTGATTCTGATGCTCTAACAGATTGACTTATGATCATCTGCACAATTCAATGTGCATGCAACGTTTATCTCACATGTCTAACTCTTTCCTTTACTCCCCCACAGGACCATCGAAAGCCCCCCTCCCCACTGTCCAGGAGGAACAGCCTGAGCCCCCACACTCCTCAGAGGAAGCTGCAACTTCTGAGGGTGCAGCATCAGCAGAATTCAGCGCACCCAGCACCAGCGCAGACACTCACACCTCG
Source organism: Squalus acanthias (assembly GCA_030390025.1). Taxonomy (NCBI): domain Eukaryota; kingdom Metazoa; phylum Chordata; class Chondrichthyes; order Squaliformes; family Squalidae; genus Squalus; species Squalus acanthias. Next base: position 37,560,381 of record CM059438.1, read on the forward strand.
GTGGGACCTTCGGGACATAGAGTAGAGTTGTCACCTGGTGTATCACAGCTCACAAGTGAGCATCAGCAGATGGTGGAGACAGGGACAGCAGTGGAGAGTCCTCATTGGAGGGCGCAGGACTCTCCCAGCTTGGCTCCGCTGCATGTCAACCCTGTGCCTCCGGGTCCATCCAGAAGGAGAGCGGTGCTGGAACTCCAGGAACAGGTGCAGGATTCTCTGGCAGGTTTTGTCTCCAGGGTTGCTGCGAGTGTGGAGCAAATGGAGGAGTCCATCGCCAACATGAGCAGAGCCTTTGTGGAGGCGTTGGTGCATGAACGCATCACCGCGGAAAGGATGGCAACCTCTGTGGAAAGGATGGCTACCTCCTTGGTAAGGCTGGCTACCGTAGAGGAGAGGATGGCTACGGTAGAGGAGAGGATGGCTATGGCCATGGAGGAGCTTAGTTGCCAGGGTCTTGAAAACATGGTCATTGTTCAGAATAGACTGACATCTCATCAATAGAGCGATGGTCAACTATTGAGCAGAGAAATCAGACCTTCATGGAAGTCCTCTGGAGTAGGACTTCCAGTGCAGAAACGGGTGCTCATGGGCCCCCTGAAGTGCACAAGGTGCTGTCAAGCCACTTGCTAGCTCTGAAGTGGGGCTGACCCATGAGAGGGATGTTGGTGGCAGAGACCAAGGAAGCGCTCACACGACCATGCCACTGCAGAGCCCTCCGTCAGAGCCCCACCAGAGTCCTCACCCAACTGAGATGGGCGTCTCATCCCCTGCACAGCTGCAGGAGCAGCAGACTGTTGCCGAGCCCTCACAGGTTCGCAACCCCAGAGGACGGCCGCCAAAGGTGTCGAGGCAGGAGCAGCAAGAAAGTGAGCAAGGGGCCTCCACATCTGCTGAAACCACAGGGGAAGCACCACGTAGGAGCACGCGTAAGAGGAAGATAAAGCACAAGTAGTCACAAGGGTAGTCACTTGGGTGTTATGTTGTGTTTATTTTTGAAATGCCATCAGTTGCTTGTTGTGATAAAAAATTCTGATGGCAAACTGTTGAAGTTGTGGCCTGTGTCATTTTGCAAATGGGACTTCCACATTGAGGGCTTAGGGCGACTTGCAATTGTCAGTATGGTGGTCAGAGTGATAGGAATCCGCAGGTTCTTGGCCATTGTCGTGCTCTGGTAAGAAGGTGCGAGGCAAAAGTGTTTGATTGGCTAGGCTAAGCAAATCTGGCCAAGATGAGTGCGTCCCTTGCATCCTGGGCAGCAATGTGCTCGCATGCTGCTGCCGCTAGTTGATGCGCCTCCGCAAGCTGTTCATTGTCACTCTCCTCCCCTCCTCCTCCTCCTCCTCATCTGAGGAGGCTATGCGATGAGCCACTTCTTCCTCAGGCATCTGCAAGCCACAATGCTGTGCCATGTTGTGAAGTGCACAGCAGAGCACGACAATTCTGGAGACCCTGGCTGCTGAGTACTGCAGGGCTCCACCTGATCTATCAAGGCATCTGAAGCACATCTTCAGCAAGCCGATGGTTTGCTCGATTATGGATCTGGTGGAAATATGGCTGGAGTTGTAGCGCTCCTCAGCTTCGTTGGATGAGCTCCTCAACGGCGTCATTAGCCACGTCTTCAGGGGATAGCCCTTGTCTCCAAGTAGCCATCCGAAAAGTTGATCTGGCGGACTGAAGAGCGGAGGCACACTAGACTGGCGCAGGATGAAGGAGTCATGGCAACTGCCAGGGTACGTGGCGCAAACATGCAATATTTCCTTCTTGTGGTTACATACTAGCTGCACGTTGAGGGAGTGGAAACCCTTGCGGTTGACAAAAATACCTGGATTGTGATGGGGTGCCTTAAGGGCCACATGTGTGCAGTCAACGACGCCCTGCACCCTTGGAAAGCCTGTCATATTAGCAAATCCAACCGCACGCGCGCTTACACTTGCTTGATCCTTGGAGAAGTTGATGTAATTGTGAGCGATGGCAAAGAGGGCATCGGTTACCTGCGTGATACAAGTGTGTGTGGCTGCCTGGGAGACGCCGCTGATGTCTGCTGCTGATCCCTAGAATGAGCCTGAAGCAAAAAAGTTGAGTGCGGTGGTGACTTTGATGGCCACTGGTAAGGGGTGTCCACCTGCTCCTCTGGGCTCCAGGTCTTGCTGCAGCATTGTGCAGATGTCACCCACTACCTCTCGCGAAAGTCGGAGCCTCCTTTGGCACTGCTGCTCAGTCACGTTGAGGTACCTCATCCTCTGTCTGTAAACCCTGTTTTGGGGGTATCTCCTGCTGCGATGTCCTTCCCTGCGCTGGCGCCTTCTGGCCTGTGCAGCTTCAGGTGGGTGAGCAGCAGCTTGGCGCTCCTGTTGATGCTCCTGCTGTTGGTGCTGCTGTTGTTCAGGGTTCTGCTGCTGTCGTGGCTGGTCTTCATCCGAATCTGATGTCCAGGAGGAAAGGAAATAAATGGTTCCCATTCTTTTGGTATATACCTCAGTTGAGGAAGCACTCATTCAAGGTGGGGAGAGGGGTTTCCCAGGAGGTCACACTGGAGATGAGTCTCACGCTCCAGACTTCCACAACAATGAGTAGGCCTGCTAAAAGTTCCCCCAGACCTGAGACAACAAAGTTCTGCCACCTGCAAATGATGATTGCTGAAAACTCCTTTTTAATGGTGGAGCTGCAGCTGTAAGTAAGCAATCCACTTGTGAGGCCGCCAGGATTAACTGGCGTGTTCCAGAGGAGACGTGCAGCACGGGGGAAAAGTGTTAAATTCAGAAAAGCCTCTCAAAATGGGATATTAGAGGCACTTAACTGGTTGTTAAGGACCTTAAGGGCCTATCCCGCCTCTTGGAGGCGGGATGGAAACAGGGTTTAAAACCCCGATTCTGGGAAAATTGCTCGGAGGTGGGCTGGAGGCGGGATCGGAGCTGCCCACCATTTTTTGCGATTTTAACACCTCATACGCCTCCAATCCCAACGCCTCCAATATTTAAGAAGGGTAGTAGGGATAAACCAGGGAATTACAGGCCAGTGAGCCTAACAACAGTGGTAGGGAAATTATTGGAAAAAATTTTGAGGGACAGAATTAGTCTCCACTTGGAGAGGCAAGGATTAATCAAGGATAGTCAGCATGGCTTTGTCAGGGGGAGATCATGTCTAACCAATTTGATTGAATTTTTCAAGGGGGTGACTAGGTGTGTGGATGAGGGTAGTGCAGTTGATGTAGTCTACATGGACTTCAGTAAGGCTTTTGACAAAGTCCCACATGGGAGACTGGTCAAGAAGGTAAGAACCCATGGGATCCAGGGCAATTTGGCACATTGGATCCAAAATTGGCTTAGTGGCAGGAGGCAGAGGGTGATGGTCAAAGGTTGTTTTTGTGACTGGAAGCCTGTGTCCAGTGATGTACCGCAGGGATCAGTGCTGGGTCCTTTGCTGTTTGTAGTGTACATTAATGATTTAGATATGAATGTAGGAGGTATGATCAGTAAGTTCGCAGATGACACGAAAATTGGTGGAGTGGTGAATAGCGAGGAGGGAAGCCTCAGGCTACAGGACGATATAGACGGGTTGGTTAGATGGGCAGAACAGTGGCAAATGAAATTTAACACTAAAAAGTGTGAGGTGATGCAATTTGGGAGGACTAACAAGGCAAGGGAATACACAATGAATGATAGGACCCTAGGAAGGACAGAGGATCAGAGGGACCTTGGTGTGCATGTACATAGATCCCTGAAGGCAGCAGGACAGGTAGATAAGGTGGTTAAAAAGGCATATGGCATACTTGCCTTCATTAGCCGTGGCATAGAATATAAGAGCAGGGAGGTTATGATGGAGCTGTACAAAACGCTAGTTAGGCCACAGCTGGAATACTGTGTGCAGTTCTGGTCGCCACACTATAGGAGGGATGTGATTGCATTGGAGAGGGTGCAGAGGAGATTCACCAGGATGTTACCTGGGCTGCAGTGCTTCAGCTATGAAGAGAGACTGGACGGGCTGGGGATGTTTTCCTTAGAGCAGAGAAGGCTGAGGGGGGACCTGATTGAGGTGTACAAAATGATGAGGGGCATAGATAGGGTAGATAGAAAGGAACTTTTCCCCTTAGTAGAGGGTCAATAACCAGGGGGCATAGTTTCAAGGTAAGGGGCAGGAGGTTTAGAGGGGATTTGAGGAAAAACATTTTCACCCAGAGGGTGGTTGGAATCTGGAACTCACTGCCTGAAAGGGTGGTAGAGGCAGGAACCCTCACAACATTCAAGAAGCATTTAGATGAGCACTTGAAACGCCATAGCATACAAGGCTACGGACCAAGTGCTGAAAAACGGGATTAGAATAGATGATGGGCCGAAGCGCCTCTTTCTGTGCTGTATAACTCTATGGGGGAAAGATTCAGTTGGTTGCGCCTCCCGTTAGCGCCTTAAGAGGGCGCTAATGGGGCGCAAAGCAACTAGCGCCCGGTCACGGCGATGTTTGCGCTGCTCGCAAAATTAACTAAACATTTTGCGGCGGCGCTAAACACTACCGCCACGGTCTCCTGCGCCGGCAGATGGTGACGTCAGTCGAGTGCGCAACACCCCGGTAGCGCCCCGGTGCGGATATTGAGTGGCGCCCCCTGCCTTACCGCCTGCCGCTAGCAACGACAGGTTGAGGGGAGCGTTTTGCAGTCAGGAAGGGACTGGGGGAGCGCTATTTAAAGGCGACTGCTTCCTGCCTTTTTTTGTTGGCGACATTTTTGAACCACGCATTCTGAGAGAGAGAGAGAGAGAGAGAGACACTTCTGGAGAGATTCAATGCTGTGTGAAGGAGTTTTGGGTACTGAGCAGCACTTTGCAGGTTCATTTTGATTTGCCCTTCCTTGTATCGATTTAGAAGAGACTGTGGGGGTTGCACTCTGAGCTCTTTCCCTGGTACTCTCCATTGTTCTTTCCAGCAGATTTGATGTACAGGTCTCTCCAGGCCGAGATTCAAGGCTGCAATGAGCAGGATGTGGATGGAAAGCAAGATCAACCCTCCCCTTTAAGAACTGGCCGGCGCCATTGTGTCTGTGTTCCATTGCTGACTGACATCACATGAGCTTCGCCAGCGCTCTGAGTTAGCGCCTCGCTCCTCGGCCTTTGCGCCTTAAGACAGATGTGTAGCGCCTGATTTAGCGCTCCAATCACCTCCAGGGGCGATAAAAGTCAAGTTTGCAGTCGGAGGTGATAATTAGCGCCAGGTGCTAATCTTTGCGCCCGGCCGATAATTGCGCCCCAAATGGGGCGATACTGAATTTTTCCCCCTATGACTCTATAATCCTGCCTCCTCGGGCCTGGCACAATCGAGCCCACAGACTCTAGTGGCTTGCTGCAATAGATGTGAGAAGTTTTTTTTACATGTGTAGGGAGTGCTGCTGGATGCTTGCAAGGGCTCTGATGTTAAATGAAGGGCTTTGAGAAGACAGAAAGTGTTACAAATACTCAGCAGGTCAGGCAACATCTGTGGAGAGAAAAACAGAGTTCACGTCTCAGGTCGAGATGCTGCCTGACCAGCTGAGTATTTCCAGCATTTTATGCTGTCATTTCACATTTACAGCATCCGCTCTCAGAGGGAAGAGGAAGACACAGAAGAGGAGGAAGCAGAAATGGAGGAAGCAGAAGAGGAAGAAGCTGAAGAGGTGGAAGCAGATGGAAGGATGCAACCCAGGCACCCCTTTGTGGCCGGGATATCTGGGATGGAATCATCCGCCTGCGGTCCCAGTCACCACAACCCCAATTCCCCTTTCAACATTAATCCCACACCTTACCTTCCATCCATTACTGACCATCACAACGTCCTCTTGACCACGATGCTGAAATAAAAGCCACCACAAAGCAATCTTTCCAATCCAACTATATACATGTATCCATCCAATATGACATCAAGAAATCAACTAGTCACCCTTATGCATTCTCTTAGTGACTGTCTTGTGTGTGCCTTTGCCTATCCTACTGATGTCACACAGTGCTATCCCAGTGTCTGCAACATGGCTGGTGGAAGGCTGCTGACTTTCAGTGGGGGACACTGCAAATGGCCTTGCTGGTTGACTTTGAGGAGCTGGTGGCTGGGAGTGTCAAATCAGTCGTCTTCTTCTTGTTCTTCTTCACTCTCCTCTCCCTCTTCTTGGTCACCCACTGGCTGGGCAGGCTGCATTTCTTGGGTGTGTGAAATGAGGAAGGCACAAGGGTGGGGTTGTGGTGACAGGAGGGTGGGAAAGCAAGTGGTGCATGCCAGAAGGAGGATAACGTATGAGGACACCAGCATCTTGTATCCTTTCAGCCCCACCGCTGGCCAAGGGTTCAGCCATGCCCCTGCCAAGAATGGCCTGCACCGTCTCCTCCAAGGGGGTGAGGTGAGGCTAGGAATGGGAGATGTGCCTCGTGATTGGTGCAGATTGTTGGTAGGTGAGTGGAGGGGGAGTCATGCATTGAGCAGTGTGTGAGGCTAGTGGTGTAGTTGGTAGGAGACGGCTTTTGAAGATGCATTCACTGACCTTGACCAGTGATCTGAGGTCATGAAGCTTCTTTGGGCACTGGAGCCAGGTGGTGGGGGCAACACTGCTGGCAGTGACGGCCTCGGTGATGTACTCCCACATCGTTCTTTCTGGAGGGCCTCCTGGTCCCTGTGGGTAGAGGGCCTGTTTTGCAGTGTTGACCCCCTGCACAAAGCTCAAGTGCTGCGTGCGAGACCCTGGGTGCCCTTTCCCTGGCTTGCTGAGCCATTTGTCTTAGTGCTGAGGCAATGTTCCCATTTTTGGAGGTTAGGATGGGAATTCATCTTTAAGAGCTGAATATTCACATTTAGGGCTTTTTAATGTTAATTTTTTTTTTGAAAAGGCAAAATGAGCTTAAAACTGCATTGTTTCACTGGATTTTAATTTGAATTACTTCAGAGGGCATGGCCCCTTTAATTCACAGGCCTTTTCATTGCCCACAATTGCTTGCGAGCTCCACAACCTCGCTTCCAGAGGCTGTGTGACGCTCAAACACCGCACCTGGTCAGGTACTTCGGGTCGGATGCCTCCACCAGGATGGCGTTGCACGGAAGGTAAGTGCTGCGCCACCAATCTCCAGACCCCCAGACGCATTTTGCCCCGTTAGCGTTGCGGCTATTTTCAGTGGCCATTAACTCCACGGCAACTTTACTGGCGAGCACGAGTTTCTCCCCCTGATTTCCTTCTCAGTGAGTGTTAACTGTAGGGTGCATTTTCCAGCCAGAGGGATTGTTAATGTTGGCAGGGAATGAGCAAGTGAAGGCTGGGAAACCTGGCAGAGATCCCTATCAGTGGATCTTCTCCTCAATTGTGCAGAGCTTAATCTTCCAGCCAGGCTTCTGTATAGGAGCTTTATTTTATGCAAATCCCTGGAAATTATATTTAAGATGAATGATTGCGCAATTCCCTGCTTTTCTCATATATATTTTGAGCTCAGCTCATCCATATTAAGCAATGAATGCCAGGCACACTCCAGGGTTTAAGGAAGTTAGCAGTTAAAGCCTGAACCACCTGATTCTTCATAGGTGGATTTTCTGCAAGATTTTTGTTTGCAGATTTTACATTGTTGTAATCAAAAATTAAATCATAGGAATTCCTATGGCTGTTTGTCTCCGAGTTTCTTTTGGAAGTAAAAGAGGGTCAAAGGAGAGATGAGAGGCAGGCTCGCTTCAACAGAAGTGGACTGTCCTTACCCATGCAGCTGTGTGTACAGACTAGAGCACACTTAGCTGGGAATGTCTATGGCTAACAGCCTTTGTAGGTTCACTTCACCAGGGAGTTAGAAGTGGAGTTGTGACATCTACTGGAATCTAACCTGCAGACAATCTCCAAATTAGTGGACATCACCACAGCTATGAACTTCCCTGCCTGCAGCTCATGTACAACTACTTCAGGGGACATCAGCAACATCAGTCAATCCAGATTTCACCGATGCATCAAACAGTTCACTGATGTATTGTTCACCAGGACAACCTTTATCACTTTCCCCAGGAAAACCAATGGCAGAATGAAGCTACCAAAATACTTTCAAATTTCAAGATTCCCTAAAGTCCAGGGTGTTATTAATGACATTCATGTGACTAACCTAGGCCTGATATCTGATACCATGACCTTCAGGAACTAAAAGGGCTCCACTCCATCACTGATCAGTGAACGGCAATAAAAGAGCATGCAGGTGAATGTCTGTTTCTGATGACATTTTCATTTTTGAATTAGTCCCCTGACCTTGGGCTATTCGAAGAAGACAGACTGTAAGGAGGAGGGCGATTTTCTGATGCAGGAGGAGGCGGATTTGGAGTCGGGAAAGGCGGGAAAATTCAAATTCCTGAGGTCGGGTCAGAAACCCGACTCCAACCTGCCTCTGTGGGATTTCGCCGGTGCCGGTTTTGGCGGTCGGGAAACGCTCCTGCCTCCAGCTGGCCATAGCATTAATTAATTACTGCAAATGCTTGTTAAGGTCCTCTCTAATCCTATTTTGAGAGGCCCTCTTGAATTTACCATCATTTCAGCGTGCTTCACGCAACTTCTGAACCACGCCAGGTAAACCTGGCGGGTTGACTCGTGGGTGGCCTCCTCACTGCTGCAGGTCTAACACGACCTCGTTCACTGCAGCAAGGATTACTTGCAGGTGCCCGACCTTGGCTTTAAAAGGTCTCTGAGCACTTTTAGAAGGCCTTCCGAAGTCAGAGGTGCTACAGCTTGACTCCATCAACTGTGGGACCTCCTGGGAAGAACCTCACCCCACTTACAATGAGTGCTTCCCCAGAGGAGGCATCTGCAAGCAGAATGGGAAACATTCATTTCCTTTCACCTTGGACCTCAGATGAGGATGAGGATGAGGAGGAGGAGGAGGCTGAGGAGGAGGAGGATGATCTGGAGGAGGAGGAGCAGGAGGAGGAGCAGCAGGAGGAGCAGGAGGAGGTCAGAGCGCCGGTGTTTCGACCAGCGGCAGAGGCAGCACGCGAGCACATGGCTGCCAGGGATTAACTTATCATGGCCAGATTTGTATAGGTTGGCCAAGTTGGCACATGTCCTTGGCTCCATGCCAGGACTTCATTGACAATGGACATGACTCTCTGGCCTCCTTTCAGTCAGGCCACCAACCTGACAACGCAAGTGTGGCGTTGCCCGCAATGTGGAGCTGCCTAAGGCTAAGTAACAGATGGCATAACGCCAACATTTTGGCATCAAATCATGTTACTGCTTTCCAACAGGGATGATATTTCATCAATACACAGAAACAGTCTCCCAATCTGCACACAAATCTGGAGGTTATATCCCTTGCCAGCTGTACCCACACAGCCTTGATTTCTTTGGCAGGCCTCTTCCTCCGAGATGAGTGGAAGAGCACCTCCATGCTAGCTGTCACCCCCTCCAACAACATTTGCAGCGCCTCATCCAAGAGCCACGGGTAGACCCTTGCCTTGGAATTGGACATAGTGGTTTCTCAAAAGATGTTGGAGGTGGTGCAGGAGACGCAGAAATGCTGTGGAATGAGCCAAGGGAGCAAGAAGCCATAAAATCAGACTGGAAAAGTGCTGTCAACAGAGGTGAGTTTCAGTCCCAAAACACTAATTGAGCAAGGGCATCCCACACCTCTGGAATCAAGTGGCCAATCATGGGAAAATCTAAATTTTTTGAAAACTATCAGTGGAGGCGAGTTTCTGACACACCCAAGCCGAAACCCGCCTCCATCTCGCCTCCAGTGAGAAAATCGACCCTGAGTGCTTCAAGGAAACTAAGACCACTCTCTTCAGCCCTGAACAACAGCTGAGTGATGATATACTAGGCCAATGCAATCACCACAATCATTATTGAACACTACATAGGTATCCTGAAGCCAAGCTTCATCTCCAAGATCATCATCTGCTGCATGTTGCACACATTTGCCATCCAGAGACCTAACCATGGAGTGGGTGGAGGTGGAGGCTCACCTGTAACCAAAGACAGAATAGGATCCTGGCAATCACCCAAAAAGATAGAATCATAGAATGGTTACAGCACAGAAGGAGGCTATTCGGCCCATCGAGCCCGGGCTGGCTCTCTGCAAGAGCACTTCAGCTAGTCCCACTCCGCTGCCCTTTCCCCGTAGCTCTGCAATTTTTTTTCCTTCAGGTACTTATCCAATTCTCTTTGAAAGCCACAATTGAATCTGCCTCCACCACCCTTTCAGGCAGTACATTCCAGATCATAGCCACTCGCTGCGTAAAAAAGTTTTTCCTCATGTCGCCTTTGGTTCTTCTGCCAATCACCTTAAATCTGTGTCCTCTGGTTCTCGACCCTTCCGCCAATGGGAACAGTTTCTCTCTACTCTGTCTAGACCCCTCATGATTTTGAACACCTCTCTCAAATCTCCTCTCAATCTTCTCTGCTCTAAGGAGAACAACCCCAGCTTCTCCAGTCTATCCACGTAACGGAAGTCCCTCATCCCTGGAACCAATCTTGCAAATCTTTTCTGTACCCTTGATAAGGCCTTCACATCTTTCCTAATGTGTGATGCCCAGAATTGGGCACAATACTCCAATTGAGGCTGAACCAGTGTTTTATAAGGGTTCATCTTAACTTCCTTGCTTTTGTACTCTACGCCTCTATTTATAAACCCCAGGATCCCGTATGCTTTTTTAACTGCTTTCTCAACCTGCCCTGCCACCTTCAACGATTTGTGCACATGCACCCACTTTAGGATTGCACCCTTTAGTTTATATTGCCTATCTCTGCTGAAACATCTTTGCAGCCATGAAGAGTCATATGCCAGGCTCTCATAAAGAGGGCCTTATCCAAGTGCTTGATCTGCCCAATGATCTACTGATACCTTATTTTGCACCATACATTCCCTGGACAAAGTTCAAAAAAAGTGTCAGCCCTGTCTCGCCTCGGAACCAGAATCTCATGGAGTCAAGCCCCACTCCAGAGACTTCAGCACATAATCTAAGCTGACACTTCAGTGCAGTAGTGAGGGAGTGCTATACTGACAGTGTTGCTGTCTTTCAGATGTTAAACCAAGACCCCGTCTGCTCTCTCAGGTGGACATTAAATATTTCCTGGTTTGCATAAGCACAAATTTGCAGCCCAAGCCAAAGAATTGGACAACCTAACCTTATATTCTCAACAGAAGTAATACTTGAAATGTGAAAGTGATAGCGCATAATTTTCATAAGTATCTTTACTATAGACTGTAACAAGCAGTTTGTGTTGATATTTGCCTGAACAATGGACACTTATGCATCACCAGGATTCTGAGAAGAGATAGAGATTGAAATTTGATGTGTCCACGTCTTTAAAATGCGTGGGATAATGTAGATTTAAGCAACTGATTTAATTTCACTTGCGATCACAATCTAGAAGACAGGATTAAAAAATTAACAAGTGAGAGTAGAAGAATTATGCCCCTCACAAAAAATATTTTAAAGGTCAAATCGCAAGATGAGACATGAACGTTCAACACTCTAAGGAACATAATGGTTCATGTGCTTCTGGAACCATGGAGACATCACCTGTGGAAAGCTGGTCAGGAGTGAATATCATATCTTGTAATGTAGAACAGATATCGTGCTTCTTTTGGTCAATTGCATTTCAGAACTAGGGAAAAATTTTACAAACCAATAAAATGCTGTGTTTGTAGGGTAAACAAATGTGTAAAAGATATATTCCTGTGGTGGGATTTTGTGTGTCCAAGGTTACACTGATTGCCTTCATTTTGACTGTTAATTGGAGAAAATCACACTTTAAAGAGAATTACTGAGCCCAGTAGTAATATAAGTCATGTGTGTGAAACTAATTGAGGTTGTTAATTGCTTGTTAATAGCCATTGCAGAAACTTTATGAGATCTCCCACTGCTTTATGAATCACAGGAACCATGCAAAAATCTCTCACGCTAAAAGTTGGCAGTACAGCAGCATTCAGCTGGCTGAGTGATTTTACGAGGTATATTGGCTTTTTCTTGTTCCTGATGGATAGTTTGCTTTCTTCACTTAATATAGCGGGCGTTGCTTTATGTTGTTACTTGCCCCTTATTTTTTTCTTTGATGTATTTTTGTTGATATTCCCCACAGATTAAAATCTCTCCTATACATTCTCCATTTGTTTTTCTGTCTGAACATGCATAGGGCACTGATCCAGCTGGAATATGGAGCTGGAAGAGGGGCAGCAGAGGGAATCCGATTCCATGGGAGGTGTCAACAATCCACATTTGACATTAAGCCACCCAACGGGTGTATTGACAACATCAGAGCTACCTTGATATGTCATAGGAACAGTGAGAAGAAACTGCAGCGACCCACAACTACATCCTGTGCAGGCTTGCAGCCATGCTCCATCATTCTCGTGGCATTTCCAGTACCAGTTAACCTCAAGGTTGTCCTCAGGTTTTATGCTGCTAGCATCTTCTGGTCCCCCAGTGATATCTGCAGTAAGTCAGTTTGTCATCCACCACTGTATCAAAGAAATTACTGATACTTCTTTGATGCATTCCATCCTGGCACCTACATAAGCCCAGAGCTGTAGCAGCAGCAGCAGCAGCAGCAGCAGCGGAAGTCGACCACTTTTACCATATGTGTGGGTTTCCCAAAGGTTCTGGGAGTTACTGATTTCACCCACGTAGTCGCCAGCAGCAATCAGGGAGGTTTTTGTCAACTGCAGGAGATCTTATTCCCTCAAAACACTGATGGTTTATGACCACCAGCATCATATATAGACGCCAATGCCCAGTTCCCTGGCAGTTCACCTTCATTTTGTGACTGCCCTGGGTGCCACTTCTTTTCAGTGGAAATGGCAGGGTGGGGATATCGGTTACACTGTAATATCGTGGCTTATATCTGCACTGGAGAACTCTTGTACTGAAGCAACGAATCAGCCAGTAAGGCACGCATCAGAGCGAGGGGTGTCACCTAGCAGAATTTAACGGGGGCACTTTACAATATGCCCCTGAATATGCTGGAAAGATTGTAGTAGCCTGTTGGGGGCTACGCAACACTGTGAAGGACAGAGGATTTGTTTTTGGTGGGACACTACAGCTAAAACAGAAAGGAGATGATGAGGATTATTAAGAGGCAGCAGCTGGAGGATATGGCATGGTGTAAGGAAGTTGTATTTGTCAAGCGCTGGTCAACGATTTCTTTTACAATAGAACACAACAGAGCAGCAAGACACAGTAGCCATTAACAGTTGCATATTGTGCTTCTTCCCCATTAGACTTGAAAGTTCCTCACTTATCATTCCTTCCAAAATATCTTAATATCCATCCTGTGTTCCACAATTGCCATGCAAATCACAGGCCGGAATTTTGCCGGCGTTCAGGGGGCGGGTTTGGAGGTGGGACCGCTGGCAATATCGCAAAGATTGACAGCGGGCAGGAAACCCGCTGTCAACCCGCCTCCAATCAATCTTCCCAAGTGCCGGGTCCCCGATTTTCACATGGACCCGACACCTAGCGGCGGGAAGAGGATTATAGCCACTTAACTGCTTGGTAAGTGTGGTGTGTTGTGAGTCTGCTGTAATGTTTCTGCATTGATGATAGCTGCAGAAGTGGTGTGAAGGATCCAATGGTGCACTGGTGAGTTTCAGAGGTAAGAAAATGTTGGGAAATTCATTTTTAATGCATTTAGACTTTTCTGTAGGTAACAAGTTTTGAATTGTATGTGTAGTCCCACCTCATTGGGAGAACCTCTCTCACCAGTGACAGATCGCTTCTGTAACCTCACCTGCAGCTGCCATCTGTTCTAGCCTAAGGAGGGAGTCACTGGAGAGCCTGGGTGCAAGAACTCACCTGTGAACAGTCATTGTCAGTGTTTGCAGCCCCTCAATGCTGTCAAACACAAAGAAAAATTGTGCGTGGTCCCTTTAAGAAAACCGGCAGATGACACGTCATCAAATGACGTCATCTGACCAGCTTCTTCTTAATTGGCTGGCAAGCCCGCAGGGTGGGCTTAACAAGGCCAATTGACGTAAAATCACGTCCGTTGGCCGGATGAAGTTGGGGGCAGGACTGCATCCCAAGCCGCATCGATCAAGAAAATCGCGGCCACTATGTTCTGTAATGCTGCTTGAAGGTATATCATATGTACATGATAACCATTAAAAGAACAGTATTCCTGACAGTAACACCCAACTTTTCCTAACGCAAACAATATTGTTAACATTCAACTGTTAGTCAACCTCCTTCCCTCTATGGTTTACAACGACACGATTTTGAGTAAGTATGAGACACTTGATAGAAACATAGAAACATAGAAGATAGGAGCAGGAGTAGGCCATTCGGCCCCTCGAGCCTGCTCCGCCATTTAATGAGATTATGGCTGATCATCCAAATTCAGTACCCTGTCCCTGCTTTCTCCCCATATCCCTTGATCCCTTTAGCCTTAAGAAATATATCTAACTCCTTCTTGAATATATTTAATGAATTGGCCTCAACTGCCTTCTGTGGTAGAGAATTCCACAGGTTCACCACTCTCTGGGTGAAGAAATTCCTCCTCATCTCAGTCCTAAATGGCTTACCCCTTATCCTTAGACTGTGACCCCTGGTTCTGGACTCCCCCGCCATCGGGAACATCCTTCCTGCATCTAGTCTGTCTAGTCCTGTTAGAATTTTATAAGTTTCAATGAAATCCCCTCTCATTCTTCTAAACTTTCGCGAATACAAGCCCAATCGTCCCAATCTCTCTTCATACGTCATTCCTGCCATCCCAGGTATCAGTCTGGTGAATCTTCGCTGCACTCCTTCCATGGCAAGAACATCCTTCCTCAGATAAGGCGACCAAAACTGCACACAATACTCAAGGTGTGGTCTCACCAAGGCCCTGTACAACTGCAGCAAGACATCCTTGCTCCTGTACTCGAATCCTCTCGCTATGAAGGCCAACATACCATTTGCCTTCTTAACCGCCTGCTGCACCTGCATGCTTACCTTCAACGACTGGTGCACAAGGACTCCCAGGTCTCGTTGCACTTCCCCTTTTCCCAATCTATTGCCATTCAGATAATAATCTGCCTTCCTGCTTTTGCCACCAAAGTGGATAACCTCGCATTTATCCACATTATACTGCATCTGCCATGCATCTGCCCAATCACCCAACTTGTCCAAATCATACTAGAGTTTCTCTGCATTCTCCTCACAACACACACGCCCACCCAGCTTTGTGTCGTCTGCAAACTTGGAGATATTACATCTAGTTCCCTTGTCTAGATCATTAATATATATTGTGAATAACTGGGGTCCTAGCACCGATCCCTGCGGTACCCCACTAGTCACTGCCTGCCACCCGGAAAAAGACCCGTTTATTCCAACTCTTTGCTTCCTAACTGCCAACCAGTTCTCTATCCAAGTCAGTACCTTACCCCCAATCCCATGTGCTTTAACGTTGCACGCCAATCTCTTATGCGGGACCTTATCGAAAGCCTTCTGAAAGTCCAAATACACCACATCCACTGGTTCTCCCTTATCTATTCTACCAGTTACATCCTGAAAAAATTCCAGTAGATTAGTCAAGCATGATTTACCTTTTGTAAATCCATGTTGACTTTGTCCGATCCTGTCACTGTTTTCCAAGTGCTCTGCTATTACATCTTTTATAATGGACTCTAGCATTTTCCCCACTACCGATGTCAGGCTTACCGGTCTATAATTCCCCGTTTTCTCTCTACCACCTTTTTTAAATAGTGGGGTTACATTGGCTACCCTCCAATCCATGGGAACTGTTCCAGAGTCTATAGAATTTTGATGGTGGAGTATACGGAACAGACTTTATTCATATACAGCACAGGTGCTCAATCTATACTGTACACAAAGAGTGGTTTTTCAGTTTCTGGTTCTATCCTTTGAGCCCTTCAAAAAACTGTTGAAAACCATGCTCCTTTATACATCTTATTTTGCCGACATCAAAGGAACCTGTCACATATAAGACCTCATGACGTATCTGTTCCAGAATCCTTTGAAAACAGTCTATTTACAGAAACAGTCATAGTTGTTCACTTCAAAGCTACTTCTCTCAAACTAGTATTCCTGACTTAACTGTTCTCGAATCCTTTGAAGAGTAGTTTTATTAACTGTTATCTTTCTATGCTATAGATAATGGATCCCTCTGCCTATGTTTATTACACTAGCTAATAAAGTTATATTTTAATCACTCATGCTTGATGTCTTCCCAGTCACTTATTTCCTTGCATAAGTATTTCTCTTATATAGTAGTCAGATACTAAAAGCAGAAGATAAGCCATGCTTTCTTATGGCACTTCAAAGCCATCCTGTTTATATTGGAAAGCCTGTTGTTCCAAGATACAAGGAACTTTGATTATTAACCCTTAACTCTCCAAGATGTCCAACATACAACTCTCCAGGATGGCCAACAAATATCACACAATTGTTTGTCCACTTAGATCGTAAGTAATGCTTACGCCGTGTAAGATGAAATGAAGCTTAACACTGTATTTGTGTGAAAATAATTTGTTTTCTATTTTAGCGGTGATCTTGGGTTAGAAATTGATATGTGTTGCACCCATTTATCAGGCCAACAAGTGCAATGCTGACAAATTTAGCAGTGGGGCGGCCCGCGTCGAAACTGAGCGTGCGTTCGGGCCACCGCTAAATTTGCCGTCACGGGTGGGTGCCTAAAACAGACATTAGGCCCCGTGCATATGTTAATTAGGGGCCTAATGCCTGTTAAAGGAACCCTCTGTTTCCGATGATGGAGCAGATGTGGGGCCTGCCTCGCTACGGCCACCAATGTAAGGTACTTTTTAAAAATCTTAAAAAATCTTCCTGTGGAGCAGGAGTGCCCCACCGACTCCACAGTAGACAGGTCCAACCCTCCTCCCAAATATGGACCAAGACGAATTACAACCCCCTTAGCTCATTTTAATAGAACAGATGAATGTCTGTCTCTGTATCTGGCCAAATCGTTTCCTAGGAATATGTCCAGTGTGCTCCACGTTGAAGTTTGATTACATAATTATTAATCCTAATCTCATCAATTATGTAATTTGTGGCTTTTTTACTTGTGATATGAACTGAGTACTGTGATTTTCAGATTTAATTTGATTGAACTTAATGTTAATTAATCTGCCGCAATGAATTTTCTGACTATTATTTATTTAGAAAGGAATCTAAACACTTTTGAGAAAAAAAACAGAACAGATTATCTTGAGAGGATCAGTGGACTGTGCACTGTCTAGTCTGAGTTCACAGTAGCTCAGTGATGTCCAGAAAGGAGGGCAAACTCTTAAAGGGATCGTGTTCTAAATCTGAAGAGCTACCTAAACTTAATCCAAAAGCTTGTTGCCTAGGTGTTTAACCTTAACTTAAACTAGTAATGCAAGCAGTAAAATTTTTTTTACAATAAGCGGGTCAGTTTTAACACAGTCTGTGTGCATCTTTTAAGTTTATATTGTCACTGTTAATATTGCATTAGATTCAAAATACCTTCCAGCCAGACACAACAAGATTAACTTTAGCGGATGTTACAAATACACAACATGATATATCATTACAAATTTCCCCATTGACCAAAATCTGCTTTACAAATTTATGTTTCGGGTTTCAATATCTTGATGTTTAGTGGAATACATTTACATATACACATACACACACATACACATACTGCTGGAGAGATCGGGATATAGCTTCAAAATGTAGTGAAGCTTCTAATATTATTGTTTAATACCAATATTTCTGGAATTCTTTTTCTCTAACCATAACAGAAACATTTGATGAAATCATAGAATCATAGAATTGTTACAGCACAGAAGGAGGCCATTCGGCCCATCGAGCCCGTGCCGGCTTTCTGCAAGAGCACTTCAGCTAGTCTCTCTCTCCCTCCCTTTCTCCGTAGCCCTGCAATTCTTTTTCTTTCAGGCACTTATCTAATTCCCTTTTGAAAGCCATGATTAAATCTGCCTCCACCACCCTTTCAGGCAGTGCATTCCAGATAATAACCACTCGCTGCGTAAAAAAGATTTTCCTCATGTCGCCTTTGGTTCTTCTGCCAATCACGTTAAATCTGTGTCCTCTAGTTCTCGACCCTTCCTCCAATGGGAACAGTTTCTCTCTACTCTGTCTAGACCCCTCATGATTTTGAACACATCTATCAAATCTCCTCTCAATCTTCTCTGCTCTAAGAAGAACAACCCCAGTTTCTCCAGTCTATCTACGGAACTGAAGTCCCTCATCCCTGGAACCATTCTTGTAAATCTTTTCTGCACCCTCTCTAAAGCCTTCACATCCTTCCTAAAGTGCAGTGTCCAGAATTGGACACAATACTCTAGTTGTGGCCAAACCAGTGTTTTAAAAAGGTACATCATAACTTCCTTGCTTTTGTACTCCATGCCTCTATTTATAAAGCCCAGGCTCCCACATGCTTTTTTAAACACTTTCTCAACCTGTCCTGCCACCTTCAATGATTTGTGCACATATATCCCCAGGTCTCTCTGTTCCTGCACCCCCTTTAGAATTGTATCCTTTAGTTTATATTGTCTCTCCTCGTTCTTCCCACCAAAATGTATCACTTCGCACTTTTCGGTGTTAATATTCATCTGCCACATGTCCACCTATCCCACCAGCCTGTCTATGTCCTCTTGAAGTCTATCCCTATCCTCCTCACAGTTCACTATACTTCCAAGTTTTATGTCATTGCAAATTTTGAAATAGTGCCCTGTAAACCTAAGTCCAAATCATTAATATATATCAAGAAAAGCAGTGGTCCTATTATTGATCCCTGAGGAACACCACTGTATATCTTCCTCCAGTCCGAAAAACAACCGTTCAGCACTACTCTCTGTTTCCTGTCACTTAGCCAATTTTGTATCCTTGCTGCCACTGTCCCTTTTATTCCATGGGCTTCAACTTTGCTGGCAAGCCTATTATGTGGCACTTTATCAAATGCCTTTTGGAAGTCCATGTACACCACATCAACCGCATTGCCCTCATCAATCCTCTCTGTTACTGCATCAAAAAATTCAATCAAGTTGGTTAAACACGATTTGCCTTTAACAAATCCATGCTGGCTTCCCTTAATTAATCCACACTTGTCCAAGTGACTGTTAATTTTGTCCGGATTATCATTTCTAAAAGCTGCCTCACCACCGAGGTTAAACTGACTGGCCTGTAGTTGCTGGGTTTATCCTTACAGCCTTTTTTGAACAAGGGTGTAACATTTGCAATTCTCCAGTCCTCTGGCACCACCCCCATATCCAAGGAGGTTTGGAAGATTATGGCCAGTACCGCCGCAATTTCCACCTTTACTTTCCTTAGCATCCCATCCGGTCCTGGTGAGTTATCTACTTTAAGTACAGCCAGCCTTTCTAGTACCTCCTCTTTATCAATTTTTATCCCATCCAATATCTCAACTACCTCCTCTTTCACTATGACTTTGGCAGCATCTTCTTCCTTGGTAAAGACAGATGCAAAGTACTCATTTAGTACCTCAGCCATGCCCTCTGCCTCCATGCGTAGGTCTGCTGTTTGGTCCCTAATCGGCCCCACCCCTCCTCCTACTACACGTTTACTATTTATATACCTATAGAAGACTTTTGGATTTCTTTTTATGTTAGCTGCCAATCTATTCTCATACTCTCTCTTTGTCCCTCTTATTTCCTTTTTCATTTCCCCTCTGAAGTTTCTGTATTCAGCCTGGTTCTCACTTGTATTCTCAACCTGACATCTGTCATACGCCCCTTTTTTCTGCTTTATCTTACTCTCTATCTCTTTCATCATCTAGGGAGCTCTGGCTTTGGTTGCCCTACCTTTCCCCCTCGTGGGGAATGTACCTTGACTGTACCTGAACCATCTCCTCTTTAAAGGCAGCCCATTGTTTGATTACAGTTTTGCCTGCCAATCTTTGATTCCAATTTACCCGGGCCAGCTCCGTTCTCATCCCACTGAAATTGACCCTCCTCCAGTTATGTATTTTGACTTTAGATTGCTTTTTGTCCTTTTCCCTAGTGAATCTAAACCTTATGATACTATGATCACTGTTCCCTAAATGGTCCCCTACAAAAACTTGATCCACCTGACCCACCTCATTCCCCAGAACCAGATCCAGCTTCTTTCTAATCTCCACCAGGTCTGAATGCCCCAAAAGTTACTTTAAATACTTAGAATAATATTTATTAAGACCAGTACAATAAGCAGGAATTTAAAGATACAGATAGGGGAATTAACAACTAGTGAATCTTCCAGGGTGTTGTTCAAGGTGAGTCAGAGGATATGCTGTTTTATAATGATAGGTGTGTTATACATGCAATGCACAATGTATAATGCACATGATATAGATATCTAAGAACATTTTTGCAATATATACTAGAGAAGTCCTCACACAGTAGAGGTTCATATGGAGTTTGAGGAGGCTGGGCAGGGTAGTTTGTATCGGTGTTTACTAAGGAAGAGGATGCTGACAAAATATCGGTAGAAACGGAGATGGTAGAGGTAATGAATGGGGTGAAAATTGATAGGCAGGATGTACTAGAAAGGCTGGATATGCTTAGAGTAGATAAGTCGCCTGGTCCGGATGGCTAGCATCCCAGGTTGCTATCTCAGTGGGGGTGGAGATAACGGAAGGGAGGACTTGCCATAATCTTCCAATCTTCCCTAGATACGGGGGAGGTGCCAGAGGATTGGAAAGTGCCAACTGTGACACCCTTGTTCAAGAAAGGGTGTAAGGACAATCCTAGTAACTACAGTTTAACATCAGTGGTAGGTAAGGTTTTAGAAACAATAATCAGGAAAAAAATTAACAGGCACTTGGAGAGGTTTAAGTTAATTAAGGAGAGCCAGCACAGATTTGTAAAAGGCAGATTGTGTTTGACTAATCTAATTGAATTTTTTGATGAAGTAACAGAGAAGGTTGATGAAGGGAATGCAGTGGATGTTGTCTACATGGATTTTAAGAAAGCGTTTGACACAGTACCACATAAAAGGCTGGTTAACAAAATTGAGGCTCATGGAATAGGAGGGCCAGTGTCAGCTTGGATAAGAAATTGGCTTAAGGACAGAAAACAGTCATGGTAAATGGCAATTTTTCAGATTGGAGGATGGTAGACAGTGGTGTTCCCCAAGGGTCAGTACTAGGACCACTGTTTTTTTTTATATAGATAAATGACTTGGATATTGGAATACAGAATAAAATTTCAAAATTTGCCAATGATACCAAACTTGGAGATGTGGCAAACAGTGAGGATGATACCAATCGACTGCAAAAGGACATAGATCAGCTAGCAGAATGGGCAGATAAGTGGCAGATGGAATTTAATACAAAGAAGTGTGAGGTGATGCATTTTGGCAGAAGGGATAGGGAGAGGGAATATAGACTTAATGGCACAGTTCTAAAGAGTGTGCAGGGACAGAGCGACCTGGGGGTTCATGTGCATAGATCTTTGAAGATGGCAGGGCATATTGAGAGAGTAGTTAGCAAAGCATATGGGATCTTGGGCTTCATAAATAGAGGTATTGAGTACAAAAGCAGGGAAGTTATGCTGAACCTTTATAAAGCTCTAGTTAGGCCACAACTAGTGTATTGCGTCCAGTTCTGGTCACCACACTTTAGCAAGGATGTGAAGGTCCTTGAGAGGGTGCAAGAGGAGATTTATCAGAATGGTTCCAGGGATGAGGGATCTTAGCTACAAGGACAGGTTGGAGAAACTGGGGTTGTTCTCCTTGGAGCAAAGGAGGTTGAGGGGAGATTTGATAGTGGTGTACAAGATTATGACAGGTTTGGATAAAGGCTGTTCCCATTAGCTGATGGTACAAGGACTAGGGTACACAGATTTAAGGTTTTGGGCAAGAGATACAGGGGGAAGTGAGGAAGACCTTTTTTACGCAACGAGTGGTAATGACCTTGGAACTCACTGCTGACAAGGGTGGTGGAAGCAGAGACAATCAATGATTTCAAAAGGAAATTGGATAGGCACTTGCGGGAAATAAACTTGCAGGGCTACGGGGATAGAGCAGGGGAATGGGACTGACTGGATTGCTCAACAGAGAGCCGGAAAGGACTTGATGGGCCAAATGGCCTCCTTCTGTGCTGTAATGACTCTATGACTATGACTCTATGGGCTGGATTTTGCCAGCCAAGATGAGTTGGGGGCGGGACTTCCGGGTTCTAGTCCCGCCCCCAGCGACGTCTGACGAACAGACGCTATTTTCCCTTGATTGGCCTTGTTAAGCCAGCCCTGCGGGCTTGCCGGCCAATTAAGGGAAAGCCGGTGTCAGATGACGTCAGTGCATGACGCTTCATCTGCCGGTTTTCTTAAAGGGACAGGCCCCATCATTTTTTGACAGATGAATTGGCAGTGTTTGACAGCATTGAGGTGCTGACAAACACTGACAATCACTGTCCAAAGGTGAGCCCTTGCTCCCAGGCTCACCAATGACTCTCTCCTTAGGAGAAAACAGATGGCAGCTGCATGTGAGATTGCAGAAGCGATCTGTCAATTCTCCCAATCAGATGAGGCTTCACAGAAACATCAAATCTTGTCACCGGCAGATACATATAAACAGAATAAAAATATTTCTCACTACATTCTCTCACCTGTCATACTTACCTGTGCACCATTGCACCCATCACACTACCTCTGCAGCTGTCATTTGCACACTTACACTGCAGCAGACCCACAGCTCGCCTCGCTGACCCTGGCGGGGTTTCCCGCCATCGGGAAGCCCGCATCAGCAGGCTGAAAATGGGGAAAAGCCTCTTAACTGCCTGTTAACTACCTGTTAACAGGCAGTTAATTGGCTCTAATCCCCTTCCCGCCGCTAGGAGATGGGTCCCTTCGCGAGTCGGGGACCCACCTCCCGGGAAGATGTTTCAGAAGCAGGTTGGGAGCGGGGTTGGGACCTGCTCCCAATTTTTCCCATTTTCTCAGCAGTCCTGCCTTCAAACCCGCCTCCTCAGGGCTGGGAAAATCCAGCCCTTTCTGCTTGTCGGGTCTATGTCCCGCCTCCATCATCTTCTGGCCAACCAGCGGGATTTTCCCCTGATTGACCTTGTTAAGCCCGCCCTGCGGGCTCAGCAGGCCAATTAGGGGGAAGTCACTGACAGAGCACATCAACGTCTGACGTGCCATCTGTCAAGACTTCGTGAAAGAAGAAATGTCAGCGTTTGACAGATCTGTGAAGCTGTCAAACACTGACTTCTCTGTAGTTTGATGAGTCCTTGTGTTCAGGACTCATCAAACCTTTCAACTTTGTAGATTTCAGAGGACTGTTGGTTCGGAGGATCGAGGTCGGGAAGCCTTCACCTAAAAAGGTAAGATGGGACTAATCCTTTTTTCTGCCTGTTAACTACCTGTTAACAGGCAGTTAAAAGGATTTAATCCCTTTCCCGCCTCGAGGAGATGGAACCCGAAGCAGCACATCTTCCCGCCTCCTGGGAAAAGGGCACGGAGGTGGGATGGGGGCGGGTTTGCCATCCACCCCCACTTTCTGCTACCTTACCGGCAGTCCCGCCTCCATACCCGCCTCCTCGGGGATGAGAAAATCCAGCCCTAAGACTCTATGACTAGGGTGAGGCACATAGCACTGTGCCAATGAGATGGCAATGGTAAGGGCTGTAGAGAAGCTTCCAGCTACAGTGTGGAGATCATGAGTATTCAGGGATACAGTGCAGGATGTTAGAGCACAAAGTGTATGTTGAACAATTACTCACCTCTATACACACAAAAGTAGAAGGTGATATGGTTCACTGCACCAATGGTTCTCAGCTTTGCAGTCTGTTATTTAGCTGGGAGCAACATTGGCGACAGTTGT
This sequence comes from Squalus acanthias, assembly GCA_030390025.1. NCBI lineage: Eukaryota > Metazoa > Chordata > Chondrichthyes > Squaliformes > Squalidae > Squalus > Squalus acanthias. The sequence goes on from CM059438.1 coordinate 37,584,105, forward strand.
AGTGTAGGTGCAGGTCAGTATGAGGGAGGGATTCAGAGAAATCATAGATGTCCAGTTTCCTATGCTTACAGAAATAAGCGGGCATCATAAAGTGATTCCTTCCAGCAGTGGCATGTGTGAATAAGCACAGGAGCACTCAGTTGGCACTCATGTGACAATAGTTCTGTGCCATTATGTAACTCTGCTTAAGTGACAAGAACCGCTGCTGAAAACAATGAGCCCAAAGCAACTCCAGCAAAGTAGACCCCGTCACTGGTACCAGTGCTCGTCACACTTACAGGTAACAGACCTTCTGTATCCTCTGCAGCTTGCTGGTTGGTTATGCAGGCATTCACCAGTGTTACACAGTCACTTAGAGAAATACCTAACAGTAGGGTACGTCAACAACCAAGTTGCAGAACTTCATGACGCACAAAGGGTAAATGGACCAGCAAAAACAATAAATGCATGCAACACAAGCACTAAGAAATTTAATAAAATTAATTCCCTTGTAGTATATCTTGTAGTCTTGTCATTTTGCCACTGTATATGAAATAATGTGTCAGTTGTCCAAAAGTAAAGCAAAACAAACATCTCTGCAAAAGATTTTGCATATAAAGCACTTCTGTGATTGTAAATATGCCTAATAAAAATAAATAATGCTAAACCGCAGTGTTCCCTGGAAGATGATGCGGAGATGCCGGTGTTGGACTGGGGTGGACAAAATTGAGAGGTCGCACAACACCAGGTTATAGTCCAACAGTTTTATTTGAAATCACAAGCTTTCGGAGCTATCGATTTGCTCCTGAGGAAGGAGCAAATCGATAGCTCCGAAAGCTTGTGATTTCAAATAAAACTGTTGGACTATAACCTGGTGTTGTGCGACCTCTCAATTTTTTCCCTGGAAGAACCAGGGCAACAAGACTCTCACACCCCCATGCCCCTGCTTGGTGGTAGCTGCTGCACCTTCTAATCGTCCAAGTCTGTGATGAGGCCTCTGATCATTGCACTATTGTCGGTTCATCAAGGCACATGTCACTCATGTGTTTCATTCTATCTGTTCTCTGCTAGGGTACAGAAATTGCCCCAGCTATTATGAGTTTAGACAAGATAAAAGGTTTTTCTATCACCAAACATAGAACATACCAATTAGAGAAATATATTTTTCCACAGGAATAATACCCTCAGTTATACCCTGCAGTTCTTGGCTTTATTCCATCATGTTTTAGTAGTCCTATATTCCTGACTGTCTCTAACCAACTATTCATTATGAAATAACAACAGAAAACGCTGGAAAAACTCAGCAGGCCAGGCAGCATCCGTGGAGAGAGAAAGAGAGTTAACGTTTCAGGTCGATGACCTTTCGTCAGAATATTCATTATGAACCTTTTGTATCCAACAACTCTTGCAAGAGGTAACAGATCTTGCAGACAGACAAATACACACACACACACACACAGACAAAATCATAGCATCAACAGATTCTGTAAAATACTTTCCAATCCCACTTTGGTTAATTGCTCTCTCACATTAATTATTACCTCACAGCAAGCAATGCCAAGAAATACTTGTGTGGTTAAAATACGACAATAAGTCTTCTTGGTCCATGCTGAAAAATACAGTTCACAACACAAATAAGTCATAATTTCTTGCTCAATACAAAGATACTGAAAAGAGACAACGCGGACAACAGTGTTACATCCAGGTCAGAGCAGTTCAACTAATCGGTACCCCCTGCTATTGGATTCAATCTCCACCCTCTCTATCACTAGTGCAGTGTAACTGCTGTATGTGTGATCTACAGGATGCACTCCAGCAACTCACCAAGGTTACTTCAGCAGAACCAGCACCACTGAAAAAGATTATCTGGTCATTATCTCAATGCTGTTTGTGGGAGCATATTGGCTGCCACCTTTCCTACATTACAACAGTGACTACACTTCAAAAGTACTTCATTGGTTGTAAAGTGCTTTGGGGTATTGAGGTCATGAAAGGTGCTATATAAATGCAAGTCTTTCTTTTTACCTCCATCACCTGTGATCTATATTACCGAGATGGATAAGACCAACAATGTCGTGGGAACACCATCATCTTCAAATTCCTCTCCAAGTCACACAACATCGTAGCTTGGGACGTATAATCACAGTTCCTTCATGTTGCTAGGTCAACATCCTGGAATTCCCTACCTACCACCATTGTGGGAATACCATTACCACAAGGACTACAAGGCAGTATTTGACCGACTGTGGCATCAAGGAGCCCTAGTAAAACTGAAGTCAATGGAAATCAGGGGGAAAATTCTCCACTGGTTGGAGTCATACCTAGCACAAAGGAAGATGGTTGTGGTGGTTGGAGGTCAATCATCACAGCCCCAGGACATCGCTGCAGGAGTTCCTCAGGACAGTGTCCTAGGCCCAACCATCTTCAGCTGCTTCATCAATGACCTTCCCTCCAACATAAGGTCAGAAATGGGGATGTTCGCTGATGGCTGCACAGTGTTCAGTGCTATTCACAACTCCTCAGATAATGAAGCAGTCCATGCCCGCATGCAACAAGACCTGGACGACGTTCAGGCTTGGGCTGATAAGTGGCAGGTAACATTCGCGCCACACAAGTGCCAGGCAATGATTATCTCCAACAAACGAGAGTCTAACCACCGCCCCTTGACATTCAACAGCATTACCATCGCTGAATCCTCCACCATCAACATCCTGGAGGTCACCATTGACCAGAAACTTAACTGGACCAGCCACATAAATACTGTGGCAACAAGAACAGGTCAGAGGCTAGGTATTCTGCGGCGAGTGTCTCACCTCCTGACTCCCCAAAGCCTTTCCACCATCTACAAGGCACAAGTAAGGAGCGTGATGGAATACTCTCCACTTGCCTGGATGAGTGCAGCTCCAACAACACTCAAGAAACTCGACACCATCCAGGACAAAGCAGCCCACTTGACTGGAACCCAATCCACCACCTTAAACATTCACTCCCTCCACCACCGGCGTACTGTTGCTGCAGTGTGTACCATCTACAAGATGCACTGCAGCAACTCGCCAAGGCTTCTTTGGCAGCACCTCCCAAACCCACAACCTCTTCCACCTAGAAGGACAAGGGCAGCAGGCGCACGGGAACACCACCACCTCCAAGTTCCCCTCCAAGTCACACACCATCCTGACTTGAAAGTATATCGCCGATCCTTCATCGTCGCTGGGTCAAAATCCTGGAACTCCCTCCCTAACAGCACTGTGGGAGTACCTTCACCACACAGACTGCAGCGGTTCAAGAAGGCGGCTCACCATTACCTTCTCAAGAGCAATTAGGGATGGGCAATAAATGCTGGCCTTGCCAGCGATGCCAACATCCCAGGAACGAATAAAAAAAACTACAATATTTCAAGGAGGAAGCCTACCACCACCTTCTCAGGGAAATAAGGGCTTGGTTATTTATGCAGCCTTGCCAGTGTCGCCCACATCCCGAGAATTAAAAAAAAAACCCTATTGATCAACAATTTTGTTTGTCTTGTGCCAGCAGTATTGGAAGGGCTGTAGCTTATACCATTGTTCATCTGAAGGTTGCAGCATGATACCTGAGGAAACAAATAGAATATTGCACCTAAATTGGTATATTCTTCGGGGGAGAAATTCGGTATCGCCCTGTTTGGGACGCTAACTTTTAAAAGTTGAAAAAAATTAATCTTTTTCAACTTTAAAAAATTTGGTTTTGCAGCTCCAGGAAGGAAGTGGAGCGCTAAATCAAGTGCTCCACTTCCTTCCTGGAGCGCAACAGGCAGCAGGCGGGGCGGTAGGTGTGCAGCGCTGCACAATGGGCCGAGCAGCGCTGCCACGGTCGAAGGCTCCTTCCTTCCCTGAAAGGGAAGGGCCATCGCTGCAGGCTCTGCAAGGGCAAAACTTACCTGGTCCCCAACGGCAGCCGCGATCTGGCCCGATCAGCCCGATACACTGCAGCAGAGTGCCGGGCTGATCGATCGCTGGCGAAGACAAGGGAAAAAATGAGAAACAGCATTTCAGAATTTTTTTCACTTACCTCAGCCACCTCGCCTTTAAGTATCGCCCCCAAAGCGCCCGGCCTCCCGATGAACGCCTCCTGCAGCTGCCGGTGTTTTCGCCCAGCAATGCTGCAGGGGGCGGAACTGAAGTTGGGTCTGGGGTGCTACCGGGGCGATGCGCACAGTGATGACGTCACAATCTCCGGGCGAAGGAGATCGGGACACAACGCCATACCGCCGCCGCAAACCTCCCGCCGAATATAGCGGGAGTCGATGTTCTGGCAGCGCCCAGTCAGTAACTGCTTAGCGCCTCGTTAGCGCCCGCTGTGGGCACTAATGGGAGGCGCTAAGGTTCCCAATTTCTAACCCTAAGTATTTAATAACAAGGCCAAAAGATACAACTTGGTATGGGACTCTGAATCCCTCGGCTATACATTTGTAGTTTTGAATGAAGCTTAACTAATTTGCTTGGCTCAATTGGTGGCATCCTCACCTTTAAGTCAGAAGATTATGAGTTCAATCCTGACTCCAGGACTTGAGTCCATAATCTAGGTTAACACTTCAGTGAAATATCAAGGGAGTGCTGCATTATTGCATTTGCCATTACATAGAATGTACAGCACAGAAACTGGTCATTAGGCCCAACTGATTTTATGCTCCACACGAGCCTCCTCCCACCCCTCTTTATCTCACCCTATCAGCATATCCTTCTATTCCTTTCTCCCTCATGTGCTTATCTAGCTTTCCCTTAAATGCATCTATGCTATTCACCTCAACTACTCCTTATGGTAGCGTGTTCCACATTCTAACTACTCTCAACAACAAGAACAACTTGTACTTATATAGCACCTTTAACGTAGTAAAACATCCCAAGGTGCTTCACATCTATACAATCTACATTAATGACTTGGATGAAGGGGCCGAGTGTAATGTAGCCAAATTTGCTGATGATACAAAGATAGGTGGGAAAGCAAGTTGTGAAGAGGACACAAAGAATCTGCAAAGGGATATAGACAGGCTAAGTGAGTGGGCAAACATTTGGCAGATGGAGTATAATGTGGGAAAGTGTGAGTTTATCCATTTTGGTAGGAAAAATAAGAAAGCAAATTATTATTTAAATGGAGAGAGAGATTACAAAATGCTGCAGTACAGAGGGATCTGGGGGTCCTTGTGCATGAAACACAAAAAGTTAGCATGCAGGTACAGCAAGTAATCAGGAAGGCAAATGGAATGTTGGCCTTTATTGCAAGGGGGTTGGAGTATAAAAGCAGGGAAGTCCTGCTACAACTGTACAGGGTATTGGTGAGACCACACCTGGAGTATTGCGTACAGTTTTGGTCTCCTTATTTAAGGAAGGATATACTTGCATTGGAGGCAGTTCAGAGACGATTCACTAGGTTAATTCCAGAGATGAGGGGTTTGACTTATGAGGAAAGGTTGAGCAGGCTGGGCCTATACTCATTGGAGTTTAGAAGAATGAGAGGTGATCTTATTGAAACATATAAGATACTGAGGGGGCTCGACAAGGTAGATGCAGAGAGGATGTTTCCCCTCATGGGGGAATTTATAACTCGGGGGCATAGTTTCAGAATAAGGGGTCGCTCACTTAAAACTGCGATAAGGAGGAATTTCTTCTCTCAGAGGGTCATAATTCTGTGGAATTCTCTGCCCCAGAGAGCTGTGGATGCTGGGTCATTAAATATATTTAAGGTGGAGATAGACAGATTTTTGAACAATAAGGGAGTGAAGGGTTATGGGGAGCGGGCAGGGAAATGGAGCTGAGCCCAAGATCAGATCAGCCATGATCTCATTAAATGGTGGAGCAGGCTTGAGGGGCCAAATGGCCTTCTCCTGCTCCTATTTCTTATGTTCTTATGTTCTTATAACAGGAGCGTTATCAGACAAAATTTGACACCGAGTCACATAAGGAGATATTAGGACAGGTGAGGTTAAAGAGGTAGGTTTTAAGGAGTGTCTTAAAGGAGGAAAGAGAGGTAGAGAGGCGGAGAGGCTTAATGAGGGAATTCTAGAGCCTAGGGCCCAGGCTGCTGAAGGCACGGCGCCAATGGTGGAGCGATGAGAATGGGGGATGCGTAAGATGCCAGAATTGGAGGAGTGCAGAGATCTCAAAGGGTTGTAGTGATAGAGAAGATTACAGAGATGGGCAGGGGTGAGGCCATGGAGGGATTTGAAAACAAGAATGAGAATTTTAAAATTGAGGTCTTGCTGGACTGGGAGCCAATGTAGGTCAGCGAGCACAGAGGTGATGGGTGAACGGGACTTGGTGCGAGTCAGGATACGTGCAGCAGAGTTTTGGATGAGCTCAAATTTATGGAGGGCGAAGATGGGAGGCCGGCCAGGAGAGCAGTGGAATAGTCAATTCTAGAGGTAACAAAGGCATGGATGAGGGTTTCAGCAGCAGCTGAACTGAGGCAGGGGCGGAGTGGGACAACGTTACCAAGGTGGAAGTTGGTGATCTTGGTGATGGAGCTGATATGTGGTCGGAAGCTCATCTCAGGGTCAAATAGGATGCCAAGGTTGTGAACAGTCTGGCTCAGCCTCAGACAGTGACCATGGAGAGGGATGGTGTTGGTGGTTAGAGAATGGAGTTTGTGGTGGGGACCGAAGACAAGGGCCGGGAATCTGCGGTCGGGATGACGGCAAACTGGCAGCGTCTCCGTCATTCCGCCTTTGAAACCGAACGCAACTTTGGGATTTGGCGCATGCGCAGACGCGCGTGGAAATGCCGATGTTGCGGTCAGTCAGTGACAGCTCCGATACAGGCTGCGCTGTGCCCACTCCCCCCACCACAGAGCCGGTAATCAGTGTAACCAGCCAAGTCACTAAAACTGCCAAAAACATCAGCTCTTCCGCAGTAATTACGCTGTTAAATTCCCCACTAAAAGTTAGACCCAACGGGATTAGGTGTAACTGGGGTTTTGACAGCATTATTACTGCTAAACAAATGTTAAGGGCCTAGAAAACGAATTTTAATTTTGTGCAGTGTGAAATTTGTCCATTTTAATAAAAATTTAAATTTTTAAGAAACTTTTCAAAAATAATGTGTAATTTTTTTTACAGTTTGACCATCTTTATTTTAGGTTTGCCTTTTCCCCATGTGGGAGCCACAATCTTCCTTTTGCTCTCTCTAACTATTTTAAAAAGTTAGAATTTTAAGAGCTTACTCACTTCCTTGTTCGCTGTCTGTGAGAATTCTGCATTTTGATTGGCTGCTTAGACAGCCTGTTGACATCACAGCAGTTCACACAAGGGAATCCCCACTACAGTTCGTTGAATTGAATTGAAGGTCGGAAAACCCAAAGTTCTCTACACAGGGATCGCGAGATCCTTGTGAGAAGCGTACTTCAGGGCCAGCTTTGCTTCGCTGCTGACTGCAAATTCCAGGCCAATGGCTTCGGTCTTCCAAATATTTAGTTGGAGGAAACTTCTGCTCATCCAGGACTGGATGTTGAACAAGCAGCATGACAAAATCAGAGAGAGTGGAGAGGTGGAGAGAGATGATGGTGAGGTAGAGCTGGGTGTCGTCAGCGTACATGTGGAAACTGACGTGTTTTCAGATGATGTTGCCGAGGGGCCGCATGTAGATGAGAAATAGGAGGGGGCAAAAGGTAGATCCTTGGGGAACTCCAGAGGTAAATGGTGTGGAAGCGGGAAGAGAAGCCATTGCAGGTGGTTACAGCTGGATAGATAAGAATGGAACCAGGCGAGTACAGTCCTACCCAGCTGGATGACAGAGGAGAGGCTGTTGGAGGAGATGGTGTGGTCAACCGTGTCAAAGGCTGCAGACAGGTCGAGAAGGGTGAGGGGGGATAGGTTACTATGGACACAGTACTCTCTGGGTAAAGAAATTTCTCCTGAATTTCCGATTGGATTTATTAGTGACTATCTTATATTTATGGCCCCTAGTTTTGGTCTCACCCACAAGTGGAAACATCTCCTCTACGTCTACCCTATCAAACCCTTTCATAATCTTAAAGACCTGTATCAGGTCACCCCTCACCTTTCTCTTTTAGAGCCTGTTCATCCTTTCCTGATAGGTATAACCTCTCAGATCTGGTATCATCCTTGTAAATCTTTTTGCACCTTCTCCAGTGCCTCTATATCCTTTTTATAATGGCCCAGAAATTGGAGTTCGATGGTTGCCGCGGGGGTAAGGATCCCCCGCGATATCGCACTCCGCGCCTACCTTTATGCTTTTGGCCCACACGAACTTCATTTCCTGGGCCTCTCCCTGGTGCCGGCGTGCAGTGTGTGCGTGTCCCAGAGGCGCAGTTAATTCGATGCGACCTCTGGGATCACGTGGGCCAGTTAGAGCCAATGGCAGCACACCATCTTTCATTCATAGTTTTGACAGCAAGAGCTGTCAAAACTATGAATACAACAAGCCCCCAAAAGAACAGCTAAACCTCAATTAAATTTAAAAAAAAGCCATCACATTAATAAAATAACTATAGTTAAATAAATTAACCACTTTAAACAAAAATTTAAATTTTTGAAAAAATTTAAATTCTTTTTAAAGTTATAAAAATAAACTTACCTTTCTTTAAAGTCTCTAAAAAAGATAAACCTGTTGAAAAATTTTTAAAATAATACTTAATTAACTACTTACCTTGTTAAAAGGGGGTCTTACGCCTGCTTTCTTTATGTGTAAAATCTTCAACACTTACCTGCGCATTCAAACCTGAAAAAAAAACTAAGTGCACTGCGTGCGCACAACCTGTAGCGCACACGCGGTTCACTTAGGAACCGCCCCCTTCGCAATACCCGAAGTGCCGGTTTCCCGCGCATGCGCAGTGCATGCAGGAAACCGGCACTTCGGGACCTAATACGCGAGAGTACACAATGCGTACTCTCCTGCATTAGGTCTAATTTTCGGGCCAATATGAAAACCAGAACTGTGTACAGTATTCCAAGTGTGGTCTAACCAAGTGTCTATACAAGTTTAACATAACTTTGCTTTTCAATTGTATTCTTCTAGAAATAAAACCAGGCACCCTTATGATTGGATGCTAAACCTAAGAACATGTTTGCCTATTCCAGCAGTTGAGGTGGATGTTAAGTAGGCAGAGGATGAAGTATGGAGAAGTTTGTGTAGTGTTCTGGCCAACAAATGCCCCATAACCACCAAAACCTGATTAATTGGTTATTCATCCCATTGTGGTTTGCAAGATTTTATTTTGCACAAAATTATAAAATTCTCAATTGAGTAGAGGAACAGAGACAGCTAGAGATGTAGATACACAGATATTTAGAATTAGGTGGAAAAGCCTTAACAAGGAATTCTGGGTTTTATAATTGGGGATTGAATGCAAACCAGAGCAGGTGATGATGAATCTGTCCAAGACATTGGATAGTGTATTGTAGTTTGGGGCATCCATTATAGAAAGGATATTGAAACCATGGAAAAAGTGCTGCATAGATTCATTAAGATAATACCAGGGATAAGAGGATTATAGTTCTAATGAGAGACTTGAAAAATCAAGGCTGTATTCACTGGAGCAGAGAATGTTAAGGAAAGAATCTAGTGTTCAAAATTCTGATAAGAGTCTGAGAAGTTAAATGGTGAGAGATTATTTTAGTAAATTGGTAACAAGGAGCATACATTTAGGATTAGTACTGAAGCATAAAGAGGGAGATTAGGAGAAAAATTTCCATACAAGTGTTGGTGGGTGGGGGTGATGGGGGGTCATGATGTTAAATTGCACCATTACGGTATGGGACAGGCTCGATGGATGAGCTGGTCTTTTCCTGTCCATCATTTCTGTCTATTTGTATGTTAGAATATAGAATACATTATCACTAGTTGGTACTGAAACTGATTCAATCATGATGTTAGAACATAAGAACATAAGAAATAGGAGCAGGAGTAGGCCAATCGGCCCCTCGAGCCTGCTCCGCCATTCAATAAGATCATGGCTGATCTGATCCTCACCTCAAATCTAAAGAACACAAGAAGTAGGAGCAGGACCCGGCCACTCAGCCCCTGGGCCCGCTCCGCCACCCACAGGGCCTCAACCGATCCTGAACTCAGCCTCATGTCCAATTTCCTGCCCGCTCCCCGTAACCCCTAATTCCCTTTACTTCTAGGAAACTGTCTATTTCTGTTTTAAATTTATTTAATGATGTAGCTTCCACAGCTTCCTGGGGCAGCAAATTCCACAGACCTACTACCCTCTGAGTGAAGAAGTTTCTCCTCATCTCAGTTTTGAAAGAGCAGCCCCTTATTCTAAGATTATGCCCCCTAGTTCTAGTTTCACTCATCCTTGGGAACATCCTTACCGCATCCACCTGATCAAGCCCCTTCACAATCTTATATGTTTCAATAAGGTTGCCTCTCATTCTTCTGAACTCCAATGAGTAGAGTCCCAATCTACTCAACCTCTCCTCATATGTCCACCCCCTCATCCCCGGGATTAACCGAGTGAACCTTCTTTGTACTGCCTCGAGAGCAAGTATGTCTTTTCTTAACTGTATGCAGTATGCAGTATGCAGTAACTGTACACCAAAACTGTATGCAGTATTCCAGGTGCGGTCTCACCAATACCCTATATAACTGCAGCAATACCTCCCTGTTTTTATAATCTATCCCCCTAGCAATAAAAGCCAACATTCCGTTGGCCTTCTTGATCACCTGCTGCACCTGCATACTAACTTTTTGATTTTCTTGCACTAGGACCCCCCGATCCCTTTGTACTGCAGTACTTTCCAGTTTCTCGCCATTAAGATAATAACTTGCTCTCTGATTTTTCCTGCCAAAGTGCATAACCTCACATTTTCCAATATTGTATTGCATCTGCCAAATCTCCGCCCACTCACCCAGCCTGTCTATATCCCCTTGTAGGTTTTTTATGTCCTCCTCACTTTCTACTTTCCCTCCCATCTTTGTATCATCTGCAAACTTTGATATGTTACACTCGGTCCCCTCCTCCAAATCGTTAATATAGATTGTAAAGAGTTGGGGACCCAGCACCGACCCCTGCGGAACACCACTGGCTATTGGTTGCCAGTCCGAGAATGAACCATTTATCCCAACTCTCTGCTTCCTGTTAGATAACCAATCCTCCACCCATGCCAGAATATTACCCCCAATCCAGTGATTTTTTATCTTGAGCAATAATCTTTTATGTGGCACCTTGTCGAATGCCTTCTGGAAGTCTAAATACACTACGTCCACTGGTTCCCCTTTATCCACCCTGTACGTTATGTCCTCAAAGAACTCAAGCAAATTTGTCAGACATGACTTCCCCTTCATAAAGCCATGCTGACTTTGTCCTATTAAGTTATGTTTATCTAAATGTTCCGTTACTGTCTCCTTAATAATAGACTCCAAAATTTTACCCACCACAGATGTTAGGCTAACTGGTCTATAATTTCCAGCCTTCTGCCTACTACCCTTTTTAAATAAGGGTGTTATATTAGCAGTTTTCCAATCTGCCGGGACCTTTGCTGAGTCCAGGGAATTTTGGAAAATGATTACCAAAGCATCCACAATCCCTACTGCCACTTCCCTCAAGACCCTAGGATGTAAGCCATCAGGTCCAGGAGATTTATCTGCCTTGAGTCCCATTATTTTACTGAGTACCAATTCCTTAGTGATTTTAATCGTATTTAGCTCATGTTTATGAGAAGTGAGATAAATATTTGAAGAAGGAACATATTAAAGATTATGGGCAAAGATCACGATAATGTGACTAGAATAGATTGCTCCAGTGTGTAGCTAACTGTGGTACAGGCACCAATCAGAGCCAGTTTAAGAATTCTTAGGGCTGAGCACCAAGAACATTCGGGCTCCCTCTGCACCTCCACACAATCAATCCCCGATCCATGAAAACACAAACGTGTAGTAACATGGAGAATGTTCATACACTGCAAATAAAGCAAATCATATCACAGTATACTATGCTTAACTGAAACTGGTTGTTTGCAGTTTTTCTTTGTCGTGTGAGTTTTACTGGGGGGCTTCGTATTTGTCTAGGGCCGTGGGCACAGGCCCTGTAGCCCCATGTGTTAAAATGGCCTCCTCCTGTGCTTAAGTTTCTATCATGCTATGAAAATGACTGCCTCATTTTCCTACAGACCAGTTGCAGCATTTCAAAGTCATTGTTTGTATATGAAGTGCTTTGAGACATAATGAGGTGCTGTATAAATGAAAATCTTTCTTTTATACAAATTGAGTGGTCTCCATTTTTTTCTTCTATTTTATTGAGCTCCAGTTCTTTCCTGTGAGAGGGTCTTGGGAGCAAAACTTAAATACAATCATATTAAAAACAAAGTGAAAAAAAAGCATGCACTTTGTTCTTCCAGTCACCAAATATAAATCAAACCAGAGCTTATTGAAACTAGAGTAGTAGAAGCTTCTTTGTGACCCTGATATCTGTGTGTCATGTCGATTCTGCGGATTGGAGTTATCCAATTTAATTCTTGTCCTGGTCCCATTTCATCCCTATTGGTAACTCTTAGATTCTGTGCAATCCTATTATAATCATTTTTTGTTTACTGAGTGCGCTACATTTTTGAAAATGAATAAACTGATTTAAAAAAAGTTAGAGAGTTCTTCTAACAACATATTTCAGTCCTATCTTTCCTCGATCTTTTTACTCAATTGCAGTCAAATACTGGCTGACAATTCCATTTCAAGCAGATTCATTAAAGACTTCGGAGACAAGGACTGGTTACTCAAACAGTTACTTCTGTGAAACGGTTGCAGAAGTCAATTGCTGTTTAATTCCTTCTAAAAAATAAATCTGTTTAAAAATCAAGACAGGCCTTGGCCTAGTCATATGCAATATCCCCTTTTTCTGATTATAGCTTGTTCATTTTTGATTTCTCTCAGGGCCACCACTCATTTCGATCAAGCCTTTTTGTGTATTTTCTTTCATATTTTTCTTTCACTTCTATATGCTATGGGGAATGGTGGCTGGGGGAGGGGTGGGGAACTAGATGGTTACCTGCTGCTTGAATCCCAACTCGTACCTTCCCGTTAACCCATCACCCGTGCTCGCAGGCCTACTTTGGTTCCCAGTCCATCGACGCCTCGATTTTAAAAGGCTCATCCTCGTATTCAAATCCCTCCATGGCCTCACCCCTCCCTATTTCTGTAACCTCCTCCAGCCCTACAACCCTCCAAGAACTCAGCATTCCTTCAAATCTGGCCTCCTGAATATCACCCACTTCCTTCACCCGACCATTGTTGACCGTGCCTTCAACCGTGTAGACCCGAAGCTCTGAAATTTCCTCCCCAAACCCTTTCACCTCACCACCTCGCTCTCCTCCTTTAAGACGCTGCTTAAATCCTACCTCTTTGACCAAGTGTTTGGTCACCTGTCCTAATGGCTCCTTCTTTGGCTCAGTGTCAATTTTTGCTCCTGTGAAGCGCCTTGGGACGTTTTATTATGTTAAAAGGCATTATATAAATACAAGTTGTGTGGAAGCTGCCTCAAACAGCTGTTAGTTGGTTAAGGAGAATATGTCACGAAGGGTAACCATATGTAAATGTTACATCCTCTTTATCATGGGAGAATTTAACTAAAGGGACTGGAAGGAATTTTGGAAGGTAATGATGGTCTTTTTATTGTGTCGGTTGTACATTGCTAATGACTCCAGAACAAACACAATGTAACATTGAATCTGACCCTCATTAATTTTCTCATTATTTCTGTCCAGTGGAGTATAAATGAACATATTTCTCAGTTAAGTAATCCTGATTGAAGCACACATACCAATTCTATTCTTTCATATAACATAGAAATTCTGACCCAAGGATAACATTTCCCTTGCCAAAGTGTTATGCATGGATCAACAGTCAACCAAACTGTAGTGGATTGTACTCTATGGCCGCTGTTGCGATGACAGTCTCCCTTTCAATAATCAAGGATCAAAGCAAGAACTGAGAAACTGCGGGGCTTCCCCTCCACCCACCCCACCCGGCACATAACTTCCCCGGAGGTTTGGCGGAAACCCCTTTTGCACATCTAAAAGGAGTTTCTGCCGAAGTTACGGCGGCGGAGCAGGAGAGATCCCGAGAAAATTCCCAGGATTTTGACCCCTACATTAATACATTCATCCAACAGAGGGAGCAACACTGTTGCAGTTGGCTGTTGGTACTTCAGATGGATACTGAAGCTAGACTGTGCAAGAACGTGCTGAATTTGTGCAGAGATCAGCTGTGCAAATGGTCCAGGCAGTAGAAATATGAATCATAACATTATATTTGTATATGATGTCACACTGTGGTTGGTGACAGCAGATTTATTACTGATAGATCCAACCTGGCAAATTTCTGTCTCAGTAATGACATTTGTTTTACCATATCAGGACCTCTACTTGCACAGAGTCATTTGCTGAAGCATCTTGTGCGTAATACTAGAATGGCAAAATTGTTCACTCAAGCCATAAAGGGACGTAGGTCGCAGTGCCACTCTGACTACATATGTAAAATATCTAATTGTATGACTCATGCTGTAACCCTCAGAGACTTATTGCACCGTTTTTATAAAGTAAATTTGCATCTAGTTCAAGCGTTACAACAAGATAAATATGTTGCAATACACCCAAGACACTTTATCCCCTTGTCATTTCTGAAAATAATATCCCTATGATCTACACGTTCATACATTAGAATGTGCAGATTATTTTCAGTAATGCTGCACGTCCGACGCCAGACTCTGCTCTCTGGCACCCGCTATGTCATGCACCAATTATCCTTCGTTGCTTCACCTGTGCAGTCAGCTCACCCTGATGTGCCATTAAATGAAACAAGGCATCTTGTGATATAATATGAAATGGGGGGGGAGTGGTCATTGGTCAAGGGACAAATTAGAGGCATGTATCAGATTTTGGGTTCTTCACTGTTTACCATTTTTGGTGTTCCAATCTCCATAGCTTAACATTTTCTTGAATTAGTAAACATTACGGTGGGAGAATCTGAAGAGGCAGCTCACTTTACCTCTTCAAATGTCATTGCTTCAGGGTAACTTACGGTCGGACGGTAGCCTGACCAGCTTAACCTTGACGCTGAGCAGGAGATTAAGAAATTTTCATAAGAAAAACAGGAGCTGAAAAATCTCAGACTGGGTCATCATTTATTCTGGTTTCCTCTTCCCATAGGCTGCATTCTCCGGCCTTGGCCCTTCTACTTTTGCCAGCCATGGCTCAGTTGGCAGCGCTCTCACCTCGGAGTCAGCCTGGATTTTGTGCTCAAGTCACTTGAACCCACTCAATTCCCACTCCGGACACTTGAGCACAAAATCCAGGCTGACACTTCAGTGCAGTACTGAGGGAGTGCTGCAGTGTTGGAAGTGCCGTCTTTCAGATGAGATATTAAACCGAGGCCCTGTCTGCCCTCTCAGGTGGATGTAAAAGATCCCATGGCACTATTCTGAAGAAGAGCAGGGGAGTTAGCCCCAGTGTCCTGGCCAATATTTATCCCTCAACCGACATCACTAAAACTGATTTTCTGGTCATTATCTTATTGCTGTTTGTGGGTCTTGCTGTGCACAAATTGTCTGCCGTGTTTCCTACATTACAACAGTGACTACACTTCAAAAGTACTTAATTTGCTGTAAAGCGCTTTGGGAAGTCTTAAAAGGTGCTATATAAATGGATGTTCTTTCTTTCTTTTAAGCCTGGCGTGTTTTGCAGTTACGTTTTAACTCCTCATCTTGTTCCTCAGTGGCAGCAACCTGTACCTCATTTGAGAATTCCACGATCAGAGAGAAACCCTGCTTTGTAAACACAGTGAAGCCTAAAATTTATATCAACACTTTCTACCCAGAATATGACCCATTACAAGGTTACAAGCTAGAAGCAGCTCACAAGAAATGCTCACTCCTTACCCAATCTTGCACATAACCTGAACTATGAATTCAAATCCTTCCTCTCACATTCTGGCATAAAAATATATGAGACAGAGGGAACAACCTCAGAACCATCTTGGAACTAATATAGAAGTAGCAGAATTAATAGTAAACTCATAGCGGAACATTTCCGAACAAAATTTGGTAGACAACCACACCTTCCTATCGATATTACGCAAGGTTCAGGTCATAGGAATCTCGAAAATATCAATAGCAATTCTTTGCTGTTAGGGAATAAGCAACCTGCAGTCTCCCAACATCTTATCTAGATCAGTACAGCTAAGAAATGCTTAAATGCTTCACTGACCTTGCAACTCACCTCCAGTAACAAAACAGATAACCACATCATCATCCACAGTTTTGAGCCTTAATGAAGTATTGCTTAGAGATGGCAACATACATGTTTATCCCCATCGCAACCCTCTCCCACCTGCCCAAGTGGCCAAAAGCCTGGAATTTAGTCTGACATCAATAATGGCCAAAACTCATCGCAGCACTCCATGCTGGTCCACTAGTAAATCTGAACTCAGTATGAAGTGAACAACTGTATACATCTGTCAACCAGCTTCATTGAGTTTCTATTTATAGATGGATAACTTTATTTTATGTTTTACAGTTGGGGGAATCAATACCCTAATCCAACCACTCCAACCTCACACTAACTTGTCTTATAAATAGTGAACTTATTTTAATGGTCACAGTACCACATTCTCCTTGAGAAACCTCTGTTAAGCTGCCCACATGGATAGTGCTGCTATCAGTGAGGAAGCAGGACTGCTTCACCATTTGGATTTATTGGGGCTGATTTTCCTCTCCTTTGTAACTCGTCTCTGGCCCCTTTATGCTTCAGGTGTGCCTCCGGGGATTTTCGCAAGGAAAATCAGAATGGTTCCGCCTTGGAACAGTGCAGAAACATTCAAATGGCGGGAGTAGCATCTATCCTGCCTCATTTTCCTGGGTTTCTGGTGGGAAGTTGTGGCGAAGTCAGCTTGCCTATTGCAAGTGGGCCTTCAATGTTGCTCCCTGACCCCTCAGATTGCAGGATCTGAGAAGGGGCTGCAAGCCATCTCCTCCCATCTCCAAACGGACAAGCTTTCCCCCCCACCCCCCCCCCCCCCTAGAGAAAACAAGAAGCATAGAAGATAGGAGCAGGAGTAGGCCATTCGGCCCCTCAAGCCTGCTCCGCCATTTAATGAGATCATGGCTGATCATCCAAATTCAGTACCCTGTCCCTGCTTTCTCCCCATATCCCTTGATCCCATTAGCCTTAAGAAATATATCTATCTCCTTCTTGAATATATTTAATGAATTGGCTTCAACTGTCTTCTGTGGTAGAGAATTCCACAGGTTCACCACGCTCTGGGTGAAGAAATTCCTCCTCATCTCAGTCCTAAATGGCTTACCCCTTATCCTTAGACTGTGACCTCTGGTTCTGGACTCCCCCGCCATCGGGAACATCCTTCCTGCATCTAGTCTGTCTAGTCCTGTTAGAATTTCATAAGTTTCAATGAGATCCCCTCTCATTCTTCTAAACTCTAGCGAATATAAGCCTAATCGACCCAATCTCTCTTCATACATCATTCCTGCCATCCCAGGTATCAGTCTGGTAAATCTTCAATGCACTCCCTCCATGGCAAGAACATCCTTCCTCAGATAAGGCGACCAAAACTGCACACAATACTCAAGGTGTGGTCTCACCAAGGCCTTGTACAATTGCAGCAAGACATCCTCGCTCCTGTACTCGAATCCTCTCGCTATGAAGGCCAACATACCATTTGCCTTCTTAACCGCCTGCTGCACCTGCATGCTTACCTTCAGTGACTGGTGCACAAGGACTCCCAGATCTCGTTGCACTTCCCCTTTTCCCAATCTTTTGCCATTCAGATAATAATCTGTCTTCCTGTTTTTGCCACCAAAGTGGATAACCTCGCATTTATTCACATTATACTGCATCTGCCATGCATCTGCCCAATCACCCAACCTGTCCAAATCATACTGGAGTTTCTCTGCATCCTCCTCACAGCACACACGCCCACCCAGATTTGTGTCGTCTGCAAATTTAGAGATACTACATCTAGTTCCCTCGTCTAGATCATTAATATATATTGTGAATAGCTGGGGTCCTAGCACCGATCCCTGTGGTACCCCACTAGTCACTGCCTGCCACTTGGAAAAAGACCCGTTTATTCCAACTCTTTGCTTCCTGTCTGCCAACCAGTTCTCTATCCAATCAGTACCTTACCCCCAATCCCATGTGCTTTAACTTTGCACGCTAATCTCTTATGCGGGACCTTATCGAAAGCCTTCTGAAAGTCCAAATACACCACATCCACTGGTTCTCCCTTATCTATTCTACCAGTTACATCCTCAAAACATTCCAGTTGATTAGTCAGGCATGATTTACCTTTTGTAAATCCATGTTGACTTTGTCCGATCCTGTCACTGTTTTCCAAGTGCTCTGCTATTACATCTTTTATAATGGACTCTAGCATTTTGCCCACTACCGATGTCAGGCTTACCGGACTGTAATTCCCCGTTTTCTCTCTACCACCATTTTTAAATAGTGGGGTTACATTAGCTACCCTCCAATCCATGGGAACTGTTCCAGAGTCTATAGAATTTTGAAAGATGACCAGCAATGTATCTACTATTTCTAGGGCCACTTCCTTAAGTACCCTAGGATGTAGATTATCAGGCCCTGGGGATTTATCGGCCTTCAATCCCGTCAATTTCCCTAACACCATTTCCCTACAAATACTGATTTCATTCAATTCCTCCCTCTCATTAGACCCCATGTTCCCCGACATCTCTGGGAGTTTATTTGTGTCCTCCTTTGTGACGACAGAACCAAAGTATGTATTTAATTGTTCTGTCATTTCTTTGTTCCCCATTATAAATTCCCCTGATTCTGACTGCAAGGGACCTACGCTTGACTTCACCAATCTTTTTCTCTTCACATATCTATAGAAGCTTTTACAGTCAGCTTTTATGTTCCCTGAAAGCTTACTCTCCTATTTTAATTTCCCCCTTTTAATTAATCACTTTGTCCTCCTTTGCTGAATCCTAAACTGCTCCCAATCCTCAGGTTTGCTGCTATTTCTGGCCAAATTATATGTCCTCTCCTTGGATCTTATGCTATCCCTAATGTCCCTTGTTAGCCACGGTTGAGTCACCTTTTTTGTTTTATTTTTATGCCAAACAAGGATGAACAAATTCTGTAGTTCATCCATGCGATCTTTAAATGTTTGCCATTGCCTATCCACCGTCAACCCTTTAAGTAATGCTCCCCAATCCATCCTAGCCAACTCACGCCTCATACCATCGTAGTTTCCTTTATTTAAATTCAGGACCCAAGAAGGATCATCATGGCTCAAGATCTTCACACTGCTGTTCTTGCAGCCAGAAGGCCTTGCAACTGGCAGCCATTACTCACAGTCAGACCTGCAACAGTGGTCCAGGAGGCCTGCCTGCAACAGGGGAGCATTGGAGCCATGGTAACAACCTGAACCCACAAATACACGTGTGTTCAGGCCCCTAGCACATGTCAGGTTCACTCCACCCAACTTCCAGCAGAGGCAGGAAGGAAATTTGGCCCCTTATTGTTTTAATTATGATTTTCAAACATTAGCAAATAATTTCTGGCATTGTAATAATTCAGCTACAGTTGATGTCAAAATAAGGAAAATGGCTTAAGGGACTCCTCCTCCAGTACAAGCTAGTTTATGTTTTTAAAATTATACACAGGTGGTTTAAGTCTCCTGGGTGATTAATAATTCAGTAAAACAAACATCCACAAGCATTTCTAACATCCATTGACCTACATTGTAGTATGTCAGTGTTCTATATCCATGGAAATTGCTGCAATTTTGAAGAAAAACTGTCTGTACACAGGAATGGGTGTGGTGGGGGAACTCCACTGGATGGTTCGAATTTCTTGAGTGTTGTTTCAGTTGCATCCATTCAAGCAACTGATGAGCATTCCTGACTTGAGCCTTGTAAATGGTGAATAAGATGTGAGGGGTCAGGAGGTGAGCCATTCGTCACAGATTACCCAGCCTCTGCCCAGCTTCATACAGCTGGCCCAGTTAAATTGCTGGCCGGTGATAACCCCAAGATGGTGGTGCCGTTGAAGGTCACAGGGAAGAGGTTGGGCTTTTTCTTGTTGGAGATGGTCATTAGCTGGCCTTTATGTGGTCCAAATGTTACCTGCCACTTTTTACCCCCAAGCTTAGATGTTGTCCAAATCCTGCTGTAGGCTGGCACGGGCTGCATCATTATTGGAAGAGTTGTGAATGGAGCCGAACACTGTTAAATCATCAGCGGCAGCTCCACTCCCGACATTATGATCGTCATTGATAAATACCAGCCTTAGATCAGTGGTAGCACTCTTGCCTCTGAGTCAGAAAGCCATGCGTTCAAGCCCCACTCCAGAGACTTGAGCACATAGTCCAGGCTAACATAAATAGGCTGCCAAGTTTCTGGCATCATAGCAGTTCATAGGCTGCACTTCAAAAGTACTTCACGGGCTGTAAAGCACTTTGAGACATCATGCGGTCATAAGAGGTCATAAATATAAGTTCTTTCTTTTCTTTTGATTAAGCAGCTGAAGACGGTTGAGCTGAAGATATTAACCTGAGGAATTCCTGCGGTGATATCTTGGGGCTGCGAAGATTTGCCTCCGACATCTATGACTATCTTCCTTTGTGTCAGGTATGAGTCCAGTCACTGGAAAAATGTATTTTTGACTCCCATTGACCTTGGTGTCATCCTCATTTAAATGCTGCCTTAATGCTTAGGTCAGCTACTCTCATCTCTCTGGCATTCAGCTCTTGCACCCATATCTGAATTAAGGCTGTGATCAGGTTTGGAGCAGATTTGTTCTGACAGAAATGGAACTGATCAACAGTGAGAAGATTATTGGCTTGTAGGTGCCTCTTGATGGCAGTAACCTTGCTGATTCCTTCCATTACTTTACCGATGATTGGGAGGAGGCTGATTGTGCCTTAACTGGGCAACACGGTGGCATAGTGGTTAGCACTGGTGCCTCACAGCGCCAGGGACCCGGGTTCGAATCTGACCTCGGGTGACTGTCTGTGTGGAGTTTGCACATTCTCCCCGTGTCTGCGTGGGTTTCCTCCGGGTGCTCCGGTTTCCTCCCACAGTCCAAAAATGTGCGGGTTAGGTTGATTTGGCTATGAAAAATTGACCCTTAGTGTTAGGGGGGGATTAAATATGTGGGGTTATGGGGATAGGATGGGATATGTTAGGGGGAATTAAATACGTGGGGTTACGGGGGTAGGGTGGGATATGTTTACTGTGGGGATTAAAGCAGGGACAGGGTACTGGATTTGGATGATCAGCCATGATCGTATTGAAAGGTGGAGCAGGCTCGACGGGCCGAATGGCCTACTCCTGCTCCTAGATTCTATGTTTCTATGTAACTGGTCAGATTAGATTCATCCTGTTTTTCTGTGGATTAGATTTACCAAGGCAATGTTCCACGCATCAGGTAGAAACAGAATCATAGTTGCTTGGCTCGGGGAGGACGGGGGAAGGGGGTCGCACGGGGAAAGAGGCAGTTCTAATGCATAGGTCTTCAGAACTACAGCCAGGATGCTGTCAGGGCCCAAAGCCTTTGCTGTGCCCAGATGCCACATGGGGTGACTTGAACTAAACCTAGTGGAAACTGGCATCTTATGATGGTGTGGACCTTGGGAAGTGGCTGAATAGGATTGTGCACTCAGCACTGTTGACTAAACCCTTTGGGGGAAAAATTGGGTGGCGTCCCTTTTTGGGTGCTAATGTCGCCTGGGTGCTAATTTTAGCGCCCCTCCACCGTAAATTTATTAGTAGCGCCCCAAGCAGGAGGTGGAGCTCTACTGGAAGCGCTCCACCTCCTTCTTGGGCCGCTACAACTGAAGATCGTGGCGCTACGTGCAACAGCGCCACGCGCGCCGGCACATAGCACCATGTCATTGCAGGCCTCCTCCCCTGATTAAAGGGGAGGGGCCTAGCACAGCACGCACCGGGGCCCTGCTAGACCACCGGGGAGCGGGGTGCCATGAAAACAGCCCGGCACTCAAGAGGAGTGCCGGGCTAAGCGATCGCGGCCGGCAGCCCGAGAAAAAAAGGGGAAGGGGGCAAGTGCTGGCAGTCGGCCAAAAAAAATGGCCGCCCGACATCTGCCCCTTTTACTAGCGCTGCCGCCGCCGCTACAAAAGTGCCCCCCTGACCCTGTCGGACATATCGTCCGGCGATAGGTCAGGAGGCGCAAGCGAAGTTTGCGGCCGGGACGCAAGCGGGGTGCTGAGCGCGGCGATGACACCATCGGCTGCGGCGCAGCACCACGGGGTACTACCAGCTACTGCCGCCGCTAACCTGCCGCTGAATTTTGCGGGAGGTGTTAGCGGTACTAACGAGAGGCGCAAATCAACCCAGTTTTTTCCCCTTTCGTTTTTCTCTTCAACTCACATGCTGGGCGGCACCATGGCTGAGAATAGAGATGTTCGTGGGGCCTTCACCTCCAGTTAGCTACCTGCTTGTTCACAACCATTGTCAACTGAATATAGCAGGACTGTACAGATTTGCTCTGATCGTTTGGTTGCGGGACCACTTACTCTGTCTATAACCTGCTGAGTTTGGGGTTTAGAATGCAGTTAGCCCTGTGTTGTAGCTTTATTAGATTGGTGCATCATAGTAGGCTATGCCTGGTGCTCTCCTGGCACAGTCTTCTACAGGGTTGGTGTCCTGGCTTGAGAATGGTTGAATTGAGGAGCGAGGGATGTTCTGGGCCATGAAATCACAGATTATTCCAAAGTTTTCTGACCCCACCGCCCAAACACATTCTTAAGCTGGCACATGGGATTGTAAAATTCTTACAGTACAACACAAAAAATCTGACCATGGTTTAGAAATCTTTATTATGTGGCAATTTTGAAGGACATTAAGAAAAAAAATAAAAGTCACGTTCAGAATAATTCACTGAATTTTATTACAACTTTTTAGTTGTTATCATTTCAACTTAGCTTTCAGATACCTGCCAGTGAAACTGCGGGGGAAACTCTATATATATTTTGGTCGTTTGCGTAAATCATCCATTTCTGATGTATGATTCTCAAAGGCCCTATCTACATGAAATCAAAGTGCGAAAGATTCTTTGTCAATTCATTTGAATACAGTCTTTAAAATGGATCATTATTAGTCTAACATATTTACATGGATTAGTTGTTTTGTTGATCATTTTGAAGTTTTGTGGGTTTAGAACTAAAGAATAGTTACAGGCTTGCCAGGCATCTGATATAGACCCGAGGCTTAAAACCCTAAAGGTGCATTTAAACTATAACTTCAGCATCAGTACTAAATCTGGTTTCCACTTTGCACGAACACTAAAGTTGTCGTCTAAACCTCTCTGGGTCTGGAAGGGGTAGTCTCACATTGTTTCAACTTGCCACCCCAGAGCGCATATCTCGTTTTTAAAGAAGTTCTTTGAAATTTCTGCATGCATTTTAAACCTATGGGCGATTAATTTAAATATTGCCATCCACACTCTAAACATTCAGGCCTAAAATTATGCCTGGGTCCTGGGGAAGATTGTCTGACAAGGTATGAAAAAAAAAGGGGCAGAACCCCGTTCCACCAGGATTCCATCAGAACGGCTGAGCGATTTTCCAGTGGGGAGGGGGAAAAAGAGGTTGAATCTTCAACCCTTCCCCTCACATCAAAGGGGATTTCCCGGACTACCTCAGGAATTTTGCCCAGTATGCCCTCGGCAGGCCTCAGTGGAACTCGTCAACTGACAGCTGATGCGAGTTTGACTAAGAGCCCAGGACAGGTTCTAGAATGGAGGGAATTGATTACCTTAACTTTGGTGACTCAGTGCTCTCTTATAGTATCTTTAAAACTGCGGCCTCCCTAGCTTCTGCCCCTCCAGGGCATTGAACCACCATCGGGGCAGCATGGACTATCTTCAATTTTCTAGGTCCGCTGTTGGGGTGGGCACAGCTGATGTGCTTACAGGCACAGACTGCCTTCTCTGAACGTACAGATGACCCCACCCTACCCCTCCGCTGACAGAGCAGACTGGTCGAAATTTCAAGCCTTTAAAATGTAACCGCCGGAAGAGGAGCTTCACTGATGCGACTAAAAATCAAAGCAACAACCCTCACCATTGAGTCATAGAGTCCTAGGGGGAAAAATTCAGTTGGTTGCGCCTCCCGTTAGCGCCTTAAGAGGGCGCTAATGGGGCGCAAAGCCGCTAACGCCCGGGCGCAGCGATGTTTGCCCCGCTCGGGAACTTAACTAGAGATTGTGCGGCGGCGCTAAACTTTACCGCTGCGACCACCTGCGCGCGCAGATTGTGACGTCATTCCATGGTGCAACGCCCTTGTGGCGCCCCTGAGCGGAAATTGAGTGGCGCCCCCTGCCTTACCGCCTGGCGCATCCAACGACCAGAAGACTGGAACGCTATCAATCGCTGTGGGGCTGGGGGTGGCGCTATTTAAAGGGGGCCTCTTCCTGTCTTTTATTGTTGGTGGCATTTTTGAACTACGCATTCTGAGAGAGAGGGAGAGACTTCTGGAGAGATTCAACGTTGTGTGAAGGAGTTTTGGGTACTGAGCAGCACTTTGCAGGTTCATTTTGATTTGCCATTCCTTGTATCGATTTAGCAGAGACTGTGGGAGCTGCACTCTGAGCTCTTTGCCTGGTACTCTCCATTGTTCTTTCCAGCACATTTGATGTGCAAGTCTCTCCAGGCCGAGATTCAAGGCTGCAATGAACAGGATGTGGATGGAAAGCAAGATTAACCATCCCCTTTAAGAACTGGCCCGTGCCATTGTGTCTGTGTTCCATTGCTGACTGACATTACATGAGCTTCGCCAGCGCTCTGAGTTAGCGCCTCACTCCTTGGCCTTTGCGCCTTAAGACAGGTGTGCAGCGCCTGATTTAGTGCTCCACTCACCTCCCGGGGCGGTAAAAGTGAAGTTTCCAGTCAGTGCTGATAATTAGCGCCAGGCGCTAATATTTGCGTCCAGACGATATTTGCGCCCCAAATGGGGCGCGACCTAATTTTTACCCCCTAGAGTCCTAGGGGGAAAAATTCAGTTGGTTGCGCCTCCCATTAGCGCCTTAAGAGGGCGCTAATGGGGTGCAAAGCATCTAGCGCCCGGGCGCGGCGAAGTTTGCGCCGCTCGCGAAATTAACTAGACATTTTGCGGCGGCGCTAAACACTACCGCCACGATCTCCTGCGTCGGCAGATCGTGACGTCAGTCGAGTGCGCAACGCCCCGGTATCACCCCGGAGCGGATATTGAGTGGCACCCCCTGCCTTACTGCCTGACGCTAGCAACAACAGGGTGAGGGGAGCGTTCTGCAGTCATGAAGGGAAAGGGGGAGCGCTATTTAAAGGTGACCGCTTCCTGCCTTTTATTGTTGGTGCCATTTTTGAACTACGCATTCTGAGAGAGAGAGAGAGAGACTTCTGGAGAGATTCAACTTTGTGTGAAGGAGTTTTGGGTACTGAGCAGCACTTTGCAGCTTCATTTTGATTTGCCATTCCTTGTATCGATTTAGAAGAGACTGTGGGGGCTGCACTCTGAGCTCTTTGCCTGGTACTCTCCATTGTTCGTTCCAGCAGATTTGATGTGCAGGTCTCTCCAGGCCGAGATTCAAGGCTGCAATGAGCAGGATGTGGATGGAAAGCAAGATTAACCATCCCCTTTAAGAACTGGCCCGGGGCCATTGTGTGTGTGTTCCATTGCTGACTGACATTACATGAGCTTCGCCAGCGCTCTGAGGTAGCGCCTCGCTCCTCGTCCTTTGCGCCTTAAGACAGGTGTGAAGCGCCTGATTTAGCGCTCCAATCACCTCCAGGGGCGATAAAAGTCAAGTTTGCAGTCAGTGGCGATAATTAGCGGCAGGCGCTAATCTTTGCGCCCGGCTGATAATTGCTCCCCAAATGGGGCGATACTGAATTTCTCCCCCCAAGAGTCATAGAATCCTAGGGGTAGAAATTAGGTCGCGCCCCATTTGGGGCGCAAATATCGTCCGGACGCAAATATTAGCGCCTGGCGCTAATTATCGGCACTGACAGGAAACTTCACTTTTACCGCCCCGGGAGGTGAGTGGAGCGCTAAATTAGGCGCTGCAAACCTCTCTTAAGGCGCAAAGGCCAAGGAGTGAGGCGCTAACTCAGCGCACGAGCGCAGCGCAGCTGCTGCCAGTTAGCGAGGGAACACAGACACAATGGCGCCGGACACTTCTTAAAGCGGGGGGGGCCACTTGCTCCCCAGCCACACCCTGCTCATTGCAGCCTTGAATCTCAGCCTGGAGAGACCTGTAATCCATTTTGCTGCCAAGCATGGAGAGGGTGAGAGAACGCGCTCATCGCTTCACCGAGCGGGCCTTGGATGCTCTGGTTGACGCAGTGGAGCGCAGACGATGCATGCTGTTCCCGGAGAGTGGCAGGAGGCCTTTGCCACGCGAGTTCAGAAGAGTGTGGAGGGAGGTGTCTCAGAGCGTCTCCTCCAGGAGCATGGTGCCCAGGACCCATGTTCAATGCCGCAAAAAGTTCAACGACCTCACTCGGGTCGTCAGGGTGAGTGGCTTTTTCTCAATACCTCTCCATCCCTCCATCTCAACCTCACTCTATGGCCAGAGGGTCTTAAAACCCCAATGCACAACACTCATCCAACACCTATGGCCCTTTCATCAAACACACACACACATTCCACACTTTGCATACAATAAGGGCTATTCACCTATGGGAGGCACATCAGGCAAGACCATGGCTGCATACAGTAAGGGCTATTCACCTATGGGAGGCACATCAGGCAAGACCATGGCTGTATATTTACTCAGATGCTGTCCTTTTTCTTGCAGGCTAAGCTGGCTCATAATCGGAGACAGCAGCAACGGACGGGTGGAGGGCGGCTTCAGCTGCAACCCCTCAGCGATCTGGAGGAGCGCGTCCACAGGATTGTGGCAAGCCGGGTGATCGGTCCCGTCGCCACTGGAGACGCCGACCCCGTTGTGGACAGCAGTGGTAAGGTCATCACCTTTTTGTCCTCTGTCCTTCCACTTGTCCCTCACAATACCAGCCTTTGACACTTTCAATCCAACTTGCTAACTCGCTGCACTTATTCCTCCCTTACTGCCACCCTGTCCTCACGCTAAAGCCACTCTTGTACCTCCCTGCTTTCAGATGGTGATTCACCAGCTGAGGAGACGGGCCCTGAAGCTGCCACTGGGAGTGATGCTGCAGCTGAGGAGGAAGAGGAAGCCGGAGCATCAGTGCCACCCTCTCCCGAGGAAGCCCATGCCCACACTGGGAACACGCCTTCCCCGGAGGGGAGCAGGGGGGAAGCGGCTGATGATGGTGAAGCTCCAGGACCCAGCGGGCTGCAGCAACGCCATGGGGGGGGTAGGGAAGAACGGGGGCCTTCTCCCCAGAGGGAGAGTATGCCAGACACTCCTACTGCAATGGACGCAGAGGAGGAGCGGCTGATTGCAGAAATGAACAGCCAGGCGGTGGGCATGCACACTGAGCTCATGGGTGCAGTGGGAAGGGTGCCCGAATGCATTGAATCACTGGCAAGGAGTGTGGAGCACTTCGCTGTAGCACAGGCGGATGCCACACTAAAGCTTAGTGCTGCAATTCAGTCACTGGCTGCCAGGAACCCATCTGAGACTGCTCTCATGCAGACTCAGATTGAGGCCACGCGAGCACTGACTGCTGCCATCCTCGATGGTTCGTGCACATGTCCCCGGGGCTGTCACCGCGCCGCAGCAGGCCAGCAATCTGTTCTCCGGCAAATTGCTCCGGATGCTGAAGTGCTGCCCCGTGGGAGTGCCAGTGTGTCGGGCGAGCAGGGAGTTGCTGTCCTCTCTCACGATGACAGCATTCCTGCTGCCAACACTGTCACTTCTCCACTGCACTTGCCACCGCCTGTAGGACAGACTGCTGCCGCCCATGCAGAGTTGGTGCAGTCTGCAGCCGGGCCCTCCAGGCCCAGAAGTGGTCGAGGCCGTCCTTCAGGGGCATCTGCAGTGTCAGGGTTTGACGAGCAGCAGCCTTCCACCAGCCTTGCTGCAGCCACTGAGGTCCCATTACGGAGGAGCAGTAGGGTTAGAAGGGGGGAAGTGCGCAAGGGAAGATCACCCTCGAAGGGCAAAAAGTAGGAGGTGTGCCAAAATGCTGGGCATTTTTTTATTAAAGGCCGAGGTTCATGGTCCAACTTTTGTTTAGTGTTTTGGACATTATCTCCAGGTTGTGAGAACCAGTTATGTTATTGACTGTTTTTTTGTGTTTATTTCTATGAGTTTGTCATGAGGAATTGACACACACAGAGTTTGTCAAATAAATAAGTTTCTGTATTCAAAATATACATGGCTGGTGGTTGGAATTATTGGTGCCTTGGCCGGCTTAGGGGTTGCGTGCTGGGTTGATTAGTGTTTGTAGCAATGGCAGGGGCCCTAGAAGCGGCTTGCTATTAGTCGTTGACGGACGGCCCTTGCAGTTTGACCATTGTGGGCCGCCCTCCTGCCTTGGTGCTGCTGATGATCATCGTCCTCGTCCTCTTCCTCCTCTTCCTCCTCCTCCTCTGGTGGTGCTACAAGGCCTGGTGGCATTGGCTGGGTCCTGAGGATTGCCATGTTGTGCAACATGCAGCACACGACTACGAAGTTCGAAACTTGCTCAGGCGAGTACTGCAGGGCTCCTCCGGAATGGTCCAGACAGCGGAACCGTTGTTTCAGCACGCCGATTGTGCGCTCAATAATGTTCCTGGTTGCTTGATGGCTTTCATTGTACCGCAGCTCAGCAGGGGTGTTTGGTGTACGGAGCGGTGTCATCAGCCAGGTGCTCAATGCGTACCCCTTGTCCCCCAGAAGCCAACCAACTGGCTGATGCGGTGCCTCGAAAACTTCTGCCACAGTAGTCTGGCGCAGGATGAAAGCATCGTGGCAGCTGCCCGGATAGTGGGCATTGACAGCGAGTATCACCTGTCTGTGGTCACAGACCAACTGCACATTCAAGGAATGGAACCCCTTTCTGTTCCTGAATTCCTCTGCATTCTCTCGCGGAGCACGCAAAGCCACATGCGTGCAGTCAATGGCGCCCTGCACCATGGGGAAGCCCGCTACCCTCGCAAAGCCCAGAGCACGGTCACGCTGCTTGTCTGGGGTCATAGGGAAAGAGATGAAGTCTCGTCTCCTTCTGAAGAGGGCATCGGTGACCTGCCGGATGCAGCGATGCACCGCAAACTGGGAGATATTGGCGAGGTCCCCAACAGCAGCTTGGAATGAGCCAGTGGCGTAGAAGTTCAAAGCCACTGTGACCTTCACTGCCACCGACAGAGACATCCTGGACCTCAGCTGAGGCTGCAGATCTGGCTGCAGCAGGTGGCAGAGCTCAGTGACCACCTCCTTGCTGAATCGCAGCCTTCGCAAACACAGCTCCTCGGACATATGGATGTTGGAGAGCTGTTCACGATATACCCTGGGAGGGTAAGCTCTCCTGTACATGCGCCTGATGGCCCTCCTCCGTCTGGCCATCATTGCCACTCTCTGTCTGCGTCTCACTATCCTCCGATTCAGCTGGAGCAGGACGACGCCCCCAATCATTGCAGCCCCCATATTCTCTTTGCCAGAAAAGTAATGAGGTACAGCAACTAAAGTAGCAACAAAGTTAGGATGAACTAGGCAAAACTACCTCACAAAGCGTTGAGTCAATGTAGAAGTCTCTCTCTCTCTCTCTCCGAATCTCTCTCTCTCTCTCAGAACGAGTGGTGCATAAATGTCGACCACAGAAAAAGACAGGAAGAGGCCCCCTTTAAATAGCGCCCCCCCCAGCCCCACACCGATTGATAACGTTCCAGTCTTCCGGTCGTTGGAAGCGCCAGGCGGTAAGGCAGGGGGCGCCACTCAATTTCCGCTCCGGGGCGCCCCAAGGGCGTTGCACCATGGAATGACGTCACAATCTGCGCGCGCAGGTGGTCGCAGCGGTAAGTTTTAGCGCCGCCGCACAATCTCAAGTTAAGTTCCCGAGCGGCGCAAACAGCGCTGCGCCCAGGCGTTAGCGGCTTAACGCCCCATTAGCGCCCTCTTAAGGCGCTAACGGGAGGCGCAACCAAGTGAATTTTTACCCCCTAGAGTCATAACGGCACAGAAGGAGGCCATTCGGCCCATCGAGTCCGCGCCGGCTCACTACAGAGCAATCCAGTCAGTCCCATTCCCCCGCTCTATCCCCGTAGCCCTGCAAGTTTATTTTCCTCAAGTGCCTATCCAGTCTCCCCTTGGAAAGATTGAGTGTCTCCGCTTCCACCACTTCCGTCGGCTGCGAATTCCAGGTCCTCACCACTCGCTGCGTAAAGAAGTTTTTCCTCACGTCCCCCCTGTATCTCTTGCCCAAAACCTTAAATCTGTGTCCCCTAGTCCTTGTACCATCAACTAGTGGGAACAGCCTTTCCCCGTCTAGCTTATCCAAACCCGTCATAATTTTGTACACCTCTATCAAATCACCCCTCAACCTCCTTTGCACTAATGAAAACAAATCCAGCTTCTACAACCTGTCCTTGTAGCTAAGATTCCCCCATCCCTGGAACCATTCTGGTAAATCTCCTCTGCACCCTCTCAAGGGCCTTCACATCCTTCCTAAAGTGTGGTGGCCAGAACTGGACACAATACTCCAATTGTGGCCTAACCAGCGCTTCATAAAGGTTCAGCATAACTTCTCTGCTTTTGTACTCAATACCTCTATTTATGAACCCCAAGATCCCATATGCTTTGCTAACAACTCTCTCAATATGTCCTGCCACTTCAGGGGCCTATGCACATTAACTCCCAGGTCCCGCTGTCCCTGCACACTCTTTAAAACTGTGCCATTAAGTGTATATTGCCTCTCTCTGTTCCTTCTGCTAAAATGCATCACATCACACTTCTCCGTATTAAATTCCATCTGCCACTTGTCTGCCCATTCTGCTAGCCTATCTATGTCCTGTTGCAGTCGATTGGTATCATCTTCACTGTTTGCCACACTCCCAAGTTTGGTGTCATCGGCAAATTTAGAAATTCTACTCTGTATTCCAATATCCAAATCATTTATATATATCAAAAAAAGCAGTGGCCCCAGCACTGACCCTTGGGGAACACCACTGTCTACCATCCTCCAATCTGAAAAACAGCCATTTACCACAATTCGCAGTTTTCTGTCCTTAAGCCAATTCCTTATCCAAGCTGCCACTGACCCACCTATTCCATGAGCCTCAATTTTGTTAACCAGCCTTCTATGTGGTACTTTGTAAAACGCCCTCATAAAATCCATGTAGACAACATCCATTGCATTCCCTGTTACTTCATCAAAAAATTCTATGAATCTGGCCTGTAAGATATGAATAAATCAGTCAACAGCAAATTTGTCACCTGAAAATTACATCTTATAAATTGACTTAAAGGTAAAATCCTAAAATATGAATACAAGAACAGCTTGCATTTATATAGCACCTTTAACGTAGAAAAGCATTCCCAGGTTGTTCACAGAGGTACTACCGCCAATGGTAGGGTGAAGGAGGGAGAGACACAAATGGTCAGAGTAACAGAGAGTTCGGGGAGGGGTGGGGGGTTGTGGGTTGGAGGTGGTCAGAGATAGGAAGGAGGTAGTCCATGAAAGGATTTAAACACAAGGAGGAGAATTTTAATTTTGAGGCAGTGGAAGACCAAGAGCCAATGTGGATCAGCAAGGATAAGAGTAATGGGCGATTGGGATTTGTGAGGGATAGGATACAGGCAGCAGAGTTTTGGATGAATTGAAGTTTACGGAGGGTGGAGGAGGGGAGGTTGGCCAGGAGATTATTGGCATAGTCAAGTCTGGAGGTGACAAAGGCATGGATGAGGGTTTCAGTAGTGGATGGGCTGAGGTAGGAGCAGAGATGGATGATGTTAATGAGGTGGAAGTTAGCGGTCTTTTGTGAGGGAGTGTACGTGGGGTGGGAAGCTCAGCTCGGGTTTGAATAGGATGCAGAGAATACGAACAGTCTGATTCAACTTGAGCTAATGGCTGGGTATGGGATTTGTGGCACAGAAGTGAAGACAATAGCCTAGAAATTTGTTTGCGTAGTGCCCGTTGTTTGGGTCGAATTGTGTCCAAAATGGCATCTGGGCAGCGTGCGCACACTTCTGGTGTGGGCCGCGCCGGACGCCATCTTGGTAAAGGCCAAACAAGAGGCGGCTTTTACCCACGTCTGAAGCAGGCGTTAGGCCATTAACATATGCAAGCAAGGGGCCCAACGTCTGCTTCTGCTTCTGCTCCCTCTTGCAACTTTGGTCTGTGCCTGAGGCTGTCAGCACCAGTGCTGTTTGCCTCTGGGAAAACCAACGCTAAACAGCACGGAATTAAAAAAAAGTAAGTACTCACCATAATCACCCCTGCTCCCAGTCTAGAGATCTCTGACCTCACTTCCAACTCCGACCTCCAGGCTCCCCCCCAACCCCCACCCCCCCTATCTCCCCCTGGCCCCAGCCCCAGCCCCAACCAACTAGCCCCCCCCCCCACCGACAGCACTCCTGAAACCCCAAAAATACACCTGACACCCACGATCTTCCTAACTGACCCCCGACAGCCCTCCGATTGGATTCCGAGGCCCAGCTGTTCCTCCTTCAGGCCCTCGTAATCTTCTTCCCCGACCCCCAACAGCCCTCCGATTGCACTCCGAGGCCCAGCCGTTCCTCCTCCAGATCCCCACGATCTTACCCAATCACTTACCTGAAAATTGCCGCACAAACCTGTGCGGGCTCCTACCACTGCGCCATCTACATGATAATGAGATCCGAGGTCCAAAATCCCAGGCTCCTCGGACCTCCCCATTTGAGCGCGGGCTGCTAGCACTCTGCGGGTAAGCCGCCCAAACATGGACACTACCGAATTTCTCGGTCAATTGCTTTGGTCTTACCAATATTTAACTTGAAGAAATTTCAGCTCATACATCACTGGATGTCAGTCAAGTAGTCTGACAAAACAGAGGCAGTGGAGGGGTTGAGAGGGGTGAGGGAGAGGTAGAGCTGGGTGTCATTAGTGTTCATGTCTGTAGATGATGTCACCAAAAGACAGCTGTAGATAAGGGAGGGAGGAGGTCAGGATAAATCCTTGGGGGACTCCTGAGGTAACGGTACAGGAGCGGGAAGAGAAGCCATTGGAGGAGATGCTCTGTCTTCGATTGGAGAGGTAAGAATGTAACCAAGTAAGGGCAGTCCCACTGAGCCGGACAACAGAGAAGAGGTGTTGGAGGAGGATGGTGTGATCAACCATCTCAAAGGCTGCAGAGATGTCCAGGAGGGATAATGTACCATAGTTACAGTCACAGAGGATGTCAGTTGTGACTTTGGTTATGGTCGTTTCGGTGCTGTGGCAGGGGCAGAAACATGATTGGAGGGATTCAAACAGGATGTTGCGGGTACAGATTTGCCAGGCAACAACATGTTCAAGCTCTTTGGAGAGGAAAGGGAAGTTGGAGATCGGGTGGTAGTTTGCAAGGACAGAGGGGTGGAAGGTGGGTTTTTTGAGGAGGGGACCAATGATGGTGGTTGTGAAAGGGAGGGAGAGGGAACCATTTACAATGTCAGCTCGCATGGGGACCAATAAAGGAAGTTGGGTGGTCAGCAGTTTAGTGGGAATAGGGTCAGGGGACTATGAGAGGGTATGAAGGGAAATAGGAGAGAAACTGGAGAGAGGTGCAGATTCAAGGTTAGTGCAGGGGAGGCCTGGTGGAGGCTTGGCATGGTGCCAAAGTGGAGGAAGCAGCAGAGGCTGGTCCATATCTTGGTGACGAAGAAATCCATGAGCTCCTCGCACTTGTTGGAGGTGAGGGTGAAGGGGACACGGAGAGTGGTTTAAGGAATGGAATGGCCAATAAATGCTGGCCTTGCCAGTGAGACTCACATCCCGTGAATGAATTTAAAAAACGGTTGGTAGTGGAGAAAAGCATATTAACACATTGAGCGGCTAAAAAACGCTTCCTAAAAATTCGCTGTGATTTGAAATAGCTGGAGACCTGTCAAGTCCTGGTAATGCAACTCAATAGGTCGTAAAATAATAATACTTCTGTACCTAAATTAGATTTTAGTTTGTTGAAATATGGCCTTAGTCTGTTGACAAAATGAGCTTAAATGTATTCCAGTATTTCTTTTCTGTATGTTAAGTAAATCATGATTAATAGCTGTTCTGACAGCTTGAAGAAATTTTGTAGCTGGTTGCTTTTCAGTGTGACATCATCTGTATTTCTTAACGACAGCTGGAGTTTCACGAAAGCATCCTCATAATATCACCCAGTCAGGGGTGGCTGCAGTATTCAGTTGCAGCACATGTTGTTCAAGGACGGAGACAGCAATGACCTGTAAAAGCAATGGAATTTTTTTTTTTTTTAAACTGGGATTTGTTTCAGGAATGGATGCAATAAATACCATTTATTCACATACAGGTAATGATATGAACTCAGTTCCTAGAATGATTTTAGAATGCTGGAGAGTTTGTTTTCCCCATTATCTGCCGTTGGAAAACCTGCAGTATTACAATATCAGTTTTATGGTCTCATACATCTTCAGGCTGAACATCACAATTAGCTTCATAACCATTTCACCTATGTTGTGCTGCAAACTGCATAGAACCACACTGATTCCTTTCATCAATAAGAAAGGTAGGATATTCAGCCAGAAAAATGATGCACATTGCAACTAACTAGCTGTGCAAGATGGGGCACAGAGGTGGGGTCAGGCAAAGGCCAACCCCATCCCGCTTTCAACCAGGGAGTTACCCCTCTGGAGTGAAACTAGAATCTGGAAGAGGAGTGGTGGGGAGACAGAGGGGGCATCTCTCAAACACAGTACTAAGGAAAAGGTAAATCCAATTTTACATGGTCGACAACATTGTGGCAAACCCCAAGGAAAATACTTCCTCTGGGTATGGGGCACAGTATGATGAGAAGCAAATGGCGAGGGACCTTACCCAGGGGAGATGCCCCCAGAACTCAAAACAGAATAGGCATACACGTCAGGAAACCCATCTCTTTCCTCCAGAACACATCAAACTCACATGGGACTCAATGAGCCAAACAATGGTAGTCTTCAACCCCACCAAGAGCAGAGGAGCGGCCATATTGATCCACATGCATCTCCCCTTTACCTTGGAGAAGTCCATCCCAGACGAGGATGGCCATTCCATTCTGATGAAGGACTAAATTTCAGGAGAGCTATCACAATGTTTAACAGGTACAGTGACTCCCCTACATTCCTCACTTGCTCTCAGATAGAAGGCACAGTGATCGCAGGAGGTGATGTTAACTGCACCCTTCAATCCCAACCTGACATATTTCCATGTTGGGTGGAAGAATCCATGCTGCTCCAGATCTACTTCCCAAGGTCTTACCAGGAATACCACAATTTTGTGCACTAGACTCCGCATGTAATATGGGGAAGCAAATCTTCACTGTCCACTTGTTAACATGAACAATTGTTTTTTGGGTTCGGTGTAAACTAAAGAAAGGTATAGACGGTGAATGTAACGTTTGAATGGTTTGAATGAAAATGGCTCAAGGGAGGAAAGATGTGTGCACCCTCTTCCACGTTGGGCAGATAGAGAGGAAAAACTTCCCTCATATGTTCTGTTTGTCTTTACCTTTTAGATGGCTGACGCTTCACAATAAACGAATGACCGCTTGTAAGACATACTAAAAGTGAATTCATTTTATTCAGTATTTTACTACATGTGGTGTACAAATGTAACATGCTTTTATGCTATATTTACCCCTGTGAGCTATGAACTTCTATGTATTCCATATGTAGTACTCCCAAGTGCTTCCCTTAGCTGAGGTGCACATCCCTCCAATGGTTCCTGTCAATTCATGTCTTCCCATTCATCAACAAACAGCTGAAAAGGTGAGTTGCCACCCAGTAACCAAGAATGGCCAACACAGGAAAGTGGTGCATAGTAATAAATTTTGTGATTGTACTAAAGAAAACTTAACAACATAACATTTGTCACACACCCATGTGCAACTACAAAGCTTTACTATTCCTTTACCTACCACTCCTACGTGGTGCAACCCCTGTGGGTTGAGCAGAGGTAGAGGCAGGCTGCTCACATCCCTGCTCTGACTGCTTAGATGAAAGGATATAGGAGGCAAGGTATTTGTAACTAACTCTGATGTTCCTGCTGCAGGGCCAGGAGTTTCATTGGAGGCTTTACTTGTGCACGGTATTTTTTTTATTCGTTTTTTTTAATGGGATGTGGGCGTCGCTGGCAAGGCCAGCATTTATTGCCCATCCCTAATTGCCCTTGAGAAGGTGGTGGTGAGCCGCCTTCTTGAACTGCTGCAGTCCGTGTGGTGAAGGTACTCCCACAGTGCTGTTAGGGAGGGAGTTCCAGGATTTTGACCCAGCGACGATGAAGGATCAGCGATATACTTCCAAGTCAGGATGGTGTGTGACTGGGAGGGGAACTTGGAGGTGGTGGTGTTCCCATGCGTCTGCTAGGTGGAAGAGGTCTGGGTTTGGGAGGTGCTGCCGAAGAAGCCTTGGCGAGTTGCTGCAGTGCATTTTGTAGATGGTACACACTGCAGCCACGGTATGCCGGTGGTGGAGGGAGTGAATGTTTAAGGTGGTAGAGGGGGTGCCAGAATGGCACTGAGCTGCTTGCTGATATGACTGTCACCTGGCTCTCCATTGATGCCACAGCTGGCAGACATCTCCTCATGATGTCTATTATTTTCCTTGAGCATAGAATACTGGGTATCTACGAGTTCTCTGAATCCCTTCCCCGTGGTTGTCTGTAGCCATTTACCCAATCAGTTGAGACAACCTACAAGACTCGTGGGGGGTTATTTTGGTGAAAGGGTGAAAACAGGTGCTAAATGGGTGCTGTGCTAATAAGACAGGCCTGTCTGAAAGTTTGGATTTAGCACGCAAGTTTGGTCCTAATTGGTGATTACCATAATTTGAACTTTACTGGAGATGTTGAGGCAAACACCTGCAGGTTTCGCACTCAAGCGCTGATTAGACACAATTTTCGTGGAGCAGGTATGTGGGCTCCTCGCACCCACTTCCACTGAAGGTGTGGAGTGCGCTGGCTGACACACAGCAGCAGGTTTCAGGATGGCTCAGGGATCGAATGAGAGGGTGCACAGGTTCTTGGATGGGGCACTGGCGGTCCTGGTGAAGCAGGTCCAGCGATGTCCTGTACCTGGAGGTGAGGGGAGGAAGGAGTACACCTGTCCCTCCTGTGTCTCCGGCAGCAGCTGGTGCTGCTCTGCCTGGCCTCATGTCCTCTTCCTATTCCTCCTGCAGACCAAGGGGGACCCCTGGCAAGATGCCGATGACCAAGTACTCCCTTTCTCCTGGTGACTCCTATAAGGCATCCAATAAGTTAGAGTAGCACTGCACTTAGGCATTTTAGATGAAATCCTCAGAGAATTTCCAGAATAAATGTTGCTAGAGTCTTGACAAAGTGTCCCAGAAAGTCTCCCGATGTGTTTCAAAAGTCCTCTTCAAACCTCCGGCAGCAAGTGAACAGTAAAAGGTGATATACCTTTAAGTAGTGCTCAAAATCCTCTGCAACGACTTGTTTACTCCTAATCAGCTGGCCACTGTTAGGAGAGGGCGTTAGCTCAAGTGCTAGCCACCAAAATGCCGTGCAGCCTTCCTAATGAGCGTTAACAGGCAATTTAAGTGGCAATCAGACCCATAACAATCCTCCGGGTGGCCGTTCCTAGTGCTGGCTTCAGCTCCTTTACCAAGATGGCGTATTGCGCTAAATGCGGGCTAAACCGGCGTTTCAGCTTAAGACTTCATCTTGGCCACCTCGGAGGCTCTTTAGTACCTAAACTATCCGGGGAAAATCGCCCCCCTTGGACTGTTGACATTTGGTAAAGCTGTGTAACACTTCCTAGGCAAAAATTTGATTAATTTACCGATTATTATATTTTGCCATTTTTTTCCAGTTATGCTTTCTCCATCACAGTTCTACTAGCAGCCAGCCTCAATCCCTCGCTAATAGTTGGGTAAGTGACTGGTTACATGGACTGAGCTAATCCTGCTCTGTAACTGGTCACTACTGCTACTTTCGTATGACTGGGAAAGCTTATAATGGGATGTCTAGTTTAGTTATCCATTCGTTGGCCTCCTGAGATACCGAGTGGAGAAATGAGGTGCCTCCCACAACAGATCCCAGTGGGCAGGTTGATGTGATGTGTTCCATGGTCTGGAACTCATGGCCACAGTCGCACTTCGGGTCGTCCCTCATCTTCCACTTGTGGAGCAGGTGGTCGCATCGTCCGTGCCCTGTGCGGATTGGGTTGAGCCTGTCCACTGTCATCGAGAGAGGTCGAAGCCGGAGACCTCTGCTGTTGGGTCAGTGATGAGGTGTTGGTTCTTTATGTTGCATGCGTCCCATGATTCCATCCATCTGGATAGTGGGTCGATACCAGCTACATGAATATTGGCTGCTGTTTCCCAGATTGGCCAGCGAAATTTTAAGCACTTCCGTGGTGGGCTTTTCAAGTCTTTGTGAATGGGAAGGTCGATGATGCTCGAGCTTTTCCATCTCACGGAGCACGGTGGCGTTGTGGTGAATGGCAGGCGGGGCAATGTGTGACAGCACCGGGAGCCACTCAGTTGGAGTGGACTTGAGCCTCCCTGACACTGTCCTCATGGCGGTGTTTAGCTGCACATCCACGATCTGTGTGTGGCGGCTGCAGGACCATGAGGCAGAGCAGTACTCTGCAGCAGAGTAGACTCGGGCCACAATGAGCACCTTTGGCAGGGGGGTAGGGGAAAGAAGAAGAAACCCATCCTGAGGTTTACTCTCCCTGTGGGCAAGTGCCCGGGCTTTTCAATTTTTCCTTTTGTTGGCACATCTAAGGGCAGGACCTGCCCCTGTGGGCAATCCTAGCCACAAACCTACAACCTACCACTTTCAATACTGTCACTGCCTGTGACAAATATTGAAATCAGGTGCAGTGGGTGGGCTTTCTGTCCCCAACACCCTGTTTATTGGGATGCTTGCTTAAAACATAGAAGCAAAGTTAGAATGCATAAATGCAGAAACCAAACCAGGTGAAAGTTTAACTTCACAGTCAGTTCTATATTAGGAGATAGTCCTTTAGAATCTCGTAATCTGATTGACTGTCCAGCTAGCAATAATTTCTGGAATAGCCATGCGTTGAAAGAATGTGTTCTTCAAACATTAGCAGTAGGCTCATTCCAGAAAGAAGCTCTATTAATGGCAATTTTGAGAATCTGCAGCTCATAGAAACTGTTTTGCCCCTTATTCCTACATGGATCTTCAAGCACCAAAGCTGCACTGTAGTATAAGCAGCGAGGTGACTTTGAGGATTATAGGCAGCGTGTATTTGCTTTTTTTTTTAATCCCTTGGGCTCTCAGCTGAAATATTATTAACTGTTCATTTCTCCCTCTGCATTTCACAGCATTTATATATTGGCTTTTAGCCAAAACTTGACTTTTTACAGCTGTTCTTGCTCTGCATCGTGGACACTGCTTTGCATTGTTAATATTTACATACAAGGAATAATATTTTTCTTTGTTTTTAGTAGATTCGAAGACAATAAATGAGTGTCTGTTATCTGCTGGCACATGCTAAGCACAGTCTAGTTGTAGATGTGCTGATGGTGGATGGTTCCTACTCATGATCTATTTACCATTCTCAGTTTAACAGTATGTTTGCAGCCAACTTTTTGAAATGGTTTATAAAACCGCTACTGCTTCAACTGAATTCCTGTCCAATTGGGTAGATTTAATGACTGTGAAAAGCATCAGCATCTCTGTATTGGACAAGTATTGGGGGAAACTCATCTTTCTGCTAACAAACTCATAGGATTTCGTCATTTTTCAGAACCAAATTAATTTTAAATAGGTGCTATTTGCTTTTGTAAGAAATGCTGTGGCTACAGATCTTTTTTTTTTGTACCGTCACCCAGTGTAATAAACAGAGTTTAGATCCAATTCTCCAATCAGGGTAAAAAAAACTTTTTAAAAAATGACCCTCACTCTCTGTGCTCCTGGGAACACTGACACTGACTGACCTAGTGGAAGCCCAACTTCATTGGAATCTGGGGGAGGGGGTCAAGTCAAGTCATTTACACAATTAGATTAAATTAATTTTATATACGCAGGGAGCGGTGAATCACCCAGCGAGTGGGGGATCTCAAGTACTGGAGCGCTTAAAGGGAGGGAGGAGCTTGTAGGGAGATAAACTGGTCATACCTTATTTGGAATGTTTGAGGATCATTGCTTTGGACAGAGCGGCCTTGTGAATGTCAATGCTGGGAGCCATCATGTACAGATGGCAGTAAAGGCAGGTTGAGGCGGGAGAAGATTTGGCCCACCATATTGGTATGAGATGAGCAGACTACAGAGAGGACCAGGAGGTTCATGGGACTTCTACTAACCAAACAGCTGTGCCCTGACCTGGGCCAATTTTCCAGACTGGGGGTGGGGGGGGGGGGGGGAGGGGGGGTCATAGAAATGGAGGCAGGTTTCTTGGCCACTGCTGGGGAGTTGCAGCAGATTGGGGGTGGACATTTGCTAGGGGTGCAAGCAGCTTCGGTGCTGCCTAGAATAGGAGTAACATTTCTTAAAAAGAAAATTAGGTTTCCTCTTCTGCCTGTGCAATCTGTTGCTCTGTGAGCAGTCACACAGGCCCTGCCAGCAATAATTAATTCGTGGGTGGCCTCCGCCACCATAGCAACACTGAACACCAGGGACCAACGAGCACCCCCGGAATCCAGCATTGCAAAAATGAAAATGGTGAGAAATACGTCAGGAGGACATATTTCTCTCATTTGCATCCGCTTTTAACTGCGCCCACCCACACATGGGTGGGTGTATCTTATGTTGCCAGGCCTGTGCAGTGGGAAATGGGGAAGGGGGTGGGGGGGGCGCACATTAAGATTATGAGGCATTGGAGCAAGTTCCCAAGCAATTTTCCATCGCTGCCCCCGCACATCTGCAAAAGAATCCCAGACCACATGTCGAACTTAAGGCCAAACCAAATGTGTGTGATAGACTAGAAGTCCCTGCAGTTGCTTATTGAGCCTGCTCACTATAAAGAGCTGTAAAATGCAGTGTTATATTTTGTATAAGTGCAGTTATTAATGATTTTAACACATTCAGATCTCAAGAAGGAATTGCAGAAATTGGAGGACAAAAGCTTTAGGATCGGGGAAAGATTGCGGTTTCAAGGCAATGCTATCAGAAGATAGAAGTAGAGCTTGGAATATAACTGTACTCATTGGGGAAATCATTACATTCTTTAGGCAGTTAACTTTCAGCTACTTACTCCAATTCATTGAAAAATAAATTTTTTTGATATCAAAACCGTAACCAACCCCCAGTGTTTTGTTATTGTAAAAGATATACAGTAAGAATTTTTTTTGCCTGTTTCAAAATCAGTCCCACAGGTGAGTCACTTTCAAAAAAGCAACTTGAAGCCAACATACCAAAGCTGTGAAACACGTCTGAGAACCAACGATAGGGCGGATTCTTAAGCCTCGGCTGCTGCAGAGAACCACAGATTGTTTGGTCTGATTTTCAACAGCTTGACACACAAGGCATTGTGGCAACGAGTATGCTTTCCTCTCGAGCTCACCAATTCGGTCATCACATTCAACTAAATCTGACTGGCATTTAAATTGGCTTCACTCCCTTCAACTGGCAGTGCAGACCTTTATCATCTCTGCGTTCACATGCTAGACTTAGTAATAGCTACTAATGGCTCACATACGATTTTTTATCTCGTGTTGTACCAGTATTTTGTCAAATATTTGATTTAGAATAACAAAGCTAGCAAAAAGAGTGCAGAAACAAATATACACGAGGTAAATTTTGGTCTTGACCACCTGGACAGTAATCTGTCGGAGCAGATTACCTGCCCCTTGTAGAACTCACCCAATTTTTATTTCATTTAAAATCAATGGAATGAAAATCGGGCTGGTTCTAAAATGTGCGGTTGATCTGAATCGCCAGATTACCGCCCAGGTGTTGAAGATCAAAATTTACCCCAGAGTGATTAATTTAATTCCCAACCCCCCAATTTTCTCCTCTCCTCCTGAAGGTGCTGACTCTTGGGGGACGGGCAGGGGTACAATCCCACAGCTGCCAGCACCCCTCCAGTTCCGTTCAATTTTAACCTCTTGAAGATCGGTTATCTCATTTCAGGATTTTTTGACCATTTCCCCTCCCCCCACCCCCACCCCCTGCCATAGAAATTATTTGAAAGAATTTACTTTTAAATGTTGGGTTTATAAAGCAAATAGCCACGGAGATGATTAGTTAAAATTCCAATGATGCCAAGCTTTGATGTTTACCCATAGACTGTACATAATAAGCAATTTGTTAGATTGTCACAGCAATTAATAAATAGCTCACACAAATTATGTTGGGAAGTATCTGGTTCCTTCTGGCTATAAACAGAATGATTAAAAACAACGAGACACAGGAAAACAGTTAGGTCCGAAAAGTGCGAGGTCAAGCTTTTCCAGGTTCAGGGGAATGCAGCAAGTTAATTAGGAGTTATTCCATTTAATTCAAGTAAGATCAAACATTGATGTGGGGATGTGTGGCTTGTTCATTATTTTTTATTATGCAAAGACAAGTTGTACTGATTGAACTAAATGAGTCAAATCATAACTATTACACTGTATGTGCACTTGCTATGGAATAAAACAGCTCAACAATTCATTTCTGACTTTATCTTAGCAAGTGCTTTCCTGATCTGCCTTCAAAATGATTGAAGCAACACACATGGGAAAGACACAAATATCCAGTTCAGCTCACAAGGGGACACTGCTGTCACACCCTTGTGCTGTTACTAATAGATATTGCTATTGTACTAATAGATATTGAGGAGAGAGAGTCAACTCCAGTACGCAAGAGACGTGGGATCCACTGATGGGAGAGGCTGACACCATTGAACCCAAGAAGGTGTCTGCAGTAGAACTGAATTTGTGAGACCTTGGGGCACTTTTAACCTCGTCCACCTGATGGGAAATTGACGGGATCGGATCGGCTGCTTGTTTCGCACCCTGTCCAACTTTACTTCTCGTTCAAATCCATCATTTTCCCACAGTGCTGGCTAGGTTAAAATTACTCCTCTATTTACAATTTTGGAACCGAGTTTCAGGAGGGATACATGCATCAGAAAAGGTGCAGAAAGGAACAAAGAATGATCCCAAATGTTAAGGTGATGATAAAGGCCTGGACATAGATATTCTGGAGGAGTTGGTCCTAGCTGCTTTGGAGACAGTACGCGAGGATGACAGTCACTCAGAGGACTCCTGAGTGACTGCTGCGACTGCTGCAAGCACAACTCACTGAAGTCTTGAACATCCAGTATCCATCCTATGACATCAGATCAAACCTCTTTGCCCTTACATGGCCATGCAAGTCTTAATCATTTAATTGAATAAGTTAGCACAAATAAGTTCAAACGTTCCTCTATGACTATAATCTCCATGAATAACAGAGCATAGCACAAGTGTACGCTCTCTTAATACAAGAAACTGCAAAATGAGCAGAAGCCAAACTACTCTTTCCTTACACCATGCTTCCCCCGGGTGTCTAAACATGCTCTTCTTTCTCCTATTCTAGTGTTTCTTCCAGGTGCCAGCAGAAGGCCAGTATTGTAAGAGAAGGTTGGCTGCTCCTGTCCTATAAATTGTTTATGGGACTGAGATGGCACTCCTCTCATAGCAGCTTGCTTCTGGGATGGAGCCACTGCTGGCTGCATCTCTTGAACTTGTGCCTGGGCAGCCTGCTGTCTCCTCCTACATACCACTAGCACGGTGCCCTGAAGAAGAAGGCCAGAGACCTGGCACGTGCTGTTGTCCCAAGAGACAGCAGGATCAGGCAGGCCGACTCAGCAATCACCATTTCACTGGGCCCTGGATCTATGTCCCCACTGATTAAAGGGATGGCTGATCTAATAGCAACTATCAGATCCTGAAAACCTAAACAGACAGCGGCCTGCACCCAGACTCCAGGGTCTGGAAGCAAAGATGCAGGCTGTCTATTCTGTCCCCTATGGCCCCCCAGAATTCATGGGTAATAACATGAAAAGGAGGATGTTCAAAGAACATCACACCTATATGCAAGATCTGAGGTCAGTCTCTGAGGATCGGCAGTAACTGACAGCTGTGACTCGGGTCTACCACCCTCAAGAGATGGAGGCACAGACTGGTCCCTGGCCGCTTATTAACTGAGAGTCTGCTGAAGAAAAGGCTTCCTTTATGTTGCTGCAAATGAGGGCGGTAGACCCAAGTCACAGCTATCATTACTGCACATCCTCAGAGACTGACCTCAGATCTTGCTCATAGGTGTGATGTTCCTTGAACATCCTTCTTCTCATGTTATTACTCATGAATTCTGGGTCCCACATTTCCAAAGCCATAGGCAGCCTTCATCTTGGCCTCTGTTGAGTAGATGGCATTTCCTCACTCGTTTCCCATTCTACCAGCTCTCTCAAGCTCTGAATCATCCATGGCCATTTTCTCACTAACACTATCTAATTCCTCCTCCCACCACCCAGAGTGAAAGTATCGGAGGTGGCACATGGGGATGAAAAAGCAAGTGACATTGGGGTGACATGAAGGGGGCTGTGGCAGAAGAACATGGGGCAGGATGTTGGTCAAGGGACATCCTCTCCCGCTATCATCATTCTTCCAATATTCACCATCCTCATTCAACAAGAAAGAAGTTCTATATCTCCTTGTCTTCATCATCATCTTCCTGCTCCTCCTCCTCCTCTTCTTCCTCAGCCTCTATCCCTTATTGCTGTGATGGATCTGCAGGAAATAATGGCATAGGCTAAGACTGGATGACCATAACCTCTTGGGAT
Organism: Squalus acanthias; assembly: GCA_030390025.1. Classification (NCBI taxonomy): domain Eukaryota; kingdom Metazoa; phylum Chordata; class Chondrichthyes; order Squaliformes; family Squalidae; genus Squalus; species Squalus acanthias. The sequence goes on from CM059438.1 coordinate 37,628,858, forward strand.
TAAGGAGATGGAAGGGTGTAGAAAATTGCAGCTCTGTGTTGCTTTGCAGGGATGCCACGGTGACTGTGTGGGTGTGCAGGCATTAGCCTGGTTTTAGGGTTCTGCTTGCAAGTAAGTGATATTAGGCGAGATAGCTACACATATTATAAAATCATTAGTTATTGCCCCCCTTAACCAGAGCGCAGGTGAAGGGTTAATTGTGCACTTCTTCATTTTAGAGGAAGAACATCCTGGTGCCTAGCGTACCCAAGTTACCTTACCTGCCCTGGTCAGGCCATTGAACTTCTTGCAGCACTGAACTGCAGTTCTGGGGGTTAGAAAGTTCAGATTCTCTAACCACTCAATTCCATTACGCACAGTGGGCCCTCATACATGTCAATCACCATGCCTAAACTCCCAGGGAACATGCCCACATGTATATAATGCCTTATTTGTTGTACTGCAGCATTTACCAGCAGACTGGGGGGCCCGTGAAGTGGGGGTTATCCAGCTGTCTAAAGCTGCGACTGTCACAGGTGCATTAACTTTACTCTCCCATTGGCCAGCTATGCACATGTGCACCACTATGTTGTATTGTATGAGGGAATTATTTCACCTGCATTTGCCAGGGAAGATGTGGGGGAGGGATAAATTGGACAGTGCCCGAGGATCACGATGTGGGATTAACCTGCGCCTGTTCCTTTCGATGCAATATTTCTCTCTCTCTCTCTCTCTCTCTCTCCTTGACTGCCACGGCTATCTGGTCCCACTGCCTTCTGAGAGTTTGTCTGGAGGGCCTCCTGGCCCCCTGTGCATAGAGCACATCTCTCCTCTTCTCCACCTTCACTTCATGCTGCCTGCTAATTAATATGATTGCAGTGTGCAGCCAGCACTAACCGTGCGGTTGAGTGGCTGGACACCTCAGCAGGGGGCTCAAAATTGTGAAAGCACCACTTAATGTTGGCCTGCACCTATTAAAGGGGAGGTGCACTGTGGCTAGAGCAGGTGGTGGAAGTTTTTGTGGGACTCATTCTGAAGTGGAAAAAGACTGAATAATGGCACAACATGGCAGAGCGTACACCAAGAATTTCCGCGCTGCACTGGAGGCTTTGGTGGAGAAGATGGAGAGGAGGAGAGATCTGCTCTATCCACAGGGGGCCAGGAGGCCCTCCAGGCAAACTCTCAGAAGGCAGTGGGGCCAGATAGCCGTGGCAGTCAATGCCAGGTGTCAAGGAGAGAGAGAGAGAGAGAGAGAAATATTGGCCAGGACACCGGGGAGAACAGAGGGTACTATCACTATCACAAGCACTATACTGGTACCATCAGACTAACAGAGGGTATAATCACTGTATCACAAGCAATGTTCCCCCTAATTGTTTTTGGGTGCGCGGCCCCCTTTAAGGGGCTGCGCAGCCCATTCACAGTTTCACGCATGTGCAAAATTTACCATTGGAAAAGCTGGTCCCGGGCTGCGGTAGAGAGCTTAGAGGGAACGTTGATCACAAGGACTATGAGATTAACAGAGGGTACAATCATTATCACGAGTGCTACACTAGTGTTGTCACACTGACCTACAAGTTACAATTACAAGTGCTCCGAGTTTTCAGAGTGGGATAAGATAATTATGGAAATCTATAATATATTTTGAGGCTGTACATATAACATTGTCGCTCTTATGGAAGTTACGAATGTTAGATGCCCACTAAAGTTTGATAAACATGTTGAGGAAAATTCTAGAAACATAGAAAAATAGGAGCAGGAGTAGGCCATTCGGCCCTTCGAGCCTGCTCCGCCATTCAATATGATCATGGCTGATCCTCTATCTCAATACCGTATTCCCGCGCTCTCCCCATACCCCTTGACCCCTTTTGCGTCTAGAAATCTATCTATCTCCTTCTTAAATATATTCAGTGACTTGGCCGCCACAGCCTTCTGTGGTAGAGAATTCCACAGGTTCACCACCCACTGAGTGAAGAAATTTCTCCTCATCTCAGTCCTAAATGTCCTACCCCGTATCCTGAGACTGTGACCACTCGTTCTAGACCCCCCAGCCAGGGAAAATATCCTCCCTGCATCCAGTCTGTCTAGCCCTGTCAGAATTTTATACGTTTCAATGAGATCCCCTACATTCTTCTAAACTCTAGTGAATACAGGCCTAGTCGACCCAATCTCTCCTCATACGACAGTCCTGCCATCCCAGGAATCAGTCTGGTGAACCTTCGCTGCACTCCCTCTATGGCAAGTATATCCTTTCTTAGGTAAGAAGATCAAAACTGCACACAGTACTCCAGGTGTGGTCTCAACAAGGCCCTGTACAACTGTAGTAAGACATCCTTGCTCCTGTACTCAAATCCTCTTAAAATGAAGGCCAACACACCATTTGCCTTCCTAACTGCTTGCTGCACCTGCATGTTTGCTTTCAGTGACTGGTGTACAAGGACACCCAGGTCCCTTTGTATATCAGCATTTCCCAATCTATCACCATTTAAATAACACTCTGCCTTTCTGTTTTTCCTACCGAAGTGGATAATTTCACATTTATCCACATTATACTGCATCTGCCATGTATTTGCCCACTCACTCAACTTGTCTAAATCGCCTTGAAGCCTCTTTACATCCTCCTCACAACTCACAATCCCACCTAGTTTCATGTCATCAGCAAACTTGGAAATATTACATTTGGTTCCCTCATCCAAATCATTGATATATATTGTGAATAGCTGGGGCCCAAGCACTGATTGTGGTACCCCACTAGTCACCACCGCCTGCCACCCCGAAAAAGATCCATTTATTCCTACTCTCTGTTTCCTGTCTGTTAACCAATTTTCAATCCATGTCAGTATATTACCCCCAATCCCATGTGCTTTAATTTTGCACACTAACCTCTTATGTGGGACTTTATCAAAGGCCTTCTGATAATCCAAATACACCACATCCACTGGTTCTCCCTTATCTATTCTACCATTTGCATCCTCAAAAAACTCCAGTAGGTTTGTCAAACACGATTTCCCTTTCATAATTCCATGTTGACTTTGTCTAATCCCGTTGATATTTTCTAAGTGTCCTGTTATCACATCCTTTATAATAGACTCCAGCATTTTCCCTACTACTGATGTTAGGCTAACCGGTCTGTAGTTCCCTGTTTTCTCTCTCCCTCCTTTTTTAAATAGTGGGGCTACATTTGCCACCCTCCAATCTGCAGGAACTGTTCCATAATCTATAGAATTTTGGAAGATGACAACCAATGCATCCACTATTTCCATGACTACCTCTTTTAGTACTCTGGGATGCAGATTATCAGGCCCTGGGGATTTATCAGCTTTCAGTCCCATTAATTTCTTCAGCACTATTTTTTTACTAATACTAATTTCCTTTAATTCCTCCTTCTCACTAGATCCTTGGTTCCTTAGCATTTCTGGGAAGTTATTTGTGTCCTCTACCGTGAAGACAGAACCAAAGTATTTGTTTAATTGCTCTGTCATTTCCTTGTTCCCCATCATAAATTCTTCGGTTTCTGACTGTAAGGGACCTACATTTGTCTTCACTAATCTTTTTCTTTTTATATACTTGTAGAAGCTTTTACAGTCTGCTTTTATGTTCCTTGCAAGTTTACTCTCATACTCTACTTTTCCCCTCTTGATCAATCTCTTGGTCCTTTTTTGCTGAATTCTAAACTGCTCCCAATCCTCAGGCTTGCTACTTTTTTTGGCAACTTTATATGACTCCTCTTTGGATCTAATACTATCCTTAATTTCTTTTGTTAGCCATGGTTGGGCCACTTTTCCTTTTGTGTTTTTGCGCCAGAAAGGAATGTATAACTCTTGCAATTCATGCATTCGTTCCTTAAGTGTTAGCCATTGCCTAACCACCGTCATGCCTTTTAATGAAGCTCCCCAATCTATCATAGCCAACTCCCTCCTCATAGTTTCATTTGTTTAGGTTTAGGACCCTAGTTTTGGATTGGACTTCTTCACTTTCCATCTTAACAAAGAATTCTATCATGTTATGGTCACTCTTCCCTAAAGGACCCCGTACAACAAGATTATTAATTAACCCCTTCTCATTGCACAATACCCAATCTAGGATAGCCTGTTCCCTAGTTGGCTCCTCAAAATACTGGTCTAAAAAACCATCTCGTACACACTCCAGGAATTCATCCTTCACAGAATTATTGCTAATTTGGTTTGGCCAGTCTGTATGTAGATTAAAGTCACCCATGATTACTGTAGTACCCTTGTTACATGCATCTCTAATTTCCTGTTTGATGCTGTCCCCTACATTACCACTACTGTTTGGAGGCCTATATACAACTCCCACCAATGTTTTCTGCCCCTTGGTGCTTCTTAGCTCCACCCAGACTGATTCTACATCTTGATTTTCTGAGCCAATATCCTTTCTCACTATTGCTCTGATTTCATCCTTTACTAACAACACCACCTCACCTCCTTTTCCTTTCTGCCTGTCCTTCCTAAATATCAATTATCCTTAGATATTCAGCTTCCAGCCTTGGTCACCCTGCAGCCATGTCGCCGTAATCGCAATTATGTCATATCCGTTTTCATCTATTTGCACTGTTAATTCATCTACCTTATTACGAATGCTTCATGCATTCAGATACAGTGCCTTTAGATTTGTCTTTTTAACATTTTTAGACATCTTAACATTTTTTTGTACTATGGCCCTATTTGTCTTACCCGTCCCTATTTGTTAGTGCACTCCTTTGTTCGTACGCTCTGTCCCTTCCTGACACAATCTGGTTATCCTTACCCCAATCACTTTCCTGCACTGCTTCCTTGTCTTTTCTCTTTAGCATTCTAGATTTCTCTCCACCGGGACCCTCCCCCCCCCCCTTATTTAGTTTAAAGCCCTATCCACCTCCCTAGTTATTCAATTCATTAGAACTCTGGTCCCAGCATGGTTCAGGTGTAGTCCGTCCCAACAGAACAGCTCTCTCTTTCCCCAGTACTGGTGCCAGTGCCCCACAAATCGAAACCCACTTCTCCCACGCCAATCTTTGAGCCACGCATTCATCTCCCTGATCCTATTGACCCTATGCCAATTTGCTCGTGGCTCAGGTAATAATCCAGAGATTATGACCTTTGTGGTTCTGCTTTTTAATTTAGTCCCTAGCTACTCAAACTCTCTCAGCAGAACCTCTTTCTTTGTCCTACCTATGTCGTTGGTACCTACGTGGACCACGACAACTGGATCCTCCCCCTCCCACTCCAAGTTCTTCTCCAGCCCTTCTGCCTACTCTTGTGTCACATGGGACCGGATTTTGTGATGAGAATAACGGTGGGGCCAACATTACTCACCATTATAACAGAAAAAATTTGACAGCAACTTCCGGAGTACGCACATGCGCAGTTATAGGCAGAAATCCAGAAGTTGCTGTCAAAGATACCCTGCTCCTTCATAGGGTGTGTCGTAAGAATGAGCCTTATGCGTGGTGAACTTAAAGTAAGCTTTAATCAACTAAAAAGGTGCTACATACAAAAGAGGTCTTACTCTATGCCTCTCCAGGATCCAACTGATCAGTCCAGTATTTATCCTGGACTAATCACAGGAAGTGATGCAATAAAGTTCGAGTCACAGGAAGCTGTATTGTGTTACCACATTCTCCCCCCCCAAAAGATTAGGAGGCCGGGATGCTCCCTCCATTTCGTAGCCGCCGGACGAGGGAGAGCCGCACCCATTTGGGTTCTCGTAGCGGTAGAGGGCCCCTAGCCCGTTTACCCGCCGCAGGCCGTGGACCAGAGTCCGAGTGATCCAGCCCGCTCTGTGAGGGGTGAGGACAATCCTGACTGTGTACTGGTGCCCGAATGGGTGTCGGGCAGGGCTGTGGCAGATCCGTTTCCGGGCGTATGGTACGGGGTGGATCGTGGCTGCGTGTGCGAGCCCCGACGGGCTCATAGTCAGTCTGCCCCAGGTCGGCACGCTGGAGTGAGGTACCAGCCGGCGTCAGATCCAGATCGTGATGAGAGGCACCTGGCGAGCCCAGAGATGTGCCTGGTACAATATCATCCCCTGGTGTCCATCTATGTTTCGGCGGGCAGGGAGCCAGATCCCGCAATGACACGGTAGATTCCCGACCGTCAGGATACCGAATATAGGCGTAGGTAGGGTTGACGTCAGTGAGCTCAACCTCATCTACCAGGGGGTCATTCTTAGACGCCCGGACATATCTTCGGAGTAGCACTGGTCCCGGTGCAGTCAGCCATGACGGGAGAGATATCCCATAGGATGAGCGACGCTGAAATCGGAAGAACCGTTCATGAGGCGTCGTATTTGTGGCGATCGAAAGGAGGGACCGTGTGGAGTGTAATGCGTCTGGAAGTACTGCTTCCCATTGCTGGTTGGGTAGGCCCCGAGATCTCAAAGCCAGACGTACCGCATTCCAGATGATAGCGTTATAACGCTCGACTTGCCCATTCCCGACCGGATGATAAGGCGTTGTTTTGCTGGCAGCAATACCCCGTTCCGAGAGATAGGCCTTGAGTTCTCCTGACGTAAAAGAAGGGCCCCGATCCGAATGAACATAGGATGCCATGCCACAGAAAGCAAATACCTGCTCAAGGCAGCTGATAACCGTGGTCGTCAGCATATTGGGGCAGGGAAAGGCAAACGGAAAACGGGAATACTCATCGACCATGGTCAATAGATAAGTGTTGCGAGTTGAAGAGGGCAACGGCCCCTTAAAATCGATGCTAAGCCGTTGCATTGGCTGGGTCGCATGTATGAGTATACCACCCGAGGGGCGGAAAAACTGAGGTTTCAATTCCGCACAGACTCTGCAGTCCGAGCACATCTTCTTTACATCCCCGGTAGAGAATGGGAGATTTCGGGACCGCACGAAGTGTAGCATGCTGAGTAACGCCCGGATGACACAACCCATCATGGATGTCTACGAGCGTAGAGGGTGCCATGGCGGAGCAGAATGCTCGTGTGAGGGTATCCGGAGCCACATTCTCCTTGCCAGGTCGATAGTGGATGGTGTAACCAAAAGAGGCCAATTCCAGCCGCCAAAGCTGGATTTTATTATTTTTAATTTTGGTCCGTTTTCGATTATCGAGCATGAAGGCGACTGATCGCTGGTCCGTGATTAAGGTAAAGTGCTGGCGAGCTAGGAGATGACTCCACTTCCGTACTGCCTCTATGATGGCTGTAGCTTCTTTCTCGACTGGAGGATAATGTAGCTCAGCCCCTTGAAAAGTCCTGGACAAAAATGCCACCGGACGACCTTCCTGATTCAGAGTGGCCGAGATCGCCACCTCCGAGGCATCACACTCAACAACAAAAGGAAGACTCTCATCGATGGAGTGAAGAGCCGCTTTCTCCAACTGTTTTTTCAGGAGGTTAAAGGCTGCAACAGCCGCTGTGTCTAGTGGGAATGTGCTGGCCTTCAGTAGAGGTTGGATTCGGTCCGAGAAGTTAGGAATCCATTTAGCATAGTATGCAAACAGGCCGAGGGCCCGGCGCAAGGAGGCCGGATTCTTAGGTGGCGGGAGTTCTTGGAGTGGGCGAAGCCTTTCAGGGTCAGGTTTAATGATGCCATTGCCCACACAATAGCCAAGGATGTTGATGGTTGGTTGTGACTCAATGGATTTAGCCGCATTTAATGTCAAATTACGGTGCTGGAGTGCATCCCAAAATCGTTGGAGATTGGCGTCATGTTCCCGCTGATTGCGACCTGCGACAGTAATATTGTCCAGATAAGGAAACGTATCCTTCAAGTCTTCCTGTTTGACCAGGTCATCCATTGCTCGCTGGAAGACAGCCACTCCATTAGTGACCCCAAAGGGGAGGCGACGAAATTGATACAGCCGTCCATTGGCTTCAAAGGCCGTATACTGCTTGTCTGAGACCTTCAAGGGTACCTGATGATAGGCACTTTTCAGATCATATGTTGAGAACACCGTGTACTCAGCCAGTTTATTAACCATATCATCGATGCGCGGCAATGGGTATGCGTCCAAGTCCGTATATTGATTGATGGTCTGTGAATAGTCAATGCACAGCCGTTTCTTGTGAGGTTGTAGAAGGTTCTTAACAATAACGACCTGGGCACGCCATGGCGACGAACAATGCTCGATGATATCCTCTGCTAAAAGCCGAGAAATCTCAGCAGCAATAAAAGACTGGTCTTCCTGACTCAAACGTCGTGACTTTGTTATAATCGGTTTGCATCGAGGAGTGTTACTGGTAAACAGTGAGGGTTCATCCAGTGAAGCTGCTGACAATGCACAGAACGGTAATCGAGGTAGTATATTAGAAATAGTGAGTTCAGGTTTGGATCCGCCGAACTCAATGGTGAGCTTCTTATGCTGCTTTTGAAAATCCAGCCCTAAGATAAGATCACTACATAAGTCCTTGAGCACCGAAAGCCGGGTGGAGGGATACCTGTGACCATTAAGTGTTATTTAAACCATACAAAAGCCAGAAATTCTGGTATTAAGTGATGACTGAGCCATCGCAATTGCCTGGTCCGATGGGAAAACATGTAGCTTTAACTCTGCAACAATCTGTTCCCTAATGAAACTATCAGTGCTACCTGAGTCAATTAAGGCATCTAAAGTATGTCCATTAATTGATGCTTTTGTAGCTGCATGGAATAGGTTCTGAGGACAAGCAGCTGTAATTGGTGTCGTTGCACAAAGAGTGGCTGAAACTCTAGGTGTGTTTCTTCGAGAGGAAACCCAAGAGGAAGCACGATAGGTTTTAGCCGGAACATCTTGATAGGCCCTTACCGGGGCAGTTCGGTAGGACTTAGCTTGATAAGCCCTCGTAGAGGCTCTTGATAGGCAAACCTTTGCAAAATGACCCTTTTTGTTGCAATGACTGCAAAACGCATTGCGAGCAGGGCAGAATTTCCGAGGGTGAAACTCATCACCACAAAAGAAGCATTTCTTAGATTGCCAAGAGGCTGCCACAGTGGGGTCATCATCCTCTTCATCAGTGAAGTCATCAGATTGATCGTCAGGGATAAAGTCCTCCCTAATAGAGTTCACCTGTGGCCTCTTAAATTGCCTGACTGTAGTTAAGGCAGCAGACCGAGGTCTGGGCACTGTATAAAGGTCTGCATTTCTTTTTGCCAGATCTAGAGAGCAAGCCATGTCATAAGCTCTCTGAAGCTCAAGTGTCTTACTTTCCAGTAGACGCTGGCGTATAAATGGGGAGGCAAGCCCGCAGATGAAAGCATCATGGATCATTTCTTCACGGTACAGCTCAGCTGAGGCCGCCTGAAAGTTACAGTCCATACTAAGTCTGCGAAGCTCTTGGAGGAATTTATCAATGGATTCCTCCGGCCCTTGTTGGGCTGTAGCTAGTAGATGTCTGGCATAGACCTCATTCGGTGTCTTAGTATATAGTCTCTTAAGCGTCCAAATTGCCTCCTCGTAACTGCCCCATTCCTCCACATACTGAAATACATTCGGGGTGACACAGTTGATGAGTATCCGCAACTTTGAGTCATCATCAGCCTTGCAATATTCAAGAAAATTGTCAAACGTGCGATACCAGTGTTTCCACACCTTACCGGCTGCTGGGGTGTTTGGGTCCAAGTCAAGACGCGATGGTTTAAGGATGTTTTCCATGATGGGTGATTCCCTGGATCCTTAGTTCCGAGTTCGTCCAAAAAGTTTGAGTGCAAAGTTTTCCAAAGTTGATTAAATTGTCGTAAGAATGAGCCTTATGCGTGGTGAACTTAAAGTAAGCTTTAATCAACTAAAAAGGTGCTACATACAAAAGAGGTCTTACTCTATGCCTCTCCAGGATCCAACTGATCAGTCCAGTATTTATCCTGGACTAATCACAGGAAGTGATGCAATAAAGTTCGAGTCACAGGAAGCTGTATTGTGTTACCACAGGGTGCACTGTTGCAGTCCGTGCCAATAGACTCAGCACTGAAATGACTGCAAAGACGTCAACTTGGGGTTCTTAACCACTAGTTCCCCACTAAAGCTGACAGAAAATGTTAGGGCTGGTGCATTCAGGTGCATTCATATGTGAGGTTTTAACAGCTTGATAAGTAATAATTACTGCCGAACAACCTCTCAGGTTCAGAAAAATTAATCTTACAAGTTTGTGTCGCATTCCCTAATAAAATTAGGGGGTGAAATTGGGTGCCTTTGCGCCTCCCGTTAGCGCCCCCGGGTGCTTTGCGACCGGGCGCGGTGCTGACATCGACGCCCACCATATTCGGCGGGAGTTTTGTGGCAGCGCTACGGCGTTGCGCCCCGATCTCCTTTGCCCGGAGATCGTGACATCATCGCCCTGTGCATCGCCCCAGAAATTGACGTCCGCCCCCTGCAGTAGCGCCGGTCGAAAACACTGACAGCTGTAGGAGGTGTGCATCGGGCGGCTGGCCACTTCAGGGGTGATGATTAAAGGCGAGGTGGCCGAGGTAAGTGGAAAAAAACTTACCTTTCCTGTTCTAGTTTTTTTCGCGGGTTTCTGCCCGCGATCGATCAGCCCGGCACCCTGCTTGAGTACCAGGCTGATCGCGCGGGATCGCAGCTGCCTTGGTGGTCCAGGTAGGTACTTTGTAAGTTGCAGAGCCTGCAGCGATGGCCCTTCCCTTTAAGGGAGGGAGGGAGGCCTTTGAACGCGGCAGCGCTGCACGGCCCAGTGTGCAGCCCTGCTGAAGTCTCCACCCCGCTCTCCGACGTTAGCAAATTAAGAAAGAAGTGGAGCGCTTGATTTAGCGCTCTACTTGGGGCACTAAAATTTAATTTCGCGGTCACCGGTGCTAATTACCGGCAGGCACTAAAGTTAACTTTTTCAAGTATGAGTCTCATTCTTTCAACTTTTAATTATTGTTGGAGATTTTTTTTTAATTTTTTTTTTCTTTAGCTTTTTCTTCCTGTCTCTTTTATCTGTCTCTCTTAATCCAATCTTTCTTTCCCTCTCTATTTCTCTTTCTGTACCTGATTTGATATTGAATTCACTATTCTAACTCACACTTCCTGGTTCAGCCTCTGCACTGCTCATTAACGATTCTTCAATCTGATTGGTTAAGGAGATACACAGTTGCTTTGCCCTGTTCACAGCTCCCAGATGCCCTGTAGAGGGCGCTGCGCTGAAATGGATTGTTGGCTGATTTGCTGCCCAAAAGCCCAGAGAAGGTCAACATTCAAGTGCAAGTGTAATGAACGGCTGGCGCTGTTAGTTCACAGCAAAATTGCTGCAAAATCCGGCCCATTCAGTTTGCACCAATTTTGCAGATGTGATGCCCACATACAGCCAGCTTGCAGATAGGGAGGCTGCGAGTGTGAATTTACAGAATAATTGAGGAAGAAAAGATCTGTCAGGTGCAGTTCTTTTATATCCTGCGGGTCCTGTGCTAATTTACATATCAATGTAGCTTGTGATGTGGATTGTACCGTTCCACAAATACATTATAATGTTGCCAGCATAAATTTTCACAAGCACATTAAGGGAAATGAAATAAAAACAGAAAAATCTGATAAATATACAGCAGGCTCATCAGCACCTGAAAAAGATGGAAAAATTACAGGGCAATGTTTCAGATGCAGGTCCTTCATCAGAACTGGTAATGGAGCCTCTTAATAGGGATGAACAAAACAAGGAAGTGGGCAGGAGAGGGAACAATAGGTAGAAGAGTGAAAAGAGTCAAGATTGCCGACTCCTATCACAGCGTTCAATGGGCCGAATGGCTCAGCAGGTTTCCTTGTTCAAACAAAAGCTGGAAAGAGGTGAATAATGGATGATGTATGAAGTTGATCTCAGTGAGGCAACTTATTTCAGGTTTTTCTTTGTAATTATATTGTACACATATATTCCTGCCAAGAACAGAGTGTAATAATAGCGGTGAGATGGCTTCTGGTTTTAAACTAGGGCACCCATCAATGTACCAGAGTCACTGATTTATAGTGAAAAAGAAAAAAATAGATAGCCTGGAAATGATTGTGAGATGTTATTATACACATGCTTAATGAGCTCGTCAAATTCCAGTGTGTTATTTTAATAGAGGCATTAACCTATTTATTTGCAATCTGTTACTGTCTTCATTAAGAGGAATTTGATATGTACACAGTCAGTGCTCACAGGAATTTTCAAGCTTGAATGTTACATTATTGCCAGACAGTACATTTTTAAAACCATGTTATATTTGGTCTTGTGGAGAGTGCACATGTTTGAGTAGATGATCACCATGCATAGTCTAAAGTAATACCTGCCTATAAATAGCAGGTTTTGTGAACACACAGAAAAGGTTCTCTACCTTGTTGAACAACAGACAGGCAAAACAAACTGGCACAAATTAAGCTGCAATCCAGACTTCCATCATAAAATTCATTTTCCACCTCGTCAAAACGAAGAGGTGGATAATTCCAACCATGGTGCATCAAAGAGTAGAATTCATCAAAGGTGATTGGCAAAAGAACCAGGTGATATGAGGAAACATTTTTTTACGCAGCGAGTTGTTCTGATCTGGAATGCGCTGCCTGAAAGGATGGTGGAAGCAGATTCAATAGCAACTTTCAAAAGAAATCGGATAAATACTTGAAGGAAAACTATTTACAGGCCTATGGGGAAAGAGCAGGGGAGTGGGACTAAGTGGATAGCTCGACCAAAGAGCCGGCACAGGCACGATGACCCGAATGGCCTCTTTCTGTGCTGTATGATACAATGATACTCTACGCATCACTCAATTGTGCAGAAATATTTCCAGGTTTATTTACAGTTGTTCCTTTGTCATCCCATTTACCTATCTCCACAAATCCTTCTTGTGAATCAAGTAATCCTTAGCGTGGAACAGCTCTGCAAATGCTGGTGCCAGTACCCATTCCATTTTGTGAGTCCTGACAGAAGACAAGCCAATCACAAGTCGTGTCCATTTATTTCGAGGTGGAATGGCCTGCCTGAAAACTAACTGTATTGAAACTGAATACACAAATATTAGGTTAACCGGTGACTACAACATTGTGAAATGTTCCGACCATCCCACATTATCGTACACATTTATTGTTATGCCACTAAAGGTTTGGATTTTGACCACTGGAATACATATTGAAAGTGTGGTTTGCAATCTTCAGTGTCTCAGGTTTCCAAACTGGACTGCATTCTGTCTTACCACAAAATATAACATTACTTACTGCACATCGTATCTACTTACTACATGTCGTATCTATTTCTAACTAATTCTGCCAAGTCTACTACAATCTAGAGAACAGAGAAACAGATGCAATAGATGAAGAAAGCAGATGATTCTTGGAAAAGAAACAGATTTATGTATAAATTTGCCTTCTTTTGTTATTTCGGTATAATTTGTTACACCTAAAGTGCCATTAAATTAATAATTTAACGCAATCTGATGCCCATATTATTTAAATCCAGAATTTTCAAAAAAGGCATTAGCCTTTTTCTTATTAAACGAGCCCAAATGTTTGAATAGTTCACCAAAGTAATTAAACCCAATGCTGTTTGGTTTGCTTACTCAGTTTAGGATGCTCATACTTTTCACTGAATCTCCCATAATCTCTCTGAAGCAATCAACTGGTGGGATTAGGCCTCGTAGAGACAGTAATTTCAGACAACTGGAAAGGGATCAATGCCACCTTTAATTAAAGCCAAACGTGCATTTTGGTTAAATTTTCAAGGACCCTGATTTTAATGAGGAATTTTTAAAACGATGCAGCAGAAAGAGTCGTGCCCTTTAACAAAACTGCATTGCCCAGAGTCTTTCTGTAAAAGGCTTTTTTTAAATAAACACACGTATATTAGAAATGTAGGAGCACAGCAAATGAGGCTCATAATAAACAAATAGCGCTGCTTAAAATATACTTCATTGCAAACATCTCCTTCTGTGGTTCTTTAACAGAATAAGTTTTGATAACTTTTTGTATATTTATTGAACTTTAACAAACTTTCATGAATAATTACTTATAATTACAGATTACTTATAATTACAAATTAAGGACAACTAAAGAAAATAGGAAATGCGGGACAAACTTTTTTTTTACTAAAAGGGTGGCAAGTATATGAGCTAGATGACTGGAATGGGTGGTTGAACAAGAAACCCTTAATGGGCTTCAATAAGGAGCTTGACACATGCTTGTCAACAAATGGGATGCAGGGTTATTAGAAACACACCAAGGGAATACTGCAGATGAGTGGGCTCGATGAACTGAAGGTTCCTGCCTGAAACAGTTACAGTTAGATTACCTCCTCGCAAACAGTGGACAACCATCAACCGCCTCAGAACCGGTCATGGTAGATGCTGCCACCTTCTCCATAGATGGAAGATTAAAGCATCCCCATCATGCGACTGTGGAGCTCCTGATCAGACCCTGGAGCACATCATTGAGCACTGCCCTCAGAGGAAATTCACAGGCAGCCTGCAAGATATCCACACTGTTACACCGGAAGCTTTGGCCTGGATATCTGACTTAGATATTGACATTTGATTTGCTTTGCTACTACCATATGAAAGAAGAAGTTAGATTACACAACTTTGCTAAGTCCCACCCATTTCTTTGAATATAGTTTGACAAGGAATACAATCTAACTTGGCAGTTACATCATACACAAGAAAAAAACACAATCTGTTCTTTCTTTATGTAAGTTAGAACTAAGCCCATCATCCGACAGAGAGAAATCACAAGTCATGTTACCTTTTGCTCCCTGTAGCTTCACAGCACAATCACCATGTGGTCTTCCCAGCTTCAGCTCAGTACAATTGTCACAGAGCAGTTCTTTTTGACGGAGGCAAGCTGCAGGGTAAGTCAGCATCAAAATACTAAACCAAATAATGTACAAGCACTCCAAATCACAGAGAAGTAATAAAGTGAGAGAGTGAGAACTATGCGCAAGATAAACTACTTTCAAAAAAAATTCACCTGACGAAGGAGCAGCGCTCCGAAAGCTTGTGATTTCAAATAAAGCTGTTGGACTATAACCTGGTGTTGTGCGACTTCTCACTTTTGTCCACCCCAGTCCAACACCAGCATCTCCGCATCAAAAAAATTAGGAAGACCCTGGCGATGCTCGACAATTATATGCCAAAATCGGAGATCATTCATGACATGCCCTCTTGAATTTTTCCAAGAAAAACTCCCTTTTAAGGTCTGTTTTTAATGCATGCTTATCCAATGTGTCTCACACCTGGTAATAATTGACTTTGCCAGCCTTCTTAAAGGGCTCAATAACCCTCACCACACTATTTATGATTTGATGTTAATGCCTATATTAGTGACTACTGAACCAAATAGATTAACTTCTTTCGAGGACGCATCTAAACAATAATGCACACTAAAGGTGTGAGGATTGCTTCACATGACTAACCTAAGTATAAGGCTGGAAGATACTATTAGTGTTAGCTGGAATACCTATTGAAGGTTGACTGAGCAGTATTGGGAGTGCAATGTATTGCACAGTTCCAGCTCATTTCTCACATACTGCCAAAATAATGTGCACAAAAAGTGGCTTCTGTGCGCTATTGCCACTGAAGATTTGTTTTAGGATTGCTAACCTGAGAAATTGGATTAATTGCTCCATTAGCACTGTAATAGGTAGAGGAGGATCAGCAAGAGCAGGAAAGCACTGTCTGTGATGTCAGGTGGCATGCAAAGCTTTCTGTCAGGTTCCGCTAATAAGCAACCCAGTGTCCCATCATTGCCGGGGAATGATGGAAGAGATGTACCTAAAGAGGCTGAGGCTTAGCAGGGAGGCTGTGACAGAAGCTGTGCCATTTCCTTCAGGAAGATCTCCTGACACAATCCATACACCATCGCCAGTGACAATCAGTCAGAACAGCCCTCCATTTTTATGCGTCCAGCTCTATCCAGGTTAGCACTGGGGACATCTGCAACGTCAGCCAGTTTGCTGTACACAAATGTATCAAGATGGTCACAGGTGCATCATTCGGCACAGCCAAAAATTACATTGCTTTCCTTACTGACCAGCAGCAGCAACAAATAAAGCAATACAATTCTAAAGGTCGACTGATTTCCCAGAGTACAGGGCATCAATAATTGAACCCATGTTGCTATTTGGGACCCTATGCACAAAGCTGTATCAACGTCATTCCATCAATGTCCAGCTGGTGATTTCTGCTTCTCCAGGAGCTCTCACATGAGGCAGCTGAATGGACGGCCTCAGTCTTAGTGACAAAGAGGTCTGTGAGCTCCTCGCATTCTCTATGATCTGGAGTGCACCATTTTTCTGCCCAATACTTAATTGGATGATATCATGAACAAGGGATTGTAACAGAGAATCCTTACCGACCACTGAAATATAGCACGGCCAACCATGTGAATTCGCTGCTCTTTATGGAAGGCGGGCTGAAATAGCACTTTACAGAGACAAGGCAAAACTTCAGACCAATAGCTGGTTCATTTACATAAAATACATGAATGAACGGTATACAGTTCCCACAGTAAGAACATGTAATTCCTACACTCTCCTGCTCTTTTCTCAGTTCTGACGAAGGGTTTCGACCTGAAACGTTAACTCTGTTTCTCTCTCCACGGATGTTGCCTGGCCTGCTGAGTTTTTCCAGCGTTTTCTGTTGTTGTTTCAATTTTACAGCATCCGCAGTATTTTGCTATCGTAATTCCTACACTCGTTGGGTTCTGGGAAACAATAAATATGCAAATTGCTTTCTCTCTAAAGATGGATTCACCTTCTCTAGCTTAACCCTTCGAAACTAAGTTGGTTCAGACTTTAAAATACAAACAACAGCTGCTAAATTCATAGACCACTCAGTGACAGAGAGAAAGATTCCTTTTGCAAAGTGCCTTCCTTAAATCCGTAGGAAGAGAGCTCGACCCACCGTGCTATCAATAAAAGATACTACCGTGAGCTGAGAGCCCATCCCTTTGGTATACATATGAACTAGGAGCAGGAGTAGGCCACTCGGCCCTTCGAGCCTGCTCCGCCATTCAATAAGATCATGGCTGATCCGATTACTCCAAATTCCCACCTACCCCCCATAACTTTTCACCCCCTTGCTTACCAAGAATCTATCTACCTCTGCCTTAAAAATATTCAAAGACTCTGCTTCCACCACCCTCTGAGGAAGAGAGTTCCAAAGACTCACGGCACTCTGAGAAAAAATTTCTCCTCATCTCTGTCTTAAATGGGCGACCCCTTATTTTTAAACAGTGACCCCTAGTTCTAGATTCTCCCACAAGAGGAAACATCCTCTCCACATCCACCCTGTCCAGACCCCTCAGGATCTTATATGTTTCAATCAAGTCACCTCTTATTCTTCTAAACTCCAGCGGATACAAGCCTAGCCTGTCCAACCTTTCCTCATAAGACAACCCGCCCATTCCAGGTATTAGTCTAGTAAACCTTCTCTGAACTGCTTCCAATGCATTTACATCCTTCCTTAAATAAGGAGACCAATACTGTACACAGTACTCCAGATGTGGTCTCACCAATGCCCTGTATAACTGAAGCATAACCTCCCCACTTTTGTATTCAATTCCCCTCGCAATAAACGATAACATTCTATTAGCTTTCCTAATTACTTGCTGTACCTGCATAGTAACCTTTTGCGATTCATGCACTAGGACACCCAGATCCCTCTGCATCTCGGAGCTCTGCAATCTCTCACCATTTAGATAATATGCTTCTTTTTTATTCTTCCTGGGAGTAGAAGGCTTCCTAGCCTTTGCCTGGAAAACCCTCCACTGTGCAAATGGAATAGAATGGCACCTTGGACAATTAGGTGTCGCATGGACTCACCGGGGTAGATTTGTATCTTCCCTGCCTGGGTGGTGGTTTATAGAACCTGTCCAATTTTCATTTAATTTATTGCAATGGAAGGAAAATATGGCAGGTTTCTTAAAGAGCAGGCGATCTGCTCTACCAGGTTACCCACAGTGAAGATGAAAATCTACCCCATCTTTTCACAAGTTTCAGATCATAGATAACAACCCTCCTTCTGCAAATTAACACTTCAAATCACGATTGCAGCCAGACTCGTTCCAGATCATTGGCTCACTGTTGAGAAAAAAGTGCTGTGTACAGATTTTGGAGATAGCTCCTTATTTACTGAATCTAGCATTACAGAAATAGAGGTTAAAAAATTCAACTCAGGAAAAATCTAATTTGCCACTGGGCTATAGTTAAGCAATCATGGAAAATTCAAAAGAGACCCTTTCAGGATCTGACTGTGGTTGGTGCTTAATCCCAAACATCACGAGGAATAGTCTCTCTACCGCAGTTGATAGCAATTTCATCTGCTGCACAATATTGTCCAATTATTATTCAAAGCAAGTTCTCCATCATAAGGGACTGGGCTATTGTGGAAACAGAATGTCTGTGTACCATTTGTTGATGGATGAAGTTTACCCATTGCACTCAGTATGGAGCCATCTTTGTCTATTGAATGTGCTGGAAGTCGATCTTTCTGTCTCATACATCTATAACGTCTTATCAGGAGCACAAAGTTCTTTCAATACAGGGTGGACCTCTCATATTATATCTAAATGTGGATATCACTGAGGAATCTACAGTAGAAGAAGCAAATAAGGCTCCCTCAAAGATGATGAGGATTCTGCAAAAATGTGCCTGCCGCTATGCTGAAAATTCATTCGTACTTCTCCCAAATCTAATTTGTGTCAGGTTACAAATGAGTTGGAGAAAAGATTGCTGGAAATGGGAAGTGAGTGAGGACATGGGCAGTTCCAATAGGTCCAAGATATAGTCATGTCCTATAGCATGCCTACCAAAAGGAATGTACTTACGATCTGAACTCATCAAAACAGATTTGTCTCCGAGATATTGAGGACAACCACAGCAATTCTTCTTTCTTTTCCTTCTGATTCAGAAGAATTCAAGAGATTATTTGAATCCAGGAAGACCTCAAGATCTCTGAGTATATTGGTTAGAACAGACCAAAACAAAGTTTGGAACTCTGGAATCCATGCTAATGACCCTCAAAATTGAGACTAAAACTAAGGCCTGCTGCAGTTGGATTAGCACAGATATATAGGGGAGAAATTCGTGTGGTTTGCGCCACACGTTAGCATCATGAGATGGCGCTAAAACGCCATTGAGAGCTTTAATGCCACCTGATGCTGGTTCCAGCACCTCACGCCATATCAGGTTGCCGGTAGCGCTGCCACTGAACGCGATCACCGGGGACCATGCCATCACTGAGATCATGATGTCAGTGAGTGTGCAATGCTCACTTGATGCCCGATCTCTGTGGTGCAGATGGTGGTATGTAGCATTTGTTGAAGCCTTCACTCACCCTGACCACCCATGTGAGCTCGTTAAACTTCTTCCTGCACTGTGTGTGGGTCCAGGGGACCACAGTGCTGCCTGTGACATGGTGTGCCACCTTCCTCCACATAGTCTGGCAGACTTGTGGCGAAGGCCTCCTGCCAGTTGGTGGGTACAGGACCACTCACCTTCTCTCCACCGCTAAAACCAATGACTCCAAAGCTTCATCGGAAAAATTCCGGGTTCTCTCCCTGGTGGGGCGATCTGCCATCAGGATTTGTAAATAAGTGCTACTTCTCCTTGTCCTTCTTCTTATGGTTGTTGAGGCAGCAGCACACCCAACAATGCTGAGAATGAGGTGCTGCAGCATCAATGAACCTCCCCTTTAAGTAGTGAAAAAAGCCTGTGGCATCATTACTTGCAATTGCCCCGATATTAGTCCAGCTTTTCAGTGTAACGCGAATGAGCTTGGGTTTTTAGAGGAGAATCATGACTGCAATCATTTTAATGAGGAGTGAGGACGAATTTTGCGTGCAGCCTAGACGATTTTCAACTGCCGCTACTTAACCATTTTTAGTCTAAACACTGCCCATTTCTTGGCTACAACTAATTTCAAGCCCAAAGAATGGTAAGTTCCCAATTATTGCAAGATCAAGGCAAACCCTTTCACAATTAAGACTTTGATTAGGAAGTTATCTTAAACAGTGTCAACTAACACTTTAGCAAAATAAGATAACCTTCCCCATAAGCCACCAGACACCACAGCGATAATTGTTATGATGCTTCCAATTTTCGAGTGTGAATTGTAACACAGAAATCAATAGATGGCCAGGGACACCGCCAGAGACCGAGATATCAGCTGGAGCAACAAAAAGGCAAAAGATCAGTTGTACTTGTGCCAGTACTAGTCTTCTGGATAAGGTTCCAGTCTTAGGAAGTTTGGACGGAGCCCAGGACAAAAGCAATAATAATACTTCTTCTTCTTCCAACTATAATCAAGGTCAAACACTCTTCACCCATCCAATTATAACACATTTGCCACTTATCAAACTGTGTAAGTAAAACTGTTTAAAAAGGAAATTCCAAATTATTGTACTCTCAATATCTTTATACTTCAATGTGTATTAGTCAACCTGTAAATAAAGCTGAACATTAATTTTCTAAAAAAAAAAGAAGTGTGGCCACTGAAACCCCTGAGAGGGGCCGGGGGTGGGCACACCTAATTTTGTTGAAGCAAAATTTTGAAGTTCTGGGAAAAAGAGTATTTTGTTTTTATGCTTTTAAGTCGCCCTTGGCTCACAGCTTAGTTAAACATGTCCATCCTTAGCAATAAATGTCACTAAAGATGATTTAATTCAGTAATTCTGAAACATTTTGGGGCCAACCTTCAGCAAAAAACTCTAAGCGCTTGTGCTCCTCTAGCAAAGGTTATTAGTATTGGTATGTTCGCAAAATAAGTCTCTCTCTAATAATCATTAACTTGTCTCTCTTTCTCTTGCCCTTCACTTCCGTCTCTCTCCTGCTTCATTTTTTGCATCCTTTTGCATTTTTTCCCTTTCCGTTTCCACCCTTCTCCTTCATCTCGTGCTCTTTTTCCCTCTCCTCCTTCACTTCACACACTCTTTCACTCACCTCCTTTATTTCCTGCTCTCTTGTGCTCTCCCCCTCCACCTTTCCTTCTCTCTCGCTCTCCCCTTTCACATTTCAGTTGGCAAGGAAGCGTTCAGGCAGGCAAACAAGCCCAAGTACTACCAGACCTGCCCACTCTAGTGTCTACTAGTCAGTCTGCTCACTCACCCAATCCAGGTGCTTCTAGGCCCAGCCACACCAAGTACCTCCTGGCCTGTGCGCTGACTTGTTCACCTGGCCCGAGTGGTATTCGGCACATTGGAACCGATAGGACAGGAAACACTTGGGGCAAGATGGCAAGGATATCCCCTCGGGCTGATTGGGCAGGGTGGGCTGGGAAGCATTCAGGTGGGTGGGCAGTTCCTCTTTGGTGCAAGAAAACTTGTCTCGCATCCTTCCCTTCATCCTTTTCATCCTCCTCCAAATAACACAAAAGGAGATGTATTCCCACATCCAGATTTTCATCGCAGCAATAGAAAATGTTGCTGCCAAACATCTGGGATGAAAACCTCCAAAAATAAACAAGCTGACAAAAAAAACACACACACTGAAAAATTCAGCGCTCACACACCAAAAGTGTACTTTCATACATGCTCCAAATAAAGTTACAGCTGGTACACAAATGCGTAGACTCCTGCAGTGGAGTTCTTCACAGTCGCTGCTACCTTACAGGGCGCTTACCACATTTTCTAATGACAGCAAAAAGCCACGGTATTCCCATAGCATCCTTATTTTAATAGCATACTCCATGAGATTCAAACCCCTGCACCCTGCAGTTGAGGAATCAAAGAATCTTACAGCACAGAAGGGAGGCCAGTCAGCTCACCATGCCTGTGCCACTCTTTGAAAGAGCTATCAAATAGTCCCACTCCCCTGCTCTTTTCCCATAGCCCTGCAAGTATATATTCAATTCCCTTTTGAAAGTTACTATTGAATCTGCTTCCACCACGTTAGAACATAATAGGAGCTAGAGTAGGCCATTTGGCCCTTCGAGCCTGCTCCGCCATTCAATAAGATCATGGCTGATCTTCGACCTCAACTCCATCTTCCCGCACTATCCCCTTTCAGGCAATGCATTCCAGATCACAACAACTTGCTGCGTAAATTTATTTTATTTTCATCTCCCCTCTGGTTCTTTTGCCAGTTACCTTGAATCTGTTTCCTCTGGCTATCGACCCAGAAAAGATACATCCTGGAAGGATATGAACTGGTGTTCCAACCAGCAGGTACCTATTCCTCCCTACCACCACACACTCCTGCTTCATGATTCACCCAGTGCACCGTCCTCAGACTGAAAGACCCCCACTAGGAGCTCCCTGTGTTGTGCAGGTTCTTGGGGATCACACATGGAAACAGAAGGAGAACTTATGTTATAATGCTGGCTGTCAGATACCTCTTTAAACAGTATTTGCTTAGCTAGAACGTAGCTCATGATGGTGTGGTGGATGCATGGGTGTGAGAGGGAAGTGTGCGAGTGACAGTGTAGAGAAGGAATAACTGGAAAAGGATGGCAGTAACTCATAGCTTTGAGTAAACTTTGACTTTCATCCTAGCCCACCCCATCATTGTTCTCCAGCTCCAGGATGTCCAACATAGTCTGCTTGAAGGAACTTAAGGCTTTAAAATTACTAGGTCCTCCTCTCGTTCAGGTTTTCTCCCAGCAGTTATGCGCTGCTTTGCCCTGCAAGCACAGTAGTAGTATTGAGATATTGGGCGTTTAAACAGCATATGCAGTGAGACCCAAGAGTCCACCTCGTTCACCTTGTGAGGGATTTCAAGATTAACACAACAAGTTTTTACAATTTTATTAGAAGAAAAAGGGTAGTCAAGGGTAATGTGGTCCTTTTAAAAGCAGATGGGGTTAATATTGCAAATGAAATAAGGAAATGGCAGACTTGTTGAATAATTACTTTGGGTCAGTTTTCACAGTAGAGGAAGAGGATATTATACCTGACATTCCAGGGAAATTAATAATGAATCAAGGACTGCAAATCACTAAAGTTAACATAAGCAAGAAAACAGTATTAGAAAAAATAATGGCACTAAAGACTGACAAATCCCCAGGACCTGATGGTTTCCACCCCAGGGTTTTAAAGAAAGTAGGTGAGGAAATTGCAGATGCTTTAGCCATAATCTTCCAATTGAGGAATTGTCCCACCAGATTGGAAAATTGCAAATGTAACTCCATTATTTAAGAAAGGTGTGAGAGAGAAACCAGGAAATTATAGACCTGTTTGTCTAACATCTGTTGTGAGAAAGTTATTGGAATCTATAATTAAGGACAGAGTGACTGAGCACTTAGAGAAATTTGAGCTAATTGGAGAGAGCCAACATGGATTTGTAAAGGATAGGTCATGTCTAACAAACCTAATTGAATTTTTTGAGGAAGTAACTAAAGTAGTAGACAGGGGAATGTCAATGGATGTAGCTTATATGGACTTCCAGAAGGTAGTCGATAAGGTTCCACCTAAGAGACTGTTAGCTAAAATTAAAGCTCATGGAATTGAAGGTAAATTATTGACCTGCTGAGGAGGTTGGTTAGGCAGTAGAAGACAGAGAGTAGGGATAATGGGTATGCACTCGAATTGGAAGGAATTCATTAGTGGTGTCCCATAAAGATCTGTGGTGGGGCCTCAACTATTCACTATATTTATTAATATAACACAAGAGAGAGCCATATACCCAAGTTTGCCGATGACACAAAGTTTGGTGGTACAGTAAGTAATGTAGACGGGAGCATAAAATTACGAAGAGACATTGATATACTAAGTGAGTGGGTGAAACTGTGGCAGATGGATTTCAAAGCAGGTAAGTGTGAGGTCATCCATTTTGGACCAAAAAAGGCTAAATCTGAGTATTATTTAAATGGTGAAAAGCTAGGAACAGTGGAGATCCAAAGAGATTTAGGGGGTCCATGTACACAGATCACTAAATTGTAGTAGTCAGGTACTAAAAATAACCAAAAAGGCTAATGGAATGTTAGCCTTTATAACTAGAGGGCTAGACTATTAAGGAGAGGAAGTTTTGCTACAGCTGTACAAAGCCCTGGTTAGACTGAAGGGATAATTACAAGTCCTAGCCCTTTCGGACTACCCCAGATCAGGCGTATTCCCCAGACGTTTACCTTCAACTAAAGTTAGTGGTAGCCGGATCCCATAAGATGCTTAATTGGGTCTAAACATCAGACTACCTCTCCCTAAAGGAAAGAAATGGTCTAAAGATGTTACCGTCCTCCGGATAGTACTTTTAATAAGTTTAACTAGGCTGTAACCTTCCGGATATTATGAGGGTCCAGAATACCCCCCAGAATTCTGCAACTCCTTTGAGTGTACAGAAATTGAGTTCGCAAGATGATACAGAAATATTCTTTGAGACAATTCTTAAAATATATAGATTTATTAAAGAACCGACATTTAGATAACATTTATTATGGCAATCGCAACTTTAACCGTTCAAAATACAAATAGCTTACATTTCTTATCAGAGATCCTTATTCTCAAATCTTAACTTCGTTACATTGCCACACTTCTACTTATTTCTTAATCCAGAATATCCACCAAAATCAAATAAGAGTACCTTGATTTCCCGAGACTCAAAGTTAAAAACTTACAGAGCATATCTGTAAAGTTGAGAAACGCTTGCCTTCCCAGCGACTTCTGACTTTCTATCTGAAAAGCTCCTATTTTTATATCTTTTTTTAGGTGGGTTATCCTTTGAAGTATTCTTGCTGTAAGCTAATTGTCTTTATTGATATCTCTGTTGAATGCTTTCTGTCTTTACTGTCAATTTAGCCATTGCATGCATAATTATGTCTCTACTTTAGATGTTCCATAAACCATCATAAACACAATGACAGCAATGGTTTCTGTTTGATGCAATTCTTATCGAAGTCTTTCTATTGAATTTCTAATACTACCGTAACTGATTATTATCAGACGTTGTGACTCCGTGGTATTCCAAGTTCAATACAAGAACAATGTAATTGCTTGGTGCATCCATTGAAGTAATATTTTCAAAGTCTTCTTGTTTGTGTACCTTTTACAACTTGTAAATTAAAACCACTTTAACTAGTATCTTCATGCATTTCGATTTACTTCAATTGGTTTTTATCAGACCTCGGGACTCCATATTTCAAGCTTAACATTAAAACTATTTGTTCAGCAGATATTTCTTTTACGTGCTGTCATTTCTTCAAAGCCTTCTGTAGGTATCATATTTACAATATGTAAATTGAAAACACTTTGGGCTGGATTTTCACTGACCCGTGGAGTCGGGTTTGGAGGCGTGTGGGGGGTTAAAGTTGCAGATTCGGGGGTCCCGACCCCATCCCGCCTCCATGCCAGTTTCACTGGCGGCGGGTACCCGACCTGTGCTGGGACCCGACTCCCCGAGGCGGGAAGGGATTAGTGACAATTAACTGCCTGTTAACAGGTAGTTAACAGGCAGTTTTTTGCCTATTCCCTATTTTATTCACTGAAATGTGGGCTTCCCAACAGGTGCCAACCACGCCAAGTTATCGGGGCGGACCATGGGTCTGCAGGGGTTGGAGGGGTCGATATGTCCGGTAGGCAGGTGAGTGATGGGTGCATGTGTGCAGAGGTAAGTGTGTAAGGTAAGTGCAAAGTGTGGGAAAAAGTTTTACTTACCTTAACTTCCTCCTGCAGGTGTCAGCCCTTCAGTTCTCGGGAGTCAGAAATCTCACCAGCACAGAAAGCAGAAAAGCCGTGGTGCTGTCAAAAACTGCAGCCTTCTGTTTTCTGTGCTGGAATGATTTCTAACTCAGCCTGAGAGGAAGGACTCAAGTTAGACATCATATTGTCTGTGTTTGACAGCTTCACAGAGCTGTCAAATGCTGATATTTCATCTGTCAAAAGCTCTTGACAGATGAAATGTCAATCTGTGACGTCACCTGTTGCCGGGTGGCCCTTAATTGGCCTGCTGAGCCCACTGGGCGGGCTCAACAAGGTCAATCAAGGGAAAATACAGTGGGTTGGCCACAACTCGATGGAGGCGGGTCTACAACCCAAAAAGTGGGATTCACGACACCAACCTGACCCCAGTATCAAAATCCAGCCCTTTAACTCAGTGTTTACTTGTTTTCTAGCTATCTCAATTGGTTGCATATTTAATCATGTTTCCTGTCTTATATGATGTTATATTATGAAGGCTTATGGTTGTTTAATATTCTAAGTTTCTGTTTGCATCAGTGTTAGCTTTTGACACTTTAAACTGGATGATTCCATTGTTTTTCTCCCAAACTCTAGACAGTCTGGAAGTAAACCTTTGCTTTATCAATAGGTCTTGTTTCTTGGTCAATAACCCATTCCCATTTCAAAGCCTGTGGTGTTTTATAACTTGTGAATAACTGATCTTTATCTCAGAAGCCTGTATTGTGCCTACAGTCTGTGTCGCCGAGGCTTTCAGACTTTTAAACCCAGTATGTCATTTATTAATAATTTCAGAAATCTGTTTTTAGTATCGTGTTTTTTTCTGAATCCTGGCTATTCCTTCACAAGACAACATCTGGAGCACTGTGTACAGTTCTGGGCACCGCACCTTAGAAAGGATATATTGGCCTTGGGAGGAGTGCAGAATGTTACCAGGGCTTCAAGGGTTAGATTATGAGGAGAGATTACATAAACTAGGCTTGTATTCCCTGGAATATAGAAGATTGAGATGATTTGATTGAGGTTTTTAGGATTTTGAAAGGAATTGATAGGGTAGATAGAGAGAAACTTTTTCCGCTGGTGGGGGAGTCTAGGACAAGGGAATATAATCTTAAAATTAGAGCCAGGCCATTCAGGAGAGAAGTTAGGAAACATTTCTTCATGCAAGGGTTGGTAGAAGTGTCGAATTCTCTCCGACAAAAAGCAGTAGATGCTAGCTCAATTAATAATTTAAAATCTGAGCTCGATAGATTTTTACTCGACAAGATTATTAAAAGATATAGAGCCAAGGCAGGCGGATGGAGTGAAGATACAGATCAGCCATGATCTCATTGAATGGCGGAACAGGCTCGAGGGACTGAATGGTATACTCCTGTTCCTATGCATCCGAGCTTATGTGTGAGTAAACGAGCACACATCATGCAGCTAGGTTTTGTTGTAAGCTTGCTGCGTGGACTCACTTTTCCAAATACAATTGTGACTTAAGAGGCAGTAATTAAGTGTGCCCTGCCAAATGTGGAGAGAACTGTTTTCTGATGCTTATCAGACAGTCTCAGTCATGGTTTACTAGGGTGAGAGGAAACCCTTTGTGGCATACATCATTTGCCCATCGTCCTAGTGTCGTGAAATACTGGCCTCCCTTTCATTTTCAGACTTCCTCAGAGTAATCTTGCTTGGCTTTGTGTTTAACTCACTGCAGAAAACACAAGTTTATGCTAATTATGTCAGAGTAGGTTTCCTGTCACATTAACATTTACCACAATAATTGGTAAACACGGGATAGAGCCAACACAGAATAATAAAGATTAAAACATCATGCATAATACTCTGTAGAGCTAGGAAAAAAACATACGTATTGCAAACAACTGTTGAAACTCTATGTGATCTATACATCTCACAGTTCTTTGAAGTCATGATGTCTTTTGGTTTACTTGTGAGATTATACTGAAATGAACTATAGGTCTAAAATAATTAGTTTACTCACTGGTGACAAGCATCTTTAGGTGTTGCCAATATTAAACCACATGAACCCAGTCAATAATTTGAAGTCACCACATATACAAATGTGATTTGGTTCTTTCGATGTGAAAATTCAATTCATTCACACCAGGCAACAGGCCCCCTTTCGTGTTCACTTGGAAATGAACCAGGGACCTTTTCATTCCATGCTGGGATAGCGTGCTCGGAAATGCAGCACATGATCATGATAGCGAGTTCCTTGAAAATATTCTGACTGATGAAACGGTGAATAATAAAAAAGGAACGATCGGGTATCTATCATTCAGATTGCAAAACACTTACCGCACAGACTATTTTAACTGGGCATCTGACATCAGGAAAAAAACTATAATAGGAATAAAGAAAATGATACCCCCACGTGTTTAAAATAAGAATGTAAAAGCACAGCAATGGATTAAATATTTCAATAACTACTCATTTTACTCTCTGGTTTAAATCCTGTAGGCATAATGGAAACAAGTTTAGTTTCAAAGTCCGTGAATCGGAGTTCAGTTGTAGCCAGGCTATCAACACACTGCATAGTAAAATAAGGCTCAGATCTGACAGTAATGCATTATACATCGTTCAGTAGTGCGATAGATCAATTATGCCTGTACAAATTGATGACGAACACTACTGCATGTTGATTTATATTAGCAAGCTGCACCTGTTGTAACAATTAAGTGATAAATCATGACACAGCTTCAAAGCAGGGGCATAGCAACTCTTTTAACTAGTGCTGATCACTAAATGAATAACCTCTTGCATGCAACGCTAATAGGCGTGCATCCAAGATTCAGAATCAAAGCTAAGTGGCATCGTGCCCTGAAGAAATGAGACCATCGGAAAAGTATTTCTGCAGATTCAAGTCATGAGTCTGCGAGGAGAATGATCCCGAAATTGGGGCGACTGCAGAAAGAGCAAGCAGTTTGCAGAAAAATACTGACAATTGCAGCAAGAGCCGATTATTATTAGGAACGAATTACTAAAGTGCGCAAAGTATCTGGAAGTTAGTGGGCCAAGTTCACCGCCAAACAGAACCAGAACAGTGGTTTCGAGAAATGCACAAACAAAATGATTAATAGACGTTAACAATTTCCTTGGCAAAGTTAGAAAGCAGGCTGATATGGTGCAAGTAATCTAAAATGTACTTCTTCCACTAAGAAATCACAAGACAAATCGTTAAAATGATAATAAACTTCCATATATGGAAAGCCCGGAGCCAGTCACCTAACAGGCATGATCATGAAGGCTGGCTCGAGAATACCAAAAATAGCCTTTCCCATAGCACAGACTGTAAATCTTGTTAAGTGTTAAGACTATCATAGAAAAAATATTTTACCATACCAAGTACCAAGTCGTCATGATGCGGAGATGCCGGTGTTGGACTGGGGTGGACAAAAATGAGAAGTCGCACAACACCAGGTTATAGTCCAACAGTTTTATTTGAAATTACGAGCTTTTGGAGCTCTGCTCCTTCTTCAGGTACAGGTACAGTGAGGGAATACAAATCGATTACACAGTATATATAGACAGAGAACAATGTGTCTGCAGAGATACAATCCGTCAGGGAGGCATTACATCAAAGACACATCAGAGTACAGCTAAGACAATGAGGTGGGTCACAGGGGGTCCAACGTGTCAAATGCTGCCATCTGCAGTTAAGCTTTTAACTTTTTTTTAAAAACTGGAAAAACAGACAACGATGTCGAGTCACGTTCTGTAGCGTGACATGAACCCGAGATCCCTATTGAGGCCGTCCTCATGGGTGCGGAACTTGGCTATCAGTTTCTGCTCGATGATTTTGCGTTGTCGTGTGTCTCGAAGGCCGCCTTGGAGAACGCTAACCCGCGGATCTGCGAAAGGTACCTCATCTACACAGGGCCGGTGGGTGGCTGTGCCACTGTGGGCACATCTTGGATACCCGCCTGCACCATGCTACTGAAAACTCCAGCATCTGGTCTCCCCTCTCAGCCCCTTGTACAAGGGGGTTGATACATAGATTTTAATAAAATAAAATCTCCCCATCTTCAGCAGTCCAGGCAATTACCTGCTGGGACCCACTTCCACCCTTCTGGAAGCTGGTAGGCCTCCTCTCACTAAGTATACCAGAGGCCAGTGTTATGGGCCAGGGAAGCGAGAACTCCCAACCGCTCAGTAAACCAATCCTCAACACACAAAGCTGAGCGAGGCGTTAGTCTTTATTTCTCTCTCTCTCTCTCTCTGGAGAAGTCAGTTGAGGGGAGTGAGAATCTGGAATCGTGAGAGAGGTCTCAATTTCTAAGGTTGGTGCCAATTAGTACACAAACGGCTAACTTGAAAATGAGTTAGCCCGTAATGAGCATGGTCACGCATTTTATTATTTTGATGTTACAAGGAGTAGTAGGAGAAGTAGGAAATAGATGTATTTCCCAAAAATAGTGCATTCTGTTCATTCATATAGTTTATGTAAAATAAACCAGTTTGCTGGTTCACATTTGGTATGGTGGCAAGTGCGAGATCACAGTATCCAGTACACAAAGAAGGGTCTAATTGTTAAGATACCAGGATCACGTTATCATTTAACTAAAGACTGAACAGTAAAGACGGTCTTCTGATTGATGTCCATTTACGGGGATGCCCAATGATGCTGGACTGAAGAAAATATCTAGTGCAGACCTAAAATTTGTAACAACTGTTGATGTGGATAATTTGAGACAGTAACATGAGTGGTTTAATTATTTCAATTTGAATATTTCCCCCCAAAGTCTCGAGTTAACTGCCTTTAATAAATTCTGCATTGTGTTTCTGAGTGGACACCATCACTGATCCATTCTCTTTTAGAGTCTTATCACTCCGTTGGTTTAAGACACTTTACAAAGCAGATTCTACCAACCACAAAGAAGGCCACATCAGCTAGGCTGCCTACCAAGCATGTTTTCCAAACTGAAGCACCCTTTCTTTGGAAAGACACATATGGTTAGCCACAAAACAGATGGAGAGACATAGCCAAGACCATGCCCTCATCAGCTTGAAATAAACAGTAATTATGATTTATTCTCAAAAATAACCAAGCATGAAGAACAATGTTAGACATGTCAATGTCCTCACTAGAATGAGCCACCAATGATGATGAAAATTTGAATACCTGCAGTGATGTACAATATCTGGCCATTATAATACATTAAAATAGGGCAAATCATTATGAAATTTTGATATGAATGTCATATATAATTTATATATAGCACAATGTTCTGTAAAAAAAAAAGTGAATAATTCATAACCCTTTTGCAAAAAAGAATCTCTTGGCTGATAATATGGATTTGCTGATGTCACAATGCTTGCAGCATGTGCACAATAATGTCAATGATCAAAAACATGAAGCAATGCTGAATACTGATTAGTCAACTATCATGAATAGCTCTGACACACAGACTGTCTGACATGAGAGTTCTGCTTTCCTAACAGTTATTTTTAAATGTTAGGAGAGTGGAAGGAGAATCCACTTTCTCAAAACATCATAAAGACTTTATTAAAAAGCTTTTAAGGCCAATTTCACACTGAATAGACTTTACCCACGGCTGGGTGCAAAGACACAGGAGTGTGAAAGGGCCTCCAATATCTCACACTGCTTTGCCTTAGTGCATCTGGGAGTTATATTAAGACTTGAGTCCCTAGATATGCTCCCAATCTTACAATGAAGCCAACAGAAAATTGGCAACACAACTGCAGCCTTGGTAAGCTTGGGTGGGGTGGATGCTGAGGACAATGTTGCTTTTGTATTAGTGTATAAACCACTCTTGCTTTGCTGTCTCAATTCATGATGCCACCTGGACCTTTGCATTATGTCTTCCCTTGTAACATTTTACCTTTCATACACATGGACCCTAACCTTACACTGTGGGAATTCAATGCACGGACACTTAACATGTTTGTCTGAAATTCCTCTTTCCTCTGTTTTAGTGGGGATGTTAACTCATTTAATGTAGTTTGTTAAGTGTTTATACATTAGGATCACACAGGGTAATTTCAGGGCCACTGTGAAACATATGCATTTTAGCGCAGGAGTAGTTCTCATGAATACATGGTGTGTAATCATGTAATATGACATTGGCTTTTTTTTTAAATTCATTCATGGGATGTGGGCATTGGTGGCAAGGCCAGCATTTATTGCCCATCCCTAGTAGCCCTTGAGAAGGTGGTGGTGAGCCACCTTCTTGAACTGCTGCCGCCCGTGTGGTGAAGGTACTCCAATAGTGATATTAGGTAAGGACTTCCAGGATTTTGACCCAGTGATGATGAAGGAACGGTGATATATTTCCACATCAGGATAGTGTGTGACTTGGAGGGGATCTTGCAGGTGGTGGTGTTCCCATGTGCCTGCTGCCCTTGTCCTTCTAGGTGGTAGAGGTTGCGGGTTTGGGAGGTGCTGCCGAAGAATCCTTGGCGAGTTGCTGCAGTACATCTTGAAGATGGTACACACTGCAGCCATGTTGCATTGGTGCTGGAGTAAGTGAATGTTTAAGGTGGTGGATGGGGTGTCGATCAAGCGGGCTGCTTTGTCCTGGATGGTGTTGAGTTTCTTGAGTATTGTTGGAGCTGCATTCATCCAGGCAAGTGGAGAGTATTCCATCACATTCCTGACTTGTGTCTTGTAGATGGTGGAAAGGCTTTTGGGGAGTCAGGAGGTGAGTCACTCTCCACAGAATGCCCAGCTTCTGACCTGCTCTTTTAGCCACAGTATTTATGTGGTTGGTCCAGTTAAGTTTCTGGTCAGCTGTCGTATAGGAATATGTTAAGGTTCATCTCCTGTTTCCAAAATAGTATGACCATAAAAAAGGTAGCAGTAAGCATCTTGTCCACATCAGTTTGCACCCTTTGACAGTCCCCTTACAAAGCAATGTTGCAAGTCACGTTCTGCGACAGGAAGACGATTGTTCAGTTATTTCAAACTATGAAATGTTTTTGTCTGGTTGTGGTTTGGAGGCTGTTCCTTTGAATTCAGCCATAAGCAGTTTAAAAATAAACGACTGCTGTTCAAATTCTTGTACCAAGCTTACCTCGATAACGACGCATGCAGTTATTAATGTGCAAACTGGCCAGCAAGTTCAGGGGATTAAGAGATTTGCTGTGAGTTGCGAATCTACAGAACTTGAGGGTTGATTTACGCTGCTCCGCCGTTTGCTTCGCACTAACGGCATCTCGCCCTTATCCTCCCTGTTACTTTTAAGAACTTACATGATTTGCACATTAATAGCTGTTAAACACTGCAGAAAGTTAAGGCCGGAATTTTCCAGTGTGTCAGCGGGCGGGATCAGTGGTGGGTCGGGTGGGAAAGTGTTTTTTTTTGACAGCGGGTCGGGAACACATTGTCAACCCGCCGCAATGCGCCTTTCCCAATGTCAGGTCTGTCAGCGCTGAGCAGACCCAACAGTCAGCGGCGGGCAACCCAATTAAACTAATTATAATGTACTTACCAGACCCTTAACAGGCTTTTTTACCTTACTTTTTAACTTTAACTTCATGGCCACGGGAACCATGCTGTTCGGTGACCACGTCTGTCAACCTGAGGCGGGAGTTCAGTGGCCATTGCTCCAGCTGATTAGTTGACAGTTTCAAATGTACAGTAAAAGCTCCCACCTGACAGAGATCACTTTCCTCAGCCACAAGCTGTTCCTCACTGCATTTCCACAACAGATTCAGCATGCTGCAAGACTTTCCACAAGTCTCCATCCAGTCTCACCTCATTACCTCTCTCACCATTGACAGATCGCTTCTGTCATCTGTACTTCACCTGCCGTCTATTCCATCAGCATGGGTGCCCTTTATACTGTCTCACCTTGGTCCTCAGAATCCGACCACGATGAGCCCCAACACCAGTAGCACCAACAACACCACCAACCTGTCCGCAATCACCTGATGCTGCACAGGTCACAGGGCATCAGCACCCAACCACATTGCTGCCCAGGAGGCCAGGGATGGCCTCATCATGGCCAGATTTACTTAACATTACGCTGTACACCCTGGCTGCCGCATGATGCACCAGGTTGGCACCACCCCACACCAACACCATAAAGCATCCCTACTTAGACCAAGCCATTCCTTTCACACTCATCAGCATTGCGGGGGTTACCGTTACGTCTCACCATTCACTGCAGCTCACTAAGCGACTTCCAAAGGTGCACACAATTCTGTCCAAGAACGAAAAGTGTTGAAAATAAAGATTTCAATGTTTGACAGCACATTAATAGAAACTTTACAAAAACATTGGATAAAACATCGAAGTGGCTACCCTTGTGTTGTTAGTTGGTATGATTGTACTAGGATGAGGGTGAGTGTGAGGGGTGGCTAGTGAGATGGAGATGTGATAATGTAGACAGAGAGGGATGGGTGGAGGTGCAAGGTAAGTTGGTGTAAGGATGTGGAGGAGTAGGGTAGGGAAGGCAGAGTGATGGGGATGTGATGAGAGGCACAGCAGGATGAGGTTGAATGTGGCTTTGTACTAACGTTTCGTATTCTAATGAGATCATTGAAAGGTTTGCGCCACTGCACCCAGGTCCTCCTGATCACATCCCTGCTTGTGCCCTCCTGTGCAATGTGCAACCAGGCTGTTTTGGTCTCCTGGGGAGGTGTCTTCTGCCTATCGGAAGGGAAGAGAACCTCCCTGTGTGCTCTGACTCCCTCCATAGGAGAACCTGGGTTCAGCCCTCTGCCTCTGTGCAGTCATTGTCAGTGTTTGCAGCACTTCAGTGCTGTAGAACACTGACAGCACAAATGTCAAAAGAAAGTTGGCCATGGTCCCTTTCGGGAAACCGGCTGATGACGGGTCATGAATTATGTAACCAGATCCACTTCCTCTAATTGGCCCGTGAAACGCGCTGGGCGGGCTTAACAAGCCCTATTAACATAAATTAATTTTAGGCAGAGGGATGGAGCCAGCAGCAGGGCTGTGACCCGCCACTGTTATCGCCCGCCCCAGACCTGCCGAGGTGAGCAAAATCCCAGCCGAAGTCTGGTAATTTAGAGCACAAGTACCTTTTTAACTGCGTGATGATTGTTAATGCAATGCCAATCAACCTCTCTGGCCCAGATATTGAACAATTTAAACTGTGGAATCTCATTCCTTCAGCTGGAAAATTGTTCTTAGAGATTTTTTAAATGCCAAATATTATATTTAATTTGTTTTCTTACTTTTCCATTCTGTCTCTTTTCTCTCTCTTAATCCAATCTTTCTTTCCTTCTCTTTATTTCTCTTTTAGTACCTGATTTGACTCTAATTCGCCCTCCTTCTCAGTCATTCCTCTGTTTCTTTCTCAATCCTTGAACCTCATTGGTTAAGGAGATACACTGTTGGTCCCGCCATTCACTTAGGTACCAGACACCCTGTTGCCCTCGCCGTACTATTATCTGCTCGCACTCCCAGCAAGTTACAGCACATTTTTGCAAGTGACATTTGTCACAGGCTTGAGAGAGAATTAATTTTGATTTAAGCAATGTTGTCTGATTGGTTCTGTTTGTATAAGACTGACAGTTCCTTTTTTAAGTTTGAGTAGTCACTTATTCAAAATCCAGGCAGTTCTGATAATTCTTTTCTAGGATAACAAAGGGAGCTGCTCTGTTTGGATTGGTGAATTGTTTTGAAAACCTCAAAGGGAACATTCTCTCTCAGGAGAAAAAAAAGTTGGTTTCAAATCTCCAGCAGGTAGTTTAGATTAGTGTAGACTTCTGCAGTGGGAAGAACTTTAAGAAGGAAACAGTGCTTAACGTAAAAGTTATACACACAATGTAGCTTA
This sequence comes from Squalus acanthias, assembly GCA_030390025.1. Classification (NCBI taxonomy): domain Eukaryota; kingdom Metazoa; phylum Chordata; class Chondrichthyes; order Squaliformes; family Squalidae; genus Squalus; species Squalus acanthias. The sequence goes on from CM059438.1 coordinate 37,664,100, forward strand.
ATATTTAGAGTTGTGTTCCTTTCATTGTTTTTCCACTTGAAGACATAGGTGGAAGGATTTCTACTGTGAATGTATAACTGTGTTAAATGACTTAGTTATTAGCTTATTTGTCCTTTGTTAAATACATTTCGTAAAACAAGGTCAGAAGGTCAGATGCTCTATTCACCCATCAAAGAGGAGAGAGATTCTATGAAGACACAGGATAAACCCAGTAACTAAAAATAATTAATAGAGAGGGATTTCATTCTCATTATCCCAGGCACATTTCCAAAAGATCGCCTTGATCTCAAAACTAGGGTAGACACTTTCAACAGTATGGGGAGTGATGTAAGATACGAGAACCCAAATTATCCAGAGTGACACGAGGTTATGCAGAGAAATGTCTTTCATTTTCAAATAATACTCATTTGTTTTTTCAGTCTATTATTCCTGACGACTATTTTCAGTCTCTAGTTTTCCTACAATTAACACTGTTGTCACCACAGGTGTAATAAAGGGAGGAATTTTAATCCCAAAAAATGGGTGGGTTGGGGATGGATGGGAGGTTAAAGAGTTAAAAACTGAATCCCGACCGCAACCCGCCTCCAACCCACCCACTTCTGGTTTTAACAGAGGCGGACGGGGAGCGGGCTTCCAACCCGTTCTCAGGAGGTAGGTCGCCCATTTAAGTATTATAATGAGGCTGGCGTACCTCATGGGGATCCACCCTTACAAATTTAACTGTGGCTGGTCGGGTTTCCCAGTCCTCGGGGATCCCGCCGGCTAAAGGAAAGCGAGGACTGCTGGATTAAGGAGGTAAGTGCCTCAAACACCCACTGCGATCCTAAGGCCTCCATTTCCCCCCCCACCCCCCACCGAGGCCTCCGACCTCCCCCCTCTGGCCCCTCAATCGCGTTGCCGGCCTCCCCCCTCCAGCCCTGATCACACCTCGATCATCTTCCGACCCCAATTGCCCCCCCCCCATTCTCTTCCAACCCCAATTCAGCACCCCGCCCCCCCCCCCCGTGATCTTCCTCTAGCCCCGATTCACCCCCCTTCCCCCCCCCACCCCACCATGCCAATCATCCTCCGGCCCTGATTCACCCCCGCCCCCATGCTCCTCCGGCCCCTGACCACCACACCAATCATCCTCCAGCCCCAATTCCTCCTCCCCACCACCGATCCTCCGCCAGCCCCGATTCAGCCCCACCCCCACCCCCCCCACCACGCCAATCATCCTCCGGCCCTGATTCCCATCCCTCACCCCGCCCAATGATCCTCCAGCCCCAACCACGTTAACTCTGTTTCTCTCCCTGCAGATGCTGCCTGATCTGCTGAGTATTTCCAGCATTTTCTGTTTTTATTTATAATAATATTATAGTCCCAGGTTATACATATCAATGCATTTTGCAGGCCAGTAAGGGTCCAGACATTAGAAAGTAGTCACCCTAGTTTCAGGCTGACTATAAAAGAAAGAACTTGTATTTATATAGCACCTTTCATGACCTCAGGACATCCCAAAGTGTTTTACAGCCAATTCATTACTTTTGAAATGAAGTCACTGTTGTAATGTATGGAATTGTGGCAGTCAATTTATGCACAGCAAGGTCCCACAAACAGCAATGAAGTAATGACCAGATAATCTGCTATTTTAGTTGGTTTGCGGATAAATGTTGGCCAGGACACCGGGAAGAACTGCTCCTCTTTGAATAAATCTTTTATCTCCACCCGAGACGGCAGTCAGGGCCTCAGTTTAACATCTCATCTGAAAGATAGCATCTCCAACAGTGCAGCACTCCCTCAGTACTGCACTGAAGTATTCAGCATCCAAGCCATGTTCTAGCATACTTCTGTTGTTCCCAATATTGATCTCATTCCAGTGGCCATGGTTTTGCTTCCCACAGATATCACACAACTTTTTCCAGCAATGTCATTGGTTTCTTTCACTGTATTCTTGTCTCCTCCTGATTTGAACTCATGACCTGCAATCTTGCTTCCCATGACCAGGATCTCCTGTCCTTTGGCCACAATTATTGTGTCTCTGCCAGCTGCCATTTTGACTCAAAATGGTGGCCAGTTTATTTTGTGTAGATGAAGCTTCAGAGTAGCGAAACCTGCCTTACATACTTCAAATGTAAAGTACTCATTTACTATTTATAAAATTCATCCTAGAAACCATAATCTTTTTTAAAAAAGAGTATTTGTAAGCAAATCCGTGGAACATGCTGATCTCCCAGTCTTTTAAGTAGTGTTGAATCCCTGACCAAAATACAGCTGATTCCCTTTGAGGAATATCTAATAACTCATGCTTCAACCAGAGAAGTAATCGCGTGAGTCACAAATCTACTTAAAGTTCTTGATATGTTTCTCTATGAGACAAACAATGGGCTTGGCTTCCCCTCATGCAAGTAAACTGGCAAATCTCAGAGTAATGGGCTGCAGTGGCAGCTTCCACCCTGATTGGCTACTCTTTGTTTCCAGAAATGACAAGTTGACGTTGACCTTTTATTTTATACGAGAGTTTTTTTTTGATTGAGGCTGCAATTAGATACAGATCTAACAAGGACAGCTCTCTTACAAACGGTACCCTGGTGGTGCTGACAATACAGAAAGACTGCCACTGGGATTTCAAAAGGCGAGTCACAGACTTACAGAAATCTCAAACTTACTTCACCTCCCTCTCACTGCCAAGTTAACGCAGACATTAATCCATTTATTTTAAATGGGCAACTGCCTCTGTTAAGATAGCAGAAATATGGAGCGTCCAATGAATGCGTTGTGCTCATCTGTTTATATCAACCAGTAGTAATTTCTAGCCTATAATTGATAGGTTACGCCTGAGCTGTGGTCTTATTTGTTCATCTTGTGGGAACCAATTCATTCGTAAGTGTAAGAAATTCACAATTTCCTCTGCCATACCTGTGAATGCTGACCAAATGAAGACTGGGGATTGACGTTACAAGTATCAATTTTTGTATGGTTAGGAATGAATTGTTCATACACTCAAATGAATGAATGTGTGAGTATTTCATTCCTTGGGGGTAATACTGACTTTTGGCGATAGTGTAAAAGATACGATATCGGATCAGCTGCCTGTTGTATATACACATCAATCCTGGTTTTCATTTCCATCGACTTCAATGGAAATGAAAATAATTGGGAGAGATGTATAATGAACGGGCGGCTGATCCGATATCGCCCGTTTTACACTATCGCCCAAAGTCAAAATTGCCCCCCTAATTTTAAAAGCCTATTTTTAAACAATATTTGATAGCGCACTTTATTTGCGATCTGTGCACTCACTGCAGTGAGTGGAAGTTTATCGGCTTTGCGATGCTGATTGTTGGGGAGACACAATAACTAAGCACTCCACTGTCCCTCATGCACTTCATGTTCAGTGTCAGGTAGAACATGCGGCCAAGGTCAAACTGGGTGTGCAGGAGAAGGGGAGTGGGGTCAGGCCAAATGGTCTGACGAAGCAAATGGGACCAGATCTGAAAGTGGTTCTCAGGTTCACAACGGCAGCTGGAACCTTGCTATGCCGATATTTTGGTCAGCTATGTGGAAAACCATTGGATGGCCCTTCTTAACATCTGGAAGTTCTTTGTAATTTCAACTCATTAAATGGTGTGATGGGTGTGTCCTAATTGGCTAGTTTCCGCCAATCATGGGTAGCGCATTCACATAGCACAAAACTGGCAGAAGGAAATCAGTGCGGAACCAAGATTTTAAGCTTATCTGTGGGTGCAGCAGGTACACGGAAAACTGCTTCAGTTACAATAGAGAGTAAAATATGGGCCCTAGACTAGAACAAAATGCCACTGTTAGTAAAGCAACAGTAATACAGTGTGAAACCTCTGTTTGGTGCCAGTTGTTTGTGAATGTGATTTCCAGCCTCGTGTTTTCCTGCGGTCTTCTTCTGTTAGCTGATTAGCTGAATGTCGCCTAAGATTTTCAGGTTCTTCTGAAGGGACTGCAGTTTTCACTATTACATCCTGCCTTGGATGCAATTTGGCAAACGGCCTCTGAAAGGCACGTCAAGGCCAGTCTGAGAAGGAGACAGAGTTGTCAGCATTCGAAGATAAATGAGCTCAGTCAGGGGACACATGAGAGAAGAGGTTAGAGTTTCAGTGAAGGAGGCTTGCGGTTTAGGGTTTCATGGCTGTCACCCCACTGCAGTGTTGAGCTGTGGTTAGAAAATGCGTGGAGGACTTGGCACATTATCAGGACAGTGCGGTCACAAATGATGTTAACATTTTGAACTGTCAGCAAAGTCACTTACATTGGGGGAACAAAATGTAACTAGTAGGTTTGTGGGGGAGTCTAGAACAAGGTGGCATAACCTTAAAAGTCAAGCTAGGCCGCTCAGCGGTAATGTCAAGAAGCACTTCTTCACACGTAGAGAAGTGGAAATCTGAAACTCTCACCCCCAAAAAGCTGTTGCGGCTGGATCAATTGAAAATTTCAAAACAGGTTGCTAGGTTTTTGTTAGGCAAAGATATTAAGGGCGCTGCACACCTCTCTTAAGGCGCAAAGGCCAAGGAGTGAGGCGCTAACTCAGCGCACGAGCGCAGCGCAGCTGCTGCCAGTTAGCGAGGGAACACAGACACAATGGCGCCGGACACTTCTTAAAGCGGGGGGGGCCACTTGCTCCCCAGCCACACCCTGCTCATTGCAGCCTTGAATCTCAGCCTGGAGAGACCTGTAATCCATTTTGCTGCCAAGCATGGAGAGGGTGAAAGAACGCGCTCATCGCTTCACCGAGCGGGCCTTGGATGCTCTGGTTGACGCAGTGGAGCGCAGACGATGCATGCTGTTCCCGGAGAGTGGCAGGAGGCCTTTGCCACGCGAGTTCAGAAGAGTGTGGAGGGAGGTGGCTCAGAGCGTCTCCTCCAGGAGCATGGTGCCCAGGACCCATGTTCAATGCCGCAAAAAGTTCAACGACCTCACTCGGGTCGTCAGGGTGAGTGGCTTTTTCTCAATACCTCTCCATCCCTCCATCTCAACCTCACTCTATGGCCAGAGGGTCTTAAAACCCCAATGCACAACACTCATCCAACACCTATGGCCCTTTCATCAAACACACACACACATTCCACACTTTGCATACAGTAAGGGCTATTCACCTATGGGAGGCACATCAGGCAAGACCATGGCTGCATACAGTAAGGGCTATTCACCTATGGGAGGCACATCAGGCAAGACCATGGCTGTATATTTACTCAGATGCTGTCCTTTTTCTTGCAGGCTAAGCTGGCTCATAATCGGAGACAGCAGCAACGGACGGGTGGAGGGCGGCTTCAGCTGCAACCCCTCAGCGATCTGGAGGAGCGCGTCCACAGGATTGTGGCAAGCCGGGTGATCGGTCCCGTCGCCACTGGAGACGCCGACCCCGTTGTGGACAGCAATGGTAAGGTCATCACCTTTTTGTCCTCTGTCCTTCCACTTGTCCCTCACAATACCAGCCTTTGACACTTTCAATCCAACTTGCTAACTCGCTGCACTTATTCCTCCCTTACTGCCACCCTGTCCTCACGCTAAAGCCACTCTTGTACCTCCCTGCTTTCAGATGGTGATTCACCAGCTGAGGAGACGGGCCCTGAAGCTGCCACTGGGAGTGATGCTGCAGCTGAGGAGGAAGAGGAAGCCGGAGCATCAGTGCCACCCTCTCCCGAGGAAGCCCATGCCCACACTGGGAACACGCCTTCCCCGGAGGGGAGCAGGGGGGAAGGGGCTGATGATGGTGAAGCTCCAGGACCCAGCGGGCTGCAGCAACGCCATGGGGGGGGTAGGGAAGAACGGGGGCCTTCTCCCCAGAGGGAGAGTATGCCAGACACTCCTACTGCAATGGTCGCAGAGGAGGAGCGGCTGATTGCAGAAATGAACACCCAGGCGGTGGGCATGCACACTGAGCTCATGGGTGCAGTGGGAAGGGTGCCCGATTGCATTGAGTCACTGGCAAGGAGTGTGGAGCACTTCGCTGTAGCACAGGCGGATGCCACACTAACGCTTAGTGCTGCAATTCAGTCACTGGCTGCCGTGATCCCACCTCTGACTGCTCTCATACAGACTCAGATGGAGGCCACGCGAGCACAGACTGCTGCCAACCTCGATGGTTCGTGCACATGTCCCCGGGGCTGTCACCGCGCCGCAGCAGGCCAGCAATCTGTTCTCCGGCAAATTGCTCCGGATGCTGAAGTGCTGCCCCGTGGGAGTGCCAGTGTGTCGGGCGAGCAGGGAGTTGCTGGCCTCTCTCACGATGACAGCATTCCTGCTGCCAACACTGTCACTTCTCCACTGCACTTGCCACCGCCTGTAGGACAGACTGCTGCCGCCCATGCAGAGTTGGTGCAGTCTGCAGCCGGGCCCTCCAGGCCCAGAAGTGGTCGAGGCCGTCCTTCAGGGGCATCTGCAGTGTCAGGGTCTGACGAGCAGCAGCCTTCCACCAGCCTTGCTGCAGCCACTGAGGTCCCATTACGGAGGAGCAGTAGGGTTAGAAGGGGGGAAGTGCGTAAGGGAAGGAGATCACCCTCGAAGGGCAAAAAGTAGGAGGTGTGCCAAAATGCTGGTCATTTTTTTATTAAAGGCCGAGGTTCATGGTCCAACTTTTGTTTAGTGTTTTGGACATTATCTCCAGGTTGTGAGAACCAGTTATGTTATTGACTGTTTTTTTGTGTTTATTTCTATGAGTTTGTCATGAGGAATTGACACACACAGAGTTTGTAAAATAAATAAGTTTCTGTATTCAAAATATACATGGCTGGTGGTTGGAATTATTGGTGCCTTGGCCGGCTTAGGGGTTGCGTGCTGGGTTGATTAGTGTTTGTAGCAATGGCAGGGGCCCTAGAAGCGGCTTGCTATTAGTCGTTGATGGACGGCCCTTGCAGTTTGACCATTGTGGGCCGCCCTCCTGCCTTGGTGCTGCTGATGATCATCGTCCTCGTCCTGTTCCTCCTCTTCCTCCTCCTCCTCTGGTGGTGCTACAAGGCCTGGTGGCATTGGCTGGGTCCTGAGGATTGCCATGTTGTGCAACATGCAGCACACGACTACGAAGTTCGAAACTTGCTCAGGCGAGTACTGCAGGGCTCCTCCGGAATGGTCCAGACAGCGGAACCGTTGTTTCAGCACGCCGATTGTGCGCTCAATAATGTTCCTGGTTGCTTGATGGCTTTCATTGTACCGCAGCTCAGCAGGGGTGTTTGGCGTACGGAGCGGTGTCATCAGCCAGGTGCTCAATGCGTACCCCTTGTCCCCCAGAAGCCAACCAACTGGCTGATGCGGTGCCTCGAAAACTTCTGCCACAGTAGTCTGGCGCAGGATGAAAGCATCGTGGCAGCTGCCCGGATAGTGGGCATTGACAGCGAGTATCACCTGTCTGTGGTCACAGACCAACTGCACATTCAAGGAATGGAACCCCTTTCTGTTCCTGAATTCCTCTGCATTCTCTCGCGGAGCACGCAAAGCCACATGCGTGCAGTCAATGGCGCCCTGCACCATGGGGAAGCCCGCTACCCTCGCAAAGCCCAGAGCACGGTCACGCTGCTTGTCTGGGGTCATAGGGAAAGAGATGAAGTCTCGTCTCCTTCTGAAGAGGGCATTGGTGACCTGCCGGATGCAGCGATGCACCGCAAACTGGGAGATATTGGCGAGGTCCCCAACAGCAGCTTGGAATGAGCCAGTGGCGTAGAAGTTCAAAGCCACTGTGACCTTCACTGCCACCGACAGAGACGTCCTGGACCTCAGCTGAGGCTGCAGATCTGGCTGCAGCAGGTGGCAGAGCTCAGTGACCACCTCCTTGCTGAATCGCAGCCTTCGCAAACACAGCTCCTCGGACATATGGATGTAGGAGAGCTGTTCACGATATACCCTGGGAGGGTAAGCTCTCCTGTACATGCGCCTGATGGCCCTCCTCCGTCTGGCCATCATTGCCACTCTCTGTCTGCGTCTCAGTATCCTCCGATTCAGCTGGAGCAGGACGACGCCCCCAATCATTGCAGCCCCCATATTCTCTTTGCCAGAAAAGTAATGAGGTACAGCAACTAAAGTAGCAACAAAGTTAGGATGAACTAGGCAAAACTACCTCACAAAGCGTTGAGTCAATGTAGAAGTCTCTCTCTCTCTCTCTCCGAATCTCTCTCTCTCTCTCAGAACGAGTGGTGCATAAATGTCGACCACAGAAAAAGACAGGAAGAGGCCCCCTTTAAATAGCGCCCCCCCCAGCCCCACACCGATTGATAACATTCCAGTCTTCCGGTCGTTGGAAGCGCCAGGCGGTAAGGCAGGGGGCGCCACTCAATTTCCGCTCCGGGGCGCCCCAAGGGCGTTGCACCATGGAATGACGTCACAATCTGCGCGCGCTGGTGGTGGTTGCAGTAAGTTTTAGCGCCGCCGCACAATCTCAAGTTAAGTTCTCGAGCGGCGCAAACAGCGCTGCGCCCGGGCGTTAGCGGCTTAACGCCCCATTAGCGCGCTCTTAAGGCGCTAACGGGAGGCGCAACCAAGTGAATTTTTACCCCTAAGGGTTTATGGAACCAAGGCGAGCAGATGGTGTTAAGATACAGATCAGCCATGATCTAATTGAATGGTAGAACAGGCTCGAGAGGCTGAATGGCCTCCTCCTGTTCCTATGTTTGCTCTTCTGTTCATTGCAAAATTTAAAATGCTAGATACTAAATGCATTCAACCACTTTTCATTGATAGTTTTCAATACCTCAGAAACAACCTGATACCCCAGTAGTTGGATTTCTGCCCTCATTGTGCTGGAGAATAGAATGCTGCGTCCTTTGATGCTTCAGTGGATAAGGGCACTGCCTAGTGTGGCGCTGAGCCAGGCTTATAGCCCAGGAAGGCTCCATGTTTCACTATGCTGAGCTAGCTGGTGGGGAAAGTAGGGCACTTGAATTGGCTGCAGCACGCCTGGGCTAGGAAAGGAAAAAAAAAGTAAGCCAGGGTTCTCACTCCTGATCGCTATCCAGCCACTCCCTACAAGAAAGTACGTATCCATAGATATCGGATGAAGATGGAATTAGATTCAACCGCGATAACCTCAATAGATGGTACATAATTGCCAAGATTCCTTCATGGCCACTCAGATGAACAGTTGCTGATGGTACCGTTGTATCCAAACCCCAGCACAAGTCATTGCCTTCAGAACAGGAAGGGAGGGGAAAAATCAAGAGAATGGTGTGAGATCTTGGCCAAAGTAACTCCAGCCTGGTGCGAAACCACCACTTGAAGGTGCTCAGGTGGTCTGCAGGACTTAGGAACTTTGTCTAAACCTTTGTATGGAATCTTCTTAAAGTGAGGAGAGAGTTGATGTCCCTGCCTGTTCTCTCCCAAAGTCACACGTGCAAAGTTCCCGATCCTAGTATGACCTGCAGCAATGAACAGTTGGCACCAACCCAAACCATTGACTGTAGATTGTACTTCATGGACGCTGCTTGATACTGCATATTACCTGCAGTCTAAACTTCTGAAAATCAACACAGTGTGTGTGTACATCAGGGTTTTACAAAGTTGTTTTATCCACCCATGTTGTTTACATTGTCTACAGAGTGTTCAAATGCAAATCTGAAGACATATTGGAGCGACTTTTACGGTTGGCAACACGAAACCCTGCAGAACGGATGCGCAACAGTCGGGAAATCAGGCGGGGATCCATTTCGCCGGATACCCACTCAATCTGCACAGTGATTTTCCAGCCAGCCTTTTAGGCCTCTGTGAACTTGATGCAAATGATATGGTAATGCCCCCTTGTGATATTTCCTGGTCTTCACACTGGGAATGCGCTAAAGTAGACCATGTAATGTGGCCGCAAAAAGCCACTGACATTCTGGTCCTTCGGGAAGCAATTACGTAAAAACTGAGCTACTGTGTTTTCGATTACTGCAAACTAAATTCAGAAAACGGGAAAGCACTAAATGCTCCTCTTTAAGTATTTGAAAAGAGGGATGTGAGGCCGATTCAATTGCAACAGATGATATTGCCTGCACCCAGCCTTAACCATAGAGCCTGGTTTACAGACTCACACACACTTACCCGGGACTGTCGGAGAATAACTGCTGTCACAGACTGTGCATCACCAGTGAGCCTTTAACTGAGTTGTGCCACCTGGTGAAATCTGACCTGCAGACAACATTGACCACAGGGATGGCACTGCCTGTGGCAGTGAAGGTGACCACAGTTCTGAACAGTTTTGCTACTACTGTATATCCATTCATGCTGAAAGCAACTGGGATGTAGGGCTGATTTTCCTCGGCCCTCCCTGCACCAGGAATGTGCTGTTCCTGTCCAGCCCCAGGATCACCTGAATTTCCTGTTCTGGGTCTTTACATGGCTGGGAGTAGCCCCAGTTCATGCCAGCCTCCTAACAGGGACTAAGACCTGGAAATACAGGGGCTGCTCATGACTAGAGCCACCTCTCTGACCTCGGTGATCAGGACGTCCTGACTGTCCATGAAGAACAACGGGTAGAAGTTTAAATTTCTGAGGGCACCTAAAGATGAAACAGATTTTGTACCTTTTATTCTTCAGCCTACCTCCAGGACACCCTTGGACCCTCCAGTTGGCAGAGATTTGAGGGCAGGCCACAGTGGTATCTTCTGTGGGTGCCCTTTAGCTAGGGCACTCAGCAAGCAAAGAAACAGCCCCTGCATTCCAGGAAAAGCCCCAGAAATCCCAGGGGAGCATTGAGGGGGTGGAGACCTGGCAATCCAAGTCTCCATCCCTTATTGCCCAGGGACTTTAATGTTCCCAGAAATATCAGCCATGAGTAACAGCCTTATGTGTGTGTACCACAAGTAGCAGAGATGATTCAGGAGTTAAATGGTTAATGAAATGAACTGTTAGTCTATGAATAATCTAATTACTCACCTGCGCTGCATTTCCTTATGATGAAAACTATAAATTCATGTTTAGGATAGACCCAAGAATTCAAATGTGTGCACTGCTCAGTTACAAATGCTAGCTTCTCTTGACCTAAATAGTTTTGCTGGAAATGTGAGAGTATTGTGTATTACCGCTAAGGTTTGGACGTGTTAGCAATGCAGATACTAATGAGAGACACACACTGCACTTCAGGGGTGCGATACTGCAAGACATAGCTTTTGTTCTTTGTTTCCACGTTCAATGTAGCACACAATATTGGGCCAGAAATTCGGGTCTCCACGGGTGAGTACGCGCTGTGTACTCACCCGTAGACCCAACGAAAGTGCCGGTTTCGCACATGCACTGCGCATGCGCTGGAAGCCGGAACTTCCGTTCCCCTGAAGGAAGGGGTTCAGAGGTCGAACGCGTGCGCCGGAGAGGCAGCGCGCATGCAGCGAACTTCGGGTTTTTTTTCAGGTTTCTCCGTGAGGGTAAGTACGGAGAAACTGCGCAGGAAAAAAGGAGGCGCAAGGCCTGCTTTTAACAAGGTAAGTGGTGAATTAAGTACTATTTAAACATTTTTTCAACAGGTTTATCTTTTTTACATACTTTAAAGAAAGGTAAGTTTATTTTTAGCACCGTTAAAAAGTGTAATTAATATTTTGAAAAATTTAAATTTTTGTTTAAAGCAGTTAATTTATGTAATTTATAGTTATTTTAAAAATGTGATTTTTAAAAAAAATTTATTTGAAGTTTTAGTGAGGTTTTGGGGCTGATCTCTATTCATAGATTTAACAGGTCTTCCTGTCAAAATCTATGAATGGAGATTCCCTGCTCCGATTGGCTCTCCATGGCCAACGTGATCCCAGGGGACGCTTCAAACTAACTGTGCCCCTGGGATACGCAAGCACTGCGCGCCGGCAGCTGCAGGAGGCCCAGGAGCCGAATTTCACGCGGGCCCGAAGCACAATGGCAGACGCGCAAGGTAAGTACGCGCACGATCCTTGCACCCGAGGGAAGCCGTATAGCCGAATTTCTGGCACATTACATTTTCACTTTCATATAGAGACATGACACCCAGATTACATCATTGCAATACATCAACTATAGCATAGACAGTATTGTTAACTTTTAGCACTGACTTCTGGTGTTCACTATAAATTTTGTCTAGAAATTTTGCCACTAAAACTTAGACATCATTACTTGAAGAGAAACATTCTTCTTTCTAAGAAAAATAAATGATGACGAACAGGACCTGGAATCTGAGACACAGTGATGTTCCAAAGCACTGTGCAATGGAATGGCTGGATATGAGTTTGTGGCTACAGTCCCACACACAAGAAGTTCCTGGTTTTAGGTATACTGTTAAGGGGAGGAACTGAGTGAAGAGTGGTTGGCAGGGATTGATGATTTGGATAAGACAACCTACAAGTCCAGTATTACCACAGGGTGAACTACAGATAGGTGTGGGAGGTTTAAGGGATTCAAAAAACACTTCTCAGTTTTAGATCAAGTTCAGAATCTGAAAATCATCTAAACAGCGATCCGTACGTGCTTCAACTAATTTGGGAAACACAATAATCCTGGTTTGATTACTGCAGTAAAATTAAATTAAGATGATTAGATTTAAAAAAAACGGCTGTAAAATCTGGTCCAAATGTTTGAACCTCAATATGTAATTTAAACATCAGTGCAATTGTCTGACTGTCTGGTGTAAAGGGGTGACGGAATGTGATGTCTAATACTGAGGGAGTGCAGCTTTGTCAGAGGTGCCATCCATTGGATGAGACGTTAAAACGAGGTCCCATCTGCTTGTTCAGGTGGATGTAAACGATCGCATGGTGTTATTCAAAGAAGAGCAGAGAGTTCTCCTGGTGTCCTGGCCAGCATTCATCCCTCATCCAAGACCATCAAAACAAATGACCTGATCAGTCATCTCATTTGGTCTTTGTGAGACCTTGCTGTGTGTAATTGGTTGCCATGTTTGCCTATATAAAAATAGTGACTGCACTTTAAAAGTAATTAATTAGTTGTGAAGCACTTTGGTACATCCTGAGGATGTGATAAGACGCAACATAAATGCGTCTTTTTATTTTTTAAATGCTAATACTAGAATTTACAATAGGGTTTTGAGTGGGGAATATCAGTTTATTTTTGTACACATTTAAAATCAGTCCTAACAGGCTCCTATGTTGGCAATTAACTGTGTGATGTGGTACTGAGCCACACAGGTTGAATTCCTGGTTTGGTTGCTGAGTTAGCTGATCCGAGTTGGGGCAGCAGCACAGTGTGCTTGGGAAGTGCAAAAACGAGCCAAGGTTCCTTCTCTCAATGGCTAACCACTGTCTCCTCATCTGCAAGTGCATGGTTGTTAGGTCAAGACAGGATTAGTGCCAGCTAGAATGCCCCGGTGGTGAATAGTCTTGTCATATTCACTGATAAAGCTCACACGTAATACAATGGTCCCTTGTTGAAGTGCTAGAGAGTTGCCCACAGCTGGAGAACCAAACTTAGGCAAGAGTCATCACTGTTAGGACGGTTGGTGAGAAAAATGGAAATAAAACCTAGACCTACATTTGTCAAAAAATATATCGAACAGTTTTGAACTGTCCTTTGCAATCTATCAAGAGTTACAATACTGCCCAAAAAATTGTGCAATAGTTCCTTGCAGACCTATTTAAGAAGTTGTAAGGTTTCATCTGATGCTGTAGCATTTTAATAAGTTCCAGGATGGGCATTAAAGAATAAAAGCTTTCAGCTTTTGTTTTGTTCAATTCAGTGAATTGTAAGTTCGAGCTGAATTGGCAAAGTGGGTCTGTTTTTGCTAGACACGTCTGTTAAAAGTAATTCTTCCTTAGACCACACGTCCGGCAGATATTGGGCAAATCTTCCTGGAAAAATAATGGTGTGTTAACAATGCGCAAAATGGCCAGTTCAAGGGAATGAAGAGATACGCCATGAGTTGCAAATCTCCAGGACTTGCCGGTCGATTTACAGCGCTCCACCGTTTGTTTCGCACAAACGGCATCTCGCCCTTAGACTCGCCATTATTTAAGAACTTGTTTGATTTGCACATTAATTGCCCATTAAACTCATCACAAAAAGTTATGGCTCATAATTAATAGTGATAATTGTTAATGCAGTGCCAATCAATCTCTCCAGTCCAGAAAAGGAACAATTTAAACTGTTGAGTCTCATTCCTGCATGTAGTAAATTGTTGTTGGAGATTGTAAAAGAATCAAATTTTAAATTTTTAGATTTTTTTCTTACTTTTCCTTTCTGTCTCTTTTAATCCAACCTTTTCTGTACCTGATTTGACTCAAATTCACGCTATTTCCTTCTCCAACGTTCCTCTGTTTCTTTCTCAATCCTTAAATCTTATTGGTTAAGGAGATACACAGTTGGTCCCATCGCTCACTAAGGTCCCAGATGTCCCGTTGCCCTCGTTGCACCATTATCAGCTTGCACTTCCAGTAAGTTATGGAGCAAATTATATTTGAGTTGAAGGGTGCAGGGACAAGTCTAACTAACAGCGCTGCTGCAAGATACCCCACTCCAGCAAGATTTGGCCCATTGAAATTTGTGGAGCAGAGATCTATTTCAGATATATATTTTGTACAGCTTGGCTCAATGGTTGGCACCCTTGCCTGAGTCAGAAGGTTGTAGGTTTAAGCCCCACTCCACATCTTGAGCACGCAATCTAGGCTGACACTTCAGTGCAGTACTGAAGCAGCTACATTGCTGGAGCTGCTGTTTTCTTGAATGAGATGGTAAACTGAGATCTTGTCTGCTTGTTCAGGTGGATGTAAGAGACCCGTGGCATTATCTGAAGAAGGGCAGAGAGTTCTCCTGGTGCCCTGACCAACAATTATTGCTCAGCCAACACCACCAAACATTGGTTCTCTTCCACCGTCGGGATGCGACTGGAGTGCTGGGGGCGCTAGTCGTGCCCCAAGAGGCAGTGCACCAGTCCTGACAAGGATGAAGATTGCCCATCGGGGATGCTGGCACCAGGCCCATGGCAAGTCCGGGGGGCGGTGGGAGGGCTGGAGGATATCAGGGTGGGGGGTAATGAGTAGTGGCCGGCTGCGGCTCGCAACTTCAATGTGGAGCCAGGAGATGCACTCCTGTTCTTTTGCTTACCTTTTTGGTAGCAGCGTCTATCTGCCTTTTTAAGGACCACTAGTTTGGCTGCTTCAAGGCCCAAGAAAACTGACTGCAGCATGGATAGCGTATGCTGAGGAGAGACGTAATTCAATTTAACAAAAGGGCCTGAAACGGACCATCCATTTGCATAGGCAATCGGTCCAACGCTCATTATAGGCAGGCGCCCAAGACGGCTAAGGGGTGCCCTAACCAATATGGCGACTGATTCACTTCCTGTGCGTTTCAGTCGTGTGCGATCAGTGACAAAAATTGGTTGGCTGTGGACCCGTTTTTCACCCAGAGAACGGGTGAAGTGAGGTCCCATTTCGCCCCCCAAGAGATTTGAAATGCCCTGTCCTTGTTTGTGCTTCATATCCCGTAAGAAATGCAGTCTTCAGAATTGGAAATCCCCAGGCCATTAAAACATTTTTGGATCACAGTTTTACTTAAGTACTGTGGAGCAGGCACTCTAGGTATATGTGCTTGTGACCTATTAATGTGTGTGAACAAAATATATGTGTGCAAGACAATTTTTTTGTATGGGTGAATGAGTACATTTAAAAAAATTAATTTTATATTTCTTTTGTCCACCCAAGTATTTTTCACTGGTATTACTTGCCTTCATTCTTTTCTTATCAGTCTGTCTCTCTCTCTGAGCCCTAGGGGGAGCAAATCATTATAGCCCCATTTGGGGCGCTAACTATTAAAAGTTGAAAAAATTAGCGGCAGGCGCTAATGTTTCTCAACTTAAAAAAATGTGGTTTTGTGCTCCAGGAAGGAAGTGGAACACTAAATCAAGCTCTTCCACTTCCTTCCTGGAGCGCAACAGGCAGCAGGTGGGGCGGTAGGTGAGCAGCGCTGCACACTGGGCCGTGCAGCACTGCTGTGTTGGAAGGCTCCTTCCCTCCCTTAAAGGGAAGGGTCATCGCTGCAGGCTCTGCAAGGGCAAGCAACTTACCTGGTCCCTGATGGCAGCCGTGATCCAGCCCGATCAGCCCGATGCACTGCAACAGAGTGCCGAGCTGATTGAGCGCTGGGGAAAAAAGAAAAAAAACAGAAAAAGACCATTTGATTATTTTTTTTCCCGACCTTGGTCACCTCGCCTTTAACTATCACCCCCGAAGCGCCCGGTCTCCCGATGAACGCCTCCTGCAGCTGTCGGTGTCATCGCCCGGCGATGCTGCAGGGGGCGAAACCGAAGTTCGGGTCCGGGGCGTTACCAGGGCGTTGCGCACGGCGATGACGTCACAATCTCCGGACAAAGGAGATTGGGGCGCAACGCCATACCGCCGCCACAAACCTCTAGCTGAATATAGCGAGAGGCGATATTCTCGCCGCGCCTGGGCAGTAAGTGATTAGCGCCCCTTTATCGACCCCCAGAAGTGCTAACAGGGGGGGGGCGCAAAGGTACCCAATTTCTCCCCCCTAGTCTCCACTTTCCTCTGTTCTTCATGTAGATCCTTGCAGTTTGCTGAATCTTTCAGTAAACAGTATGGGGGAAAAATTCAGTTGGTTGCGCCTCCCGTTAGCGCCTTAAGAGGGCGCTAATGGGGCGCAAATCATCTAGCGCCCAGGCGCGGCCATGTTTGCGCCGCTCGCGAAATTAACTAAACATTTTGCGGCGGCGCTAAACACTACCGCCACAATCTCCTGCGCCGGCAGATCGTGACATCAGTTGAGTGCGCAACACCCCGGTATCGCCCCGGAGCGGATATTGAGTGGCGCCCCCTGCCTTACCGCCTGACGCAAGCAACGACAGGTTGAGGGGAGCGTTCTGCAGTCATGAAGGGAAAGGGGGAGCGCTATTTAAAGGTGACCGCTTCCTGCCTTTTATTGTTGGTGCCATTTTTGAACTACGCATTCTGAGAGAGAGAGGGAGAGACTTCTGGAGAGATTCAACGCTGTGTGAAGGAGTTTTGGGTACTGAGCAGCACTTTGCAGGTTCATTTTGATTTGCCATTCCTTGTATCGATTTAGAAGAGACTTTGGTCCTGCACTCTGAGCTCTTTGCCTGGTACTCTCCATTGTTCTTTCCAGCAGATTTGATGTGCAGGTCTCTCCAGGCAGAGATTCAAGGCTGCAATGAGCAGGATGTGGATGGAAAGCAAGATTAACCATCCCCTTTAAGAACTGGCCCGTGCCATTGTGTGTGTGTTCCATTGCTGACTGACATTACATGAGCTTCGCCAGCGCTCTGAGGTAGCGCCTCGCTCCTCGGCCTTTGCGCCTTAAGACAGGTGTGAAGCGCCTGATTTAGCGCTCCAATCACCTCCAGGGGCGATAAAAGTCAAGTTTGCAGTCGGTGGCGATAATTAGCGCCAGGCGCTAATCTTTGCGCCCGGCCGATAATTGCGCCCCAAATGGGGCGATACTGAATTTCTCCCCCTATCTCACTATTAGGAACATCCACAATGAGCAAGCTTCTGCAGACTGAGCTCCAACATATATTGACACTGATCTGCATCACACAGTTTTACTAGCATAGCCTTGAATCAATGCGGATATTAGCTGCTATTCAATCTATTTTGTGCCTCCTATTTAAGAGTTTCCCGTCTCTCTCTGGTTTCCTCAATCCTTAATATACTGTTCTAAGAGGACTTCCTGCATATCGTCCTACTACTGTTCTCACTCCTTTCCCATCGCAGGAAATTACATCAGGACATTAACAATGAAGTTCTGGGTGGAGAGCAGAACGGGAAGTTCCCAATCTTACTGTGTGACAAGATCTTAAATCCAAAAGTGGAACTTTTGCACTGGATTTCACGGTAACCTGACCAGCCCTGTGCAGTATTCCAAGTTAATTTAAAACTTACCAAAGATGTAGTATTCCTGATAAAATTCATCAAACACCATGTGGTTAAAATATACCAGGGACAATGATTGATATTCACTTTGTGCAAAAGACGTTTAGAATTCATTAGTGCCACAATTTTCTGCGCTAGTGAAACTAAACTGGGTAACTCACTGACTATCTTCTGTGTGGGCTTCCCTCAGTTTGGTAGCTTTAGCAAAAAGTGGAGGATACTTCATAGCAGATTGATACAATCAAACTTAGTACAAGAACATATTCCCACCCAAGAAAGACGTTTTAATGAATTCTGATAGTAGGACCACCTTCTTATACAAGATCTTCCACAAGTGTTGAATCTCAGGTGTTGCCACGTGCTCAATGGTAGATTGCAGTACAGTTGGTTCAATGTAACCATACCACCTTCTGGCCCTCTTGCCCAGCTCTATGCTGCTCTCCAGCAAAAGCCTTCCTCCCACACCCAGCACACGGAGAGAGCGAGGCAAGCACGATTAGCGAAATGTCCTCACCTCTGAGAAAACTGCGGCAGATATAGGTAGTGCTGCTAGATCTCTCAGTGACAGTGCACGTGGTTGACTTGGACCTCTGCTTCCAGTAAGGAGTCCACAATACTGTTGAGTCAAGCTTCAGTGGCCATTGACTCAGCCCAACCAGCCTTTAAAGGTTCACAGCTTGAGTATGCCACTGCCTGTACACATGAATTCAGGAATTTTATTGCAATTTCCATAACTTTCCACCATCTTACTCATTCAAGGGCTTGTTAACTGCTTGAGAAACAATTAAAGCTTATTGTAGGTGCATTGTGATTGGCTGCTTTTTGTTGTTGCATATTTCAATACCGTGTTCCCGTGATTTGAAATCATAAACTTCAACGAAAAATAGGCAATACTTCTGGGTTTTTTTAAATGGGAAAACTTGGCTCTATAGGGCAAATTCAGGGATTCCAGCCTCCCAACAGGAAGCCTCACTAGAAGGAAGCATGGGATGAAGGTTGGGCTACAACTATGGAATGCCGATTATCCCTTCGACCACAGCTCCCATTGGGACTGTTGGATCACTGAATTTACCCATCGATGGTTAAACATTACAGGGGTTATTTTGGCCAAAGGGTGAAAACTGGTGCTAAATGGGTGCAGTACTAATAAGACTAGCTTGTTTGAAAGTCTGGATTTAGTACACAATTTTGGTCCTAATTGCTGATGACCAGAATTTGTACTTGCCTGAATGTGCTAAACCAGACACCTGCAGGTTTAGCACACAAGTGCTGCTTATACACAATTTTCGTGGAGCAGTATAAGTGGGCTCCTCGCACCCACTTCCACTGAAGGTGTGGAGTGCTCTGGCTGGCACACAATGGCACCTTGCAGGATGGCTCAGGGAGCAAGGGAGAGGGCGCACAGGTTCTCGGACGTGGCACTGGAGGTCCTGGTGAAGGAGGTCCACAGGAGGAGGGATGTCCTGTACCCGCAGGGGGGAAGGATGCCACCTCGCCCTCCTCACTCTCCTGTCCCTCTCTGCTGTAGCAGCTGGTGCTGCTCTGCCTAGCCTCATGTCCTCCTGCCATTCCTCGACCAGACCAAGGGGGACCTCTAGAAAGATGCCCATGACCAAGCACTCCCTTTCTCCTGGTGAGTCAATATAAGGTGTCTAATAAGGTGGAGTAGCACAGCACTCACTTTTTAGGTGAAGTCCTCAGAGAATTTCCAGAATAAATGTTGCTCGAGTGTTGGTGAAGTCTTGACAACGTGTCCCAGAAAGTCTCCCGATGTGTTTCAGAGGTTCTCTTCACAGCTCCAGCAGCAAGTGAACGTGAAAAGGTGAGTATACCTTTATGTAGCACTTGAAATTGACATCAGCGCCGTGTTTATGCCAAAACGGCTGTTCACTGTTAGGAGAGGGCATTAGTTGAAGCGCTAGCCACCAAAATTCCGTGCAGCCTATTTAATGAGCGCTAGCAGGCATTTTAAGTGGCAATCAGCCCCTTAGCAAGCCTCTGGACGGATGTTCCTAGTGCAAGCTTCAACTCCTTTACCAAGATGGTGTATTGCACTAAACGTGGCCTGAACCGGCGTTTCAACTCAAGACCCCATCTTGGCCACCTCAGAGTATTGTTAGCGCCTGAATGCTCTGCCCAACATCACCCCCTACAGCACTAAAATCCATTTCCTTAGGTTAAAGTTTTGCACAGAAGGCTCCTTTGAGAGGAAAGAACAATTCCTGCAAAAATATGTCTGGCATCTAGTGCATGTCTGCTTCACTTCAGACATCAAACATCAAAGTGTCAAAGATGCTGGTTTTTATGATCTTGATTACTTGACCTTTCCCAAGGGTGAGAGCTGGGGATTTACAAGCAGCTGCCAATCTACAAAAACTTCCATCAACAATTAGCTTCTCATTAACCTCAGGGTTGTGGTTAGGTCACTTCATCACAGGGAGTATAAGAGTAGTGGCTCAAAGTAACAGGCCAAGTTATGCACAGTTCCAGTTTAGCAGCTAAATACTACAACCATGCTCTAGACCTCAGACGACCCATTCGCAATGACACGGAAGATCAGTTAGTAAAAGAAAAACAGAATGAAGGTGTAAATAGATCATTTTAAATACATTCTGCCATGCAGAACAAACTGAATTTAGGGGCTCATGTCTTAATAAGAACATACATAAGAACATAAGAAATAGGTCAGGAGCAGGCCACACGGCCCCTCGAGCCTGCTCCGCCATTCAATACAATCATCCTGAACTTCGACCTCAACTTCGCTTTCCCGCCCTATCCCCATATCCCTTGATTCCCTTAGTGCCCAAAAATCGATCGATCTCCGTCTTTAATATGCTGAGCATCCACAGCCCTCTGGGGTAGAGAATTCCAAAGATTCACAACCCTCTGAGTGAAGAAATTTCTCCTCATCCCAGTCATAAATGGCCGACCCCTTATCCTGAGACTGTGCCCCCTAGTTCTGGACTCTCCAGCCAGAGGAAACAACCTCTCAGCATCTACCCTGTCAAGCCCTCTAACAATTTTCTACGTTTCAATGAGACCATCTCTCATTCTTCTAAACTCCAGAGAATATAGGCCCACTCTACTCAATCTCTCCCCATAGGACAACCCTCTCATCCCAGGAATCAATCTAGTGAACCTTTGTTGCACCCCATCTAAGGCAAGTATATCCTTCTTTAGGTAAGCAGATCAAAACTGTACACAGTACTCCAGGTGTGGTCTCACCAAAGCCCTATATAACTGCTTCAAGAATTCCTTACTCTTATACTCCAACCCCCTTGCAATAAAGGCTAACATACCATTTGCCTTCCTAATTTCATGCTGTAACTGCATGCTAACTTTCTGTGATTTTTGTAGTCGTCTTCCAGTAGCAAATCCTAAATTGTCATTGGCAAGATCTAAGAGAAGATTACTAACTGTCCTCTTAGTCTGAAGTGGGCAAGTGGGGTATAGGATGCAACAGAGTGAAGAAAATCAGTGCATGGAAACTGTAGATCCAAAACTATGGCCGGAATTTTCCCTACATGGGCAGGTCCAGTGCAGGCGGTGGCCATGGCGTGTCGCGACCTCGTTGCTGGCTCCATCCCGTTCCACAGAACGACTTTACGTTAATAGGGCCTATTAAGCCCACACAGCGTGTTAGCCAGCCCAATTAAATGGCACGGGTCTGGTGATGTCATGACGCGTTTTCAGCCGGGATCTTTAAAGGGGACTTGTCCACATTACATCTGAAGGTTAATGTAACATAGTGCACTACAGCATTGGAGTGCTGCAAACTTCTTCTTCTTAGGCAGTCCCTCGGAACCGAGGATGACTTGCTTCCACATTAAAATGAGTTCTCAGGTGACTGATGAGTCCAATGCGGGACCTACAGTCTCTGTCACAGGTGGGACAGACGGTGGTTGAAGGGGCGGGTGGGTGGGGTGCTTGGGTTGACGTGCGCTCCTTCCGCTGTTTGTGCTTGGCTTCCGCTTGCTCCCGGCGAAGAGACACGAGGTGTTCGGCGCCTTCCCGGATGCTTCTCCTCCACTTTGTGTGGTCTTGGGCCAGGGATTCCCAGGTGTCGGTGGGGTTGTTGTACTTTTTTAAGGAGGCTTTGAGGGTGTCCTTGAAGCGTTTCCTCTGCCCACCTGGGGCTCTCTTGTCGTGTCGGAGCTCCGAGTAGAGCACTTGTTTTGGGAGTCTCGTATCGGGCATGCGGACGATGTGGCCCGTCCATCGGAGCTGATCGAGCGTGGTCAAAGCTTCAATGCTGGGGATGTTGGCCTGAGCGAGAACACTGATGTTGGTGCGTCTATCCTGCCAATGGATTTGCAGGATCTTGCGGAGGCAGCGTTGGTGGTACCTCTCCAGTGCTTTGAGGTGCCTGCTGTACATGGTCCATGTCTCTGAAGCATACAGGAGGGCGGGTATCACTACTGCTCTGTAGACCATGAGCTTGGTGCTGGGTTTAAGGCCCTGGTCTTCAAACACTCTCTTCCTCAGGCGACCGAAGGCTGCACTGGAACACTGAAGGCGGTGTTGGACTTCATCATCGACGTCTACCCTTGTTGACAGTAGGCTCCCGAGGTATGGAAAGTGGCAGAGAAGCACTATTGGCGCGAATACATGAACTCATTTCTCTTACTTGGAAGGAGGAGAGCATGCCAGGGGATCTCAGAGATGCTGTAATCATGACCATCTTCAAGAAAGGTGACAAGTCCAATTGCAGTAATTACAGAGGAGTCTCCCTGCTGTCTGCCACAGGGAAAGTCATCGCAAGAATCCTCCTCAATCGCCTTCTCCCAGTGGCTGAAGAGCTCCTCCCAGAGTCACAATGCAGATTCCGCCCACTAAGGGGCACAATGGACATGATCTTCACTGCGCTTCAACTACAAGAGAAATGCAGGGAACAGCACCAACCGCTGTACATGGCCTTCTTTGACCTCACAAAGACCTTCAATACCGTCAACCATGAGGGATTATGGAGTGTCCTCCTCAAATTCGGCTGCCCTCAAAAGTTTGTCACCATCCTCCGCCTGCTTCAAGATGACATGCAAGCCATGATCCTGACCAACAGATCCACCACAGACACAATTCACATATGGACCGGGGTCAAGCAAGGCTGTGTCATCGCACCAATGCTCTTCTCGATATTCCTGGCTGCAATGCCCCATCTCACCCTCAGTAAGCTCCCCGCTGGAGTGGAGCTAATCTACAGAACAAACGGGAAACTGTTCAACCTCTGTCGCCTCCAGTCCAGATCCAAGGTCGTCCCATCCTCTGACATTGATTTACAGTTTGCAGACGACGCTTGCGTCTGCCCACACTCTGAAGCCGAACTCCAAACCATCATCAACACCTTCACCGAAGCGTACGAGACCATGGGCTTTACACTAAACATCCGTAAGACAGAGGTCCTCTACCAACCTGCCCCCGCCACACAGTACTGCTCCCCGATTATCAAAATCCATGACGAGGCCTTGGACAACGTAAACCACTTTCCATACCTCGAGAGCTGCAAACACTTTGACAATGACTGCACAGAGGCAGAGGGCTGCACCCAGGTTCTCCGATGTCAGAGCACGCAGGGAGGTCCTCTTCCCTTCCAATGGGCGGAAGAGGTCTCCCCAGGAGACCAAAACAGCCTGGTTGGAGATTGCAGAGGAAGTCACCAGCGGGGATGTGGTCAGGAGGACCTGGGTGCAGTGCCGCAAACATTTCAATGATCTCATTAGATCAAGAAACATGAGTACAAAGCCACACTCAACTTCATCCTGCTGTGCCTCTCATCACGTCTCCATCACTCTGCCTTCCCAACCCTACTCCTGCACATCCTTACTCACACCAACATACCTTACATGTCCACCCATCCCTCTCTCTCTATCTACATTATCACATCCCCATTTCACTAGCCACCCTTCACACTCACCCTCATCCTAGTCCAATCATACCAATTAACAACACACAAGGAGGCCACTTGGCTTTGGCACCCCACTCCATCGTAGTCTCCCTCTAAAGATCTAACCCATCCATTCCTTACACTCGTTCCATCACTCTCACACAACTTTCTGTTCTTTCCCATCTTGCAGGAAACGAGAGCCCAAAATAAGAGGGAGAGGGGGAGAACTGATGGTGGCCCTCCATCATTTGCAAACCTTACAACAGCAGAGGAGGCTGCTTTAGAAGTATCTGGAGTCGCCGAGCAGCTGGAGGTGAGAGACGGAGAGAGGGGGACATCTCAGCAACCTGGTGACATATCATACAGCTACATGGCATACATCAGTCACTCATATGGGGACTGATGTCAGCAGCCAGTGAATGGCTATCATGTGCATAATGGTATCTGTACCCACTCTTCATAGGACATATCTAACTCATCTCTTTACTCTCCCACAGGTCTATCAAGAGCCCCCCCCCCCACCCCACCACCCCCCACCACTGTCCAAGAGGAAGAGGAAAATGACTCCTCCGAGGAGCCTCCAGCCTCACCAGACATAAGCACACCCAGCACCAGCGCAGATAAGCACACCTGGGTGGGTCCCACGCGAGACAGAGTAGTGTTGTCACCGGGTGTCTCACAACTCACAAGTGAGCAAGAGGAGATGGTGGAGACAGGGACAGCAGTGGAGACTCCTCGCCAGAGGGCGCAGGACACTCCCAGCTCTGCTCAGCTGCATGCAGACGCTGAGCCTCAGGGGCCACTCAGAAAGAGGGTGATCCTGGAGATGCAGGAAGAAGTGCAGGAGGCTTTGACAGGTTTTGCAAGCGTGATGTCTGCAAATGTTCAGAGAATGGAGGAGTCTATCTCCAACATGAGCACCACCGTGTTGCAAGCGATGGCGACTGTAGGCTCTTCCATGGATAGGATGGCCACTACATGGAGTACCTAATGCACCACTCATAGGAGCACATGGTCTCTATGGAGAGTGGATGGCTATCTATAGAGCATAGATGGCAGAGGATCATAGACCTCCTCTCTAGGAGGGATGTCAGCGTAGACATGGGTCCTCATGGCCCCCCTAATGTGCAGCAAGGTGCTCTCCAGCTCCTTGGCAGCAGGGAACGTAGCAGGCTGCCTCTACCTCTGCTGAAGCAACAGGACTAGCACCTCGTAGAAGCACGCAGAAGAGAAAGATGACACACAGGTAGATTCACAAGGGTGTTGGGCTGCTGGTGTTGGGGCTCATCGTGGTCAGATTCTGAGGACCAAGGTGAGACATTATAAATGGCACCCATGTTGATGGAATAGATGGCAGGTGAATTACAGATGACAGAAGCAATCTGTCAATGGTGAGGGAGGTTCTTCCAATGAGGTGACACTGGATGGAGACTTTGCTGGAACGACTTGGAACCTGCAGAATCTGTGCTGGGAATGCAGTGAGCAACAGTTTCTGCCTGAGGAAAGCGATCAGCTGTCAGGTGGGAGCTTTTATAGTACATTTCATGCTGTCAACTAATCAGCTGGAGCAATGACCACTCAACTCCTGCCTCAGGTTGACAGACGTGGTTCCCAAGCAGCGTGGTTCCCGTGGCCATGCAGGTAAATTTAAAAGGTAAGGTTAAAAAGACTCTTAAGGGTCTGAGAACAAGCTAATAATACTTTAAATTGGGTCGCCCGCCTCTGTCGGTCGGGTCACTGGCGCGCTGACAGACGTGCCCGAGGGAAAGGCGCGTGGGGGCGGGATGACGGCGGGTAACCGACCCGCTCCCAAAAATATCAACTTTCCCACCCGACCCACCTCCGACCATGTCCGCTACCACCCCGGAAAACTCCGGCCTATGTTTCAGATATACTAACTGGCGTTTACTAGCAAATGATTTATAATCCATTGAATTCAAGTGGTTGTTCAGCCACAAACATCCTACTTAAAATTTGCAGCCTGGACTCTTAGTAGGAGTCACACTGGTTATCTGTGAAAGTAAGTTGCAATTGATGTGCATGTAGCTTTACAGGTGACAATCATTTTGGACAGATTTTCTAATTCCCAGTGGTAATAAGCTCTGATGTTCTCAAATGCTAGTGTAACAGGCTTGTGGGACCTACATTATGTCATTGTCTCTCTTTAAGATTACAATGTCCATCAAAAACTCCAAATATTTGAAGTGTCAACCAAAGATCATCTACTGTTGGAAGTTTTTCCAATCATGACAATCTACTATTATACTCTCTCTTTGAGGAATTCTACACTTCCAGCTCTATCAGTATCCTTGTGTGTATACATTTGTGTATTATAGCTCATGCATTTAAATGTTGGAATTGGAAACATTTGGAGATTCTTTGCACAGCTTATAAATGGTAAAATGCAAAGTTGCAGGATAGTCTGCATAAGTAGTCGACAGGCACCTAAATATATGCAAAGTGTAATCGGTGTGTCATAATATACAGCATAGTAATCTGGTCACCAGTGTTGTTTTCACATAGAGACAGCAGAGCTTCTTTACATATATTACACAGTATTTACAGTGCAGAAACAAGCCATTTGGCCCAATGTGTTTATGCTCCACACGAGTCTCCTCCCACCCATCCTCATCTAACCTCATCAACATATTCTTTTAGTCCTTTCGCCCTCATGTGCTTATCAACATTCTACTTAAATGCATATATTCTAGTCACCTCAACTACTCTTTGTGGTAGCGAGTTCCACATTCTAACCACTCTCTGAGTAAAGAAGTTTCTCCTGAATTTCTTATTGCATTTATTAGTGACTCTCTTATATTTATGGTCGCTAGTTCTGGTCTCCCTGGCAAGTGGAAACATCCTCTCCATATTTATCCTATCAAACCCTTTAATAATCTTTAAGACCTCCATCAGGTTACCCCTCAGTCTTCTCTTTTCTAGAGAAAAGAGCCCCAGCCTGTTCAATCTTTCCTGATACTTATAACCTCTCATTTTTGGTATCATCCTAGTAAATCTTTTTTGCACCTTCTACAGTGCCTCTATATCCTTTTTAGAATATGGAGACCAGAACTGTTCACAGTGCTCCGTGTGGTCTAACCAAGCTTCTATACAAGTTTAACATAACTTCACTGTTTTCAATTCTATCCCTCTAGAAATGAACCTCAGTGCTTTGTTTGCATTTTTTATGGCCACATTAACCTGCGTCACTCCTTTTAGTGATTTGTGTATCTGTACCCCAGATCCCTCTGCTCCTCTACCCCATTTAGACTCTTGTTTCCCAAGGCATATGTGGCCTCCTTATTCTCCCTACCAAAATCTTCATCCAGCAGGCCTCAGACTACAGCTAACAAAGCATCAGCTGTTACAACCTCATACTGGAAAGCACCTACGAGAATATCTAGAGCTAGCACACTCATATGAAAGGGTACATGCTGCAGAAGACACTTCACCTCAAAACATTGTTCCTGAAGCACTTGGCCCACACTACGACCTGTACTTACCCTACAGATGCTGCACATTGGTTTTCTGGGAGAGATAGATTGGCATTGTCTTCATCCTTTCAGACAGCAGGGTGGTTAGCCCCTTCGAAGCAAGCAGTTCCACAGAGAATGATGCTTTTGATTATTGGGAAACAGCTTGCCAGCATCAGGCCCAGCAGAGGACATAACTTACCGGCAATCTGCAGGGCAGCATCAGCACCGCAAAGGACAAGCAGAAGGGAATGTCGTCTTTGCCCCCAGGACATTTCAACAATAACAGCGTTGGAGCTCAGCTCAATGCAGCAATTAACTGTTATCATTGCTACCGAATGAGAGGTGATCTTATTGAAACATATAAGATTCTGAGGGGGATTGACAGGGTAGATGCTGAGAGGATGTTTCCCCTCGTGGGGGATCTAGAACTAGGGGGCATAGTTTCAGAATAAGGGGTCGCCCATTTAAGACGGGATGAGAAAGAATTTCTTCTCTCAAAGGGTCGTGAATCTTTGGAATTCTCTACCCCAGAGAGCTGTGGAGGCTGAGTCATTGAATATATTCAAGGCTGAGATAGACAGATTTTTAAACTACAGGGGAGTCAAGGGTTATGGGGAACAGACAGAAAAGTGGAGTTGAGGCCAAGATCAGATCAGCCATGATCTTATTGAATGGCGGAGCAGGCTCGAGGGGCCGAATGGCCGATTCCTGCTCCTATTTCTTATGTTCTTATGTTCTTACCTGTCACTGACTCAAGCACCTTGTCCTCAGCAGCCAGATACTTGGGTTCCTCTTTATCCTGCTCAATCCTTGGAGGCTGCAGCTTATTAGTGAACTGCAAGGTGATGGCTCCTTCAATTATGGAGCATACAACACACCATCATTAGCTGTGCACACTGTGCATTTTACCTCTAGCTCAGACCCCATAAGATGGCACCACACAGTGATCATCCCCCTAGGTAACTACATGTGCTGCATGCACTCTTCTGCAGTCATATCTGAGAAAATTATCCCAAATTGTTAGACGCAATCCTGTGGGTGTTTTAGGCCAGGTCTGTTGGGCACTCTGCAGTCAGCACTTCCTATCAGCCCTCCAGCGTCTGTGCCTAAACACAAATAAACAATAGCGAGGTTGCTCATTCTGTAAACTATGCAGCATTTGAGGCACTGCTGTTAATTCACTCCAGTTCAAAGTGGGGGCAGAGAATGGCTGCTATAGTTTAGAGGAGATTCGTGGAAGGCAATGCTGGTGGAAGCAATTGTGCAACAAATAGACCTGAATTTGCTGAAATAGTATTGCTCCAGTTTAACCTGGCTGGGCCTGGACGGTAACCTGGCTGGGCCTGGGCCTGGGCGGTAACCTGGCTGGGCCTGGGCCTGGGCGGTAACCTGGCTGGGCCTGGACGGTAACCTGGCTGGGCCTGGGCCTGGACGGTAACCTGGCTGGGCCTGGGCGGTAACCTGGCTGGGCCTGGGCCTGGGCGGTAACCTGGCTGGGCCTGGGCGGTAACCTGGCTGGGCCTGGGCCTGGGCGGTAACCTGGCTGGGCCTGGGCGGTAACCTGGCTGGGCCTGGGCCTGGGCGGTAACCTGGCTGGGCCTGGGCCTGGGCGGTAACCCGGCTGGGCCTGGACGGTAACCTGACTGGGCCTGGACGGTAACCTGGCTGGGCCTGGGCCTGGACGGTAACCTGGCTGGGCCTGGGCCTGGACGGTAACCTGGCTGGGCCTGGACGGTAACCTGGCTGGGCCTGGACGGTAACCTGGCTGGGCCTGGACGGTAACCTGACTGGGCCTGGGCGGTAACCTGGCTGGGCCTGGGCCTGGACGGTAACCTGGCTGGGCCTGGACGGTAACCTGGCTGGGCCTGGACGGTAACCTGGCTGGGCCTGGACGGTAACCTGGCTGGGCCTGGGCGGTAACCTGGCTGGGCCTGGGCCTGGGCGGTAACCTGGCTGGGCCTGGACGGTAACCTGGCTGTGCCTGGGCCTGGACGGTAACCTGGCTGGGCCTGGGCGGTAACCTGGCTGGGCCTGGGCCTGGGCGGTAACCTGGCTGGGCCTGGGCGGTAACCTGGCTGGGCCTGGGCCTGGGCGGTAACCTGGTGGAGCGGATCAGCGTCCCATTGTAGAACTTGTCCAATTGAAATCAATAGTCTGGAAATCGGGAGGCTCCTACAACAGGCGAGTGATCAGCTAAACCATTTTACTGCCTGGGCGGTGAAGGTGAAAATTACCCCCTTTGGCTCTTTGCCCAGTAACAGTTGCCTCTGCTGACTCAAATTTCCCTGTTCTCTGCCAGCTTTGTCCCAGCAGCAACGGATGTGAGCTGAAAACTGTAGTGGAGAACTGTTAAAGAGTAAGAAAGAAAAGATTTTAATCCTGTCAATCTGCGCTGGATTCAAACTGTATTCTCATAGACTAAAGAACAGTGATTTAACTCAGTGTGTGAATAAGTAATATGTAGACTAATACCCATAGATGTATTTCAATTCATCCATAACTTGAAATAGTTAAGAGCGAATTGAAAGACATCTGTGGATATTAGTAGACTTGTCACTTAACATGTCCAGTCCCTGTGGAGCAACAATCAAGAACGCAAGTAGAATGATAAACTATCTTGCTAAATCAATGGAGAGCAAGTTGAAGGATGTGATACTAAAGCTGTACAGTGTTCTGATCAGAGCATGCCTTGAAGACTGTGCTTAGGGCCTCTGAGATGGAAGGGCAGCAGTCAAGACCCGAGGGCAGTACAGTGAAGAGCCATAAAGCAGATTCCTAGGGCTAGATTTTTCCAACCTCAACGGGTCCGGGACGGGCGACGTCCATGGCATCTGGGGACCCCGCATCTGAGCCGATCCTGGCCTCCAACAAGATATTCCGTTGATGGGGCTTGTTAAGCCAGCCCTGCAATGTTCCTGGCCAATTAATAGGAAGCGGGTCTGATGACGTCATTTGATGACGCATCATCAGCCGGTTTCCTTAAAGGGACCATGGCCACATTGATTTTGACAGTTGTGCTGTCAGTGTTCTGCAGCATTGAGGTGCTGCTAACACTGACAAGCACTGCACAAAGGTGCACGGCTGCACCCAGGCTCTCCCATTACTCCCTCCATATGCTTATGGAGGGAGTCACAGCACGCAGGGAGGTTCTCTTCCCTTCCAATGGGTGGAAGAGACCTCCCCAGGAGATCAATGCAGCCTGGTTGCATATTGCACAGGAGGGCACAAGCAGGGTGTCATCAGGAGGGCCTGGCTGCAATGGCGCAAACCTTTCAATGATCTCAGTAGATCACAAAATGTTACTGCGAAGCCACACTCAACCTCATCGGGCTGTGCCACTCATCACATCCCCATCACTCTGCCTTCCCTACCCTACTCCTGCACATCCTTACTCACACCAACTTACCTTGCACCTCCACCCATCCCTCTCTATCTGCATTATCACTTCCCCATCTCACTAGCCATCCCTCACACTCACCCTCATCCTAGTATAATCATACCAACTAACAACACACAAGGATAGGCAGTTGGGTGTTATCGCCAATGTTCATGTAAAGTTTCTGTTAATGTGTTGTCAAACAATGAAATCTTTATTTTCAACACCTTGCCTTTTTGGACAGATCTGTGTGTACCTTTGAAAGTGGCTTAGTGAGTTGCAATGAATGGTGAGACATAACGGAACCCCCCACCACCCCCCGCCTCCCCCCCCCCTCTCCAATGATGAGTGTGAAAGTAATGGTTTGGACATTGTAGGGATGTTTTATGGTGCAGGTGTGGGGTGGTGCCAACCTGGCGCATCATGTGGCAGCCAGGGTGTACAGCGTCAAGTGAAGTAAATCTGGGCATGTGCACTGTTGATGATGCCCTGTGTCCTGTGCAGCATCAGGTGATTGCGGAGAAGGTTGGTGCTGTTGTTGGTGCTGCTGGTGTGCCTGGTGCTGCTGGTGTGCCTGGTGATGCTGGTGTTGGGGCTGATCGTGGTGGGATTCTGAGGACCAAGGCGAGATTTTTTCAAGGGCACCGATGCTGATGGAATAGATGGCAGCTGAAGTTGAGATGACAGAAGCGATCTGTCAATGATGAGAGAGGTTGTTCCAAGGAGGTGACACTGGATAGAGAGTTTGCTCCAAACACTTCAAACCTCCATAAAGCTGAAAAGTGTATTCCAAATCCTGAAGGCTCCAGCCTCTAAGATTGGAAAGTGACCAGCTGTGAAATGGTAGCTTTTATACCACTTTTGCAGGTGTCGACTATTTCCAGAAATGGAGAGTTGTTTAAAACCCGACACTCTTACCTGGCGTGATCCCCAAGCGCCGTGAACCTTGTGGAAAACTTGGGTAAAAGGTATGTACCTAGTTAAATGCTGATTAAATTGCTTTAAACACCCTCTTAACTATCTGAATTGCCTGACCCGCCGCTTAGTGCCGGGCCTGCAAAGCGCAGGCAGCGCCGGCACTAGGGAAACTCACAAGGAAGCGGGTTCAGAGCGGGATACCGTCCCGCTGTCAATCTTTTTGATTTTGACAGCAGACCCGCCGCCGAACCCGCCAGCAAAATTGAGCCCCTAGTGTGGAATGATGAACTGCGTCACTAAATCAGCAATCGTTCATGGTGAACACATGCTACCCATTCTTTTCTTCTTGTTTCTTGCATCTGGAAGTTTAAACACAGGGTTTTTGGAGCGCACAGTGGTGCAGGAAGATTGGGATTTCCGATTAGCATCCCCATAGCATTTCTCCAACAGTTACCCTTTCCAAGTTAGCGCAGAGTTTAGTGTAACCTGCGTGTGTATCAGGAATTCAGGCACAGAGGTCGGGGTTCTCGGCCTGCATGATTTTCATCATCCAGACCTCAAATTGAAATCACTAACCTCTGTGCCAGAAGCCCCTCATGTAAAGCTCTCCACCGGAACTGCTAACTCATATCCTCAAATCATCTGTATTCACAACATCTGCCATTGTTCAGATGTGACACATCTGTCCACATTGACCACCCCAGCTGCAGCCTAGTATTGTGCACCTACCTCGTGCCTCTCGCATTGTGCGTGCACATTTTGGGCCTCGTGTTACTAGTTGATAATTTTAAACTAAACTAAATTTATTAATATAATTTACTAAATTTATAAATCATTTAATGCTGTTTCAAAAAAAATTACAAAAATATACTGTACTTGTAGCCTTTGGCTGTAGACACATATGGTTATACTTAGAAGGGTCAGCCCATAAACATGTTGGAGCATAGTAGCCAGTTATATCTGCAACATAAGATATTTATAGGCCTATAGCTTAGGTCTTTTCAATGCTATTTCTATCTTTTACTATTTTTTAATACGTTTACCTGTGTATCAACCCTGATTACACTTTAGGAACTAATTAACTGAGTGTGAATCACTTTAGGACATCCTGTGGATAATGATATACTAATACTAGTGCTATACTAATGCAATTTCTTTCTTTCTAAGTTTAAAATAAACAATCATATTATATCTGTGAAAAAAATTAAAAAGACTGTTTGTAAAATGGTTGGCTTTTCTGTTTTGCATTCTCCTTTTATCTACAAGAACAAAATTAGATTAATAAGCAGGATTTGCTGAAGCTATTTTCAAGCTTTTCTTTGGTTTAAACTGCAAATTTCTTGAGCTCTTAATAAAATAAACATAACAAGCAGAGTTCCTGCTAGCTGCTGGTTGACTCAGTCTTTGCCTACGTCTTCACTGCATCATTAGACACGTAGCAAGATTTCATACATATATATGTTACATAAATATGTATGTCAACAAATAAGCATTGAGAAATTAGCACTGACTGCTTTTGCTGTTCCCAATTACCTGGTCATTCAGGTATTTGGTGACAGCTTTAATATACGATATCGAAAAGCTGCAACTCTAGTCGGGTAAAAATGTCATTCAATCACGACTGGAGAAGTACAGAAAGCTCTGACCTTTCTCAGCTCGGATCTGTGTTCCCATAGTAACCATTGTGTACTGAGTTGATTCATCTGGTAACACAAGAATAGGCAGGAGAGGTAGATCTAATTGCAGAATAGAGTCGGAGCCTTCTGCTACTGTATATTCCCTAAACTTTCTTTCCTGTGGTTTGAAAATGATGCCAAACCGCGAGCACCAGCAGCCCATCAGTACCTTGCTGAAGATGGTCAACCATCTTCATGTGCAAATCTAGGCAGTGAGTGTCAGCTGGTTATTTGACTGTGGAGGGCATCACAGTTGAACGGAACTCTGTCCTCACCCAACAATGTCCACATGCAGCACTTTCCAGCAAGGGTCTCTGGAGCATGATCCAGAGCAGGAACCCTTGTTGATTTTCCCTGCACTAGCGTGGGACTTCGGCCAATTGTGTCTCCACAACTGTTGTTCTGACTGAGGTCAGTTAATTCAACGCACACTGGAGATTGAATCTGGGGCCTTCGGTCTGTACTCCTTAGTGTTACACCAGGCAGTACTTTTAGCTCCTAAAACTTTTTTTTAATGATCTGCCTAGTGTTGTACAATGCAAGTTACTATTAATTGGTTAGTAATTGCTAATATTTAGGAACTGTAAGAACCACTCGAGCGTAGGAACAGGCACTCTGTGATCGTCATCTAAACAATTGAAATTCTTATCAATTAAACTGGTATAGCTGCTGCCTTGTGTCATGCATATAGAATTCAATGTTTATATCAGACATTGAAAGGATGGTAGAGGCAGAAACGCTC
This sequence comes from Squalus acanthias, assembly GCA_030390025.1. NCBI lineage: Eukaryota > Metazoa > Chordata > Chondrichthyes > Squaliformes > Squalidae > Squalus > Squalus acanthias. The sequence goes on from CM059438.1 coordinate 37,697,961, forward strand.
ATCACATTTAAAAAGTACTTGGATATGCACTTGAAGTGCTGTAACCTACAAGGCTATGGACCAAGAGCTGGAAGGTGGGATTAGGCTGGATTGCTCTTTATCGGCCAGCACAGACACGATGGGCCGAATGGCCTCCTTCTGTGCCCTAAATCTCTATGATTCTATGAATTCAACAGAATCAGGATAATACCACATCCGCGGGATGACAGAATAATTAACTCTACACATCGCAAGAGTGATCAAATCTGTTGTTTGCTAAAACCCCCTGAATTTTATCATTCAAATTATATTCACAATATGCTAACATTCACCAGACTGATACCTGGGATGGCAGGAATGACGTATGAAGAGAGATTGGGTCGATTGGGCTTGTATTCGCTAGAGTTTAGAAGAATGAGAGGGGATCTCATTGAAACTTATAAAATTCTAACAGGACTAGACAGACTAGATGCAGGAAGGATGTTCCCGATGGCGGGGGAGTCCAGAACCAGAGGTCACAGTCTAAGGATAAGGGGTAAGCCATTTAGGACTGAGATGAGGAGGAATTTCTTCACCCAGAGAGTGGTGAACCTGTGGAATTCTCCACCACAGAAGACAGTTGAGGCCAATTCATTAAATATATTCAAAAAGGAGGTAGATATATTTCTTAAGGCTAAAGGGATCAAGGGATATGGGGAGAAAGAAGGGACAGGGTACTGAATTTGGATGATCAGCCATGATCGCATTGAATGGCGGAGCAGGCTCGAGGGGCCGAATGACCTACTCCTGCTCCTATCTTCTATGTTTCTATGTTTCTATTTCTCAGCTATAATGAGATACTAAATAAGCATTAAATTACCATTCCATTTTCACATAAATACTCCAGAAAAGTAAAAAGTTCACTCTGTTTCAAACGCTGGCATGTAAAAACTAAAATTGTAGCACAGTATCGTGCAGTGGTGTGGAATAACTCAGAATGGACAACCAAAAGTGACCATGTCACCATTGGGTCTAGACAGAGTAGATAGAGAGAAACTGTTCCCATTGGCGGAAGGGTCGAGAACCAGAGGACACAGATTTAAAGGTGATTGGCAAAAGAACCAAAGGCGACATGAGGAAAAACTTTTTTAAGCAGCGAGTGGTTTGGACCTGGAATGCACTGTCTGATAGGGTGGTGGAGGCAGACTCAATCGTGGCTTTCAAAAGGGAATTGGATAAGTACCTGAAGGAAAAAAATTTGCAGGGCTATGGGGAAAGGGCAGGGGAGTGGGACTAGCTGAAGTGTTCTTGCAGAGAGCCGGCACGGGCTCGATGGGCCGAATGGCCTCCTTCTGTGCTGTAACCATTCGATAATTCTATACTTCTGTGATTTAAGTCAGGAACAAACAAACAAACAGTGAGTGACTGAATATTTGCTCAGATGAAGTCAATTAAGAACTGCCCAATACAGTGAGCATTTGGTTATATAGAACATTTGTTCTGGCACAGACACCCTAATGGAAGGAAAATCACTGCTATACAGCAACTGTTTAGCTGATGTGCCTAATTTATAGCCAGCAGTGCAACTAATCCATTACTGGATTAGCAGATGTAAGATTCTGCATTACCTCATGCTGTTGCTACACAGCAGAGTCAGTCCCAAGTTGCTCCGTCAGATCCTATGCCTCCTCCTGAAGGAAGATAATCAAATGACTTGAGGACAGGAGAGCACTTGGGCACTAGAAACCATTATCTAATTAGATTCACATTAAAAATATGTAAAGGAAAAGAGGAGTCCAAGATAATGATGTTGGACTGGAAATTAGCTAATTTTAAGGGGGACCGAACCCAGATTAATTGATTGGAAAAATGGCAAAGCAAACAGCAGTAGGAGATATCTAAATACTAGACGATGCAGATTAAATATATGCTGAGAATAAAGGGGATTGTCACAGGCTGGGGTTCCATGGATTAAAAGAGGGCTGAGAGCAAAACTTAGGTTTAATAAAAAGAAATATGATAACTATAGGAGGTATAATTATCAAAGGTAAAGAAAGGAAGCAAAAAGAAAGATTAGGATGGATAAGAGGAAGTATGAAAGAAGACTGGCGGTTAACTTAAAGAGAAATAGAAAGGGCTTTTATTCGCACTTAAGTAGTAAAAGGATAGGCAAAGGGGTGGGAACAATTAGAGATGAATGGATCCATCCTGTATTTAATGTAAAGGAATAGTGAAGATGCTGAATACGTATTTTGCACTAGCTTTTACAGAGGAAGTTGAAAGTAGAACTGTAGGACTACCTGAGGAGAGTGTGGAAGAGACACTCCTGGAAATAAATATTCAAAAGGACGCTCCATTAAACGAGCCAAAAGGACTAAAAGTAGAAAAGTCATAGGATATACAGGACTGGAGAAAATCACTGCAATACATCAGGCGTTCCCAGTCTAGAAGTTATGCCAATCATACCCATCTATCAATTTTTTCTCCAGGTACTTATCCAGCAGTCCCCACAACCTCCCTTGACAGGGGCACACTAGCAAAAGTGTCAAGGTAAAGAATGGGTGCCCACTCAAAGCAAGGCAGGGCTGGACAATGCAAGCACTCAGTCTACAGTATGCCACATCTACAATACAGTCTGCAAATCACTGGTCCCACCTCTCACTTCTGAAGCTCCTATATATCGAAGCTGCACCTCCAACTTGATGGCTGCCAGACAGGACTCCTTTTCTTCACACAACTCTGGCATGTTTTCAAGACTATTCACGAGAATTACTTGCATTCTCTACACTCATCCTTTCACAAAAGATGAAATGTAAGATGCCTAGTGGGATGCCTCTTCTCTTAGCTCCTAATGCCTAAAGGGTCTCTGTTCTCTTTTCAAGAGAGACGGTTGTGCATAACCATCAGCAGAGAATCCACACTGGTGATGGAACAGCCAACCTGTAATAGAAGCATAGAAGCATAGAAGATAGGAGCAGGAGTAGGCCATTCGGCCCCTCAAGCCTGCTCCGCCATTCAATGCGATCATGGCTGATCATCCAAACTCAGTACCTTGTCCCTGCTTTCTCCCCATATCCCTTGATCCCTTTAGCCTTAAGAAATATATCTACCTCCTTCTTTAATATATTTAATGAATTGACCTCAACTGCCTTCTGTGGTAGAGAATTCCACAGGTTCACCACTCTCTGGGTGAAGAAATTCCTCCTCATCTCAGTCCTAAATGGCTTACCCCTTATCCTTAGACTGTGACCTCTGGTTCTGGACTCCCCCGCCATCGGGAACATCCTTCCTGCATCTAGTCTGTCTAGTCCTGTTAGAATTTTATAAGTTTCAATGAGATTCCCTCTCATTCTTCTAAACTCTAGTGAATATAAGCCTAATCGACCCAATCTCTCTTCATACGTCATTCCTGCCATCCCAGGTATCAGTAATACTTCAAATGTTATGAGAAGCAGGACCTCCAAATAATTGGAGTAGAGGCAATCAAGGGAGAGAGCAATGGAGAACTTGGTGGCTGATGCCAACCAACAAGGTAAGGGCTTACTTCAACCTCATCTTGCAGCACCTAATATTCAGTGACTAACTGGCAGCCACAGCTGCCCCTCTTCTGCAAGGCACCATAGTGGCCAGCAAAAACAATGTATTGCCACAGATGAATCACATAATCCCCATTGTTGAGCAGCACTGTGCCACCACTTGCTCCTCTCACTGAGGTGGCACAATTAAGAAGTAGAAAATTAAGAAGTAGACAACACACATCTACACTTTCACCAAGGGAGTAATGCAGGGATAAACACGTGGATTAGAGAAGCATCTTCCATGAATATTTGGTGCAATGTTTGGTGATGATCTGTTGGCGAGAAGGAACGTATAACTGTTGGTACGATAGCAAAATACTGCGGATGCTGGAAATCCGAAATAACAACAGAAAATGCTGGAAAAACTCATCAGGCCAGGCAGCATCCGTGGAGAGAGAAACAGAGTTAACGTTTCAGGTCGAAGGGTCTTCGACCTGAAATGTTAACTCTGTTTCTCTCTCCACGTATAACTGTTGGTGTTGGGGGAAAATAGCTAGGGATAGTAGTGAAGGCAGGAGTGATTTGACATGCAGGTCCATAGAGCTGCTTTTGTATGGGCTGCAGGACTGCTTTTAACTAAAAATTTGACAACTTCTCTTTCCACCTCTTCAATCTCAGCCTCCTCTGCAGGCATGGTGCAACTTGCCTTCTAGCTGCATGAGTTTCCCTGTTCTAATGGCAATGTTATCCACAACACAGCAGTACCTATCCTTGTACTCCTAGGTGCTTTCCCCAGTGATGGGAGTAAGTGAGGTGGTTGGATGCTTTTTTTGTTGTTTCGTATGATGGGAAAAGCTTATAATGGGATGTCCAGTTTGGTTATCCATTCGATGACCTCCTGAGATGCCGAGTGGAGAAATGAGGTGCCTCCCACAACAGATCTCAGTGGGCAGGTTGATGTGATGTGGTCCATGGTCTGGGACTCATGGCCACAGTCGCACTTCGGGTCGTCCCTCATCTTCCACTTGTGGAGCAGGTGGTCGCATCGTCCGTGCCCTGTGCGGATTGGGTTGAGCCTGTCCACTGTCATCGAGAGAGGTCGAAGCCGGGGATCTCTGCTGTTGGGTCAGTGATGAGATGTTGGTTCTTTATATTGCATGCGTCCCATGATTCCATCCATCTGGATAGTGGGTCGATACCAGCTGCATGAATATTGGCTGCTATTTCCCAGAATGGCTGGCACGATTTTAAGCACTTCCGTGGTGGGCTTTTCAAGTCTTCCTGAATGGGAAGGTCGATGATGCTCGAGCTTTTCCATCTCACGGAGCACGGTGGCGTTGCGGTGAATGGCAGGCGGGGCAATGTGTGACAGCACCGGGAGCCACTCAGTTGGAGTGGACTTGAGCCTCCCTGACACTGTCCTCATGGCGGTGTTTAGCGGCACGTTCACGCTCTTTGATTGGCGGCTGCAGGACCATGAGGCAGAGCAGTATTCTGCAGCAGAGTAGACTCGGGCCACTGTTGCAGTGCGAAGTGTTCTGGCTGTGTGTCCCCCAAAACATCCCAGCGAGTTTCCGGACCAGGTTAACCCTGGTTTTTACTTTTTGACCAGTGTTGGTGAGATGAGGCCGGTAGGTGAGAGTCCTGTCCAGGGTGACGCCCAGGTATTTTGGGCGGGGTTCATGGGCAAGTTGCCTTCCGCAGAATGAAACGTTGAGTTCTTTCCCAGGGGCACTGTTGTCCAGATGGACCGCTGACACAACTGGCTTCTCTGGATTGGGGCGGACGTGCCAGGTCCGGAAGTAGCGTTCCAGTAAGTCCACGTCACTTGTTAGCATCCTACTTGCTTCCGCTAGCGTTGATGCCTGCGTCAGCAGTGCTATGTCATTGACGTATGTGAACTTCCGGGATTTGGTTCAGGGCATGTTCGCCATATCGATGTTGAAAAAGGCCGGTGTGAGCACCAACCCTGTAACAGACCGTTGTTGAGCATCCGTGTTCGGCTGGTCTTGTCACCAAGATAGACGCGGAACTTACAGTTGCTCGTTAGGGTGTTGATAAGTCTGAGAGTCTTGCGGCATTGGATGATTATTGAAGGCTTCAGTAGCAGGCCCTCGCGCCAGACAGTGTCGTATGCCGATGACAAGTCTATGAAGGCAGCTCCAGTCTTCAGCTGCTTCTGGAACCCTACCTCAATGTTGGTAGTGAGTGCAAGTACCTGGTCAGTGCAGCTTGTTCCCTCTCTGAAGCTCGTTTGGGAGGGCGGCTTCTATAGCCGGTATTATCCAGTTAAGGACGAGCCATTTGACCACATTGTAGACCATAGACAGGAGGGCGATGGGATTGTAGCTTTTGGGATCGTTAGCTGGTTTTCCTGGTTTTAGGAAACTTAGAACTTAGAACGCAAATGGTTGATGTTCTTGCCCTCCAAGAAACCCACCTGCCTAAACCCAACCCATACTGGATGCAGATCCATGGATTCCACATGATCGCGTGCCGATACCACGTGAAATACGGTATGGCCACATACTTCCCGGCCGACCTAATTAGCGAAGCTGAAGAAATCGCGCCGGCAGACAGCTCACCGCTTTCCTTCACAATCAGAGTGGGCAAGCTGACCGTCTTGAATGTCGACAAGCCGCCGACAGAGACATGGCCAACCATCGCCCTACCAACCGCTAACCACCCAGCCATCTACATCAGCGAATTCAACAATCACCACTACATGTGGGGCTACCAAAAAGTAGACCGAGCAGGTGAACAACTAGAAGACTGGGCGCTGGCCTCCGATATCCATCTCGTCTACGATGCCAAACAGCCAGGCACCTTTTTTTCTGCCCGCTGGCTGAAGGAATACTCACCGGAACTCTGTTTCACGACCGGTGACAGCAAAGGACGGCTGCTCACCTGCTCCCGGAAGATTGTTATGAACATCCCCCGTTCACAACACTGACCCAGCATCGTGTGTGTCAATAGTCGCCTCAGTCCCAAAACCAAGATAGAACTTCCGTAAGGCTTCATGGCCCACCTTCACGAGCACTGTCAAGGACACAATCCAAAGAATACCGCCGTCCCCAGACAACTACCACCGTTTTGCTCGACTGCTGAAAGTAGGGCCGCCAGAAGCATCCCGTGCAGCTACAGGAAAGAAGACTTGCCATGCTGGTCCCAGGAGAGCGAGGGTCTGGTGGCAGAGTTCAATGCCACTCAAGACCCGAACACAGCAACAGCACTTATGGATTCCCTAGACGAAGGCAGACTACCGCCATGGCCAGAAACCACTGAAAACCTGGATTTCTCACACTCCAGCAGGAAACCTTGGAACCTGCTCCGCCGGCTTGGCGCCGCCTCACTGCCCCCACGTGAGGTGCCAAAGATCAGTGCCGATATCATTGCGGCCTGCCTCCTAACCAACTCATAGATAACGACAACCACCGAAAACAAACGCAGAGCGAAAGAGCTGCTTAAGCTCTCTCTGTAAAAAGCCGCTCCTCACACCGCCTTCTCAGCAGCCTTCACCACCGAAGAGGTGGACACAGCGCTGACGGCCACCGAGCCTGGAAAGGCCGTCGGGATCGATGGCATCTACCTAGAATTTCTCAAGAACCAGGGCCCAAACGGACGGATGTGGCTTGCCAAGCTGGCCTCCAACATCCTTGACACTGGGATAATCTGAAAAGTTTGGCACCATTCCAATGTCGTTGCCATCCTAAAGCCAGGAAAACCATCCAACGATCCCTTCTGTCCATGGCTGGATCGATGAAGGAGCTTCTTGGGATTGAGGTGGACCTGTGTTTTGTCAAAAGATGACCTTGGAACAGGTTGTACCACATCTGATGGCGAGGTATCGATCCTGCCTGCTTTCTGTCATTTGACTTGGGCAACTGGGTTGCTTCAGATGTAGCCTCACCTGCAACTATGCCTCTGTTGCTAGGCACTCTTTCAACATGTCTGGTGATCTGAGTAGGAGCAGATCTCCAGCCAGCAATGATGACAGTGAAGTGGCTCTTTCCACCCAGTCCTCCGGCATGGTGAATGCTAGCTGCAAGACATCCCTTCAAAAGTGCTTACTTAACTGCAGTGTGTGGCAACAACAACTTGCATTTATATAGCGCCTTTATTGCAGTAAAGCGTCCCAAGGCGCTTCACAGGAGTGTTATACGAGTGTGTAATATGAAAAAGTCCGCACTAGCAGTTGCCTCCTGTAACTGACTCGGGACTTCATCTCTCATGAGTCATCTAGTCAGTCCCCTCATGGAAATGTTATGAAGATTAATATTCACTTCCTTGCAATATCCTCAGTAACAATTATTGTTTTATCAGCCGCAGGAAGTTCCGATTTTGTATAAAGCTTTGAGCTCTGAATGACGCAGCACTCAGGCTCAGATAAAACTTATGCAACCCCAATTGTGATGTGATTCCACTGGTGTGTGCGATACTCCTCAGACAGCACTCATTCTATAATATATCCACTGTCTCATTTCTCAAAGTGTACTGTCTGCCTAAGAGCTATAATTGGTATATTTATGTGTACAAGAAAAATTCCTTCATTTTTCAAAAGTTTGATCTACTTTGTTCTCGTACTTCAAACTTTAATTAGTATTTCTCAGGCTTCAGCCATCCTGAATTGGCAGACTTGTGATAAACCACAAAAACTTCTGTATCCTGTCTATCTGACTCTCTCTTAGCACTTTTGTGTCAAAACTTATTGGCCTGAAAATTAGACCTAATACGCGAGAGTACACACTGTGTACTCTCGCGTTTTAGGTCTCCAATTGCCGGTTTCCTGCATGCACTGCGCATGCGCGGGAAACCGGCACTTCGTGAATTCAAAAGGGGGCAGTTCCTAAGTGAACCGCGTGCGCGCTACAGGCTGCGCGCACGCAGTGCACTTAGTTATTTTTGCAGCTATGAACGCGCAGGTAAGCATGGAAGATTTTACACATAAAGAAAGGAGGCGTAAGACCCTCTTTTAACAAGGTAAGTAGTTAATTAAGTATTATTTTAAAATTTTTTCAACAGGTTTATCTTTTTTAGAGACTTTAAAGAAAGGTAAGTTTATTTTTATAACTTTTAAAAAGATTTTAAATTTTTTCAAAAATTTAATTTTTTGTTTAAAGTGGTTAATTTATTTAACTATAGTTATTTTATTAATGTGATGGCTTTTTTTAAATTTAATTCAGGTTTAGCTGTTCTTTTGGGGGTGTGTAGGATTCATAGCTTTGACAGCTCTTGCTGTTAAAACTATGAATGAAAGATGGTGTGCTGCCATTGGCTCTAACTGAATCACGTGATCCCAGAGCTCGCACGAACTAATTGCGTCTCTGGGTCACGCAAGCACTGCACAGCTGCATGTGGGACTGGCCTTGAAACTAAAGTTCGTGTGGGCCCGAAGGAAAAAGGTAGGCGCGGAGTGAGATAAGTTTAATTTCTGGGCCACTCTTTGCTTTATGCTGCAAATGAGTAAATGCATTACTCCCAGTGTAGAGTAACTACAACTATTTTATTTACATGCAAAACATTTAGCGAAAAATGTTCATGCACTAATATAGGCACCCTCTAATTTCTTGTGTGCTAAATAACATTCATTCATTGAAATCTCATTAAGAAGAACTTTCAGCCAAGCAGCTCTGCTGAAAGTCACCTAAATAAAGTCTTAGCAAAATTAAGCATAGCACCAGCCTAGATGCAAGGGTAGGTTGTATGAATTTGCACTCCCAGAGTGGAGCTTCGCCCACCAGGAGCGTATGTCGGCAAGCCGGATTGGGGGAGTTAATTTTGACGTCGGGTGATAGTGTAAAACGTGCGATATCAGCTCGGCCGCCCATTAAACACCTCCCCTGATTTTCATTTCCATTGACTTTGAATTGGGAGGGGTGTTTAACGGGCGGCTGAGCTGATATTGTATGCTTTACACTATCGCGCAATGCCAAAATTATCCTTAGGGTGGTCAGCAGGCCCCACAGGAGTGGCTGGCTGTTAAAATGTGGTTGCATTCATGGATGCTGATATCCAGCTGGGCCCAATGGAGAGGAAGATTTTTTTGGCACGGGGATTGGGTACATGTGGGGAGAACTGTTATGAACTGGCAGCAAATGTCTATTAATGAAAGGCTTGGGCAATTAGATCCTGCCTGTTAACTGCAGCAGTCTGTGCAGCTTGTTCAGCAGGCAATTCGTCATCTCTGGCGATCAGCCTCATCTTGTTCTTTAGCTTCTTGCTCCCTATTTTCCCCCTAGCTGCTCCAGTCTTAGGCCCCTTTTTGCAGGGGAATGATGTGACGGTTATTTCCCACATTTACTTGAATGCAAAGTCTCTTGATGCTCTTGTGCAGTATTGAGGGAATGCTAGTATTTAGAGGAGACGTTAGCAAGTTTTCAATTGACTGAAAGTTGCGAGCAACGGCCACCAATTTCTGTTATGCATTACCAGCAGGCAAGGTTCCCTGCCCTCGGCCATACTCTATTAAAGCCACATTTTTCATCTTTAGGTGAAGCTCCGCCCACAGCATGAGGCTCACCCACAAAAACAGCCGAGTCCCAGGACCTGGCCTGCTCAAGTAGGCCTCTTAAAGGCAAATGTTGGTTTATGTTCACAGATCATTTTTAAACTTTTTTTTTATGTACATCCTGCTGCATTTTGCTCCAGGCATTAGTTGGTTTCACTGGCTAGGCCTCCAATTTTGACTTTTCCCCGCCAATACTTTGGCTCATTATTTTTAGGTTGCCATTTAAATCCCACCACACAAAGAGGTGAGTATGGTTATCCCTTTGGGAGTCCGAACAAGTTTGATGAGGAAGAGGATATAGTGAGGGATCAACAAATGCAGGTGTGACTGCACCCGAGGTGTTTTGGCCACACCCGTCGCTACTAGAGGACTCCTCCACATCTACCTGCACATCAGAGGAGACTTCTATTTTCCACCTTCTCTTCATAAGGCAGGGTGCTGCAGAGCAGTGTCATCTGCTGCACAATAATCTGCAGACAACATCTGGATCAGGGACAGCTCTTCCTCTTGAAATGAAGGTCACTGCAGCATGACCTTTTCATTCTGCCAAATCCTTGCAAGCCACCCTAAAAGACATCTGCCATATCAGGCAGCCCGCAGTGCACACCTGTAATAAGCGAAAGACAGACACTAGTTTCCAAGGTCAACACCTTCATCACTTTTCCCTCAGAAAGGAGGCATCAACTGAACAGGATGCTCAGCTTTCACCAGATCTGCACAGAGTGTTGCACAAGGTATCCATGTGGCCATCAGAGCTCTTCACATTCACCCCAATGGCCTTGATGAACAGCAAGAGTTTGCACTTAATTATTATTTAGTTGGGTCTGACCCATGGAAATATTATAAGGCAAGTCAGTGGCCATGATCCAGGAAGCAGCCATACTGCCTTGTGTGTGCAACATTCCACGATGCCCATTCAAAAAGAATGATTGGTGGATGTTTCTTCGAAGAGCAGGGCTATCTCCACCATGCATCAATGCTGCCCCATGCTAATGTTTATTGGCCAGAATAAAACAGTGAGAGTGGAGACCCAAGAGTATAAAACAGAGAGAGTGGAGACCCGAGAGTATAAAACAGAGAGAGCGGAGACCAGAGAGTATAAAACAGAGAGAGCGGAGACCCGAGAGTATAAAACAGAGAGAGCGGAGACCAGAGAGTATAAAACAGAGAGAGCCGAGACCAGAGAGTATAAAACAGAGAGAGTGGAGACCAGAGAGTATAAAACAGAGAGAGCGGAGACCAGAGAGTATAAAACAGAGAGAGCAGAGACCCGAGAGTATAAAACAGAGAGAGTGAAGACCAGAGAGTATAAAACAGAGAGAGCGGAGACCAGAGAGTACAAAACAGAGAGAGCGGAGACCAGAGAGTATAAAACAGAGAGAGCGGAGACCAGAGAGTATAAAACAGAGAGTGTGGAGACCCGAGAGTATAAAACAGAGAGAGCGGAGACCAGAGAGTATAAAACAGAGAGAGCGGAGACCAGAGAGTATAAAACAGAGAGAGCGGAGACCAGAGAGTATAAAACAGAGAGAGCGGAGACCAGAGAGTATAAAACAGAGAGAGCGGAGACCAGAGAGTATAAAACAGAGAGAGCGGAGACCAGAGAGTATAAAACAGAGAGAGTGAAGACCAGAGAGTATAAAACAGAGAGAGTGGAGACCAGAGAGTATAAAACAGAGAGAGTGAAGACCAGAGAGTATAAAACAGAGAGAGTGGAGACCAGAGAGTACAAAACAGAGAGAGCGGAGACCAGAGAGTATAAAACAGAGAGAGCGGAGACCAGAGAGTATAAAACAGAGAGAGCGGAGAACCGAGAGTACAAAACAGAGAGAGCGGAGACCAGAGAGTATAAAACAGAGAGAGCGGAGACCAGAGAGTATAAAACAGAGAGAGTGGAGAACCGAGAGTATAAAACAGAGAGAGTGAAGACCCGAGAGTATAAAACAGTGAGAGTGGAGACCAGAGAGTATAAAAGAGAGAGAGCGGAGACCCGAGAGTATAAAACAGAGAGAGCGGAGACCCGAGAGTATAAAACAGAGAGAGCGGAGACCAGAGAGTATAAAACAGAGAGAGCGGAGACCCGAGAGTATAAAACAGAGAGAGCGGAGACCCGAGAGTATAAAACAGAGAGAGCCGAGACCAGAGAGTACAAAACAGAGAGAGCGGAGACCAGAGAGTATAAAACAGAGAGAGCGGAGACCCGAGAGTATAAAACAGATAGAGCGGAGACCCGATAGTATAAAGTGGCTAGAGCGGAGACAATAACAACAACACCTTACATTTATATAGCACCTTTAATGTAGTAATACGTCCCAGGGCACTTCACAGGAGCGTTATCAAAAACAAAATATGACACATAACGAGATGTTTGGGCACAAAACCAGAAACTTGGTCAATTAAGGTAGGTTTTAAGGAGCATCTTAAAGGGGGAAAGAGAGGTAGAGAGTCGGAGAGGTTTAGGGAGGGATTTCCAGAGCTTAGGACCTAGGCAGCTGAAGGCACGGCCACCAATGGTGGAACGATTAAAATCGGGGATGCCCAAGAGGCCAGAATTGGTGGCACCTGGAGATCTCAGGGGATTGTTGGGCTGGTGGAGATTACAGAGATAGGGAGGGGCGAGGCCATGGAGGGATTTGAAAACAAGGATGAGAATTTTAAAATCGAGGTGTTGCTTAACTGGGAGCCAATGTAGGTCAGCGAGCACAGGGGTGATGGGTGAACGGGACTTGGTGCGAGTTAGGACACGGGCTGCCGAGTTCTGAATGACCTCAAGTTTATGGAGGGTAGAGCTAGGGAGGCTTAAACAAACACAGAAAAAAAACAGTGACGCCAAAAGTGACATCAAAATATGACATCAAACATCATTTAATATAACTTAAAAAATGTTGATGGAGAAACTGATGAGATTACAGATAGACAAATATTCAGGATCCGATGGTTTTCACCCCAGGGCATTAAAAGAAGTAACTGAGGAAATTGTTGATCATTAGTCATGATCTTCCAAAACTTCTCAATTCAGGAATTGCCCCCTTGGATTGGAAAACTGCCAATGTAAGAGAGATTAACTAGGAAATTATAGTATATTACTCTAACATCAGTTGTGGGGAAGTTACTAGACTCCGTTATTAGTGACAGAGTGACTGAGCATTTGACAAATATAAGCTGATCAGAGAGAGCCAGCATGGATTTGTAACGGGTAAGTCATGTCTAACGAACCTAGTTGAATTTTTTGAGGAGGTAACTACCGTGGTAGATAAGGGAGTGTCTATGGATGTTATTTATATGGACTTCCAAAACACATTTGACAAGGTTCCACATAGAAGACTGTTCACAAAAATCACAGTGCATGGAATTGGAGGCAACCTATTACTTGGATAGAGAATTGGTTAGGAGGTAAGAGACACAGAGTAGGGGTATGTACTCAAATTGGCAGATTGTGACTGGTGGTGTCCCCCAATGATCTGTACGGGGGCCACAGCTTTTCGCTATATTTATAAATGACTTGGATGGAGGAATAGTGTGCCATACATTTAAGTTTGCAGATGACACGAATTTAGGTGGCAGAGTAAATAGTATAGATGGGAGGAGAAAGTTGCAAAGGGACATTTAAGAGAGTGGGCAAAACTATGGCAGATGGAGTTTAATGTGGGAAAGTGTGAGGTCATCCACTTTGCACATAAGGAAGAAAGATCAGAGTATTTTCTAAATGGCAAGAAGCTAGGAACTGTGGATGAGCAGAGAGATTTAGGAGTCCCAGTACAGAAATCACTGAAAGCTAGTGGACAGGTACAAAAAATAATTAAAAAGGCCAATGGAATGTTGGCATTCATCTGAAGAGGGCTGGAATACAAAGGGGAGAAAGTTATGTTATAGCTGTACAGCTTTGGTGAGACCCCATCTGACATACTTTGTTCAGTTCTGGGCACCGCACCTCACGAAGAATAAATTGGTTTGGAGGGGGTGCAGTGCAGATTCACCAGAATGATACCAGGGCTAAAAGGGTTAAATTATGAGGACCGGTCACATAGACTAGGCTTGTCTTCCCTTGAATATAGAGCATAAGCGGTGATCTAATTGAGGTGTTTAAGATGATTAAAGGATTTACATAGATACATAGATACATAGAAGATAGGAGCAGGAGTAGGCCATCCGGCCCTTCGAGCCTGCTCCGCCATTTAATGAGATCATGGCTGATCCTCCAATTCAGTATCCCGTCCCCGCCTTCTCTCCGTAACCCTTAACCCCTTTTGCCTGTAGAAATATATCTAATTCCCTCTTAAATATATTTAATGAGCTGGCGTACACTGCCCTCTGTGGCAATGAGTTCCACAGGTTCACCACCCTCTGAGTGAAGAAATTCCCCCTCATTTCTGTCCTAAATGGTTTAGCCCTTATCCTTAAATTATGTCCTCTAGTTCTGTTCTCACCCGCCAAGGGAAACATTCCTTCTGCATCTAGTCTGTCTAGACCTGTCAGAATTTTATACACTTCTATGAGGTCCCCTCTCAATCTTCTAAACTCCAGTGTGTACATCCCTAAACTACATAGTCTCTCCTCATAGGTCAATCCCGCCATTCCTGGTATCAGCCTGGTGAATCGCCGCTGCACCCCCTCCATGGCAAGAACATCTTTCCTCAGATGAGGCGACCAAAACTGTACACAGTACTCGAGGTGTGGTCTCACCAGTGCCCTGTACAGCTGCAGCAAGGTATCCCTGTTCCTGTATTCCAACCCTTTTGCTATGAAGGCCAGCATACCGTTTGCCTTCTTGACCGCCTGTTGCACCTGCATGCTCGCCTTCAGTGACTGGTGTACAAGAACACCCAGGTCTCTCTGTACTTCCCCCTCTCCCAATTTATTGCCATTTAAATAATAATTTGCCCTCCCGTTCCTGCACCCAAGGTGGATAACTTCGCACTTGTCCACATTATAGTGCATCTGCCATTTATCCGCCCAATCACCCAGTCTGTCCAAATCGCTCTGGAGCTTCCTGGTCTCCTCCTCTGAGCCCACCCCCACTCCTAGTTTAGTGTCGTCTGCAAATTTGGAAATGCTGCATCCGACTCCCTGATCCAGGTCATTAATGTAAATTGTGAACAGCTGGGGACCCAGGACAGATCCCTGTGGTACCCCACTTGTTACTGCCTGCCATTCAGAAAATGAGCCGTTTATTCCAACTCTCTGTTTTCTATCTGACAGCCAGTTCTCTATCCACGTCAATACTTTCCCCTTTATCCCATGAGCTTCAATTTTCCATGCTAATCTTTGATAGAGTAGATAAAGGGAAACTATTTCCTCTGGCGGGAGAGTCTAGAACAAAGGGACATAACCTTAAAATTAGAAATAGGCCATTCAGGGGTGATGTCGGGAAGCAATTCTTCACACAAAGGATAGTGGAAATCTGGAACTCTCTCCCCTGAAAAGCTGTTGAGGCTGGGTCAATTGAAAATTTCAAAACTGAGATTGATAGATTTTTGTTAGGTAAGGGTATTAAGGGTTACATAACCAAGGTGTAAGGGGTTCGGTTCGGGGTGCTTGTGCGGGGTTAGGCCTTCGTTGCCTAATACTATTGCTTGCTCTGGTCTCCGGCCAGCCTTGTTGCAATAAGCACCTGTGAGTGGTTCGACCCACTCGCCCTTACGGTTCTAACGCTGGACTTAGGTGCGAGAGCAGTAATGCAGAGAAAACTCAAATAGACCCGGTTGAATAGTACGAAATGGAAATCTTTATTGCATAACGTCCAAAATCATGAAGTACATGTCATAGGCACAAATTAATGACAGTACAAGTATACATACATTCATAAAACTTGGTCTAGGGTAATGAGGAACGCACGGCACATCGTAAAAAGGGGAACACATTATATTTATCCTTAATAAAACCACCCTCCCCTATCAATACCTACACTAATCTAGATTTGTAGGATCGGGGAAACATGCTCACCACTCGTGATACTTCGGAGAATTTTAAACGAGGCACTCGGCTTGTTTTGCTGCAACACCTGACTGTCACGTGTTGGAAGGGGTCTCTGTACCCCACTTGTTTATCTTCTCTGCTCCGGCTAGCAGGCTGGGCTCCCCGTTGTCATGAAGAACTCGACAGTGCTCGGGCCCGGCTGTAGAATTCAAAGAAAAGTCTTTCTGGACCGACACCAGTTAGCCGGTAAAATTCAAAGAAGAGTCTTCCTGTATTGACACCGGTTGTCGATAGAATTCGAAAGAGAGTCTTCCACTGGTTCGGCAGCAACCTGATAGAGTTCAAAATTGGTCTTTATATTTACGGGCGCGGTCGGGGTTTACTGACCGCGGCGGCACGTGGATTCTTCTTCTTCTCTTCTCATCTCGTCTCGTCGGGCCTTCGGGTCCAGAACACCGTTTACCGACCCTCGGGATGGTGCACCCGGTCACTGGCCTTCGTCGAGGCGACTCGTTCCAAATTGAGCCCCACCCAACATAGGAGAATAAAAGTTCAGCCCGTGTCAGGAGTCAGTTCAAACGAATAAACCCCGGGAGGATCAGAGGAATAAGAGAGCGATGGACGTTTGTTCACTATAGTTATAGTGCTGTGTTCCCTTATCTCCCGCCCAAATCTTAATGTTTGTCCTTTGTGTAATACTGGTGCACAAAACTCCCAGCATGAGGCGATTCTTTCCTTTAATGGGTTTCGGTAGCACCTTAAACTGGCCAACTATCCGTTAATGTTTTCCCCATTGTCGAATCGGCTAGGAGCCTCCCTGGCGGGGTTTTGGGGGCCTCCGAATACTTGTGTAAGTACCCGAGAATGGCTCTCTCATTGTAGAGCCGTGGGGAATTTGCGTATTGATGTATCTGGATGGGCCTTCGATTGCCCATTACAATGGTCCTTACTTGTGCATGGAAAATGATTCCAGCACTTATATCTTTGCTATTGTGTCGAATGCAGACAGTTTGCATCCTGTCTTTATCAGTGTTTGCTGCGTATTAACCAATCTTATACTGAAATGTTTATTCGAACGCCATCTTGTCTGCCCACTGAAAATTCTGGAAGCTTCTGCCACGAGGTGCGGCGGCCATTTTACAGGCTTCTGTGTCCTGTTTAATCATGACAGCATTTCGTTGAAATAAAACTGATGAAACGAATCTGCTTTATCTCGTTATTTCGAATCGCGATAATTGCAAATTTTACAAAAGTAGGTAGATGGAGTTGAGAAACAGATCAGCCATGATCTAATTGAATGGCGGAACAGGCTCGAGAGGCTGAATGGACTACTCCTGTTCCTACGTTCCTATAAAATATGGAGATTGCTAACTAAAACCAAAGACTGTTGTTCAAATTTAATACCAAAACTTGGAAGAATCCAAGTGGAGGATAAAATAAATCAACTTGGCACAAAGAATTCTGGGGGATACGTGGAGGTTGTCCTACCAAGGTATCGCTAAAACTGTACCCTTGGGAAATTGATGTGCCTTTAACCTCTCTGGAATAGTGCAGCAGTCGTGTCTTGATTGCAGATGGGCATCATTTCTCTGCATAATGCCCAAGATATTCCTGCTATAGATGATTGGAATGACGTGCATAATTACCTAGATATTTTGGGCAAATGAGTTAGGGCTCAACTACAAGATATTCACAACTAGGAGTCATAAATATAAGATAGTCACTAATAAAGCCATTAAAGAATTCAGGAGAAACATTTTTACCCAGAGAGTGGTAAGAATTAAGAGCAGGAGTAGGCCATATGGCCCTTCGAGCCTGGAGTAGTTGAGGCGAATAGCATAGATGCATTTAAAGGGAATTTAGATATGTACATGTGGGAGAAAGGAGTAGAAGGATAGGGTTAGCTGAAGTAGGGTGAGAGGAGGCTTGTGTGGAGCATAAACACCGGCGTGGACTAGTTGGGCCAAATGGCCTGTTTCTGTGCTGTACATTAACATAGAAACATAGAACATAGGAGCAGGAGTAGACCATTCGGCCCCTCGAGCCTGTTCCGCCATTTAATGAGATCATGGCTGATCATCCAAATTCAGTACCATGTCCCTACTTTCTCCCCATATCCCTTGATCCCTTTAGCCTTAAGAAATATATCAAACTCCTTCTTGAATATATTTAATGAATTGGCCTCAACTGCCTTGTGTGGTGGAGAATTCCACAGCTTCACCACTCTTTGGGTGAAGAAATTCCTCCTCATCTCAGTCCTAAATGGCTTACCCCTTATCATTAGACTGTGACCTCTGGTTCTGGACTCACCCGCCATCAGGAACATCCTTCCTGCATCTAGTCTGTCTAGTCCTATTAGAATTTTATAAGTTTCAATGAGATCCCCTCTCATTCTTCTAAACTCTAGCGAATATAAGCCTAATCGACCCAATCTCTCCTCATACATCATTCCTGCCATCCCAGGTATCAGTCTGGTGAATCTTTGCTGCACTCTCTCCATGGCAAGAACATCGTTCCTCAGATAAGGTGACCAAAACTGCACACAATACTCAAGGTGTGGTCTCACCAAGGCGCTGTACAACTGCAGCAAGACATCCTTGCTCCTGTACTCGAATCCTCCCGCTATGAAGGCCAACATACCACTTGCCTTCTTAACCGCCTGCTGCACCTGCATGCTTACCTTCAGCGACTGGTGCACAAGGACACCCAGGTCTCGTTGCACTTCCCCTTTTCCCAATCTATTGCCGTTCAGATAATAATCATGTCTTCCTGTTTTTGCCACCGAAGTGGATAACCTCGCATTTATCCACATTGTACTGCATTTGCCATGCATCTGCCCAATCACCCAACCTGTCCAAATCATACTGGAGTTTCTCTGCATCCTCCTCACAGCACACACACCCACCCAGCTTTGTGTCGTCTGCAAACTTGGAGATATTACATCTAGTTCCGTCGTCTAGATCATTTATACATATTGTGAATAGCTGGGGTCCTAGCACCAATCCCTGCGGTACCCCACTAGTCACTGCCTGCCACTCGGAAAAAGACCCGTTTATTCCAACTCTTTGCTTCCTGTCTGCCAACCAGTTCTCTATCCAAGACAGTACCTTACCCCCAATCCCGTGTGCTTTAACTTTGCACGCTAATCTCTTATGCAGGACCTTATTGAAAGCCTTCTGAAAGTCCAAATACACCATATCCACTGGTTCTCCCTTATCTATTCTACCAGTTACATCCTCAAAAAATTCCAGTAGATTAGTCAAGCATGATTTACCTTTTGTAAATCCATGTTGACTTTGTCCGATCCTGTCACTGTTTTCCAAATGCTCTGCTATTACATCTTTTATAATGGACTCTAGCATTTTCCCCACTACCGATGTCAGACTTACCGGTCTATAATTCCCCGTTTTCTCTCTACCACCTTTTTTAAATAGTGGGGTTACATTAGCTATCCTCCAATCCATGGGAACTGTTCCAGAGTCTATAGAATTTTGGAAGATGACCAGCAATACATCTACTATTTCTAGGGCCACTTCCTTAAGTACCCTAGGATGTAGATTATCAGGCCCTGGGGATTTATCGGCCTTCAATCCCGTCAATTTCCCTAACACCATTTCCCTACAAATACTAATTTCATTCAATTCCTCCCTCTCATTAGACCCTATTTTCCCTGACATCTCTGGGAGGTTATTTGTGTCCTCCTTTGTGAAGACAGAACCAAAGTATGTATTTAATTGTTCTGCCATTTCTTTGTTCCCCATTATAAATTCCCCTGATTCTGACTGCAAGGAACCTAGGCTTGACTTCACCAATCTTTTTCTCTTCACATATCTATAGAAGCTTTTACAGTCAGTTTTTATGTTCCCTGTAAGCTTACTCTCATAATCTATTTCCCCCCTCTTAATTAATCCCTTTGTCTTCCTTTGCTGAATCCTAAACTGCTCCCAATCCTCAGGTTTGCTGCTTTTTCTGGCCAAATTATATGTCCTCTCCTTGGATCTTATGCTATCCCTAATTTCCCTTGTTAGCCACGGTTGAGTCACCTTTTATGTTTTATTTTTATGCCAAACAGGGATGAACAAATTCTGTAGTTCATCCATGCAATCTTTAAATGTTTGCCATTGCCTATCCACCGTCAACCCTTTAAGTAACGTTCCCCAATCCATCCTAGCCAACTCATGCCTCATACCATCGTAGTTTCCTTCATTTAAATTCAGGACCCTAGTCTCTGAGTCAACTACTTCACTTTCCATTTTAATGAAGAATTCTATCATATTATGATCGCTCCTCCCCAAGGGGCCTCGCACAACAAGATTGCTAATTAATCCTTTCTCATTGCATAATACCCAGTCTAAGATGGCCTGATCTCTGGTTGGTTCCTCGACATATTGGTTCTGGAAACCATCCCGTATACACTCTAGGAATTCCTCCTCCACAGTATTGTTACTAATTTGGTTAGCCCAATCTATATGTAGATTAAACTCACCCATGATAACTGCTGTGCCCTTATTGCACGCGTCTCTAATTTCCCGTTTAATGCCATCCCCAACCTCAGCATTACTGTTTGGGGGTCTGTATACAACTCCCACTAATGTTTTCTGCCCCTTGGTATTCCACATCATCAGAGCTAATATCCTTCCTTACTATTGTGTTAATCTCCTCTTTAACCAGCAATGCTACCCCACCTCCTTTTCCTTTTTTCCTGTCCTTCCTGAATATTGAATACCCCTGGATGTTGAATTCCCAGACTTGGTCATCCTGGAGCCATGTCTCCATAATCCCAATTATATCATATCCGTTTACATCTATTTGCGCAGCTAATTCATCCACCTTATTACGAATGCTCCTCGCATTAAGACACAAAGGGCTGGATTTTGATACTGGGGACGTGATGGAATCGGGACTCCCACTTTTTGGGTTGTAGTCCCGCCTCCATCGACTTGTGGCCAACCCACTGTATTTTCACTTGATTGACCTTGTTGAGCCCGCCCAGCGAGCTCAGCAGGCCAATTAAGGGCCACCCGGCAACAGGTGACGTCACAGATTGACATTTCATCTGTCAAGAGCTTTTGACAGATGAAATATCAGCGTTTGACAGCTCTGTGAAGCTGTCAAACACTGACAATTTGTCTTCTAACTTGAGTCCTTCCTCTCAGGCTGAGTTAGAAATCATTCCAGCACAGAAAACAGAGGCTGAAACTTTTGACAGCACCACGGCCTTTCTGCTTTCTGTGCCGGTGAGATTTCTGACTCCCGAGAACTGAAGGGCTGACACCTGCAGGAGGAAGTTAAGGTAAGTAAAACTTTTTCCCACACTTTGCACTTACCTTACACACTTACCTCTGCACACATGCACCCATCACTCACCTGCCCACCGGACATATCGACCCCTCCAACCCCTGCAGACCCACGGTCCACCTTGCTAACTTGGCGTGGTTGGGACCTGTCGGGAAGCCCACATTTCAGCTTTTAAAATAGGGATTAGGCAAAAAACTGCCTGTTAACTACCTGTTAACAGGCAGTTAATTGTCACTAATCCCCTTCCCGCCTCGGGGAGGCGGGTCCCAGCACAGGTCGGGTACCCGCCTCCAGAGAAACTGGCATGGAGGCGGGTTGGGGGCGGGATGGGGTCTGGACCCCCGAATCTGCAACTTTAACCCCCCACACGCCTCCAAACCCGCCTCCACGGGTCAATGAAAATCCAGCCCAAAGCCTTCAGGCTTGATTTTTTAACACTCTTAGTCCTTTTAGAATTATTGTTTACTGTGGCCCTGTTTGATTTACACCATTGATTTCTCTGCCTTCCACTTTTGCTTTTCTCCTTCCTGTCTTTTGTTTCTATCCTTGCTTCCCTTTCCTCTGTCTCTCTGCACAGGTTCCCAACCCCCTGCCATTTTAGTTTAAACCCTCCCCAACAGCACAAGCAAACACTCCCCCTAGGACACCGGTTCATTCGAAGTAATTCTGTGTAAAATATTTCAGGACAGCTGCTACCTTCGCAGCCATCATCAGAGCAGTTTAATTCAGAGGAGGGAGCCTCAATTCTCCAACTGTTTGACATGGGTTCGGAAATTGCCATGCCCTAATGCTTCCACCTCCTTACACACTACTCTTCCATTTGTCCCAGGTGCGACATTCTGGTCCCTGTAGTCCACTCACACAGATGTGATGTAACTCACACTTGATGACTTATTTGGCGTCTTGGTGGCAAGTTCGCAAACCCATTGTGAACAAAGGTAAGATTGTGCTGGAAACTGGTAATATCTGTCCACAACGAGTGACCAATTGGGTGCACCAAGCACTGACGTTTCTGGGCATCATTGGACTATTACAAACTTCACTGGCAGCTGGAACATAAGCCCCCTGTGTCACTGGCCTTATACAGGCCACAAGCTGTACTTTGTGATGTCAGTTGCAGTAGTCAATTAGCAAGAAACAATGGAAGATGTTTCTCCGTTCAATTGCGTATAATGAAGCAATGCAGAAAATCTTATGTAATTTCATCCAGAAATACAGGGGACAATTATAACCTAACCCGCGTGTCGGGAAACTGACAGGATCGGGTGCAAGGCGGGTTTTGCACCCTGCCTGATTTTACTCTCTATTTTGAATAAATGAAGAGTAATATTGGGCGGGGTGTAAAATCAGCGTTCCCCCCCGATCGCGAGGGTTTCTCACCCAGTGAATTAGGTTAAAATGACCCCCAGAGTACAGTAAGCTATATACCACATACAGGACTCAGATGGAGTTCCCAGCATGATTTGCTGCAGCGATTTTTAATTCTTTCACTTATATACTTTTTTTTTTCATTTTCTTCAGCGTATTTATCAACAAACAGGAACAGGAAGTGACAACAGAATTTTAAGGGCGTTTTCCCTTTAATTGTGTTTAAACCCCAGATCATCTGGATTAATCTGACACAGTTTAGTACTGTTAATGAAATAGCAGGAGTTACCTTTGGAAATGTTTGCTGAACCCCCACAGGTCTGATTCACAGCTAAACTTGCTGGGCAATAGCATCACCAGGCCATAAATTAGTTGGTGAGTTTTCAGTCCGAGCGATGTATTTTCTCTTCAGATCAAAGGGGCAGCTAAGTAAACTATTAACGAAAGGCTTTTTATTTTGAATATAGTATCGCAAGGTGTAAGGTTACCTTGGTCTCACCTTGGTCTCAACATACTTTGGCCCCCAGCACTGGGGTGAAGGGAATGATTGTGCTTGTCACTATGTTCAAGAGACTTTCACCCCTGCGAGCCAGAGTTGTGGGTATGCAGAAAGCTCTTGGAACAGGGAAAGTTGGCTTCGAAAACACATAAAACTTAAAGGGGTTGAAATGACTTTTTGCACTTGCAAAATACGTTAAATGGAGGGCCAAAATGTTCTTTTTGTAGTGTACTCACAGAAAATATGATTTTACTCTGATCAGCAGGATGGGTTACAACTAATGCTCAATTGATGAGCTAGTCAGAAGCTACCTGTAATAACACTGCTGAGCCGCTTGTTCAAGCTGCTAACCCTACAATTAATGGGCTGGATTTTGTCAGTGTGGGCTGGCTGGGGCATGTCAGGTGGAAATCGTGTCAGGACCCGACTCCTAAGTGAAGTGTTGAAAAAGTGGGATTTTCCCCTAATTGGGCAATTGATTTCCAGCGTTTGGGAACCCCTGGCCCATTGAGTCTTTTCATACAGAAAGTCACCTCCGATGATGTCATCAATGCTGCTGGATTTAAGGCCTGCAAGCAGCCTTGCTTCTTCTGGAGACTGCAAACACTTTGCAAATTGTATGAAGGAGTTGATTTCCCGACAATGTCCACGATCAAGCAAAAGTGTGCACCTCGGTTTGATGAGCCCTCCGTCCAAGCTCTGGTGCACGGAGCCAGATGTAATAAGGAGGTGCTGTTCCCTTCCTCAGGGACAAAAAAGCCACCCCAGCAGACAAAAGCTGTGTGGCTGCAAGTGGCCGAGAAGGTGAACTCCATTTCGATGAGCCGCAGAACCTGGCTGCATTGCAGGAAGATGTTTCATGACCTTCTCCGCACAGGAAAGGTGAGTATGCCTTTCTCATCACCCTCAATCTGATCCCCATCGCCTCTCCTCACCAGCACTCTGCTTTGCCAACCTTTTCCTCCACATTCCACTTGACACTTACATCCCTGCACCCTTACCAATTCCCTCTCTCTCTATGGTCACATTCACTTAACTATTCGACCATGCAGCCCTCACACTCCCTATCACTGTGATGCAATGACAACAACAACTTACAACACACAGGGAGGGCCCTTTGTCTCTTTCTAAGCATCTATGCTATGGATTCTCTACACTCACTCCTTCATTCTCACTCAAACTCCACTTGTGTCCCTCATTGCAGGGAAAGAGAGCCCACAATAAGAGGGAAAGAGCCATGACAGGAGGAGGGCCACCTTCAGTAGCCCAGCTCACCCCCTGGGAGGAGGCGGCCCTGGAAATCGCTGGGATCGAGGACGATACCTAAGTGGGGGACGGACAGACGGGCGCATCACAGCAAGCTGGTGACAGAATAGTTTGGCATCTCTCTCATTGACATTGCATGAGTTACTGATAATGAATCTGATGCTGTAACAGATTGACTAATGATCATCTGCACTATTCAATGTTCATGTAACCTTGACCTCACATCTCTAACTCTTTCCTTTACTCCCCCACAGGACCATCGAAAGCCCCCGTCCCCACTGTCCAGAAGGAAGAGCCTGAGCTTCCAGACTCCTCAGAGGAAGCTACAACCTCTGAGGGTGCAGCCTCAGCAGAATTCAGTGCAGCCAGCACCAGCGCAGACACTCACACCTCGGTGGGACCTTTGCGAGATAGAGTAGTGTTGGCACCTGGTGTATCACAGCTCACAAGTGAGCATCAGCAGACGGCAGAGACAGGAACAGCAGTGGAGAGTCCTCGTCGGAGGGCGCAGGACTCTACCGCTCGGCTCAGCTGCATGTCGACCTGTGCCTCTGGGTCCATTCAGAAGGAGAGCAGTGCTGGAACTCCAGGAACAGGTGCAGGAGTCTCTGGCAGGGTTTGTCTCCAGGGTCGCTGCGTGTGTGGAGCGAATGCAGGAGTCCATCGCGAACATGAGCAGAGCCTTTGTGGAGGCATTGGCACATGAACGCAACACCATGGAAAGAATGGCAACCTCCGTGGAAAGGATGGCTACCGTAGATGAGCGGATGGCTATGGTAGAGGAGAGGATGGCTACGGCCATGGAGGAGCTTAGTCGCCAGGGTCTTGAAAACATGATCATTGTTCAGAATAGACTGACATCTCTTGAGGAGCGATGGTCAGCTATTGAGCAAACAAACCAAACCTTCATGGAAGTCCCCTGGAGTAGGACTTCCAGTGCAGAAGCGGGTCCTCATGGCCCCCCTGAGCGCAGCAAGATGCTGTCAAGCCACTTGCTAGCTCTGAAGTGGGGCTGACCCATGAGAGGGATGTTGGTGGCAGAGAACAAGGAAGTGGGGGCTCCTCTCCAAGTGCTCACACGACCATGCCACTGCAGAGCCCTTGGTCAGAGCCCCACCAGAGTACTCACCCAACTGAGATGGGCGTCTCATCCCCTGCACAGACACAGGAGCAGCAGACTGTTGGCGAGCCCGCACAGGTTCACCACCCTGGAGGACGGCCGCCAAAGGTGTCGAGACAGGAGCAGCAAGAAAGTGAGCAAGGGGCCTCCACATCTGCTGAAGCCACAGGGGAAGCACCACATAGGAGCACGCGCAAGAGGAAGATAAAGCACAAGTAGTCACAAGGATAGTCACTTGGGTGCTGTGATGTTTTGTATTTGGACCAGCCATCATTGTCATTGTATTATAAACAGATTTGATGGCAAACTGTTGAAGTTGTGGCCTGTGTCATTTCGCAAATGGGACTTTCACATTGAGGGCTTAGGGCGCCTTGCAATTGTTAGTATGGTGGTCAGAGTGATAGGAATCCACAGGTTCTTGTCCATTGTGGATGCTCTGGTAAGAAGGTGCGAGACAAAAGTGTTTGATTGTGCAGGCTCACCAAATCTGGCCAAGATGAGTGCGTCCCTTGCATCCTGGGCAGCAATGTTGTCGCCTTCTGGCCTGTGCAGCTTCAGGTGGGTGACTAGCAGCTTGGTGCTCCTGTTGATGCTCCTGCTGTTGGTGCTGCTGTTGTTTATGGTTCTGCTGCTGCCGCGGCTGGTCTTCATCCGAATCTGATGTCCAGGAGAAAAGGAATTAAATGGTCGCCATGCTTCTGGTATATGCCTCAGTTGAGGAAGCGCTTAGTCAAGATGGGGAGAGGGGTTTCCCAGGAGGAAAGACTGGAGATGAGTGTCAGGCTGCAAACTTCCACAGCAATGAGTGGGCCTGCTAAAAGATCGCCCAGACCTGAGACAACAAAGTTCTGCCACCTACAAATGATCATCGGTGAAAACTCCTTTGTAATGGTGGCACTGCAGCTGTTAGTAAGCAATCCAATTGTGAGGCCACCAGGATTACCTGGCGTGTTCCAGAGGAGGCGTGTAGGATGGGGGAAATGTCTAAAAATTGGAAAGGCCTCTCAAAATGAGATAATAGAGGCAATTAAGTGGTTGTAAAGTGCCTTAAGGGCCTATCCCGCCTCTTGGAGGCGGGATAGAAAGGGGTCAGAAAACACGCATTTGGGAAAATTGCTTGGAGGCGGGATGGAGGCGGGATCGGGCCTGCCCACCATTTTTTGCGATTTTACCACCTCGCATGCCTCCAAACCCGCCTCCTCGTGCTTGACAAAATCGAGCCCAATGAGTTCAAAACTGTAACCGTTTTGAATTAACATTCTCAGCCTTGTGTTTCATATCCCTCCATGGCCTCGTCCCTCTCTATCACTGTAACTTCTTCCAGACTTACAAACCCCCGAGATCTCTGAGCTCCTCCTACTCTGGCCAGTTGTTCATCCCCCACTTCTTTCGCCCCACCATTAGCGGCCATGCCTTCAGCTGCCTGGGCCCTAAGCTCTGGAATTCCCTCCCTAAAGCTCTCCACCTCTCCACCTCTCTCTCTCCTCCTTTAAGACGCCCCTTAAAACCGACCTCTTTGACCAACCTTTTGATCACCTGTATAAATATTAAATTAGGTCCTTCGGTGTCAAATATTGTCTGATAAGCGCTCCCGTAATTTTGGGGATATTTTACTACGCTAAATGTGCTATATAAATGCAAGTTGTTGTTGTCGTTGTTTAATGGTGTTTTAGGGTGTGCGGACTTCAAGCACTTTCTGTTCTTCTTGGCTATGGTAAAAATGTGAGAAATATAGTGCACCGCTACAGAGTAAGCCAAGAATTAGGAGGCACAGGCTACAGCTAGTGAGAGGCGAATTTAAGATAGGCATTAGGATGAACAACTTCATGCAAAGAGTGATCAACATCTGGAATAGGGCTTCCGAGTAGGGTAGTGGAGGCCAAAAGATTTATTCAAGATCCAATTATATGATACATGATGGGTGGACTTTAATTCTTTTCCCTGGACGGATGAGCTAAGCCTCTCACATCTATGTTTATCTTGTGACCTCGTGATGTACCCAGAAGGCTCTGCATTAGCTCGGGCCTGTAACTCCAAATGTTCTGTTTTTTTACATGTTAAAAAAACCTGTAACCTGCTGTAAAATAATTATTTGCAGGGAACGCTCCTTGCTGCCCTGTTCATACAATTTATCAGGTACAAGATATATATGCACTGACGTATGGAACAGGATGATAACTTTTCAAAACTGTGAGGACGAAATCATATAATTTGCCTCAACAGGGTGTGTGAGTATAAAATTTCACACCATTGTACATAGGAAATTAAATTTAATTGATAAAAATAAAAAGCACCAAATACTTACTCTACCTCATGGAGGAGTAGGAGGCTCACACTGTGCCAATTTGTGAGCTTCATTACAGCATCAAAATGTATGGCCATTAAAGAGGAGCCTCCCTGTCCAGTATTTGCCATAGTTATATGCCTATTGTACAATGTCATCGGTCTATGCCTCAGTAAAGAGGCATACAGAACCCAACAGCAGGCACCCCAGCAGAGTTCGGAGCTACTAAAACAGCGGGAGCCCTAGGAGAGCGAGAGTTCAGAGCTACTAAAACAGCGGGAGCCCAGGAGAGCGAGAGTTCGGAGCTACTAAAACAGCGGGAGCCCAGGAGAGCGAGAGTTCAGAGCTACTAAAACAGCAGGAGCCCAGGTGAGCGAGAGTTCGGAACTACTAAAACAGCGGGAACCCAGGAGAGCGAGAGTTCGGAGCTACTAAAACAGCGGGAGCCCAGGTGAGTGAGAGTTCGGAGCTACTAAAACAACGGGGGCCCAGGAGAGCGAGAGTTCGGAACTACTAAAACAGCAGGAGCCTAGGTGAGCGAGAGTTCGGAGCTACTAAAACAGCAGGAGCCCAGGAGAGAGCGAGAGTTCGGAGCTACTAAAACAGCAGGAGCCCAGGAGAGCGAGAGTTCGGAGCTACTAAAACAGTGGGAGCCCAGGTGAGTGAGAGTTCGGAGCTACTAAAACAGCAGGAGCCCAGGAGAGAGCGAGAGTTCGGAGCTACTAAAACAGCAGGAGCCCAGGAGAGCGAGAGTTCGGAGCTACTAAAACAGTGGGAGCCCAGGAGAGCGAGAGTTCGGAGCTACTAAAACAGCAGGAGCCCAGGAGAGCGAGAGTTCGGAGCTACTAAAACAACAGGAGCCCAGGAGAGTGAGAGTTCGGAACTACTAAAACAGCGGGAGCCCAGGAGAGAGCGAGAGTTCGGAACTACTAAAACAGCGGGAACCCAGGAGAGCGAGAGCTCGGAGCTACTAAAACAGCAGGAGCCCAGGTGAGCGAGAGTTCGGAACTACTAAAACAGCGGGAACCCAGGAGAGCGAGAGCTCGGAGCTACTAAAACAGCAGGAGCCTAGGTGAGCGAGAGTTCGGAACTACTAAAACAGTGGGAGCCCAGGAGAGCGAGAGTTCGGAGCTACTAAAACAATGGGAGCCCAGGAGAGCGAGAGTTCGGAGCTACTAAAACAGCGGGGGCCCAGGAGAGCGAGAGTTCGGAGCTACTAAAACAGCGGGAGCCCAGGTGAGTGAGAGTTCGGAGCTACTAAAACAGCGGGAGCCCAGGTGAGCGAGAGTTCGGAACTACTAAAACAGCGGGAACCCAGGAGAGCGAGAGCTCGGAGCTACTAAAACAGCAGGAGCCTAGGTGAGCGAGAGTTCGGAGCTACTAAAACAGCAGGAGCCCAGGTGAGCGAGAGTTCGGAACTACTAAAACAGTGGGAGCCCAGGTGAGTGAGAGTTCGGAACTACTAAAACAGCAGGAGCCTAGGTGAGCGAGAGTTCGGAGCTACTAAAACAGCAGGAGCCCAGGTGAGCGAGAGTTCGGAACTACTAAAACAGCGGGAGCCCAGGAGAGAGCGAGAGTTCGGAGCTACTAAAATAGCGGGAACCCAGGTGAGTGAGAGTTCAGAGCTACTAAAACAACGGGAGCCCAGGTGAGCGAGAGTTCAGAGCTACAAAAACAGCGGGAGCCCAGGAGAGCGAGAGTTCGGAGCTACTAAAACAGCAGGAGCCCAGGTGAGCGAGAGTTCGGAGCTACTAAAGCAGCGGGAGCCCAGGTGAGTGGATACAACAGACCGGTGAGTGTAAAGAATTAAAAAGTAATCGAAGTGTGACGTCACCAGAAAGCAGGTAAGTGATTGGTTGGTGAATATTTCTATATTTCTCGCTTTTTTTCCAAACTTGGGCGTCTAAATTTAAGTGCCTTGGTGTAGATTAAAAGATACACGTGTTCCAAATTTTAAAACTAATTAATTAATTAATTGAGATGGGAGACCAGGCAATGTGTTGTTGTTGCATGTGGGAGCTGGTGGACACCATTGAGGTCCAGGGCGACCACATCTGCAGCAAATGTTGGCTGCTCGAGGAACTTCGGCTCAGAGTTGATGAGCTGGAGTCCGAGATTCAGACACTGCGACACATTAGGGAGGGGGAGCGTTACCTGGACACTAAGTTCCAGGAGGCAGTCACACCCACTAGAGTAATTACTTCCAATTTGGCCCATGGTCAGGGACAGGAGAGTATGACTACAAGCGAGGCAGGTATTGGGATCCAGGAGGTAGTGATGGAGGAGCCTCTGCCCTTGGCCTTGTCCAACAGGTACGAGATTCTTGCTCCCTGTGTGGACGAGGGTAGGGACTGCAGGGAGGATGAGCAATCTGACCACAGCACCGTGGTACAGGGAGCCATTCAAGTGGGGGGAGTAAAAAAAAAAATGTTGTAGTGATAGGGGATAGTATAGTTAGGGGGATAGCCACTGTTCTCTGCAGCCGAGAGCGTGAGTCCCGAAGGCTGTGTCGCCTGCCCGGTGCCACGGTTAAGGACATCGCCTCTGGGCTGGAGAGAAACTTGGAGTGGGAGGGGGAGGATCCAGTTGTCATGGTCCACATAGGCACCAATGACATAGGTAGGACAAAGAAAGAGGTTCTGCTGAGAGAGTATGAGCAGCTAGGGGCTAAATTAAAAAGCAGAACCACAAAGGTAATAATCTCTGGATTACTACCTGAGCCACGAGCGAATTTGCATAGGGTAAATAAGATCAGAGAAATGAACAAGTGGCTCAAAGACTGGTGTGGGAGAAATGGGTTTTGATTTCTGGGGCACTGGCACCAGTACTGGGATAAGAGGGAGCTGTTCCGTTTGGACGGGCTTCACTTGAACCATGCTGGGGCTAGAGTCCTGGCGAATCGAATAACTAGGGCTGTAGAAAGGGCTTTAAACTAAATAGTGGGGGGGGGGAGGATCCAGGTGAGCAGGAAAATAAAAAGCCAATGAGAAATGAGAAAGCAATAGAGCAGGATAGAGATGGGGGAAATAATAACAAGAGTGTGACAGGAAGGGACAGAATGTTTAAAAATAAGAGTGCAACAGAAAATGATGCCAAAATAAGGAGGAATGGTAAAAAGACAAAGTTAAAAGCTCTATATCTGAATGCACGCAGAATTCATAACAAGATAGATGAGTTGACGGCACAAATAGATACAAATGGGTATGATCTGATCGCCATTACAGAGACGTGGTTGCAAGGTGATCAGGGCTGGGAACTGAATATTCCAGGGTATTTGACAATTCGGAAGGATAGACAGAAAGGAAAGGGAGGTGGGGTGGCTTTGTTGGTAAAGGATGGGATCAGTGCAGTGGTGAGAAGTGATATTGGCTCAGAAGATCAAGATGTAGAGTCGGTTTGGGTGGAGATAAAAAATAATAAAGGGAAAAAGTCTCTGGTGGGCGTAGTCTACAGGCCCCCGAACAGTAGCAATATAAATCAACAAATAATGGAGGCCTGTAAAAAAGGTACGGTAATAATCATGGGTGATTTTAATCTCCATATTGATTGGACAAATCAAATTGGCCATGGTAGCCTTGAGGAGGAGTTCATAGAGTGTATCCGGGATGGTTTCCTAGAACAGTATGTAATGGAACCAACCAGGGAGCAGGCTATCTTGGATCTGGTACTGTGTAATTAGACAGAATTAATAAACGATCTCATAGTAAAGGATCCTCTAGGAAAGAGTGATCATAGCATAGTTGAATTTCAAATTCAGTTGGAGGGTGAGAAAGTTGTATCTCAAACCAGTGTCCTGATCTTAAACAAAGGCAATTATAGTGGCATGAGGGCAGAACTGGCTAAAGTGGACTGGAAAAATAAATTAAAGGGTAAGAAAGTTGAAATGCAGTGGCGGACATTTAAGGAGATATTTCATAACTCTCAACAAAAATATATTCCAGTAGAAAGAAAGATTTTAAGAGAAGGGAGCACCATCCGTGGCTAACTAAGGAAGTAAAGGATGATATCAAATTGAAAACGAAGGCATACAATGTTGCCAAGATTGGTGGGAGACCAGAGGATTGGGAAATTTTTAAAAACCAGCAAAGGATGACTAAAAAATAATAATGAGAGAGAAGATGAATTATGAGAGTAAACTGGCAAGAAACATTAAAACAGATAGTAAGAGCTTCTACAGGTATATAAAAAGTAAGAGGGTAGCTAAAGTAAACATTGGTCCCTTAGAGGATGAGACTGGGGAATTAATAATGGGGAACAGGGAAATGGCTGAGACTCTGAACAAATATTTTGTATCTGTTTTCACGGTAGAAGACGCTAACAATATCCCAATAATGGATAATCAAGGGGCCACAGGGAGGGGGGAACTAAAGACAATCACTATCACTAAGGAAATAGTACTTGGTAAAATAATGGGACGAAAAGATGACAAGTCCCCTGGACCAGATGGCCTGCATCCCAGGGTCTTAAAAGAAGTGACTGCAGAGATAGTGGATGCATTGGTTGCAATATACCAAAATTCCCTGGACTCTGGAGAGGTCCCAGCGGATTGAAAACCGCAAATGTAACACCCCTATTTAAGAAAGGAGGGAGACAGAAAGCATGAAACTAT
This sequence comes from Squalus acanthias, assembly GCA_030390025.1. NCBI lineage: Eukaryota > Metazoa > Chordata > Chondrichthyes > Squaliformes > Squalidae > Squalus > Squalus acanthias. The sequence goes on from CM059438.1 coordinate 37,730,305, forward strand.
AGACCAGTTAGCCTAACATCTGTTGTTGGGAAAATGCTGGAGTCCTTCATTAAGGAAGCAGTAGCAGGGCATTTGGAAAATCATAATGCAGTCAAGCAGAGTCAGCATGGTTTTATGAAAGGGAAATCATGTTTAACAAATTTGCTGGTGTTCTTTGAGGAGGTAACGAGCAGGGTGGACAAAGGTGAACCAGTGGATATGGTGTATTTGGATTTCCAGAAGGCATTCGATAAGGTGCCACATAAAAGGTTACTGCATAAGATAAGAGCTCACAGAATTGGGGGTAATATATTAGCATGGATAGAGAATTAACTAACTAACAGAAAGCAGAGAGTCGGGATAAAAAGGTCATTTTCCGGTTGGCAAACAGTAACTAGTATGGTGCCACAGGGATCGGTGCTGGGTCCTCAACTATTTACAATCTACATTAATGACTTGGATGAAGGGACCGAGTGTAATGTAGTCAAGTTTGCGGATGATACAAAGATGGGTGGGAAAGCAAGTTGTGCAGAGGACTCAAAGAACCTGCAAAGGGATATAGACAGGCTAAGTGAGTGGGCAAACATTTGGCAGATGGAGTATAATGTGGGGAAAGTGCAAGGTTATACACTTTGGCAGGAAAAATAAAAAAGCAAATTATTATTTAAATGGAGAGAGATTACAAAATGCTACAGTTCAGAGGGACCTGGGGGTCCTTGTGCATGAAACACAAAAAGTTAGCATGCAAATAATCAAAAAGGCAAATGGAATGTTGGCCTTTATTTCAAAGGGATTGGAGTATAAAAGCAGGGAAGTCCTGATACAACTGTACAAGGTATTGGTGAGACCACACCTTGAGTACTGCGTACAGTTTTGGTCTCCTTATTTAAGGAAGGATATACTTGCATTGGAGGCAGTTCAGAGACAATTCACTAGGTTAATTCCAGAGATGAGGAAAGGTTGAGCAGGCTGTCCCTATACTCATTAGAATTTAGAAGAATGAGAGGTGATCTTATTGAAACATATAAGATACTGAGGGGGCACGACAAGGTAGATGCAGAGAGGATGTTTCCCCTCATGGGGAAATCTAGAACACGGGGGCACAGTTTTAGAATAAAGGGTCGCCCTTTTAGAACTGAGATGAGGAGGAATTTCTTCTCTCAGAGAGTCGTAAATCTGTGGAATTCTCTGCCCCAGAGAGCTGTGGAGGCTGGGTCATTAAATACATTTAAGGTGGAGATAGACAAATTTTTGCATGATAAGGGAGTGAAGGGTTATGGGGAGCGGGCGGGGAAGTGGCTTTGAGCCCAAGATCAGCCATGATCTTATTGAATGGTGGAGCAGGCTCGAGGGGCCAAGTGGCCTATTCCTGCTCCTATTTCTTATGTTCTTATGTAAATTTCTAGCTGGTATAGTCAATCCACATCATGTGCAGAAAATGGGTCAAGGCTAAGGAACCATCTACAGAAAGTCAGAATCCAAATTCAACAGGTTTACTCATGCTAAAGTGTCTGTGGTGGTGACCATGTCTCTCACCCATGTGCTTCCGCTTTATGATCATGTACATTGAATATTCCTATGATCTAACCTAGTGTTCCTTCCTAATGGGATTAGAAAGTGAGGTGACTGACTGCCCTTGAGGAATTCCTGGGAATGACTCAGTATTTCCATGTGCAGGGATTATTGCTGGTCCTCCAAATGATCTTCAGGGGGCTGCCTGAGCCTGCCCATTTTTTTGGCTCTGTATGGTTCATTTGATTGGTGGCACATGGATGGTGAACCAACCTGAGACACAGCTCCATTCCCCGTCCCTTCTCCTGCCAGTGCCTCTTGCATGCGTGTGTGTGCCTTCCCCTTGTTCTGTTCCTTTTTAAATGCTGTTCCTCTGTAATATCTTCCAGTTGTCCATTCTCACCATGGATGCTGCTTGAATCAATTGAACACGGTCAATTGCCTGATTTTCCAGCCCCTGCCTGCTGCAGAACCTCAGAAAATCGGAGCTGATACAAGACAGAAGCAAAACGGACGGCCTTGACACCAGAGGTGACACAGACCCTGGATACCAACATGGCGTGTTTGCAGCATGTGGAACATTTCCCCCATCAGGACAGCCTGGGGTTTTCTGCACTGTTTTAATTTACAGAGTGATCAATTCTATACCAGATGATTAGTGAGTCGAACTGAGAGCTTGAAGAAACCCAAATTGGGCAATTTAGGATTTATTTGTGAATACCCATATCCAGCTCACTTCACTTCATGTTTAGATGCACTCATCCCTTTAAAGAAATGTGGAGAACTGGATCGATTCTCTGGGGCCCACAATGTGGGTCACAGGATCAGGCTTGGATGCCGCACATTATCGAGTGAGGAGACCCGAGGCCCAATCGGTGCCAACATGCTCAGTGCTCAACAATGTGGATCTGAAGCACCACAGGCACTCGGAGACTGCGCACAAATTGTCTGCAAGGCCCATTAAACGCCTGGAATTTCTTTAAATGTGACCCAAGCCCCATCATGTAACTAGAGCACCTGAGCAGCTATCCAGTCACTCAGCACCCATTACAAACGGCTACAATATGAGCTACGTTCTGCTTTCTTTTGTTTGGACACAAGAAAATCCATCTATTTCCCTGCCCTCCCCCCCCAGTTCCCTTTGGCATTGCCAGCTATGCAGTGACTGTGGCCAAAAGGGCACGTGTCCAACCTGGCCCCATTGCCTGCCAATGCCACTCTATGATGACCACAAGGGAGGCTCCGAGTGGTCTGGATATGATTCTCTTTTGAATTTCCTCTCACCCATGGAAAGTTTCCTGGTTTCTGATTGGTACCTCGCCACAGTAGCACTGTTGTGATCAGGGACTCAGCAGAGCAAGGTCCCGAACATGCGTCTCATCATTCTATAGCACTACACATCAACACAATGTTCTACTGTACCACTCTTATTCTATTTACTTTTATTAAAAACATTGTATCTGATATTCTAGTGAGAATGGAATACTTGGTCATCCGGTGGTGAATGTGTGTCTATTCGCTGGGGGATGGGAAGAGTCATTGATATCCACTTTGTGGTTAATGTACATTTGGAGTACTGCGTACAATTCTGGTTACCATATTATAAAAAGGATATAGAGGCCCTGGAGAGGATGCAAAAAGATTTATGAGGATGATACCAGAAATGCGAGGGTATACCTATCAGGAAAGGATGAACATGCTGGGTCTCTTTTGTCTTGATAAGAGAAGGCTGAGGGGTGACCGAATAGAGGTCTTTAAAATCAAGAAAGGTTTTGATATAGTAGATACAGAGAGAATGTTTCCACTTGTGGGGAAGAGCAAAACTAGAGGCCATCAATATAAGATAGTCACCAAGAAATCCAATAGTGAATTCAGAAGAAACTTCTTTACCCAGAGAGTGGCGAGAATGTGGAACTCGCTACCAGAGGGAGTGGTTGAAGCGAATAGTATAGATGCATTTAAGGGGAGGCTAGATAAGCATATGAGGGAGAAGGGAATAGAGGGTTATGCTGATAGAGTTAGATGAGGAAAGACGGGAGGAGGCTCGAGTGGAGCATAAACGTCGGCATGGACTGGTTGGGCCAAATGTCCTGTTTCTGTGCTGTATATCCTATGTAATCTGATTCCAGGCAGTTAAATGGTGACCATGCATCTGATCTCTGACAATTTAGTGGGTGGATGATGCATAGTCATCCGGTGGTGAATGTGTGTCTATTCACTGGGGGATGGGAAGGGTCATTGATATCCACTTTGTGGTTAATGTACATTTGTAGTCTGGGCTAGGGCAGGGTGTGTTTCTATTCTCTGATCCTTGGTGTCCCCCATTGTCTGCTGCAGATATGCACTTGGCTTTGGCTTCAGACTTTACAAAGACTTGAATTCTATGCTTTCCAGAGGCAAATTCCTAATAATTCTGAACACTCTGAACTTCAGGCCATTTCTTCCATAAACATTTGCTTGTTTAAATAATATTTTAATAACATGGAAGTGTGCGTTTCCTACATTACAACAGTGACTAGAGTTCAGAAGTACTTGATTGGCTGTAAAGCACTTTGGGATGTCCTGAGGTTGTGACAGGCGTTATATAAATGCACGTCTTTCTTTTTTTTCTTTTAACATCACGAAAGGTGAATGCACATTCAGCTCTGTTGGTACCTGTTCTGCTTTGTTTTATAGAGTCATAGGGGTAGAAATTAGGTCGCGCCCCATTTGGGGCGCTAACCTCGCCGGGGCGCGACTTTTAGCGCCCCGAAAAAATTAGCGGCCCCGCGCCGGAACTTCAGTGGTTGCGCCCCAAGAGGGAAGTGGGGCGCAACTGGAAGCAGCCCGCATCCCTCTTGGGGCGCTGCGAGTGAATATCCTGGCGCTATGCGCCGCGGTATTGCAGGCCTTCCTCCCCTTCTTAAAGGGGAGGGACCCTGCGCAGCGCGAACCGGGGCCCAGCTGGGCCCCCAGGGATCGGGAGTGCCGGCAAAAGAGCCCGGCACTCAAGAGAAGTGCCGGGCTCTTGGAGCGCTGCCGGCACTTCACGGTGGGGGGGCTTCACGGGGGCCGGGGGCAGGTGCTGGCAGGCGGCCAGCAACAAAAATGGCCGCCTGCCACCTCCGCTTTAAATATCGCCGCCCCGGCCGCACGTACGCCTCCCTGAACCCGTCGGACATAGCGTCTGGCGGTAAATCAGGGGGCGCGACTGAAGATCACGGCCGGGGCGCGAGCGGGGTGCTGCGCACGGCGATGACGTCATCGCCGGCGGCGCAGCGCCACAGGGCGCTACCGGCTGCCGCCGCCGCTAACCTCCCGCTAAATTTTTCGGGAGGCGTGGGCGGCGCTGCGCCCGGGCGTTAGCTGCTTTACGCCCCATTAGCGCCCTCTTAAGGCGCTAACGGGAGGCGCAAGCAGCTGAATTTTTCCCCCACAGAGTCATCGAGTTTTACAGCACAGAAAGAGGCCCTTTGGCCCATCATGTCCACGCCGGCCATCAAGCCCTGTCTATTCTAATCCCATTTTCCAGCACTTGGTCCGTAGCCTTGTATGCTGTGGCGTTTCAAGTGCTCATCTAAATGCTTCTTGAATGTTGTGAGGGTTCCTGCCTCTACCACCCTTTCAGGCAGTGAGTTCCAGATTCCAACCACCCTCTGAGTGAAAAAGTTTTTCCTCAAATCCCCATGCTTATTTGAGCATTGAAAAAAAAATCCATCTTTTCCCACAGCCCAGGATCTTGTGTCCATTAAAATCTTGGCCAGTGGCCCACAGTCTCCCAAACTGCTCACTGGGAGCGTTCAATCCTGCAATCAGTCCTGAGATTTTTAAAACACTGGCAAGGGGTACATCCCGGAATCCTAAGCAGAGTCTCTGGTTTAGGGTGACTGAATAGGGTAAATTTCTTTCTTACTACATTGGATTCTGGGGTTTTTAAACCAGTGCTCTGGGAATTAGATTACAGATGTTAGCTGTTCTCCAAACACACAAATTGTGCATTGCGAACAAACAAAGATTGCCTATTGCAAATGTCCGTTGTTTAGCCTTGTCCTGTCCTTATAATACTGCCAAGAAACACAGCAAGCAACACATGCAGCAGCAGGCAGGTTTAATGAAGGTGGTGGCACAATACATGGCAAGCAAGCAGAGCTTATAAACGATGGCAACAAAAAGAAAATACTGCAGATGCTGGAAATCTGAAATAAAAACAGAAAATGCTGGAGAAACTCAGCAGGTCAGGCAGCATCTGTGAAGAGAGAAACAGAGTTAACGTTTCAGGTCGATGACCTGTCACATTCACAACACAATTCTGCCCCCCTTCCACTGTTTTAACTTACCTTAGATCAGGCACGAGAGGCTTGCCTGCCCCAGAGAATCAGAGGCCTGATTTAAATGGCGAAGTTGCATTCCGATTATGTCATCGGGATACGTACGCCATTTTAACTGCGGGTTGACTCAGGCAGAATCCTGGCTACAGGAGGTCCAGGTGAGTTTTATGTTTGCTTTTTACAGGTTCCTTATGGGACGGGAGGAGCAGGAATGATCATCGTGGCCCCACAAGCATACCTCGTGGGCCTCCCCTGTCCCAGGCTCCTCACCTCTAACTAATTGTGAACTTTGCCCACCCCTCCTTCCCCAGCCCCCAAATTTACCCCGAGTAAAAGTCGGGGCTTATAAGTTTCTGGTGAGATTCCCAGGAAATTTAGGCACAAAATTGAGCATCAAGGCCACCAATCACATTCTGCAATTCCATCCATTTCCATTGAAGAGAGAAAACCATGTGGCATTGCTTCAAAGTTGCAATTGTAGTAGGCTATGTGACTTCACGATTTTAGTAAAAGAAATAAAATGCACCCATCATCTTTAATTTCTATTTTCCTACGTTATGGCCTGGATTTTGTGGTGGATAATGACAGCGAACTGTTAACATCCACCATAATTACTCCTCTGAAACTGATCCTAATGCGGAAATCCTGAAGTTGCGGTCAGTCAGTCGCTGCTCATACAGAGGCTGCGGTGTGGCTGCACCACCCCTCCCCCACCCCGCCCCATTGCCAACAATCAGTGGAACTGCTGAAAACTTGTGCTTTTCCACGCTAATATGTAAGGGGTTCGGGTGGCTCTGTGCTTAGCCTGGGTGCTAGTGCGGGGTTAGGCCTTGTTGCCTGTTCTGGTCTCCAGCCAGCCTGGTAGCACTAGACACCTGTGAGTGGTTCGACCCACTCGCCCTTACGGTTCTGACACTGGACTTAGGTGCGAGAGCAGTAATGCAGAGAAAACTCAGGTAGACCCGGTTGAATAGTACGAAATGGAAAATCTTTATTGCATATTGTTCAAGATTACGAAATACATGTCATAAGCACAGATTAATGACAGTACAAGCTTACATACATTTATGCAACTAGGTTTAGGGAAACGAGGAGCGCACGACACATCGTAAAAGGGGACACACATTATAATTATCCTTAAAACAAAACCCTCCCCTATTAATACCTGTCCTAATCTAGATCTGTAGGATCGAGAACCATGCTCACCACTCGTGATAACTCGGAGAATTCTAAAACGATGGTCGGATGTTTTCGCCACAGCACCTGACTATTCACGTGTTGATCAGGGGTCTCTGTACCCCACTTGTTTACTCGCTCTGCTGCTGCAAGCAGGCTGGGCTCCCCGTTGTCATGAAGAACTCGACAGTGCTTGGGCCCGGCTGTAGAACTCAAAGAAAAGTCTTTCTGGACCGACACCACTTAACCGGTAAAATTCAAAGAAGAGTCTTCCTGTATTGACACCAGTTGTCGATAGGATTCGAAGAAAAGTCTTTGACCAGTTCATGCAGTAACCTGATAGAGTTCAAAAATGGTCTTTATATTTACGGGCGCGGTCGGGGTTTACTGACCGCGGCGGCACGTGGATTCTTCTTCTTCTCTTCTCATCTCATCTCATCTCCTCGGGCCTTCGGGTCCAGACACCGTTTACCGACCTTCGGGATGGTGCACCCGATTTCGCAGCGCGCCACGAGGTCGACCCCAAAAGGGATCAGCGGAACAAGAGAGAGTAACGGTCGTCCGGGAGAATAGCCAAGAGACGATTCCAAGCGAATGAAAAGGATAAGAGAGCGATGGGCGCTTGGACACTACAGTTATAGTACTGTAATTCATTATCTCCCGCCCAAACTTAATGTTCATCTTTTGTCATGTTTTGGCGCTCAAACTTCTTGTATGGGGTGGTTCTTGTCGTTAATGGGTTTCGGTGATACTTGTAACTGTCTAAGTACCCGTTGATATTTCTCCCATTGTGGAACCGGCTAGGAGTCTCCCTGGAGGGGTTTTGGGGGCCTCCGAATTCTTGTTGTGAGTACCCGCGAATGGCTCTCTCATCGTAGAGCCGTGGGGAATTTGCGTATCAATGTCTTTGGATGGTCCCTCAATTGCCCAGTACAATAGCCCCCGTTTGTGTATGGAAAACCGATTCCAGCACTTATATTTCTTGCTTAGGTGTTAGAAATGCAAAACGATCGCGTCTTGTCTTATATCAATATGCTGAGCACTGTCCGATCTTGCTGAAATGTTTATTGAAACGCCATCTTGTCTGCCTACTGAGAAATCTGGAACCTTCTGCCACGAGGCGTGGCGGCCATTTTACAGGCTTTTTGTGTCCGTTTTTGAACCTGACAGCATTTTGCTGAAATAAAGCTGTTTTTACGAAACTGTATGTCTCTTTCTCATTATTTTGAAATCGCGATAATTTGCGAATTCTACAGTCCCTCCTGTTGATGCGAATAACTCCGCTTATCGTATCAATTAAAAGTGGTGGTGAGCAACATTATCTCGATTCTCCATATCCAAATACTCCCTTAACTTAAACTATCTAGGGTCTCCGTGTCGTCCTTATTTCCCAGGGAAAAATTACATTTTTATAAAAACCGTAGGCAGTATTTGCCTTTAACTTACACCGCGTGTATGTCCTCCAGGTGTAACAGGCCGATGCCTCTTGCACCACCTGTATATGTATGTTTTTTATTATTCAAGGAAAAGAAAAACAAAACAATCAAACAACCATAATTCAACAACACAAAATTAAAAATAATCAAAACAACTCTTAAACATACAGAGTTCCAAACTTAGTTACATATCTTCATAACTCACAATCAATTACAAAAACACACATGGTAAAATGGAGCGGCGTCATCCTGGCCGTTTACACGGCACTTTCCTCGTGCACGCGCACGTAACCGTCTCTCCACTCTCCTGTGTTCTCCTGCTTTGTGAGGCGCTTGCCTCTCTTGCAGTGCATGACCAATAGGTACACTACAATTATTACTTGGCACACAACTAAAATGTGGGAGGCTATTCTAATCCAGGAGGGCACTTCAATGTTGGTGAACAGATCCCACCATGGTGGGATTACTATGTTTAGGATCTCTGACCCTATCTCGACGGTCTTTTGCTCAAGGGTATAAAAAATGTTTCTGCGAAACCGCAACGGCTTTCAAAAGTTTGGTGAGGAGTTGAGGGAGAGGGGGAATGAGGTATCCGAAATGCGCGACGAATCGCTGCAAGTCGGTAAAATTCTCCTTTACTGTTAGATGAACAGTGGATGGTTCAGGGATCGGGACAATTCGCTGCTGTGCCACTTGAACTTCAGCCCTGGGTTTAAAACAGAAACTGCTGTCACTCACCGGACACCGGCTACGGTTTCCATGCTGGTAGTGTTGCGCTGCAGTGGTAACACAATATGTTCCACCCCCGATGTATGCTACCTGCGGAGGCACATGATCTTGTGCCATTGCCTCCATGGTGCAATTCATGGGCTTGGCGCCAGCCGTTCTGAACCCGCACTGTGGTGATAAAAAGGCATTCAAGATGATGTGTGCTCCCCGGCCACGACAACCAGAGAGATCTGTACCTGTCATCGTTTGCTCCCAGCGGATGACGTAAGGTGGGACCGCTGCGTAGCGAATGTGGGCTCCCCCCTGAATGACACCAATGTTCTCTACCCGATACACCGGGGCGGGCTTTGCTGTGTCGCCCAAAACCGGCATACGTAAAACTATACCCATAATGGTATGGTTTGATCGTCCGCAGTCCACGGGGACTGGGTATGCTTCTGAAGCTAGCCTGAGCTGGCACGGGCTTAATGCGTTCTGAAAAGGGTGGAGCGCCAGCAGGTGTTTGTTACTTATCCAGGACGGGACCAAACCTTGTTTTAAATCCTCCAAATTACTGCGGCCCTCGCCCAGTAACCACGCCCCGTAAAGCACGCACACTTCATTCTGCGCAGCCTGATCGGACACATTCCGATCTTCCCTGATCAGGGCATTTACCGTACGCGCATGTTTCTCCAGCTCAGCTATGATTTCTTTTAAGTGGAGCGTCATGGCCTGGTCTTCATGTAACCCAGACCCTACCACCTTATTTTCGTCTGTAAGAATATTCTTTAATTGTGTTTTTAAACCATTAATCTGGGTCTGCAACTCCACGTTGTCGAGAGCATTGACCACAGATGTTCCTGTATTAAAAGCGGTGAACATATCGTTCACAATGCCCCTTCTTTGTCTCCCCACCTGGCCCAAAACTTCGTGTGGTGTGGTGTACAAGCTTGTCTTTTCAATCTCTGCAAAATCAAACTCGTAGAATTGTCTGAACATGTTTGTCAACAGGACCTGGTACAATTGTTCCGTCTCTTTGGGGCACCATTCTGGCAACCGCACCTCGGTGAGATTTAAAATCACCGAGGCCACCGCGTAATGTACCCCCTGAAATAGTATCTGGTCTGTTGGGACCAGTACCAAACCATTCCCGGGCCCCTTAGTGGTTTTAGGGCACCCTTCCTCCTGAGCCAAAACCACCGGAATCGTGGGCGGGGCCTTGCGTGGGCGCGTGATGAGTTCAGTGGCGTTTACCGGGATCGGGGAGTATGGAGCTCCGCACCCCCTGGTGCTGACATCCCACCTCATCCCTTTCCCGTTATCCTGCCACTGGTTTACGAAAAATATGGATATACCCTTGGGGCAAACGTACTTCGATCCCCACATACAAACATATATTCCCTCATCTGGTTCCCACCATTTGTCCCAACAGACTTTCAATTGTCCGTTAGTCCCCGTAATTGTCCGATGGGTATTGTTACCCAATCGCTCCCGCTCGACCGAGGAATTTCTCATATTCTTGCTCAATTTCCGTAACCACCACCATCGGCTCAATGGGACCTTCCCATTGCATGTCAAACAAATCCTTTTGCCGACGGTGACGCTGATTCTGGGTGCAATGATCCTCACTTTGGGGCACATCAAAGAAGTCTCTTTGTAGGCAAATCCCGATGTACTGGAGTATTCAGTTGAATTCGTTCCCAGCCATCCTGGCCACCTTCCCTTGTGGAAATAAGTGGCGGTCTCCTCAGCCTCTCGCCTCCCGGTCCCATCCGTCGCGATGGGGGCCGTGTCCCCGGAGCAACCAAATACCACGACATCCTTGGTGCGGCCTCGATAGGCCAATCCACATCCAAATGCCGCGAGCACTACCAGAATCCGTTCCATCCTTCCTTGGTTCCTGTGATCAGATAACATGAGGTAGCCAGCCTCCCAAGAGTCTCTGGCTTTTGTGAAGGGTGAGCGGGTCCCCTGACCTCGCCTCACGTAAGAAGACATGTGCACTGGATAGATCTTTTAACTAAACCTAATCTAAACTCCCATCGTTTAGCTTTTACTTATCAAAATTAAACTATAAGACTTACAAAACTTACAAACTATAAAACTTATCACTTATCTTATAAACTGTACAGCGCCGCCCATTCCCAGGGCGGCCTACTCAAATTCTGTGAAGGCGGCCACGAGCTTTTCCCAACGGTGGGAGGGCACCGACCCCTTCCTTTGATCTGCCGCAGCCTGTCTCTGCTGCGCTGTGACTGGGCTCTCCCTGGGCTGCCTTAGCCTTGAACCTACGCCTTGGGACACTCTGGGGACTTGACCATACCTTCCTGGGCTGGGGTGTCCGACTTGACCTACGGGGGGCTACCGCGGGCAAGAACTCCAGGACCGACGGACCGGGTTTCGAGGCTTCCACCATCGCGACCTGTGGTCCCACCACAGCCGCTGGCTCCGCCTCCCCTGGCTCCGCCTCCCTGAACTCGGGATCTGCAGTCTCTGGCACCGCCCTACTTGGCCCAGTAGGCGGCCCTTCACTCGCAGTCCCTACCTCCCCCGAGGGCAAGACTTCCAAGGCGGACGGACTGGGTTCTGAGACTTCCATCGCCACGTCCTGTGGTCCCACCACAGCCGCTGGCTCCGCCTCCCCTAGCTCCGCCCCCCTGAGTTCGGGACCTGCAGCTTCTGCTCCCACCCTGTGTGGACCTCCACTCGCAGTCCCTATCTTCCCTTTACTTGAATCGGGGGCGATCCTTTCGTCCTCCGATCCCAGCTCCTCTTCGCTTGGGTCACTATCTTGGTCGAGCTCCTCGAACTCTTCCTCATCTGACTCCCAACCCCAATAAAGGATCCTAAATTTTGCTAGGATGTCCTCTCCCCTGATGCAAGCTGCTTTGCCTGCCTGTGTGCCCTGCGGTCCTACCCGGGGCTGCGAGTCCCCACTCGCAGGTTTGGCCCCTGTGGTTGGCCCTTGTGCACCCGGCTTATACAGTTTGCACTGATTTACGTGGAACCACTTAGTGCGCCGAGGTACCTTTACGGCGTATACCATGGGACTCGCCTTATCTACAATGCTGTAGGGTCCCATATACAGTGGTTCCAGACTCCCTACTCTGGCATAGTTTCTGACCATGACCTGGTCTCCTACTTCCCACTCCTGCTTCTTGCGGGGTTCCAGCAACAGGCGATTGCCCTGATGCTGCCTTCCCATGTTCCCAGCCGCCTGCTCATAAACCTGCTTCAGGCGCTCCAAGAGGGTCTGGACGAACTTGTCCCTGCTTACCTCTTGGAGCTGACCCTCAGTGAGCACCGGCGCTAGTACATGGGTGGGGGTTCGCATGATCCTTCCAGTCATCACCTCGTGCGGGGAATACCCCGTACTTTTCGACTGACTGGCCCGGATCCCCATGAGGACTAGAGGCAGAACATCCGCCCATTTTTGGGGCGAGTTCATAGTCTCTTTCCTCAATTTCTCCTTCAGGGTCCGGTTCATGCGTTCAACAATCCCGGATGACTGGGGATTGTGCGCTACGTGCCACTTCCCTTCAATGCCCAAAAGCATGAGGGTGTTCTGCATCACCTGGCCGGTGAAATGACTCCCTTGGTCTGACTCCACGAAACGGGGGAGTCCCCACCGCGAGAACACTTCCCGGACCAAGATTTTTGCAGTACCCAGCGCCGTAGCTGTTTTACAGGGGAAGGCTTCTACCCATTTGGAAAACACATCCACCAAGACGAGGCAGTATTTGTAGCCTCCCTGGGTGGTGGGCAGGGGCCCTATATAGTCGATCTGTATCGACTGCCATGGTCCCTCCACCCTCCTGATGTGCCCCATGGGCACTTTCCTTTTCTGGGGGTCTGGGTTGTTTGCAGTGCACACGAGACAGCTTGCACAGAACTCGCGGACCTGCTCCCTGAGTCCCGGCCACCATCCCGCCTGCTCTACCCGTTGCCAGGTAACCTCGGGCCCGGGGTGCCCTGCCCCCGGCCCCTCATGAGCCAACTGGAGGAATTCCCTCCTGTGCTGCTGCGGCACAACCCACTGCTCCTCGCGGAACAGCATGCCTTCTTTAACGGAGAGGGTTGCCGTACTATACGGGCCCTCTACCTGCTTGCCCTCAGTAATGGTTCTGAGAACTGCTTTTAGGGCGGGATCCTGGTTTTGGACGGTCTTAAGGTCTAGGGGCAGTGCTACCCTGGTGTTCCCGGGATTCCCGTCCCTGCCTTGGATCGCTGCCATGGGTCCGGGCCCATAGGGGTCCCAGAAAAAGCCGTTACGGGCACCCTCCCTGGCTAGCGCATCCGCCTGCTGGTTGCCCTCCCCGCGGGGCTCTGTGGAGGAGTGAGCTTTCACCTTATGGATGAAAATCTCCCCTTCCTCCCCTACTGCTGCTAGGATCTTTTCCAGCAAGGGCTTCACCGTTAAAGGTCGCCCGTCCGCGGAGGTGTATCCACGGCGGGACCAAATGGCCAGGTATTCCGTACACGAATTGCATGAGAACATACTGTCCGAACAAATCGTGTATGGGGTTGGGAAAATTTCTGGGTGGGTAACGACGTACGCCACCGCAGACAGCTCAGCTTGCTGCGCGCTCATGGTGCTGGGGAGCTTAATTGCCAGGGCAAGGTTTGCCGCAGGGTCATAAACTCCACACCCTGTGAGTCGTTCGCCAGCGGACACTGTGCTGGAACCATCAACATTAATCTCGCGACCTGTGGGATGTATCCCGGCCCGCAAACCTATGTTGACCTCCCACACCCCTTCCACCGAACACCGGTGGGCTGTTCCGGGGTATACCAAATTGGCCGCAAGCCTGGGCTCGCAAAGACCTTTAACTCTAAGATCCATCTGGGAAAGGAGAAGGGTCCAGCGCGCAATTCTGCTTACGGTCCCATCCTTAATCCTCCCATCTAGAAGCATCTTAGTTGGTGTGTGATGGGTAAGGAGGGTGATGGGAGAGAGCCCTGTGAAGATCGCTGATCTTTTCACAGCCCAATGCGTGGCTAAAAGATGCCTTTCACAATTGGAGAAACTCCTCTCCACATCCGTTAACACCCTGGACGAATAGACAACCGGCCTCAGCTTGCCGTGACGCTCTTGGAGCAGCACAGCGCTCAAGCTGTCTCCGCTGGCAGCTACCTACAGGAAAAACTCCTTCCCCCCATCTATGGCCCCTAAAGCTGGCGCGGTCTGCAAATCTCCTTTTAACTTCTCGAAGGCTGCCTGGCAGCCCTCGTCCCAAGACCACTCCACTCCCTTATGGAGGAGTCGGAGCAGCGGAGCTGCTGTGGCCGCATAGTCCTCGATGAAGTCTCTACAGTAGCCGGTCAGTCCCAGAAAGGACCTCACACCCGTTATGATGTTGGGAATCGGTAACTCCTGCACCGACTCCCTCCTAGCCTTATCTATGGCTCTTTCCCCAGCGCGAATGGTCAGACCCAGGAATTTTACTTCCTGCTGACCGATACGTGCTTTCTTAGGGTTAACTTTAAAACCCTTTCTCGCTAGCAGCTCCAATAACTCGGCCAGTAGTGGTCCATGCTCCTCCCTTGAGTCCGTAAATAGGAGCAAATCATTCACGTACTGCACTATCTGATTGGGCTGATTAAACTCCTTTAAACTTCCTGCCATACACTGGTGGAAAATACTGGGGCTGTTGTGGAAACCCTGTGGCAAACAGTTCCACGTGTACTGTTGTCCTTTGAAAGTAAAGGCAAACTTGTACTGGTCCTCTCGCCGCAGCGGGATGGACCAAAAACCGTTCGAGATATCCAGCACCGTGAACGTGGTCGTGGACGCTGGGATACTCCCTATTAGGTCAGCAACTGCTGCTACCGTGGGCGCGCAGGCGGGAATGTTACTATTGAGGACTCTGTAGTCCACCGTGGCCCTCCACGAAATATCCGGCTTCCTAACCGGCCATAATGGGGAGTTCACGTGTGTGGCTATCGGCCTCAACACGCCCTGCTGCACCAAGGAGGACATTGCTGTCTCCATATCGGGTTCTGCTTCTTTGGGGAAGTTATACTGCTTTTGGGGCCGGGTCATGGGGTCCCCATCTACGCTGACCTCAAACCCGGTAACCCTCCCACAATCGTGCTTGTGGGTTGCAAACGCGTGCATATTATCTGACACGTACGTCTGCATGTCCATTGGGACATCCGCGACCATAAGCCCGAGGTCGTAACCTCCGGATGGCTTCATGGTACACAGGGCCCCTTTACCTTCCTTCCCCGGGATTACAACTTGCCTTTCCCACCCTTGGCTCCCCAGAGACAGTGATTCCTAAGGTCCACGAGGATCCCGTACTCCGATAGGAGATCTGATCCGAGGATGCCTCTCCCACCCCCCTCTTGCCATTTCATCAGTATGCACTTCCACGTGGTGTGGAGTGCTCCTAAATGAATGGAGAGCGGAATGGAGAACGCGCCAGCCTGCTCTTTTCCCGTGAACCCCGCTAATGTGTATGGGACCTTGGTAGACAGTGGTGAGTCAAAGGGGCTATCCGTATGAATCACGGTGCATGAAGCTCCCGTGTCCAACAAATAACTACCCTTCTGCTTCTCTACCTCCATCTCCACCAGGGGTTGTTTCCACGCATCATAGCTGAGCGGACACAGGTAGACGGGCTGTGCGGGCTCTAGTCATTGGGTACCGGCGGACGGGGCTGCGGCATCTGCGGGGCCGGTAGCGACTGCCACCCTTCCTTGCGAAATCATGAGGGTCCGCATGGCTCCCAACATTGATTCTATCGCATCGGGATGGATATGCACACCAGCTCCCTTATCGGAGGCAGGCGCCTGGGCTCGGGCTGCGGGATTTTTATCCCTGGACTCCTTCCAAGGGTTCCTGCAGTTCTTGCGCCAGTGCCCTGTCTTTCCGCACCCGTAACAAGCATTACTGGCTTGTGGGGCGCGATTTCCCTCCTGATGCCACTCCTTTTGAGCCGGGGTGGTGGGCCGTGCCTCATGCACCTTTCCCTTAAGGGGACGCGCTCCCGTACTCCTAGTATTACGGTACCCTACCGTGAGTTGGTTTAAGACCGACTCCTCAGTTGTGATGGGGTTAGTGGGGTCAAACCACACTTTGGCCTGCTCCCTGACGGTTGGCAAACTGTTGGCTACTAAACATCTGAGCCAGTGAGCTAAACCAACACCGTCTAAATCGGCGCGCTCAGGCGCGCCTGGGCAGTTACGCTGATATACAGGCCACAGCCTGTCGGCGAAAACCTTCGGGGGTTCTCCCTCCATCTGCTTCGTCTGTCCCAATCTAACAAACGTTCCTTCATCGTCCGCCCCCAACACCTCTAGGACCTCATCCCTTAATTGCTCATAGGTCCTATTTCCCCTTTTGCTCGCGTCTGAGAGACACTGGAGGATCGAGCTGTCTAAGGAGAACAGCAGCATTTTAGCCCTTTCCCCATCGTCGCAGCCGTTAATGGCTGCGGTCTGCTCTACCTCCCTGAAATGTACGGAAGGGTCGTCTGACTCGGACAGCTTCCGTACGTGATTGATCATAGCCCTCAGCTGGTGTGCATTGTGCGGCAACACAAGCTGGCTGAGGAGATCCCCCGCTGCCCCATTGGCTCCCTCCGGGCCCCTCTTGTGGCCCGTGACCGGACACAACGGTCCCGGCTTCACTACTACCTCAGGGGGCTGTACTACCTCGGGGACCTCTTCCTCTACTTCTACCACTTCCTTCCTTACCCAGGTTGCCGAATAGCTGGGTGGCGTGGAGGGCACAGTGGCAAATACCTCCTCTGCTTTGTTTGGTAGGGATTTTTGGAATTCCCCACCCACCGGCGGCTGGTGTGCTGACGGGCTGATAAGGCACACCATGCCGTGCGCTTTATTCAGTGCCTCTTTAAGGTTCCCTATCTCTCTCTGGCAGACGCCGTGGTCGGCCCCCTCATGTTTATCTTCGAGGGCCATCTTATAGATTACATAGATTACATAGAAGATAGGAGCAGGAGTAGGCCATCCGGCCCTTCGAGCCTGCTCCGCCATTTAATGAGATCATGGCTGATCCTCCAATTCAGTATCCCGTCCCCGCCTTCTCTCCGTAACCCTTAACCCCTTTTGCCTGTAGAAATATATCTAATTCCCTCTTAAATATATTTAATGAGCTGGCGTACACTGCCCTCTGTGGCAATGAGTTCCACAGGTTCACCACCCTCTGAGTGAAGAAATTCCCCCTCATTTCTGTCCTAAATGGTTTAGCCCTTATCCTTAAATTATGTCCTCTAGTTCTGTTCTCACCCGCCAAGGGAAACATTCCTTCTGCATCTAGTCTGTCTAGACCTGTCAGAATTTTATACACTTCTATGAGGTCCCCTCTCAATCTTCTAAACTCCAGTGTGTACATCCCTAAACTACATAGTCTCTCCTCATAGGTCAATCCCGCCATTCCTGGTATCAGCCTGGTGAATCGCCGCTGCACCCCCTCCATGGCAAGAACATCTTTCCTCAGATGAGGCGACCAAAACTGTACACAGTACTCGAGGTGTGGTCTCACCAGTGCCCTGTACAGCTGCAGCAAGGTATCCCTGTTCCTGTATTCCAACCCTTTTGCTATGAAGGCCAGCATACCGTTTGCCTTCTTGACCGCCTGTTGCACCTGCATGCTCGCCTTCAGTGACTGGTGTACAAGAACACCCAGGTCTCTCTGTACTTCCCCCTCTCCCAATTTATTGCCATTTAAATAATAATTTGCCCTCCCGTTCCTGCACCCAAGGTGGATAACTTCGCACTTGTCCACATTATAGTGCATCTGCCATTTATCCGCCCAATCACCCAGTCTGTCCAAATCGCTCTGGAGCTTCCTGGTCTCCTCCTCTGAGCCCACCCCCCCTCCTAGTTTAGTGTCGTCTGCAAATTTGGAAATGCTGCATCCGACTCCCTGATCCAGGTCATTAATGTAAATTGTGAACAGCTGGGGACCCAGGACAGCCACCCTAACCCCCTTTAAGCTCTCTTCCTGGGCTTTTATTTGAGCAGCTGGGCGGGCACACCGTTCCCTGATTCTACCCTCATTTAATTTTGCCTCAGTGACCTGGCACTCGAGGTAATCTATTTTCGCCTCATGGTGGTTGGCGACTAACTGGCGTTCCTGATGCAACGCATTTAAGGACGCGATGAGCTGCTGCCCCCCCGCGACCTTTTCCTCCATCTCCACCTCCAAACCCTTGATCTGAGTTGCCTGCGCTACGATGACCTGGTCCGAAAGCTGGACTTGCCTTTTATAACACATCAGCCAGACCGCTTTCTCTACCAATTTTCTGTGTTCTTTACTGCCTGTCCACCTGATGGCTGCGTCTAGCGGACGCTTATCCACCAAAAGGTCACTTATCCATCTCTTAGTCAAATTAACCTTACCAAACACATAATCGGCTATTCTCTCTTCCATAACATTTTGCCCATTCATACCAGGGTCTAACACATTACTTTCTCGCTGCCAGTGTCCCTTCGTGGTCGCCATTTCCTGTAAGGGGTTCGGGTGGCTCTGTGCTTAGCCTGGGTGCTGGTGCGGGGTTAGGCCTTGTTGCCTATTCTGGTCTCCAGCCAGCCTGGTAGTACTAGACACCTGTGAGTGGTTCGACCCACTCACCCTTACGGTTCTGACACTGGACTTAGGTGCGAGAGCAGTAAGGCAGAGAAAACTCAGGTAGACCCGGTTGAATAGTACGAAATGGAAAATCTTTATTGCATATTGTTCAAGATTACGAAATACATGTCATAAGCACAGATTAATGACAGTACAAGCTTACATACATTTATGCAACTAGGTTTAGGGAAACGAGGAGCGCACGACACATCGTAAAAGGGGACACACATTATAATTATCCTTAAAACAAAACCCTCCCCTATTAATACCTGTCCTAATCTAGATCTGTAGGATCGAGAACCATGCTCACCACTCGTGATAACTCGGAGAATTCTAAAACGATGGTCGGATGTTTTCGCCACAGCACCTGACTATTCACGTGTTGATCAGGGGTCTCTGTACCCCACTTGTTTACTCGCTCTGCTGCTGCAAGCAGGCTGGGCTCCCCGTTGTCATGAAGAACTCGACAGTGCTTGGGCCCGGCTGTAGAACTCAAAGAAAAGTCTTTCTGGACCGACACCACTTAATCGGTAAAATTCAAAGAAGAGTCTTCCTGTATTGACACCGGTTGTCGATAGGATTCGAAGAAAAGTCTTTGACCAGTTCATGCAGTAACCTGATAGAGTTCAAAAATGGTCTTTATATTTACGGGCGCGGTTGGGGTTTACTGACCGCGGCGGCACGTGGATTCTTCTTCTTCTCTTCTCATCTCATCTCATCTCCTCGGGCCTTCGGGTCCAGACACCGTTTACCGACCTTCGGGATGGTGCACCCGATTTCGCAGCGCGCCACGAGGTCGACCCCAAAAGGGATCAGCGGAACAAGAGAGAGTAACGGTCGTCCGGGAGAATAGCCAAGTGACGATTCCAAGCGAATGAAAAGGATAAGAGAGCAATGGGCGCTTGGACACTACAGTTATAGTACTGTAATTCCTTATCTCCCGCCCAAACTTAATGTTCATCTTTTGTCATGTTTTGGCGCTCAAACTTCTTGTATGGGGTGGTTCTTGTCATTAATGGGTTTCGGTGATACTTGTAAC
The DNA here is from genome assembly GCA_030390025.1 of Squalus acanthias. Classification (NCBI taxonomy): domain Eukaryota; kingdom Metazoa; phylum Chordata; class Chondrichthyes; order Squaliformes; family Squalidae; genus Squalus; species Squalus acanthias. The sequence goes on from CM059438.1 coordinate 37,750,060, forward strand.
TGTCTAAGTACCCGTTGATATTTCTCCCATTGTGGAACCGGCTAGGAGTCTCCCTGGAGGGGTTTTGGGGGCCTCCGAATTCTTGTTGTGAGTACCCGCGAACGGCTCTCTCATTGTAGAGCCGCGGGGAATTTGTGTATCAATGTCTTTGGATGGTCCCTCAATTGCCCAGTACAATAGCCCCCGTTTGTGCATGGAAAACCGATTCCAGCACTTATATTTCTTGCTTAGGTGTTAGAAATGCAAAACGATCGCGTCTTGTCTTATATCAATATGCTGAGCACTGTCCGATCTTGCTGAAATGTTTATTGAAACGCCATCTTGTCTGCCTACTGAGAAATCTGGAACCTTCTGCCACGAGGCGCGGCGGCCATTTTACAGGCTTCTTGTGTCCGTTTTTGAACCTGACAGCATTTTGCTGAAATAAAGCTGTTTTTACGAAACTGTATGGGGTAAAAATTCACTTGGTTGCACCTCCCGTTAGCGCCTTAAGAGGGCGCTAATGGGGCGTTAAGCCGCTAACGCCCGGGCGCAGCGCTGTTTGCGCCGCTCGAGAACTTAACTTGAGATTGTGCGGCGGCGCTAAAACTTACCGCTGCGACCACCTGCGCGCGCAGATTGTGACGTCATTCCATGGTGCAACGCCCTTGGGGCGCCCCGGAGCGGAAATTGAGTGGCGCCCCCTGCCTTACCGCCTGGCGCTTCCAACGACCGGAAGACTGGAACGTTATCAATCGGTGTGGGGCTGGGGGGGGGCGCTATTTAAAGGGGGCCTCTTCCTGTCTTTTTCTGTGGTCGACATTTATGCACCACTCGTTCTGAGAGAGAGAGAGAGATTCGGGGAGAGAGAGAGAGAGACTTCTACATTGACTCAACGCTTTGTGAGGTAGTTTTGCCTATTCATCCTAACTTTGTTGCTACTTTAGTTGCTGTACCTCATTACTTTTCTGGCAAAGAGAATATGGGGGCTGCAATGATTGGGGGCGTCGTCCTGCTCCAGCTGAATTGGAGGATACAGAGACGCAGACAGAGAGTGGCAATGATGGCCAGACGGAGGAGGGCCATCAGGCGCATGTACAGGAGAGCTTACCCTCCCAGGGTATATCGTGAACAGCTCTCCTACATCCATATGTCCGAGGAGCTGTGTTTGCGGAGGCTGCGATTCAGCAAGGAGGTGGTCACTGAGCTCTGCCACCTGCTGCAGCCAGATCTGCAGCCTCAGCTGAGGTCCAGGACGTCTCTGTCGGTGGCAGTGAAGGTCACAGTGGCTTTGAACTTCTACGCCACTGGCTCATTCCAAGCTGCTGCTGGGGACCTCGCCAATATCTCCCAGTTTGCGGTGCATCGCTGCATCCGGCAGGTCACCAATGCCCTCTTCAGAAGGAGACGAGACTTCATCTCTTTCCCTATGACCCCAGACAAGCAGCGTGACCGTGCTCTGGGCTTTGCGAGGGTAGCGGGCTTCCCCATGGTGCAGGGCGCCATTGACTGCACGCATGTGGCTTTGCGTGCTCCGCGAGAGAATGCAGAGGAATTCAGGAACAGAAAGGGGTTCCATTCCTTGAATGTGCAGTTGGTCTGTGACCACAGACAGGTGATACTCGCTGTCAATGCCCACTATCCGGGCAGCTGCCACGATGCTTTCATCCTGTGCCAGACTACTGTGGCAGAACTTTTCGAGGCACCGCATCAGCCAGTTGGTTGGCTTCTGGGGGACAAGGGGTACGCATTGAGCACCTGGCTGATGACACCGCTCCGTACGCCAAACACCCCTGCTGAGCTGCGGTACAATGAAAGCCATCAAGCAACCAGGAACATTATTGAGCGCACAATCGGCGTGCTGAAACAACGGTTCCGCTGTCTGGACCATTCCGGAGGAGCCCTGCAGTACTCGCCTGAGCAAGTTTCGAACTTCGTAGTCGTGTGCTGCATGTTGCACAACATGGCAATCCTCAGGACCCAGCCAATGCCACCAGGCCTTGTAGCACCACCAGAGGAGGAGGAGGAAGAGGAGGAACAGGACGAGGACGATGATCATCAGCAGCACCAAGGCGGGAGGGCGGCCCACAATGGTCAAACTGCAAGGGCCGTCCGTCAACGACTAATAGCAAGCCGCTTCTAGGGCCCCTGCCATTGCTACAAACACTAATCAACCCAGCACGCAACCCCTAAGCCGGCCAAGGCACCAATAATTCCAACCACCAGCCATGTATATTTTGAATACAGAAACTTATTTATTTTACAAACTCTGTGTGTGTCAATTCCTCATGACAAACTCATAGAAATAAACACAAAAAAACAGTCAATAACATAACTGGTTCTCACAACCTGGAGATAATGTCCAAAACACTAAACAAAAGTTGGACCATGAACCTCGGCCTTTAATAAAAAAATGACCAGCATTTTGGCACACCTCCTACTTTTTGCCCTTCGAGGGTGATCTCCTTCCCTTGCGCACTTCCCCCCTTCTAACCCTACTGCTCCTCCGTAATGGGACCTCAGTGGCTGCAGCAAGGCTGGTGGAAGGCTGCTGCTCGTCAGACCCTGACACTGCAGATGCCCCTGAAGGACGGCCTCGACCACTTCTGGGCCTGGAGGGCCCGGCTGCAGACTGCAACAACTCTGCATGGGCGGCAGCAGTCTGTCCTACAGGCGGTGGCAAGTGCAGTGGAGAAGTGACAGTGTTGGCAGCAGGAATGCTGTCATCGTGAGAGAGGACAGCAACTCCCTGCTCGCCCGACACACTGGCACTCCCACGGGGCAGCACTTCAGCATCCGGAGCAATTTGCCGGAGAACAGATTGCTGGCCTGCTGCGGCGCGGTGACAGCCCCGGGGACATGTGCACGAACCATCGAGGATGGCAGCAGTCAGTGCTCGCGTGGCCTCAATCTGAGTCTGCATGAGAGCAGTCTCAGATGGGTTCCTGGCAGCCAGTGACTGAATTGCAGCACTAAGCTTTAGTGTGGCATCCGCCTGTGCTACAGCGAAGTGCTCCACACTCCTTGCCAGTGACTCAATGCATTCGGGCACCCTTCCCACTGCACCCATGAGCTCAGTGTGCATGCCCACCGCCTGGCTGTTCATTTCTGCAATCAGCCGCTCCTCCTCTGCGTCCATTGCAGTAGGAGTGTCTGGCATACTCTCCCTCTGGGGAGAAGGCCCCCGTTCTTCCCTCCCCCCCCCATGGCGTTGCTGCAGCCCGCTGGGTCCTGGAGCTTCACCATCATCAGCCCCTTCCCCCCTGCTCCCCTCCGGGGAAGGCGTGTTCCCAGTGTGGGCATGGGCTTCCTCGGGAGAGGGTGGCACTGATGCTCCGGCTTCCTCTTCCTCCTCAGCTGCAGCATCACTCCCAGTGGCAGCTTCAGGGCCCGTCTCCTCAGCTGGTGAATCACCATCTGAAAGCAGGGAGGTACAAGAGTGGCTTTAGCGTGAGGACAGGGTGGCAGTAAGGGAGGAATAAGTGCAGCGAGTTAGCAAGTTGGATTGAAAGTGTCAAAGGCTGGTATTGTGAGGGACAAGTGGAAGGACAGAGGACAAAAAGGTGATGACCTTACCATTGCTGTCCACAACGGGGTCGGCGTCTCCAGTGGCGACGGGACCGATCACCCGGCTTGCCACAATCCTGTGGACGCGCTCCTCCAGATCGCTGAGGGGTTGCAGCTGAAGCCGCCCTCCACCCGTCCGTTGCTGCTGTCTCCGATTATGAGCCAGCTTAGCCTGCAAGAAAAAGGACAGCATCTGAGTAAATATACAGCCATGGTCTTGCCTGATGTGCCTCCCATAGATGAATAGCCCTTACAATATACAGCCATGGTCTTGCCTGATGTGCCTCCCATAGGTGAATAGCCCTTACTGTATGCAAAGTGTGGAATGTGTGTGTGTGTTTGATGAAAGGGCCATAGGTGTTGGATGAGTGTTGTGCATTGGGGTTTTAAGACCCTCTGGCCATAGAGTGAGGTTGAGATGGAGGGATGGAGAGGTATTGAGAAAAAGCCACTCACCCTGACGACCCGAGTGAGGTCGTTGAACTTTTTGCGGCATTGAACATGGGTCCTGGGCACCATGCCCCTGGAGGAGACGCTCTGAGCCACCTCCCTCCACACTCTTCTGAACTCGCGTGGCAAAGGCCTCCTGCCACTCTCCGGGAACAGCATGCAACGTCTGCGCTCCACTGCGCCAACCAGAGCATCCAAGGCCCGCTCGGTGAAGCGATGAGCGCGTTCTCTCACCCTCTCCATGCTTGGCAGCAAAATGGATTACAGGTCTCTCCAGGCTGAGATTCAAGGCTGGAATGAGCAGGGTGTGGCTGGGGAGCAAGTGCCCCCCCCCCGCTTTAAGAAGTGTCCGGCGCCATTGTGTCTGTGTTCCCTCGCTAACTGGCAGCAGCTGCGCTGCGCTCGTGCGCTGAGTTAGCGCCTCACTCCTTGGCCTTTGCGCCTTAAGAGAGGTGTGCAGCGCCTAATTTAGCGCTCCACTCACCTCCCGGGGCGGTAAAAGTGAAGTTTCCTGTCAGTGCCGATAATTAGCGCCAGGCGCTAATATTTGCGTCCGGACGATATTTGCGCCCCAAATGGGGCGCGACCTAATTTCTACCCCTATGTCTCTTTCTCATTATTTTGAAATCGCGGTAATTTGCGAATTCTACAAATATCGCTATTAAATAACCATTAAATGTTAAGCCTTGTTGGAATAGGTGTAACTGGGGTTTTAACAGTGTATTGACTGGTAAACAAATGTTCTGGCCTTGAAAAATGAATTTTTATATTTGTGGAGTGTCAAATTTCTCCATTATGATAAAAATTACAATTTTTTAAATATGTATATATATTTTTAAGTTTATTCATGATATTTCCACTTCTACCTTATCCCATGTGAAAGTCTTAATCTTTATTTTGCTCTCTGAAACATTTTTAAAAATTGAGAATAGAAGCTGCTTTTTATTTCCTGGTTTGCTGTCTGTGAGAATTCTTCAACGTGATTGGCTGCTTAGACAGCTTGATGACATCATGGCTGCATTGCTCTGGGAATCCCCAATTCACAGCGCTACAATCAATTACACGTCGAGAAACTTCACGTTTTCACCACAGAGCTCGCAAAATCTCTGTGGGCAGCTTTCTTAGAGGTCAGCGGCGAGTGCCTTTGCTTCGCGCTGACTGCAAATAACAGGCCATTATATCTCCTGAAAATATTTTGATGATGTAGACAAGGAGATACAAGCTGTTTTTTCTGGTTCAGAAGTGGATTTTGTTTCCCGAATGGCTCTTTTACTGGTTTCATGATTTGGTCTCGACTTCCAGCAAGTCCCTATTTATATTTTGCATAGACTAATATATTTATTCCAAACAATGAACTGACCATGTGGATTTGGCACATTCACTTCATCATCCTTCTATCAGAGATGACCATTTCTACACTAAAATAAAAGTGCCCAAACAACAGGGACGTCCTTACCATTGCCAGCTGCATCAAATCACCATCACACAGTAAGCCATGTCAGGATTAGCTGCCCATACTAATGACCCAGGGAGATCAGCCCAAGGAAATACCACTGACATCTCATTTAAGGCTATTAATAGTAAATTAACATATCATCGATAAACATCCCACAGGGAAAACTGACAAATTGTGTTGCTGAAATAAAATAATGAGTGTTGCCATCTTAATAAGCTGATTTTATAGAGTACAATAGATAAACTTTTCTTACAGAAATCTTAATGGTCATATTAGGAAGTGTTGCATTGTACTGATACAGCATGGAATAAAATAAGATTTCATATCAATTCGATTTCATATCTTAGTCATGAATTAAATAGCTTGACGGTATATTGGAGGAAGATTTGATTGACAGTGAAAGTTTCACCCTTGGTAGTTTGGTGTGTTGTGTATTAGTTACAATTTATTATTGAACAGCAGAAAACTATTGAAATTTATAACTGGTTTTTGAACAAAAATGTAATCCTTCTAATTATTGCCAGAATTAACTCATTCACAATGGGTTGTTTCCATTGTGTGACTTGATGGAATAACATAAAAGTGAAACATTAGAATTCAGGAGGGAAGTACAACTGTGGGACCAGTTCTGCTAGCAAATATACCCATTGAAGTATAAGCCAACAAATTAACTTCTGGACATACAATAACTTGAACTGGGTCAACTCTAGTTAGTTTTCCAAATAACCATATTCAGATTGATTCAGACTCCAGGGGCTGGATTTTTCCAACCTCGGCAGGTCCATGCCGGGCAAAGTCGGTGGCATGTGGGGACCTCGCATCTGTCTCGATCCCGGCCTCCAACAAGATATTCTGATGATTGGGCTTGTTAAGTCTGCCCTGCGAGGTTCCTGGCCAATTAATTGGAAGCGAATCTGATGAAGTCATTTGAGGACGCATCATCAGCCGGTTTCCTTAAAGGGGCCATCTCCAAATTGATTTTGACAGTTGTGCTGTCAGTGTTCTGTAGCATTGAGGTGCTGCAAACACTGACAAGCACTGCACAAAGGTGCACGGTTGCACTCGGGCTCTCCCATGACTCCCTCCGTATGCTTATGGAGGGAGTCACAGAATGCAGGAAGTTTCTCTTCCCTTCCCATGGGCGGAAGAGACCTCCCGAGGACACCAACGCAGCCTGGTTGCACATTGCACAGGAGGACACAAGCAGGGATGTCATCAGGAGGACCAGGCTGCATTGGCGCAAACCTTTCAATGTTCTCAGTAGATCACAAAATGTTACTGCAAAGCCACACTCAACCTCATCCTGCTGTGCCACTCATCAGTTCCCCATCACTCTGCCTTCCCTACCGCACATCCTTACTCACACCAACTTACCTTGCACCTCCACCCATCTCTCTCTATCTATATTATCACTTCCCCATCTCACTAGCCACTCCTCACACTCACCCTCATCCTAGTCCAATTATACCAACTACCAACACACAAGGGTCGGCACTTGGGTGTTTTAGCCAATGGTCGTGTAAACTTTCTATTAATGTGTTGTCAAGTATTTAAATCCTTATGTCACCACTTCGCCTTCTTGGACAGATTTGTGTGCACCTTTGAAAGTGTGTTAGTGAGTTCCAGTGAATGGTGAGACATAAGGGGAAAACTTCAGTTGGTTAGCAACTCCCTTTAGTGCCTCTGGGGGGCGCTAACGGGCGCTAGGAACTTAGCGCCCGAGTGCGGCGATTTTAGTGCCACTCGCAAAATTGACCGGCCATTTTGCGGCGGCGCTAAACACTACCGCCACGATCTCCTGTGTCCACAGATCGTGACGTCAATCAAGCGTGCAACGCCCCAGTAGCGCCCTGGACCGGATATTGAGTTGCGCCCCCTGCCTTAGCGCCTGCCGTTAGGAACGACAGTTGAGGGGAACATTTTCAAGTCAGGAAGGGGCTGGGGGAGCGCTATTTAAAGGCGGGCGCTTCTTGCCTTTTCTTGTCAGCAACATTTTTGGTTTTAACGGTGTCCTAAGGAGTTTTGGCCCTCAGCACCACTTTTGAGGTTCCTAAGCGCCGAGCTCTTTCCCTGGGCCTATCCATTAGTGCTTCCAACACAATTGCTTTTGAGTTCTCGCCAGGCCGAGATTCAAGGCTGCAATGAGCAGGGTGTGGCTTGCCAGCAAGATGGCCCCTCCCCTTTAAGAACTGGATGGCTTCCATGGTAACTGACATCGCCTGAGCTTTGGTAGCGTTCTGAGGTAGTGCCTCGCTCCCTGACATTTGTGCCCCGAGAGGTGTGTAGAGCCTGATTTAGCGCTCAAATCACCTCCAGGAGCAATAGAGGCGAATTTTGCAGTCGGAGGCAATAATTAGCGCCGGGCGCTAAACTTTGCGCCCGGCCGATATTAGTGCCCCAAAATGGGCGATACCGAATTTTTCCCCCATATAGTCCCTCCCACCCCCGCCAATGGTGAGGAGTGTGAAAGGAATGGCTTGGACATTGTAGGGATGCTTTATGGTGCTGGTGTGGGGTGGTGCCAACCTGGTGCATCATGTGTCAGCCAGGGTGTACAGCATCAAGAGAAGTAAATCTGGACATGGTGAGGCCATCGCTGGCGTCCCAGGCAGCAATGTGCACTGGTGATGATGCCCTGTGTCCAGTGCAGCATCAGTTGATTGCGGAGAAGGCTGATGTGGATGTTGGTGCTGCTGGTGTGCCCGGTGATGCTGGTGTTGGGGCTGATTGTGTTGGGATTCTGAGGACCAAGGTGAGATTTTTTCAAGGGCACCGACGCTGATGGAATAGATGGCAGGTGAGGTTGAGATGACAGAAGTAATTTGTCAATGTTGAGATAGGTTGTTCCAAAGAGGTAACAGTGGATAGAGAGGTTACTCCAAACACTTCAAAAGTGCTTAAAGCTCAAAAGTGGGTTCCAACTCATTAATGCTCCAGCTTCTAAGATTGGGAAGTGAACAGCTGTGAAATGGTAGGTTTTAGACCACTTTTGCAGTTTTCACCTATTCACAGCAATCCACAGTCATTGAGAACCCGACATACTTACCTGACATGATAGCCGCTCTCCGGGAACCTCGTTGAAAACCTGGTAAAATGGTAAGTACATGGGAAAATGGTTCTTAACTACCTTTTAATAAGCTTTTAACTATCTAAATTGTCTGACCCACCGCCTGGTGTCGGGTCTGTTCAGGGATGACACACCCGACACTTGGGAAACTCACAAGGAGGCGGATTCAGAGCGGGATACCGACCCACTGTCAATCTTTGTGATTTTGACAGTGGACCCGTCTCCAAACCCGCACTCTAAGTGCCGGCAAAATTTAGCCCCAGGGTTGGACATGCCTGGCATTTCAAAGTAAATGGTGGCATTTATGAAACTTTAGGGCTTTTGTCATTTGAAAATTTGGCTTTTTCACTCGAACTGAGAAGGATAAGGAGAAACCTGATGGAGGTTAAAAAAGAAAAAAAATGATTGATTGTTTCCACAAGATGGCAACGAGAGGGCACAAATTTAAGATAATTACAAAAAGAATTAAAAGGGAAGGTGTAAATATCGTCCTTACACACTGGTTAGAAGGTGGGATTCTCTATCACAATCTGACTGTTGTTTGTAAAAGAGGAGCAGGAAAGGGTATGTGAGGCAAGCTGAAGTGGAGAAAAAGCACCAAATGGCCCATTCTACAATTATGTATTATCAAGGTCAAAGATAAAATAAAAACAGAAAATGTTTGACAAGCAAAATGGAAAATGAGGAGGTGGGGGTGGTGGGTAGCCCTGATAATAAAGGATTACATAAGGACAGTAGTGAGAAAGGATCTTGGCTCGGAAGATCAAGAAGTAGAATCAGTATGGGTGGAGACAAGAAATAACAAGGGGCAGAACACACTGGTGGGAGTAGTTTATAGGCCCCCAAACAGCAGCTATACTTTAATCTTCATATAGACTGGGAAAAATCAAATTGGCAAAGGTCGTCTGGGGGATGAGTTCATGGAATGCATTCGAGTCAGTTTCCTAGAACAATATGTCATGGAACCAACCAGGGAACAGGCTATTTTAGATCTTGTATTGTGTAATGAGACAGGGTTAATTAGTAATCTCACAGTAAAGGATCCTCTGGGGAAGAGTGATCATGATATGATGAATTTCACATTAAATTTGAGAGTGAAATACTTAAATCCAAAATGAGAGTCTTAAATCAAATAAAGCCAATTACATAGGTATGAGGGGCAAGTTGGCTAAGGTAGATTGTGACATTAGATTAAAAGGTATGATGGTAGATAAGCAGTGGAAAATATTTAGAGAAATATTCCAAAATTCACAATGAATATACATTCCGTTGCAAAATAAAAACTCCACAGGAAAAGTGATCCATCCATGGCTACCTAAAGAAGTTAAGGATAGTATTAGATTAAAAGAAGCAGCTTATAATGTTGCAAAGAATAGTAGTAAGCCTGACGATTGGGAGAACTTTAGAAACCAGCAAAGGATGACCAAAAATTGATAAAAAAGGGAGCAAATAGAATGAGAGTAAACTAGCAAGAAATATAAAAACAGATTGTAAGAGCTTCTACAAGTATATAAAAAGGAAGAGTGTAGCAAAATTAAGCGTTGGTCCCTTAGAGGCTGAGACAGGAGAAATTATAATAGGAAATGAGGAAATGGCAGAGACTTCAAACACATATTTTGTATCTCTCTTCACAGTAGAAGACACAAAAAGCATACCAAAAATAGTGGGGAACAAAGGGGCTAATACGAGTGAGGAACTTTAATTAATATCAGTAGAGAAAAAGTACTTGAGAAACTAATGGGTCTAAAAGCTGACAAATCCCCTGGACCTGATGGCTTACATCCTAGGGTTCTAAAAGAAGTGGCTGTAAAGATATTGGATACATTGGTTGTGATCTTAGAATGGCCCCAGTGGATTGGATGGTACCAGATGTAACCATGCTATTCGAGAAAAGAGAGAGAAAACAGGGAACTACAGGCCAGTTAGCCTGACATCAGTCATCGAGAAAATGCTGGAATCCATTATTGAGGAAGTGGTAACAGGACACTTAGAAAATCATAATATGATTAGGCAGCGTCAACATGGTTTTATGAAAGGGAAATTGTGTTTAACATATTTATTAGAGTTTTCTGAGCATTTAACTAGCAGGGTAGATAAAGGGGAACCAGTTGATGTAGTATATTTGTATTTCCAAAAGGCATTTGATAAGGTGCCACATAAAAGGTTGCTACGCAAGATAAGAGCTCATGGGGTTGGGGGTAATATATTAGCATGGATAGAGGATTGGTTAACGGACAGAAAATAGAGAGTAGGGATAAACAGGTAATTTTCTGGTTGGCAGGCTGTAACTAGTGGGGTGCCACAAAGATCAGTGCTCGGGCCTCAGCTATTTACAATCTATATTAATGACTTAGATGAAGGGATCGAGTGCAATGTATCCAAGTTTACTGACAATACAAAGCTAGGTGGGAAAGTAAGCTGTGAGGAGGACACAAAGGGTTGGATTTTGAATGCCCCGTGGAGTCGGGTTTGGAGACGTGGGGGGGGGGGTTAAAGTAGCAGATTCGGGGGTCCCGACCCCATCCCGACTCCAACACACCTCCACACAATTTTGACAAAATGGGTCGCAGGGTTCCCGACTCCGTCCCGCCTCCAAGAGGCGCGAAAGGCCATTAACGCTCTTAACTATCCCTAAAGTGGCTCAGTAATGCAATTTTGAACCATTTTAGGTACTTTAACCCTTTTCCCACGTGAAGCACGCCTGATGGGAAACACTCCAGTGAAACCTGGTGGGAGCACAAGTGGATTGCTGACTATCAGCTGCAGCTCAACCTTTAAATAGGAGATTTGATCATCCATCAATTGCAGGTGGCAGGACTTTGTTGTAACAGGTCTGGGGGAACTTTTAGAAGGCATAACCACAGCTCTGGAAGTTTGGAGCCTGACACCCATCTGCAGTGTGACCTCCTGGGAAACCCCTCTCGCCACACTCATTGAGCGCTTCCTCAACTGAGACATATACCAGAGGCATGGGAGCCATTTATTTCCTTCCCTCCTGGATATCCGATGAGGAGGAACAGCAGCCGCGGCACCAGCAGAACCATGAACAACAACACCACCAACAGCAGCAGCAACAGCAGGAGCGCCAAGCTGCTGCTCACCCACCTAAAGCTGCACAGGACAGAAGGGGCCAGCGCATGGAAGGCCGTCGGCACAGGAGATACCCCCCAACCAGGGTCTACAGACAGAGGGGCAGCTACCTCAACATGTCTGAGCAGCAGTGCCAAAGGCGGCTCTGACTTTCGCGAGAGGTAGTGGGTGACATCTGCGCAATGCTGCAACAAGACCTGGAGCCCAGAGGACCAGGTGGACGCCCCTTACCAGTGGCCGTCAAAGTCACCACCGCACTCAACTTTTTTGCCTCAGGCTCATTCCAGGGATCAGCAGCAGACATCAGCGGCATCTCCCAGGCGGCCGCACACACCTGCATCACGCAGGTAACCGATGCCCTCTTTGCCATCGCGCACAATCACATCCATTTCACCAAGGATTGAGCAAGTGTCACGGCGCGTGCGGTTGGATTAGCTAATCTGGCAGGCTTTCCAAGGGTGCAGGGCGTCGTTGACTGCACACATGTGGCCCTTAAGGCACCCCATTGCAATCCAGGTATTTTTGTCAACCGCAAGGGCTTCCACTCCCTCAATGTTCAGCTGGTGTGTGACCACAACAAGGAAGTTCTGCATGTTTGTGCCAAGTACCCTGGCAGTTGCCATGACTCCTTCATACTGCGCCAGTCTAGTGTGCCTCCACTATTCAGTCCGCCAGACCAACTTCACGAATGGCTACTTGGAGACAAGGGCTATCCCCTGAGGACGTGGCTAATGACGCCGTTGAGGAGCCCATCCAACGCAGCTGAGGAGAGCTACAACTCCAGCCACATTTCCACGAGAGCCATAATCGAGCAAACCATCGGTATGCTGAAGATGCGCTTCAGATGCCTGGATAGATCAGGTGGAGCCCTGCAATACTCAGCAGCCAGGGTCTCCAGAATCGTCGTGGTTTGCTGTGCACTTCACAACATGGCACAGCGTCGTGGCTTACAGATGCCGGAGGACCAAGTGGCTCCTCACATAGCCTCCTCAGATGAGGAGGAGGAGGAGGAGGAGGAGGAGAGAGCGAGAGAGAACAAACAAGTTGCAGAGGCCCCTCAACCAGCGGCAGCATTACGCGAGACCATAGCTGCCCGGAATGCAAGGAACGCACTCATCTTGGCCAGATTTGCTTAGCCTAGACAAGAAAGCACTTTTGTCTCGCAGCTTCTTACCAGAGCTACGACAATGGCCCAGACCCAGCGGATCCCTAACAATGTGACCAACATACTGACAATTGCAAGTTATCCTAAGGCCTCATTGTGGAAGTCCCATTAGCGAAATGACAGACACCACAACTGCAGCTGTAGCCATCAGAGTTTTTATTTACACTTTAGACCTGATGGCTTCTTAACAATACACATCAAAATTCACCCAAGTGACTACCCTTGTCACTATTTGTGCAGTTTCTTTCTCTTACGCGTGCTCCTACGTGGTGCTTCCCCTGTGGCTTCAGCAGAAGTGGAGGCCCCCTGCTCACTTTGTTGCTGCTCCTGTCTCGACTCCTTTGGCGGGCGTCCTCTGGGGTTGCGAACCTGAGAGGACTCAGCAACAGTCTGCTGCTCCTGCGGCTGGGCAGGGGTTGAGACGCCGATCTCACTTGGGTGCGGACTCTGGTGGGGCTCTGAGCGAGGACCTGTCAGTGGCATGGAAGTGTGAGCGCTTGGAGAGCAAACCCCACCTCCTTGTTGTGTGCCACCAACATCCCTCTCATGGGTCAGGTCCACCTCAGCGCTTGCAAGTGGTTTGAGAGCACCTTGCTGCACATCAGGGGAGCCATGGGGACCTGTATCTGCACTGGAAGTCCTACTCAGAAGGACTTCCATGAAGGTCTGGTTTCTCTGTTCAATAGATGACCATCGCTCCTCCAGAGATGTCATTCTATTCAGAACAATGACCATGTTTTCTGCACTCTGGCGACTTATCACCTCCATGGAGGTTGCCATCCTTTCCATGGTGATGCGTTCATGCGCCAATGACTCCACAAAGGCTCTGCTCATGTTCGCGATGGACTCCTCCATTCACTCCACACTTGCAGCGACCCTGGAGATAAAACCTGTCAGAGACTCCTGCATCTGTTCCTGGAGTCCCAGCACCGCTGATCTTATGGATGGCCCCAGAGGCAGAGGGTCGACATGCAGCTGAGCCGAGCTAGGAGAGTCCTGCACCCTCCGACTAGGACTCTCTACTGCTGTCCCTGTCTCCACCATCTGCTGATGCTCACTTGTGAGCTGTGATACATCAGGTGACAACACTACTCTATGTCCCGAGGGTCCTACCGAGGTGTGAGTGTCTGCGCTGGTGCTGGGTGCGCTTAGTTCTGCTGACGCTGCGCCCTCAGAGGTTGCAGCTTCCTCTGAGGAGTCTGTCTGCTCAGGCTGGTCCTCCTGGCTAGTGGGGACGGGTGCTTGCGATGGTCCTGTGGGGAGTAAAGGAAAGAGTCAGAGATGTGATGGCAAAGTTACATGCATATTGCATATTGCAGATGATCATAAATCCATCTGTTAGAGCTTCAGATTCATTATCAGCGACTCATGAAATGTCAATGAGAGAGATGGAACACTATTCAGTCACCAGCTTGCTGTGATGCACCCGTCTGTCCGTCTCCCACTTGCGTTTCCTCCTGGACGCCCACGATCTCCAGGACCGCCTCCTCCCAGGGGGTGAGCTGGGCTAATGAGGGTGGGCCTCCTCCTGTCCTGGCTCTTTCTCTTTTATTGTGAGCTCTCTTTTCCTGCAATGAGGGAGACAAGTGGAGTTTGAGTGAGATTGAAGGAGTGAGTGTAGAGAGTCCATAGCATAGATGCTTAGAAGGAGACAAAGATGGAGTGAGGTGGCAAGACCAAGGGCCCTCCCTGTGTGTTGTAAGTTGTTTTCATAGCAAGACAGTGATAGGGAGTGTGAGGGCTGCATTGTGGAATAGTAAGGTGAATGTGACCATAGAGGGAGAGGGAATGGGTAAGGGTGCATGGATGTCAGTGTCAAGTGGGATATGGAGGAAGAGGTTGCTAAAGCTGAGTGCTGGTGAGGAGAGGCAATGGGGATCAGATTGAGGGTGAAGGGAAAGTCATACTCACTTTAGCAGTACGTAGGTGGTCATGAAACCTCTTCCTGCACTGGATCCAGGTCCTGCTTGTCAGAGATAAAGAGGTGACCTCCTGGGCGATCTGGACCCACACAGCCTTTGTCTGCTGGGGAGGCTTCTTCCTCCCTGAGGAGGGGAAGAGCACCTCCTTGTTGGCTCTTGCTCCATCTACCAAAGCCTGAAGGGCAACATCATGGAACCTGGGAGCAGCCCTGGGCCGTTGGCTGGCCATTCCTGCTGCAGGTGCTGAGATTACAGGTCCAAAAGCTTGACAGCCTGCAGAGGAAGCAAGGCTTGTTGCAGACCTTAAATGCAGCAGCAATGATGATGTCATCGGAGGCGACTTTCAGACTGGAATAACTCATTGGCCATGGGTTCCCACATGTGGGAACTCAATTGGCCAATTAAGTTAAGATCGCATCATTAATCCACATTAATCTGGAGTCGGGGGGCAACACGAAATGCGGGTAACACGACCCCAACCTGACCCCAAGACAAAATCCAGCCCAAAGAGCCTGCAAAGGGATATAGACAGGTTAAGTGAGTGGGCAATAAGGTGGCAGATGGAGTATAATGTGAGTAAATGTAAGGTTATTCACTTTGTTAGGAAGAATAGAAAAACAGAATATTTTTAAATGGTGACAAACTTTTAAATGTTGAGATTTAGCTGTCCTCGTACAGGAAACACAGAAAGTCAGCATGCAGGTACAGCAAGCACTTAGGAAGGCAAATGGCATGTTGGCCTCTATTGCAAGGGGGTTGGAGTATAAGAGTAAGGAAGTCTTACTACAATTGTACAGGGCCTTGGTGAGACCACACCTGGAGTACTGTGCACAGTTTTGGTCTCCTTATCTGAGGAAGTGAGAAGTCGCACAACACCAGGTTATAGTCCAAGGGGTAGAAATTAGGTCGCGCCCCATTTGGGGCGCAAATATCGTCCGCGCGCAAATATTAGCGCCTGGCGCTAATTATCGGCACTGACAGGAAACTTCACTTTTACCGCCCCGGGAGGTGAGTGGAGCGCTAAATTAGGCGCTGCACACCTCTCTTAAGGCGCAAAGGCCTAGGAGTGAGGCGCTACCTCAGCGCACGAGCGCAGCGCAGCTGCTGCCAGTTAGCGAGGGAACACAGACACACTGGCGCCGGACACTTCTTAAAGCGGGGGGGGCCACTTGCTCCCCAGCCACAGCCTGCTCATTGCAGCATTGAATCTCAGCCTGGAGAGACCTGTAATCCATTTTGCTGCCAAGCATGGAGAGGGTGAGAGAACGCGCTCATCGCTTCACCGAGCGGGCCTTGGATGCTCTGGTTGGCGCAGTGGAGCGCAGACGATGCATGCTGTTCCCGGAGAGTGGCAGGAGGCCTTTGCCACGCGAGTTCAGAAGAGTGTGGAGGGAGGTGGCTCAGAGCGTCTCCTCCAGGAGCATGGTGCCCAGGACCCATGTTCAGTGCCGCAAAAAGTTCAACGACCTCACTCGGGTCGTCAGGGTGAGTGGCTTTTTCTCAATACCTCTCCATCCCTCCATCTCAACCTCACTCTATGGCCAGAGGGTCTTAAAACCCCAATGCACAACACTCATGCAACACCTATGGCCCTTTCATCAAACACACACACACATTCCACACTTTGCATACAGTAAGGGCTATTCACCTATGGGAGGCACATCAGGCAAGACCATGGCTGCATATTGTAAGGGCTATTCACCTATGGGAGGCACATCAGGCAAGACCATGGCTGTATATTGACTCAGATGCTGTCCTTTTTCTTGCAGGCTAAGCTGGCTCATAATCGGAGACAGCAGCAACGGACGGGTGGAGGGCGGCTTCAGCTGCAACCCCTCAGCGATCTGGAGGAGCGCGTCCACAGGATTGTGGCAAGCCGGGTGATTGGTCCCGTCGCCACTGGGGACGCCGACCCCGTTGTGGACAGCAATGGTAAGGTCATCACCTTTTTGTCCTCTGTCCTTCCACTTGTCCCTCACAATACCAGCCTTTGACACTTTCAATCCAACTTGCTAACTCGCTGCACTTATTCCTCCCTTACTGCCACCCTGTCCTCACGCTAAAGCCACTCTTGTACCTCCCTGCTTTCAGATGGTGATTCACCAGCTGAGGAGATGGTCCCTGAAGCTGCCACTGGGAGTGATGCTGCAGCTGAGGAGGAAGAGGAAGCCGGAGCATCAGTGCCACCCTCTCCCGAGGAAGCCCATGGCCACACTGGGAACACGCCTTCCCCGGAGGGGAGCAGGGGGAAGGGGCTGATGATGGTGAAGTTCCAGGACCCAGCGGGCTGCAGCAACGCCATTGGGGGGGGAGGGAAGAACGGGGGAGCAGGGGGGAAGGGGCTGATGATGGTGAAGCTCCAGGACCCAGCGGGCTGCAGCCACGCCATGGAGGGGGGAGGGAAGAACGGGAGCCTTCTCCCCAGAGGGAGAGTATGCCAGACACTCCTAATGCAATGGACGCAGAGGAGGAGCGGCTGATTGCAGAAATGAACAGCCAGGCGGTGGGCATGCACACTGAGCTCATGGGTGCAATGGGAAGGGTGCCCGAATGCATTGAGGCACTGGCAAGGAGTGTGGAGCACTTCGCTGTAGCACAGGCGGATGCCACACTAAAGCTTAGTGCTGCAATTCAGTCACTGGCTGCCAGGAACCCATCTGAGACTGCTCTCATGCAGACTCAGATTGAGGCCATGCGAGCACTGACTGCTGCCATCCTCGATGGTTCGTGCACATGTCCCCGGGGCTGTCACCGCGCCGCAGCAGGCCAGCAATCTGTTCTCCGGCAAATTGCTCCGGATGCTGAAGTGCTGCCCCGTGGGAGTGCCAGTGTGTCGGGCGAGCAGGGAGTTGCTGTCCTCTCTCACGATGACAGCATTCCTGCTGCCAACACTGTCACTTCTCCACTGCACTTGCCACCGCCTGTAGGACAGACTGCTGCCGCCCATGCAGAGTTGGTGCAGTCTGCAGCCGGGCCCTCCAGGCCCAGAAGTGGTCGAGGCCGTCCTTCAGGGGCATCTGCAGTGTCAGGGTCTGACAAGCAGCAGCCTTCCACCAGCCTTGCTGCAGCCACTGAGGTCCCATTACGGAGGAGCAGTAGGGTTAGAAGGGGGGAAGTGCGCAAGGGAAGGAGATCACCCTCGAAGGGCAAAAAGTAGGAGGTGTGCCAAAATGCTGGTCATTTTTTTATTAAAGGCCGAGGTTCATGGCCCAACTTTTGTTTAGTGTTTTGGACATTATCTCCAGGTTGTGAGAACCAGTTATGTTATTGACTGTTTTTTTGTGTTTATTTCTATGAGTTTGTCATGAGGAATTGACACACACAGAGTTTGTACAATAAATAAGTTTCTGTATTCAAAATATACATGGCTGGTGGTTGGAATTATTGGTGCCTTGGCCGGCTTAGGGGTTGCGTGCTGGGTTGATTCGTGTTTGTAGCAATGGCAGGGGCCCTAGTAGCGGCTTGCTATTAGTCGTTGACGGACGGCCCTTGCAGTTTGACCATTGTGGGCCGCCCTCCTGCCTTGGTGCTGCTGCTGATCATCGTCCTCGGCCTGTTCCTCCTCTTCCTCCTCCTCCTCTTGTGGTGCTGCAAGGCCTGGTGGCATTGGCTGCGTCCTGAGGATTGCCATGTTGTGCAACATGCAGCACACCACTACGAATTTGGAAACTTGCTCAGGCGAGTACTGCAGGGCTCCTCCGGAATGGTCCAGACAGCGGAATCGTTGTTTGAGCACGCCGATTGTGCACTCAATAATGTTCCTGGTTGCTTGTTGGCTTTCCTGGTACCGCAGCTCAGCAGGGGTGTTTGGCGCACGGAGCGGTGTCATCAGCCAGGTGCTCAATGCGTACCCCTTGTCCCCCAGAAGCCAACCAACTGGCTGATGCGGTGCCTCGAAAATTTCTGCCACAGTACTCTGGCGCAGGATGAAAGCATCGTGGCAGCTGCCCGGATAGTGGGCATTGACAGCGAGAATCACCTGTCTGTGGTCACAGACCAACTGCACATTCAAGGAATGGAACCCCTTTCTGTTCCGGAACTCCTCTGCATTCTCTCGCGGAGCACGCAAAGCCACATGCGTGCAGTCAATGGCGCCCTGCACCATGGGGAAGCCCGCTACCCTCGCAAAGCCCATAGCACAGTCATGCTGCTTGTCTGGGGTCATAGGGAAGGAGATGAAGTCTCGTCTCCTTGTGAAGAGGGCATTGGTGACCTGCCGGATGCAGCGATGCACCGCAAACTGGGAGATATTGGCGAGGTCCCCAACAGCAGCTTGGAATGAGCCAGTGGCGTAGAAATTCAAAGCCACTGTGACCTTCACTGCCACCGACAGAGACGTCCTGGACCTCAGCTGAGGCTGCAGATCTGGCTGCAGCAGGTGGCAGAGCTCAGTGACCACCTCCTTGCTGAATCGCAGCCTTCGCAAACACAGCTCCTCGGTCATGTGGATGTAGGAGAGCTGTTCACGATATACCTTGGGAGGGTAAGCTCTCCTGTACATGCGCCTGATGGCCCTCCTCCGTCTGGCCATCATTGCCACTCTCTGTCTGCATCTCACTATCCTCCGATTGAGCTGGAGCAGGACGACGCCCCCAATCATTGCAGCCCCCATATTCTCTTTGCCAGAAAAGTAATGAGGTACAGCAACGAAAGTAGCAGCAAAGTTAGGATGAACTAGGCAAAACTACCTCACAAAGCGTTGAGTCAATGTAGAAGTCTCTCTCTCTCTCTCTCCGAATCTCTCTCTCTCTCTCAGAACGAGTGGTGCATAAATGTCGACCACAGAAAAAGACAGGAAGAGGCCCCCTTTAAATAGCGCCCCCCCCAGCCCCACACCGATTGATAACGTTCCAGTCTTCCGGTCGTTGGAAGCGCCAGGCGGTAAGGCAGGGGGCGCCACTCAATTTCCGCTCCGGGGCACCCCAAGGGCGTTGCACCACGGAATGACGTCACAATCTGCGCGCGCAGGTGGTCGCAGCGGTAAGCTTTAGCGCCGCCGCACAATCTCAAGTTAAGTTCTCGAGCGGCGCAAACAGCGCTGCGCCTGGGCGTTAGCGCCTTAACGCCCCATTAGCGCCCTTTTAAGGCGCTAACGGGAGGCGCAACCAACTGAATTTTTACCCCTTGGACTATAACCTGGTGTTGTGCGACTTCTCACTTTTGTCCACCCCAGTCCAACACCGGCATCTCCACATCATATCTGAGGAAGGACATACTTGCCTTAGAGACAGTGCAACAAAGACTCACTAGATTGATCCCTGGGATGAGAGGGTTGTCCTTTGAGGAGAGATTGAGTAGATTGGGCCAATACTCTCTGAAGTTTAGAAGAATGGGAGGTGATCTAATTGAAACATACAAGATTCTGAGGGAGATTGACAGGATAGTTTCCCCTGGCTGGAGAGTCTAGAACTAGGGGGGCATAGTCTCAGGATAAGGGATAGGCCATTTGGACTGAGATGAGGAGGAATTTCTTCACTCAGAGGGTTGTGAATCTTTGGAATTCTCTACCCCAATGGGCTGTGGATGCTGAATCGTTGAGCATATTCACGGCTGAGATAGATACATTTTTGGACTCTAGGGGAATCAAGGGATATGGGGATTGGGCGGGAAAGTCGAGTTGAGGTGGAAGATCAGCCATGATCTTACTGAATGGCAGAGCAGGCTCGAGGGGCCGTATGGCCTACTCCTGCTCCTAATTCTTATGTTCTTATTAAATAATCAGCAGGTCAAGCAGCATCTGTGGAGAGAGAAACAGAGTTAACGTTTTGGGTGAATGACCTTTTGTCAGAAATGGAAAGAGATCAAAGCCTTGTTTCACTCAAAATGAAAAGAGAGCTCAAGAACAAAAGAGCCAGTCGGAAGCAGAGATTTAATTGCACTAGGTGCTGAGGGAATGGGGAATTTATTCAAGTAATGCTTGTCCTCCCTCAATAGCCTTTGTATGAATATGGAAACGACTTGCACTCCTAGAAGCCTAACAAACAGAACATCTAGTGAGGCCATTCCATCTGCTGCCACATTCCACCTCCCAGATTTCCTGCCCCCATTTGTTTGTAGCAGCAGTAATCCTGGAAGAAGGGAGGACAATGTGGTTTGTCTCATATTCTGATCAAGAAAAGTTCACTAAATAAACCGGAGTCATTAAAATTACATTCCTCCCATATTCCTCCAACATTTGCAACAAAATTTGGAGACATTTTGGTTTCCTACAATAGAATATTTAATGAAAACAAAAATAAAGGTAGTCGACAACAGTTACCTGATCCCCACTGGAGCAGCAGTCGGCACGCCAGAGTTTTCCTTAGTGCCCCTCGGCTAGGTGGATGACAGCAGCAAGGTTTCCTGTTCCTAATTGCTATAATGTGATCCTTTGCTGGAATCAAATATATGGGGATGGTGAGTGAGAATAAGATTGGGCTTGGTTGTGATGCCCCACACAGTCGAATAGCTTGCTGACTCTCACTGTCTGGACTCATAGATGAAGAATGACCACTTAGGTGAGGCCTATGACATTGCATACCAGCATGTCAGTGCCATTAAGAGAGAAGGGAATAGTATTCTGACAGGCTTTTTAAAAAATAATTTAAGTATTAATTTAGTACTAGCAGATCTTGCACGTGCTGCTCATGGAGAGTCTCAGGTCTGGAACACTGTTGCAATGTTTGGCTGATAACTTGGCCTGTCCCTTTAAGGCCACTGCTCGAAATAGGCAAATTCAGGTGATTGTAGCTATTTATAAACTGCCGAGGTCAATTATAGGGAGTGGTAACTGCTTGTAAATGTCAGGATTCAGGTCAATGACCAGCTTTAAGACTATTTTGCATCTGTAACAGATGGTGGCATCTGGTGTATGATGTATGGAGTTGGCAGACGTGCCAACATTTATATACATGTAAATAGATGGGCTTAGGGTGTCGCTCTCACCTGTTACAACAAATGATCAAGTCTCCTCAATCATGCTGCCTGAAGACATGTCCCAAAATGACCCGTGTTGCCTCATGGATATGAATTTCCAACTGGAATTTGTTACGTGAAGTTATTTTCCCAACATGTGAAGATAGCTTCATAGGAAATGAATGGCTTCAAAGTGGAGGGAATAAAGATTAAAGCACCGTAGTGTAAAACTGAACAGATATGTATTCCATTAAATTATTATGTTCTACGAATAAGTTATGAGCCAGTGGCTGCAGTGTTTTCAACCCCTCGGACGACATTCTAAAAAGCGACTGGAATTTGCTGATTCAGGTCATTAACCGCAAAAATTGTTGTCAACTTAGCCTGATTGCATTTTACTTATTGGGGTCCTAGCAGGTGCGGGCACTGCATGACAATTATTTTCCTTTCCCAATATGGCGGGCGGCGCAATTCTGGATGGAAATGTGCACGCACTTCCATATTGGGAGCTTAGTCGGCCAATTAGGGCCTAAAAAATGTGCACTGTGCAGGTGTGCGACTCTCTGAAGGAGGTAGTCTTGCTCCGATTCACTCTGAAGTCAGCTGAGGCCTTCACACCCAATTTACACTTTGAGTTTAGCACTGGTGCAAAGTGGTTTGGGCTTTGCACCGATATTAAACTTGTTTAGTGTGACCATGCCACAAATGTTAGTAATTATATTGCTTTAAGCAAAGGAGTCACAAACAACCACAAAGTTTTAAATATTTATTGTATAACGTTTAAAAGCAGAAAAAAAAATCCTTGGTACGGAATCCGTCTGTAACAGTTTGTGTCTATGGAATGATTGTCAACTGCTGGCTTCTCGCCTGAAAAAACAGACGATTGACAATTGAAAATCGGGTGGGTGGAGGGGGAGGGGGGGAAACCTCGCCCGCCCC
Organism: Squalus acanthias; assembly: GCA_030390025.1. NCBI lineage: Eukaryota > Metazoa > Chordata > Chondrichthyes > Squaliformes > Squalidae > Squalus > Squalus acanthias. The sequence goes on from CM059438.1 coordinate 37,772,589, forward strand.
ATTGATGCCCAAGGCCTGCCTGAATGGAATTTTCAAGTGGGCCTGTAAATGGGCTAGCAGTATGTCCGCCTATTTCCAGTGGGAGGCTGCTTAAATATGCAAATCTGTTGTAGGACCCCTTGGCAATTTTCAGGTGCAAATGGGCAGAGTGTGTGCCAGCACATTTATATCAAGCATTGAGTGGCCTAATCAACATAGGAATAAGACATTATTGTCAGTATTAGTGTTTGGTTCACTGCCACCTCTCTTCTAGGAATGCCCACCTTGAAGAAGTTCTGCTCTTCTCTTCGACGGGATTTCCGTTTGTCTCTTCAACCTTGTTCATCTTCATTGCTTTCAGTTTCCCTTCTCGTGTTTGATCAGGTATCTGCCAAGACTCGGTTTCACAGCCACATCTCTTTCCTCAGCAACTGTCTCCGGTTCCGACTTATTCCATGTGGATTCCAACTAAACTTCCACCCTTCGTGTTTCGGATCCACCCAGGATTACAAATATCTCCAAGATATTCATCGTTCCTCGAACTACTGCTCTCGCCGCATCTTGAGATCCACGCTCAACGCCATGCGGCGCCACATGAACACTCTCGACCTCTCTCTTCAGCAGCACCGACGCACTCTATCTCAAAGCTGTCCGGGTCCACAGCTCCATTTCATCCTTCGACTCATCCGACGCTTCAACGAAAAACTTTTTTTCATCCTTTCTGATGTCAAGGATCGCAAGCTTCATCAACTCTTGAACACCAACGCCCCACCGGAACCTTCTTCCCCTTCACTTTCCTCTGACCCCCCCCCTTCTCCCAATCTCACCCCCTGCTGCGTTTTCACTATCCCTCTGACCTTCCCCTCTCTGACCCCGAACGATCAGTCCTCAGCAAAGGTCTGAGCTTCATCCCTATCTCCTCAATGAATTTTGAGCTCGGCACGATGCTGAGCTCATTTTCCGCCGCCTTCGCCTCCATGCCCACTTCTTTGGCCAGGAGTCTTCCCCCCGCACGGCTGACCCTTTCTCCCGCTTTCAGAATTCTCGTTCTACCTTGACCCCTCCCTCTGGCCTCTTACCCTCTCTAGATCTTTTCATTGCTAACTGCCGCCATGACATCGGCCGTCTCCATTTCTCTGCTCCCCTCACTCACTCCAACCTACCTCCCTCTGAACTTGCAGCACTCCATTCTCTCAGATCCAACCCTAACATTATCATTAAACCTGCTGATAAGGGTGGTGCCGTTGTTGTTTGGCGAACCGACCTCTACCTAGCGGAAGCTGAACGCCAACTCTCCGACACCTCCTCCTACCTCCACCTGGACCATGACCCCACTACCGAACATCAAGCCACCGTTTCCAAGACTGTCACTGACCTCATCTCCTCTGGAGATCTTCCCCCCACGGCCGCCAACGTCAAAGTTCCCCAACCCCACACAGCCCGCTTCTACCTCCTTCCCAAGATCCACAAACAGGACTGCCCCAGTAGACCCATCGTTTCAGCCTGTTCTTGCCCCACGGAACTTATCTCTTCCTATCTCGACTCTATTTTTTCTCCCCTTGTCCAGTCTCTTCCCACCTACATCCGCGACTCTTCCGACGCCCTCCGCCACTTTAATAGTTTCCAGTTTCCCGGCCCCAACCGCCTCCTTTTCACTATGGACGTACAATCCTTCTACACCTCCATCCCCCACCAGGATGGCCTGAGGGTGCTCCGCTTCTTCCTTGAACAGAGGCCCAACCAGTCCCCATCCACCACCACCCTCCTCCGCCTGGCTGAACTTGTTCTCACATTGAACAACTTCTCCTTTGACTCCACTCATTTCCTCCAAATCAAAGGTGTTGCTATGGGTACCCACATGGTTCCTAGCTATGCCTACCTTTTCGTGGGATATGTGGAACACTCTTTGTTCCAGTCCTACTCGGGTCCCCTCCCTCACCTCTTTTTCCGATACATTGATGACTGTATCGGTGCCGTCTCCTGCTCTCGCCCTGAACTAGAAAATTTCATTCACTTTGCTTCCAATTTCCACCCTTCCCTCACCTTCACATGGTCCATCTCCGACTCTTCCCTTCCCTTCCTCGACTTCTCCGTCTCCATCTCTGGGGATAGGTTATTGACAAACATTCACTACAAGCCCACTGACTCCCACAGCTACCTGGACTACACTTCCTCGCACCCTGCCTCCTGTAAGGACTCTATTCCATTCTCCCAGTTTCTCCGTCTCCGCCACATCTGCTCTGACGATGCCACCTTCTATACCAGTGCTTCCGACTTTTCCTCAACCGAGGATTCCCCTCTACAGTGGTTGACACGGCCCTTGACTGTGTCCGTTCTATCTCCCGCACTTCTGCCCTCACCCCTGCCCCTCCTTCCCGGAACCACGATAGGGTTCCCCTTGTCCTCACCTTTCACCCCACCAGCCTCCACATTCAACGGATCATCCTCTGCCATTTCCGCCACCTCCAGCGTGATCCCACCACCAAATGCATCTTCCCCTCACCTCCCCTTTCAGCATTCCGTAGGGACCGCTCCCTCCGCGACACCCTAGTCCACTCCTCTATCACCCCCAGCACCCCTTCCCCTGGCACCTTCCCGTGCAAGCGCAGGAGATGCAACACATGCCCTTATACCTCTCCCCTTCCCACTGTCCAGGGCCCCAAACACCCCTTCCAGGTGAAACAGCGATTTACTTGTACTTCTTGCAATTTAGTATACTGTATTCGCTGCTCACGATGTAGTCTCCTCTACATTGGGGAGACCAAATGCAGATTGGGTGACCGCTTTGCGGAACACCTCCGTTCAGTCCGTAAGGGGGACCCCGAGCTCCTGTGGCCTGTCACTTTAATTCACCGCTTCACTCCCACTCAGACCTCACCGTCCTTGGCCTCTTGCATTGTTCCATGGAAGCTCAGCGTAAGCTCGAGGAACAGCACCTCATCTTTTGATTAGGCACTCTACAGCCCTCTGGACTCAACATAGAGTTCAACAATTTCAGATCATAACCTCGGCCCCTATCATTCATATATATATATATATATATATTTTTTTATCCACACTTTTTGTTTGGCCTTTTTTCTTCCCTCCCACATGGCAGCTGTCCTTCATTCTGCCAGTGCAATTCACACTTCATCCAGAGCCATCCTTTGTTCCTTAACCTGTCACATTACCACCTCCTCTTGCCTTGAATATCTCTTAATGTCTCTCAATGTCTCTTAATCTCTCCTGCTTTCTATCCTATCACTGACCTTCCCTTTTGTTCTTTCATCCCCTCCCCCATTTCCCCGCCCCTAAACCTGCTTTAAAATCTATTCCATTTCCTGCTTTTTTCCAGTTCTGATGAAAGGTCTTCGACCTGAAACGTTAACTCTGTTTCTCTCTCCACGGATGCTGCCTGGCCTGCTGAGTTTTTCCAGCATTTTCTGTTGTTATTTAGGAATAAGACATTCAGCCCATCGAGCCTGTTCCGCCATCCAATCAGATCATGGCTGATCTGTACATCAACTCCATTTACCCACCTTTCCTCCATATCCGTTGATCCCCTTACCTAATAAAACCTATCAATCTCAGTCTTGAAAATTTCAATTGACCCAGAATCCACAGCCTTTGAGGGGAGAGTTCCAGATTTCCACTAATCTTTTCATGAAGAAGTGCTTCCTGATTTCACTCCTGAATGGCCTACTTCTAATTTTAATATTGTACCCCCCTTGTTTTGGATTCCCCAACAGAGGAAATAGTTTATGTGTATCGACCCTATTTAATCCCTTTATCATTTTAAATACCTCAAATAGTTCACCCCTCAACCCAACTCAAGGAAATACAAACCAAGTTTAATCACAGAATCATAGAAATTTACAGCACAGAAAGAGTTATCCAGACTAACCCCATTTTCCAGCACTTGATCCGTAGCCTTGTAGGTTACGGCACTTCAAGTGCATATCCAAGTACTTTTTAAATGTGATGAGGGTTTCTGCCTCTAACACCCTTTCAGGCAGTGAGATCCAGACCCCCTCAAGTCCTCTCTAAACCTCCTACCAATTACTTTAAATCTATACCCCCTGGTTATTCACCCTTCTGTTAAGGAAAATAGGTTCTTCCTATCCACTCTATCTCGGCCCCTCATAATTTTATACACCTCAATTAGGTCTCCACTCAGCCTTCTCTGTTCCAAAGAAAACAACACCAGCCTATCCAATCTTTCCTCATATCTAAAATTCCCCAGCCCCGGCAACATCCTCGTAAATCTCCTCTGCACCCTCTCTAGTGCAATCACATCCTTCCTGTAATGTGGTGACCAGAAATGCACGCAGTATTCTAGCTGCGGCCTAACAAGTGTTTTATACAGTTCAAGCATAACCTCCCTGCTCTTATATTCTATGCCTCGGCTAAAAAATTCTAGTATCCCGTATGCCTTCTTAACCACCTTATCTACCTATCCTGCTACCTTCATGGATCTGTGGACATGCACTCCAAGGTCCCTCTGAACTTCTCAGTGTCCTACCATTTATTGTGTATTCCCTTGCCTTGATAGCCCTCCCCAAATGCATTACTTCACACTTCTCCAGATTGAATTCCATTTGACACTGTTCTGCCCACCAGACCAGTCCATTGATATCTTCCTGCAGTCTACAACTTTCTTCTTCATTATCAATCACATGGCCAATTTTTGTATCATCTGCAAACTTCTTAATCACACTTCCTACATTCAAGTCCAAATCATTGATATATACCACAAAAAGCAAAGGACCCAGTACTGAGCCCTGTGGAACCCCACTGGAAACAGCCTTCCAGCCACAAAAACACCCTTCGACCATTACCCTTTGTTTCCTGCCTCTGAGCCAATTTTGGATCCAACTTGCCACTTTGCCTTGGATCCCATGGGCCTTTCCTTTCGTGACCAGTCTGCCATGCGGGGCCTTATCAAAAGCCTTGCTAAAATCCATATAGACTACATCCAACGCACTATCCTCATCGACCCTCCTGGTTACCTCCTCAAAAAATTCAATCAAGTTAGTCAGACACGACCTTCCCTTAACAAATCCATGCTGACTGTCCCTGATTAATCCGTGTCTTTTAAATGAAGATGTATCCTGTCCCTCAGTATTTTTTCCAATAAATTTCCCACCACCGAGGTTAGGCTGACTGGCCTGTAATTACTTGGTCTATCCCTTTCTCCCTGTAGCCAGAGAGGATTGGAAAATGATGGTCAGAGCCTCTGCTATTTCCTCTCTTACTTCTCTTAACAGTCTGGGATACATTTCATTCGGGCCTGGGGATTTATCCACTTTCAATGATGCTAAACCCCCTAATACTTCCTCTTTCACTATATTTATTTCATCTAATATTTCACACTCTTCCTCCCTGATTGCAATGTCTGCATCATCCCTCTCTTTTGTGAAAACAGACTCAAAGTATTCATTAAGAACTATACCCATGTCTTCCGCTTCCACACACAGATTACTTTTATGGTCCCTAATAGGCCCTACTCTTTCTTTAGTTATCCTCTTGCTCTTAATGTATTTATAAAACATCTTTGGGTTTTCCTTGATTTTACTTGCCAATATTTTTTCATGCCCTCTCTTTGCTTTCCTAATTTCCTTTTTAATTTCACCCATGGTATCTGTCATAAGCCTCCCTTTTTTCCTTTATCCTTCCCTGTTTGCCCCTTGACATCCAGGGAGCTCTAGATTTGTTAGTCCCACCCTTTCTCTTTAAGGGAACATACTTGCTCTGAACCCTCACTGTCTCCTCCTTGAATGTCTCCCTCTGCTCTGACACTGATTTACCTTCAAGTTTCTGTCTCCAGTCCACTTTGGTTAAATCACATCTCAGCTTAGTAAAGTTAGCTTTTCCACAATTGAGAACTTTTATTCCTGGTCTATCCTTGTCCTTTTCCTAAATCTAACTGAATTATGATCACTACCACCAATATGCTCTCCCACTGATACCCTTTCCACCTGCCCAGCTTCATTCCCTAAAACTAGGTCCAGAATCGCCTGCTCTTTTGTTGGGCTTGCTACGTACTGGCTAAAAAAATTCTCCTGAATGCATTTTAAGAATTCTGCTCCCTCTATACCTTTCACACTAATTTTATCCCAGTTAATATTAGGGAAGTTGAAATCCCCTACTATTACTGCCCTATTTTTGCACATCTCAGAAGGTTGCCTACATATTTGCTCTTCTATCTCCCTCTGACTGTTTGGGGGTCTATAGTACACTCCCAGCAGTGTAATTGCCCCTTTTTTTGATTTTCAGTTCAACCCATATGGCCTCATTGGATGATCCTTCTAAGATATCATCCCTCCTCACAGCTGTATTTGTTTCTTTAATCAATATTGCGACCCCCCCCCACCACCTTTTTATCCCCCTCTCTATCTCGTCTGAAAACCCTGTAACCAGGAATGTTGCTCTGCCATTCCTGCCCTTGTTTCAGACATGTCTCAGTAATAGCTATAATATTATACTCCCACGTGTCTGTCTGTGCCCTCAGCTCATCTGCTTTATTCCCTACACTCCTTGCGTTGAAGTATATACCATTTAGTGCTGCCAAACTCTTTCTAGCCTTTGTTTCCTCTGCCTTCCAAACTCGCTTACTAATTTTCTGCCTTCCATTTCCAGCTTTGCTTCTCTCCCTTCTGAATCTACTCTCAGGTTCCCATCCCCCTGCCAAGCTAGTTTAAACGCTCCCCAACAGCACCAGCAAACCCCTCTGCGAGAATATTGGTCCCTGTCCTGTTGAGGTGCAACCCGTCCAGCTTGTACAGGTCCCACCTCCCCCAGAAAGGGTCTGAATGCCTCAGGAATCTAAAGCCCTCCCTCCTGCACCATCTCTCCAGCCACACATTCATCTGCTCTATCCTCCTATTTCTGTACTCATTAGCACGTGGCACCGGGAGTAATCCGGAGATTACTACCTTTGAGGTCCTGCTTTTTAATCTCTTTCCTAGCTCCCTAAAATCTGCCTGCAGGACCTCATCCCTCTTTCTACCTATGTGTTGGTATCGATATGGACCACAACATTTGGCTGATCACCCTCCCCCCTCACAATGTCCTGCAACCGCTCAGTGACATCCTTGACCCTGGCACCAGGGAGGCAACATACCATCCTGGAGTCATGTCTGCGGCCACAGAAATGCCTGTCTGCTCCCCTAACTATCAAATCCCCTATCATAGAGTCATAGGGCTGGATTTTGATACTGGGACGGGTTGGGGTCGTGTCATCCACTTTTTGTGTTATCCACCCGACTGCAATTGGATGTGGGAGATTGATGCGATTTTCACCTAATTGGGCAATTGAGTTCCAGCATGTGGGAACGCCTGAACCAATTAGTGTTTTCAGTCTGAAAGTCGCCTCTGATGATGTCATCATTGCTGCGGCATTGAAGGTCTGCAAAGACTGCCTGGCCTTTGCTGTGAGAGGACCTGGATGCAAAATGAGCAGCAGCAGATATTTTTGCACCACCACTCCCAGATATGTCTCATCCATCCATCACCATCACTCCCAGATATGTCTCATCCATCCACACCACTCCCAGATATCAGCCAGCCAGCCAGCCGTGCTCCCGCCAGGTTTCACATTCGTGGTTCAGAACAGGCGTGCTTCACGTAGAAAAAGGTTTAAAATCACAAAGGCCTTTCAAAATGGCATAATAGAGGCAATTTAGTGCTTGTTAACGGCCTTAACAGCCTATCCCGCCTCTTAGAGGCGGGACGGAGGCGGGACCAGCAGACACGATTTAATGAAAATTGCGTGGAGGCGGGCTTGTGCCCGCCCGCCAGTTTCCGCAATTTTAACCCCCCACAAGCCTCCAAACCCACCTCCACGGGTCAATGAAAATCCAGCCTATAGAGTCATATAGCACAAAAAGAGGCCCTTCGGACCATCGTGTCCGCACCGGCCATCAAGCCCTGTCTATTCTAATCCCATTTTCCAGCACTTGGTCCGTAGCCTTGTATGCTATGGCATTTCAAGTGCTCATCTAAATGCTTCTTGAATGTTGTGAGGGTTCCTGCCTCAACCACCCTTTCAGGCAGTGAGTTCCAGATTCCAACCACACTCTGGGTGAAAAAGTTTTTCCTCAATTCCCCTCTAAACCTCCTGCCCCTTACCTTGAAACTATGCCCCCCTGGTTATTGACCCCTCTACTAAGGGGAAAAGTTCCTTTCTATCTACCCTATCTATGCCCCTCATAATTTTGTACACCTCAATCAGGTCCCCCCTCAGCCTTCTCTGCTCGAAGGAAAACAACCCCAGCCTGTCCAGTCTCTCTTCATAGCTGAAGCGCTCCAGCCCAGGTAACATCCTGGTGAATCTCCTCTGCACCCTCTCCAATGCAATCACATCCTTCCTATAGTGTGGTGACCAGAACGGCACACAGTATTCCAGCTGTGGCCTAACTAGTGTTTTGTACAGCTCCATCGTAACCTCCCTGCTCTTATATTCTATGCCTCGGCTAAGGAAGGCAAGTATCCCATATGCCTTTTTAACCACCTTATCTACCTGTCCTGCTGCCTTCAGGGATCTATGTACATGCACACCAAGGTCCCTCTGATCCTCTGTCCTTCCTAGGGTCCTACCATTCATTGTGTATTCCCTTGCCTTGTTAGTCCTCCCAAAATGCATCACCTCACACTTTTCAGGGTTAAATTCCATTTGCCACTGTTCTGCCCATCTAACCAACCCGTCTATATCGTCCTGTAGCCTGAGGCTTCCCTTCTCGCTATTTACCACTCCACCAATTTTCGTGTCATCTGCGAACTTACTGATCATACCTCCTACATTCATATCTAAATCATGAATGTACACTACAAACAGCAAAGGACCCAGCACCGATTCCTGCAGTACACCAATGGACACAGGCTTCCATTCACAAAAACAGCCTTCGACCATCACCCTCTGCTTCCTGCCACTAAGCCAATTTTGGATCCAATGTGCCAAGTTGCCCTGGATCCTATGGGCTCTTACCTTCTTGACCAGTCTCCCATGCGGGACTTTGTCAAAAGCCTTACTGAAGTCCATGTAGACTACATCAACTGCACTACTCTCATCCACAAACCTAGTCACCCCCTCGAAAAATTAAATCAAATTGGTCAGACATGATCTCCCCCTGACAAAGCCATGCTGACTATCCTTGATTAATCCTTGCCTCTCCAAGTGGAGACTAATTCTGTCCCTCAGAATTTTTTCCAATAATTTCCCTACCACTGATGTTCGGCTCACTGGCCTGTAATTCCCTGGTTTATCCCTACTACCCTTCTTGAATAATGGTACTATGTTAGCTGTCCTCCAGTCCTCTGGCACCTCCCCTGTGGTCATGATGCGGAGATGCCGGTGTTGGACTGGGGTGGACAAAATTGAGAGGTCGCACAACACCAGGTTATAGTCCAACAGTTTTATTTGAAATCACAAGCTTTCGGAACTATCGCTCCTTCCTCAGGTGAAGTAAATTGGATACAGAATCGTCAGAGCATATATAGATGGAAAAAAAAGCATGTGTACTTTACAATTGCAGACCAATAAATTAAATCATCCTGACTATCTGCCGAGGTGTGATAAAGTTAATTAAGTCAGCCAGGAAGGTACCACATCAAAAGACATAGCAAGATACAACTGAGACAATGAGGTGAAGTCGCAGGGGTTCTAACGTGTCAAAAGCTGCCGTCTGTATGTAAAACGAAAAGCTTTAAAAAAAAAAATTTACTTTTTTACTGGGAAAATTTTTACACGGGACACGACCAACAGGGTACCCTACGTCGTCCAGTACTTCCCCGGAGCGGAGAAACTACGACATGTTCTTCGCAGCCTTCAACATGTCATCGATGACGACAAACACCTCGCTAAGGCCATCCCCACGCCTCCACTACTTGCCTTCAAACAGCCGCCTAACCTCAGAAGTACCATCGTTCGCAGCAAATTACCCAGCTTTCAGGATAACAGCGACCACGACACCACACAACCCTGCCATGGCAAACTCTGCAAGACATGCCAGATCATCAACACAGATACCACCATCACACGTGAGGACACTACCCACCAGGTACATGGTACATACTCATGTGACTCGGCCAACGTTGTCTACCTCATACGTTGCAGGAAAGAATGCACCGCGGCATGGTACATCGGCGAGACCATGCAGACACTGAGACAACGTATGAACGAGCACCGCGCAACAATCGCCAGGCAGGATTGTTACCTCCCAGTCGGGGAACACTTCAGCAGTCAAGGACATTCAGCCTCGGATCTGCGGGTAAGCGTTCTCCAAGGCAACCTTAGAAACACACGACAACGCAAAATCATCGAGCAGAAACTGATAGCCAAGTTCTGCACTCATGAAGACGGTCTCAATCGGGATCTTGGGTTTATGTCACGATACATGACGTGATCCGGACTCGAGTCGTCGTTAGCTTGTTCACAGATGTGATTCCCAGTAAAAAAGTAAAAATTTTCCCAGTAAAAAAGTAAATTTTTTTTTTTAAAGCTTTTCGTTTTACATACAGACGGCAGCTTTTGACACGTTAGAACCCCTGCGACTTCACCTCATTGTCTCAGTTGTATCTTGCTATGTCTTTTGATGTGGTACCTTCCTGGCTGACTTAATTAACTTTATCACACCTCGGCAGATAGTCAGGATGATTTAATTTATTGGTCTGCAATTGTAAAGTACACATGCTTTTTTTTCCATCTATATATGCTCTGACGATTCTGTATCCAATTTACTTCACCTGAGGAAGGAGCGATAGTTCCGAAAGCTTGTGATTTCAAATAAAACTGTTGGACTATAACCTGGTGTTGTGCGACCTCTCAATTTTGACCTCCCCTGTGGCCAGAGAGGTTCTGAAAATTTGTGTCAGAGCCTCTGTAATCTCCTCCCTTGCCTCACACAGCAGCCTGGGATACATCTCGTCTGGGCCTGGGGATTTATCCACTTTTAAGCCCACTAAAACCGCTAGTACCTCCTCCCTCTCAATACTAATTTGTTCAAGTATATCACAATCCCCCTGCCTGATTTCTATGCCTACATCATCCTTCTCCATAGTGAACACAGATGCAAAATATTCATTTAAAACCTCACCTACATCTTTCGGCTCTACACACAGATTGCCACTTTGGTCCCTAATGGGCCCTACTCTTTCCCTGGTTATCCTCTTGCCCTTAATATACTTATAAAACACCTTGGGATTTTCCTTTATTTTGCCCGCCAGTGTTTTTTCATGCCCCCTCTTCGCTCTCCTAATTTATTTTTTAAGTACCCCCCTGCACTTTCTATACTCCTCTAGGGCTTCCACTGTTTTTAGTCCTTTGTATCTGCCAAAAGCCTCTCTTTTTTTCCTAATCCATTCTTGTATATCCCTTGACATCCAGGGTTCCCTGGGCTTGTTGGTCCCATCCTTGACCTTTATGGGAACATGTTGGCGTTGTACTCTCTCTATTTCCTTTCTGAAAGACTCCCACTGCTCTGATGTGGATTTTCCTACAAGTAGCTGATCCCAGTCCACTTTGGCCAGATCCTGCCTTATCATATTAAAATTGGCCTTCCCCCAATTTAGAACCTTTATTTCCGGTCCATCTTTGTCCTTTTCCATGACTACTTTAAATATCACCGAATTATGGTCACTGTCACCAAAATGCTCTCCTACTGACACTTCTACCACTTGCCCGGCTACATTCCCCAGAATATAGGTCCAGTACCGCCCCCTCTCTTGTAGGACTTTCTACATGCTGGCTCAAAAAGCTCTCCTGGATGCACTTTAAGAATTCCGCACCCTCTAAGCCTTTCACACTCTGACTATCCCAGTTAATATTGGGGAAGTTGAAATCCCCTACTATTATTACCCTATTATTTCTACACTTCTCTGAGATTTGCCTACATATCTGTTCCTCTATCTCCCCCTGACTGTTTGGGGGCCCATAGTACACTCCCAGCAAAGTGCTTGCCCCCTTTTTGTTTTTACGTTCTACCCATATGGCCTCATTAGAGGAACCTGCTAAGATATCATCTCTCCTTACAGCAGTAATTGACTCCTTGATTAATATTGTGACACCCCCTCCTCTTTTACACCCCCCTCTGTCTCGCCTGAAGATTCTATACCCTGGAATATTGAGCATGCCAGTCCTGCCCCTCCCTCAACCATGTCTCTGTGATAGCAACAATATCATACTCCCATGTGTTCATCAACACCTTCAATTCATCTGCCTTACTCGCAAGACTCCTTGCATTAAAATAAATGTCATCCAGCCTTGCCATACTCCCTTGTGCCGTTACATATTTGCTCTGCCTTCCAGGCTGACTTATTTTTTCTTCTATAATTGGCTGTGCATCACCCCCTACTATAGCTCCACTCCGTATCCCATCCCCCTGCCAAGTTAGTTTAACCCCCCGCCCCCCCCCCCCAACAGTACTAGCGAACCTCCCTGCAAGGATGTTGGTCCCCAGAAGCAGACCCAGTGATCCAGGAAACTAAAGCCCTCCCTCCTGCACCAACTCTTTAGCTACACATTCATCTGTTTTATCCTCCTATTCCTATACTCACTAGCACGTGGCACCGGGAGTAATCCAGAGATTACAACCTTTGAGGTCCTGCTTTTTAATCTGCTACCTAGCTCCCTAAATTCTTGTTGCAGGACCTCATCCCTCTTTCTACCCATGTCGTTGGTACCAATGTGAACCACAACCTCTGACTGTTCGCCCTCCCCCTTCAGAATGCCCTGCAGCCATTCAGTGACATCCTTGACCCTGGCACCAGGGAGGCAACATACCATCCTGGAGTCACGTCTGCGGCCACAGAAACGTCTATCTGTTCCCCTTATGATAGAATCCCCTATCACTATTGCTCTCCCACTCTTTTTCCTTCCCTCCTATGCAGCTGAGCCACTCGTAGTGCCATGGACTTGGCTCTTGCTGCATTCCCCTGAGAAACCATCTCCCCCATCAGTATCCAAAATGAAAAATCTGTTGGAGAGGGAGATGGACCCAGGAGACTCCTGCACTACCTTCCTAGTTCTTTTACTCTCTCTGGTGGTCACCCATTTCCTGTCTGCCTGTGCACTCTTTACCTGCGGTGTGACCATCTCGTTAAATGTGCTATCCACATAGATCTCAGCTTCGCGGATGCTCCACAGTGACTCCAGCCGCAGTTCCAGCTCCAAAACGCGGATTTCGAATAGCTGCAGCTGGAGACACTTCCTGCACATGTGTTCGCCCTGTACACCAAAAGTGTCCCTGACTTCCCACATAGCACAGGAGGAGCACTCCATGTTGCCGAGCTGCCCTGCCATGTCCTACCCTTAATTTACTCCCTTTACTTCCTTTAATTAAAGAATATTAAATACACTAGGGACCTTACTTCCCTTAAAACATTACTTACTCTAAACTAGAGACCTTACTTTTACTATAACAACTGGACTGTAGAAATACTCACCAGGTCCTACTTACCAATCAGCTCCTTCCCTGGTTATGACATCACTTTAGCGGTTTCACAGTTGTTGTTGTTTGACTGCTCCCGCTCTCGGACTCTTTCCTTGGTGTAAAGTAAGAACCAATTCCCAACTCGCAGCACTCTGTTTAAACCACACTTTTATTTTTCTCCAGATGCGGTTGGGGGGTGTCACAGAGCCGAACTCCCGCTGGTTCTCTGTCCCCTCTAGTGCAGCTTTTTAGCTCCTGCTCTCCTGGAAGCTGACAAAGAAAGGAACACCTCCCTACCTCCACCTCCACCTCCACCTCCACCTCCACCTCCACCTCCACCTCCACCTCCACCTCCACCTCCACCTCCCTACCCCCACTCCTTCACTTACCAAACTCGCAGCTTAACACTCTGTTCTGATCTGCACTCCGTGACAAACTGCACTCTAGCCTCCCTTATTTATACTGTTAGATTTAAATTATTGAGCTCTCTGGCAGTTACAGAACCAGATTAGACCAGTTAATTAATTAATTACTCTCACCTGCTCTCCAGCACAAAGCTTGCTTAGCCCTGCCCAAGCCTGGAAGAAACTTAAAACTTGAAACAGTAAATTTAAATGCTAATTGCAAGCACACAAGACTAGATTTTATAAAAAAAAGAGATTAACCTTTAAGATTCACTCCCTCACTCAGCAAACTCACAGTTTAACACTCTGTTCCCATCTATCACTATTGCTCTTCCACTCTTCTTCCTCCCCACCCCTTTGCAGCTGAGCCACCCGTGGTGCCATGGACTTGGCTCTGGCTGCACGTCGCAGAGGAACCATCGCCCTCACCAGTATTCAGAACTGAAAACCGATTAGCGAGCAAGATGCACTCAGGGGTTTCCTGCCCTACCTGCCTGGTCCCCCTTTTCTGTCTGGCAGTCACCCATTCCCTCTCTGCCTGCACACTCTTAAGCTGCGGGGTGACCACCTCCTGAAACGTGCTATCCATGAAGTTCTCAGCCTCGCAGATGCACTGCAGTGACTCCAGCCGCCGCTCAAGCTCCGAAACCCGGAGCTCGAGCTGCTGTAGCTGGTGACACTTCCCATACACGTGGTCGACCAGGCCACGAGAAGCGTCCAGGACTTCTCACATGACACAGGATGTGCATTCCACGGGACTGAGCTGCCCTGCATGCCTTTACTGTGTAGACTATTAACTAGAAACACTTACCAGCTACTCACCAATCAGCTCCTTCCCTGGTTGTGACGTCACTATAGATGTTTTGCAGTAGTTGCTTTTAGGTACCGCCGCCACTGATACCACCTCCAATTAGGGCCGCGCTGCCTGGTCTCAAGCTGTTTAAATACCGCCGCTGATATCGCCTCCAATTAGGTCCGCCTCCAATTTAAGCAACCTGTCATCAAAAATTTAACCTTCTAAGCCCTGGTGTCATTCTGGTGAATCTGCGCTGCACTTCCTCCAATGCCAATATATCCTTCCTGAGATGTTGTGCCCAAAACTAAACACAGTACTTCAGATGAGGTCTGGCTAAGGCTCTGTACATCTGAAGCATCACTTCCTCACTATGTATTCCAGCTCCCTTGAGGTAATGGCCAATATTCCATTTGCAGTTTTGATTACTATTTGTACCTGTGCCTTAAGTGATTTAAGTACGTGGAGACCTAAATCCCTTTGTTTCTCCACAAGAGTATGGAGGAGCCCTTTAGCCAGATCTGCACAGCCATGGATGAACAGTGGTTGACCATGGAATGAATGAAAACTCCTATGGCATTTGTAGTGCAGCCCATAGTTTCACAGGTCTTAGTACAGCAAAAATATTTCTCATGACTATTGGTATAGAGGTTTTTGGCTTAAATCTACAAAATACCCTTTTCTGGCTTCAACACACTGGGTGATTGGTATGAGCAAACCTTGAGCCAGGGAGTCATAGAACTCATTGCTACCAGAAATCTGCTCCCACATAGATGAGTGACCATGCTGAGGGAGTCCCAGCAGCAGTGGCATGGTTGGAGTAGGCACAGATGATGCCACATCCATCCCATCCAACAACCCTGTGCAAGTGACAGTAGATGTGCCAGAAATTGGGCAGGATCAGCCAGCCACAGCAACAACAGATGTGACTGAATCAGTTTCAGGGCCATCACATGAAACAGTCTTTGACGGTACTGCTATTTAACCAGGTCCTATTGAAGTTGCAGCCAGTCAGCATGTTTGATCCTTCCATAGGAGAATCATTTAGAAGAAGTAACTACAGGCCAGTCAGTCTAACATCAGTTATGAGAAATCTCTTACTATTCATAATTTGAGAAAAAGTAAGTGAGCATTTAAAAATGCAAATAATAATCATGGATAGCCAGCATAGTTAAAGGCAAGTAGTGTTCCTACTGTAAAGCACTTTGGGACGTCCTGAGGTCATGAAAGGCACTATATAAATGCAACTCTCTTTGTTTAATACATTTAGTAGAGTCTTTTGAACAAGTGCTTTAAGATACCATTGGTATATTGAACAATGATCCTAGTAGTCATATGGTGCTCATTGTAATCATCACTCTGCTTCTGTCCGTGTCCCACAACTAGCCTGGACTGAAATGACAAGTTTTGATCTCCAATGATCCATTCTTCCAATCTCCCTTAGCCTTTGAATAAGCTCGGCACAGAAGATGGTCTTAAAATGAAAGCACCTTTGAAGTTACTTCAATAACAAAGGCCACAGAAACAGTACTAGGAACATCCTTTGTGAATCTTCCCAGTGATGCCGTGTAAACTTGAAGGTCCTAACTCCAAGAAATAGTTATGGACAGCTTCAGCTCACTTGGAGAACAAGTTACAGAAAACCACAAAGGCAGGATTAAGAGAACTAACAGGCGCGCAGTGGGCAATGTGAAAAGATGTGCTCCAGCAGTGGCGTACATGGTGAAACACAGGAACAGATGGTTGACACTTCTGTCAGTGACAATTTTGTGCCATCACAAGTGACTGAAGATGATGTCCCCCCAAAGACAATGAGCCAACAGTGACCCAAGCCAGAGACGCTCCTGGCGTCAATGCAGGTACATCAGCGTTACCCACAAATAGAGGTAGCAGAGCTCCCAGATCCAGTTAGATAAGCATCAGCACACCACTGCTACTCCATCAGCTGGGGGAGTAGTGAGGAGTAGGGCACATAGACAATGGGCAACACACATCAGACAAACATTTTTAACGTGCTTCGCAGGCAATCAGTGAATAAAACTTATTTATTTGTAATATATCTTGCAGTCTTTTTTTATATTCTGAATAAAAATGTCAATTGTAAAGTCAATAGAACATCTGCAGATCTTAGCAAAAACCAAACAGGTAAAGCCACTAGCAATTCCCTGATTATAAATATGCCCAATAAAAAGTAATAATGATCAATTGTAAAACTGCCTGGAAGGACCAGCAAATCAGACCCTCATGCACTCTGGATGCAGTGGCTGGTCTGTCGCTGGTGACTACTTCTTTCCATTGTCTCTCTAGAATTTCATTGCTTACAACTGCTCCCCAATCAAGTCCATGGTGCGGCTTCTGTCCATAGTACACTGCTAAATTTTGAAGACCTTCCTTGAGGTATATTGTAAAGCTTCTCTAACTGTTTCAATCTTCAAAAGCATTACTTTTGCACCCCAAATATCTGCTCAGTGAAGGTCTTGGATTGCTGATGTGCCTAGTTGTATCTGTTCTCTGTTGGGATATAGGGTTATGCAGAGGTGTCATCGGCCATGGTTGCATTGCATAGTCCATATCTCCAAGAAGCCAGCAGTCTGCTTCAAAGACTTTTGCCATGTTTGATTGTCCACTGAAAAAGCATCATGTGGAGCCCTTGAAAAGTGTGCACTGACATGCATTATTTTCTGGTGACAGTGCCATACCACTGATGGATCTAACAGCAATCTATAAACTATCTACATTATCAGTTGTAAATCCACAATAATTGGCTATGTTTGTAGATCTTGTGTGATCTCCCATTTAGCTCCGATCTCAATTGTATCACATGTTTAGATCAACAATCTTTATTACATCAGGAGGTGTGTGATAATACAATTGACTGATGAAGAAAATGTTCTTTTGTAGAATCCCCAGCCCAGAACCAATTACAGTATATGAACACTAACAGCTTGAACCTCCATTTCTGAAGGGAGATAGGATGTTGCAGATGACTGGAACAGCTCGGCACAATTACTTCAGTCGTCGAAGACTGCTTAATGCATCACCACTGAGGTAAAATATAGAAATGGTAGGAAAGTTATGACTGTTGAAAGACGTGAGTGGCACCAATGTGGATGAAGAGAGTGAGAGATATAAATTCTCTTTCCAGTAAGGTCGCAGGTCAAGGACTCTTGCTGAAAGAATAGATTGGTAACTATAAAGCATGCAGCAAGCTTGAAAAAGATGCTGAAATTAAAACTGAGAAGACAGGACTGAAGTGTGACCTGAGACAAGGGTGTTAAGACCCCAGATTAAATCACTGCCAGTTTCCTTTGCCATTGGCTAGGCACTTTGCTTTCTATTAATGCTGTGTCTGACGGCCCTGTTAAGATTGGCAACATGCTATCTTGGGCAATACTCAAAGCGAATGTTAGCTGAGGCGGAGGCTAAAATCTGGGACTCCCAGTCTGTGAACAAGTGCGCTAAAGCATTATATTTCTGAGTTACCCTTGGGGTTTCTTTAAATTAGTTAGGTCTCATAGATACTTAACAGATGGGTATTTAAAAATGTGGAGAATGGGTATGTGAACTCAAAAGTGCTTACAAGAAAATCATCTTATTATTACACAAGAGGAAATAATTGGGAATAGTTTGACTGGAGGAAGTCAAGTATGGTGCTAGATTTTGTTTAATAGTAAAAATTAAAACATTATGGATAAATAAAGGTTTCTTTTTTAATTAAACACAAGTTTAAAAATTATGAGGCCTATTTTCCGCTCCCTTCCCCCATCCTGGGCCCATGTCAGGCAGATTGTACCACAAGTGTGCTCCATTTGACTTGACCGAGCTTGTATTCCAGGGTTCAGGTCAGCTACAGAGGCCTGATGTCCCTCCAGCCGGGTCTGTCCCTTGGCAGAGGCCTGCACCAGCAGTGGGGGAGGAAAGTCAGCTGCCAGCTTCTAGGCCTTCTGGCTGCTGTAGAAAAAAAGATATGAATGTAGGAGGTATGATCAGTAAGTTCGCAGATGACACGAAAATTGGTGGAGTGGTAAATAGCGAGGAGGGAAGCCTCAGGCTACAGGACGATATAGACGGGTTGGTTAGATGGGCAGAACAGTGGCAAATGGAATTTAACCCTGAAAAGTGTGAGGTGATGCATTTTGGGAGGACTAACAAGGCAAGGGAATACATAATGAATGGTAGGACCCTAGGAAGGACAGAGGATCAGAGGGACCTTGGTGTGCATGTACATAGATCCCTGAAGGCAGCAGGACAGGTAGATGAGGTGGTTAAAAAGGCATATGGGATACTTGCCTTCATTAGCCGAGGCATAGAATATAAGAGCAGGGAGGTTATGATGGAGCTGTACAAAACACTAGTTAGGCCACAGCTGGAATACTGTGTGCAGTTCTGGTCGCCACACTATAGGAAGGATGTGATTGCATTGGAGAGGGTGCAGAGGAGATTCACCAGGATGTTACCTGGGCTGGAGCGCTTCAGCTATGAAGAGAGACTGGACAGGCTGGGGTTGTTTTCCTTCGAGCAGAGAAGGCTGAGGGGGGACCTGATTGAGGTGTACAAAATTATGAGGGACATAGATAGGGTAGATAGAAAGGAACTTTTCCCCTTAGTAGAGGGATCAATAACCAGGGGGCATAGTTTCAAGGTAAGGGGCAGGAGGTTTAGAGGGTATTTGAGGAAAAACTTTTTCACCCAGAGGGTGGTTGGAATCTGGAACTCACTGCCTGAAAGGGTGGTAGAGACAGGAACCCTCACAACATTCAAGAAGCATTTAGATGACCACTTGAAACGCCATAGCATACAAGGCTATGGACCAAGTGCTGGAAAATGGGATTAAAATAGACAGGGCTTGATGGCCGGCGTGGACACGATGGGCTGAAGGGCCTCTTTCTATGCTGTATAACTCTATGACTCTATCACTATGTACTGTGTATCATACAGCACCACTGCCTGAAACCTAGCTATCTTCTGGCAGGTACTCCAATCTTCCCTGTTTTCGGCCTCTCTTAGTTCCATGCTTCTTGGTGAGAATTATATAATCTCAATCTTCCCTACTTGGCATAAACTAAATTCTCTTAGAATCATCCGCAGTTTCCGTTGTCTTGTAGCCTGCTAATATATATTGGCCCCATTTAATCTTAACAACCCGCAATTGGATCTCAGGATTCATTTGGCCCTATTTGTAGTTGAACTATCCGGAACATTAATTGGTCCTTCATTAGTCGTTAGTTAAGTCATTCTATTTAACTTTAATGACCTGCTACTGTATATCACAACTCATTTAAACCCTCTTGCTGTTTGAATGATCAGATCTGCTGTTATAACTTTGCACTTATTTGTCTTATTTAAAGTTAACCATCCCTCTACCATACCTTCAGACTCATCGTTCCTTACTTGTAGTTTAGCTATTTAGCATGTACTTTGCTAGCTGCTTATCTTCATCTGTCTGGCATACTTCATTACCTGGAGATTCATTCATTCCTATATGTTACCTGCATGCTATCGCATTTCAAGTAGATAAATGCTTCCCTGATATCTTCCTACGGATATCAATGAGGCAGAATTAGTTCACTTAAATTAATAAATAACTCATTCAATAAATTAATATCTAATCTAAATC
Source organism: Squalus acanthias (assembly GCA_030390025.1). Lineage (NCBI taxonomy): Eukaryota > Metazoa > Chordata > Chondrichthyes > Squaliformes > Squalidae > Squalus > Squalus acanthias. Next base: position 37,792,788 of record CM059438.1, read on the forward strand.
CCTTAAACTCCTCTGAGGTTAAACAAATTTTCCATCACTGAATTATCCTCCTCCCTTCTATTTCAGTTCAGCAGCTGCTCACCACTTCAAATGGTCATCTTATTAATGTCTTTCAATCTGATCCTCCTGATTCCAATTAATTCAGATTTGGTTATCCCATCACATTCACTACCATCACTACTGAGCAATTAATCAACTCTTGCCCAATTTTAAATATGAACTTATTTAACATCTGCAATCTTTTACCTGAACTTAATATTAATATATATTTAGAACTGTCAGTCCCTCACACTCCAATGTGCCTAGTAAGTTAGAGTACAAATAATTAGTATTACTCTCTGACTTGAAGTCAATATATGTTTAGACATTCATCCTCTCCTCATCTATAATTTGATCCAGTAAATTATTAAAAAATAATTCGACTCTAGGCTATCAATAAGTTACTATTTCTAATCATTTGTTTCATTGGTACACTAATTAATGTATTATTCTTAGCAAATAATTTTACTCGCACCAATTTCCACACTAACCCATTCCCTTAGTCACCATGACTCCTCATTCTGCTTCCTGTCTCCTCCTTCTTCCAATCTATATCTTCTTCTCTTCTTAGGCAGTCCCTCGGAACCGAGGATGACTTGCTTCCAAACTAAAAATGAGTTCTCAGGTGACTGATGAGTCCAATGCGGGACCTACAATCTCTGTCACAGGTGGGGCAGACGGTGGTTGAAGGGGCGGGTGGGTGGGGTGCTTGGGTTGACGTGCGCTCCTCCCGCTGTTTGCGCTTGGCTTCCGCTTGCTCCCGGCGAAGAGACTCAAGGTGTTCGGCGCCTTCCCGGATGCTTCTCCTCCACTTTGTGTGGTCTTGGGCCAGGGATTCCCAGGTGTCGGTGGGGATGTTGCACTTTTTCAAGGAGGCTTTGAGGGTGTCTTTGAAGCGTTTCCTCTGCCCACCTGGGGCTCTCTTGCCGTGTTGGAGCTCCGAGTAGAGCGCTTGTTTTTGGAGTCTCGTATCGGGCATGCGGACGATGTGGCCCATCCATCGGAGCTGATCGAGCGTGGTCCAAGCTTCGATGCTGGGGATGTTGGCCTGAGCGAGAACACTGACGTTGGTGCGCCTATCCTGCCAATGGGTTTGCAGGATCTTGCGGAGGCAGCGTTGGTGGTACCTCTCCAGCCCTGCCCTGCTGCCCTGTCACTACATCGTCTGATTGGTTGCCTTATTATCTTTATCTGTTGTCTTCTTAAGTGTTTACCGGTGTTACGAGATATTAATAAAATTGTGAGAAATTAGTAATACATTTAATTGGATTGCATTATAACTTATTAAAAAATATAATTCAATGTTGCTTAAATGAAGCAAGTAGCTGTCCAAACAATGAAGTTTCAGCATTGGGCTGAAGGTTTGCAGCATGTGGCAAAGTTCTAAATTCAATCTTATTATTTGTATGTGGCGGAGTGTGAGATGTGGGCTGAAATTTCGCCAGTGGAGGTGGGATCGTGGCGGGAGAGGTGGTTGGCGGGTTCCGGTCCCGCTCCCAGCTGCAGCCGCTCTGTGATAAAGATTTTCCGTTAATTGGGCTTGTTAAGCCCGCCCTGATGGGGTTCCCGGCCAATTAAAAGGAAGCGGGTCTGATGACGTCATTTGATGACATGGCATCAGCTGGTTTCCTGAAAGGGACCATGGCCGCATTCATTTTGACAGTTGTGCTGTCAGTGTTCTGTAGCATTGAGGTGCACAAACACTGACAAGCACTGAACAGAGGTGCACGGCTGCACCCGGGCTCTCCCATGACTCCCTCCATATGCTTATGGAGGGAGTCACAGCATGCAGGGAGGTTCTCTTCCCTTCCAAGGCCGGAAGAGACCTCCCCAGGACACCAACGCAGCTTGGTTGCACATTGCACAGGAGCGCAAAAAAGGGATGTCTTCAGGGGGACCAGGCTGCAGTGGCGCAAACCTTTCAATTATCTCAGTAGATCACGAAACATTACAGCAAAGCCACACTCAACCTCATCCTCCTGTGCCACTCATCACATCCCCATCACTCTGCCTTCCCTACCCTACTCCTGCACATCCTTACTCACATCAACTTACCTTGCACCTCCACCCATCCCTCTCTATCTACATTATCACATCCCATCTCACTAGCCACCCCTCACATTCACCCTCATCCTAGTGCAATCATACCAACTAACAACACACAAGGGTAGGCTCTTGGGTGTTTTATGCAATGTTCATGTAAATTTCTGTTAATGTGTTGTCAAAATTTGAAATCTTTATTTTCAGCACATTGCCTTATTGTACAGATCTGTGCTCACCTTTGGAAGTGTCTTAGTGAGTCGCAGTGAATGGTGAGACATAACGGTATCCCCCACAATGATGATGAGTGTGAAAGGAATGGCTTGGGCATTGTAGGGATGCTTTATGGTGCTGGTGTGGGGTGGTGTTAACCTGGCAGCCAGGGTGTACAGCGCCAAGTGAAGTAAATCTGGCCATGGTGATGCCATTGCTGGCCTCCCGGGCAGCAATGTGGTCGGGTGCTGATGCCCTGTGTCCTGTGCAGCATCAGGTGATTGCGGAGAAGGTTGGTGTTGTTGTTGGTGATGTTGGTGTGCCTGGTGATATTGGGTTTGGGGCTGATCGTGGAGGGATTCAGAGGACCACGGTGAGATTTTTTCATGGGCACTGATGCTGCTGGAATAGATGACAGCTTAAGTTGAGATGGCAGAAGCGATCTGTCAATGGTGAGAGAGCTTGCTCCCAGGAGATGACAAGTGGATAGAGAGTTTACTCCAAACACTTCCAAACTCAATGCTCAAAAGTGTCTTCCAAATCCTGAAGGCTCAAGTTTCTGACACTGGAAAGTGACCAGCTGTGAAATGGTAGCTTTCATACCAATTTTGCAGCTGTCACCTATTCACAGCAATGGGGAGACATAGAGAACCCGACCTACTTACCTGACGTGATCTCCGAACGACGTGAACCCTGTTAAAAATGTGGTAAAATAGAAAAAGACTAGCAAAATAGTAGTAAACAAGCACTGAACAAACAGTTAAGTATCTTAAATGCCTCCCCCGCCGCTTGGTGTCGGGTCTGTTCTGAAATCGCAGAACCGACACTTTGGAAACTTAAATGGAGGCGGGTTCGCAGCGGGTACCCAACCCGCTGTCAATCATTTTGATTTTGACAGCGGACCCGCCTCCAAAGCCGCAGCCTGAGCGCTGGCAAAATTCAGCCCACAGTGTTAAATATAGAATAATACACAACTTGGTGCGTGTTACAAGGCAGGGTCACATCAGGAATTGGTCGTGAGAGTCACCATTATCTGAAGTCATCCAGTGTCAACATCAAACACTCTTGGATTCGGTATGCCAAGCCCAGATGGAAAGTGAAGCATTCTTTAATCTGCCCAACAGGCGCTTTATACCCAACCTCAAAAAAAAAGCACTAACTACTGCAGGAGTGTGAACTTTTCCATTTGCCACATAAGCCATCCTTACTACCTTTCTGAGTGAGATTGCCAATTCAGGGGCAGATTGTGCTGCTGGCCTGTAGTCACCAGGAGCTGGGCTAACACTGGCCGAACCCATTTTGCAGCTTACCTCACAGCTACACAGGAACATCTTCATGTTATCAGTGCAGAAGGTGCGAACCCACTGCACCGCCACAGTCCCCGACTGCTGATTGCCTTCATAGGTTTCATTTCACTGTGCTTTTATTGAGACTTCATATTTCCCATTGTAGCTGCTGATAGCTGTGGGAATCTCTGCCACCCTTTCGGGTGGAATGGACAGCTGGAACTATTTCATAACTCCCAGCACTAATTGTGACTGGAATGGTCGATAAAATGCTATGCATCCCCTTGGGCAAAAGCAGGTTCCTTTTTAGTACTAGCAAGACACTATTGCTAGCATCATGAGTGGGAATTGATTAAACTCAAATTACTGGTGAGTGGTTGAAAACGGGAGCCGCCAGTGAATCACAACCCAAACCGCAAGCCAGAAGCATGAACAGAGCACATTCAGATCTCTACACATCATTCTGTATCAACTTACTTACACTTTTATTAACCATATACGAACAAACTAAGTGAACAAAACAAATAAAAATATACTGGTTAATATATCAGTTTCAAATTTAAAATAAGCTTCTATGTATTTTTAGCAAACAAGAATGTTTTAGTCTGCCCAATGTAGTTTGATTGCCAACACAAGTGGGCAGGAAAAGTGACAGAAAAATTTAACATTTAAAAACAAATTAGAAACTAATGGGTGCAAACTATATCTTGTATAGATCTACAGACTGTAGTTTTGGGGCAAATGTTTGGAACATCAAGTCCCATGTTGAGGTGCTGCTGGGTTTTAGTTGTACAGTAAAATACAAGATAAATTACAAAATACTGTGACACAATGTCCATGATATTTGTATCTAAGTTACTCTGTTCATTCTTTCACGGAAAGGGGATATTCTACAAAAACATATATTGAGCTATGTCATGTCTCAGTCTTGTAACTTACATTATTACTGGCACAGTGTTGCACCCCTCAGGCGACTGTCCGCGATTGCTTCCACTAACTAAATGGGGGTTTTACTCTTGGATATTAATCAAAGCTGGCCAATGATTCAGAGTGCCTCGTAGAAGCTCAATTCCAGGTCAGGTGCCAGTTGGTAATGAAATACTTATTGAAGTGTAATCACTGTTAGAATCATAGAATGGTTACAGCATAGAAGGAGGACATTCGGCCTGTCGAACCCGTGACAGCTCTCTGCAAGAACACTTCAACTAGTCCCACTCCCCCGCCCTTTCCCCGTAGCCCTGCAATTTTTTTTTCCTTCAGGTACTTATCTAATTCCCTTTTGAAAGCCAAGATTGAATGTGCCTCCACCACCCTTTCAGGCATTGCATTCCAGATCCTAACCACTCACTGTGTAAAAAAGTTTTTCCTCATGTCGCCTTTGGTACTTCTGCCAATCACTTTAAATCTGTGTCCTCTGGTTCTCAACCCTTCTGCCAATGGGAACAGTTTCTCTCTATCTACTCTGTCTAGACCCCTCATGATTTTGAACACCTCTATCAAATCTTCTCTCAACCTTCTCTGCTCTAAGGAGAACAACCCAGCTTCTCCAGTCTATCCCTTTTTTTTATTCGTTTATGGGATCTGGGCGTCGCTGGCAATGCCAGCATTTATTGCCCATCCCTAGTTGCCCTTGAGAAGGTGGTGGTGAGCCGTCTTCTTGAACCGCTGCAGTCTGTGTGGTGATGGTACTCCCACAGTGCTGTTAGGTAGGAAGTTCCAGGATTTTGACCCAGCGACGATGAAGGATCGGCGATATACTTCTAAGTCAGGATGGTGTGTTGTGAAGGAATAAGCCATATAACCTATTCAGAAAAATACACCATTCTATGAAAGAATTCTGGCCTTATTAAAACATGACAAACTGGGTTTGGAAATCTGGAAGCCTCAACAATCTAAAGCTGTGATAGATTTCTGGCTATTGAGATAAGATAGTTGTTGACACTGAATTAATAACCTTATTGAAACAGAAGGTTAAAGGCTCCTGGCAGTCTGAATCTGTCAGAACAAAACAATGCTTCACCCTGTACAAGGTGTTCTAATTTACACTTCGTAAAGAGGCACAAACAAAAGGCCTTAGTAAAAATGACATCAAATGAAATGCACCTGCTGTTACACCGTTTTTTATGGTAAGCTTGGAACACCTAGAGGAGAGACACGAGTCTGTATTGCTACCAGCTGAGGTGACTAAGAATTGCAGAAGTCAGCAGAAAAATGACTAGAGATAATTAGCTTACATCAGCAGAAAACCTTAAAGGAGATACCACTGCAAAAGGGTATAAATATTGAGCTCGCAAATGGGATAATAGATTCGCTGTAAAGGGGCAAAGCGATTCTCAGGCTTCAGAGGCGGCTCTGTAAGTCTACAACTCTTTGTATCTCGGGGATCAAAAGGTACTGCATTTGATTTTGGTGGATATCCTGAATAAGACTAAGAACTGTAAAACTGTAGCGAAGTTAAAATTTGAAACTAAGGATCCCTGATAATAAGATTGTAAAGCTTTCTCTTTTTGGAACTGTTAATGTTGCGATTGAATCACCAACTGTAAATTACATGTCGGTTCTTTAATAAATCTATATATTTTTAGAATTGTCTCACATAATACTTCTGTATCAAACTCGCGAACTCAATCTCTGTACGCTCTTTGGTGAGGAGTTGCAGAATTCTGGGGGAGTTTTCCGGACCCTCATAATATCCGGAACGTTACAGTCTAGCTAAACTTATTAAAAGTGCTATCTGGAGGACGGTAACATCTTCAGGTTGTTCCTTTCCTTTAGGGAGAGATGGTCCAGACCTTTAAACCCAATTAAGCGTCTTTAGGATTCGGCTACCTCAAACTTTAGTTGAAAGTGAACGCCTGAGGAATACGCCTGATCCGGGGTAGCCCTAAAGGGGCTAGGACTAGTAATTATCCCTTCAGTGTGACTTGGAAGGGAACTTGGAGGTGGTGGTGTTCCCATGCGCCTGCTGCCCTTGTCCTTTTAGGTGGAAGAGGTCACGGGTTTGGGAGGTGCTGAAGTTCCTCATCCCTGGAATCATTCTCGTAAATCTTTTCTGCACCCTCTCTAAGGCCGTCACATCCTTCCTAAAGTGCGGTGCCCAGAATTGGACACAATACTCCAGTTGTGGTCGGACTAGTGTTTTATAAAGGCTCATCATAACTTCTTTGCTTTTGTACTCTATGCCTCTATTTATGAAGCCCAGGATCCCGTATGCTTTATTAACCGCTTTTTCAACCTGCCCTGCCACCTTCAACGATTTGTGTACATATACCCCCAGGTCTCTGTGTTGTAATGTTCTTAAACATAGCAAGGTTCCATAAACAGCAATAAGATCAATGACCAGAAAATCTGTTTGTGATGGTGTTGGTTGAGGGATAAACATTGGCTAGGGCACCAGGAGAACTCCCTCACTCTTCTTTGAACAGTGCCATGGGATCCTTTACATCCACCATTCCCCAGACACATGAATATCACAAATATTGTATAAAGGAACATACATTGCAACCTTGAGTTAAAGCTGTAGAATTTGTTTTAACCATTTTCCATCTCTTGCCACCAAGTATCCTTAAGCAGTCAGCAGGATTGAAAAGTCTGGGCTGTGAACATATATCTGGATATACCAATAACTTCAAGTATGGTCAGTTTTCACCTTGTTTTAAAATTATTTTTCTCTCTTTGTTCACTTTGCTCCTGCCAGAGAGTCATTTTTTAATTGAGCAAGTAGGCCAGTCTCTGCTGCCGAGACTTTGCTTATATTGCTCTTAAGGCAGCTATTAGGAGCTGCCTCACATTCAGTCAGTGTCCTCCACCAATGGTCGGCCATACAGAAACTGTTCAGATGTGAACCTGCACCTTACTATTCCCTGCCACAGTACGATTATGTGGCATGCTGTCTTAGAAATTGTCAGTTTCGAAAGGGACCCAGGGATTAGTGTCCTGGGGCTCAGTTTTTTCTCTTCATATAGTGAGTCCCTAATATGAAGTGATCCATCTGAGGAAATGATGAGGTACTTCTTGAGTGAAAAAGTGAAAGAGGTGGATAAATATCTGAAAATGCTGGAAATACAAATATCTGGTTAGTTACATGCAAATGAGGCAAAAATGAGGCCAAGATGTGAAATGCCCCATTTTCAGTCACTTCTGCTTCATTTGCATTGGTTCCTCTAATTGTTTGTATAAAAAAGGCATCCAAGATTGCTAGGGAAAAGCTGGAAGAAAATTTAAAGAGCCTCGCGTCAATGTTTGCGGCGTTAGTTTAAAGCTTATTTCTGACTCATTTTTGGAGCTTGCTTTTTATTTGCTGTTGCTTGTTACTTTGAAATCAGCCTTTGTGCCATTTGCTGTGGGTCTGCTAATTACAACCCCCCCCCCTCCGCCCCCCACCAACCATTTCACACAGAGCACAATAGGTTTCCCATTGGGAATTCCCCCACATCTTTGCTTTTTGGAAGAAGAAGAGGAGCAATGAAGGGACGCCAAGCTGGTCAGGCAGTACCACAATGTGTGTCCCACCAGAATATATGTGGAGTGGGCCTTTCTGTTAGTGGTAGCATTCCTGCCTCTGAGTCAGAAGGTGCAGGGTCTGAACCCCGGTCCAGACAGTTTCGATGAGTGGAAACTGGAACACTGGCTCTGTATTCTGGGTTGGCACCCAGCGGGGATACTCGTGTCCAGTGGATGTGGGAGGCTCCATTTCATTGAATGGGTTGTGGGAGCCCATAAAACCCTCTCGCCGTAAAGGACTAACCACCCTATCAAATGGTATAAAAATGGTTACGGCCATGGAAGGAGCCTTCATGTCAACAACAAAAACTTACATTTATATAGCACCTGTAACATAGTAAAACGTCCCAAGGCGCTTCACAGGAGCGTAATCAAACAAAATTTGACACCGAGCCACATAAGGAGATATTAGGGCAGATGACCAAAAGCTTGGTCAAAGAGGTGGGTTTCAATGAGCTTCTTAAAGGAGGAAAGAGAGGTAGAGAGCCAGTGAGGTTTAGGGAGGGAATTCCAGAGCTTAGGGCCCAGACAACAGAAGGCACGGCCGCTAATGGTGGAGCGATTAAAATTGGGGATGCTCAAGAGGCCCGAATTGGAGGAGTGCAGATATCTCGCAGGGTTGTAGGACTGAAGGAGGTTACAGAGATAGGGAGGGGCGAGGCCATGGAGGGATTTGAAAACAAAGATGAGAATTTTAAAATCGAGGGGGGAAAATTTGTGTTCGCCAGCAAAGTTGCCGGTATCACCGGCAACCGCAGTTAACGGCCGCTGGAAATAGCCGCAACGCTAACTGAGTGAAATTGGTCTGGAGGGCATGGAGATAGGTGGCACAGCGTTCACCTTCCATGCAATGCCCTCCTGGTGGCATTGCTGGAGGGATCGGGATGAAGTTTCTGTCCAGGTCCGGCGTTGCAGCTTCCCACAGCCAATGGGAGCGAAGCTGTGGAGCTCGCAGGGAATTGTGGGCAATGAAGTGGTCTGAGAATTAAAGGGGCCACGCACACTGAAGCAATACAAAATAAAATGCAGTGAATCAATACATTTTTCAGCCCTTTCTGCCTTTTAAGAAATATTCGATATTTAAAAGAAGTTCCAAATGTGAGTATTCAGCTGTTAAAGCTGAATTACCTTCCTAACCTCAACAAATGGGAACACTGCCTCAGCACTAACACAAATGGCTCAGCAAGCCAGGGAAGGGGCACCGAAGGTCTCACATGCAGCACTCCAGCTGTGTGCAGGGGGTCAACACTGCAAGAGCCGCCCTCTACCCACAGGGGCCAGGAGGCCCTCCAGAAAGAACGATGTGGGAGTACATCACCGAGTCCGTCACTGCCAGCAGTGTCACCCCCACCACCTGGCTCCAGCGCCCAAAGAAGCTTCATGACCTCAGACCACTGGTCAAGGTCAGTGAATGCATCTTCAAAAGCCGTGTCCTACCAACTGCACCACTAGCCTCACACACTGCTCAATGCACGACCCCCAATCACTCACCTACCAACAAACTGCACCAATGATGAGGCACATCTCCCATTCCTAGCCTCACCTCACCCCCTTGGAGGAGTCGGTGCAGGCCATTCTTGGCAGGGGCATGGCTGAACCCTTGGCCAGCGGTAGGGCTGAAAGGATACAAGATGTGGGTATCCTCGTATGTTATCCTCCTTCTGGCATGCACCACATGCTTTCCCGCCCTCCCGTCAGCACAACTCGACCCTTGTGCCTTCCTCATTTCACAGACCCAAGAAATGCAGCCTGTCCAACCAGTGGGTCAACAAGAAGAGGCAGCCCACCCAGCCAGTGGGACCGCAGGGAGATGATTCCGTCCCAGATAACCCGGCCACAAAGAGGCTGTCTGGGATTCATCTTTCCGTCTGATTCTTCCTCTTCTGCGTCTTCCTCTTCTCTCTGCAAGCGAATGCTGTAAATATGAAATGACAGCATAAAATGCTGGAAATACTCAGTTGGTCAGGCAGCATGTCGAACTGAGACGTGAACTCTGTTTTTCTCTCCACGGATGTTGCGTGACCTGCTGAGTATTCACAGCATGTTCTGTCTTCTCAAAGGCCTTCATATACCATCCGAGCCCTTGCAAGCGTCCAACAGCACTCCCTGCACACTTAAAAAACTTTTTACATCTATTGCAACAAGCCACCACTTCAATAAAATCAAAAGAAAAAGTCCAAACCCTTAAATTTAAACTTACCTGCATGATGTATGTGTCCCTTTAAGAGCTGCAGACATCGTCACTGTCAGCCTGCTTGCACACCAGGTTAACCTGGCGTGCTTAGGACCCAGCGTTGAATTCAGCGCTAGGGTCGAAGTTTGCATTGGTGACGTTAAGTCAGTGTTGCATGCCGACTGACGTCACCACGCCGCCATTTTTTTTCAGGGTGCTGCGCAAAGTGGGAGAGGAACATGGCGGCCGTCGTGGGAACCGCTAACAACTGGCGCTATGGAGTGGCGGCAAGTAGATGAATTTCTAGCCCGAGGTGTTGCTCACCCGGGAGGTCAGCGAGCAAGGGGTAATGGGTGAACGGGACTTGGTGCAAGTTAGGATTCGGGCAGCAGAGTTTTAGATGAGCTCAAGTTTATGGAGGGTGGAAGATGGGAGGCCGGCCAGGAGTGTGTTGGAATAGTCAGGTCCAGCGGTAACAAAGGCATGGGTGAGGGTTTCAGCAGCAGATGAGCTGAGGCAGGACGGAGTCGGGCGATGTTATGGAGGTGGAAGTAGGCGGCCTTGGTGATGGTGAGGATATGTGGTCGGAAGCTCATCTCGGGGTCAAGTACGACACCAAGGCCTGTCAGACTGCTAAACAATCTGCAAATCCTTTCCCTACTTTATACCATTCTCCAAGGGAACAGTGTGAAGATATAAAAACAATACCAGAACATACAGGCAGAAGAGCACATCCCTGCATCCGTCAGGTGAGCAGTGCCTGCGGAGGCTTTGTTTTACAAAGGAACTATCACTGTGTTATTCAACATATTTTAGCAGGCACATGACTCTCCTCCGCTACAAGCATCAATCTGGCTGTGGCTGTCACAACCGCCCATAATTTTTGTGCTGGGGGTCATTCCAGGTTGCCACTGGGGACATCACTAACGTTTGTCAATCAGCTGTGCATAAATGCATCAAGTAAGTGACAGGCGAATTGTTTGCTACAGCAAGTAATTTCATCTCCTTCCCTACAGATAATATGTGGCAGCATGATAGGCCACTGCAATTTTACAGAGTGGCAGGATTCCCCAAGGTCCAAGGAGTCATAGGTTGCGTCCGCATGGTCATGCATGCTCCCTTGTACAATACCATGACCTACATCAACAGGAACGGATTTCACTCTCTCAATATGCAGCTTATTTGCAACCAGCGACGTCACATTATGTAAGTGAATGTTTTTTTCCCTGGGAATTGCCACAGTGCCTTCATTTTAAGGAAGTCCACTGTGTCAGCATGCTTTGGCCAGTAAAGGCAAGTGCCTGGTGGCTTCCTGAAGTTAAAGGCTATCCTCTGCAGCCATGGCTAATGACTCCTGTGCAGTTTGCCAAAACATGAGCTGAGTATGATGATGTAGATTCATGCTCCAGTGTAATAATTTAGCAAACCTTTAGCATGTTGAAGGCAGGCTTCAGGTGCCTGGATCGATCTTGCAATATAATCCTGATAGGGTCTCAAGGACCGTGATTGTGTGCTGCAAAACATTGTTTACAAAGTGTCATCATCGACATCAAGGAGGAAGAAGACTTCTATAGGTAGCAGGAGGATTAGGAAGAGGAGCAGCATTAGCCAGAGGGTCCCGAGTGCTCGAAATTCCCCAGGGAGGTTCATTCATGTTTTTGGCCTCTGAACTTCTGCAGACTCTTCTAATCAGCATTCAAAAACACTGACAAAGTACAAAAGAAGGGCTAAAACCCACGGGAGTCTGGGGGCAGGCCCTTGAAACAGTTTTTCATAGGTACCCCATTAAGGGGAAATGCAAGTTTTTTTAAATCTGGGTGGATGAGCTAAGATGGGCCGAATGGCTCCCTCGTCTCCATCAATTTTGTGATCTTATGAATCCAGCTGAGCGGTCTCAAAGGCTCCAGCATCAGTTTAATTAGCTAACCTGGCCACGGTGTGCAAAGTATAATGAATAAAGGAGCTAATAGTTATAAAAACTAATATTTCATAGACAGTGATCTGAAAAGGATTAATAAATCATCAAAATGGGTGAGGAGCATAGCATAAAGAAGTCGTGTTGACAAGTTATATAATAGTTTGGAATCATACCATATCCCAGCCAGAAAAGTCTCTGTTTCTTTTCCTTGAAATTAATGGCATGGTTTTCTTTTCCCTCTTTTGTACTTTGTCAGTGTTTTTGAATACTGACTAGGAGAAATCAATTTCAAAATGAAGTTGCTGGATTCATGCCATGTTAATGAGAGGCTTGTATTACAATTATCCATCCAAATTGTTGTCTTGGTTTCATAAACTATTCACCCTTTTTCATTTCATAAAATGTAAGTTGCATGAGTAATGGACCCAAATTCTATTAATACTCCTACCAGTAAACCATATAAAGTACGTCTAGGTTTTGAATTTCATTTACAGGGACGATTTTATGGTTCATTTACTCGAGTCCAAGATACACATTTGTCGGAAAGTTGTTTTTTTGCACAAACATTTTGCAGCTTCAAGAACTCAGACTTTTCCCTGAATTATCGGGTCATTATCAAGTTTCCTAAATCAATGGCTTATTATTACCATATTAACTTTTGCTGTTCTTTAAGTCACAGAAACGAGTTTAATTGCTCATCGGTAATTTACTATTAATATATTCAGACACTTACATCAATATCGGTTGGAAGGATTCTGGAACATTCTGACAATCATTTCCAAAATATAATAATTCAATTTACGGTCCTAACGATCAAAAGTAAATGACTCATCCTTATAGTAAACCTCAGTCTTCAAATGAAGGTGTAAGCCTAATTTTAGGAGACTGGTGAAATGGGGCTGCACTCACCCATGCTATGTGCCCCAGCAGAGGGTTGGGCTTACCGAATTTTGTACGGCAAGATCTTCTTAATTTCCATATATTCCCTGCACATGGAAAATATGTGCCGGTTGTCAGGTGTATAGTGCATTTGTCAGAGAAGTGCAAAATCGGGTGAGGCAGAAGGTCTTAAAGGGCTATTGCTCACCATTAAAGAGGAGTGGACTGTTCCATTCAATTCAATTCGGCTGACTACAGAAGAATTCAAGATATTCTTTGTTTTAAAAATGTCTTCAATGAGGGCTGTGTGGAAGACTCCCTCCTTTTCAGTGGAATCATTGGGGGTGCTGCTGCAGGAGGTGCATCCAAGGAGGGTGGTTTTTTTTGGAGCAGGAGGCCACCCTTCTGTTATTTCACAGTTCAAGCTGCATGAGTGGAGGTTGCAGTGTGAGTTAACGAAGCCTCCCGCATCTCTCAAATTTGGGAGCCAGCACAGAAGAAATTCAGTGGCATCAGAAGTACCAAGATAAATGTACCCACCTTTTTTATACACGATTACTATTTATCCATAAAACAACACCAATAATAACAAATTGCATTTTAAATAGCGTCTTTAACACAGGGAAATGTCCCAAGGTGCATCACAGAAGTGGAATGAGACACAAATGGATGCCAAGCCAAAGGAGATATTAGGAGGGGTGACTAAAAGCTTGGCCAAAGAGGTGGGTTTTAAGGAAGGTCTTAAGGGAGTAGAGGAAATTGGAGAGGCAGAGAGGTTTAGTGAGGGAATTCCCAAGCGTAGGGCCTAGATGGCTGAAGGCACGGCTGCCAATAATGGGGCGAAGGAAGTAAGGGATACATGAGAGACCAGAATCAGAGGAACGCAGAATTCTCAGAGTAGGGCTGGACAAGGTTATAGAGATAAGGTGAGGTGAGGCCATGAAGGGATTTAAACATGAAGACGAGAATTTTAACTTTGAGGCTTTGGGGGATCGAAAGCCAATGTAGGTCAGTGAGCACAGGGGTGATGGCTGATCGGGACTTTGCAGGATAGGATATGGGCAGCAGAATTTTGGATGAGCTGAAGTATATGGATGGCGGAGGGTGGGAGACTGGCTTTTTAAGTGCAGTCACTGCTGTTTTGTAGGCAAACATGGCAGCCTTTTTGCACACAGCAAGGTCCAACAAACAACAATGACCAAAACAATCTATTTTTGATGGTGCTGATTGAGAAATGAATGTTGACCAAGACACCAGGAGAACACCTTGCACTTCTTCTCAAAATGTCATGGGATGTTTTATACCTATCTAAAAAGATAGATGGGGCCTTCATTTATTGTTTCATCCAAATGATAATGCAGCACTCCCTCAGCTTAGACTATGTGCTCAAGCCCTGCAGAGGGGCTTGACCCCCCAACTTTCTCGCTCAGACACAAAAGTACTGTCACTGAACCAAGCTGACACTATGGCTTTTGAATCTTGTGCTAGCGTTACTTGTTGAAATATCAGATCAATGTGCTTGTAGTAACAAAGGCTGCATGTGGCCCTAAGGCTGGAAAATGCATAATGCCCACTTCATATGACAAATGTTTTTAAAAGTGACCTGGTAGTACTCAAGTTTGCACATGCACTGTGCACAAGGCTCATTAAGGCTACAAATTTATTTAAGTTAGGGCAAAGGCCCCTAATATAGCTAGGGTACCTAAGAAGTACTCCAGACGTCCAAGGGAGGCCAGCAGAAAAATGCATGTCCATCTATTCATCTCCTGTTAAAGAAATCTGCCCCAGTATAAATTAAGTCTCTGCACAAAGCAGAAATGAAATGAAAATAATTTGTTAGCCTAACAATGTTTGGTGCGATGTGAATCAACGCCTTTTGCCCCAGTGCGTGCCCTTTGTGACATTGTATAGTCAGTGTGTCCTATACCTAATCTAGTGCTCCTTCTAGGTGCTGCCCTAGTGAAGATAGAAGTGAGGTGGCTGGCTGATGCATGTCACTGAATAGCTCCTGCGATGGAGGTGGCCCTTCACCTCCTTCTACTAGCCCTGCAACCACTGGCTTAATGCCTGATGCTATGATGACTACTTGGGTCTGCCCTATTTTTAGCTTGGCATGGGTCATTTGAGTGGGTGGCATGGATGTTGAGTCACCTTGAGACAGCTCCCTCATCTGTGTATGCTCCTGCCATACCTCTGTTGCTGGGCAGTCCCTCAGCATGTCCTCTGGTCAGTGTGGGGGCAGACCGCAGGGCTGTAATGAGGTAATTGAAGCCCTGTGCTAGCGTACTGTCAGGACGATTCCCAGCATGGTGGATCCAGACAAAACTGACTTAGGACACTGGAGCCCAAATCTTTATAGCATCAGCATCTCAATGAGAGAATGCACAGCTGCATTTAGGACCTCTATTAAGAGTTTGTCTTCTCCATATGGGCATCACACCTTGGCAGGGTGCCCCACTCACTCTCAAACAAATCCATGAATTGATGGTGCTTAGAAACCAGCATTCTTTTATATACAGAGCCTAGATGGCACCAATCCCATAACTCAGAAGCTCAGGGTGGCCTGGAGCCAGCCCTTTGGCCAGCTTCCTGTGCTATCATCTGAAGTTGCTCCTCCTTATTCATGTTGTGAATGCTCCCTGCTCTAGGTCTAAATCTGAGTCCCTTGGAGAGGACATCCCTATACTGGTGCTTGCTCTAGGTGGAACGAGTGCCCCTGTGTGCTATGAGGTGGTAGGCTCAGCATCCTCCAGCCCTACAGCTGATGGTTCCTTAAGGACACCTAGGGAAACTTAAGAGGAACAACCATTAGAATATCATCAGCAACACGCTCCTTGTAGCAAACGTCCCTTGCTGAGCGACATGCTCTTCTACGACATTGTGATGCAGGCTAAATTTGTAATTAACAGATTGGCTGAGTGAAGCCCAGCTCACTCACATTCCTCAGTTAGTGAAAGTACTTCATAGTTCCAGTAATTTAAAATGCCGGTCACAGCCTGCCATTAGGAATGATAAGGGTAACCATTACTCCCGGTCCTCTAAGCAGGTTTCTGACATAAATTCTCTACCTGATATAAAGCAAATAGTCTTTGAGATAGTTTGGAAAAATCACCTTTCCTTGTTCTGTCTGGAACTTAATCTTGATAAAGTAGGTGTCTTTGAATATTATGACTGCTTTCAGTTTACTATGGGGTTGAGATTGGAAAACATTTACACTGTTTAAGACGACTGCTATATGGATTCACTCAAGTGAAGGACACGGGCCCTGGACACAGTGGTCATTCGAAGAATAGTATACGGATTCCAAAAGCCCATTTGGAAGCCCAGCTTCTTGAATCTTACCAATTTGTAAGGGTCTGTGTATTAATCTGTGTGTGTCCAGAAATATGCTAGTCTTATATGCTTTTTTTTGGTTAATTATTTACTATTTATGGTATCTTTTATCAAGAAAATAGGCAAAGTGCTCTTTTTGCTGTCTAGTAGTGGTAAAGAGCTGTAACCAGTTTGAACTGGACCCATCCTTTGGAACCTATGAAGACATTTTCAGATCCAGGTCACTCCATTGTGGGAAGGAATGCAACAGGTGACATCAGAGAGGTGACTCTCCCCTTTAACAAAGGTGTTTTGCTAACTGATGGGCCTCTACATGGCTGAAGAAAAGGGCTATTAAATGAGATCAATCGGCAGGCCTGTTAGATGTAACTGAAAATCACTTAGGTGTATCAAGTGAAAATACAACTGTCACCAGGAAGGAGGAGAGTGTTCTAAATGCTGCAGTTTTGAGTTAATACTATCGTGAAGAGGGAGGAGAATAAATTAAGAAAGCTCCAGTGTGAAATGCGACAATATTTTTCAGTGACCTGGAAAAAAATAGTGATTTTGTTTTTGGCTGTTAAATAACCATTGTACCGTATGTACAGTTAATAAGGTAAACAGAAGCTAAGTACTTCCTTACAGAAAGAAGGGCAGTTCAGAGGCCTGGGAGCAGGTCACCTGCCTAGTCACTTGCAGTTGCTCGGCTAAGGGAGACCAGAAAACGATGGAGCAAAGGAAGTAACAAAGGTTTATTATTTACATCTATAAAAATAGACCGATCTGGAAAAGAACTATGCAAAATAATAAAGGCACATTAACCATGCTGCTCAGCGATTTAAAAACCTGTATCATAGGTCCCATTTTTTTTATCCAAAACAAAGTTCGTCTCTTTCCTCCTGACACATAATCCCAAGTTTTTGTATCATCCTCTGAACTCTCTTCAACATATCATTATCCTCTTGAAGTAGGTTGTGCAAATATTTTTTAACATTCCAAAAAGTGGCCTCATCAATGACTCCATAAAAGTCAGGATAATGTGTTTTGCAGTCAAATGCTTAAAAGTGCATGGTAAAAATAAAAAAAAACTCAATTTTTAACTCATTGATTTAATGACAATGGACAATAAGTCAGTCCAGATCCACAATAGTTCACTGACAGGACTGTGGCTTAAGCCTTTACAACAGCATTTTCATAACTAGTACATTTTATTGCTTCTTTTAATTAGCAAATCACTACAAGACAGTGGGTGAATTGTGCTTCAATTGATACAATTTTCAGACACAGTATTCATTTCTCAGCCCAGTGTGATTGCAAATGTACAGAACATTCACTAAAACCCGAACATGGTTAAAGAGGAATGCATGTCTGCAGCAAATACATATTAAAAAATAGAACTGCTTCTCTAAACAGTTTTTTGCAAAACATAAAATACTATTAACATCAGTATTGCAAACATTTACAATTGGTTTTGTTTACAAAAATATTTACATTTTAATAGCAGGATTTAGTCATTTGTAACGGCCTTCAAGTTAATTATTCATTTAAAATTAAACGTTTCTTGGACTCATTTTACAACCACAACAAAATTCTTTTTTAAATGGAGTTTTTCAGCGTAGTAGTTTAGAGTGCATTGCAAAAATATTTGGAAAGTTCAGGAAACTTTATTATATGGGGCATAAAAAGAATGTAATACTATTAAAATGACACTGAACTGCACTGGTTTGATGATATTACAATGTTTTTAACAGGTTGGAAACCCTTAGGAATTAACACTGTTCAAACCGTTCAACAACTAATGCAACATGTTAACACAATGGATAGATGCCATGTTGACTACATTACATGGCTGATAAATACTTGTTTGTGTCCTTTTAATCATAGATTACTAAAAAGAGATTTTAGCCAA
Source organism: Squalus acanthias (assembly GCA_030390025.1). NCBI lineage: Eukaryota > Metazoa > Chordata > Chondrichthyes > Squaliformes > Squalidae > Squalus > Squalus acanthias. Next base: position 37,811,060 of record CM059438.1, read on the forward strand.
CGAGTTGCTGTTGCTGAAAGTAGCAGGTGAATGCTGAACACATTTATATGACATTACTTATCAGTTATTTTTACACAGGCATCATTCCACTTATTTTAAATTGGTTAACTATTAAAATAGCAGACAAAAGAATGTCATATGAACGTGTTGAAGTGCTTGCCCACCACCTTGGCCAACAGTAATCTTTAGGTTTTCAGGTCAACTGAATCCTCTTTTTAACTGAACATCAGAAATTATTAGCAAAAAAAGCATAATTTTCAGTGTCTTCACTATTACGACCAATGATCAAATGCCATAGCTGGTTTTCGGAAGTTTTGTATTGTCCAATGGAATATACAATTGTGATAATAAATAAAAACATGCACTGGTGTAAACAATAGACTTCAAAGGCTGAGCGTAAAGTCAGGCAGATTCTGCCCTAACTATCGGACAACTCAACCTACAGACTCATTGACTGGAGCAACAACGATATTCAGTAGCTACTTTTTTAGGAGTGTCTGGGAGGTAAATCACCAGTGTCACAGGTCCCACTAGCTTAGAAGGCTGACTACAAAAATCACTATTTTATTCATTAGTTTAGCAATATAAATGTACATTTTCACAGGTTGCATCACTGACTTTCAATTTACATTCAGGCAGTGAAGCTGAACCCACAGAGCTCATACCTAAAATGTACTATGGTTCCCTAAACCAATGTTGGGCATGAATTATTTAAGAATAATACAAATTATTGTATAATATTGTTTAATCATATATTCCCAAGTAAATATTACATCTGATTGTCAAGGAGGTGAACAGTGCAGGGCAAGATATTCTATTTTTAAAAATGCTGTATTCATCAATGTTGATTGTATTTTATTTTAGCAACAATGAAGGAGGAGGGCTGGTTCAAGCAATCTTTCATTGTCAAATCAATGCCCAATTTTAGCCACTAATTCGATGTAGTATTTTTGAGAAACAGCAGAAGGTCCTGGTGATTCCAAAACTCACCAGTGAGAATCTCATTTTTAGGTTTTGGTAAAAGGATTAGATGTCACACACAAATTCAACTAGATAATCTATGGCTAGAGGTCATTTTGAAATTTGACTTGTTAAGGAACCACCACAGATGCTGCCTGATCTGCTGAGTATTTCCAGCATGTTGTGTTTTTATTTCAAATTCAGACTTTTCCCCAATCTTAATTGGTGTACATTTTTATAAAATGTAGAACTTGGTCTTGAGGCCTAACTATTTTTAGTGGGGTCATTTGCTTGAAAGAATCAGGCTACAATGTTCCTCCATATTAGGAATGAACTTTTGATAAGTTGTCCTGACTGCCTGTCCCTTTGTGTGCCAATTACAGAGCATTTTTGATGACCTTTGTTTTCTACTTCAGACTGCTTTTTTCTATGTTTATAAAAGTTTACTAGCTAAAGAATTGCTAGAAAAAAGGGCCATCCCTGTTTATAGCAGAGGATAATTTTGCAATTATTTGCCCCCAAAAAAATGCACCTCCTTATTTATGATTACATCAGTGATATATAACAAAAACATTTTACAGCTTCAAACTGTAGTCTTTAGGGTCAATTAACTTACTATAAACAAACAAAGTCAATGCATGTGTTAGCCGGAACATAAATTTATTCAAGGACGTAGAACAAGTTTTGCTATGTGTTTTAGCATTAGCACAAGCACATGTATAACTTCAGGACATAGGCTTATAGACACATGGGCAGTGAACACTGACTATCAACTCACAGGCTATAGTGGGTGATTCTTTGCAGTATTCAACACAAATATCACACTGATGTACACAGACGTATCATGGCTCCAGTAGCAGAATAGCATCGGGCTTGTTCTTGGGAAAAATAAATGCATCTGTAAAATGGTAGACAGATACAAATTTTGTTTCTGTTCTGAAAAATCTGATTCTGTCCATTGTCCAATATATCCATTCATTGTGCAAACTGTCGATGGGTAAACTTTAGTGCAGTATCCACCATAGTGGATAACAGCTGCTCTGGTCTAACCAAAGTCAATCCTTGGCCGATACTGTAGTACCATTGGATAAGACTGGAAAAACACAAGAAAGAAGTAGTAAGTGATTACTGATATAATACCAAATAACATTAAGAACATAAGAAATAGGAGCAGGACTAGGCCATTTAGCCCTTCGAGCCTGCTCCGCCATTCAATAAGATCATGGCTGATCTTCTACCTCAACTCCACTTTCCTGCACTATCTCCATATCCACTGATTCCCTTAATATTCAAAAATCTATTGATCACTGTCTTGAATATACTCAACAACTGAGCCTCCATAGCCCTCTGGGGTAGAGAATTCCAAAGGTTCACCACCCTCTGAGTGAAGAAATTTCTCTTCATCTCAGTCCTAAATTGCTGACCACTTATTCTGAGACTGTGACCCCTGGTTCTAGACTCCCCTGCCAGGGGAAACATCCTCCCTGCATCTACCCTGTCAAGCCCTGTAAGAATTTTGTATGTTTCAATGAGATCACCGCTTATTCTTCGAAACTCTAGAGAATATAGGCCTAGTCTACTCAATCTCTCCTCATAGGACAATCCCCCCCATCCCAGGAATCAGTCTGGTGAACCTTTGTTGCACTCCCTCTATGGCAAGTATATCCTTACTTAGGTAAGGAGACCAAAACTGTACACAATACTCCAGGTGTAGTCTCACCAGGGCCCTATATAATTGCAGTAAGACGTCTTTACTCTTATACTCTTGTAATAAAGGCCAACTTACCATTTGCTTTCCTAATTGCTTGCTATACCTGCATGTTAACTTTCAGTGATTCGTGTACAAGGACACCCAGGTCCCTCTGAACACCAACGTTTCCCAATCTCTCACCATTTAAAAAATACTCTGCTTTTCTATTTTTCCTACCAAAGTGGATAACTTCACATTTCTCCACATTACATTACGTTACTTACTGAAGGTAATGGCCTTCCTTATTGTTTAGAAGTTGTTAAATCTCCAGATACAATAGGATATTTTTAATCATTCCAAGTGTGACAAAAAATACCTAGGAACCCTCTGCATCATGTGCAGCCATGTTAATCAGGTGATTCTCCCTACTCTGTGATATATAAAAGCCTCATTCAGGATCACACACTTACTGTTTTGGACCAAAAGTGGCAGCATTGATTTCCTCAAAATTTAGTGAGAATCATGAATCATGAAACATGAAAAATAATCAACTCTAAGCAGCATCTGGGCAGAAAGAGAAAGGCAGGCTAGGTGTGATGCTTTGTATGTGAAGGTTTAACTTCAGTCAAGGAAGGAGGAAGACCTTAACTTTGGTAGGTAACATAGCATTCTTCCTCATTTGTTTGACTTCCACATACATATTGGAGTGAACTAAAGCAGTAGAGAAATTGAAGATGGGGATTTTGTTTTTTTGTCTTCAGATAGCTTTCGACACTGTGGTAACAAGTGCTTATTATCCGGACCTCTCAGGTCAATAAAACTGTTCAGTGTAAGTTGCCTTAAAGTTGGCCTTGAAAGGCCCATGAACTAATCTCTACACAAGATGCATGAACTCTAACTTTCCATGGTAGTGCTGTCCTGCCTAGGAGCAGCATAAGGGGATTAACTCAATTATCCAATTTATTAAGCTTTATTTAAAAAGTGCTTTACAAATCGTAGTTTCCAAAAAAGTAACAATTGCCAAAAATCTTTCATACTATCTTATAAAGGGAGCTGACACTGCACATCAACCAAGTAATAACTGCCTTCAGTGAAAATGGCAAAATGCTGCAGATTAAAAAACACATCACCATGATTGCCTGCAATAAATGAAAAGATAATCTTTGATTAAAAAAGATGACAGGAGGTCTAAGGATTGTACCATCCAGATGTCATTCAAGGTCAAAGCATGTAACTTGAAGGTATGTTGCACCAGAATAAGGATTAGTACAGTTACTGACTTTAGCGAAATAAACTTAAGATCACGTAAATTGATAGGTTCAAAAGTTTTGTTCAGAATAAAATTCAAAGCTAATGGGGAAGTACTCAAAAAATAGAGGACTCCTATTTATCTTTCATAAACTGGGACACCAGAAGGGAGTTCCCCAGCTGCCATTCCACTAAAGGGAGGAACTAAGCAGAAAGAGCAACTTCATGGGCTCTTACTGAGACAGAAATGTGTCATTTGCATCCCACTGGGTTTTAACACCAGCATAGGAAATATGCCACTTTACACTATAAGGAGGATGCCATCAGGATTGGCCCCACAGATAGCTGCAAACCCGCTAAGTCAGCTTTACTAAGAGTGAGGCCAACATCTGAAAGCCCTGAGGGTTGCTGTCTCAAATTTGTCTGTCAGAAAGAGTCAGAAGATTTTCCTGGTATGAGTTCTTGAGGGGTTAGTTAATACTGAAGAGAACAAAAACCTAAAAATGACTGTGGATGATATTAGTAGCACATTTCTGCTTTATAACAGAGGCATTAACCATTTAAAATAAACAAGTTAACAGCTCCATTAAAATAGCATTCAGAGGGATGTCACGTGACTATGCTAAGTGTTCTTCTGCGAATATTACAAACAGCAATTTCTGGGTACACACTGCCCAGGATTGCACAAGAAGAATGGCACTTGGATGAGGTAATGGAGTGGGCCTGGACCCTGTGAAACAATAACACAGCAGGAGTCAACACTTTCAAGAGAGAAAGCGAGAAACGTGAGGGGAAGGACATACAAAAAAATACTTCCATGTAAAAATGACACAGGTCACCTCTGAATTAAGGGTCCCCTCTCTGCCTATTGTCCATGTTCTGCATCCGACAAGGTATTGAGCAGACATTCACTCTGCACGAATGGGAGGTAAGCAAAGATCAGGGGTGTATATCCACCCATCACTGGCTGATGTACTGCAGAACTAGGAATCAAAGTATCTCTACATCTGGAGGAATCAAGCTTGAATATCCATGTAGCCAAGATCCAGCACAAAATGTTGGTTGTTCCAGCCTTGTACTGGGCCAGCAGCAGGCCTCACACTTTGAAAAGTTAGACAGCAATGGAAGACAGTGAAGAAAGGTGCCATGTATGTTGGCCATTGGGAAGGATCTATATGCATATTTTATAACCAGGACTTGGTAATGTCCAGAGACCAAAGAAGAATCAACAAAGATTAAACTGGCTGAAGTGGGTCTTGTTGTGCCAATAGAGAGGCACAGCAAGCATTAGCCAGATCAAAATGGCATTTGTAGCTTTGTAATAACAAAACTTTGTAACTTGTTAAATTTAAAAACTTTCATTATAAGACTCTTCCCAGACTGTAAACAAGATACCATCCTGAATTAGCAGAACCAACCAATAAATCCACAAAATGAACCTTTTCCAATGCAGATGAAAGAATAATGCTGTTGCAGAGGTAACAGCGTAGTACAGAACAAGGTCTTGAATGCTGTAGCCTCGAAGATGGTCACATGACCAAAACAATGGTACAACGTGTAAAGCCCTGAAAGGACTATCCCTGGGAGTTCTCCACTTCTGGCATGACACCAGTTACTATTTGAATGTGGTAGCTGAAAGAAATAGATCCATTTATATTTTTCCAGCGGTACGTCTGGGCCATTCAAATGACCTGACCCACCAAATTCAGGTTTGGCTAGGTCAGGACAGGTGCAGCCCACTTTGGGTATGCTACGCCTGTCCAGCACCCAGGTGGGAAGCATGGGGGAAGGGGGTAAAGGAATTGGAGTCCAGATATATGAACCTCATGAGCATTCTGTTAACAGAAATTAACTCTTCTAAAAATGTTTTGCTTCAGAAAACGAATACAGCTATTATTATTTTCACCTTCCTATCAGATTTTCTCTTAAAAATGGCAGTAGTTTGTCCAGTCAATTGCTGATAGTCAGTCAGTAATACGTAGTGCATTCATCTTAAAAACAAATATTTTCCATCCAAGGAATAACTCTATTTATCAGTAATCTGCCCTTCCATTGCTATTTAATGTTACCATGTTAATTCTTGCTTTTAAGCATATGCCGGTAAATATCAACAATGATTTTTCCACTTTTAGACCTATACATTTTGGGATTTATTTTCCACTTTTGGAAAGTATTAATCTCCCTCTTTCTTTTTTGAAATGAAACAGTCTCAAATTAAAATGGACAATTTTCATGATTCATCCTTCCACTAGAGATTGTGCCAGAAACTGAGCAAACATGTAACAATGCTCATATCTCATTTTTCAAATGGATTAACAGCCATTAGTGTAAATAACATCAAAAACCATTAATGTAGCTGTGAAGTAGCAATTATATCTCAACAGTGACTTCACAAAGCTTCATTCATTGAAAAAGCCACTGAAATGCCAATCAATTCTATAGCAGGCAAAGCAGTAACATTTCTGGCACTGTTGTGGTAGGAACAACCATGGCCTGTTGACAAAGTGCGTGCAAAGATGTCAGGGACTGGGCCGTATGGTCCAAATAATGGTCCAAATCTGGAAGGAGGTCCAATAACAGTTTCATTACCTCAAGAAGTGTACTAAGGTAAGCCAATGACAATAGTAATGTACCAGCAAAGGGCAGATAGGGAGAGGATGGATACAAGAACAGAACAGATTGTCTCTTTTCTACATGGAAAAAGGCAAAGAGTCATGAACGAATGCATGAATGTTAAAGCACCATTCTAAACTTGTTGACGAAAGCCATATACGGGGAGCAAATTGAAACATGTAATTTTTTTCAGTTCCCTTGTGTGGAAAAGAAATGCAAATGAATGAATAAGCAAGGTTGTTGGGCTGTGTGGAAATTGCTGACCACCTTTTGCTCGTGTTCTAGGTAGGTTCGGCTCTGTGATGTTTTGTTGTCTCAGAATGTAAGCAGTGAATATTCCCTGGAAACTATTGCCAGTGGTCAGACAGCATTTGGTGGAATAATAGTCCTTCCTAGAGGGGCATAAGATTGTTGGTAAGGCCATGAATGGCTACATGATGTCCTGCAGCTTGGGTCAGTGAACAATGAGGCAAAACTGTAGCTGACTTCACTGTTACTGATTGTAGCTAGAGTGTATGTAGGTAGATGCATGGTGAAAATACTACTTCAATTAGTTAATGTAACGCTGGCAGCTGACTCCTGCAATGTTCTTGAAGGTGCCCGAAGAACCTTTTGGCATAAAAGTTGAGAGCTGAGGTGAGCCACACTTCTCAATGACATTGCTTCACAGATGGCTGACTATTCTTGCAGATCATAGAATGGTTTCAGCACAGAAGGAGGCCATTTGGCCCGTCGAGCCTGTGCAGGCTCTCTGCAAGAGCACTTCAGTTAATCCCACTCCTCCGCCCTTTCCCCGTAGCACTGCAAATTTGTTTCCTTCAGGTACTCCAATTCTCTTTTGAAAGCCACGACTAAATCTGCTTCCACCACCCTTTCAGGCAGTGCATTCCAGATCATAACCACTAGCTGCGTAAAAAGTTTTTCCTCATGTCGCCTTTGGTTCTTCTGCTAATCACCTTAAATCTGTGTCCTCTGCCAATGGGAACAGTTTCCATTGGGATGTTTGCACATCAGATGTCACAAGGAGCGAGAGCGGAGGCGGAGCAAATAAACAGCGCGAGAGAGGAAGGTCCGAGAGCAGAGGCAGCGGACCTGAGTGGGAGCGAGAGCGGAAGCGGAGCAAATAAACAGCGCAGCAGAGGAAGGTCTGAGAGCGCAGGCAGCGGACCTGAGCGGGAGCAACTCAACAAAGGCAGAATTTGAAAGAGTGACGTCAGAATTAAAAAGTGACGTCGGCACAAGGGAAGGAGCTGATTGGTGAGTAGCTGGTAAGTGTTTCTAGTTAATAGTCTACAAAGTAAAGGCATGGCAGGGTAGCTCAGTCCCGTGGAATGCACAACCTGTGCCATGTGGGAAGTCCTGGATACTTCTCGTGGCCTGGACAACCATGTGTGCGGGAAGTGTCGCCAGCTACAGCAGCTCGAGCTCCGGGTTTCGGAGCTTGTGCGGCGGCTGGAGTCACTGCAGTGCATCCGCGAGGCTGAGAACTTCGTGGATAGCAGGTTTCAGGAGGTGGTCACCCCACAGCTTAAAGGTGTGCAGGCAGAGAGGGAATGGGTGACCGCCAGATTGAAGAGGAGGCCCAGGCAGGTAGGGCAGGAATCCCTTGAGTGCATCTCGCTCGCTAAACGGTTTTCAGCTCTGAATACTGGTGGGGCGATGGTTCCTCTGGGGCGTGCAGCCAGAGCCAAGTCCACGGCACCATGGGTGGCTCAGCTGCACAGGAAGGGAGGAAGAAGAGTGGAAGAGCAATAGTCATAGGGGATTCAATAGTTAGGGGAGCAGACAGGCGTTTCTGCAGCCACAGACGTGACTCCAGGATGGTATGTTGCCTCCCTGGTGCCAGGGTCAAGGATGTCACTGAGCGGCTGCAGGACATTCTGAGGGGGGAGGGTGAACAGCCAGAGGTCGTGGTCCATCTCCGGATTACTCCCGGTGCCATGTGCTAGTGAGTACAGAAATATGAGGATAGAGCAGATGACTGCGTGGCTGGAGAGATGGTGCAGGAGGGAGGGCTTTAGATTCCTGAGGCATTGGGACCATTTCTGGCGGAGGTGGGACCTGTACAAGACGGACGGGTTGCACCTCAACAGGACCGGGACCAATATCCTCGCGGGGGGGGGGGGGGGGGGGGGTGGTTGCTAGTGCTGTTGGGGAAGGTTTAAACTTGCTTGGCAGGTGGATGGGAACCTGAGAGTAGATTCAGAAGGGAGAGAAGCAAAGCTGGAAATGGAAGGCAGAAAATTAGTAAGTGAGTTTGGAAGGCAGAGGAAACAAAGGCTAGAAAATAGACAACAAGGGAGTTTGGCAGTGCTAAATGGTATATACTTCAACACAAGGAGTCACGGGAATAAAGCAGATGAGCTGAGGGCACAGACAGACATGTGGGAGTATGATATTATAGACATGGCTGAAAGAAGGGCAGGAATGGCAGCTCAACATTCCTGGTTACAGGGTTTTCAGACGAGATAGAGAGGGAGATAAAAAGGTGGGGGGGGGGTCGCAATATTGATTAAAGAAACAAATACAGCTGTGAGGAGGGATGATATCTTAGAAGGATCATCCAATGAGGCCATATGGGTTGAACTGAAAAGCAAAAAAGGGGCAATCACACAGCTGGGAGTGTACTATAGACCCCCAAACAGTCAGAGGGAGATAGAAGAGCAAATATGTAGGCAACCTTCTGAGATGTGCAAAAATAGGGCAGTAATAGTAGGGGATTTCAACTTCCCTAATATTAACTGGGATAAAATTAGTGTGAAAGGTATAGAGGGAGCAGAATTCTTAAAATGCATTCAGGAGAACTTTTTTAGCCAGTACATAGCAAGCCCAACAAAAGAGCAGGCGATTCTGGACCTAGTTTTAGGGAATGAAGCTGGGCAGGTGGAAAGGGTATCAGTGGGAGAGTATATTGGTGGTAGTGATCATAATTCAGTTAGATTTAGGGTAGTTATGGAAAAGGACAAGGATAGACCAGGAATAAAAGTTCTCAATTGTGGAAAAGCTAATTTTACTAAGCCGAGATGTGATTTAGCCAAAGTGGACTGGAGACAGAAACTTGAAGGTAAATCAGTGTCAGAGCAGTGGGAGGCATTCAAGGAGAAGACAGTGAGGGTTCACAGCAAGTATGTTCCCTTAAAGAAAAAGGGTGGGACTAACAAATCTAGAGCTCCCTGGATGTCAAGGGGCAAACAGGGAAGGATAAAGAAAAAAAGGGAAGCTTATGACAGATACCGAGGGATCAATACTGCAGAAACTGTAGAGGAGTATAGAAAGTGCAGGGGGGGGAATTAAAAAGGAAATTAGGAAAGCAAAGAGAGGGCATGAAAAAATATTGGCAAGTAAAATCAAGGAAAACCCAAAGATGTTTTATAAATACATTAAGAGCAAGAGGATAACTAAAGTAGGGCCTATTAGGGACCATAAAGGTAACCTGTGTGTGGAGACGGAAGACATGGGTATGGTTCTTAATGAATACTTTGAGTCTGTTTACACAAAAGAGAGGGACGATGCAGAAATTGCAATCAGGGAGGAGGAGTGTGAAATATTGGATGAAATAAACATAGTGAAAGAGGAAAGATTAAGGGGTTTAGCATCTTTGAAAGTGGATAAACCCCCAGGCCCGGATGAAATGTATCCCAGACTGTTAAGAGAAGTAAGAGAGGAAATAGCAGAGGCTCTGACCATCATTTTCCAATCCTCTCTGGCTACAGGTGTGGTGCCAGAGGACTGGAGGACAGCTAACGTGGTACCGTTGTTTAAAAAGGAAGAAAGGGATAGACTGAGTAATTACAAGCCAGTCAGCCTAACCTCAGTGGTGGGAAAATTATTGGAAAAAATTCTGAGGGACAGGATAAATCTTCATTTAGAAAGACATGGATTAATCAGGGACAGTTAGCATGGATTTGTTAAGGGAAGGTCGTTTCTAACTAACTTGATTGAATTTTTTGAGGAGGTAACAAGGAGAGTCGATGAGGGTAGTGCATTTGATGTAATCTATATTGATTTTAGCAAGGCTTTTGATAAGGTCCCGCATGGCAGACTGGTCACGAAAGTAAAAGCCCATGGGATCCAAGGCAAAGTGGCAAGTTGAATCCAAAATTGGCTCAGAGGCAGGAAACAAAGGGTAATGGTTGAAGGGTGTTTTTGTGACTGGAAGGCTGTTTCCAGTGGGGTTCTGCAGGGCTCAGTACTGGGTCCTTTGCTTTTTGTGATATATATCAATGATTTGGACTTGAATGTAGCAAGTATGATTAAGAAGTTTGCAGGTGATACAAAAATTGGCCGTGTGGTTGATAATGAAGAAGAAAGCTGTAGACTGCAGGAAGATATCAATGGACTGGTCAGGTGGGCAGAACATTGGCAAATGGAATTCAATCTGGAGATGTGTGAGGTAATGCATTTGGGGAGGGCTAACAAGGCAAGGGAATACACAATAAATGGTAGGACACTGAGAAGTGCAGAGGATCAGAGGGACCTTGGAGTGCATGTCCACAGATCCATGAAGGTAGCAGGACAGGTAGATAAGGTGGTTAAGAAGGCATACGGGATACTTGCCTTTATTAGCCGAGGCATAGAATATAAGAGCAGTGAGGTTATGCTTGAATTGTATAAAACACTAGTTAGGCCGCAGCTAGAATACTGCATGCAGTTCTGGTGACCATATTACAGGAAGGATGTGATTGCACTAGAGAGGGTGCAGAGGAGATTTACGAGGATGTTGCCGGGGCTGGGGAATTTTAGCTATGAGGAAAGATTGGCTAGGCTGGGGTTGTTTTCTTTGGAACAGAGGAGGCTGAGGGGAGACCTAATTGAGGTGTATAAAATTATGAGGGGCCTAGATAGAGTGGATAGGAAGGACCTATTTCCCTTAGCAGAGTCGATAACCAGGGGGCATAGATTTAAAGTAATTGGTAGGAGGTTTAGAGAGGACTTGGGGGGGGGTCTGGAACTCACTGCCTAAAAGGGTGTTAGAGGCAGAAACCCTCATCACATTTAAAAAGTACTTGGATATGCACTTGAAGTGCCGTAACCTACAAGGCTACGGACCAAGTGCTGGAAAATGGGATTAGGCTGGATAGCTCTTTGATGGCCGGCACGGACAAGATCGGCCGAATGGCCTCCTTCTGTGCTGTAAATTTCTATGATTCTATGAAGTCATTCACAGCATCTCAACCTCATATTGCACTGCCCCGCCATGAGATCGGGGTAACTAATTCTGTTCTGGTACAACCACTTCCTGGTATCATTTGGTCTCTGAGCAGTGAATCTTCTATTCAGTCTGCACTCTTAGACTGCCCTTTCCTGCTCCTGAATCATGAGATTGTCAGCAAGGGCCTCAACACCCATTTTTGTGCCAAAGAATCCTGTTGTCGTTGCTGTGACTATACTTCCAAATCTTACCATTCCATCGTTACAACTTCAGCTCTGCATGTGAGCACAAAACTCCCAAGTCATTTACTTTTCCTCCAACAGGAAACTGTAGCATTTTCTTATGATTTTTTTTGTTAGGGGGCAGAAAACATCTTTTAGAAATGACAGAAAACTCTGAAGAGATGTAATAATTCTGCCTTCCCTCTCCTTTTAATGCACTTTTCTACGTCATTGGCCCAGATTTTGTGGTCAGCGGCGAACAAACAGCGCTAGCCATTCATTACACTTACACCTATCCGCAGACTTTCTATGAGCTTTTGCACTGGAACTTGCAGTTATTAGAAATCAAAACCAGCACGGCGCCCTCTACAGGGGATCTGGGACCTGTGTGAACAGGTGTGTCTCCTTAACCAATCAGATTTTAGAATTCTTACTGCGGCACACAGAGTCTAAACCAGGAAGTACAAGTTAGAATTGTTAGTTCAATGTCAAATCATGTACGGAAAGCAAAATAAAAAGAGGGGAAGAAAGATGAGATTAAGATAGAGAGATAAAAGAGACAGAAAGTAATTTTTTTTTTTACATTTTAAAAAATCTCCAACAATAATTAAAATCTGAAGGAATGAGACTCCACATTTGTAAAAGTTAATTTTCAGTGCCAGAGAGGTTGTTTGGCAGTAATTAAGACTTATCACGGCGTTAAAAATTCACTTACAGTTGAATGGGCAAGCCGTAACTTTTTCTGGCAAGCTTAGCAGGTATCTAGTGGGTAAGTGCAGCAACTTCATGTATTTGAATGCTGAGTCTCTCGGTGAGATACCGGTATAGCAAAGCTTCTGGAGGAGCAAGGCAACTCGGACAGCAACTTCCTTATTTCTGCATTTAACTGTGCATATGTGGATGCCGAAAGTTGCTGTCCGATTTACTTCTTAATAACGGTGAGCGCTGATAGCCTCAACATTATTTCTACCACAAAATCCAGGGCATTATATGTAACACTGGAAGAAAGTACAGTCTACTCCTGTTAATTCAAAGTCGCTAAATTTGAACTACAGCATAATTCAATTTTTTTAGTGCATAAATAATTGAATTAATAGGAGTAGACTGTATAGTTGTTTATGTTTGCAAATAAATAAGGACCTACCAATATATTATTCTGAGTAGATAACCAAAAATGAATAAAGTATGATCTGGCAAGTCCATCCATTACACCTTGTAGAAATGTCTTTCCAAGTGAAAACAAGTGATGCAGATAAATACACACACAACTGGATAAAATGTTCCAGGTTTAATTAAAACCCTAGCCAGACACAGTGTCTAATTACAAGTAATTAGTAGAAGTGCATCTTTTGAATGTAATAATTAGCAGTTGCCTTGCAATTGATACCAAGAATTAACAAAGTCAAAAACTGTATTCTACATGAAACCATTGGAGAATTTCTGTAACTCATGCTGAGTGAGTTCTACCTTGAAAACCCATAAGTCTGCAACAAATATTTTCCTTTATTCTATTATTCAATTGATACTTATAATACTTCATTTGATTTGAATGTGTTATACTAAATAAGGCCAATTAACAGCTTGATTAGCTTAACCACCTATTAAGCACTGTGATTACATGGTCGTTTGCAGAAGAGCAACATATTTTCAATTAGGCAACATCTGTTTTATGTTGTACAACATTAGTGTAAGTATTCAGAAAGACAAGAGCAAAAGCGGCCACAAAGGGAAAACAAATTCCTTCAAACAACTCGGAGGTTCTATTAGAAAAAGATGACTTTTTTTCCTGTGTCTTCCTTGCTCGGAGCTCAAGGTGCTGTTGGGTTTTTGTAAATCGCTGTATTTCGTGGCAGAGAAATTCAATAATAACAGGTGGTTTGAAGCTTGAGGATTTAAATGAGGCCTGGGAGTTAAAATACTCCATTTCTGGAGCAGCGGGTGAATTTCTAACTCACCCACCGAAAACTGGTCCAGAGTTAAAATCGGGCCTGAAGTATTTACACAGCTACAGTGGGTAAGAAAAACACTATTTATTTTCCAGGAACAATTCAGAAGCACTTGCTTCACTGTCTCTGCATGCTCCCTATATCTACACCCCAGTATCCATATGTAAACAGTGTAAAGCATAAAGTTCTGAATTTGGTTGGAGAATATCTGGAGGCCGGCCAGGAAAAAGATAGATGGATGGCAGGGGTCCATTCGCAGTGGGGAGGGTACCTGGTGCAGCAGTGGCCCATGTTAGCATCCCTACTCCCCATGGCCCATAAAAATAAATAAAAACTTACTTTTGGGCTCCACTTAGGTTGTACTGGCAGCTGAAACTAGGCAGAGTGTGCATGGGGCCCACTTCACCCAATTCTGTTCTAAATTGGCTCCATGGACGTCATGGGACCCAACTTGCATATTGAAAGGGCCAATACGCCCCTCTGAAGGTGTAAGCGGGGCGGTAAGCCATTTTTGAGCCTGATGAAATTGAGATATTAATTCTACAGAATGACTCCCACTCAGGCCTATAACTATTTCCTTCTACATTATCATTATAGCTGTGGCTCAGTGGGTAGCACTCTCGCCTCTGGGTCAGAAGGTTATAAGTTCAAGTCCCACTCCAGGGACTCGAGCACAAAAATGCTAGGCTGACACTCCAGTGCAGTGCTGAGGGAGTGCTGCACTGTCGGAGGTGCCGTCTTTCGAACGAGATGCTAAACCGAGGCCCCGTCTGCTCTCTCAAGTAGACATAAAAGATCCCATGGCACTAATTTGAAGAAAAGCAGGGGAGTTATCCCCAGTGTCCTGGCCAATATTTATCCCTCAATCAACATAACAAAAGCAGATGATCTGGTCATTATCACATTTGTTTGTGGGAGCTTGCTGTGCGCAAATTGGCTGACATGTTTCCACATTACAACAGTGACTACACTCCAAAAGTACTTCATTGGCTGTAAAGCGCTTTGAGACGTCCGGTGGTCGTGAAAGGCGCTATAGAAATCCAAGTCTTTCTTTCTTTTACATTATGGGGATTCCTTTTTACTTGAATAGTTAACCTTCATGTGATGGAACAGCACTCCATGGTTTTAGAACAGCTCCTGCAATTTCTGATCAATTTCTTTTGGGTTCCATTGACATATTCTACAGCAAAGTAAGAACACTGACTAACATTGAAGCACCACATCACATTCAGTTGGAGGACGTGCCAGAAAATTTCAGGCCAACTCAATTCACAAAAGTAGAAAATGCTGGAAATACACAGCAGATCCCCGAGAGGCTGAACCTATTTTTTTTCTTTTCAAATGTGGAAACATTTCCTGTTTATTTCAAGCATTTATTGTTTTAATTTTGGCCTCCCCATTTATTCACCAGAAAAGGAAAGGGGATGGGGGATATTACTGGCAAGGTCACATTAGTAAATTTGAAATAAAAAAAACAATGGCGTTACAGCAATTCTATATTCCTGGAGATCTGGAGGTAATCTGTTTATGGAACTGAATAGAAAAGCGAGCAACATATGGAAAAAATAAACATTAAAGATGCAGCAACCGGCATTGGCACGATGGGTCAAATAGCCTCCTTCTGCACTGTATCATTCATACTAACTTCTGGTGTCCCAATTAGTAGCTGTGTTACAACAAATCTATCAACAAATAAATAGTAAATGCACCAGGCCTGCCAATACAGATCTATTTCAGAGCCCCACATCTCAAATACTTTTCAGACATTCAACAGTTATACAGGATACTATTATCTTGACTCACGTCTCTAAAAATTGGCTGTTGACAGAAGAACAAGATCTTAAAAGGGCTGCCAATCCTTCTAGAATCTGATGGCTAGACGGGGTCTAGCATTCTTAGACACATGTGCAATTGCTTTTTTCACTGGCCAACAGTTATAAACATTATAATAAAGCATTAAACAAAGGATTTTGTGCTGAGAATAAATTCATAATTCTGATGAGTGGCCTGCAATTAGGTATTTCTATCCTCAAATATATATAACTATTTGAAATGCAAAACTTTCTCAATCTCCTCCAAAAATGAAACTAAACTCTTCTCTGGGGTGTCACTTTCGAGCATTCTTATTGACCAATAATAATAATAATCATATCTCTGTGGTGTCACTTTCTTGCAATCTTATTGGACAACATAATCACAGTGTCCAGAAAAATGACCATTTCAACTGTTCAGTATTTGATTGTGAGGGTGCTAGGCCAATGGTGGTAAAGGCAAGCCAGGAGTGGCCATGAATACCTGCAGATTTCAGTTTATATAGTTATAGTGGTTAGATCCATAGAATTGCATAGGATATACAGCACAGAAACAGGCCATTCGGCCAAACCAGCCCATGCTGGAGTTTATGCTCTACTCGAACCTCCTCCCATCCTTCCTCATCTAACTCTATCAGCATAACCCTCTAATCCCTTCTCCCTCATATGTTTATCTAGTTTCCCCTTAAATGCATCTATACTATTCGCCTCAACTACTCCCTGTGGTAGCGAGTTCCACATTCTCACCACTCTCTGGGTAAAGAAGTTTTTTCTGAATTCCCTATTTGATTTCTTGGTGACTATCTTATATTGATGGCCTCTAGTTTTGCTCTTCCCCACAAGTGGAAACACACTCTCTTGTCTCTACTCTATCAAAACCTTTCATAATTTTGAAGTTCTCTATTAGGTCAGCCCTCAACCTTTTTTCAAGAGAAAATAGCCCCAGCCTGTTCATCCTTTCCTGATAGGTATAACCTCGCATTTCTGGTAGCATCCTTGTAAATCTTTTTTGCACCCTCTCCAGTGCCTCTATATCCTTTTTATAATACACAATACTCCAAGTACTCTAGTACTCCATCTTAAAATAAAGCTGATGAAAAGATAGGGAAATTAGCAATCATTAGATGGCAATCAGATAGAACAAGAGCCAGAAATTGAAAAAGCCCAAATTAAAGAGGCACTGAAATGGACTGAAGATGCATTACACAACACTAAAAAGGAAATAAAGCGGTATCAAAAAGTGTTAACATAGTAACCTTGCAGTGGAGGGATAGAATTCATTCATTCTGTGCTAGAGAAATAAAGTCTGGCTTTACTGTGCCTACAATATGTAAGCTAAAACACTGAAGAAACCAGTAGGAAGCTCAAGGGAGGGATACCTTGAACTTTCCTCCAAGGAGAGGAGGGGGTTAGCCTACTGGCAGGATAAAACGAGCTAGTTACTAGTTCTGACTTTGATGAAGGTAGCCTCTTAAATGAAAGATACACTAACCTCCCCTGTTTCCAGAAGCCTAGTTACTCTTTTCCCTCACACCAGAGAACAGGTGGAAGCTGTTTAATATTGTCCCCACAACTGAGTGATCAAAAAAACCAACAGCTAACAGAGACAGTAACGCAAACTGCTCAAGACTCAGCTAAGGACAGGGCTCAAATCCTAAATAAAAATAAGTATTATTAACAAAAGAACAAGAGAACTCCTGAGGCTGCTTGTCCAAAAATTAGCTTAGGTTCAACATAACTTGAAGCTTCAGTGGACCCAGGTAAAGAGCCATTTTCAATCAGTGGAGAACAAAGATTGAAGACAGAAAACTCCGGGGTCAGAATGGAAAGATTGGAGTAGAATAGGTCAGAACTGCACCTGACTAATCACCGGCCATGATAGATGACCCAGAAGAACTAGTCCTTTGAAGAAACTTGAACATGGTTCCAACACAGAGAAAAGGGGTCAAAAAAAGTTATGTTGGACAATGGACCATCTTAATCACAATTGAGTCTAATTAACTGGAGCACATTACATCCAAAAGAATATAAATTGGCCTTTTCCTTTAACAATGGACAATATATGTGGAGTAGTTACCTCTGATTATGCCCGGTAGAGTTTAGTATAGTGCTGCATAAAGCTACAACAGGCACGGCTGAGTAGGGAACTTAATCCACATAGGTGATTATGACAAGCAAAACCTGGCCAGAACAGCATGAAAAACTGAGCCACATATTAACACGGCTAAGAAATGCTGGCGTAAAGATGATCATGATGAAGGGACAGTGGTGTTGACAACGTGTGAAATGTGTAGGATATACCATCGAACAAGATTAATTCCTGCCACAGTATGACAATATTGAAGTCACGTACAGGTTGGAGCCACCAACCAATCAAAGAGAGTTGAAAAGTTTCTGGGATTATATACTACTCACGACAGAGGACTATGCAAAGATTACCCAATGTCTTAACAAGCTATAAAGCTTTGGAATTGAGGGAAAGGACGAGTTAATGCCATGAAGGAACTGAAGAGAAGACTCGCTGACACCCTTGCTTAGTGCATCATGTTCAAGAGAAAGAGGCATATATCAAAACTGGCTCGATGGAGAACAGCATTAGAGTTAAGCTGTACCAAAAACATGGTAAAGACAAGAGTTATTGCATACACCAGCAAGAACCTGACTTAAGTGTGATTGTCTAGGACAGTTTCAGGTATTTCAGGTTAGACACTTCACCTAAACCATGTAGTTTTTGAAGGGAATTAGAATGCTCAAGGTTTTCAAAAGTTGAGAGGTTTAAGAATGTAAAGTTGACAAGTTCAAGAAAACATAATTACATTTACAATTGTGTTTATGATTTAAATCTTGTTGAATTATATTAAATATCTGTGTACTTTTATTGTAATTGGCGAGACTGAACTTTGTGACGATATTAATCATAGTACAGCTTTAGATCAAAGGAGAAGCAGAGAGTGTAAAACGTGTTCCAATAGTTCATTTAATTGCTTAACTTTCTAAGCACAGGGAGAGAGTACAGTATAATAGCCAACATAAAAAAATAAAGTGCACAGTTAGTTAAAGTTGAGATGATTATGAAAAAAGGTCATTCACCACGAACAACAGTAACTCACCACAGACATAACCTGGAGGGGAGGGCACAATTGCCCAATGTGCAGCCAGCCTGCTACCCAGGGAAAACAGCTGGACACTTTCATGCTCATGTCACCAAAGAGAAAGCCTTACCACTGGAATCCTACCAGTAATACGTTGAATATAGACTGAAGTTAGCCTGCTAAGTCTGTACTGTAATGTTGGGACATCAAATGTTATTTTGTTATATTGTAATTAACTTTGTGATGGTATTAATTGCACTATAATAGATGCTGTTAAATAAGATAGTGCTAGTAATGTGTCTCTGCATTTGATGACCTTTGATGCCTAAGGCAAACAAGAGTTAAGTTGAAATTCACTGGTGTTTTAATGGCGCCCTCTTACTGACAGAGCTGACTTGGCCAATAATCAATACCTTTCTGACTGGGTTACAAAGTTCCAAGTGAGCTAATTTAGGCAATATATATGAAACCCTAAACATAGACAGTAAATCCTGATCTAAATTCTGATGCAGAAGAATTTCTCTAATACTTGGAATTTGTCCAATACAAAATTTGTTACATATTGTGGATGCTGTGCAGGATTTAGTGTTCACGAGCTCCAAAGAAAAAAGGAAAGTGTAAAGCAAAGGAGGTAAGAAATCAGAAGTAAATAAATTAGGGAAAAGTAAGCCAAATTATTATAACAAATCAATTTTTAGACTCAATTTTGTTTTAATTTTCACTGTAAGAAACACCACAGAAGGCCCACTAGTACATAGATATGAATACCCAAGTTGATTAGACTGCAAAAGATCATTTTAAATACATTTAGTTTAACAGTAGGTAAACTTTATCTGTTACTAAGTTTAATTTACACATAAGCACATACACATCAGATATAATTTGGTTCTTCATTTTCTCCAATACTGTCAAGATACAATTAAATGTGGAAGAATTGATCAATAATGGCTGTGTGAATGTCAGTGCTATTGCAGAATAAGCCATATTTTAGGGTAAAGTGTGCAAAGCTCTATCCGTGGCAGATCTTCACTGGGGGTGGGTGCACTTTGCAACACTCGCTTTCTAGGGGTGCACGAAGGTAGTGCCACACGTGGGACTTAGGGCGAGCTCTGGACCGTTCAAGCAGGCTTCTTGAAGGGAACCCTGCTACCCTGTCTAGTTGATACTTCTTTTTCAATCGGGAAACGATAAAAATGTTTCACCTTGTACACATTGGCCGGGAATTTCCTTGAGTTGCTGCCGTAACGGCGCCAGAAATGCAGCGGAAAACCCGTTTACACACGGAGTGGAAGCAACTCTGAGGAAATTCCCTGCCATAGTTTTTGCCACTTGTTTGATACATATGTGCACTACCAACTGCCTGATGTGGCAGATGTGTCCAGAAGTTAATTTGAAAGGATCTAGTAGCTTGATAGCTTCATGCTGTGTTAACCTTTGCTTCTATGGTAAAAGACATGCTGACTGCAGGTCACCGTGCAGTAACTGGTACAATTCTGTGACAAGCTGTCTTGTGAAGCACAGGTGGCTAAAACAGATGTCCTCTAACATGTAGCTTTCATGGTCATTTCATGGGGTGCTAGTCCACAGATCACCAGACTTATTGAATTTCATTTCACAACTTGCTATGGCGGGACTTGAACTCGCAACCTCCAGGTTCTTAGTCCAGTACTATAACCACTACACTACCTTGAATAAACTCAAGGTATTACACTACAAGTAAAGTCTAGCTAAGTGGCATTTTTACTGCACATCAGACGTATAATATTACCACCTTCTGCAACCTAGCTAATTGGTGTAATCTCCTGATGCAATGTCATTTTACCCCCACTAATTCAGATACGACATATCTTGCACATATCACTATATGCTTCTCAGTGAATTACAAGGTAGTAATTCAATCGAGTCAGGATCCAGATGAAATCACAAACCATTTGCAGCTTATGCTCATCATCTTGAAACCTGAGATTGCATTTGTTTTAGGTGCCAAAGTTGGAAGTCACAACATGCTGAAGAATGATTTGCATTACCACTTTATTCCCATTCTTAATGCTGAAGAAAGATGTGCATCCTCCACTCTTCTGAGTCTGGACTACTCCGCAAGCCCCTCTGTCAACTCCACCATAGAACTTTAGCCATTAATGCTCAGCTTTCCAGGATTCCCTTCCTAATCCCCTCCCCTTTACCACATATCTCCTCACCGTATCAAAATCTACCTCATCTATATTGCCTTTGGTCACTTTTTCTCCCAATTTCTGCCTAACTGTCTGAATTCTCCCATCCACTTGTGAAATGCTTTAGGATGTTTCATTATATTGAATGTGCTATATAAGTGTAACTTGTTATTAAACATGTCTGTGCTTTCATTTTGGCCAGGAAGATATTCTTCCTTTTGTCTCTATATGCATTTCTATATGTAACTCAAGGTGATTTCTTTCATTATATAAGGACTCAATGGTGAGCCTCTTCAGTGTCCTGTTTCATTTCTGAGGTGAGCTTCAAGTCTCACATCCTATCCATCACCATGAACACCTGTCTCTGTCCCTACCTTTTAAAAAAAAATTGTTCTCAGAATGTAGGCAACACTGACATATACTGCCCATCCCTAGGTGTCCTGAGAAGATATTGGCGGGCATTCTCCTTGAACCACGGCAATCCCTGTGCTGATGGTGCTCCTACAATGGTCTAAGGTAGGGAATTACAAAATACTAACCCAGTGATTATGAAGGAATGACAATATATGTCCAAATAAGGTTGGTGTGTAACTTCATAGAATCTTACAGCATAGAAGACCATTCAGCCCATCGTGCCTGTTCCACCTCTTTGTCCAATGTCCAATCAGTCCCACACCCGTGCTTTTACCCCATAATCATGAGAATTTATTTATTTTCAAGTATATATGTTATTCCCTTTTGAAAGTTACTATTGAATCTGCTTCCACCACCCTTTCAGGTCGTGCATTCCAGATCATAGCAACATAAATTGCTGCAGTGTATCATAGGTTATGTACAGACCACAGCCAAAGTGTGTTCCAGGTGCTAAAAGTCTCATCCATGTTTTAATTACCTCCAGGCTACAGCAACTTAAAGGGGCAGGCAGGCGTAAAAAAAATCCTGGCACCAAGGAAGTAACAAAGTTACATAGAAACATAGAGCAGGAGTAGGCCATTCGGCCCGTCGAGCCTGCTCCACCATTCAATACGATCATGGCTGATCATCCAAATCCAGTACCCTGTCCCTGCTTTCTCACACAGAATCCCCATCGAGCCTGCACCAACACATATCCCACCCTATCCCCGTAACCCCACGTATTTAATTCCCCCTAACATATCCCATCCTATCCCCGTAAACCCACATATTTAATCCCCCCCTAACACTAAGGGTCAATTTATCATAGCCAAATCAACCTAACCCGCACATTTTTGGACTGTGGGAGGAAACCGGAGCACCCGGAGGAAACCCACGCAGACACTGGGAGAATGTGCAAACTCCACACAGACAGTCACCCGAGGCCAGATTCGAACCCGGGTCCCTGGCGCTATGAGGCACCAGTGCTAACCACTATGCCACCGTGTTACCAATGTTGAATTGCCACTCCATAGCGCCTCAAGTCATAGCATTGGAATAGACGAGTTGAGAGGTAACAAAGGCATGGATGAGGGTTTCAGCAGCAGATGAGCTGAGGCAGGGGTGGAGATGGGTGATGTTACGGAGGTGGAAGTAGGCGGTCTTGGTGATGGAGAGGATATGGGGTCGGAAGCTCAGCTTAGGGTCAAATAGGACGGCAAGTTTGTGAACGGTCTGGTTCAGCCCCAGACAGTGGCCAGGGAGAGGGGTGGCGTTGGTGGCTAGGGAATGGAGTTAGTGGCGGGGACCGAAGACAATGGCTACAGTCTTCCCAATATTTAGTTGGAGGAAATTTCTGCTCATCCAGTATTGGATGTCGGACAAACAGTGTGTCAAATCATAGACAGTGGAGGGGCCAAGAGAGGTGGTGGCGAGGTAGAACTGGGTGTCGTCAGTGTACATGTGGAACCTGATGTGGTGTTTTTGGACGATGTTGTCAATGGGTAGCATGTAGATGAGAAATAGGAGGGGGCCAAGGATAGATCTTTGGAGGACTCCAGAGGTAACGGTGCAGGAGCAGGAAGAGAAGCCATTGCAGGTGATTATCTGGCTACGACTGAATAGATAGGAATGGAACCAGCTGAGGGCAGTCCCACCCAGCTGGACAACGGAGGTGAGGCGTTGAAGGAGAATGGTGCATTCAACCGTGTCAAAGGTTGCAGACATGTCAAGACAGATGAAGAGAATTAATTTACAACCGAGTACAGCATCTCGTAGTTTCATATTGTTTCCAAAGGACAGAAATGTAGAGGAGTAGCCCTGCCAAAAATCAGTAAATAGCAATTTGAAGGATTCCCATACTTGTTCAATGTAACCATTCAACTAAATTACTGTACTGTAACTTTAATGTGGGCACTTGCTGAATATAGTAACTATTAACTCATCACACTGCTATTTGCTGGGTGGAAGCCCATATGCTAAATTAGGCTACCCACTGTGACTTCTACAGGAATGAGAGATAGGAGCCAAGATCAGGATCTAGCAATGCTCAAAAAGCACTCATTATAATACAATTTAAAAGTTTACATCTCTTAAGAAATCTATTTATGAAACACTAAAAACCCTCTTAATTAAGAGGAAGCTGTGTAAATTGTTGGGCGCAAAAGCAAATTGCACTCCAAGTCATAAACAATATGGCCTAAGATCATCAGTAAAATGGCAGGGTAGGACTTTCGCCCGTCCACGTGCTCCTACCAGCATTTGGCTACATTATGCTTGGGGGGGGGGACCTCATTTAATATGCAGGGTGGGATTTCAGCGAGGGAGGGAAATCGAGGCAGGCTGGAGCACTTAAAAAGTTGCTGCGACTGAAATGACCAAAAGCACAGCCTGGTAAACTCATGGGAATACAAGCCAAGTCTATGCAACTTGTGCTCATAAATTAACCCTTTAAGCCCTGATATAATTCTGGTGAATCTGCGCTGTACCCTCTCCAAGGTCAATATATCCTTCCTGAGTTACGGTGACGAGAACTCAACGCAATACTCCAGATCTTGTCTGACCAAGCTCTGTACAACTGAAGCATCACTTCCTCATTCTTGAATTCCAACCTCCTTAAGATAAAGGCCAACATTCTATTAGCCATTTTGATTATTTTTTGTACCTGTGCACTAACTTTTGGTGATTTGTGCACATGGACACCTAAATTCCTTTGCTCCTCCATAGCTCCTAGTCTGTCACTACTAAGATAATATTTTTATTTGTCTTTCTTAGATTGAAAGTGGATGACCTCGCACTTTCCCACATTGAACTCCATCTGCCATAGTTTTGTCCACTCACTTAGTCTATGTTATCTTGTAACTTCCTGCTCCCATCCACACAACTTACTGTGCCTCCTAACTTTACTGTAACACTGATCTCACTCACAGACACCAGCAGTAATAGCAATGCCCTACTCTCAGCACTGATCTCACACACAGGCACCAGATACAACCAGAACAGGTCATTTCCTCTTCTGTAGCATTAAATGCAAAATGGGAAAACTTGAATGAAATGAAAACAGAGAATGCTAGAAATACACAGTAGATCAATCAGCATCTGTGAAGATAAGACAGATAAACGTTTCAGATGTCACTAATCTTACTAATGCAGGTTTACATCCAAAATATTAACCTGCGTGTTCTCTCCGCAGATGCTGCATATTTTTAGCATTTTCTGTTTTTGTTTCAGTCTTCCAGCATTTTCAATTCCGTTTTTCTTTTTATTAATATTAATATGAAGCTATTTTTGCATGGAAAATAAATGTAAGCAGCACTTATTCTGGCAATTTCAGAAGGACCTTGTAGAGGGAACAACTCATGGTTCAGGTCCATATTTAATGCTTCAGTTGCTCAGGGTTTAAAAGAAATAAGTGTACCTTCAGCTAAGAACAGCAAAAGAGATAACACGCCAACAAGCTTGAAATACTTGTGAGAAGTGTTTACACTGAAGGCACTTGTGGGTGCAATAAATGTGCTGGCCTACATAGTAAATCTCTAACGTATACTTGTACATTAGCAAGAAATTTAGAGACTTTGGGTTGGATTTCCCTCCAGGACGTTTTGTTGCCAGAGGTGGGTCAGGGCGGGACTTCCGCAGCTGTCTTGACTTCACTGTGAATCAGATCCATTTTCTTGGGTCGGCTGAATTAATTATGCAGGGTGGGCTCCTGGCGCGATCACCACCACAAAAAGGGTGTCTGCAACTATAAGGCAGTAAAATGCAGTGGCATTGCAGCACCAGAAGGAGGAGTCAGAGTTAGGGGAGAGGGGGATAGAGAGCAGAAGCACTCTGAAGAGTTTTAGTAAGAAGGCTCGGAATAATCCTACGATTCCTTTGAATGAGTCCACAAGGCAGAAGAGAGAGAGAGAGATGGCCACTACCAGGCCCTTTTCTTCCATTATGGCCATCAACAATCTTCTTACTGCTGTCCCAGCAAATACTACCACCACTGTACAGGTGTAACCTGGCTTCAGCGATGCTGCGGTGGGAAAGCAGGGTAATCAACTGGTTCCCCCAGGCCAGGCCCGGCCCGGCCCCTGCTGTCATTTACATGTGGTTGGCAGTCAAGGGTCTTACTTGAGGGTGGTGAGGAAGATTTCTAGTGCTGTCTTTAGGGGTGGAGATCCGGTGGTAGGCCTCCCCGTCCCATTGTCCCTCCTTCTCCAGGCCTCAGAGTTTGTGAGAGATTTCAATCAAGACGGCAAATACACTTTAGAGACAAGGTTTGGGTTTTCATCATTTCAATCTTATTGTGCATGATTGGTATCTGTAATACCTATGACTAGTAATAACAATGCCGGTTATAAGACAGTTGTGTCATATTACTGTTAAAAACATCACAAAATTGTGCAGGTCCTATTCTTTTAAAAACACGCATCTACCAATAGAAAACTTGGTGAGGTGACATGGATCCGATACTTTCCTGTGCACAATTGTTCATATTTGGATATCAATATTATTTATTCAGAAAAGTTTAAAATGCTGCAAAAAGGTACTGGGGACAATGGTTCATGATACACTTCCCTATAAATGGCCATGACCTCAAGCCACATTCAATCTTTGTCATTAATATACATTGCTGTTGTGAGATGCAACCTCTATTTCTCCCTACAGTCAATGCTGAAAAACTAACTTTGAAATATAAGAATTTATTCATAATTTAAATATCAGAAATCTATTTAAACATACTTACATTTTCAGCTCTGAGTCTCCATCTAGTCATATATATGAATTCCATGGTATGATCTTTCCCCATAATTTCCCCATTGCATAGAACATCGAGCTTTGGAGAAAAAAAACAAGTCAGTGTCTAATCAACACTAAGGAATTTATATTACACGCATAATGGGGGTAAGATTCCTCTTCCAACAAAAAGGGGATAAAGTTTGTTTTTCTCCTCAACTATTGGCCCCTAAACAAAACACAAGACCATGAAATTTGCGATTTCTGAGAATGCCAAGTTTCATTTGTGGGTTATTACTTGCAGAGAAATGCAGGCGTTTTTTGTTAAACAGAGAACTTCACCCCCAATATGTTACTTGTGTATATATACAAACACAGGCATACACAACCACACATAAAACAATTGTAACAAGATCAAATGCAAGTTAAGAGAAAGCTGCATGGACCAATTATTCTCCCTTGTTCAATCCTGACAACAACAAATGATTCCTTTTTTTCTTTTCAATTGTAATAATAAAAATTGATGGCATAGTTTGCACAATCAGACTGAGATATCTACTCAATGTCACTGTAGCTTTTAAAAACAATTTTTGTTTCTGCTTATTATTTTGTTTCTCTATTCAAAAACACATGGTCTAAAAACTGTTTATTCCGATGTCTCCCCTCATAGCTCATTGGGTAAATGCACTATGCAGTGATACTAAACCATACAGATCAGGGAGGTAACCAGATTGAATCCTTGGTTAGTTATGAATTGACAATCACTGCCAAGTTGAGTGGGATTCAACAAATGGTCTTAGCATCACTGGCACTTGAAGGTGTTCTGTTGAGATTGAGGTTGCAGTTGAAGTAAGGGTTGCTAGGTTCACAACGGAAGAAGCTTTATTCTGCATCAAACTAGTTGTTCACCTGACTGTTTTTGACTTGTGTGTCAGCTGTGACACAAAAATCTAGGCTGATACGCCAGTGCAGTATTGCAGGAGTGCTGCACTGTCAGAGGTGCTGTCTTTCGGATGAGACGTTAAACCGAGGCCCCGTCTGCTCCCTCAGGTGGACGTAAAAGATTCCATGGCACTGTTTCGAAGAAAAGCAGGGGAGTTATCCCTGGTGTCCTGGCCAATATTTATCCCTCAATCAACATCACTAAAACAGACTATTTGGTCATTATCACATTGCTGTTTGTGGGAGCTGATGTGTGTAAATTGGTTGTTGCGTTTCCTACATTACAACAGTGACTACACTTCAAAAAAAAAGTACTTAATTGGCTGTAAATTGCTTTGGGACGTCCGGTGGTCGAGAAATGCGCTATATAAATGCAAGTCTTTCTTTCTTTTATATTGGATGGCAAAGGTGAAAATAATGACCGGGAATTTCCTCAGAAATGCTCCCACTCCGCCGCTGTAACATCCGGTAAACGGGGTTTCTCCCGAACTTCCGATGAAGTTATGGCAGCGAAGCAGGACCAGCTCCGGTGAAATTTCTGGCTAATGTTCAATTCCACCATACTAACATTCTCTACCTTGACAATCATAAAAAAATCTCCAGAAATTGTAAGAACTTTATTAAGAGTTACACTGGTTGCCAATACTGTGATTTCATTAAGGTAGACAGAAACTTGACTGTAAAAAAAAAGCTTACACACAAAACATTCCATCTTTTATTTGTTTGTGTGCCTTTTGGGTGTTGCACATTGAATGTTTTGCTCAGTTTATGGTTCTCTCTTTTCAGGTGCTCTTTGTGTCCTTTGAGTAATTTGGTACTTCTTCTAGATGTGTCATATCTTTCCTGAACAGGTGGGTTAATGCTGAGGAAACTTTTCTCTTTGACTGCTGTACTTGTATACCCATAAATTCTAGATGGGATGTTATGTACCAAAGTACTTTGTTGGCAAATGTTTCCTATTTCAAGGTAACGAGTCAGAAGTTTGCTACTAAATAATGTATAAAAATATAGAAAATCTTTCCAATTAGAACATTTTTCCCTGGAGCACAAGTACAACAATTAAGAAGAAAAGCCAACTGTGTAATATTAACTAGCCTTACAGAAAGAAACATCAGAGAACAGACCCAAACTGCCTCATGGAAGGAAAAAAAGGAGTGTTTACAGGCTCCCAAAAGGAATAAAGCAGCTCAGGTTTTTGACAAGTAAAACTTCACTTTGCATTTGCAGTTTTATGAACTTAATATCATTTTTTTAATGTATTTTTTATAAATTCCCATAGACACTGCACATGCTCAGACTGCAGGAGCTGTCTTCTGCTCTGGGCAAAAATATCAAGTCTGAGTCCAGGCTTTTGGGAGAGGCTGTAATCTTCCAGTAAAAACATTTATGAAGGTATTAAAAGGCACTAAAGACAATGCAGTGGGTGAATTGTATCATGTTATTGCACATTATGTAATTTTAACTTTTTTTACGTAAAACCTTATTTTGGACACAGAAATTTCAGTTATTGAGAAAAAAATGGTGGACAATTTTTTTCGAAAAGCATTGCGAGTGGTTGGTCAACAAACTGTGACAGCAAAATGTTTACATGTTTCGATAAGGTCTCCCCATTATAAATGCTTACATATGAACTTTTAATGTTGAAGTGTGACTCATGTCACAGGACGCAAGGTTTGTGGGCAGGAAGAACACACAACATTTTTAATAATATTTAGGTCGGATACAGAGTCAAGATGACTGGAGAGGAACAAAGTAGTGATAGCCAAACCATAATATAAATGTCTCTGTTCTAGTGGTGCAGGGCAGTTGAAGATGTGTATCTCATCCATGGTGAATTAGAAAAGTTCATTCACAAAATTGATAAGGATGATCCATAACGGCCTCCTCCTGACGTCCCCACCATCACAGAAGCCAGTCTTCAGCCAATTCGATTCACTCCATGCGATATCAAGAAACGGCTGAGCGTACTGGATACAGCAAAGGCTGTGGGCCCCAACAACATCCCGGCTGTTGTGCTGAAAACTTGCACTCCAGAGCTAGCCGCGCCTCTAGCCAAACTGTTCCAGTACAGCTACAACACTGGCATATATCCGACAACGTGGAAAACTGCCCAGGTATGTCCTGTCCACAAAAAGCAGGACAAATCCAATCCAGCCAATTACCGCCCCATCAGTCTACTCTCAATCATCAGCAAAGTGATGGAAGGTGTCGTGCAGTGTCCATGGGAATTTATAAAAAATACATTAAAAAAATGATATTAAGTTCATAAAACTGCAAATGCAAAGTGAAGTTTTACTTGTCAAAAACCTGAGCTGCTTTATTCCTTTTGGCAGCCTGTAAACACTCCTCTTTTTTTCCTTCCATGAGGCAGTTTGGGACTGTTCTCTGATGTTTCTTTCTGTAAGGCTAGTTAATATTACACAGTTGGCTTTTCTTCTTAATTGTTGTACTTGTGCTCCAGGGAAAAATGTTCTAATTGGAAAGATTTTCTATATTTTTATACATTATTTAGTAGCAAACTTCTGACTCGTTACCTTGAAATAGGAAATATTTGCCAACAAAGTACTTTGGTATATAACATCCCATCTAATTTTAACAAGCGGCACTTACTCACCAATAACCTGCTCACCGATGCTCAGTTTGGGTTCCGCCAGGACCACTCATTACAGCCTTGGTCGAAACATGGACAAAAGAGCTGAATTCCAGAGGTGAGGTGAGAGTGACTGCCCTTGACATCAAGGCAGCATTTGACCGAGTGTGGCATCAAGGAGCCCTAGTAAAATTGAAGTCAATGGGAATCCAGGGGAAGTTATACCAAGCACAAAGGAAGATGGTTGTGGTTGTTGGAGGCAAGCATCTCAGCCCCAGGACATCGCTGCAGGAATTCCTGAGGGCCGTGTCCTAGGCCCAACCATCTTCAGCTGCTTCATCAATGACCTTCCCTCCATCATAAGGTCAGAAGTGGGGATGTTTGCTGATGATTGTACAGTGTTCCGTTCCATTCGCAACTCCCCAGATAATGAAGCAGTCCATGCCCGCATGCTGGAAGACCTGGACAACATTCAGGCTTGGGCTGATAAGTGGCAAGTAACATTCGCACCACACAAGTGCCAGGCAATGACTATCTTCAACAAGCGAGAGTCTAACCACCGCCCCTTGACATTCAACAGCATTATCATCGCCGAATCCCCCACCATCAACATCCTGGGGATCACCATTGACCAGAAACCTAACTGAACCAGCCACACAAATACTGTGGCCACAAGAGCAGGTCAGAGGCTGAGTATTCTGCGGCGAGTGTCTCACCTCCTGACTCCCCAAAGTCTTTCCACCATCTACAAGGCACAAGTCAGGAGTGTGATGGAATACGCTCCACTTGCCTGGATGAGTGCAGCTCCAACAACACTCAAGAAGCTCGACGCCATCC
The DNA here is from genome assembly GCA_030390025.1 of Squalus acanthias. NCBI lineage: Eukaryota > Metazoa > Chordata > Chondrichthyes > Squaliformes > Squalidae > Squalus > Squalus acanthias. The sequence goes on from CM059438.1 coordinate 37,841,448, forward strand.
AGGAAGAAGCAGCCCATCTGATCGGCACCCCTTCCACTAGCTTAAACATTCAGTCACTCCACCACCAACGCACCGTGGCTGCAGTGTGTACTATCTACAAGATGCACAGCAGCAACTTGCCAAGGCTTCTTCTTCAGTACCTCCCAAACCCACGACCTCTACCACCTAGAAGGATAAGGGTAGCAGGCGCATGGGAACACCATCACCTCCAAGTTGCCCTCTAAGTTACAAACCATCCTGACTTGGAAATATATCGCTGTTCCTTCATCGTCGCTGGGTCAAAATCCTGGAACTCCCTCCTTAACAGCATTGTTGGACTACCTTCACCACACGGACTGCAGCGGTTCAAGGCTACGGCTCACCACCACCTTCTCAAGGGCAATTCGGGATGGGCAATTTAAAAAAAAGTTTGCTAAACACTTTTCCATGAACAGAGAGACCCTTTAAGGTGGTTCAAATTTTACTGCCATACTCCTAATAAACTAAAATTCTAATAATTTGTTGAGAGTGAGTAAAATGGGATACATAAAAGACAGAAGAATTTAAAAATATCTTTCCTTTAAAAAACAGTTTCGTAAATCTCAGCTACCAAGATAAGTGAATGCAGGACCATCTTTAAGCATGGCTATTAACAAAACCGTGCATTTATTTGAATAATGCCATTGAATAACTGACAGCAGTATTGACAGAGGCTGACAGATACGCTGATTGAATCAGACATCGGAATCACTTCCAATCTTCTTTGTCGAATCAGAAAACACCACTAAGCCAAACGATAATTCAAAGTTACTTCAATCTTATTAAGCCGAACAGTACCAGAAGAGGCTGGTAAAAAAAAACAAATTAATATTCAGGCATGTTTTGCTTTATTTGACACAACACAGTCTAGGTATAGTGCCAGTGTCATGATCCATTCATGTACATTGGGTTGACCACACAAGAAAATGGTTGTGATCTTCAGTCTTGCAGGCAAGTTACAAAATGACCGTAAAACAAAACTGTCTTTTAAGGAGCTGAATAACATATTCTAGCCAGAGTCAGGGCATCAGGTATCTGTGTTTGTCAACTGAATGGACATCTGAAATAAATGGGCTGCACTGCTACTCATTCAACTTTCCTTCCCTCTGTACGTGCACATACATACAGAGCAAAAGTACACAAAGTTAGCATTTAGCTGATTATATCTTGCAGTCTCACCTCACAAGTGCTAGGAAGTTTTAATTTCAAACTCAGAAATTTCTTTATAGTTCCCACTGTGACTCTCGTTGAGCAGCGGATAAATTTCTTCATTAAGCCCTGTTGGCATAAGACAAAAAATTACTGTTAGCAGCAAAGGCCCAGCACAATGTACATTGCAGTGCAATTTCTGTGTTTGTCACATACACTGAACTTCAAATTCTTCTCAGTGTTCCAATAACCATACTGTTGCAGCCAACAACACAAGCTGATTATGGCAATTCATGAAAAGGAAAATTTGTTTTGGCAGTGACTACTGCTAAAGTGGAATTACATTCTATTGAAGGGCCTCATAGTGCCAAATGTAATAAACTGAAATTATCTGTACAGGTAACAGTGTCTTCTAGTTATTTCTTGTTGTCCTGATTTGGCACTGCTGGATGGCAATAGCCTGGGAACAGACATTAGTGTACAAGCTCTCCTAAGACATTGAGGTTCTAGTCACTGACAATCTGAAGGGGGAAATATATCCATAACCCGCTGTCTCCATCCGTGGTATCAGTGGGTGGAACTTTGTTGTGTCATAAGAAAGGTTTCACAGTAAAGTCTAGAAATCATTGTTGGCATGCAAAGTAAGGGTTAACTGAGCATTATTTAAGCTTCTTGAGTATTAAAAAGCATGCTCTTTAACCCATGATTTAAGATGTGGTGAAACATGCATTTTTAACGTCTGCACAACTGATCATTCAATGAGGTGGCAGAATCACTAATTCTGACTAGCACTTCCTAAATTCAACAGGCATTTAAATCCCTGGGCTCACCTGTGATGTTTCAGAAAGAGGCTTAGAGATAGAGGGAGATTAAAACACTTGTTTTGTTAGGAATGGAAGAAAACATCAGCCACAGCCAGTATCCTCTGGCAAGCCCCTATTTCTCAGCACTGTTTGTCTCTGTCACCACCTCTGCATAAATACTTATGTAACCCTCAAAGGGATTAAATTAACATTCTAGGATATGCAATACATTGTTTACCATTCACTAAGTATCTCTTGGAGTAAATTCTAAAATGAAGACAAAGATTTGTTGGTACCTTTACAGTATTATCTCCCGATTGCCCATTGTTGCGGAGGCAGTCTAGACAAATGGCGATCTGTGGATCACTTCTGTGATAATCCTGATCTTCTTGGTCCTCTTCCTCTTCTATTTTAGCTTTCTTGGCTTTGGGGCCCTCATTATCTTTTCAGAAACACAGACAATTATTTAGAAATATGTACACTACATATTACATAGGATTACATAGGATATACAGCACAGAAACAGGCCATTTGGCCCAACCAGTCCATGCCGGCATTTATGCTCTAATCGAGCCTCCTCCCATCTTTCCTCATATAACTCTATCAGCATAACCCTCTATTCCCTTCGCCCTCATATGCTTATCTAGCTTCCCCTTAAATGCATCTATACCATTCGCTTCAACCACTCCCTGTGGTAGTGAGTTCCACATTCTCACCACTCTTTGGGTAAAGAAGTTTCTTCTGAATTCCCTATTGGATTTCTTGCTGACTCTTCTTCTTAGGCAGTCCCTCTGACTATCTTATATTGATGGCCTCTAGTTTTGCTCTTCCCCACAAGTGGAAACATTCTCTCTGTATCAACTCTATCAAAACCTTTCATGATTTTAAAGACCTCTATTAGGTCACCACTCAACCTTCTCTTTTCAAGACAAAAGAGAACCAGCCTGTTCATCCTTTCCTGATAGGTATACCCTCGCATTTCTGGTGTCATCCTCATAAATCTTTTTGCACCCTCTCCAGTGCCTCTATATCCTTTTTATAATATTGCGACCAGAATTGTACGTAGTACTCCAAGTGTGGTCTAACCAAGGTTCGATACAAGTCTAACATAACTTCTCTGCTTTTCAATTCAATCCCTCTAGAAATAAACCCTACTGCTTGGTTTGCTTTTTTCATGGCCTTGTTAACCTGTGTCGCTACTTTCAGTGATTTGTGTATTTGTACTCCGAGATCCCTTTGCTCTTCTACCTCACTTAGATTCGTATTTTCCAAGTAATATGTGACCTCCCTATTTTTCTTAGCAAAATGTAATACCTCACATTTTTCTGTGAATTTAATTTGCCAATTATATGCTCATTCTTCAAGTTTATTAATGTCTTCTTGTAATTTGTTGCAGTCCTCCTCAGTATTGAGTATCCACCCCACCACCCCCCCACCACCCCAATTTGGTGTCATCTGCAAATTTAGAAATTGTGTTTTTGATTCCAAAATCTAAATCATGAATATAAATTGGGAACAACAGTGCTCCCAGCACTGATCCTTGTGGAACACCACTTCCCACCTTCTGCCACTCACACTTTACCCCTACTCTCTGCTTTCTGTCTTGAAGCCAGCTAGTTATCCATTCTGCTACTTGTTCCCTGACTCTGCATTCTCTGACCTTATTCATTAGTCTATTATGTGGTACCTTATCGAAGGCCTTTTGAAAATCTAGATAAATTACATCTACTACATTACCCTTGTCTACTCTCTGTTACCTCTTCAAAAAATTCAATGAGGTTGGTCAAGCAAGACTTTTCCTTTTGAAATCCATATGCTGCTGTACCAATTCTCAGTCATAAATAATTTTCTGAGGCTCAATATTTTGTTTCCCAAAATGTTCTTTCTTATTTCCTATAATCATGTTACAGTTTTTGGTAGATTACTACGTCAAACTTCCAAAGATTTAAATTACACAAGTCCCTACATGACTGGAATCTTATGAATTTAAGTTCAGAAACCATGGTAATCAAGGTTAAATAGCTGAAAACAGTAAGATTGGAAGAAGATTGCATTAATTGCTGGATGAATTGTCTACTCCGGCTCTCTAATCTTTGGTCATTACTCTCTTACTTAGCACAGTAAAAGTTACAGAAAGGGGAGATTATAGCATTTCTTGCTGTATTAAAGCCATTTGTGTGAAATGACTCATCGCTGCCTACTGATACTCCTACACAATGGCCCGTATTTTCCGATCGGAGGCTTCCTGCGTACGGAGGCCTCCGATCTGGAAAAAATCTACGCCCTTACCCGAGGGCTCCAGAGGTCCGGCCATTTTCGCTCCTGGGCCTCTCCACGACGAAATGCGCAGGGCCCACGTATCCCAGGGGCGTATGCGGTTCGCAAGTGTCCCTGGGATCACGTGGGCCATGGGGAACCAATGAAAGAAGGGAATCGCCCTTCATACTTTTGACAGCTTAGACCTGTCAAAGGTATGAATGGAGATCACTCCAAAAACACATCAAAACATTAAATACATTTTTAAAAAATCAAGTTTTTAAAATTAGTTAAAATTACTTTAAATTAAATATTTTAAACAAAAATGTAATTTTTTGAAAAAAAAATTAAAGTTTTTTATGGGGCTAAAAACAAACATACCTTTTCTTTAAAAGTATTTTTAAATTATAAATGAGTGAAATTTTTAAAAAACTTTTTAAAAACTCTTATGCTGGTAAAAGCAGGCCTAACGCCTGCTTTTACCAGGCGTAGGATTTTTAAGGGATTTCAGCGGACGGAGGTTCTGCAGAAAGCGGAACTCTCCACCCGCAGAGGCCCTTCTCCAGGGCAGGCGTGCGATCTGTCAAGAGGATTCTTGACAGATCGGAAGTGCCGGTTTTCAGCGCATGCCTGAAACCGGCACTTGCGAGGTCCCTACGGGTGTGTACACAGCTCGTACACACCCGTAGGCATCGGAAAATACGGGTCAAAAGGTTTTCTGTGCAGTTGGTCAGGGTCTCCTGATTTCTTTCAATGTTCCAAAACAATTAATTATTTTGTGTAAATTTTCATCTTTGTACATGCCCTTCCCTAGCATTCTTCAAAAGGAAAGCACAGGACTTTTGTTGGATGATCGTGTATAAAGCGTATCTTTAGCAACAGACACTAATTTGGCAATCTCACTTAGACACACCACACAGATTATGTGGGAAATTAAAACATTCACATAAGGGCAGTAGGGATACTCTCTTGGGATTGGAGTTAAGGCATGTTGCTGAGGTTGAATATAAGAAGCTTTACTCTGCAGCTGACCGTACTATATTTGATCTGACAACATTTGGTCGAGACATTGGATACCACAGTATAAACATCTTCCACTTTCTCAACACTGACAGCCAAGCTTGATTGATACACAATTCACCCCAATAAATAAAACAAAATGTATAGTTTTGAAATACTGTTCCCCCACTATTCTTTTTTCCTTCCTCTCCTTTTTAAGTCCCCCACCCCTATTCACCATGAGTCTACTATTCCTCATCTGAAAAGGCAGGTGGATAATCTGCTCTTATATCTTTGACATTGACCACTAATAGATGCACAAAACTGAATGAAGATGATTCAACTGCAATATTCTCTCCATGTGGCAAAATGAATCAAGCTCGAATTAATGCTTCCATCTAATACTACCGATAAGATCTGGCATCTCACCAGGGATTCCTGAATGTAAGCAAATAACGTAAGCAACCTGGCTGAGTTGAAGAACCAAAAATATTACTGAAAGAAATCTGCCGTGATCTTTGATTTTGGAATGCAGTTGGATTATTTCTAAAATAATCCTGCAGTAGTTGTATACATTCAAGATCATTGTTCTCTTAATGGAGGGATGTGTTAACTGCATACAAGAGGATTCCTCACAGGGAAGGAAGGAAATTAGTGGGAGAAATCAGCCCAAGTTAACTGCTTGTGCCTCCTAGTATTCAGCAGCAGAAAGGTGCTGGTGAGGGTTTGCTGTCCTCAGCCAAGGAACACTGAATTGCATGAGGGCCTAAAAAGATGAATAATTTTAAGCAAATGAAGGGTCAGGGTGGGGAAACCTGCACGTTTTAAGCTCCGAAATACACTGTAGAAATCACACCAGACTTAAGCTTTCCTCACCACCATTGGCTACCTGTACCAATCCCTCTGGCAACAAATCAAACCCTTCTAAGGCAACAGCAGAAGAGCACTTTACTCCAATACCACGAGATCTTTGGGTCAATTCCTTCAACTAAAGATGAAGCTAAGGTTCTGTTACAGCTTACCGTCTCCATTCTCTTGTGGTTTATTTTTTTTCCAGAATTCTTCTTCTTGCCGTTTTTCCACTGGCCAAAAGAACATAAGTATTCTCTCAGATTTTCAATGTACAGGTACTTTTCAATTTACAAATAAAAAGGTTACAAAAGCCACTGGGGTAAGATTTCATTTCACCATACACTGAGGATTTAACTCCAAATGGAAAAGTCAGATGCCACCATAATTTTTGTTTTGGCAAAAATCACTAAATGTTAAACATTATAAAAAGAACTCAAAGGCATATTTTCATCTTTCCACAAGCCCTTTACTTTGTAGAATAAACAACCCCAAATAAGATAGTGGGTGCATGACAGCTTGCTTACAAAGTTTCTATACAATCCAAACCTATTAGCATTAATGAAAGAAAACCAAGCAATCAGGATACACCTGTTCTAAAGCTGCTGTTCCCATTTCATAAGCATTGAGATTGTCACAGAAAGGCACAGCGGCAAATATTTGGTTCATCCAACTTTGGAATGTGCAAAGCTCAGTCGAAATGGCACAACAAAGATTATGCAAAGCCTGTTTTACACACCAAAACACAGAGGTCCTGTTCTATTGACTTATCATGATGAGCTTTTTGGGCCGGGGTCAGCTGTCAAACATCCACCTCTCCCTCATTAACTGGGCAGCTTGCTGGCACTCTTAACTCCCACTGGCAGCTCCCGCCTAACCCAATCTGAAGCATATCGGGGAAGTGATTATCTGTTTACTTCACATGCCCAGCTGGCACTGTTGTATCTACTGCACTTGTGTAGTTGGAAAATCTCTGTAAATATTATAACTTTCAGTTTCAATTTTTGCGTGTTGGAAACACAGCTCCTAGAAAATATACAAACCTGTTATTTCTACAAAACTACTGAATGTTTACAGTTCAGAATGGAGCTAGTTCATCTTCACCTATACAGATATCAATCGTTCTAGCACAAATTTCCATCTTTAGCATATGAACGTTAATGTGCACAATGACAATAACACACTTGGTGTATTGGTATTGTATTTATTTGATGCATATTTTTTAAAAGGCACTTATAACTTCATCTCCTAAACATATTCAAACTAGAAACTGTAATATTTGCAGAGACTATACTTAGTTGTTCAAGTACTTAAGTGCAGTAGACACAAAAGTGGCACATTGTGTGTGTGGAGTCGACAGATAATTGCACCTTGAAAGCAATTCAGACTCAGTGGGAGTTGTACTGGGTTGCAGGAGCTGGGTTAATAAGAGAAATCCTTCTGCGAACCCCCCCCCTCCCCAAATCTGCCACACTTGCTCTGCTGAAAATATGAGATCTTGCTCTTCCTTTCTGCACCAACTCCTAGGTGACTATGAGTAATGAATTCAAGTTTTGTATTGTAAAATTGCGCAATTTTCTCTTGAGTGTTGTTTAATAAGGACTTAATATTCATTAACATGCAACTTTTTTGTCAGCTAACTTTTGGAAGCATGTTTTAACATGGGAGCAAGACTCAGACTAGTAGTAAAAATGTGACAAAAGTTCTGTGACTGCTTTCCACTTCTCTTGCTCACCAGTTTACTCACATTTACTTCTTACTTTAAATTAACAAAAAGAAGAAAATATGCCTCTTAGTAACCAAAGTTGCTATTAAAACGGACCCTCAAAAAACTCCCAAATAATTTTGGTCATTTGCATCAATGATTTTCACCCACAGAAGAAATCAAGAATGTGACCTTTACTCCTATAGTTTTATTTTTAAATGGATGTTGGCCTTGATTCCTGAAGTAGAAAGCAGTGTCGTTATTCAAAAGCCAGATTATGCACAGCACAGTAACAAAACACAATCATGTTTCAATTCAACACGGCAAACTTTGCTTTAATATTTCAACAACAATGGATTTAAATCGCAATCTTCATAGTAATAATTACCACTATAAATAGTTCCTAACAAAACAAATTGTTGGGAGTGGGTGTTGTGGTTGACTGCACTGCCCACCCCGGAGGGTTATGCCACAGAGTGGTGTGGTGTTGGTTTGCACAAGCTATTCTTCAGACAGTGAACTCCCAATCTCAGCTGTGCTTTCAAGGGAGGACGGAGCAGATGCCAAGTGCTTCTCTACGGAAAAGTTTCAAGAAATCAACGAGAGAGAGAGAATCCCAACCCCATGCGTTTCTCAGCAGTCATTGCAATGCGATATTGGCAGAGGCCTGACAGCAGTTGCCTGCTCAGCTGGGAGCATGGGCATCTATGTCGAGCGCAAGTGAAAGCGACAAATATATATTAATTTCTAAAACCCTTTGAAAAATACTACTTTAACCAGCGTAGATTGATGGGCTGTTCATACAGGAACTAAAATAAAACCCAAACCTATCATTGCCTCCCCAGCATACTTAAAAATGGCCATTGGTTGAGATTAGAACTACAGGTAGTAATAACATGGCAAAAGGGGCTAACAAGTGTGCAAAATTAAAATTTTTAAGGTATTTCTATTTGCCGGGTTACGTAAAGTGTAGATCCTTTGACTGATTAGGTATTTAACAGCTTTAATAGGACTGAGTGTATTAAACATTAGGCTGAACAATAAAGAATTCATGAGTCTGTTCACTTACTTTCTTTAAGACCAGGCACCAGCTTAAATATAATTTCTTCTAACGTATTGTCCAACCTTGAAAACAGAGATTCAGAAAGGATCACAGTTGGCTCAAGAAACACTGCTATAACACACAAACCTGTCAATCCCAAAGTTAATAGTAAATTTTCATGCACAGTAATTCAGTTAAAAGCAGTACACAACGGCCCTGATTTCCCTCTCCTGGTGAGCATTTATCTGGCCAGTGCCAGGACACACAATTCTATTTTTGCTGGACTGCACTGAGCTGAGCAAAAATTGCACTGCATATTCTACTAACTTTCTGCTCCTTGGACATGGCAAACTTCACCCAAGAGGCATATCAATTTTTAGGGTGGGGTGGAGAGAGGGAAGAAGCTTTACCACCTACAGACTGTACTTAACTTCAGTGGCCACAATGTGGAGGAAAATATGTTTTATTTCATTTTCCTTTTGCATTAAATCTGTATTCATGTGCTTCAGAGCAAAAAGTATTCCATGCACGTCCAAAAGACAGTCAATCAAATAAGTAGCTCACTTCAAATGCTGATATACCTGGATGTGGAGCTGCATGTACTGGGCTGTATTCACAGGACTAACCATTATAAAATGAAACATATTATTTTGTCCTTGTACAAGATCTTAGTTAGGCCTCATTTAGAATACTGTGTCCAGTTCTGGTCCTCTCACATGGTGGGTGATATTGAGGCTTTGGAAAAGGTTCAAAGAAGGGCCACAAGAATGATTCCCAGTTTAAAGACACCATAGCTACCCAAATAGCCTTAAGGATGCTGGGTCTATATACCATAGAGAAGCATAGACCCAGGGGCGATTTGATTGAGGTCTATAAAATAACGAAGGGACTAGATTGTGTGCACGCTGACAAATTATTTCAATTTGATAAATTGGGAGGACCAGGGGTAAAGCATACAAATTACTCAAGGGAAGAAATAGGTGAGGTGTTTCGGTTTTTCTTTCCCCGGAGAATAGTAGACCTAATGGAACAGGTTGCTGGTTTGTGCAGTGGGTGCTGATTCACTGTGCACCTTCAAAAGAGAGCAAGACTTGTTCCTGACTGGGAAATCGCATCATACAAGAGGAAGGTACCAATGGTCAATTTGGTCTCCTGGACTAGATTTGATCGACTAAAAGGACTGGAGAGGAATTTTCCAGACTTACTTTCCCTAATTGGCCTTGGGTTTTTGATTTGTTGTTTTGCTGTTTCCAGGAGACTACATGACACCGAAGGGGTATGGAGTCTCTTGACCTGATGCATAATGGCATCACAACTGTGTGGGACAGGTTAGATGGACCAGCTGTGTGTGTCTTTTCTGCTATGTATCGAATATCATTGCATTAGGGCCAACTTATCGAACAATTATTGATTTATATTTTCTCAAGAAGCATGAATCTCATCACATTAAATATTGTTTAGTAAAATTCTATCAAGCCTTGATGCCAATCAAAGGTATCGAAGAGGAACCCTGAAATCCATTTCAGACATGAACTGGCCACATGACTTATTGTCAACATTCACAGAGGTGGATTCAAGCTTCTCAGTGAGGCGGAGAAAAACAAGCTCAATTTTGCCAAATTGGAAGATGAGTTCAACCAGTCAGCTTCAGGATGACACAATCCCTCCCGAGCACATACTCCCCCTGCTCGTAACAGCAGAAAAGGAGCTAGAGACTGGCTTGCCAGCTGGTAATTGGATTATTAACAACATTCTGCTTGAAGAATAAACCATGTTACAATTTGCAATTATTTTCTTCATCTTTTTCTTCTGGTACATGCTGAGTGAATAAATATTGAGTCTTTTTTAATGCCACAAATGGGAAGGATCATATAACTCACAAGTGATAAAGCCACAAGTGAACTATGAAAGTCCCTTCCTTTTGGAATTTTCTAGTCAGGCACTGAACAGTCCAGGTAAATAATAACATTAAATTGTTACAAAAGCATTTTTGATTCAGAAAACATTCTAAGTGAAGAAGGTGCTTTAATATCTCTCAAAAGTTAGATGGTAACAGAGGCGTTTAAAGGTTACACAGCAAATCTTCTAAGAAATAAGTTAATAAATTGGGTTGAAATATTATGCATTTTATAGTTGGATATAGAACTACACGTTAAAATGTCTATTGCATGACTTGAAGGTGCTGTAACTCAAACATTGCAAAATATTATTTGAAAACAAGTTACACATGACAAAACTCAGAACTCATTTTTCAACATTTTTTTTACATAATTGGACATACTGTTGAGTCAGAAAGGTGAAAGCTTTAAGGCACATGAAAACCTTAATTGGCTCCTTTGTCAACTTTAAACATAATAAACCTCAATCTCTATTTAGGTTATTTCCAAACAGCTGCCAGAGGAAGCCCTGAAAGTAGTTGCCAATGAAGTTATTCCAGAATTAATTTCATATTCACCACAAAAATGAAATTACAAGAATCACTGGTTAAGCTGCCAGGTAGCGCTCTGCCACATTTTGCCAGCATTGTGTGGTTTCTCCCATTTTTGTCTGGCTGCTGTTACCAGTACCAGCTGACCAAGACAATGTCTAGTCTAGTTTTGTGTGAAACTTGGCATACAACGACAGATAATAAACACGTTTGTCATCTACCAACAAATGGCAGTAACAAACTATTAGGGTGCTAGTACGGTGAGGTAAACACATATGGAGCATCATGTGGATTTAATAGAACAGTTATTTGTATTACACAATATATATTTTACCCTAAAATAACAACAGAAAATGCTGGAAACACTCAGCAGGCCAGGCAGCATCCATGCAGAGAGAAACAGAGTTAACGTTTCAGGTCTGTGACCCTTCGTCAGACTGAGTGTTTCCAGCATTTTCTGTTGTTATTTCAGATTTCCAGCATCCGCAGTATTTTGCTAATATATTTTACCCTACTTCCCACGGCGGATTTCCAGTCATATTTTAAAATGCAAATACTTTAGTTATTTGTTTACTCTTCCCTTCTTCCTCAGTAAAACATTTTTCTAGCTATTTACATGATTATAAAGATACTTTTCCTCCCTTTACTTCCTATGATGATTTATAGCTCTTGCTGAAGCTGTCGCTGGCAGAGAGCTGCACCAGGGTGACTTTTCCCACTGGTAAGTCTCCAATGAGTGATTTGGGTTTTCCCAGTATTCTACTGTATATGGTGAATAAGCCCTTATTTAGGCAGTCAGTACACTCTATTGTGCTTGCAGCTAGTCAAAGCAACATCCTAGTGATTGCTATGAGGCAAAAATTACTGCAGCTTACATCACACAAGGAAAAATGGTAACGGAGTAAGCTAAGAAACACATTTGTAACATTGGGCTGATTCGACCTTTGATATATGTAGATTCCTTGTGCTCTCTAGCTGTGTTAGGAAGATGGTTCTCAGAGCATGGTAATGTGAACTTTGAAGTAAACTAACAAACTACACGGCTACAGTATACAGCTTCCTGTAAAGGATTTTCTCAGTACAATATTTGTTTCTATGGGCACTCCATTTCAACATGCATATTTGTTACTGTAGCTATAAAGCATTTTTTGGAAGGGCTTTGTTAGCATCAGAAATATTATATTTGAGCCACACCATATTTTGGAATATACTTTCCATAATGATCATAATGGGGAAACATATATAAGAACATAAGAAATAGGAGCTGGAGTAGGCCATTTGGCCCTTCGAGCCTGCTCCACCATTCAACATCAAGATCATGGCTCATCTTCTACCTAAACTTCACCTTCCTGCACTATCCCCATATCCCTTAATTCCCAAAAATGTATCGACCTCTCTCTTGAATATACTCAACGACTGAGCATCCACAGCTCTCTGGGGTAGAGAATTCCAAAGATTCACAACCCTTTGAGTGAAGACATTTCTCCTCATCTCAGTCCTAAATGGCCGACCCCTTATTCCGAGACTGTGACCCCGTGTTCTAGACTCTCCAGCCAGGGGAAACATTTTCTCAGCATTAACCCTGTCAAGCCCCTTAAGAATTTTATATGTTTCAATTAGATCACCTCTCATTCTTCTAAACTCTAGGGAATATAGGCCTAGTCTACTCAATCTCTCCTCATAGGGAAATCCCCTCATCCCAGGAACCAGTCTAGTGAATCTTCGTTGCACTCCCTCTAAGGCAAATATGTCTTTCCTTAGGTCAGGAGACCAGAACTGTACACAGTACTCCAGGTGTGGCCTCACCAATGCCCGGTATAATTGTAGTAAGACATCTTTACTCTTATACTCTAATCCCTTTGTAACAAAAGCTAACATACCATTTGCATAGAAGCACAGAAGATAGGAGCAGGAGTAGGCCATTCGGCCCCTCTAGCCTGCTCCGCCATTTAATGAGATCACGGCTGATCATCCAAATTCAGTACCCTGTCCCTGCTTTCTCCCCATATCTCTTGATCCCTTTAGCCTTAAGAAATATATCTATCTCCTTCTTGAATATATTTAATGAATTGGCCTCAACTGCCTTCTGTGGTAGAGAATTCCACAGGTTCACCACTCTCTGGGTGAAGAAATTCCTCCTCATCTCAGTCCTAAATGGCTTACCCCTTATCCTTAGACTGTGACCTCTGGTTCTGGACTCCCCCGCCATCGGGAACATCCTTCCTGCATCTAGTCTGTCTAGTCCTGTTAGAATTTTATAAGTTTCAATGAAATCCCCTCTCATTCTTCGAAACTCTAGCGAATATAAGCCTAATCGACCCAATCTCTCTTCATACGTCATTCCTGCCATCCCAGGTATCAGTCTGGTAAATCTTCGCTGTACTCCCTCCATGGCAAGAACATCCTTCCTCAGATAAGGCGACCAAAACTGCACACAATACTCAAGGTGTGGTCTCACCAAGGCCTTGTACAACTGCAGCAAGACATCCTTGCTCCTGTACTCAAATCCTCTCGCTATGAAGGCCAACATACCATTTGCCTTCTTAACCGCCTGCTGCACCTGCATGCTTACCTTCGGCGACTGGTGCACAAGGACTCGCAGATCTCGTTGCACTTCCCCTTTTCCCAATCTATTGCCGTTCAGATAATAATCTGTCTTCCTGTTTTTGCCACCAAAGTGGATAACCTCGCATTTATCCACATTATACTGCATCTGCCCAATCACCCAACCTGTCCAAATCATACTGGAGTTTCTCTGCATCCTCCTCACAGCACACACGCCCACCCAGCTTTGTGTCGTCTGCAAACTTAGAGATATTACATCTAGTTCCCTCGTCTAGATCATTAATATATATTGTGAATAGCTAGGGTCCTAGCACCGATCCCTGCGGTACCCCACTAGTCACTGCCTGCCACTCGGAAAAAGACCCGTTTATTCCAACTCTTTGCTTCCTGTCTGCCAACCAGTTCTCTATCCAAATCAGTACCTTACCCCATGTGCTTTAAGTTTGCACGCTAATCTCTTATGCGGGACCTTATCGAAAGCCTTCTGAAAGTCCAAATACACCACATCCACTGGTTCTCCCTTATCTATTCTACCAGTTACATCCTCAAAAAATTCCAGTAGATTAGTCAGGCATGATTTACCTTTTGTAAATCCATGTTGACTTTGTCCGATCCTGTCACTGTTTTCCAAGTGCTCTGCTATTATATCTTTTATAATGGACTATAGCATTTTGCCCACTACCGATGTGGGGTTACATTAGCTACCCTCCAATCCATGGGAACTGTTCCAGAGTCTATAGAATTTTGAAAGATGACCAGCAATGCATCTACTATTTCTAGGGCCACTTCCTTCAGTACCCTAGGATGTAGATTATCAGGCCCTGGGGATTTATCAGCCTTCAATCCAGTCAATTTCCCTAACACCATTTCCCTACAGATACTGATTTCATTCAATTCCTCCCTCTCATTAGACCCTATGTTCCCTGACATCTCTGGGAGGTTATTTGTGTCCTCCTTTGTGAAGACAGAACGAAAGTATGTATTTAATTGGTCTGCCATTTCTTTGTTCCCCATTATAAATTCCCCTGATTCTGACTGCAAGGGACCTACGCTTGACTTCACCAATCTTTTTCTCTTCACATATCTATAGAAGCTTTTACAGTCAGTTTTTATGTTCCCTGCAAGCTTCCTCCCATATTCTATTTTCCCCCTCTTAATTAATCCCTTTATCCTCCTTTGCTCAATCCTAAACTGCTCCCAATCCTCAGGTTTGCTGCTTTTTCTGGCCATTTTATATGTCCTCTCCTTGGATCTTATGCTATCTCTAATTTCCCTTGTTAGCCACGGTTGAGTCACCTTTTTTGTTTTATTTTTATGCCAAACAGGGATGAACAAATTCTGTAGTTCATCCATGCGATCTTTAAATGTTTGCCATTGCCTATCCATCGTCAACCCTTTAAGTAACGCTCCCCAATACATCCTAGCCAACTCGCGCCTCATACCATCGTAGTTTCCTTTATTTAAATTCAGGACCCTAGTCTTTGAGTCAACTACTTCACTCTCCATCTTAAAGAAGAATTCTATCATATTATGATCACTCTTCCCCAAGGGGCCTCACACAAGATTGCTAATTAATCCTTTCTCATTGCATAATACCCAGTCTAAGATGGCCTGATATCTAGTTGGTTCCTCGACATATTGGTTCAGGAAACCATCCCGTATACACTCTAGGAATTCCTCCTCCACAGTATTGTTACTAATTTGGTTAGCCCAATCTATATGTAGATTAAAGTCACCCATGATAACTGATGTGCCCTTATTGCACGCGTCTCTAATTTCCCGTTTAATGCCATCCCCAACCTCAGCATTACTGTTTGGTGGTCTGTATACAATACCCACTAACGTTTTCTGCCCCATGGTATTTCTCAACTCTACCCATGCAGATTCCACATCATCAGAGCTAATATCCTTCCTTACTATTGTGTTAATCTCCTCTTTAACCAGCAATGCTACCCCACCTCCTTTTCCTTTTTGTCTGTCCTTCCTGAATATTGAACACCCCTGGATGTTGAATTCCCAGCCTTGGTCACCCTGGAGCCATGTCTCCATAATCCGAATTATATCATATCCGTTTACATCTATTTGCGCAGCTAATTCATCCACCTTATTACGAATGCTCCTCGCATTAAGACACAAAGCCTTCAGACTTGTTTTTTTAACACTCTTAGTCCTAATTGCTTGCTGTACCTGCATGTTAACTTTCTGAGATTCATGTACAAGGACACCCAGGTCTCTCTGAATGCAAACATTTCCCAGTCTCTCACCATTCAAAAAATATTCTGCTTTTTTGTTTTTCCTACCAAAATGGATAACTTCACACTTCATCACATTGTATTCCATTTGCCATGTTCTTGTCCACTCAGTCAACCTGTCTATATCTCTGCAGCCTCTTTGCGTCCTCCTCACAGCTACTTTCCCACCTAACTTTGTACCATCAGCAAACTTGGATATGTTACACTCAGTCCCTTCATCTAAGTCATTAATATAGAGCCCCAAGCACTGATCCTGCCTGCACATATATGACACATGTGCAATACGTGTGGACAAGTATTGTAAGTAGCACACCTATAATTTTGTCATCAGGCCAAGGCTTACAATGCCCATGTGCAGGCAGGCATGAGAGAACACAAGATCCAGGAAAAACAACAGCCCTGGGGGATAACATCCTGACCTTTACTGTCAGGGAAATAATTTGTGGTACAAGAGTCCCTGAAATAGATCTGTCTAAAACACACAGAGGTATGTTCATGTGCTATTAAGTTGCCTGTTAAAAGTACACTACCTGTTGTCAACATTGAAGCGTGCACAGTCAGCACAAGTGCAACAAAAGCATATGATGTCAGCATGAATATGACATCTACCATTCCATAATTCCTTTTTTTTCTTATATTTGCTACACAGGTGAAGAGGAACAATATCACGATGAAACTGAAAGGGAGGAGGATGATAAAGAGGAAGATGACAAGGACAGTAGTACCACGCATAGTGTAGGATGGATTCAGGGCTACAACAAAGGGCCATCTTGTCTAACACCAATCTTTTGAGGCCTAGGGATGGGAACCTTAGTGCAGATCCACTGGAACAAAAGATATTGGACTATATACAAGAAGCACTGAGTTCCATGGAGCAAAATATGTCTGAACTCTTCAGTAATATGCAAGAGTGCCTTACACACATCATCAAAACAGGTTAGCTACACATATCAACAGCTCAGTCACATACATTTTGTTATTCAGCAACCACCAGCACATGTGGTGCAGCTGCAGTTTCCAGAATGTGCTAGGTAAACATTTGCTCTCACAGATGCTTTGAATACAGTGGGACACAGATTACAAGAAGCCAGTTTGAGTGGCTTAAACTCTATGAACGAAAGAGTGGAGAGGACCTCTACGGTGTAGGTGTTTGTCCAGGTGCATATAAGTAGCATCACATATAGATAGCAGTACCAGTGCACAGTTAGTTCTGATTGGCACTTCTGTTAGCTGAACTCCAATGTTCTGACCAAGTGCAACTGCAGTGTAAGAATCACAATCCTTTGTTACCACTGAAGGCAAGTCAATCACAATGCAGACAAGCACTTCAGCTCCTGCAGGTCCTTCAGTTTTGTGGCATATGGAAGTAGCAGGCCTTCTCCATCTCTCAGTCTTCAGCTGGACCAACAGTAGCTTCTTCTTCCCCAAACCCTTAGGCTAGGGAACATGAATAGATAGACATTGAGTCATCACAGTGAGATGGAGTACAAGGCTCTTAGGAGGGAAAGGAAGCACCTGGTAACATCACAAAGCAGTGCCAAGCTGATAAGCTCTTGATTTAACCCCATAACACTCACGGGCACATGCGTTTCATTTATAAGCACAATATATTCTACGATGCTGGGTTCCTGAGATATATATTAGTGCCATGTTTGCCTTTAAAAGAGGGATATTGGTGGTTGGAACATATCCTAAAATGACCATTGCGCTGTCATCAAATTCGTGTTATTGGGAAGAACCAACTAGCCATCTATGACATCTCACTAACGAGCATGAGAAAGACTACAACTTACACCTAAGCTTCAGGATAGAATACTGTGGAGTACAAGGATGGCCATCATCACTCACAGTATGTTGCAATTACCCCTGTGTTACAGTTTGACTGAAGAATGCATCAGTTGACTGCTGCCTCTGTTGCCTTCCTGGAAGCAGCTCCACATCCTCAGAGATTGTATCTCTTGCTGCGTCCTTGTCCTGTTCATTTCCCAATGGCTAGGGCTCATCAGTAGCTGCATGTTGATGTCTCTACCGATGGCTATATCATGAAGCATGCAACACATACTAACTATCTTAGACAACTTCTCCAGGGCATACTATAAGGTGACCCTGAGGGTCAAGACATTGGAACTGTTGCTTGACGACGTAAATGCCTGATCAATAAGCACCTTAACCCTGGGTAGCAATCACTGTAACATTAGTATATCCTCGTATGTGGACTACCAATGGATCATCAGTCACTGCCAGAATCGTCCAGTATTCATCAATCCAGCTTTCTGCCCCATAAAAAGTTATGTGACATTGGACTGTACAGGGCGTAAGCATCATAGCTGCTGCTGGGAAACCAGACATTGACATGATAAAAGATAAGGGGAGATTTTCCACTTCAGTGCTTCTGATGCATAGGGAGGGAGTGCATATGGGAAACTGCACAAGGCTGTCTCCTTGGCTCAGTGGTAGCAGACTCACATCTGAATCCTAGTTACCAATGCTAAACTTATTCTTCATAGGATATATTTTACAGGCACTGGGATAATTCCCACTAATGCCAGGGGGGGGGGGGGGGAATTGAGTGGGGAATTCCTGTTGTTGGATCCCCATTCAATTAGTGCAGCACACAGTTTTGTTGATACCATTTTACGCCAGCCTAAAGTGCTCTCACCCAAAATGTGAAAAAGCTTAACGTAAATATGAAACTCTACGACAACAAGCACTAGCACGGATTCCCTGATTTACTCATGGAAATGGAGGATGAAGGTCAGGCACATTCTAGCCTTTCAGCAAGTGATTTCTTAAAGGGTGTGGCATATCCTTGAGAGATAGCAGCCTCATCCATACCTACTTCAGCCGTATCCCAACATGCAAAGTGATCTGTGAGAGAGCAGACCTCTGGTCAACAATGAGGGCTGTGAATCCCTGCAGAATGACTCTCTCCATCCAAGCCCCTACATGTTGATGCTAGAGAAGAGATTGGAGCCCAAGGCCACCATACCAGCAGTGTAAGAATCCACAAAAGATATCCCTGATGTGTCAAGAATCTCTGTCTTTGGGGTTCAGCTGCAGATGGCCCTGGATTTTCTACACGTTTCTGGTGGACTTCAATTCAACATTCATACACAACTGCACAGTTGGAAGTTATGGACTCCTCCCAACTTGCTGACACACCTTGCATAGAAACAGAAGTGGAAAATATATTAGAATGTTAGCTGCGAATAGTGTTTCAAGGCGACATACTGTGTGGCATGCTCGTGTGCTGCAGAGTGAGTCAGTAAGTGAAGAAAGAATAACAGCTAAAGGATGGTACTAGCCCTTGGCCTTGGGAAGGTTTTGACGTCACTGTCCCCAACTGCATTTTATGTTCTCTAACACCTGGATTGGAAAATGGCCTCTTCAAAGGGGCTTAAGGGCTTAAAGTTAGAGTGCTCTTCCCATGCAGGTTTAGTCCTCCTGCTATGCGTTGCCTTGTCCTGCAAGCAGAGACGTACTATTGAGAAGTTGCAAGTTTAAGAACGTAGACACCCAAATTCCCACCATGCATCCCAGCATGTAAGTAGCTGAACACATGTCGTGCAGCTAGATTCTTTTGGATGCCTGTTTTGTGGACTCACCTTTACAGATGCTAATAGTTTTAGTTTTAAGTCGCAGTTAGAAGGTGTGTCCTAATGCAGTATGGGCATGCATGTGAAGCTAAGAAAGAGCTGTAAGGCTGCCGGAGTTTTTGCACAAAGCCCCAGTCAAGCTGTAAGAGGTTAAGTGGAAACTGGCTTGTATGCTTTTTTTCCATGTACTTTGTATAGAAAACTACTGGGTATTATATATTCGCAGATTTTCTGATGCTGCCCGACTTCTTTCTCATCTGCTCCCAGGTCCTCTGACTATTGAATATCACACTGACACTGTGGGTAATTTTCTAAGTACGCACTGGTGGTGGTGACCCTCACCTGCTGGCAGCGCATATTGGAAAATTGCGGGCCCACAAATTTATGACATGTATTACAGGTAGACCATGTTCCCCACCATCAGTGCATAGTTAGGCCTTCCGAGACCGGTGGGCGCCGCGGGGACTGGAGTGCATCATCTCCCCGGCCAATATAATTTTAATTTAATTTGATAAGTTATATTTAAAGTTCTATTAATTTACAGATAATTGGTTCAACAAAAAGAGGACCAGTGCATAGTTACTAAATTACCCCCTTTCTGCCATCCTGTGCAGTTCTCCTGGGGCTCGTCTGTGCCAAAAAGGGCAGCCCTCCTTTCGCCTACTTTGTGTAGCAGCAGCTTCACAGCTGCATTAAGAAATAGAGGGTTCTTTGGGTAAATTAAGCCATTTTGGAACAAATATAAATTATTTTTCATCTTGTAAGCCCTTGAAGTCCTGCATCTATACAGTATTTCCTGCCATGTGCAGTCAATTAGCTCCTAGCTACTGGCATAATTCAGCCCAGAGGCTTTCTGTGAGTACAGAATGGGGCCAACCCTAGAATATCCAGCAAGATTAGCCATTTGCAATTTTCCCAAGTGTATGGCTATGGTCCCACCAGCTCAGCACCAGGACCAGGAAATATGTCCTTATAGAACAAGTCCTCAATGTGATGATGATGATGTTGATTGTACAAGTGAGTTACTGGACTGTAACAGCAAAAGCATGCAGTATATGCATGACAGTTACAGACTCTACAAAGAAGGTGGACTCTGAAATCAATGAAAAAAATAAACCTAATAATCCTATAGATTTGGAAAAAAATTGTATCTGACAACTTTTACATCAGTGCAAAAACACATTTAGCAGTACCCAAATATCTTTAGCTTTTTAAAAAATCAAGCATTCATCTCAGGTAAACAACCCAGAAGCTATGAATTACAAGTGAAATTTTCAAATAATTAAATGTAAAATTCTCACCTTGGCTATAGCAATAAAACTGTAAATCCCAAATAAAGACTCCTGCAGTTTATAGTGCTCCATAATATAAATTTAAAATTCTTGGCAATGCCCCTTGCATAATGTGTAGCAGAACTGCTAAAATGTATAATACGTTCATACCAGTTAGGCTTCAAAATCAATAGATGAACAGAAAACAGATGGTGGCACTTTAATCTACCTATTTATCTATACAAAAGTGTTGCATCTAGCAAACAGCATCTGTCGCACTTCAAAGTATCACACATGCAAAGTATGCCTCACACTTGCACATGATCAGCTCAAAGTTCGTACTCATAAAACAAATCATAACTGAATAATCTTAAGAAGAGAGAAAGAGAGCCAGTCACTTCTTGGCATTTTCTTCAGACATGTATAATGTGGCTTTTACCAAAGCCTGCTGCTGCCAATCTGGAGCAACTTCCCTCAGCAATTAGCCTGTAATAACTTCAAGCTTGTTTTACCTGGCTTTAAAGGAATAGGCCAAGTTAAACACAGATCAACCTCAGCAGCTAACCATCACAACTGACCCCAGAATCCAGATTACCCATGAACAAGACATGGGAGATCAGCTCCTGTAATAAAAAAAATACACAGGCAATGGGGGCGAGCCTATTGCAACCATCTCTTATGATGCTTAAATAGCTTTTTACAGAGTGAAGATGGTATATTTCGGGTGTGCTGTTGTATGGGTTGATTTTAGCATTAACCTTAACTAACTGGCTTTTGTTAGTTCAGGATAATCTCAGCCCCACTTATGACACAGCCAGTTATTTGTCATGACAACCTCCTGAATGACGGAAGGTGGCTACGAGAGGTGTAGGAATCCTGGGTGAAATGAAATAGATTTGTGAGTCCATCGGAAATGTGCACTAATCTCCTGTATATGGCCAATGAAAGGAAACAGGGCGATGGATAACGGTCCACGTTCATCACTGCCAACCGCTGGCGCTGTGCGCTGATATCAGCGTGTCCCGCCTGATTGAGGTGTGACCGGAGCACGCTGACGAAAATCTGCTTTTTTTCCTTTTTAAAAAAATCTGCCCAGCAACACGTTGGGCTCAGTCGAGCCAGAATGCCCCGAGTACCATTGGAACCAAGCGGCAATGGAGATGGTGGGTGGCGGCTTGGAGAACGCTGCTCCTCGGGCGTCAAGTGCTCGAGCCGGCTGTCCCCCGTCAGCCTTTGCTCACAACCGTGGGCGCGGCATTTAAACCTCCCGCCAAAGGCGCCCCACAGTCTGCTCAGCCGCTGAGGTCAGGCAGGAGCAGGGAAAACCCGGTCTGCACAGCAGAAACCATGATACTGGCCCCGCTTTAGTCGTGTTCATGTGCTTAACACTGGGTAATGCTTATAAACTGGAGATGGCTGTTCGACAATAGCTACAAGCTGGACATTACAGAGTGGAGGGCCATCAACAGATTGGAAAATGAACTGTTCTGATTTTGTGCGGGGTCGTTTGGCTTATCTGATGGCAGCAGGTGGGGTCAGGGTGTTGGGGTATGACTGGCACATTTTAGGGGTGGGGGGGTTCTGACGAAGGGTCAGCGACCTGAAACATTAACTCTGTTACTCTCTCCACAGATGCTGCCTGACCTGCTGAGTATTTCCAGCATTTTCTGTTTTTATTTCAGATTTCCAGCATCTGCAGTATTTTGCTCTTGTAGGGGTGGGGGTGTCTGGGTGGGACTGAGTGAGGCATCTGAGTAGGACTAACAGTAGCGGCGTCTAGGTAGGACTGAGTGCAGGAGTGGGACAACTGGATGCAGTGGGCACTGGTGCACCTGGTTGCAGTGTTACTGTAAATATAAGATAAATATATTTAGTTATTAGATGTGGCACTCAGCTGGCCTCTTCAGCTCTTATGAAGGGAGCAGGAGATGGATTTCATGGAAGAGTTAAGTTTAGAAAGAGTGAAGCTAGAGACAAGAGAAACTGCAAAGTGAGGAGGTTCAGAGCTGGTGTGGTTGGGAGATAGGGTGCAGTGGGAAAAGGAAGGGCACATTGTATGTTTTTTTTGAATTGTCTGCTTTTTGGAGCTGTTAACATTTCAGAGATTTGTAAATTGGCATGTATGCATGTTAGATATTAAATGATTAACATTTCTGTTCTTTTCTAGTCTGGGGAAAAATGGTAAATCAAGCCTCCAAAGTAGACAAACTACCTTCTTCAGTTCAATTGTTTCACGTACCACTAACATTGAGAAGGGTGGACCTCATAAATTGGATGAAATAACTAACCGCATTTAAAAACACACTACCAAAATGTATCCTCTTTATCTGACAACAGTGGGGCTCAGTAAAGATGTTAGAATTGCTCTATGTGGAGTTTTACGGAGGTTCTGCAGACTATTTTTCTGGAGGTTAGCCCAAGATGTGGCCTTACACTTGAGGCAGAGGACCGCAAGACGTCCTGATGGCTGCCTTCCTGCCATTTAGGTGGGTCCCATTTTGGAAGTTGATTCCAAGTCAGTGTGCTCTGTGGAATACAAACAACTGAATTCTCTGAATTGAATTGAATGTTATATTTCATGTAGAAGGCTGTGTTCACACAATCCAATCTACAATCCATTTCTAAAGTATGAAAAGATATACAGAAGAAAGAGTACTAATTTCTAACTAATGTATCAAAAGATTACCATAATTGTCAGCTGTGGCTCAGTTGGTAGCACACTCGCCTCTGAGTCAGAAGGTTGTGGGTTCAAGTCCCACTCCAGGGACTTGAGCACATAAAGCTAGGCTGACACTCCAGTGCAGTACTGAGGGAATGCTGCACTGTCGGAGGTGCCGTCTTTCGGATAAGACAGTAAACTGAGCTCTCTCAGGTGGATGTAAAAGATCCCATGGCACTATTTCGAAGAAGAGCAGGGGAGTTATCCCCGGTGTCCTGGCCAATATTTATCCCTCAACCAACATAACAAAAACAGATTATCTGGTCATTATCACATTGCTGTTTGTGGGACCTTGCTGTGCGCAAACTGGCTGTTGCATTTCCCACATTACAACATTGACTCCACTTCAAATAGTACTTCATTGGCTGTAAAGTGCTTTGAGACATCCGGTGGTCATGAAAGGTGCTATAAATGCAAGTCTTTCTTTTCTTTAAATATGCAGTTCACAAAGAATTTCCTGCAGGTGCTGAAACATTACAATGTCAGGCTGCCTTTTAAGCTGATGTGAAGCTGTAAGTGAAGGACCATAACAGTGAAAGCACTCTGCAAATCAAATAACAATAAATAATGGTGCCCAACTTGCACTCATTGGGTCACCCTGGCAGACACTCCATTTTACTTTGAAGCTCACAGAGCCACTCGACGTTCAGGAACCGCAGTGGACAGTGTGCCGGCCCATGGCATCCAGCTGCACACACGCTTAACCTTAAGCCTATTGTTCATCTATTCTGAGGAATGGTGGGGGGGGACACGGGACGACGGGGGTATCAGATCAGCATTAATTGCCAAGTTGAATGCAGATCAGTCATGCTATGACAGATCCAACTATTGTCAAATTTAAATTCAAAGTTGCTTCGTGCAAATTATCTGTTAATTTGAATTGATATTGCGCAAAAAATGACTTCCGTGCTGCTTTATTTAAAATGCTTAATTTGTACTACTGGATAATTAGATTTTTTTTCCAAGGGAAAAACAATTTTGAATTAACGGGAGTAAATTGTATTAAAGTAGAGCTGACTCTCAATGTAAATGTGCAGTCAGACTCTTGTCTTTTGCCCAGGATCTGGCAAAAAATGAAACAGGAGCACCAATTGTAGTGAAAAACCTCATGTCTATGCCCCCAAAACTAGTGCCAAATTAGTAGTTTAAAACAGCATAAGAGACCAAACATGGAGTTAATAATTGAGGCTCTTAGTATTTTTAAATTAAAATTGAATACTTGACTATTATATCATTCAAATTTTTGAGACCATTTATTATTGTCCAAACTGAAAAATCAACATATTCTAATTAATTCTAAAGCAGCTACTGCACTAATACTGCATTAATTCCATTACTACCTTAATCACCCAGTAATAAACTAATACTGTGTAGTCCTTCCTTCACCTCCGATCCTAACTCTTCCACTGTACCTGTCTCCTACCACTGGGCTCTAAAGTCCATTAAATTATGGATTAAAAATTGCATTGACTGAATCAGGCGTTACCTACACATCTGAATTCCCAAAAGTTCTGTGCCAGGAGTATTAAATCGTAAAATGTCCCCCGTAAGTCAGCCAACTGGGATGGTCCTCAAGAGTTCTTTATTGTTTTTCCCTGGACCAACTACTGATTTCACCCTTCTGACTCTCCATCTGTGCCAGTTAAGTAACTGACACTGTTCTAATTTGCATGGAAGGTTTCATACCTCACTCCCCTCCCTTCTGTTAGATCTGGTACTATATTTGGTTCAATGATAACGAATCTCTGCTATCTCTCAAAAAATTGTGTCTATCACAACTGGCATCTTGATCAGTCTGAAGCATCCAAGCCAATTCTAGCTCTATTTGCAATTTTGGAAATTCATTATTGGAGCTCCTAAACGTAACAATAGGAAAAGAATGTCATCTGCTGTCTCACTTCCCTCAAACTGCTCCTTCTGGTCCCTTAAAGAAACCATCTCCCGTAACAGTGTTTACACTCCTCTTGCAACCTGATGGTACAGCTGCTAGCTCTCCTAAAGAGAAAGCTGATCTTTTTGGGTCATTTCCTCTTCTAACTTTAATCTCAGTGATCTTGGTAAAGAACCTTGCACCATAGTTTCATTCTGTTTGACCATTATGACTGACATGAAGTTTTATCCCTATGAAGTCTGTCACATTCTCTAGTCTCTGAACTCCAATAGGGTCTCTGGTTCTTGTAGTATTCCTCCCATATTCTCAAAATGCATGCTTCCAAACTTACTCCTATCCTATGGCATCTCTTCAATCTCTCTTACTCCCAGTCCTTCTCCTTGTAAATTTTCTGGTGTTCACTCTATCCCTAAGAAAGGTGGTTTTTCATACCCTTCTAACTACAGGCCTATTGCTCTTGCATTGGAATTTCTCAGTCTATAGAAGCTGGCATTAACATTCAAATTATTCATTACCTTGAAAGTTCTGGCCTAACCCATGTATGGTCACAACATGGCCATTCCAGTGATGCTCTTTTTCTCTAAGTAATGCACTCTGGCATTCTTCTCTTAAACACTTTGGTGGATCATCTGCCATTGTCTGGATAGCTCTGAAGGTCTGGTACCTTACACTTCTGAACAAGTTACTGTAATTTGGTGTCCTGCCAAAGTTACATTCCTCTCAAATTACTGTACTTATGCTTCCATTGATGGCTCGTCATCCGACCCTTTCCATTGACTCAGGAATTTCCAGGGCTTATCAGTGAGATAAGAAGGGATCTGGCTTAAATTAACTCATCATATAAGTTAGCAAACAGGATGATGATCAGCAGTGGGGAATCTTCAAATATGAGATTGATAAAGTAGAAAATAGATATATTTATACAAGACAAAAGGGGTGCATCGAAGAATAGAGTTTTGTGAATAAATAGAGAGACTAAGATAAACTGAAACTTAAAAGGGAGACATATGATAAAATGAGGGCTAACAGAACTAAAGAAAATCATGAGGAATATAGAAAGTATAATGGGGAGGTGATGCTCAGGTGAAGAAAAATTAGGACTAAAAGGAATATGCTAAAAAGGCTTATCAGATAATTTAAAAATAAATAGGTAAGGGCTTACAAAAACATATTAAAAGTAAAAGAATATTTAAAGAGAGGGTTGGACCACAGTGGATTAAACACTGGGCCCTGATGGCATGCACCCTAGGTTGCTGAAAGAAATAAGAGGAGCTAGCAGAGGCTCTGACTGCAATTTTCCAATTCTCCTGGAATTGTGCTGAAGAGTAACCAACATAATGTATGTTCGAAAAGGGCAAGAGGGATAAATCAGAATAAATAGAGCAGTTAGTCTAATGTCAGTTGTGGGAAAATTCTTAGAATCCATATACTTCATAATCAAATTAGTGAGTATTCAGAGATAAATGGGATAATCAAGGAAAGCCACCATGGATCTGTTAAAAGCAAGTCATGTTTGACAACTTTAACAGGTCTTTGAAGAAGTGCTGCTTAGATAGGTAAAGGGAATGCAGTAGATGTAGTGTATATGGATTTCAGAAGACATTCAACAAGGTGTCTCACAAGAGACTTGTTACAAAAATCAGGCAAATGATATAAGAGGAAATGTAGCAGCGTGGATAGAAAATTGGTTGATTGACAGGAAACAGGGTTAAAGTTAATTGGTGTCGTTCAGGTATGAGAGTGGTTAGAAGTGGTGTACCCCAGGGATCGGTGCTGGATCTAGTTTTGTTTTTATATATATATATATATATATATATATATGCTTTGGCCATGGTTATAGGGAGCACAATATCAAAATAAGTAGGGAGTTTGGCAAGAGGACTGTTTTTAAAAAAAAAAAATTCAGGAGGATATAGACAGGTTAGCAGATGTAATTTAATGTGGAGAGAAGTGTAAGGTAATGCATTTTGGGACAAAAATACAAGGAATGGGAGAATACATTCAATAGAAAGATGCTGAAGGGTGTTGTGGAACAGAGAAACCCAGTCAAATACATATTCCTTGAAAATGGGACTGCAGGTACACAAAGCGACAAAAAAAATGGCAATAGCATTTTATAAATAGGAATATGGAGTACAAAAGAAAAGAGAATATGATACTTTGAGCTGGATTTTGCCAGCCCTGGGAGGCGGGACTGCCGGGAAAATGGCAGAGTTTGGGGGTGGGTGCCCAACCTGCCTCCATGCCATCTTGTCAGGAGGCGGGTAGCCGTCCCGCGCCGGGTCCTGTCTCCTTGGAGGCGGGAAGGGATTACAGCCACTTAACTGCCTGTTAACAGGTAGTTAACAGGCAGAAAATAGGATTATCCCCATTCTGCCCACACAAGTGCGGGCTTCCCGAAGGCTCCGAAACCCACCAGGGTCACCGAGGCGAGTAGTGGGTCTGTGGGGGTCGGAGGGGTCCAAAAGAGTGCTGTGGAGGTGAGTGATGGGTGCAAGTGTGGAAAGGTGAGTATCTGAGGTAAGTGCAAAGTGTTAGAAAAAGTGTACTTACCTTTGTTTCTTCCTGCAGGCTTCAATCGGTGGGTATGCGAGAGTCTCGCACCTCCGCGGTAGAGATGACAGATGGCCATTGCATTCTCCAATGCAGCAACCATCTAATTTCTGCAAAAGAAAGAGGTTTGATGAGGTCTTGAATTCAAGAACTCATCAAACTACAGAGATTGTCAGTGTTCGACAGCTTCACAGAGCTGTCAAACGATGACAATTCATCTGTCAAAAATTTTTGACAGATGAAACGTCATACGTTGACGTTCTCTGTAACCGGCTTTCCCTTAATTGGCCTGCTAAGCCTGCTGGGCGAGCTTAACAACGTCAATCAAGGGAACATAGCGTGGGTTGGCCAGAAGTTAATGGAGGCGGGACTCAAACCCGACAAGTGGGAGTCCCGCCTCCAAAAGCACCCCATTGGCAAAATCCAGCCCATTTGTACAGGCAGTGCTAAGTTGACAGTGCAGTTTGGATACCCTGTTACAGAAAAGACATTACAGCCATACAGAGCGTACAGTGCAGATTATCTAGGATAATACCAAGTATGAAAATCTAGAGTTATGAGGAGAGATTTGAGCTAAAGGACTACTTCCATTGGAGCACAGAGGTTGAGAGGAGATTTAATAGAAGTTTTTAAAATTATGAGGGTGAAATTATGAAGACTATTTGCTCTAGTTGAGGAGTCAAAATTATCATTAGAGAGTGAGAAATTTGTTTATATTAACAGTTGCTGGATCATGGAATTCTTTGCCACAGGGAACAACTGAGGCAGAGACCATTTGCATCATTTAAAGAAACAGAAGATAAGCATTTGAAGCACAGGGACATACAGGGCCATTGGAAAAGATCAGAGTAGTGCGATTAGTTTTGGATTATTCTACCAAAGAGCTGGCACAGATACGATGAGCCTAAGTGGCTTAACTCTGTGTTCCAAATTTTTGTGGTTCTGTTCTTTCTTTCACGTGTTCCTTCTTCATATCAATGATCTTTTCCGTTCATCATTCCATCTTATCCATTCTTTTGCTGATAATTAACCTATAACTCCCTTCAGACTTCCTGCCCTCAGCGCTCACAACGCCCAATCCTCTCTCAAGGAAATGCATGAATCACCACATCTTCATTTCTTGTTCTTCAATGGAGCAATGAAAATCTAATAATAAAAGACATAGGGGGAGAAATTCCCCTCCTTTGCGCCTCCCGTGGGTGGTGCTAACGGGGCGCAAAGGCCTATTCGCCCGGGCGCGGCACTGACCTCGTCTCCCGCCAAATTTGGCGGAAAGTTAGCGGCAGCGCTACAGGGTTGCGCCTCGATCTCCTGCGCCCGGAGATCATGATGTCATCTCCGGGCGCAGCGCCCCGGCACAAACATTCCCCTTCTCCCCCTGCAGCAGCGCCGGGCGATGGTAGTGACTGCTGCAGGGGACGCGAGCAGGGCGGCCGGCCGCTAGTGGGACGCCATTTAAAGGTGAGGTGGCCGGCCACCTTGAAAAAAATGTCGGTGTTATTTTAAACTTTTTT
Source organism: Squalus acanthias (assembly GCA_030390025.1). NCBI lineage: Eukaryota > Metazoa > Chordata > Chondrichthyes > Squaliformes > Squalidae > Squalus > Squalus acanthias. The sequence goes on from CM059438.1 coordinate 37,871,058, forward strand.
TTGTGCTTCCGGACCTGGGGTCCGTGCCACGATCGGTCAGCCCGGCACTCTGCTTGAGTGCCGGGCTGATCGCACGGCATAGCCGCTCCCCGCTGGTCCAGGTAAGTTTTTTTAAAAACTGCAGAGTTTGCAGCGTGGGGCCCTTCCCTTTAATTCATAGAAGAGCCCCTGCAACGCGGCAGCACGACGCGTCCCCAGTGCATAGTGCTGCTGAGCCGTGCACCCCGGGTCATGAACTTCCCCCCCCTTCTTGCGCTCCAAGAACGAAGTGGAGTGCTTGATTTAGCGCTCCACTTCCCTCTTGGAGCAAAAAATGGGAATTTGAGAGAGGCTGGAAGAGGTTAGCGCCTGGCGCTTACTTTTCCAGCTTTTCTGATTTAGCGCCCCAAACAGGGCTCAAGGGGAATTTCTAACCCATAGTTTCTTTCTTTCACAAGCTTAACCAACAGCTACCATCGCTTGTCTAGCATGCTCCACCCTTAATCCTCTACATCCAGTGATGGTAATTACCATCAAACCTCAGACCTCAAAAGGAACTCCCACATCTCCTTCATGCCAAACACTTTTTCTTCAATAACTCAACTCATAACACTTGAATACTGTCCCCATACCTGGGGAGGTTCTTCGAGCACCTCACGTACTAGAAAAAGCTTGCACCTGATCCCTCTCTCACTTCTGGCCTCCAACGTCTCTTTAGAAACTTTATTTATGGTTCTCTGTTTTATCAATACTACTAAGGTCAGTGCACCTCTGAACTTTTGTGCTCCTTCTAATCTCCAAATATACTGCCCTGCATGCTCTTCTTCATCTCTACATGCTCACTATGTTGAAACTAAGCTTTATTGCACAATCTTCTACTATTCTGTATTCTTTCCCAGGACTTAAACTGTGGAACTCCTTACATCCCACAGCCTTTTCGTCCTCATATAGTCATCAAGCTATGTATCATGTAATCTCTGCTTTACCTTGCCTTCTCTTTCATATGTTTTTCAACCTTGGTGAGGTTCTTGATTTCTCAATTTAAAAATAAAATTCAAATCACAACATATTTTATAACTGAAACGTACCTTAACATTTCCAATGGGTTCGTTTCATGAACTTGAATTCCACATTTTGGACAGTCGTTTGTGTCTTCAAAATGTTGAACAATACAACTTTTGCAAACTGAAAAAAAAATAAAAGGTATTTGAACCTACTGCTTACTGCAACAGCAATTAAAACCATCTTTCAGTTGAAACATTTTATTTTAGTCTGATCATTTCAACAACAGTGTTTTGCATTTGTGTTATAACTTACAATAGACAAAGGGCAAAATGTAATTGGTTTGATCCGGTAGATTTAAAGTTAAAGCAAAGGTGCAATTCCTATTTCATATGAGCACATTAAGCACAATAATATTGCGCAGTATAATTTCTGGTCATATTCTTATCAATGTTTATCAAGCACCCTTGCTGCTGTTTTTTTTTAAACTTAAAATCTGTTAATCAGTGGCACCCTGGGGATTGACATTGTGTAGAACTCCTTGGAGCCTGCCAGCACCTGCTGAGAAATTCCAGTCTCCCTAGGTTGCACACTTTAAATTTTCAGCTCACTTACTGTGAAACTGAAACAAATCCTAACATTACAGTAATAGCTATTCAAATTTCAGGAGTAGCTTTATTATTGCAATATTGACGCTGCACAACTAAAATGAGCAGTAAAAGAAATCAATTTTAAATAAAACATTTTAAGCATCTTTCTTCAGCTTGCACTGTTTTCCCTACCCCATTCTCTCTCCTCCATGTATTCCTTTATTTCTAATTGAGTTCTATCTGATATGTACCTTAATCTATACCATTTTCGTAAAACAAAATGTTGGAAATTGATGTATTTTATCCAGGAGAGATACTACAAAAATGGAGGAAGGAAACAATTGTAGAGGAGCAGGGTACTGGTGGTGCTGGCCACCGTTCTACCCTCCCATTTTTGAATCCAACCAATAGCATAAATTGGGAGTTTCAAAAACGGGAGACTTTCTAACTTCTTTCCACTTTCAAAGACCCAGAAAAAAGCACAAAAGAGGTGTCCTCTTTAGAACTAGCTTCATAAAATCATAGAATTTTACAGCATAGGTTATTCGACCCAGCTTCTAAAAGAGCTATTCATTAAGTCCCATTGCACTGCACTTTCCCTTTTAAATGTTTCTTTTAAAAATATGTATCCATTTCCCTGGTGGAGAGTGCGGTGGGGGGGGCCGCGGTTTGGCAGAGTTCTGCAGGGACGGGGGGAAGCCCAGTGTGGCTGAGGTACAGACCTTCCTTGTTTGGCCCGAAGCAGCACACCTGGTCCCACAAATATTTTGTTTTTCTTATACCTTTTCGGCCCTTCCCTGGATGTCTGGCAGGTTTCACTGCTCAGAGCGAGAAAAAGCAGTTTTCACAAATTATATATGAAGGACCTAATAGCATTCTCTCCAGTAGTTTGAGACTCTACACTAGCAAATCTACAAGTCTGGTCCAATGATAAAACTTGTTCCAACTCTGACCAGTAGGTCGTTAAAATTTGCCTTGGGGTCCTATCTAAGTGATAGCATAGATTAATGAGGCATTTGTCTGACTCGAGGACACCTCAACCGACTGGCGTTAAAATCGCAGCGAGGCGTTATCGGAGCAGGAAAAAAGCTGCTCGATTTTAACTCCCATTGCACCCAGTTTCTGCCGGCCGGAAGGAGTTAAAATCCTCCCTATTCAGTAGATCTCAATTGACCGGGTTGATGACTTTTGTTGATAATTTGTGCGAAACAGAAGAACAGGATCATCTACATACAAAATAATTGAATCAGAATATGCATCAGGGACATTGATGAAAATCAAAAACAACAAAGGCCAAATATAAAATAAATCAGAAAATGCTGGAAACACTCAGTAGGCCAGGCAGCATCTGTGGAGTGTAAGTTCTGACAAAAGGTCATTGGCATGAAACGTCAACTCTGTTTCTCTCTCCACAGATGCTGCCTGACCTGCTGAGTATTTCCAGCATTTTCTGTTTTTAGTTCAGATTTCCAGCATCCGCAGTATTTTGCTTTTGGTTTAAGGCCAAGTCTGGACAGATGGGGAATCCCTAAAGACTCACTGACCGGGTCTGATTCACCATTTCTGAGGAGTAATCTTTGTGGTCACAAACATAATTGTGGAACTATGCAGAGTAGTCCAGAGAGACTAATTCATTCTGATTCGCTTAGTAGTTTGTGGTTAACTACACTGCATAGTTTTCTTTAAACCAGATAACATTCAAGTCCCGTGGTAGCAGAAGTAGCTTATGTAAATGCAAAATGATGTCATACAGACCTTGAGTAGACATTAAAACTGGTCATGCACAATTTGTTATAGGAGTTCAAAGGTGGTGGGAGGAATGGATATCAGTCTGTAATTATTTGGAGCATCTGTATTAACAGATTTATGAGTTGGAACAAGTTTTCTAATTTTCTAGACCTCAGGTGCCTTCTGTGAGAAATAAATGAATTATGGGAACCAGTGGTTTAAGAGTAACATCCATAGTTTGATATCAAATTGGAGTAGCTGTGCTGGTGTAGTGTCTTAAACTATTGTAGAGAATCCTGTCAGATCCTTTATATATAATTTATGACCGCTGCTTCAGTTTGAATGATTTCTGTTACTTTAAATACACATAAGCTTTGCTCAGACTGATGCAGGATATTCAGCATGTGATTTAGTATCAGTGTGCACAAGAGTCCAAGTTTGGGTCTTTTAAGCTAATGGGAATGATAGAGATTCTTTGTGAAACAATGATAACTATTAAGCATAGTTTATTGCACGCTTCCATTAAGTTTACTCATGTAGTAGAGTTTGAGTGAAGTACTGCAGTGAAGTTAATAGAAGGAAGAAAGATTGGGCTTACTTGAGGATGCAAAAAGAACATCACATTTGAAAATCTATACTTGCAAACTAGAACTATAGGTATACTCCTGAGAAAATAAATCTGCCTTTGGTTGTTACTAAAGTGAGGAAGAGCTCACATCGAATTATAACATGTGGTCTGCAATGTGAAAAGTGAATGTTCCGCCAGTCCTACATTGGTGTCTTTGATAACTGTTATATCCTTTAAACTTCTGATTGTCAGCTAATCCATCAAGACATGTTTCTGATTGTGTCAACAACAAAAAAATCATACGCTTTAACCAGGAGCATGACTTGATAAAACTTAGGTAGGAAACTATAGATATTTAAGTAACAAATCTGCAAGTCCACAGATTGTTAATGTGAGCCAGTGGGGGTAAATGGATTGAAATGTAGTGGTTTGTGATTTATTTATATATCACCAAACACAAGTCGTCAGGATTTAGTACCTGAGGTGACCACAAAATCCTTAATATTAGATTTAAGTCCATGTCTTAAAGAAAGAGATATTCTGCTTTGCTTTTCATTGTGCTGCTTTGTTCAAATTCAAGATTGAATCTTAAACTGTGTTTGATAAAGTGGAGAGTCTGAGGTGAAGTAGTTCAGGAAAAAGCATAGTTGCTGAACCTGCTTCAGACTGGTTTCAACCAATCTTTGTAATCAAGATATTACAAGTTAATAAAGTCAATAGCACTTCAGGATACAAAGCACTGTGACTATCTCAACTCAGCCAACTCTTCCCCACAATCCAGTGACAAAGAGGCTCAGTTATTGTCATCGGCTGAAGTAAAGTTGATCAAATCAGAATAATGGGTAATCTTTAAGGAAGAGATGTTCCAAGTACAGGCTAGGTACATTCGAACAAGAGGGAAGGGTAAGGGAACCAAAGCAAGGGCTCCTTGGATGACGAGGGAGATAAAGAAGATGATGAAACAAAAAAAGAGGGTGTATGATGCATGTCAGGTGAATTCTTCAAGGGAGAACCAGACCAAATACAATAAATTGAGTGGGGATGTGAAGATGAAAATAAGATTGGTAAAGAGAGAATATGAGCGTAGAATGGCGGTTAACATAAAAGGGAACCCAAAAATCTTCTTCCGGCATGTAAACAGTAAGCGGGTAGTAAGAGGCGGGGTGGGGCCTATTAGCGACAAAGAAGGTGTTATATGCTTAGAGGCGCAGGGCAAGGCTAGAATACTCAATGAGTGCTTTGTATACCGGTGTTTACTAAGGAGGTGGATGCTGACAAAATATCGGTAGAAGTGGAAATGGTAGAAGCAATGAAAGGGGTGAAAACTGATAGACAGGATGTAATAGAAAGGCTGGCTGTGCTTAGAGTGGATAAGTCGCCTGGTCCAAATGGCTTGCATCCCAGGTTGCTAAGGGAATTGGGAGAGGAGATAGCAGAAGGGCTTGCCATAATTTTCCAATCTTCCCTAGATGCGGGGGAGGTGCCTGAGGATTGGAAAGTGGCAAATGTGACACCATTGTTCAAGAAAGGGTGTAAGGACAATCCTAGTAACTACAGGCTGGTCAGTTTAACATCAGTGGTGGGTAAAGTTTTAGAAATAATCAAGGAAAAAATTAACAGGCACTTGGAGAGGTTTAAGCTAATTAAGGAGAGCCAACACGGATTTGTAAAAGGCAGATCATGTTTGCCTAATCTAATTGAATTTTTTGATGAAGTAACAGGGAGGATCGATGGAGGGAATGCAATGGATGTTGTCTACATGGATTTTAGGAAGGCGTTTGACAAAGTACCACATAGAAGACTGGTTAACAAAATTGAGGCTCATGGAATAGGTGGGTCAGTGGCAGTTTGGATAAGGAATTGGCTTAAGGACAGAAAACAGCGAGTTGTGGTAAATGGCTGTTTTTCAGACTGGAGGATGGTAGACTGTGGCGTTCCCCAAGGGTCAGTGCTGGGGCCACTGCTTTTTTTGATATATATAAATGACCTGGATATTGGAATGCAAAGTAGAATTTCTAAATTTGCCGATGACACAAAACTTGGGGGTGTGGCAAACAGTGAGGATGATACCAATCGACTGCAACAGGACATAGAAAGGCTAGCAGAATGGGCAGACAAGTGGCAGATGGAATTTAATGCAGAGAAGTGTGAAGTGATGCATTTTGGCAGAAGGAACAGGGAGAGGCAATATACACTTAGTGACACATTTTTAAAGCGTGTGCAGGGACAGAGGGACCTGGGAGTTAATGTGCATAGGCCCCTGAAGGTGGCAGGACATATTGAGAGAGTGGTTAGCAAAGCATATGGGATCTTGGGCTTCATAAATAGAGGTATTGAGTACAAAAGTAGAGAAGTTATGCTGAACCTTTATAAAGCGCTGGTTAGGCCACAACTGGAGTATTGCGTCCAGTTCTGGTCACCACACTTTAGGAAGGATGTGAAGGCCCTCGAGAGGGTGCAGAGGAGATTTACCAGAATGGTTCCGGGGATGGGGGATATTAGCTACAAGGACAGGCTGGAGAAACTGGATTTGTTTTCATTAGAGCAAAGGAGGTTGAGGGGTGATTTGATAGAGGTGTACAAGATTATGACGGGTTTGGATAAGCTAGACGGGGAAAGGCTGTTCCCACTAGTTAATGGTACAAGGACTAGGGGACACAGATTTAATGTTTTGGGCAAGAGATCCAGGGGGGGATGTGAGGAAAAACTTTTTTACGCAGCGAGTGGTGAGGACCTGGAACTCGATGCCGACAGAAGTGGTGGAAGCGGAGACACTCAATGTTTTCAAGGGGAGACTGGATAGGCACTTGAGGGAAATAAACTTGCAGGGCTACAGGGATAGAGCGGGTGAGTGGGACTGACTGGATTGCTCTACAGAGAGCCGGCATGGACTCGATGGGCCGAATGGCCTCTTTCTGTGCCATTATGACTCTTTGACTCTAAGTCTAATTTCTGGAGATTGTGTTACAGGTTGTGTTTTTTCCAACACTGTTTGCTTGTTCCAACAGACTGACGACAGTTTCCATTAGCAGATTGCATCCTTTATAAACTGTAATCTGCGGTTTTTGCTCTTTGCCCTCCTGAGTTAGTGTAGCCCAGGGCTGCCATTTACTTCTTCAGCGGTATTACTGAACATTGAAAATTAGGATTCCCAGTGCAGTCCAGTAGGTGGAAAATGTCAGGTCCTAGCCCTACTTCATACCGGCTAAAATTACTGAATGATTTTCCAAGTCTGGATTGGAAAGCTTTAGAGTTGATTGGTAAAGCACAGCTGCATAGTGCCGAATGCCAAGCTTCACTGTAAGTAGTTGGTAATTAGGGTTGCTACAGATTTCATGTTAGCCTTAGCTGATGTAAGCGGCTACTGCATTTTACGTTCAGGTGTGTCTGTACTGTCCAATATCTAATCACACGATAGTGTAACCCAGGGGTATAACAATAGTCCGTCCTTGTGATCTGAACTGTATATTGTGTCTTTCACACATGCTCTCAACATGCGCTTCTCCAATCTTTCAGTAGGCAGACTGAAAACACAAGTGAGACAGCACCACATATGAATCATTAAGCTGCTTTATTTTACAGACAGTAAGTGAATGTACAAAGTAACAGTTATGATTAAAACTCACTTACTTTACTTAATTTCAAACCCTCTTTTGTGATTAAGAAAAATAATGCACCACACAGTCCTGTCCCGGTTAAGTTAACTACAACTAGTTTTAGTCTGCCTTAGCATCGAAACTGACCAAGACCTACATAGACTTGTTTGGCAGTAGTCTTACAATGAACTACTTTGACTTTTCTTGTCTTCCTCTCAGCAGACCATTCCTCCCGACCTTGAATACAGGTTTTGTTTTTTTCTCCTTTTGTTACTTCTGAGCACAGGAAGTGGGGCAGTTGCTCCAACTTCTTCCCCATTCAGTCATTTTCCAGTCGGTATATCATAAAACCAGCTGCCTCCCCCGCCCCAAGTGTGGCTTCTTGGCAGACACACCATGCTGGGCTCAAATGTATATGGTTGTCCCATTGAGAATAGATGTGAACATTTGTAGGAAGTCTGATACAAGATAAAGTATTAACTATTGCCCCAGTCATTGTGGAACACATCGCCAGTGCCTGGCTCATTAACATATATAAACCCCTCCTTATCTCAGTGGCTGCAGTAAATGGTTGTAAAGAGAATTTCAAACTGGTGTGAACCCATTTTAATTTAAAACATGCCACTCAAATGTAACTTATTTTCTAGTCTTTCCTATGGTAAAATGGTCAAAAATCCCAAATTTTGATGACGGTATTTCGCTCCACTCTGGCTATCTGAACATCTGCTTCCTCTGAGTAGGCAGCCTCTTCCTCCTCTTCATCCTCAGGCTGGGGCTTTCAGATCTGTGGTCGACATAGTGATGATCTTGCTCACATTGGTCAAACTACATAGAAACACCCCTCTGACTGGTCCAAAAAGTGGAACCATTGTTTGAGCTTGCCGAAGGTGTGCTCTGAACTAATTCTGATGGTAGCAGGGGCCTGACCTCCTAAAAGCCAACCACTGTACACCAAGTTCCTGGACTACCAGTGAGAATAAATGTAAACCACTTTGGTACCTTTGCACGTGATAATGATGTGCCCTCAGTAGTTGGTCCTCTTTATCCAGGTCAGGCTGATTACTTTATCACAATATGACTCAATGGTTCTCAGAGGATAAAATATTATATTACAGGGACTATTTGCTGTTAACAGGTTCCCTTTTTTAAAATCTCCCACGGTGTTGCTCACGGTAAGTCAGAGAATACACTGTTTTATAACAATGTTATCAACAAAGTGTGACAGAGAAAGTATTATGGGAAGTATGACATTTACAGGAACTGTGCGCCATATGCAAGACTTTTAATATATTATATATGTGGTGTAACTTGCAGTGTAATTAGTCTGAACAGCCAATATCTTTTTCTTAACTAATTCTTGATCAACTAAAGATCGCTCATTTGAATCAATGATGGAGCAGCCTTTTTCCACCAATAAGGGAGAAGCATTTCCATTCTGCCAAGCTGATAAAATTCAAAAATCCAAACCTAACAGTAAAAGAAATATGGTACAAGTGTGCAAACATTGAGGAATGAAAACTAATCCAGCAGTGATATGGTGAATGGGGCACCAGTGGGAGAGCAGCATACCAGCAAGGAGCACGAGCAGAAAAGGAGAAACCACTGCACCAAAAAGTGAGTAGGAGCAACATAACTGATTATTTCCCTGCTGCCTGTTCCTCTGGGAACTTTTTCTTGCTAAAACTTTTGATGCATATAGCATTTGTTTATGTATAGAAAATCTTCTATTTCAGCATTCCTTTCATTCTGTGTTTTGTATGGTAATTGTTTATATGTGGCTGCCAGCCCTCCATTTATATTAAACAGGTTAACGCTGGCATTAAGATGCTGCTAGCCACAAAATCCAGGCTCCCTAATCTAGCAAACGTGCAGGAAATCAATTTGATATTACCATTGTCAGTACTTGAGGTACTGAATAGCATATAGCCCAGCACAGAAAAATTTCAGAAGCGAAGGGCAGTGAGAAAAGGTTAAGAAAATCATTTGGAATAAAAAAGAACTATCCTATGAGAGAGACCTCCTCTTTCAACTGCTCTCTCTCTCTCTACTATGAGGCTAGATTCTCCACCTGGACCCAGTACATAGGAACAGGAATAGGCCACTTAGCCCCTCGAGCCTGTTCCGCCATTCAATAAGATCATGGCTGATCTATATACCTGCCTTTGCCCCATATCCCTTAATACCTTTGGTTAACAGAAATCTATCAATCTCAGATTTAAGATTAACAATTGACCTAGCATCAACTGCTGTTTGCGGAAGAGAGTTCCAAACTTCTACCACCCTTTGCGTGTAGAAATGTTTCCTAACTTCACTCTTGAAAGGTCTGGCTCTAATTTTTAGGCTATGTCCCCTAGTTCTTGACTCCCTAACCAGTGGAAAGTTTCCTTCTATCTACCCCATCAGTTCCCCTTAATATCTTGAAAACTTCAATCAAATCACCCCTTAATCTTCTAAATTCCAGGGAATACAACCCCAGTTTGTGTAATCTACAACCCTAGTTTGTTTAATCCGTGGGGTATTGTTTGATTATCTGACTATTGCAAGGAGACTTGTTTAATCCATTATTGATGATCAGTATTCTTATGACCTCCCAGAAACCTACAACCTATGGGGGCTGACTATGTGATGGCTGGTGTCAGTAGTGCAGATGCACATTAGGCACATGTGACCCGCATTATCAGGCACAGAGGCCTGCTGCACACTGGTGCAGGCAGGAAGTGCCAGACACACTGAGGGTCTGAGTATTGGCATGTGCTAAGTTCATTTAGACCCAATAATATTTAGAAGACCTTCTGGCTCCATATTGTAGCTGGAGAGCCTAAACAGTGCTGCAGTTGCTCAGCACCCAGATAAAATGGGTATTGGCTGGTAGCCTCATTCACTCATGTTGGGTATTCTTCTTTAAAGAGGATTATGCTTGGTGGTTGTTACAAGTTGCCACAAGTGACCAAGGGATTTGTATGCTTATCTGTTGCTTTTTTTCCCCCACAATTGAAGCAATCTTGATCTTAAAGATGCAGCCATCTTGCATCTGGAGGTAATTGCTAAAAGGACTAATTGGCAGAAGCCTCAATAGCACCTCTGGGTATTTCAGTAGACATACCACTCTCTCTGCAAGTTCTGGAAGAAGAGGAGCAGGTTGAGAGGACGTATGCATGGCAAGTTGATTTACACCTGAGGCACTCAAGGAGCCACTGTGTGTATACAGAGCAAGGCAATTATACCTGGACACGTCTGACGAGATCTGCATGTGGATACTATGATTCATTGGGGGAACATGGCAGAACTCTGCAGTCTCATGCAGCCAAACCTTGAAATCACTTCGAGATCAGGGTTGGCTCTGTCAAAAGGCTGTCAAAGCAACAGCTGTCTTGATATTTTTGCCACTTGTTCCTTCCAGGAGATATCTGACAAATATCCTAGCAGTACAGGCAACAGATGCATTTATGGGAATTTTATCAATTTTCCCATATATCAAATAACAAATTCTGCACATTTACAATCTGGCTGGATTTTCCAAAGCACAGGGCATTATTAATCACATCCATGTGGCAATATAGCCCCACCCCAATGCCACCCTCTTCATGAACAGATAGGACTTCCACTCATGACTTCCCCCAATGCCACCCCTTTCATGAACAGAAAGGACTTCCAGTCATGGACATGGGCACAGAACCATTCACATTAATGCCTGCTGCACTGGTAGCTGCCATGATTCTTTTATTTTACCATACTGAAGGGTGCCATCATTATTTCAAGGGCCAGGAAGATTGGATGGATAGCTGCAAATGGATGAAGACTTTTCACTGGAGCCCTGGCAAGGGTGAAGAGAGATACAGTAAGGTACATGGCGCTGTCAGGGCCTTGTTGTAGAAGACCATTGGAGAGAGTCTTTCAGGAAAACCCAAATAAGATATCCAAGATCACTGTAGCCTGCTTCACCTTGCACAACTTTACGCTGCAAAAGAGCATTGCTGTGGAACATCAAGAAGAGAACTTTCCTCAGCCAGTGGCAGAACAAGGCCCTGACCAGGAGAGATGACTACAGACCAACTATTCACTCAGCAAGAACCTTAAGTCAAGCTCTAATAGATAACATCTTTAGCTTAGGTGTTTCCGCTTGGTGAAAGTGTAGTGTGCATCTTCCTAACCACCTTCTAAGTGTTTCGTCAATGGGAGAAAAAGTGCCAGTGCTATGTATTACAGCCATATATGCCCATGTGCCAAACACCTTGCCAAAACCAGAATCCCTGCCATTACCCTCAGCCTTCTATCAAGACCCATTAAACACAAGAATTCATCATAACTACCTTATTCTGCTTCATCTCAAATGAACTCTCAAGATACATTATACTACCAGATAAGCCAAATTAGTCACTCTAACTGCAGTGCAGGTGTGCTCGGTGTGTTTTACCTCAGTGCTCTTCCCCTTTGTGAAAGTGCAGGTGTGCCTCTTCTATTTCCTTAACTGTGTACTTTTTCTGTGTCTGAATTGCTGCTGGCATCCTGTTGCCACTTCCCCCCACATCACATTATTGGCCCCTTTTGGGTTTATAATTTCAAATGGGAAAGATCTGCATGATGGTGTTCTTCCAAGAATTAATCCCCTCTCTTGTAGCATGACATTTGTCTTGGGATATCTTTGGCTACTTGTTGACCCCTTTCTGAAACAAACTTCTATCCAGGCTCATTTCACTGCTATCTCAGCTATCCTTGATGCTCCTGCCTTGGGTTAGTTGGAACACCACCAATTTATTTCCTGCTTTATGCAAGGTTTAGGGTGTTTTAATCTGGACCATCCTACCATAGTTGCTAACCAGGATTTAAATTTGATTTTATTAAATTGATGCACCCTTCTTTCAAACCAGAGTACTTGTGAGAAGCAATTTTCCAAATTTGTGCTCCCAACACGAAGCCTTGGTCACCAGAGAGGATATCAAAAACTCAAGCCTACACTGTGCATGATTATCCAACCATTAGTTTAAATTATCTCCAGCCAGGAGAGCAAAGTTAGAATATTTTGTGGTAATTTTTATTTTTATTACCGGAGGAAAAATGTGTGATAGCGAAACGGCAGCCCATTTTACACCCACCCAATTTTCTGCCGGCGTGACATCAGCCGTCTCAATTTCTCTGCTCCCCTCACTCACTCTAACCTACCTTCCTCTGAACTTGCAGCACTCCGTTCTCTCAGATCCAACCCTAACCTTGTCATTAAACCTGCTGACAAGGGTGGCGCTGCTGTTGTTTTGCGAACCGACCTCTATCTTGCAGAGGCTGAACACCAACTCTTGGACACCACCTCCTACCTCCCCCTGGACCGTGACCCCACCACCGAACATCAAGCCATCGTTTCCAAGACTGTCACTGACCTCATCTCCTCTAGAGATCTTCTCTCCATGGCCACCAACCTCCAAGCCCACACAGCCTGCTTCTATCTACTTCCCAAGATCCACAAACAGGACTGCCCTGGTAGACCCACCATTTCAGCCTGTTCTTGCCCAACGGAACTGATTTCTTCCTATTTCAACTTTTTTTCTCCCCTTGTCCAGTCTCTTCCTACCTACATCTACGACTCTTCTAACGCCCTCCACCATTTTAACAGTTTCCTGGCCCTAACCATCTCCTTTTCACCATGGACGTCCAATCCCTCTACACCGCTATCCCCCACCAGGCTGGCCTGAGGGTTCTCCGCTTCTTCCTTGAACGGAGGCCCAACCAGTCCCCATCCACCACCACCCTCCTCCGCCTGGCTGAACTTGTTCTCACATTGAACAACTTCTCCTTTGATTCCACTTACTTCCTCCAAATAAAAGGTGTTGCTACGGGAACCTGTATGGGCCCTAGATATGCCTGCCTTTTTGTGGGATATGTGGAACATTCTTTGTTTCAGTCTTACTCAGGTCCCCTCCCTCACCTCTTTTTCCAGTACCTTGATGACTGTATTGGTGTCATTTCCCACTCTCGCCCCGAACTGGAAAATGTCATCAACTTTGTTTCCAATTTCCACCCTTCCCTCGCCTTCACATGGTCCAACTCCGATTCTTCCCTTCATCGACTTTTCTGTCCCCATTTCTGGGGATAGGCTTTCGGCCAATATTCACTGTAAGCCCACTGACTCCCACAGCTACCTTAACGACACTTCCTCCCACCCCGCTTCCTGTAAGAACTCTATTCCATTCTCCCAGTTTCTCTGTCTCCTTCGCATCTGTTCCGACGATGCCACCTTCCATCCGAGTACTATGTCTTCTTTTTTCCTCAACTGAGGATTTCGTTCTACTGTGGTTGATAGGGCCTGCGACCATGTCCGTTCCATTTCCCGCACTTCTGCTGTCACCCCTTCCCTTCCCTCCCAGAACCACAATAGGGTTCCCCTTGTCCTCACCTTTCATCCCACCAGCCTCCACATTCAACGGATCATCCTCCGCCATTTCCGCCACCTCCAGCGTGATCCCACCACCAAACACATCTTCCCCGCCCCTTTCAACATTCCGAAGGGACCGTTCCCTCCGCGACACTCTGGTCCACTCCTCAATCACCCCCAACACCCTCTCTCCTTCCCATGGCACCTTCCCATGCAAGTGCAGGAGATGCAACACCTGCCCTTTTACCTCCTCCCTTCTCACCTTCTAGGGCCCCGAACACTCCTTCCAGGTGAAACAGTAATTTACTTGAACCTGATCTCCCTTTCTCTCACTGGCAGTCCACTTCCACTGTGCCCCCCCCCCCCTTCATTTTTTCCCATCTCTAATCATTAGCACTCCCCATTTCTCCAGTTGTTGCACAGCCCTGGATTTGGACAACTGGCTATCAAGGTGGCTACTAGATTGAAAACTGTGGTATTTGGTTCCTTCCAACATGACCATCATACAGCTGATGAGGAAACTCTGAGACTTGGCTCGGTAGCTGCTGGTAGGCGTTATTTGGAGGCCATTTATATGTGAGCACATGCTCAGAAATCCAGGATTAGGTGCCTAACATAATTGGATTGCAGGAAGGCTAGTAGCTGTTACTAAAGCTCCACTCCTCCACATTGTGCACTAGTGAAACTATTGTTGGAATGTGTCCCTTTGGGAGAGAGCATGCACTTTCTATCAGGGAAACATAAACTCTACTGGTGCCGATTTCCCAGCAGCTTGGTTTGGAGTTTTCAATACCCAAGTGACCAAAGAAAGCTCCCCAATGTCAGCCACCTCCCCTAATTCTATTCCTATCTCCCGCGTGATGTCCGAGCCCCTTTAAGATGCTATGTTAAAGGAGCTATATAAGCAAAAGTTTTACCACAGCTAACAAAAGTCAGTTGGAGCCTAAGGGCCAGGCTTTGCCTATTATCAAGTCCAGAAGCTGGAAGTCATATAGGGCACCAGTGATGCCACAAACATCCTAAAATGAGGTAATCTCTCTTGTGTTTTTTTTGCCAGGTATGTGACTTGGTGCCAGCTTACTCCAGTAGTTTGTGGAGGATGCTCTATAGATGAAAAGCAAAGACGTTACCAAGGTAAGTAATCCTTCTGTGTTGCCATGATTGACATCACAAAGCAGCTTCATGGCTACTGTTTATCATGGTTACCAGCCTTTGCAAGTCTACCAGAAGGTAGAAGGTTATAAACGAGTACAACAGCTATAGCAACAACCTTCTTGAAAGCTACATTCTTGATCAACATAGAGAAACAGGAGTAGATTTTCAAGTTCCAATTGTGGAAATGAAAATCGAGCAGTTTCTATCACAGGCGGCCGATCCGCAACGTCAGATTTACACACGGGCATCAAGGTGAAAATCTATCCCATAGTGCTTTAGTGTAAGGTCTTTTTAAAGATTTCATACCCATACATACACCAAATTTAGGATCATTAAATTATTGAAATCAATAACTGCTCTTAAAAAATGTATAATTAATGGAAATAGAAATAATGGAAATAAAGAGATAACTCCTTTAAAACTGCTACTTTTTTAGAAAGTTGAGATTGTTAAAATAGGATAACTCCGAACTACATTCACTAAATCTGCACAAAATACGAACCTTATTTATAAATTAGAACAAGTAAATCTTGTATGGCCTTGCTCATGGTTATCTGAAGAAAATGGTATATGTTTTAGCTTTGTTTGTTGTAACAGGCTGAGAGGGGTTACAGCACCACCTCTGGAGCGAGTAAGAACAACAGGTGTTCTTGTAATGCTGTGTTTGTTTTTAAAAAGTGGTTGCATGCAGCAACTTTGGAGCAATTAAGCAAATAGGCATTACTGTTACTGCATTACCCAACTTAAGGATTTTTATATATACCTAGTCAATCTCCCATGGCATTGCTCATGGTTAGATGAAGTGATGCATCTTTTAGCTGTACAATAGCAAAATACTGCGGATACTGGAAATCTGAAATAACAACAGAAAATCCTGGAAACACTCAGCAGCTGTGTTTGTTGTAACAGTGTGAGAGAAGCTATAGCGCCATCTCTGGAATGAGCATGAATAACAGGCGCTCTTGTAGTTCAGTGTTTTTTTTTAAAGTAGTAACAGCGCCATCCTCAGGAGGAAGTAGAAATGGCTGGAATTGCCATTACAGTGTTACTCATTGATTTCAAATGGACTGGGGGCACGGCAGGGTTGCCAATTCAAGGATTTGATATATACACACATACATACAACACATGGACATCATCACCACCACATTTCTTCACACAGATTGAGAGGGGTAAGCACTGGTTTTACATAAAACTGACAATCTGAGCATTAAGTTATCCCCTTACAAGATTTCATTATTAACTTTCTGTTATTCATTGTTGAGCCCTTTTCTCTTTGATTAAAACTTAAGACCATATAAAGTAATAGAACAATGACAGTTAACAGATAAGGAAATGAAGTTAGACACAATAGATATCATAATGCCTCCATGCTGTATCAGGTATAAACATCAGATACAAAATACAATCACAGCACAAAAACATGAAGTTCTTTTTGCCATTTTAACTTCAGTAACTTTCTATATTTCAATTTCTTACAAGTTTCCATCAGCTTCCACAAATTGTTAACTACATTTTTACTTCCTAAGCGGTACGGAGTTACAGTCCACTCCTGACAATTCTGTCATTTTTGCGCAAAAAGGTTCAAATTATCCAGTAATTCAAATGAATTGACTTTGAATTAGAAGAAGTGGATTGTACATAGTACCTGTGACTTCATTTTGGAGGATCAATGTTTTGTGCTAACACTGAAAATTGGTGTTCAGTTCAAAGATGAACTGTGGCAAATAGACAAAGACATCAGAAGATAGTGCAGAAGGTGGTAAAGGGAACAGTATCCGTTTAGTACTCGTATATCTATAGGTATTGTACTATTCAACCTGGGCAGTTCATTCATTGATTATGATATGAAAAGACAAAAGCAAATTATATTTTGTAGACTTTGTTTCCAACAGGTAGTAAATTTAATTTCCTCAGAATCACAGAAGTGACATAGTCTCCATAATGAGTTACTTTGTTGTTATTTTCTTACTCAAATTCATTTGCAAACTGTACCCGCTTGGCAACTTCTGTACATACTTCTGCAGCACCACTTCACACACATCATCAAAACTAACAGGCCAAAACATTTAATAAACATAGATCTTGTGTTTTCAATGATTTGTTCTGCTCCCAGTCACTCCCCATTTCACAGTAACATATTCACAAAGCAATATTTGGAAGTGAGTAATTATGGAACAGTGCACAGTACAGTTCAAAACAAAGAGTGTGCTGTAGATCTTGCAAATGTAGGCCTGTGCAATTTATCTCTAAAGATTGTAGTGGTATTTGTGTATAAAAATAATTTGAACAGTTTAAAAATATCCAGGTTCTATACTATGAAAGTCTTGATTTTAACATGTACTGAATAACATCCACTGACTGATGGCACATGATATTACTTGGGATCTGGCAAGGTTATGTGGTTGACTGTCACCATTACTTACCATTGGTAGAGTATTACTCTGCATCCATTGTAGCAAGGACTTAGTGGAAATTAAGGACATATTATCTCGCTCCCAGTGCATGGTCTTAAGTTTCTCAAATTCTACTTTTATAATAGTCGAAAACAGTCTTTTTATACTTGTATCCGGGGTTTCCAGCAGCGTTACAGTGGCTGATCATGAAAACCCGGAAGGAAATTTCCGGCGCATGTCTGCAGATGATGTCGCTAAGCGGCAGCAAGCAGGTTAGAAGAGAAAGGGATGAAGAAAAGATCTTGGGAGTCTCCGGAGCTGAATAATAGCATATCACTCTCTAGTACAGATTTACAGTATAATGGTGCCTTTAGATTGCCAGTTTAACATCAGTGCGCACCAAGGTTAAACTGGCTGTGTAAAACCAGAGTCAGGACCCAACCTGACTCCAGAGAGAAGCAGATTGAGACTCTCTGGAGGGGCTCGTCGCACAACGCTTCTGCTTGACAGCACATGGAGTATAAATCCTGTATGGTGTCCAACTTGGTCTGCAAGGCTGGACCCCCTGATCACTTTGTAAACCTATCTGGGCTTAATTTAAATGTTTAGAGAGTGGGGATTCTTCCCTCCCCCTCCCCGTAAATATTTAACTTTTGAACTTTGGCAGACAGTTTTCCCCATGGCTTATCCAGCATTGTCCTAAATACAGGACAATTAAAGTTACAGTCAGGCGACAGCCAAGTAATATGAGCACAGTTCTGTGCCTGGCTGCAACCTGAACTGCAGCTACTCGTTCCAGACCATTCTCAGACTGATAACTAATGTGTAAGTGCAACAGAAAAGATCTAAGAAAAGATGCTGTAGTTCGAGTCATCCAGACGTAATACGCAAATAGCTTTTTAACTTGTTGCTGAATGCACATTGCAATGAGTAAATTTCATTTAAAACATCTAAGTGTGTATCAAAAATTGTCACTTTCACATATCATAATTAGCACAGAAACAATATACTCACCCTCTCCAAGTGAGACTATTACTTTATAACTCTGGCTATGTTTGAATGATCATCAGTAAAAATGTTTTAACTCTGGCATTCTGAGCCAGAACAGTTTGTTTTACTTAAAACCACAGGAAAGATAAATCAAGATCTAGATTACTGTTGGTATTTTCAGCTGAATAAAAGAATGCAAATCAGAGTAGGTGAATTTGTAGTAATAGTTTTGCAAAGCTGTAATATGAAACTCTAAGGGATGGCTCTTCCAAAAGCTTCACTTCATCTAGAACAAAAGGACTAAACACAAATCTAAACAGTAATTTCATTTATAAAATCATGGGGTAGAAACTCATCTTGCGAGGTAGTACAAAACAGGCAGTATTGCATTGGCCATCCATTGAAGTCAATGGAAGCGAATATCGGTCGTGGCGTATAACGGGTGGCAGATGTGATAACGCCCATTTTGTGTTATCGCCCAAAATGAATTTCTACCCGCATGAAACTGAGTAACAGCTGAGTACAGTCCCAACAGCCTCCAATTATAGCTGGTCATATATTACAGTAGCGAGAGCCGGGTAGGCAGGAGTGACATCAGTAAACTATTCTAGAAAGTCTGCTGGCACCCTCTGACTCTGCAATAACTTAAATATCGTCATCCTACCACAAGCTTCATTAATGTAGCCGATGATTTTGTGCGTTAATATTTACAAAGACAATGTGAAGTGATTTCAGCAAGGTAATGGAAGGTTTAGCAAGTCCAAGTCTGTTTGCCTTTACTTGCTTCGAACACACGTAGAAGCTTGCCAGTTAGAACTCAATTTACACAGTGCCACCCATGCCAAAAGCTGCACAGCACAAGCTACTGACTGCATTACTAGCCTCTGGGGTAGCTGAAGCACGTGATTTTCCTTTTGTATGATAACTATTCTTAGCAAATTTCCAAGAAAATGATCATCTATATCCAAAATCCATCCAAACAAAAGTAAACATTTGGCATATTAACACATTAATCTAAAGTGCAATGATACTGAAAAGGTTTTGGGGGGGAAAACATGATAGAATAAATAGATCTGTAGATCATAAAATCATCCTACTAACTGAAATTCCATAAAAGGCATTTTAAGGATAAATTATATTGCAATACATGCACTTGAGACAAGTTCCTATTTTGGTGTCTCACGCAATTCTGTATTGTGCAATCATTTTTTGGCATAAATTACCTATGGGCACACAATTCCACCCCCAGACCCAACTCCTCTCCACAGGCTACTGTTATGTTGCCACTATCACCAGATCTGAGATCCACCGATCAACTTCTATGCCGTGACATACCTGTAACTTGTTTACTGAACAAAGAATTGCATGTCCTGTAAGATGAATATAAGTGATGGCCACTTTTATTTTAATATTTTTTCATTAATTTATGGTTTATATTTCATACTTGGTTCATAATCAGATTAAATACAAAAAGCCAAATAATGCTCAGCGGAGACAAAGTGGCTCTTTTGATCACTCTGGCGTGCCTTCTTTCATGCAGTGCCATTGTAAGCATGACATACTGTGATTGGCGTGCTTCTGAGCAAGCATCCAACATTACACGGTTAGTCAGGCATTCCCACATCTTAATGGTGCCATCAGGTCTGCTGACCTCATTTCCATTGAGAAGAGGAGCCTCATCATGCACTAATCATCTGCCAACGTGAAGTATGTTCATCCTTTGATTGTAGATATGGGTATGTGGGTACCAGCAGGTCATTCCTCCATAGGTCCTCCTCTTGTAAATATTGGTGCCATAAATTACTGCTGACATCTACAAGTTTAAATTAGACATAAAAGTCTCTCTTTTAAGCATCCCATTTAGTGTCAATTGACAACAAAATAAATGCAAGTATTTTAAGTTTTTTTTGCAATGAATGATATATTGTTTAAATTTCTTATTGTTTAAATGGCATTATGAGAAATCTGAAGTAACTGGCTATTGGTGGTACCTTATGGACATGGATTAGTAACTAGCTAAAGGGATGGAAGCAGAGAATGAGCATAAGAGTAGCGAGGACATGCCGGGCGGAGGTATTCAACGCAGTGTTCCATACGTCCATGCTGTGTCCCCTCCTGTTTCTGCTATATATAAATGGCCTAGAATCACAGTCTCAATACAAATTAGTTAAATTTGCAGATAGTACCAAACTAGGGGGAACAGTGGACTCAGAGAAAGCAGCCATGTTCTTACAGGTTTGCACCTGAGCTGATCAGTGACAAATGAAGTTCAGTGCAGACAAATACAAGGTAGAAGTACTGCATATATGGTATAGAACTTGAAAGGGAAAATGAAAGAGATGTTAATTGACTTGTTGTTCACAATGTCTAAACAATGTGAGGTGACAAGAAACAAAGCAATTGTCAAACCAGTATGAGTTCAAATCCTCAGAGGTCATGTTGAAGTTACACAACATCCTGATCAGGATACAGCCGCGATACTTTTTATAGTTCTGGCCACCACACAAGGGTACAGTTCAGGTCCCAGAGGTAGTGCAGAGGAGGATAATGAGGCTGATTTCCAGTGTCAGACCAGTAAGCTATGAAGAACGACTTGATAAGCGAGCCTTGAACAGAGACATATACAAGAATAAGTAAACCTGGAACATGCTTTCAGATATGTCAGTACAGCAGGATAAGAGGGCACAGCATGACTGTTGTGAAGGGCAAATTTAGGACCGATGTTGGGAGCTATTTCTTTACACAGAGGGCGATCAACAGCTGGAACAGGTTGCCAGGAAGACTGGTTGATACCAGGACACTGGACTCATTTAATAAGCAGCTAGGCTTATTAAAGTGAAAAGGTGAGATCAAGGGGGTGAAATTGGGTGCCTTTGCGCCTCCCGTTGGGGGGGGGGGGGGGGGCGCTAACGGGGAGCAAATGGCTTTGCGACCTGGCATGGTGCTGACATATGGCGGGAGTTTTGCGGCGGCGCTACGGCGTTGCGCCCCGATCTCCTTCGCCCGGAGATCGTGACGTCATCATCGTGTGCATCGCCCCGGACCTAAAATTGACTTCCGCCCCCTGCAGTAGCGCCGGTCGAAAACACCGACAGCTGCAGGAGGCGTGCATCGGGCGGCCGGCTGCTTCGGGGGCGATGATTAAAGGCGAGGTGGCGGAGGCAAGTGGGGAAAAAAAAAAACTTACCTTTCCTGTTCTAGTTTTTTTTCCACGGGTTCCTGCCCACGATCGATCAGCCTGGCACTCTGCTTGAGAGCCGGGCAGATCGCGCGGGATTGCGGCATCCTTGGTGGTCCAGGTAGGTACTTTTTAAATTGCAGAGCCTGCAGCGATAGCCCTTCCCTTTAAGGGAGGGAAGGAGCCTTTGAACGCGGCAGCGCTGCACGGCCCAGTGTGCAGCACTGCTAAAGTCTCCAACCCGCTCTCTGACGTTAGTGTCCTAAGAAGGAAGTGGAGCGCTAATTACCGTCGGGCACTAAAGTTAGCACCCAGGCAATGTTAGCGGCCAAAAATGGTCAATACAGAATTCCCCCCACCACCCCAAGGCCAAATCTATGGTGTTGTGAAAACTGTAAGAAGGTGAATGATGTTGAAGGTAATTCAGATTAGTTTAGACATGTGGTTCCAGTGGATGGTGACGAGACCTTGGCAAATCTTGCACAGACCTCGCCTGGTAATACAGGGTCAGTACATAAGCATTTTTATGCAACCCTCCCAAGACGTTTTGCATGTCGTGCAGGAAGAGCCCCTCATTGTTCTACTCTCCACTGGCTCTGGAGCATGAGTGGTGCTCTTATTTCATGGGGATCAGAACTATATGCAATACTCCAGTACAGGTTTGGCAATATTTGCAACTCTTAAAGGACTGCTGGGACATTGAAGGGTCCATTCCTTTGCGCAGGGAGAGAGCAAATTAGCCTTTTGGAGCCAGAGTCCTTCAGGACAATTAAGCTGGGTGGCCCTATAATAACAATAAAAAGAGCGCCGAGAGCGGGAGAGGCTGATTTAAACAGTGCGCCGAGAGTGGGAGAGGCTGATTTAAAAAGAGCCGAGAGCGGGAGAGGCTGATTTAAACAGAGCGCCGAGAGCGGGAGAGGCTGATTTAAACAGAGCGCCGAGAGCGGGAGAGGCTGATTTAAACAGAGCGCCGAGAGCGGGAGAGGCTGATTTAAACAGAGCGCCGAGAGCGGGAGAGGCTGATTTAAACAGAGCGCCGAGAGCGTGAGAGGCTGATTTAAACAGAGCGCCGAGAGCGGGAGAGGCTGATTTAAACAGAGCGCCGAGAGCGGGAGAGGCTGATTTAAACAGAGCGCCGAGAGCGGGAGCGGTTGCCTGCGGAGCGAACGGACCTGTGAAAGGGAAAAAAAAATCAAAGTGCGACATCACAGGAAAGCAGGTAAGTGATTGGTTGGTGAGTGCTTCTCTCTTTTATTCTAAACTAGGGCATTGGTTTAAATTAAGAGCCGTGATTTTAGACTTTAAAATATATATAGATAATTAAGTGATATTCCAAACTTGAAAACCTAATTAGTTAAATAAAATACAATAGAAATGGCAGGGCAAGTGATGTGTTGCAGCTGTAGCATGTGGGAGCTGGTGGACCCCAGTGTGATCCACAGCAACTACATCTGCAGTAAGTGTCTGCAGCTCGAGGAACTTCAGCTCAGAGTTGATGAGCTGAAGTCCGAGCTTCGGACACTGCGATACATCAGGGAGGGAGAATTACCTGGACACTGTTCCAGGAGGCAGTCACACCCCTTAGGTTAAATACTTCAAATTTGGTCCGTGGTCAGGGACAGGAGGGTGTGACTACGAGTGAGGCAGGTATGGGGATCCAGCTGGTAGCATTGGAGGTGTCTCAGCCCTTGCACTTGTCCAACAGGTATGAAGTTCTTGCAACCTTTGTGGACGAGAGCAGGGACTGCAGGGAGGATGAGCAAACTGACCACAGCACTGTGGTTCAGGGGGCCATTCAAGTTGGGGGAGCAAAAAGAAATGTAGTTGTTGTAGGGGACAGTATAGTTAGGGGGATAGATAACTGTTCTCTGCAGCCAAGAGCGTGAGTCCCGACGGCTGTGTTTCCTGCCCAATGCCAGGGTTAAGGACATCTCCTCGGGGCTGGAGAGGAACTTGAAAGTGGGAGGGGGAGGATCCAGTTGTCGTGGTCCATGTAGGAACCAACGACATAGGTAGGACTAAGAAAGAGATTCTGCTGAGTGAGTTTGAGGAGCTAGGATCCAAATTAAAAAGCAGAACCACAAAGGTAATAATCTCTGGATTACTACCTGAGCCACGAACAAATTGGCATAGGGTCAATAAGATCAGAGAGTTGAATGCGTGGCACAAAGATTGGTGTGGGAGAAAGGGGTTTCGATTCATGGGGCACTGACACCAGTACTGGGGAAAGAGGGAGCTGTTCCGTTGGGACTTGAACCATGCTGGTACCAGCATCCTGGCGAATCGAATAACTAGTGCGGTAGATAGGGCTTTAAACTAAATAGTAGGGGGGAGGGTTCAGGTGAAAGGGAATTTAGAAAGTCAAAGAGAAAAGAAAAGGTAATAGTGCAGGGTAGCGATAGGGGTATTGAGAACCAGAGTGTGACAGGAAGAGACAGAGCGTACAAACTTAAGAGTGCACCAGCAAATAGAGTCAGAGTAGGGAAAAATAGTAAAAAGACAAAATTAAAGGCTCTTTATCTGAATGCACGCAGCATTCGTAACAAGATAGATGAGTTGATGGCACAAATAGAAATAAATGGGTATGATCTGATTGCCATTACAGAGACATGGTTGCAAGGTGACCAAGGCTGGGAACTGAATATTCAGGGGTATTTGACATTTTGGAACGATAGACAGAAACGAAAAGGAGGTGGGGTAGCTCTGTTAATAAAGGATGAGATCAGTGCAGTGGTGAGAAATGATATTGGCTCAGAAGATCAAGATGTAGAATCAGTTTGGGTGGAGATAAGAAATACAGGAAACTTTTGTTTATCCGGCACCCAAATATCCGGAATTCTCGCTTAACCGGCAAAAATCATCCTCCGAAAACTCCTCTCAAATAACCGGCAATGTTGCCGAGTCACAGTCCGAGTCTCCGCGAACGCCGAATACTCCGAAAACTCCTCTCAAATAACCGGCAATGTTGCCGATCCCGAGTCCCCGAACGCCGATTTAGTCAGTAGGGGTAGTTTTCAAAAGTGCCACTACTCGGCCTCCTGGCGCTGTCGGAAGTCCGAAACACTGCAGTAGCAGGAGTTGATTCTCCCGCGCTGCCGGGAGTCTCACTTACTGTTAAGTAATTAAAGAGTTATGGATTACTCTCAACTGGCAGTACTGTACTTAATCAAGCATCTTCCACCATCCATTTAACACAACATTCTGTAGGTGAGTACCCAAATACTGTATACTGCACATTTCTTGATTTTTTTATTTTTCTTTGTTAAAAATAGCCTCGGTAGATATAACTCTCTGTTATCCGGAACTTTCGATCAACCGGCACCACGCCGGTCCCGTCGGTGCCGGATACCAAAGAGTTTCCTGTAGTATGGGGAAAGAAGTCACTGGTGGGAGTAGTCTATAGACCCCTTAACAGTAGCTACACTGTAGGGCAGAGTATAAATCAAGAAATAATGGGGGCTTGAAAGAAAGGTATTGCAATAATTATGGGCGATTTTAATCTTCATATAGATTGGACAAATCAAATTGGCAAGGGTAGCCTTGAGGACAAGTTCACAGAATGTATTCGGGATGGTTTCTTAGAACAATACGTTGTGGAACCAACCAGGGAGCAGGCTATTTTAGATCTGGTAATGTGTAATGAGACAGGATCAATTAACGATCTCATTGTAAAGGATCCTCTAGGGAAGAGTGATCATAGCATGATTGAATTTCAAATTCAGTTTGAGGGTGAGAAACTTGTGTCTGAAACTAATGTCCTAAACTTAAATAAAGGCAATTACAAACATATGAAGACAGAGTTGGCTGAAGTGGACTGGGAAAATAGATTAAAGGGTAAGACAGTAGATAAGCAGTGGCAGACATTTAAGGAGATATTTCATAACTCTCAGCAAAGGTTTATTCTAGTGAGAGAAGGATGAACCATCCGTGGCTAACTAAAGAAGTTAAGGATGGTATCAAATTGAAGGAAAAGGCATACAATGTTGCAAAGATTAGTGGTAGGCCAGAGGATTGAGAAATTTTTAGAAACCAGCAAAGGATGACTAAAAAAATAATAAAGAGGGAGAAGATAGATTATGAGAGTAAACTAGCTAAAAATATAAAAACAGACAGTAAGAGCTTCTACAGGTATATAAAAAGGAAGAGAGTAGCTAAAGTAAATGTTGGTCCCTTAGAGGATGAGACTGGGGAATTAATAATGGGAAAAAGGGAAATGGCAGAGACTTTGAACAAATATTTTTTATCAGTCTTCACGGTAGAAGACATTAAAAGCATTCCAGTAATAATTGATAATCAAGGGGCTATAGGGAGGGAGGAACTTAAAACAATCACTATCACTAGAGAAAAAGTACTAGGCAAACTAATGGGACTAAAGGCCGACAAGTCCCCTGGACCCGATGGCCTGCATCCTTGGGTTTTAAAAGAAGTGGCTGCAGAGATAGTGGATGCGTTGGTTGTAATCTACCAGAATTCCCTGGATTCTGGAGAGCTCCCAGCAGATTGGAAAACCGCAAATGTAACTCCCCTATTCAAGAAAGGAGGGAGACAGAAAGCAAGAAACTATAGGCCAGTTAGCCTAACATCTGTCATTGGGAAAATGCTGGAATCCATTATTAAGGAAGTAGTAGCAAGACATTTAGAAAATCATAATACAATCAAGCAGAGTCAACGTGGTTTTATGAAAGGGAAATCGTGTTTGACAAATTTACTAGAGTTCTTTGAGGACATAACGGGCAGGGTGGATAAAGGGGAACCAGTAGATGTAGTGTATTTGGATTTCCAGAAGGCATTTGATAAGGTGCCGCATAAAAGGTTGCTGCACAAGATAAGAGCTCCCGGTGTTAGGGGTAATATATTAGACTGGATAGAGGATTGGCTAACTGACAGAAAACAGAGAGTCGGAATAAATGGGTCATTTTCAGGTTGGCATACTGTAACTAGTGGGGTGCCACAGGGATCAGTGCTGGGGCCTCAACTATTTATAATTTATATTAAGGACTTGGATGAAGGGACCGCGTGTACTGTTGCCAAGTTTGCTGACGATACAAAGATAGGTGGGAAAGCAAGTTGTGAGGACTACACAACGAGTCTGCAAAGGGATATAGATAGGTTAAGTGAGTGGGCAAAAATTTGGCAGATGGAGTATAATGTGGGAAAATGTGAAGTTATCCACTTTGGTAGGAAGAATAAAAAAGCAAAATATTATTTAAATTGAGAGAGACTACAGAATGCTGTGGTACAGAGGGATCTGGGTGCCCTCGTACATGAAACACAAAAAGTTAGCATGCAGGTACAGCTAGTAATTAAGAAGGCAAATGGAATATTGGTCTTTATTGCAAGGGGGATGGAGTACAAAAGTAGGGAAGTCTTGCTACAACTGTGCAGGGCGTTGGTGAGACCACACCTGGAGTACTGCATACAGTTTTGGTCTCCTTTTTTGAGAAAGGATATACTTGCATTGAAGGTAGTTCAGAGAAGGTTCACTAGGTTGATTCCTGAGTTGAAGGGGTTGTCTTATGAGGAAAGGTTGAGCAGATTGGGTCTATACTCACTGGAGTTAAGAAGAATGAGAGGTGATCTTATTGAAACATGTAAGATTCTGAGGGGGTTTGACAGGGTAGATGCAGGGAAGATGTTTCCCCTCGTGAGGGAATCTAGAACTAGGGGGCATAGTTTCAGAATAAGGGGTCACCCATTTAAAACGGAGATGAGGAGGAATTTCTTCTCTCAGAGGATCGTGAATCTTTGGAATTCTCTACCCCAGAGAGCTGTGGAGGCTGAGTCATTGAATATATTCAAGGCGGAGATAGACAGATTTTTGAAAAACAGGGGAATCAAGGGTTATGGGGAGCGGGCAGGAAAGTGGAGTTGAGGCCAAGATCAGATCAGCCATGATCTTATTGAATGGCGGAGCAGGCTTGAGGGGCCGAATGGCCTACTCCTGCTCCTATTTCTTATGTTCTTATGGGGGGGAAAAATTATGCATTACACTATGACCCTCCCTTGCAACAGGCACTGAACAACTTGGGTGCTTCTCAGACACTCTAGTGACATTATGGGAAGCAGGCCTCATTTGCATTAGAAAGATATTAATGAGCCTTGCGCGTCTTGGCTGCAACGGCTACGTAGTCAGCAAGCATTGAAAAGGCCTTAGGCCACAGTGTCTGATAATATGGGGCCCTGGTCACATTATTGGCCCCGCTTTTCACAGCCTATGAAAATCTGCAATATTCTTAACACTTTCTCCGACTGAGCATTTAGACCTCCACATTTTCCACTTAAAAGTGGCTTTTTTTTGTTTCAAATTTAGGATTTCTGCCAAAATGGGGGAGGGGGATGGGGAGAGAAAGATTTGTCTACGTTTTGCAGAAGTTGTCACACTGCAACTGTTTTGTTTGTTACTTTCACTTTAAAAAGGAAACATCTTATGTCTGAGATTAGTAGAGCTATTTACACAGTAAAGTTAAAGGAGAATCTATAATAAAAATGCCATCTGTACAAATAAACATTAACTGGACTATTCAGAAAGGACTGAAAATTGACCCATTTCAGACTACTTCTGGTCCAGGCATGCTGGTCCTTTCTGTAAATATATGCAGAAATGGAAAAAAAAACTCTGCTTATATACAGCTACAGTAACAAATGCAGCAGTTTTTAACACTTCTCAGTAATTAGTAGATAAATGCACCATGTGGTGTGCTCTTTGAGCCATCAGACTAGGAAAGTCCCAGGTTAATCCCTGGTCGGTGATACTGAGTTAGCTGATGCCAGCCAGGATGGCAATGGGGATATTTATTGATCTTAGTATTCTTAGGCTAGAGTAAAGAATAACTGGCTGGGATCCTCCCCTGATCACTATTTAGTGAGCTCTTGTAGAAGTGCAGCTGTGGGGATGTCACATAAGGGCAAGTTCAGGCTCTGCTGCAATACCCTCCCAACAGCCACTCTAGGCTTCCGTGTAAGGAATGGCTGTTTGAGCAAGATACTGAAAGGCTACTGGCAGCTGGGAAACTGTACCCCAGCATTCATCATAATCCTCAAAGGAGGAAAGATAAGAGAGAAGACAATTGGACCCTCGGAAAACACTTCACCAACTGACTATGCAGAGTCTGCAGCAGGTTTTCCAGGATTGGGTAGTTGCAGATCAGCTCCCAGGCTCAATCACTAGCGTACTTTGATCCACATAATCTACTCTAGACTTCATACGGTCATTGATTAGGAGACCAGACAACTCTCAAAAAACATTTCTTTGTTCTATTGATAACCATATGTTATCCAATTAGAGTATATCAAATTTGCAATAATCTCAAGATTCGAAGTTCTATAGCAACAGAAAGGACATTAATTGATACATTTAAAATAAAAACTATTAATATTAATGTTACAAAACGAGCAATGAGAAGCTGTGAAAGATTCCAACACCTCTCCATGTTGGAGCCTATTTTTACTTTCGCCACAAGTCTGTTGTAAAGGACATCAGATGCTTTATGATCGTCAAGACATTACCTGCATTACATTCTGAAAAGAATTTCAGTAAGTTTGTTCGGCATAACCTGTCTTCCATTAATCGGAATGGACACCTTCCATTATCCTCCCCAGATGCTGTACAATTGATTCTTTGATGATCAATACTATTATCTTCCTTATATAGATGCCAAGCTAATAGCCCTATAGTGCTACTTCTGATTTAACAAAAAACTACAAGACCTTGTCTGGTCTGTTTAACAAATGATCAATCCTTTCCAAAACATAATTTCTTTTATCATCAATAAGCTCAAAATCACTTGATTAGCAGTATTCTTATACATGACTTTCTAAATGCATTCAATAATGGAATCCCCTAATTATATTTTTATTAACAACTCTTGATACTCTGTCATTCAATTATCACCCCTCCCTGCCTCTTTATCCTCTTCCTCACTCCAAGGGCGCAATTTTCCCAATGGAGGTGGGTTTGGGTTTGGGTGGGTTCCAAACCCGCCTCCACTGAGAGGTGGGAAAAATTAGCGATTTTCCCCTAATTGGCCAGTTGATTTCAGAGGTGTGGGTTCCCCTGGGCCAATTAGTCTTTTGGGACTGAAACTCGCCTCTGCTGACATCACTTATCCAGCTTCATTTAAGGGCTGCTTGCTGCCTTGGCTCATTCCACTGGTTTTTGGTCGATGCTGCACCACCTCCAAGCTGTTATCTCCTTCAAGAATGGCCAACTCCAAGGCAAGGGCCTCCCCGAGGTTCTCCGATGAGGCGCTGGGAATGCTGGTTGAGGGGGCGAGAGCCAGCAGGGAGGTGCTATTCCCCTCATCTGGGAGGAAGAGGCCTCCCAAAGAAACCAAGGCTGTGTGGGTCCAGCTGGCAAGGGATATCACCTCCAGATCAGTGTGCAGATTGGGTGATTGTTTCTGTTTATTGATTAAATGCCATCCCTGTGTGAATGTATCAAAATTAGGTGATGGCAAACTGTTGGCGTGATGGCATCTGTTATTTCGGCTTAGGTAGCTCCACATTGTGGGCTCCGCAACACTTGCATGGTCAGGTTGGTGGTCAGAGTGAAAGGAGGCCAGAGAGTCATGTGTTAAGAAGGAGCCAAGCACATGTGCCACAATGGGCAACCTATGCAAATCTGGCCAGGATGAGTGCATCCCTTGCAGCCATGTACTCGCGTGCTGCTGGTCGATACGCTGCCGCTCGGTCCTCCTCCTCCTCATCTGAGGAGGCTATGAATTGAGCCACTTGCTCATCAGGAATTTGCAAGCCATGACGCTGTGCCATGTTGTGCAGTGCACAGCAGACCATGACCATTCTGGAGACCCTGGCTGCTGAATACTGCAGGGCTCCACCTGATCTGTCAAGGCATCGGAATCGTATCTTCAGCAAGCCAATGGTTTGCTCGATGATGGACCTGGTCGAAATGTGGCTGGCGTTGTAGCACTCCTCAGCCTCGTTAGCTGGCCTCCTGATCAGCGTCATCAGCCACTTCTTCAGGGGGTAGCCCTCGTCACCAAGGAGCCATCCGTTAAGTTGGTTTGGCGGATTGAAGAGCGGAGGAACACTAGAGTTCCGCAGGATGAAAGAGTCATTGCAACTACCACAGAACTTGGCGCAAACATGCAAAATCTCCTTCTTGTGGTTACACACCAGCTGTACGTTGAGGGAGTGGTTGACAAAGATAGCTGGGTTTTGATGGGGTGCCCTAAGGGCCACACGTGTGCAGTCTATGATGCCCTGCACCATTGGCAAGCCTGCCATATTTGCAAAGCCAACTGAACGCGCGATTACACTTGCTTGATCCCTTGAGAAGTGGATGTAATTGTGCGCCTTTGCGAAAAGGGCATCGGTAACCTGCGTGATGCAACTGTGGGCGGCCGACTGGGAGATGCCGCTGATGTCTACTGATGATCCCTGGAAGGCGTCTGAGGCAAAAAAGTTGAGTGCGGTGGTGACTTTGACAACCACTGGTAAGGGATGTCCACCCGCTCCTCTGGGCTCCAGGTGTTGCTGCAGCAGTGCACAGATGTCTCCGACAACCTATCGTGCAACTCTGAGCCTCCTTTGGCACTGCTGCTCAGTCACGTTGAGGTAGCTCATCCTCTGTCTGTAAACCCTGTGTTGGGGTATCTCTTGCGGCGACGTGCTTCCATGAGCTGGTGCCTTCTGCCCTGTGCAGCATCAGGTGGGTGAGCAGGAGGTTGGGGCTCCTGCTGCTGAGCTGCCTGGTTCTGCTGCTGCCATGGCTGCTCCTCATCCGAATCTGAGGTCCATGGTGAAAGGAAATAAATGGTTCCCATGCTGCTGGCAGAGACCTCCGTTGGGGAAGCGCTCAGTCCAAGCGGCAAGAGGGTCTTCCAAGGAGGTCCCACAGTTGAGAGATAGAAGCTGCAGCACCTCCGACTTTGGTAGGCCTGCTAAAAGTGCTGAAATACCTTTGGAACAAAAGTTCTGCCACCTGCAACTGTTCCCTGATGAAAGCTCTGTTTTAATGGTGGAGCTGCAGCTGTGAGGAGGCCACCCACTTGTCAACCTACCAGGATTAGCTGGCGTGGTTTAGGAGGGTCATGCAACACGCTAAAAATGTGATAAAATAACGAAGGCCTGTCAAAATAGGATTATAGAGGCTCTTAACTACTATTTAAGGGTCTTAACTACCTCTCTTGACTGATGGAGGCGGGACCGAGTCGCACCCATCAAAACCGCCTCCGGCAAAATTGCGCAGAGGCGGGTTCCGAACCCGCCCTCAGTTTTTGCCAACTGTCCCGCCTCCAAACCCGCCTCCTCGGGGCTGGGAAAATCGCCCCCCTAGTGTCAGCTGTTTAATTCTCCCCACCCTAATTTCAGATATATGAATGACTCCTCACATTCCTTCACCTCCATCACTTCTACTTTTTACATAATCCCCAAGACACAACTTATCTACTACATCAGTTTTCGTTCTTCATCAGTGCATATTTAACTCCTCAATGAACATTCCCTTTTCAGTAATACTTCGAAAAGTGAATAAAATTCATATAGATAAATATCACGACTGTGGAAATTTGGGGAAGAAACAGACTGCGATTCATTGGTACTGTTTCTGTGTGGCCATTATGATATAGAACGCAAATGCAATCATAGTTACTCAGCTTGCCTCAGGGATTGCACAGATACCTTCAGGCAAATAGATTTAGATATTCTCTAGTGATCATGGTTGTTGATACGAACACTTGTAAGTCAATTAAATTATTCAATTAACATGTTTTACTTCTTAACTGTTTTCTCTTTTTGAAACAATATAAAAACTATTAATACTAAAACAGGATGGAGAAGAAATTATTGCAAGCAACGCAGTCATTCATACAAGTCACGTGACTTTAAAATCCACTTTTTTTAAATCCATTTACACTTCTGTTAAAGTATCGGAGAGAGGAATGAGTGGGTTAAGCATTCATATGCTAATATTGCCGACAGTCATTTCTACCCTTGTGCTCTACAGGGTTATTTCCTTTCCAATCACATTGTATCCTGGAGTTCTCACAAACTGCAATGCAAATAATTACGCGCAGAAATCCTCCATTGAAAGCACAAACTGATAGCCATCAGTATTCTCTCCAGAATTATTAATTTGCATGCAAACAATTCAGTTTTTGCAAGGTCTCAGCTTCCATGCTCATTCACAGACTGTCCTGAAGATAGGCCAAGTTTGAGAATGTGCACTCAACACCATCAGAAACAGTTAGCACACTGAGATCGGAGGGAAGCATTGCTAAGGGTTGGCAGCACATCCAGTTACAAATGCCATAAATCCAATGGAGAAATGTTCGTATCTGAGGCTGCCAGTCTCACATAGGCAGCATATTCAATGCAATACAGTCTTCAACCTCAGGAGTTTTTTTTTCATTGTCAGGATGTGGGCATCGCTGGCAAGGCTTGCATTTATTGCCCATCCCGAGCTGCCCTTTGCTGAATGGTTTGCTAGTCCACTTCAGAGGGCAATTAAGAGTCAACTATGTTAGTTAGGACAGACCCAGTACAGACGGCAGATTTCCTTCCCTAAAGGACATTAGTGAACCAGTTAGGCTTTTACAACAATACGACAGCTCAGTAGTCACTTTTACTAATACCAGCTTTTTATTTCAAGATTTTTTTTTTGCAAAAGCACAGACCACTTACTGTTGTTATTCTAATGGATAAAAATGGTAGTAAATATGATGAGAAAATGGCTAAAATACTATTTTCAGAATATTCATTAAACAAGTAAATAACAGTTTTCAATTTTTGTAGAATGCTGAAGATCACAATTGAGGTGACAGAGGTATTTAATGGGTTAAAATGACTGACAATTAACAAATTCCCTGGTTAGGATGCTGAAAGAAACTAGGGACATTCGACAAGGATGGAAAATGCTGGCTGTTTCTTATCAAGTTATTGCTATACAGGCACTCTCCCAGCCTAAGAACAGTTTCCATTATTTTATCTGTTATTGATGTTGGGTTAATGGGCTTAAAGTTGTTTCAGTAAGATTTGTTGCTCCTTTTAAATATAGGTACTGCGCTTTCTTATTTCCAATCTTACAGAACCTCTCCAGTGCCAATGATTCCTTAATTTGCCAATTTCCAGCATTGCAATGCAGCTGAGCATAAACCATAGGTGTCAGCAGGCGGAACGCTTTGGTGTTGAAGTTTTGTGCTGGTGGGCGACAATTCCAGCTGATTCACCGGATTGCCAGCAGCCAAAACTTTCCAACCGGGAATTTCACGTTAGCTCTGAGAAACTGCTCGTCTCTCATTTCGCGCAAACTGTTGGAGAGCTTTTGCTTTCGATCCTTTTCAGTGTGGAATCAGCCAGAAGTTGCACAAGCACTTTCCATGTTTGGCAACATGTACCTTAGCAGTGTAGGAGCTCATCCAGAGGCATGGAACAACTGTTAGAGGTATTCTGTATTCAAGGTATTTGGTTCCCAGGATCATGAAATAGGCCAGTGAGTTTAGTAGCATACCTAAATACTGCCCTGAAGTCAAATGGAAAGGACTTCATATCTTCTTCCATCACTGCAATGAATTTCTGTACTTGTAGTTACATTGTGGGTTGGTCAGCCTTCACTCGGAGATCTACGCTGATAAAGTTTCTCATGTATTTTGCCATGTATGAGGATGACTCTGTACTGAATGCTGCTACTTGCTTCCACATCAGACCACGTTGCACCATAACATAAGAATGCAACTGTGCTGTTGACAGGAAAGGAAAGAAACCAGCTTCTTTGTCACAAGGTCACAGAGGGAAAAGAGGACCACAAGAGCAGGACGATCCAAAGCATCCTGAGATTCATTGAACACAGTGCTGATCACGATGCCACCTTTAATGCACTGCTTTATCTTTCTGACCAATGCACTATTTTCGGCCAGGTACTTGCGCGTAAGATTGTCTGCGTTAGTAATGATTTTCGCAGCAGAGTAATACTTTAGCACAAAGTTACCAATGAGTCTTCAGCTAGACTGAAAGGTTGTCCAGCAAAGCACAAGTGGATGAATAAACTCATTCATGAGCTCTGCATTCTGGTTTCTGTTTTTTTGCTGCAACTAAAGGTGGCTATAATGCTCCTCTTGTTCTGAGCGAATGGCTCAGCCTTCAGTTAATCATGTTGCTTGCTGTCAAGGCGTTACCCAATTTGGTCTTCTCTGCAGTCAACTTCAAGGAAACAACATTCGTATAGAAGTACCTTCTTCTCTACTTCTCCCTTGCTAGTTTTTGGTTGCTCACACGCACTGAAATCCTCCGTTCTCATGCACAGTCTTCCCTTTTCTTTCCATGGGCTTCGGAATTGGGAGACTTTTTCTGTGCATGAAGAGAAAGCACAAGTTTTTAAACTGGAAGCTGTATTTCCAGTTCAAATCATGATTTAAAAATGGGTTTTTAAATCAAAATAAAAAGCAATATAAAAATATGTGGGTGAAAATGGGGAAAAATAAATGATGAACAAAAAAAGATAGTGTTTTGGGGGGGAACTGTCAGTATGAAATAAAAATGCAAAGCTCCAAATGCATACGTGCATAAAAAATATCTATTTTCACTGACCTGCATTTCTTTACACACATCCCAACTCTTCTATCTTTCTCCATCAGTTTATTGCAATCCTCAGGGCAGAACTTTCAACATCAGCAGGAGCGTAAAACAGGTGATAGTGGATCGGCGGTCCATTAAACCCTCCGCCCAAATCAGGTGGGGTGTATAATGGATGGCAAAATCCACTACTGCCGATTTTATACCCCCGAAGTTAAAAGTTCCGCCCTCAATGCCTAAGGTAGCGCTGGGGAGGGTGGTTCCTGGCTCTGCAAGCACTGGGAAGTGGGGTGAACTCCAGGGTCAGGAACCAGTGGGAAGGTGGGTCTCAGACTATACCAGTACCATGGGATGGATCCTAGGGTCTGGGAGTACTGGGGCATAGAGCCTGAGAGTGTGGCTTTATTTGGAGGAGGATGATGTCTGGTAACAGTGCATAACTGCTGTTAAACCACACAACCCTCCCACTCTCCACTACTGCTAAACCCCATATACCTGCCTATAATCTCACATATGCTGCCTATCTTCCTGTGTATTCTGGGTTTTAAAAAAGGTGAGCTAAAAATTATATGCATAGGTAAATGAACATAGTAATAATTGACAGAAAACGCTGGATGTTTCTCTCTCCACGGATGCTGCCTGGCCTGCTGAGTTTTTCCAGCGTTTTCTGTTGTTATTTCGGATTTCCAGCATCCGCAGTATTTTGCGATCGTAATAGTAATAATCAATACCATTCATTTACAATTTTTCCACTCACAGAGCATTGTAAACCCTGCCCTCTCCCTCCCCAGCGATTGGAAAGTAGTCAGCACAGAGCCAGAGACTATTGTTGGAGTTTTGAAAATAAATATAAATTTGTTTTTCTTTTGATTAAAAATATGAAAAGCAAAGTAAAGGATGAACTTATGAGCATTCTGTAAATTGATTTCGGACAGGAAAATTATATAAATGACGTTTATACCAGTGATTGTTTATTAAAGCAGTCAAGGAATTAGTTACTGTTTCAGTGGCAGGTGCCTTCCCAGTCACTCTCCTCATCCTTTCTGAGGACTACTGCTCTAGTTTGCTTTTTACTCCCCATATATAGGCCTGGATTCAGGTGCCCGGGTCCTTTGGCCCCTGCATTCTGTCTAATCCTGATCAGCAATCACTCTGAGCCATCCTTACACCACTCAACTCAACAAACCAATTATGTAGCCACATGGTTCTCTGCCACCCTGCCTCTCCTAAATCACCCTTCTCCCCCATGCGGACCGACCTGTGAGGGATCAGGCGAAGGAGGAGCGAGGAAATAAAGCCCGAGGCTCAAGGCCCAGACCGAGCTACTGGGAGCAGCAGCGAGAGCGGACCTCAACAGGCAACATTCGAAAGTGACGTCGGAGATTAAAAATGACGTCGGCACAAGGGAAGGAGCTGATTGGTAAGTAGGACCTGGTGTGTATTTCTACAGTCCAGTTGTTAAAGTAAAAGTAAGGTCTTTAGTTTAGAGTAAGTAGTGTTTAAAGTGAAGTAAGGTCCCTAGTGTATTTAATATTCTTTAATTTAAAGGAAGTAAAGGGAGTAAATTAAGGGTAGGACATGGCAGGGCAACTCGACAGCGTGGAGTGCTCCTCCTCTGCTCTGTGGGAAGTCAGGGACACTTTCAGTGTCCAGGGCGAACACGTGTGCAGGAAGTGTCTCCAGCTGCAGCTACTCGAAATCCGCATTTCGGAGCTGCAGCTGCGGCTGGAGTCACTGTGGAGCATCCGCGAGGCTGAGATCTTCGTGGATAGCACGTTTAACGAGGTGGTCACACCGCAGGTAAAGAGTGCACAGGCAGACAGGAAATGGGTGACCGCCAGAGTAAAAGAACTAGGAAGGTAGTGCAGGAGTCCCCTGGGTCCATCTCCCTCTCCAACAGATTTTCCATTTTGGATACTGCTGGGGGAGATGGTTTCTCAGGGGAATGCAGCATGAGCCAAGTCCGTGGCACTATGAGTGGCGCAGCTGCACAGGAGGGGAGGAAAGAGAGTGGGAGAGCAATAGTGATAGGGGATTCTATCGTAAGGGGAACAGATAGACGTTTCTGTGGCCGCAGACGTGACTCCAGGATGGTATGTTGCCTCCCTGGTGCCAGGGTCAAGGATGTCACTGAGCGGCTGCAGGACATTCTGAAGGGGGAGGGTGAACAGCCAGAGGTCGTGGTCCATATCGGTACCAACGACATCGGTAGAAAGAGGGACGAGGTCCTGCAAGCAGAATATAGGGAGCTAGGAAATAAATTAAAAACCAGGACCTCAAAGGTAGTAATCTCAGTGCCATGTGCTAGCGAGAGCAGAAATAGGAGAATAGACCAGATGAATGCGTGGCTGGAGAGATGGTGTAGGAGGGAGGGATTTAAATTCCTGAGGCATTGGGACCGATTCTGGGGAAGGTGGGACCTGTACAAGCTGGACGGGTTACACCTTGGCAGAAACGGGACCAACATCCTCGCAGGTGGGTTTGCTAGTGCTGTTGGGAAGGATTTAAACTAGTTTGTCAGGGGGCTGGGAACCTAAGTGTGGGCCCAGAACGGAGAGAAACAAAGCTGGAAGTGCAAGTTAGAAAAGTAGTCAGCAAAACTAGTAGGGAGCAGAAACAAAGGCCAACAGTAAAGAGGGTCAAAGTGCAGAAAAATATTAAACAGGCAAAGATGAAGGCACTTTATCTAAATGCACGTAGCATTCGCAACAAGGGGGATGAATTAATGGCACTAATAGAAGTAAATGGGTATGATGTAATTGCCATTACAGAGACATGGTTGCAGGGTAACCAAAGCTGGGAACTGAATGTTCCAGGGTACTCAACATTTAGGAAGGACAGACAAAAAGGAAAAGGAGGTGGCGTAGCGCTGTTAATAAGGGATGAGATCAGTACGGTCGAGATAAAAGATCTTGGCTTGGCAGATCGTGATGTAGAACTGGAATCAGTTTGGGTGGAGCTAAGAAACAGCAAAGGGCGGAAAACATTGGTGGGAGTTGTGTATAGGCCACCAAACAGTAATGGTAATGTCGGGCACAGTATCAATCAGGAGATTAGAAGTGCATGTAACAAGGGCAATATGGTAATCATCGGGGACTTTAATCTACATATCGACTGGGCAAATCAAATTACCACTAATGGTGTGGAGGACAAATTCTTGGAATGCATGCGAGATGGTTTCCTGGATCAGTATGTGGAGGAACCAACCAGGGAACAGGCTATTCTGGATCTGGTACTGTGTAATGAGAAAGGGCTAATCAATAATCTTGTGGTAAAGGGGCCTTTAGGGACAAGTGACCATAATATGATTGAATTTTACATTAAGTTTGAGTGTGATGTAGTCCAATCTGAAACTAAGGACTTCAATCTAAACAGAGGAAACTACAAGGGTATGAGGGACAAGTTGGCCATGGTAGATTGGGAGACTGCACTAAAAGGTATGAAGGTGGACATACAATGGCTAACATTCAAGGAAATAATGCATAATTTGCAACAAACATATATTCCTCTAGGGCATAAAAACCCAAAAGGAAAAGTGATCTAACCATGGCTAACAAAAGAAATTAAAGCTAGTATTAAGTCAAAGGAGGAAGCTTATAAAGTTGCCAGAAAAAGCGGTCAGCCTGAGGATTGGGATCTTTTTAGAAATCAGCAAAGGGGGACCAAGAAATTGATAAAGAAAGGGAAAATGAGCACAAACTAGCGAAAAATATAAAAACGGATTGTAAAAGCTTCTATAGGTATGTGAAAAGGAAAAGACTGGCGAAGGTAAATGTAGGTCCTTTACAGTCAGAGACGGGAGAATTTATAATGGGGAATGAGGAAATGGCTTGAACTTAAATAAATACTTTGTTTCTGTCTTCACGGAGGAAAACACAAACAACCTCCCAGAAATACGAGAAAACCAAGGGCGTGGCGAGAATGAGGAACTTAAAGAAATTATTAGTAGTAAAAAAACAGTACGAACAAAATTAATGGGACTAAAAGTCGATAAATCCCAAGGACCGGATGACCTACATCCTAGGGTTTTGAAAGAGGTGGCCATTGGAATAGTGGACGCATTGGTTGTCATCTTCCAAAATTCTATAGATTCTGGAACGGTTCCTGCAGATTAGAGGATAGGAAATGTAACCCCGCTATTTAAGAAAGGAGGGAGAGAGAAAACGGGGGGGAACTACAGACCTGTTAGCCTCACATCAGTAGTTGGGAAAATGCTGGAATCTATTATAAAGGATGCAATAACTGGGCACTTAGAAACTAATAGTAAGATTGGGCAGAGTCAACATGGATTTATGAAAGGGAAATCCTGTTTGACAAACCTATTGGGAGTTCTTTGAGGATGTAACTAGTGGAGTAGATAAAGGGGAACCGGTAGATGTGGTGTATCTGGATTTTCAGAAGGCCTTCGATAAGGTTCCACACAAGAGGTTGGTGAACAAAATTAGGGCACATGGAATTGGGGGTAATATACTAGCATGGATTGAGAATTGGTTAACAGACAGAAAACAAAGAGTTGGGATAAACGGGTCTTTTTCAGGATGGCAGGCTGTGACTAGTGGGGTACTGCAAGGATCGGTGCTTGGGCCCCAGCTTTTCACAATTTATATCAATGATTTGGATGAGGGGACTAAATGTAACATTTCCAAATTTGCTGATGATACAAAGCTAGGTGGCAGTGTCAGTTGCGAAGAGGATGTGAAGAGGCTTCAAGGGGATCTCGACAGGCTCAGTGAGTGGGCGAGAACATGGCAGATGGAATATAATGTGGATAAATGTGAAGTTATCCACTTTGGTAGAAAAAACAGAAAGGCAGAGTATTTCCTAAATGGTGAAAGATTGGGGAATGCAGATGCTCAAAGGGATCTGGGTGTCCTTGTACATGAGTCACTGAAAGTGAATGTGCAGGTGCAGCAAGCCATTAGGAAGGCAAATTGTATGCTGGCCTTCATTACAAGAGGATTTGAGTACAGGAGTAAAGAAGTCTTACTCCAATTATATAGGCCCTTGGTGAGACCACACCTGGAGTACTGTATACAATTTTGGTCTCCTTACCTAAGGAAGGATATACTTGCCATAGAGGGAGTGCAACGAAGGTTCATGAGGTTGATTCCTGGGATGGCGGGACTGTCGTATGAGAAGAGATTGAGTAAACTAGGCCTGTATTCTCTTGAATTCAGAAGAATGAGAGGGGATCTCATTGAAGCATACACAATTATTACAGGGCTTGATAGGATGGATGCTGGGAGAATGTTTCCCTTGGCTGGGGAGTCTAGAACCAGGGGCCACAGCCTCAGGATAAAGGGTAGCCCATTCAGGACTGAGATGAGAAGAAATTTCTTCACACAGAGGGTGGTGAATCTTTGGAATTCTCTACCCCAGAGGGCTATGGAGGCTCAGTCATTGGGTATATTCAAAACAGAAGTCGATAGATTTCTGACTAGTAAGGGCATCAACTGGTAATGGCGATAGGGCCGGTGAATGGAGTTGAGGCAGAAGATCAGCCATGATCTCATTGAATGGCGGAGCAGGCTCGAAGGGCCGAATGGCCTACTCCTGCTCCTATTTCTTATGTTCTTATTTTACATGCACAAATTTATTTATTTACATAACTCTGGTATTTAAGTCACAAATTTCTTTGCTTATCTACTTGCAGTGGCTATTTTCCAGAAACCAATCAAAAACATTCACTTCAATGTCTTTAAACACATCTCTCACAAACTTAGAGTAAATGTAAGATTTAGGACAGGGAGCAGGAGAAATGTTTTTACACAGAAGATTGAAAGGCTATGGGATAGACTACCAGTGTTAGTAATTAAAGCAGAAACCATGTCTACTTTTAAGAATTAATTAGATAGGCAGTTGAAGGAAAGGGGATAAAAGGGTTTTGGTCGCAGGGCAGGCACATGGGGTTAGGACTACTGCTCATGTGGATAAACATCAACACAGACTGGTTAGACCAAATGGCTTGTTTATTTTTGTTGTTGTTATTTCTATATAATTCTATATAAAACTTCTTTCCAAATTCTGTCAGAAGAAAAATGTACTATTCCCTCACTCCAGCATTCCCTACTTGCAACAGCACAATCTCCCACTTACTAATACCCACAAGAAGCCCGCTATATGAACATTGTATTAATGGTCCCATTTGTAAGTTAATTCAAGTACACAGAGACTTCAGGAAAGTTGATTCTGAATTTATGTAAGCAAACTTGCATAAAAAGTCAGCCTATTGTTAGGTATATAAGAAAGTCTGGAACGAGCTAAGGCCAGTCAGCCCATCAAGCCTGTTCTTTCCAACAATGTGTCGGCACTGTAATATGTGGGAGTTTGTGGACAGCGAGACAGTATCGGATTGCCACATCTACAGTAAATGTCTCTGGCCTGATGCATTCTGGCTCGCACTCCAGCTCAGAGTCTTCGAGCTGGAGTGCGAGACACTCCGACACAGAGGGGAGGGGGAGGAATTTTTGGAGAGTTTTCTCCAGAGAACAGTCACACCTCAGAGGAAAGCACAGGTGCAGCAAGGGGAGAGTGTGACTGTTAGTTAGCAGGGTAAGGGGAACCAAGGGGAGATAGAGAAGGATGTCCTGCAGACACTGGTCGTGTCCAACAGATACAATGTACTGGCTACCTGTAGGGATAAGGATGCGGGGTGGACAGCCAGAATGCTAACCATGGCACTGTGGAGCAGGAGGCAGTCCGGGGGGGTGGGGGGGGCGGGTGGTGGTGGTGTGGTGGGGGGGGGTGGAAAGAGCAGGATAGAAAGGTTGTGGTCATAGGGGATTCGATAACTAAAGGGATAGATATCGTCCTATGCAGTCGAGACTGAGAGGCCAGAGAGTGTGTTGCCTACCTGGTGCAATGGTTAAGGTTATCTCAGAGCAACTAGAGAGGAACTTAGAAGGGCGGGGGGGAGATCCAGTTGTCGTGGTCCATGTTGGGACCAATGGCATAAGGAAGAAAAGGGAGGAGGTCCTGCTAAGAGAATATCAGAAGTTAGGAAATAAATTTAAAAAACAGTACCTCACAGTTGGTAATCTCGGGACTGCTACCCAAGCCACGTGCTAATTGGCATAGGGATAGGCAGATCAGGAAGGTGAATGCATGGCTGAAAGACTGGTGTGGGAAGGAGGGGTTCCATTTCATGGGACACTGGCACCAGTACTGGAACAGGATGGAGCTATACCGCTGGGATGGGCTCCACCCGAACCAGAGTGGGACCAGTGTCCTAGCAGAACGGATAAATAGGGCTGCCAATAGGACTTTAAACTGGTAAGCCAGGTGAAGGAATGTGGTGAAAATAACGTAAGTCTGAAGATAAAAGAAATAGGAGATGAGAGTAATGGTCAGACCAAGATGAGGAATAAGGGTAATATAAACAGTCAGGGAACAAATACAGTTACAGAACAGAAGGAAAAAAGGACTGTTAAGAAGTAAAAAGAACAACTATGAAGACAAATTAAACTGCCTGTACAGCAATGTACGCAGCATTGAAAATAAAACGGAGGAACTGGAGGCAATAATCCGTAGCGAGGAACCAGATATAGTAAATGACATGAATCTTGTCATTCATGTGGAAATGACTTATGAAATAATACTGGGCAGCCTGCTGGTGGCGCTGTCCAGGGAGAGTATAAATACTCGGGCATGGGCCCAGCTTGCTCAGGACATTCTTAACAGGAACTTGTGAAGGACACAACTAGACCTCCATGTTGTAAAACAGTTGATTAAAGCTTTGTTTACCGCTTAGACCAAGTGCCTAGTAGTTTTCTTACGTCAGTAGGAATAACTGAAGCATGGCTACATAAAGAACAGGACTGGCAACTAAAT
Source organism: Squalus acanthias (assembly GCA_030390025.1). Taxonomy (NCBI): domain Eukaryota; kingdom Metazoa; phylum Chordata; class Chondrichthyes; order Squaliformes; family Squalidae; genus Squalus; species Squalus acanthias. The sequence goes on from CM059438.1 coordinate 37,913,964, forward strand.
ACTGCAGGTTATAACAATCAGAAAGGATAGGGAAGGAAGATGGGGGTGGGGTAGCTGTGCTAATTGGAGATAGCATAATGACGGTAGAAAAAGGGACATAAACTAACAAAGTTAGAAATAGAATCCACATGGATTGAAATAAAACATAAGAAGGGATCAATCACACTAATACTACAGATCACCTAATAGTGGAAAGGAGGTGGAAGAAGAAATATGTAAGCAAATATGTGAAATGAGTAAAGGAGATAGAATAATAATCATGGGCAAATTTTAACTATCCCCAAATAAACTGGCAACAATATCTAGTAAAAGGGTAGAGGGAATGGAGATTTCACAATGTGTGCAGGATTCCATTCTTACCCAGTGTGTAAAAAGCCCAACAAGAGAGGAAGCATTGCTGGATCTAGTAATGGGAAATGAACCAGAACAGATAAGAGAAGTAAGTGTAGGGGAACATCTAGGCAATAGCGATCACAACATAATAAGGTTTAAGATAAAGATTGAGAAGGACATAAGACAAAGACCAAAGTAATAAATTGGAAAAAAGCTGATTTTTAAGGGGATGAGAATGGAACTAGGGAAAATAAACAGGAAAATTTTACTGACAAACAAAGAAATAGAACAGCAGTGGGAAACATTTAAAACAGTGATCAATATAGTCCAGGAGAAATACATCCCACTAAAAAGCAAGAACAAACAAGCCTGTAATGACACGCCATGGATGAACAAATAAATAAGGGCAAAGTTGAAACTAAAGAAAAAGACATACACTAAATACACAGACAACAAAGGAGAGGATGACAAAAGGGAATACGAAAAGATTAGGAAAGAAGTCAAAAAATAATTAGGAAGGCAAAGAGAAACTAAAAAATTAAATTATCAAGGAATATGAAAAGAAATAGTAAAGTATTCTATCGACACATAAATAACAAAGAAAAATCAGGATAGGGATAGGGTCACTAAGGGATATACACGATAAACTCACAGGTAATAACAGCAAAATGGCAGAAATATTAAATAATTACTTTGCCTCAGTATTTACCAGGGAGACTAACATGGTAGACATGACATTAGAAGAAGAGATCAAAAATGATAAAACGACATTTAAGATAGAAAGGGGGGAGATAATTGATAAACTAAATCAAAGTTAGAGAGGATAAAACCCCTGGTCCGGATGGATTGCAAAATGCATATTAAAACAAGTTAGGGAAGAGATAGCAGAAGCACTCTTACATATATATCTAAAAAATCATTAGAAAAGGTAAAAGTGCCAGAGGACTGGTGGACAGTTAATGTGATTCCTCTATTTAAAAAGGGAGATAGAATAAGTCCAAAGAACAATAGGCCAGTTAGATTAACATTGGTAGTAGGAAAGATAATGGAATCCTTACTCAAAGATGTAATAGAAAAACATCTAGAAACTGAAAATATAATAAAGAGTAGTCAGCACGGATTCCAAAAGGGAAGGTCATGCTTGACCAACCTCATTGAATACTTTGAAGTAACAGAAATAGTAGATAAGGGTAATGTAGTAGACGTAATATATTTGGATTTTCAAAAGGTCTTATAAGGTCTTGTAGACTGATGACTAAGGTCAGAACAAGTGGGGCTGAATTTTGCCGGCGCTCAGAGTGTGGGTTTTTAGGTGGGTCTGCTGTCAAAATAGCAAAGATTGACAGCGGGAAGGAAACCCGCTGTCAACCCGCCTCCACACAAGTCTTCCAGGTGTTGGGTCAGTCTGCGCAGAACTGACCCGACACCAAGCGGCGGGGGAAACAATTTAGATCATTAAATGGCTTGTTAACAGCCAATTTAATGCTATTTTGAGTCTACCTTGTAATTTTACGTCCTCCCCAATGGGTTACCCGCTGCTTGGGGAACACGCCAGCTCACCCTGGCGTGAGTTGAGTCTGCTTTGATTTATCGGATAACCTGATAGCTGCAGAAGTGGTATAAAGGATACCATGTTGCAGCTGTTCAGTTTCAGAGCTCAGAAACTGTTGGTTACTGCATTTGTAAGACATATAGACATTTCTTTAGCTTGCAAGTGTTTAGAGCCAACTCTCTATCCAGTGGCACCTCATTGGAACAACCTCTCTCACCATTGACAGATCGCTTCTGTCATCTCAACTGCAGCTGCCACCTATTCCATCAACAACAGTGCCCTTGAAAAAAAATCACACCTTGGTCCTCTGAATCCTTCCACAAATCAGCCCCAACACCAACATCACCAGGCACACCAACATCACGAACAACACCAACCTTCTCCGCTATCACCTGATGCTGCACAGGTCACATGCGATCAGCACCTGACAACATTGCTGCCCGGGAGGCCAGTGATGGCATCACCATGGCCAGATTTCCTTCACTTGACGCTGTACACCCTGGCTGCCACATGATGCGCCAGGTTGACTCCATCCCACACCAGCACCATAAAGCATCCCTATAATGTCCAAGCCATTCCTTTCACACTCATCACAATAGCGGGGGGCGGGGGGCGGGGGGGAGTTATGTATCAACATTCACTAGAACTCACTAAGACACTTCTCAAGGTGCGCACAGATCTGTCCAATAAGGTGAAGTCTTGAAAATATAGATGTCAATGTTTGACAACACATTAACAGAAACTTCACATGAACATTGGCTAAACCACCCAAGTGCCTACCCTTGTGTGTTAGTTGGTATGCTTGCAGTGGGATGAAGGTGAGTGTGAGGGGTGGCTAGTGAGATGGGGAAGTGATAATGTAGATAGAGAGGGATGGGTGGAGGTGCAACGTAAGTTGGTGAGAGTAAGGATGTGCAGGAGCAGGGTAGGGAAGGCAGAGTGATGGGGATGTGATGAGTGGCACAGCAGGATAACGCTTCATGATCTACTGAGATCATTGAAAGGTTGGCGCCACTGCAGCCAGTACTCCTGACGACATCCCTGCTTGTGTCCTCCTGTGCAATGTGCAACCAGACTGCGTTGATCTCCTGGGGAGGTCTCTTCCGCCCATGGAAAGGGAATAGATTCTCCCTGCATGCTGTGACTCCCTCCATAAGAATATGGAGGGAGTCATGCGTGAGCCTGGGTGCAGGCGTGCACCTTTGTGCAGTGCTTGTCAGTGTTTTCAGCACCTCAATGCTGTAGAACACTGACAGCACAACTGTCAAAATCAATGTGGCCATGGTCCCTTTAAGGAAACCGGCTGATGACACGTCATCATATGACGTCATCAGATCCGCTTCCTGTTAATTGGCCAGGAACCCCGCAGGGCGGGCGTAACAAGGCCAATCTATGAAAAATCATTTTCAGAGAGTGGCTGCAGACGAGAGCAGGACCGAAACCCGCCAACCAGCTCTCCCGCCACTATCCCGTTTCCGCAGGGAATATCCTGCCCGTGGAGTCAGAGGACAAGTAGCAGAATGGATAGCAAGCTGGCTACAATACAGAAAACAAAGAGTAGGGGTTAAAGATAGTTACTCAGACTGGCAAAAGGTGGGAAGTGGTGTTCGACAAGGATTGGTGCTGGGACCACTGGTGTTCACCATTTACATAAACGATTTGGACTCTGGAATCGGAAGTACAATTTCAAAATTTGCAGATGACACCAAATTGGGGGTGTAGTTAATACAGAGGAGAACTGTGACAAAATACTAAAAGGAATTCATAAACTTGCAGAATAGGCATTTAATTGGCAAATGAACTGCAATGTAGAGAAGTGTGAGGTGGTAGATTTTGCTAGGAAGAATAAGGAGGCCACATAGTCCTTGGAAAATAAGTGTCTAAATGGGGTAGAGGAACAGAGGGATCTGGGGTACAGATACACAAATCACTTAAAGTAGCAACGCAGGTTAATGAGGCCATAAAAAAAAAACCAATGCACTGAGGTTCATTTCTAGAGGAATAGAATTGAAAAGCAAAGAAGTTATGTTAAACTTGTTTCGAACCTTGGTTATACCACACTTATAGTACTGTGAACAGTTCTGGTTTCTATATTATAGAAAGGATATAGAGGCACTGGAGAAGGTGCAAAAAAAGATTTACTAGAATGACACCAGAACAGGATAGATTGAACAGGCTGGGGCTCTTTTCTCTAGAAAAGAGAAGACTGAGGGGTGACCTGATAGAGAACTGTAAGATTATAAAAGGGTTTGATAGGGTAGACGTAGAGAAGATATTTCCACTTGTGGGCAAGACCAGAATGAGGGGCCATAAATATTAGATAGTCACTAATAAATCCAATAGGGAATTCAGAAGAAACTTCTTTACCCAGAGAGTGGTTAAAATGTGGAACTTGCTACCACAAGGAGTAGTTGAGGCGAGTAGCATGGATGCATTTAGGGGAAGCTAGATAAACACAAGGGAGAAAGGAATAGAAGAATATGTTGATGGGGTTAGATGAAGAGGCTTGTGTGGAGCAGAAACACAGCATGAACCAGTTGGGCAGAATGGCCTGCTTCTGTGCAATAAATTCTATGTAAAATGTTACGTACTTTCAGATCACATACAATTTGTCTGGTAGGAGATCAGATAAATTGCAGAGAATCCAAAATGAGACAAGTATTCACAAGTAAAACAAAAAGCAAAACTTGTATGAAATTTCTCCCTGACCTTGAAAGATAAATAAAAAAAAACACTCAAGTACAAATTTCAAACCCAGCTCCAAAAATTCACTATACATTTGTCCTTGCTACTGCACTTAAAATAAGAGATAAAAATGTGTGTTAGGATTTGAGACTCATTCTTCATTGAGAAGTTAAATGAAGGTTGGAAGTGCCAGGTTTACTCTTACTGTGGAGCAGGTACGACCTACAATAATATCGGTTCTAATCTTTTTTTATTCATGCACGGGATGTGGGCATCGCTGGCAAAGCCAGCATTTATTGCCTATCCCTAATTGCCCATTCCTAATTGCCTTTGAGAAGGTGGTGGTGAGCCGCCTTCTTCAACCGCTACAGTCCGTGTGATGAAGGTACTCTCACAGTGCTGTTAGGGATAATGAAGGAACGGCGATATATTTCCAAGTCCGGATGGTGTGTGACTTGGAAGGGAACTTGGAGGTGGTGGTGTTCCCATGCCCCTGTTGCCCTTGTCCTTCTAGGAATTAGGTCGCAGGTTTAGGAGGTGCTGCCGAAGAAGCCTTGGCGAGTTGCTGCAGTGCATCTTTTAAATGGTACACACTGCAGACACGGTGCACCGGTAGTGGAGGGAGTGAATGTTTAAAGTGGTGGATGGGGTGCCAATCAAGCAAGCTGCTTTTGTCTTGGATGGTGTCGAGCTTCTTAAGTTGCACTCATCCAGGCAAGTGGAGAGTATTCCATCACACTCCTAACTTGTGCCTTGTAGATGGTGGAAAGGCTTTGGGGAATCACGAGGTGAGTCACTCGCCGCAGAATACGCAGCCTCTTACCTGCTCTTGTAGCCACAGTATTTATGTGGCTGGTCCAGTTAAGTTTCTGGTCAATGGTGACTCCCAGGATGTTGTTGGTGGGGGATTCGGCGATGGTTATGCCATTGAATGTCATGGGAAGGTGGTTAGACTTTCTCTTGTTGGAGATGGTCATTGCCTGGCACTCGTGTGGCGCGAACATTACTTACCACATACCAGCCCAAGCCTGAATGTTGTCCAGGTCTTGCTGCATGCGGGCACGGACTGCTTCATTATCTGAGGAGTTGCGAATGGAACTGAACACTGTGCAATCATCAGCGAACATCCCCACTTCTGACTTTTTGATGGAGGAAGTTATTGATGAAAGATAAATGATCTTGTTAATAATACTAGTCTATATTATAGAAGACTGCCCTGTAGTGCTGGATCATGACCTGTTGTATTCCACACAAGACATCCCAACGTTATAAACAAACTTTAAACTGCAATGCTCCAGTGTTTGCTTATCTACACTCACACTCATGAAAGGGAATGATAGTTATAAAGGATAATAAGATATTCATCCAGCCTTTCAACAAAAAAAGAATTTCATTTTTAGAATTATCTAGCACCATGAATAGAATGTCTCACCTTATTAAAAACTAGAGCCCTGTTCTCATTGACAATCAAGGTAATTGGCAATTGGTTCTATTTTTCTTGTTGAGACATTCATTTCTAAAGCTGAGTGTCAGTCTTGGCTCAGTGGCAGGTTGTGGGTTCAAGTCCCACTCCAGAGACTGGAGTAATAATCTAGGCTGGTACATCAGTTCAGTACTGAGAGTGCTGCACTGTCGGAGGTGCCATCTTTCAATAAGACATTAAATTGAGGCCCCATTTTCCCTCTCAGGTGGACATAAAAGATCCCATGGCAGTATTCAAAGAAGAGATGGGGAGTTCTCCCCAGTGTCCTGGCCAATGTTCCCACTCATTCTTTTTGGGTGCATGGCTCCTTCAACAGGCCGCGCGGCCCATTCAAATTTCCGTGCATGCGGGGATTTTTCCATTTAAAAGCCGCTGAGCGGCCTGCATGGGACCTCCCAACCGCTGCACAACCACGCAGCTTAGCGGGAACATTGGCCAATATTTATCCCTCAACCATCATCACTAAAACAGATTATCTAGTCATTATCACATTACTGTTTGCAGAACCTTGCTGTGTGCAAACTGGCAACTGCATTTGCAACATTACAACGTTGACTACACTTCAAAAGTACTTCATTGGCTGTAAAACACTTTGGTATGTCCGGAGGTCGTGAATGGCACTGTATAAATGAAGCTCTTTCTTTCGGTCCCAACATTGTGCTGTGAGATACTAGGATGCAGATGCTTAACACATCTGTCTGAAATTCGTCCCTCTGCTACTTAAAGGACAGCAGTAACCTGGTTCAAATAACTGTGCTATCGCCTCCACTAAAATGGAGGGGAATTTCAGATGAATGCTTTCGATGATTAATCATTATCAGCCTAGTATTCCATTGCAAAACTTCAGGGCCTCAGTTTGCGCAAGGAACAAGGACAGAGTATTTCACTGACAGGACTTGATTTGAATGTTTCGGGGCCAGACTACACTGAGATCAGCTGAAGTATAATTACAAAACTATTGCATTCAATGTGCTGGATACCGGCTAAAACAAAAAGTCTATCATCAACAGAGTAAAAGTTAACAGTGTACATCCTCTTGATAAATCACAAGAATTGGGATCCAGAAAAACATTGCCAACTTATAGCACTCCACAAATTAATAAAGGCTGTTCTGATCTGCAGGAGGTAGCAAGACACAGTTTTTCTTCCAGAATTACAATCAATTTATTCCTTTATGTAGCTTGTGCTATAACATTATATTAAAGTCACACTAATTTCTCATTGTTTTATACTGTATACTGTTCATTTACCTGTTATTTCAATAAAGCATCTATTGGTTTAGAGCCAGAGTCTCTGTTTGATGCAGTGTATATTCAATCCACTTTTCAAAGAAAGAAGAATCGCACACTAGCATGTGATACATGCCAATAGCTGGGTGTTCAAAGTAAGGGGTCTATGTTGTAATCCCTGGATCTTGCTATCATTTACCTAAATATTAGGCAGGTTATGGCATGCTACAGGTCACAGGAGACATGAGATTAAAATGTTACAGTGTAGAGTTCTTCGAGAACACCAACAGTTTCTCATCATTCAAATAAGACTAATTGTGAGCAAACAGGTCAGTGCGACCTGTTCAAATTCACACTTGGTTACATTTGTTTTGAAAAATCTTGGGAGTCCCATTTGTAAAATGTCGAGAGTTTCATTGGATTCTGCTGCTCATTTTTCATGGCTGAACAGTAATCAGCAAGTCCTTTTGGATGCAGCAGTTTGACACTTGTCGTGATCTTAGTCTTTACGCTGCAATGGCCTCTGTACAAGATGCCAAAGAATCAGGTTTATTGTCAACATCAGGATCAGAGCTTTCCTCCTGTTAAGTGAGATTGGCTTTGTATGAAGAAACAATGTTCTGGTTTATTAGTGGTTAGAGTTGTTATGGTTTGTATTTTTCAATGTGCAACCATTCAACAATTTAATTGTCAGTTGCATCAATACCCTCAGTGACAAATGCTCCTGTAAATCATTCATTAGCTCAGTTCCATCCATTTGTTAACTGGACACTTACCCTGCTCCTTTCATCTAAATTGACTCTGACTGTTTGAGGGCTTACTTTACTCCAGAAAATACCAAAACACATCCTTTAAAGTACATGCTCAGAATATATTTTTCTTAGGGAAAATAATAAATCCTACCATTAAGAAATGCAAGTTCTTCTGGTACTGATCTAGCAAAGGAATGGCTTCATTTATATTAGAATTTTGTTCACACAGATGTCAGTGGACTTTTGGAACAAATATATTAATCTAAGCATTCTTGGAGTTGCAATCGTTGTACAGCAATAGCAAGTTTGACATATTCAGGTGATGAAAACATCTTGACTGGTCATTTTTGCTATTATACCATAGTCTTAACTGATGGCTCCACTGTTATTTCTCACAAATAAAAATGGAACTGTCATTGTTTTACATGTAATACACCTTTGGTAAGTCACTTTGGAGCAAAATTTCTGGGTACAGCTACTTCGTCTGACTCATGGAGACTTGTTTGCATTCCTTTAGCATCCACAATCAATTGGATCTGAAGTTACTTCAATAAATTTTGCTGCTACAATCATTCTCTCAGTTAGTGAACCCACCACAAATTTATATATGCTATGGGAACTTGTGACACTCCTGGTTATAATGGCTCAATAGCATACAGCACATCTTTGAAAGCAAGACAATTGAATGCCTTTTTGGTCTCCATGAAGTTAATGTTCAAAGTACTGAAATCGAGTTTAGAAATGAGAAACTTAGGCACTGGGTGGTACAGTGGGTTGGCACATAGCTGTTTCACCTCTGGGACTTGGATTAAAATTCAGTGCAGACTGATGCCATAAAAGATGTCAACCTCTGCCAGCTATAAGGGTCCTATGTGAAACAAGTTGGGAAATGTTCTTAGTAGTCATGGGAGAACAGCACAAACTCCCCGGAATGAGCAAACCTCACTCAGAGGATAGTTGGTACTGAAAGCAAAAACATTCATCGTGGTAAAATAAAGTAAAGCTATTTGGAAATTAAGGTTAAGGCATATTGCTGGAAGTAACATATTGTACTTCTAGCTCGTACTATTGTCGACCTTGGATAGCTTGATGCTAAAAATGGGAAAATATTCCACTCTCTGTATGGAAATCCCACACCTTAGTTAACAAATTAAAAGGCCTGTGATTTACCTGGGGCATGATCCTAGCAGTTACACCAGGATCACATCCACCAGTGCCCTCCCAGCATATGTGGGTCAATGAGAGGACACCTTATCTGTACAGAGCTGGCAGGTGCCCACACCACTATGGGTGGATCTCAGGTACCTGCCATCCCTACACTGCCAGAGATTAGCACCTACTGAGGGTTGATAGTAATTTTTTTTTTTAAACCTTTTCTTCAGGAGTTTAGGCTGCTTCCTGGGACCTACTTTCATCCTTTGAAGCCAGAATGACATATCACTAGGAGTACTAGCCTCTGACCTACTAAGGTCATGGAACTCCCAGCCTAGGGAGTCCTGGCCCCAGCCCCAGCTTCACCTCCATCTCGGTTGCATCACTGACCTTGTATGGGGCAGACCGAGTTTATACCCCTTACAAGGCCGAGCAAGATCTCCCAGCATAGGCCAAGAGCCGGTGTTGCAGCAGGGGTGCACCAAAAGGGCAGAGCAAATTAGGCCCCAAAAATCACCAAAACAAATGGGGAACTGGGTATGTATAACTGAAAAATTCTGAATCTTCCAGCAAAATAAATTAAGCGGTGGAGCAGAACACATCACCAATCAGTGTAAAATACTAAACTTAGCTGTAAGATATGAGGCTGTAATTTACTTGGGGAGTGGGAGTGCAATGGGTAACAGAGATAAGTGTTAAAATTACTCTCCACAATATTTATGACAAACACATTAGCACATTTCATTTCAATTTGTCTGCACACTATTTAACCTTTGTAAAAATAAACTTGTTAGTTACAAATAACAGAGTAATTTCAACCATATGGTTTTCAAATATAAGGAGTTATCTGCAACATTAAACACTTGAAGTGCAGCACAGCGATAGTATGCTGGATAAAACGATGACATAATTATGTCATGTAATGGGATTATGAAGCAGTGAGAATCGACAGGGCAGTTTGTCCTAACATTCCCCCAGTATTGGACAGGAATTGTGCTACCCCTCTCCAGGCCCAGGAAGCTGGGATTTCCTGTCCCAAGCCATGGGCACCCCAGTACAATCCTGCCCCAGTGCAGGGCTGAGCACCAGCCTTTGAGATCAGAGCTTTCTGGTTGCTGATGGTACAAATTGCCCATCTAGATCTGTGGGGGAGTTTTAAAAATACAAAAAGAACTATTATCACCTGCCTTCGGCTTGACCCCTCACCCCCCGCCCAAAGCCTCCACCAACTGGAGAATAGGACATTATCCAGGTGCCCTGTCAGAAGCAATCCCTCCTGCCCAACTAGAATGGTGTCATCAGACCTGTGCCTGCTCAGCACCATGTCCCCCTGATCCAAGAATGCCCTGGAGATCCTGGGGACCTTTTTCCTGACCAGTACAGCAGGCACCTCAAAGCACTGGAGAGGTACCACCAACGCTGCCTCCGCAAGATCCTGCAAATCCATTGGCAGGATAGGTGCACCAACGTCAGTGTTCTCGCTCAGGCCAACATCCCCAGCATCGAAGCTTTGACCACACTCGATTAGCTCCGATGGATGGGCCATATCGTCCGCATGCCCGATACGAGACTCCCAAAACAAGCGCTCTACTCGGAGCTCCAACATGGCAAGAGAGCCCCAGGTGGGCAGAGGAAACGCTTCAAGGACACCCTCAAAGCCTTCTTGAAAAAGTGCAACATCCCCACCGACACCTGGGAATCCCTGGCCCAAGACCGCACAAAGTGGAGGAGAAGCGTCCGGGAAGGCGTCGAACACCTCGAGTCTCTTCGCCGGGAGCAAGCAGAAGTGAAGCGCAAACAGCGGAATGAGTACACGTCAACCCAAGCACCCCACCCACCTGCCCCACCTGTGACAGAGACTGTAGGTCCCGCATTGGACTCATCAGTCACCTGAGAACTCATTTTTAGTATGGAAGCAAGTCATCCTCGGTTCCGAGGGACTGCCCAAGAAGAAGAGCACCCAGAAAAATGGGCATTCCCCAGGTGCAAGGGGCAGGAAAATCGCCCCTTATTTCTCCAACAGTCATTAATTGCCTGCTTTCATGAATTTTTAAATATGTGTTATATTAAGCTTTTGTCTTACTCTTCAGGCACCATATACAAACCCTATCCAATTCCTCTGCTTTTACAAGATGCTTAATAGCCAACAACCACAAGGCGATGGCACTGGTTAAAATTTGCAGCAGAACTCAGTAGACAATAGACAGCCACCTGCTGCACTCCAAAAGGTTAATGACAGCAGTTGACTATCAATGCTGAAGATCCAGTTAATGGAACATGATGTAATCATACAAACTAAAAACCCGACTTCATAGATCAAATTGAAAAATATCACAGGTCTAATTTTAAATATTCTTCCTACAGTTTTTATATTGATACACATCTATTGATACATTATTTTATTTATATTATTAAATTGGTATGTCTGTACACACTTCCTGTTTGTCACACTTCAGGCATCACACTAATGAATCTAAAGCAAGGAAGTGGTTAGAAGACTACCATAAAAACTGCTGAAAGCCAACCGACCAATTTGCTGCTCTGACGGAGGATGTGTTGTGACAAGAACTAGATGATGTTTCAGTGAAGGTGTCCCAAAGAAGATTGTTTCACAGTTCTCTTTCAGATGTTGCCTGTACACCTGCTGCACCCTGGGCCTGATCCTCTACCTCTCCCTCCACTGCTGAGTTGACTAACTCTAGGCCATTTATGGAGAGTGAAACCGTGGAGGCCACACCAGTTGGTGACAATTCGTGCGATGGGGCTAGCGGCGTACTGTGGGGCACCCCTTGACCTAGCCAGCCATCTGAAGTGACCTTTATAGGATCTGTATTACTTGTTCTAATTGAATTCTGGTTCTGATGTGCAGATCATTGGAGCAGTCCTTTGCAGCAGCGATGGTCTGATGCAGTGGTGTCATGAGCTGTAGGAGGTGCCGCCCTGTCAATTGACCTTGATTTTTAAAAAGAGTAGCAGTTCTGGACTACCAGAGGATGAAAGCATCCATTAAAGGTGCTTCCTGTGCAGCATTTTACTCCTCCTCCAAGAGGTACATCATATATCATGGTATCCCTATTAGGAAGCCTATTATTGCAATCTTCAGAGATTTTCTCTAGACTTTTCCAGAAGGAAAGCCCTCTCCAAAGAGACTGGAAATTGAAACCCAATTCTAAGAATCCCACAGCCTATCTGCAACCTGTTATACCTTCCATCCCAGCTTCCTGCTTATCCTACGCTTTCAAAAGGTACAATAAATATTTAGTAGGTAACAGCCAACACATAATAAATCATCAAGGAGATGGATTTATATTTAATACAAAAATATACAAAATTGTTAAATCACTCCTCAAATCTCCAATAAAAATCCCAGAATGCCATTTTGTAAAAGACAATTTGACTCAATCAGCGAAAATCAAATGATTCCCATAATGGAGATGCCAGCTTAGCTCAGTTGGTTATCACTCTCACCGATGAGTCAGAAAGTTGTGGGTTCAACCCCCACTTCAGCACATAATCTAAGCTAATTAGATAGATTGTATTCAGAAAATGACCCTCGTAATACATGGTACATTACATGGCATATTTACATTTAACACTTTTGCTGTCACAGTTTTGTTGATTGAAGGTAAAGCAGACATAAATCAGAATTGAACAGGCTGAACAACTTACAAATCAGAAGTGAGGAAAGTGACTACCAATAAAAAAAACTGAAGGCTTATAAAAACAACCAATCCTGAATGACCAATCAGCAGAAAATACCAATAAAAAACAGAAGAGGATGAGCCAATAAAAGCACTGTTTGAAAACATTTCATCCACCATTTTATTTCTCAGTAATTGACATTTCTCAAGTCCAAAATAAGGTTTGTACAATTAAAAGAATGTAAAACTTATAATAACATGATTAAATTTAGCTATAAAATTGTCTGTGTGTCTTTCAGTGATCATTAATGTTTTTACTTGAAGATTTTAGCATTTCACAGAAGCCTGGGCATTGACTTTATGGAGGGTAAAATTCAACTTCGGTGGGGTTGCAAAATGAGTGGTAGCAGATCGGCCGCCCATGATACACCCCTCCAAATTTTCCTTTAAATCGACTTCAGAAAGGAAAATTGGGCTGGGGGTATAATGGGTAGCCGATCCATTATTGGCCATTTTTTGCCCACGCTAAAGTTGGTTTTTTTCCTCCTATGTTTTTGCCCATAGCTGTGACACTGCTAGCTGAAGGTAGACCCTGTAGTCTGAGCGTGTGCTGTGCGCACAATTTCCCAGGATACATTAGAAGCATTCAGCCAGCCCAACTGGAAAAATTATTTGAAAAGCTAAAAGGAAAATTTTCAAAACCTTTGCTGAAGTATTGAGTGTTTTTCTTCCACAAGAAGTTGTGTGCGTGCACAGGTCTGGTGAGTGGAACAGAAGCATCAAATATGAGATTACCGATTACCCACCTATTTAACTTTTCTGTTTGAATTATAGACAATTCTTTTTATTTTTCTCAGTACAAATTGTGTCTAACAGTACTTCAATGTGTTTTTAATGACAATTTGAATACAAACTGGACAATAATTTTGAGCAGGTTTTCAACAACTTTTTTCCAAATATGAGCTATTAATTTTTTTTCAAGACTTCAGGAAGCACGTCAAGCTGAGAAAAACAGACAGAGACATTGTCCCATTGATTATACAGCTGCTATGGGTGAGTACATTTCTAATTATTTGCTGCCGAGTGAAAAATCCCAGAAGATGTCTAAGGTAACTACTTCTGTATATTAACCTGATGACAACAAAAACCATTTTGTTATTTTCAAATTTTTCGATGCAAAAAACTGTTGTGACTTGTATCTCGGGAAAATAATGTTTTTCTGGGGTAATTTGAAGCAGTGTTTATGATTGACAGGAAGACTGCACAGTTATGATGAATTTGGGTGCAAGCCCCACCACCTTTCACCTACTTTCCAAGAGATGCCAAAATTGCTGACTGAATTTTGCCGCTTGAAAATAAAAATTAAAAATTTATTAAAGCAGCCATGTGTTTATTTACAGTTCCAGAGAGGCAGAGTGGAATTTGTATATTTATTTACGCAGCTGCATTAAATGCCAGAACAAATAAAACACGAGTTCTTCAAATAAAACATAAATTCTACATCTATTTCTGAAACAATTTTGAACAAAAACCTATATACTATATATACACAATAATTCCCACAATTACAGTCAGCAAGTATAGAAAGAAAGCCGAACACTGATATAGCGGAAGAAAAAAGTGAGTGGGGTGGAACTCCGTCAGTAATAACTGAAAACAGGTCTTTATATTTTGTAATGTGTGCAAAATGATTATATCAGCTCCATTTCATGTATTTAGGCTTATAATCTCAATATGTAAACAGCAACAGAAGGAATATCTCATTCAAGTTTGGAGGGAGAATCTGAATAAAATTTAAGCAGCACATTTGGTAATACTTATACGGGAAAGAAGGGAAGATACAAATTTGTTTATTCTTTTCTAAAGTTTTATAAACGTTTGACTTTTGCCACAAATGCCCACCCTAAACAGATTGACAGTAAAAAGAGCTGCTTCCCCATATCACATGCAGAAAATTATATGCTTGGTAATACAGGTGCGATGTGAGGGAAACAATTTTTCTGATCTACCTGCAATAGAAAGGAAAAATACTATTTAATTTTCAGGAACCAATTAAAAAACGAACTTCTGGGAGATCGCTTACAAAGCTCTTTCCAAATCCTTCAAGTGAAGACATGCACCCCTCACCCACTTCCATACCCGTGCAGCCACAACCCATCCCAACCCTCCCCAAACGTACAACAGGGGAAGAAAAACGTCCTGTTTCATAGGGTCTTCTTCATTCTTTGAAGATACAACCTTCACATTTCATTTCAGTTGAGCCAGCTCCTGATCAACATTCTGGAAAAACGCATGGTAGGTGACAGCCTCAGCTGATGATTTTGAAGTCATTACGTTCTGACATTTTCATGCCTCACCCCACATTCCACTTTGTAAATTAGTACGAGAGTGGCAATTTGTTCTATTCAAAATAAAAAAATTAAAAGCGCTTGCATGAACTCCAAGAAGAACTGGCTACCCAGGCGGGAATGGAGGGTGTGGAGGATATAATAAAGACGACTCTACAATGCAAGGAACCTTTCTCTTCATTCTGCATCCTCCACTATCTAGTAATATTTCTAGGAATTGAAGGGGAGAGGCTATTGCAGAGGAGCATAGACCCTAGCCACCAACATAGATCTCCCATAAATAGTGTCATCAAAGTCTGCCAAGTTCAAACAAAATGTTGTTGATGGTATATGGACTACATACATAGAAGCTTTACAGATGCAGTATTACAAACAGAGATTTGTTTTACGGATGTCCAAGAAACAACCCTGAAACAGATTGACTGGCTTTTGACAGGGCCATTCCTGCCAATGAGGTGGTAACAATGGAAAATAATGTACTACCAACCATTTTCAGTCTTTTTGATACTGTTTTGTCTACTAGGTTGGGGCCACAGGCAACAAACAAAATTGATGGAGGGGATTTGTTCACTCTATATTGAATTTTATTGCCATAGAGGAAATGTCAAACCTTCTTGGATTTGTGAGATGGTGAATGAAATAGAAAACAATCTCCGACAGGAAACCCAAGTGTGTCCAAAAAACTGCTCAATTAGAATGCTAAATTCAATAAGGCTGATTGACAATAAATGCCTGTATTTAAGCAACCGAGCAAGCTGAAATCAGAGCCATCAAGAGACCAGTCTTCCACCAGAATATAAGTTCACAGGTGCTAAGAGGTTCAAAAGGAATGTTAGAAATTCAGGCCGCTCACAACATTCTTTACAGGTGCTCATGACAAAAGGCAGCTTCCATAACCAGGCCTGGGCCTACTTAATCTTATGCATGTAGTGAATGAGATGTAGCATACCTCAGGGCTGGCAATTTACCCTTTTACCACTAGTATAGTACGGATTACCAAGCATATACTCCTCCTGGGACTATAAATTGGATAGCCACCGTAAACGGGCATGGGGATCGCAATGCACAATTAACCCATGCCCATTCAATGTAATGCAGGCAGCACGCAAACTTCGTGCTGCCTGCTAATTGTAATGATAGTGGCATGCAGCGCAACGCTAAACGCACTAAGTGGCTGCATGCTCAGCAGGGGGCGCAATTTCATTCGAGGCTAGCACCAATTAAAGCTAGCCTGCAGTTCTTAAAGCCAGCCTGCACCTCTTAAAAGGGAGGTGCACTCTGGCTGCAGCAGGTGCTGGAAGTCGTCGTAGAGGAGCGAGACCTACAGGAAGAGTGAAGATGGCGCAACATGGCAGAGAGAGGCTCCCACATTTTCGGATGCTGTAATCGATGCCCTGGTGCAGGAGATGGACAGGAGGTCCTCCAGACAGACGCTGAGAAAGCAATGGGAGCAAGTAGCCGTCGCTGTCAATGCAAGCAGTGTAGCCCCAAGGACCTGGATGCAGTGCAGGAAGAAGTTTAATGACCTCACACAAGTGGTCAAGGTCAGTGAATTCATCTTCAAATGCCATATCCCACAAACAGCACCACTAGCCTCACACACTGCTAAATTCACCACACCCCCATTACTCATCTACCACCAATCTCTATCAATCATAACTCACACCTCACATTCATATGCTCCATCTCACCCTCACACACTTGCCACTGCTGCAAGCCTCACACCCACATCTCACAGCTTGCACACACTGCCAGCTATTCAACCATGACAGCCACGTCAGCCAAACAAAGTGAACCACATTCACCGACACACTTCCCTCTCTCTTGCAGGATAAGGTGGTGCACAAGCGTAGGCAGCGGCAGCTAACTGGAGGGGGACAGGCTCACCTCCACATCCTGACCCCGCTCGAGGAGACAGTGTTCGCCATAATTGGAGTGGCTGTGACTGAGGCTGTGGCCAGTGGCAGCGCTGAAGATGACGGTATGCTCATACCTAATCCTCTTTCTCACATCACACTTCCCCCTCATCCCATAATCTCTTCTGACATACAAGCTGCAGATGGTGTAAGCATACACCTCTTGCTTCCCAAGCTCCCCCCACCCCCCAAAACCCGCACCACAACCCTACCCTTGTGCCTTTCTCATTTCAGAGACCCAAGAAATCCAACCTGGCCAGGCAGTGGTGCAAGAGGAAGAGAAAGCAGAAGGTGATGTTGAAGAAGAAACAAGATTACTCAATCTGACACTTGCAGCCACCAGCTCAGATACTGGCACTGCGCGGACTTGAGGGTAGCGTAGAGGTGGGATCTGCATGTGGTGAGACACCGGGTATGAGTGGGCTGCAGCTAAGGCAGGGGGAAAAGGGTAGCACAGGTACCAGCTCTCCGGAGGGCGAGGTCGTACACGAGTTCTGCTGCACAGGACTCAGACGAGGACTTCGATGGGGCGGCCTACAGAAGAACGCTGATGGGTATGCATAACAAAATGCTTGGTACATTGGCAGACCTGCCAGAAAGCCTGAATGCAATGTCAAGAAGCATGGAGGAGTCCAGCACCAACCTTGCAGAGCGTGGAGCCCATCCTTGCCAGCATGGAAGGGCTGGACAGATCCATCAGCACACTTGTAACCCAACCATCTTGCAGAGTCTGATGGCTGATGTCTCAGCTTCCATTGCAGCACAAGCAGAAGCCACCCAATGTCTAAGTGCTGCAGTGGAAGCTCAGACTGAAGTCATGCAAGCTCAGCTTGTTGCCACACAAGCACAGACTGCTGCCATCATGGCTGGGTTTACCAGTGTTGAAAGGGGCTTGCAGGGTATCACAGCAGTCCAGCAATCTGCCCTCCAGCAGATTACTAAGATTGCTGAGGTACTGCCCAGGGGGAGTGGCAGTGGCTCCATGGAGCAAGAACCTGCTGTCCTCTCTCAGGATGATAGCATTCGTCCTCTCACCACTGCCACTCTGCCAGTGCCCTTGCTGTTGCCTGTCAGCCAGCTCGCCCAGACTGCTGCCACCCATGTCAAGGTGGTGCAGTCCGAAGCCGGGCCTACTAGGCCCAGAGCAACTCGACATTGCCCTGCAAGGTCCTCTGCAGCCTTCCACCAGCCATGCTGCAGCCAATGGGGTAGCACTGCGTAGGAGCACTAGGACAGGCAAAGGTACACTGAAGACAGGCACTAAGGAAATGCACGAGGGTGATTAGTTGACATTTGAATGAAATATTGTAATGTTTTGATTCCTAAAATTGGTTTGGAATGTTTGTTTTGTGGTGGCTTTTATTGTAGCATTGTGGCCAAGAGGATCCTGCGATGGTTAGTAACAGAGGGAGGTAAGGTGTGGGACTATTGTTGAATGGGGAATTGGGGTTGCATTCACTGGTACCGCAGTCGAATGAGTTGATCACGGACAGCCCGAGCAGAAAGGGGCAATCTGGGTTACCTCCTCCCTTCCTCCGCCTCCTCCTCAGCTGGACGCCGTATGGCAAGGGCTGGGCCCTCATGATTTGAGGTTGTGGAACATGCAACAGACCACGATGAATCGAGACATGTTCCGGTTAGTACTGCAGGGCTCCTCCACAGCAGTCCAGGCAGCCGAAGTATTGTTTAAGGATGCCGATGGTCTGCTCTATCAGATTCCGTGTGGCAGCATGGCTTTCGTTATATGCATGTTGCCCACGTGTGCGTGGGTTGCACAGCGGAATCATGAGCCAAGTGGTCAGCGGATACCCCTTGTCACCCAGTAGCCACCCTCTGGTTTGTTGTGGTGGTTCAAATACAGACGGTACAGCGGACTGCTGCAGAATTAAGGCATCATGGCTTCTGCCAGGATACCGAGCATTGACCTGCATGATAAGCAGTTTATGGTCGCACACCAAATGCACACGGAGAGAGTGGAATCCCTTCCAGTTGTGGTACATCTCCGAATTGAGATGCGGCGCCTGCACCATGGGGAAGCCTGCTATCCTGGTGAAGCCGCATGCTTGCACCGCCTGCTTCTCTCTGGCGAGAGAATGAAATGTATTCTGCTATCCTTGCATACAGAGCCTCACTCAACTCCCTTGTACAGGAGTGGACGGCGAACTGGGAGATGTTACAGATGTCGCCTGCTCCAGCCTGGAAGGTGCCCAACGCGAGGAAATTCAAGGCCACTGGCAATGCTGTCCTTGCTCTGGACTGAGGCTGCAGGTCTGCCTGCAGCTGGTGGCAGATTTCAATAAGCACCTCCTTAGTAAAACAGAGACGTCATATGCACTGTTCTTCGCTGAGGTTAAGGTAGGAGAATTGCTCCTTGAAGACCCTGGGTGGATATGGCCTCCTGCTGAGAGCCCTTCTCCCCCTCCTCCTCCTGCCTCTTTCTAGCAGCTTGTCCTACTCTGTGTCATCTCTGCTCATTCTCCCTGTCACGCTGCAGGCCAAGGGGGATACAAACTACTGCACCCATGTCTGGGAACAACTGATCTGAGCGGACTCCTTGCAAGTCACTACCAAATCCTTGAGCACGTGCCACACCGCTCCTTGTAGACTTAGGCAACTTTAAAGAAGTCTAGAAAGCACCAAACACTTCTACAAATTCAGTAACAATCAACAACTAAACTGCAAGTAGATGATGAGCCTTTTAAATAGCGCTGATGTGGGGTTCTACCTTCTGCTGAACGCATGTTCATCTGTGCGAGGTTAAAAGAGGGCGTTAGTTCCAGCGTTGAGTTCGAAAATAGCAGCGCTCGTGTCAAATTAGCACGACATGCTGATTTATGTCATGATCTGCCTATTCTGCATACTTACGTCACACACACAATGCTGACGCTAATGCCCTCACTAAAGCTGCGTCCAGAACGGTCCTCACCAGAAGTGTGCGCGCTGCTCGGACACCATTTTTGAGCCAATTCCGCAACTGTAGCGCCCAAACAACAGGTGCTACAGAACTGAGTTTTTAGCCCCTGATCTCTCGAATAGGCAGGAATCACCACGCTGACAGACCGTTCACAATCAGAAAATTGGGCCACAAATCTAGCCCACTAACTTTCACGCATAATTGTGCCATCTGTCCTCCCAACAAGCGAGGCTCTGCACCAAGAAAACTAACTTATGCCATTATCGCTCAAATTTTATAATGTGAAACAAGATGGATCTCAGTCCAATCACAAGGAGGCTGTACCGGTTTTGGATGACTCGGTTTAAATACCAATTTGGGACAAGAGCTGGATATTGGTATGTAATCCTTCCCGATTGCCTTCATGAAACAATGCACAAGCAGATATTTTTCTGATAAACTAGAAGGGTCACGGAAAATAAATTGCTGCCAGCTGAAAGTAAATGGAGCTGAGCTTCAACTGCTGGAAAAGAAAAAGTTGAAGGCACTCTCAAGAATAGAAGATAAACCAAAGGAGAGACTATTTTTTTTTAAAGAGAGGAAAGCCGTTTAAGAAATTTCTTTCAATTCACATTATAGGCTCTACTCATGGATGATTTACATAATGCAAATAGAACATTCACTACAAGTGGACTAATAAGCATTCTCTCTCAGCAGCCAAGCTGTCAATTGGAAACCTGCTGGAGGCAGGTGTAGAATAGAACCTGATGTTGAGGGAGGTCTGTCCTGTGGGATAGTGAGATTTGGTAGGCACTGTTCAACACCACATCTAATATGAAATCACCTTTGCTCCTTCTGTTCTGATTTTCAGAAACTCTGAGATATTGCAGCAACAGAGGAAACACGCACAGAAACATCCCCCACCCCCAGAAAAGAGGCTATCCAGCCTTTGTGCTGACTCATGCATAGTTCTTTTGCAGAAGGAAGGGAGCTAAGAATTGTCCGGTGTCATAGACAAATAAACAGTCAGACTTCTGAATCACCTCAGTATGAATTGGCAAACAACTGAAGGCATCAGCCATTGTAGTATCAATCGGAGATGTTATGCTAAAAGCCTCTGGTTTAGGCACCAATAGGCAAGCAGTATTACGGCCTGACAGGGAAACTGAGAGTGGCTCCCACCTGGTTTATTCTGTACCAGACAATCATCATGTTATCTGTCCAAAGGCACAGTCTCTTGCCCTGCACTCTTCTTCTTAAATGAGAAGTCGCACAACACCAGGTTATAGTCCAACAGATTTATTTAATTTTACAAGCTTTCGGAACAGTTCGCTCCTTCGTCAGGTAAGTTAGCAGTGAGAGAATCTCCCAGAATTCACAATTTAAACACAGACAAAATATATTCAAATCTTTCCCTACATCAAAGAGCACAGACAAGACAATGAGATGTGTCCCAGGGGGTCCAACGTGTCAAACCACCTGCTGGCTGCATATCCTGTCAATCTGTGTAGGTTCTTGTGTTTGTCTTTTTTAAAAAAAAACCCTGGGAAGACCGGCCATGATGTCAAGTCACGTTCTGTATCGTGACATGAACCCGATATCGCGATTGAGGCCATCCTCATGAGTGCGGAACTTGGCTATCAGTTTCTGCTCTATGATTTTGCGCTGTCGTGTATCTCGAAGGCCGCCTTGGAGAACGCTTACCCGCATATCCGAGGCTGAATGCCCCTGGCTGCTGAAGTGTTCCCCGACTGGGAGGCAACCCTCCTGCCTGGCGATTGTTGCGCGGTGTCCGTTCATACGTTGTCTCAGTGTCTGCATGGTCTCGCCGATGTACCATGCTCTGGAGCATCCTTTACTGCAACGTATCAGGTAGACAACGTTGGCCGAGTCACATGAGTATGTACCGTGTACCTGGTGGGTAGTGTCCTCACGTGTGATGATGGTATCTGTGTCCATGATTTGGCATGTCTTGCAGAGGTTGCCGTGGCAGGGTTGTGTGGTGTCTTGGTTGCTGTTCTCCTGAAAGATGGGTAATCTGCTGCGAACGATGGTACTTTTGAGGTTAGGCGGCTGCTTGAAGGCGAGTAGTGGAGGCGTGGGGATGGCCTTAGCAAGGTGTTCGTCGTCATCGATGACATGTTGAAGGCTGCAAAGAACATGGCGTAGTTTTTCCGCTCCGGGGAAGTACTGGACGACGTAGGGTACTCTGTTGGTTGTGTCCCGTGTTCGTCTTCTGAGGAGGTCTATGCGGTTTTTCGCTGTGGCCCGTCGGAACTGTCGATCGACGAGTCGAGCGTCATATCCCGTTCTTACGAGGGCGTCTTTCAGTGTCCGTAGGTGTCCATCGCGTTCCTCCTCGTCTGAGCAGATCCTGTGTATTCGCAGGGCTTGTCCATAGGGGATGGCTTCTTTAACGTGGTTAGGGTGGAAGCTGGAGAAGTGGAGCATCGTGAGGTTGTCCGTGGGCTTGCGGTAGAGTGAAGTGCTGAGGCGTCCGTCTTTGATGGAGATTCGTGTGTCCAAGAATGAAACCGATTCTGAGGAGTAGTCCATGGTGAGTTTGATGGTGGGATGGAACCTGTTGATGCTATCGTGTAGTCCTTTCAGTGATCCTTCGCCGTGGGTCCAAAGGAAGAAGATGTCGTCGATGTATCTGGTGTACAGCGTTGGTTGGAGGTCCTGTGCAGCGAAGAAGTCTTGCTCGAACTTGTGCATGAAGATGTTGGCATATTGGGGTGCGAATTTGGTCCCCATGGCTGTTCCGTGTGTTTGGGTAAAAAAATGGTTGTCGAAGGTGAAGACATTGTGGTCAAGGATGAAGCGGATGAGTTGCAGGATGGCGTCCGGAGATTGGCTGTTGTTGGTGTTGAGTACTGAGGCTGTCGCAGCGATGCCGTCATTGTGGGGGATATTGGTGTAGAGTGCCGATACGTCCATTGTGACGAGGAGTGTTCCTGGTTCAACTGGTCCATGGGTGCTGAGTTTCTGCAAGAAGTCTGTAGTGTCGCGACAGAAGCTGGGGGTTCCCTGTACGATGGGTTTCAGGATGCCCTCGACGTACCCAGAGAGGTTCTCACACAGGGTTCCGTTGCCTGATACGATAGGACGTCCGGGTGTGTTGGTTTTGTGTATCTTTGGGAGGCAGTAAAAGTCTCCTACGCGGGGAGTACGTGGGATGAGAGCGCGCAGGATGTTTTGAAGGTCTGGATCGAAGGTCTTGATCAGTCTATTGAGTTGGCGGGTGTGTTCTTTGGTCGGATCTGCGGGTAGCTGTCTGTAGTGTTCCTGGTTGTCCAGTTGTCGGTATGCTTCTTTGCAATAGTCCATTCTGTTCTGTATGACGATGGCTCCTCCTTTGTCCGCTGGTTTGATGACGATGTTGCGGTTGGTCTTGAGTGCGTGGATGGCGTTGCGTTGTGCTCGGGTGACATTCTGGACTGTCTTGTGAGTACGGCTGATGAATCTGGCGTTGATGCATTTCCTGACAGCTTGAGCATACATGTCAAGCTTAGGGTTGCGACCCTCCGGAGGGGTCCAATTTGACTCTTTCTTCCTCGGTTGTAGCACTGCGGTTCCCTCTGTCTGCTGTTCCGGATCATTGATTGTCCCATTAGGAATGTTGCTGACATCTTGGGATTTGTGGTAGTATTCCCGGATCCTCATTCTCCTGATGAATTCCTCTGTGTCCGCCGCGAGACTGATGGGGTCCATTTTGGTGGTGGGGCAGAACTTGAGCCCTAGGGCGAGAACTTCGATTTCGTCTGGTTGAAGGGTGTGGTCCGACAGGTTGACGATGGACTTCCCTGTGGTTGCAACCGTGGTACCGGGGGAGGCTTGGTTGTAGCTGGTGGTTACGCCGAGTTTCTCAAGCTTCCTGTTCTTGATGCGCATGTAGGCAGCGTAGTTCCGTTGCCTCGTCTGTTTGGCGGTGTCTCGTAGCTGGTCTGCTGTGTCCTGAGCACAGGCTGAGAGCATGGACTCTATCTTGGTTTCGAGGTTGCGACGTCTGCTGTAGAGCTGGTGTACGAGATGGTTGAGGAGTGTGCGAGAGGTACGACGGCAAAGTCTCTCAGCGTAGTCTGTGTTGTATGTCGACTTGAGTGGGTTCGTGATCTGTAGTCCTTTCGGAATCTTGTCTGCTTTCTTGCATCTCTGCAGGTACATGATGTCTGTGTCAATATGCGCGATCTTCTTGGCGATTCTCTCCACTTTGAGCCGGCACTCATGAGGATGGCCTCAATCGCGATATCGGGTTCATGTCACGATACAGAACGTGACTTGACATCATGGCCGGTCTTCCCAGGGTTTTTTTTTTTAAAAAGACAAACACAAGAACCTACACAGATTGACAGGATATGCAGCCAGCAGGTGGTTTGACACGTTGGACCCCCTGGGACACATCTCATTGTCTTGTCTGTGCTCTTTGATGTAGGGAAAGATTTGAATATATTTTGTCTGTGTTTAAATTGTGAATTCTGGGAGATTCTCTCACTGCTAACTTACCTGACGAAGGAGCGAACTGTTCCGAAAGCTTGTAAAATTAAATAAATCTGTTGGACTATAACCTGGTGTTGTGCGACTTCTCATTTTTGTCCACCCCAGTCCAACGCCGGCATCTCCACATCATGACCTCTTCTTCTTAGGCAGTCCCTCGGAACCGAGGATGACTTGCTTCCACACTTAAAATGAGTTCTCAGGTGACTGATGAGTCCAATGCGGGACCTACAGTCTCTGTCACAGGTGGGGCAGATGGTGGTTGAGGGGCGGGTGGGTGGGGTGCTTGGGTTGACGTGTACTCATTCCGCTGTTTGCGCTTCGCTTCTGCTTGCTCCCGGCGAAGAGACACGAGGTGTTCGGCGCCTTCCCGGATGCTTCTTCTCCACTTTGTGCGGTCTTGGGCCAGGGATTCCCAGGTGTCGGTGGGGATGTTGCACTTTTTCAAGGAGGCTTTGAGGGTGTCCTTGAAGCGTTTCCTCTGCCCACCTGGGGCTCTCTTGCCGTGTCGGAGCTCCGAGTAGAGCGCTTGTTTTGGGAGTCTCGTATCGGGCATGCGGACGATATGGCCCATCCATCGGAGCTGATCGAGCGTGGTCAAAGCTTCGATGCTGGGGATGTTGGCCTGAGCGAGAACACTGACATTTGTGTGCCTATCCTACCAATGGATTTGCAGGATCTTGCGGGGGCAGCGTTGGTGGTACCTCTTCAGTGCTTTGAGGTGCCTGCTGTACATGGTCCATGTCTCTGAAGCATACAGGAGGGCGGGTATCACTACTGCTCTGTAGACCATGAACTTGGTGCTGGTTTTAAGGTCCTGGTCTTCAAACACTCTCTTCCTCAGGCGACCGAAGGCTGCACTGGCACACTGAAGACGGTGTTGGACTTAAGTCATCAACGTCTGCCCTTGTTGACAGTAGGCTCCCGAGGTATGGAAAGTGGTCCACGTTGTCCAAGGCCTCGTCATGGATTTTGATAATCGGGGAGCAGTACTGTGTGGCAGGGGCAGGTTGGTAGAGGACCTCTGTCTTACGGATGTTTAGTGTGAGGCCTATGCTCTCGTACGCTTCGGTGAAGGTGTTGACGATGGTTTGGAGTTTGGCCTCAGAGTGTGCGCAGACGCAAGCGTCGTCTGCATACTGTAATTCGATGACAGAGGATGGGACGACCTTGGATCTGGACTGGAGGCGACGGAGGTTGAACAGTTTCCCGTTTGTTCTGTAGATTAGCTCCACTCTAACGGGGAGCTTACTGAGGGTGAGATGGAGCATTGCAGCAAGGAAGATCGAGAAGAGCATTGGTGCAATGACACAGCCTTGCTTGACCCCAGTCCGTACATGAATTGGATCTGTGGTGGATCCGTTGGTGAGGATCACAGCTTGCATGTCGTTGTGAAGCAGGCGGAGGATGGTGACAAACTTTTGAGGGCAGCCGAATTTAAGGAGGACACTCCATAATCCCTCACGGTTGACGGTGTCGAAGGCCTTTGTGAGGTCAAAGGCCATGTACAACGGTTGGTGCTGTTCCCTGCATTTCTCTTGTAGTTGACGCACGGTGAAGATCATGTCCATTGTGCCCCTTAGTGGGCAGAATCCGCATTGCGACTCTGGGAGGAGCTCTTCAGCCACTCGGAGAAGGTGATTGAGGAGGATTCTTGCGATTACTTTCCCTGTGGCAGAGAGCAGGGAGACTCCTCTGTAATTACCGCAATCGGACTTGTCACCTTTCTTGAAGATGGTCACGATTATGGCGTCTCGGAGATCCCCTGGCATGCTCTCCTCCTTCCAAATAAGAGAAATAAGTTCATGTATTCGCGCCAATAGTGCCTCTGCGGGGATTCCATCTGCTCCTGAGGCCTAGTTGTTCTTCAGTTGTCGGATGGCCTTTTCAACCTCATGCCGGGCTGGGGTTGTGCTGAGGTGGTGGCGGGTAGCATGCTGCGGGATGGAGTTGAGGACACTCGCGTCGAAGACAGAGTCTCAGTTAAGGAGATCTTCGAAGTGCTCCTTCCAGCGGGCACTGACTGCTTCTCTGTCCTTGATGAGTATCTCTCTGTTCTTGGCCCGCAGTGGGGTAGGACCTTGGGTGCTTGGGCCGTAGATGGTCTTGACTGCGCTAAAGAATCCGCACACGTCATGGTTGTTGGCTAGCTGCTGGATCTCCTGCACTTTCTCCACCCACCATCTGTTCTTTAGGTCGCGAGTTTTTTGTTGTACCTCGGCCTTCAGGCGTCTGCAGAGCT
Organism: Squalus acanthias; assembly: GCA_030390025.1. Classification (NCBI taxonomy): domain Eukaryota; kingdom Metazoa; phylum Chordata; class Chondrichthyes; order Squaliformes; family Squalidae; genus Squalus; species Squalus acanthias. The sequence goes on from CM059438.1 coordinate 37,940,687, forward strand.
GCTTTCTTGCTCTTGAGTTCTGTTGCTGTTTCCAGATCAGGAATGCCTTGCGCTTGCAGCTTATTAGCTCCTGGATCTCCTGGTTGTTCTCGTTGAACCAGTCTTGGTGTTTCCTGGTCGCGTGACCGAGCGTCTCTTCACAGGTGCTGATTATGGAGGCCTTGAGTGCAGACCTGGCGCTGTGGACACTTTGTGTCTCTGAATCACTGGGAGTCGTCAGGTTGGTTGTGAGGCGCAGGCTGAAAAGGGCTTTCTTATTATGTTATCTGTCCAAAGGCACAGTCTCTTGCCCTGCACTACATCTTGAATGGGACACTTACTATTCAAAACTCAAGCTAGTTGATGTGCTATACAGACTCTTTCACAGTACCCCTGCCCTGAACCTATTTGTTTTCCAAATAGGCTTCCCATCTGTACAGCGAAGCATCCATTGCTAGTGTCAGGTGAGGCTTGAGGCAGAACCAATAAGGAAAGCCCACAATTAGCCTTGGTAGTAGAGATCAAACATTATTACTTCTTCACTTTTACACTCTATGCACCTATTTATAAAACCCAAACCGTTGTTGGCCTTTTTATGGCTGTGTGTGTCAGCCGTGGCTCAGTTGATAGCACTCTCGCTTCTGAGGCAGAAGGTTGTGGGTTCAAGCCCCACTCCAGAGACTTGAGCACAAAAATATAGGCTGACACTCCAGTGCAGTACTGAGGGGGTGCTGCACTGTCGGAGGTGCGGTCTGTCGGATGAGACGTTAAACCGAGGCCCCCTCTGCCCTCTCAGGTAGACGTAAAAGAACATGGCACTATTTCGAAGAAGAGCAGGGGCGCTATCCCTGGTGTCCTGGTCAATATTTATCACTCAATCAACATCACAAAAACAAATTATCTGGTCATTATCACATTGCTGTTTATGGGAGCTTGCCGTGCGAAAATTGGCTGCCGAGTTTCCTACACTACAACAGTGACTACACTGTAAAGCATTTTGGGACGTCCTGAGGCCATGAAAGGTGCTATATAAATGCAAGTCTTACTTTATCTACCTGCACCCACACTTTCAGGGAACTATGTATTTGAACACCTCGGTCTCCATTTATGCACACCTTTCAGCATCTTTCTATTGAGTGCATCTTCACACTGTTTGATTTTTCTCTCAAAATGTATTATCGCACACTTATCCTTGTTAATTTGCATCTGCCACCTGTCTGCCCATCGTGCTAATCTGTCTATAACTTCCTGAAATCTTTTGCAGTCTCCTTCACGGTTGGCTAAACCTCCTACCTTTTATGCTGTCCGCAAATTGAGATTGTGCTCCCTATGTCCAAGTCTAAATCATTATTACTTACCAAGAACAAGTGTATATCCAGGGGTACATCATTTTCAAACCTTTTACAATCCCAGCAACACCCATTTACCTGAAACCTTAGTTTCTGTCAGTCAACCATTTTTTATCCATTCACAGGATGTGGGTGTCTCTGGCAAGGTCAGCATTTATTGCCCATCCCTAACTTCCCTTGAGAAGGTGGTAGTGAGCTGCCATCTTGAACAGCTGCAGTCCGCGTGGTGAAGGTACTCCCACAGTGCTGTTAGGGAGTTCCAGGATTTTGACCCAGTGACGATGAAGGAACGGCGATATATTTCCAAGTCAGGATGGTGTGTGACTTGGAGGGGAACTTGCAGGTGATGGTGTTCCCATGCCCCTGTTGCCCTTGTCCTTCGAGGAATTAGAAGTCACGTGTTTGGGAGGTGCTGTCGAAGAAGCCTTGGCAAGTTGTTACAGTGCATCTTATAGATGGTACACACTGCAGACACGGTGCGCCAGTGGTGGAGGGAGTGAATGTTTAAGGTGGTGGATGGGGTGCCAATCAAGTGGGCTGCTTTGTCCTGGATGGTGTTGAGCTTCTTGAGTGTTGTTGGAGTTGCACTCATCCAGGCAAGTGGAGAGTATTCCATCACACTCCTGACTTGTGCCTTGTAGATGGTGGACAGTTTCTGGGGAGTCAGGTGAGTCACTCACCACAGAATACGCAGCCTCTGACCTGCTCTTGTAGCCACAGTATTTATGTGGCTGGTCCAATTAAGTTTCTGGTCGATGGTGACCCCCAGGACATTGATGATGGGGGATGCGACAATGGTAATGCCACTGAATGTCAAGGGGAGGTGGGTAGACTTTTTCTTGTTGGAAATGGTCATTGCCTGGCATTAGTGTGGCGCAAATGTTACTTGCCACTATCAGCCCAAGCCTGAATGTTGTCTAGGTCTTGCTGCATGCGGGCACGGACAGCTTCATTATCTGAGGAGTTGCGAATGGAACGGAACACTGTGCAGTCATCAGCGAACATCCCCACTTCTGACCTTATGATGGTGGGAAGGTCATTGATGAAGCAACTGAAGATAGTTGGGCCTAGGACACTGCCCTGAGGAACTCCTGCAGCGATGTCCTGGGGCTGAGATAATTGGCCTCCAACAACCACAACCATCTTCCTTTGTGCTAGGTATGACTCTAGCCACTGGAGAGTTCCCCCCCCCCACCGATTCCCATCTCAACCGCTGCTTCCAGAATTCCCACTCTGCCGACATGGGTTACCTTTATGCCAGTCTGATTTGGAATAGTTAAAATCACCCAATATTATTTCCTTATTGTTTTTACAAATCTCTCTGCCACTCTATCTCAGCTGTACAGTTTTGTGGCCTGTAATGCACACCAAGAATTGTACCATTTCCTTTCCGATTTCTTAGGTGGATGTGGATTTTGTTTTAACTCCCTAGAAACTCCTTCTGTTCTAGCACGGTGACCACTACTGCCACCACCCTTCTTTTACCCCCTCTATATCGGTCATGAAACTATTATAACCAGGAATATTAAGTTTCCAATCCTATCCAAACCTAGGACACGGCTCCATTATCGCCATCACATCTCTCCATAATTATTTCTTCTTCTAATGATCCAGTTTTGTTTTGGATGCTTTGTGCACTCACATACATACCAATCAATTCTAACTCTTTTTCCTTGCTTTCCAACTCTCGCTACCTATCTTTCTTTCTCTTTTTCCTTTGATAATAGTCCATCCTTATTTATTTCAGCTAAATCTTTTGCTTTTATTCCAACAGCTCTATTAATCCTGCTGTCTTTCTCTAGTCACAGACCTAGGGGGAAAAATTTGGTTGCTTTGCGCCTCCTGTTAGCGCCCTAAGAGGGCGTTAACGGGGCGCAAAGCAACTAGCGCCCGGGCGCGCCGCCGCCAACGCCTCCCGCGAAATTCAGCGAGAGGTTAGCGGCGGCGGTAACCGTTAGCGCCCCGCGGCGCTGCGCCTATGGCGATAAAGTCATTGCGGTGCGCAGCGCCCCGCTCGCGATCTTCGGTAGCGCCCCCCGACTTACCGCCAGACGCCATGTCCGACGGGGTCAGGGGGGCCTACCTGCGGCCGGGCGGCGCTAATTAAAGGCGAGGTGCCGGGCGGCCATTTTTGTTGCTGGCCACCTGCCAGCACCTGCCTCCGTTGCCGTCCCTGGCCGCCTGAGCACCCCCCGCCCCCCCCCCCACCCCCGCGGAGTGCCGGCTGCGCTCCATGAGCCCAACACTTCTCTTGAGTGCTGGGCTCTTTTGCCGGCACTCCGATCCCGGTGGCCCAGCTGGGCCCCGGGTCGCGCTGCGCAAGGCCCCTCCCCTTTAAGAAGGGGAGGAAGGCTGCAATACCGCGGTGCAACGTGCCGCAGCACGTGGCGCTACGGCATATAGCGCCGCAATATTCCCTCGCAGCGCCCCAAGAGGGAGGCGGGGTGCTTCCAGTAGCGGCCCGCTTCCCTCTTGGGGCATTACCGATGAATTTCGGCCGCGGGGGCGCTAATTTTTTCAGGGCGCTAAATTTTTCCCCCCTAAACTTTCCCCACTCCCGTCATACTAGTTTAAATCCTTCTCCACTGCTCTTTTAACCCTCTCTGCATGGATGCTGGTGCCATTTCAGTTCTGGTGACAGTCAGCCCTTTGTTGTAGCCTTCACTTATTCCAGAGCTCGCTCAAATGCCTCAAGCATGTGAACCCTTCCCTCCTGCACGAGCCCTGCAGCCATAGGAACATGAGTAGGCCATTCAGCCCCTCGAACCTGCTCTGCCATTCAATGAGATCATTGCTGATCTGCGACCTAACTCCATATTTTAACATTTCCCTCCTTAATCTGTCCAGTGAGTGGCACAAGAAGTAATTTGGAGATTACAATTCCTGAGGTTTTTCAATCTAATGCCTAACTCCTTAAACTCCCTCTGCAAGACCGCAAACATACTTCTATCGAAGTCATTGATTCCAACATAGACCATGACTTTTGACTGCTCTCTTTCCCGCTGCAGAAGTTTCCCCTCTGCAGAAGTTTCTTCACCCATTAATTGATGTCCAGCACCAGGGATGCAACAAAAACCAGTTTGGATTTTCAATCACGACTGCAAAAAAAGATTGAATATTCCCCTGAACATAGAATTTCCCACTACTACCATTCTCCTATTCTTAGAGTTTACCTACTTCTCACCCCTACCCCCAGGTTGTCCCTTGCTCCACCATACCTGTGTTGCTCAGGACCACCCCCTTTCTGAGTCAATGTTCACTTCACACTTGTCCAACACTATGTACCAATTGGAGAGTTCCAGTAGCTAAGGGGATCCCATCTCCCTCTGCTGCCCCTGCAGATGGTCACCCTCTTCTATCTTTCTACATTATCCCAGAGTCCTAAACTGTCCAGCACTGCCTCTTGGGTGACCACATTCTGGAGAGTACGAACCAAAAACCCCTCATCATCTCTGATGCTGTGGGAGGGGAGTTGTGGCCATTTGCTGCTTGAGCACAATGATCCCCTGCTCGAGAGACTCAATTTCCCAAGTGTGCTGCTCCTGGATACACTGAGGATCCATGAAGGCCCACAAATCGCACTCCATACATATATCAGGAGTGGTCCCAATGCAGTGCCACCCCTCTGTGTCTAGCTGTCCAACAGAAAATGTATTTAGCGTTAGTCTGAATTCCTACTTGCACCAAACATTTACAAGAATCAAATTCTACTTACTAATTTCATACAAGTATTAATTATAGAGAAAAACTCCTGTTCAAGTGCTCCTCAAGGCTGGAATCCCTGTAAGGCTGAACTCCCACTGAGGCTAATTTTCACACGCTCATGGTCCTTCATAACTCAATATTAATTTAATACTACTCAGCTCAAACTTATACTGTCTTAACTTACAGACTACCACAGGAAAAAACCCGAGAACAACTAATCACAATACAACAACTTGCTTTCATATAGCACCTTTAACGTAGTAAAACATCCTAAGGCGCTTACAGGAGCGATGATCAAACACAGTTTGACACCGAGCAACATAAGGAGATATTAGGACAGATGATCAAAAGCTTGGTCAAAGAGGTAGGTTTTAAGTAGCATCTTAAAAGAGGAGAGGTAGCGAGGCGGAGAGGTTTAGGGAAGGAATTCTAGAGTTTAGGACCTAGGCAGCTGAAGGCACGGCTGCCAATGGTGGAGCTAAGAAAAATCAGAGATGTGCAAGAGGCCAGAATTGTAGATCTCGGAGAGTTGTAGGGCTGGAGGAGGTTACAGAGATAGGGAGGGGCGAGGCCATGGAAGGATTTAAAAACAAGGATCAGAATTTTTAAATCGAGGCGTTGCCGGATCGGGAGCCAATGTAGGTCAGCGAGCACAGGGGCGATGTGTGAACACTTATGTAAGCAATTAATAAAAGCCAGCCCAGAGTTAAGGCAAAAAATAAACAAGTTCAAACAGCTCCTAGTATTGAACAACTAAAATTAAGTGCATAGGAGAAAATTAAACTCAAAATAGAGTCAAATAAATAAAAAATCAGTACATATGTCCTAATCACTCTCACTAAGGCTGAACTCCGCACCCTCCTAACCTTTACTCTCTGCCCCTATTTATCAACCTTAGGATCCTATATGTTTTTTTTAAAATATATTGGGGTAGACTTTCCGCTTTGGGTGCAATCGGCAATCTGGGCACAAACTGTGCTTGACATTCCGCTGGTTTTCCGAAGTGAAATTATGGTTCATGTTTAAACGTAAAATCTTCCATGAACCAGCGCAATCAGGCAGTGTAATAGAACGTCATTGTTTATTTTTTTTCCTTGCATTAAAAAATATTTGTTGATGTATTTAAAAGTGGTAACCTGGTGCAGTGCATTAATACAGCTTAAAATGGGTTCATCACAAAAATAAGCGGTTTTGATATAAGCATGTCTTAGTTCACATACTGAACCATTTACTAGTTTCATTGGCGTACATTAGTCAGTTTCTTAGTAAATTAAATATTTAAAACTTCTAAAACGTGCCTACAAGTGCCTTTGTGCCTAAAAAATGCTAGCTTAATTTGAAGAGGCTACTCAAAGGGCCGCACTCGGCAGAAACTCGCCATCCTCGTTACTTCAATCTGGGGGCCTTGGCCAGTTTTGTGGGTGGTGCCAGCTTCCAGCACGATGTTTTTTTTTTAAACAGTGTTAAAAACCTGATTCATGCTCGATGTAACTTGCACTTAAAATTACACAAATTTTACGCTGGTTTGGCCGATATCAGGTGAATTGCACTGGTAAATCCAGCGCAAAACTAGCAGAAACTGTAGGCCATTAACTTATCCTCCCACTTTTAAAGATTTGTGTGTCTAAACCCTTAAGTCTCATTATGCTTTTGCCCTTTTTAAAATGTTGCCATTTCACGTATATATAGATTTATGAGAATGATTCTAGGAATGAGGGACTTCAGTTACATTGATAGACTGGAGAAGCTGGGGTTGCTCCTTGGAGCAGAGAAGATTTGACAGAGGTGTTCAAAATCATGAGGGGTCTGGACAGAGTAGATAGAGAGACACTGTTCCCATTGGCGGAAGGGTCGAGAACCAGGGGACACAAATTCAAGGTGATTGGCAAAAGAACTAAAGGTGACGTAAGAGAAAACTTTTTTACACAGCGAGTGGTTAAGATCTGGAATGCAGTTCCTGAAAGGGTGGTGGAGGCAGACTTAATCTTCTCTTTCAAAAGGGAGTTGGATCAGTATCTGAAGGAAAAAAATTTGCAGGGCTACGGGGAAAGGGTGGGACTAGCTGAGAGTCGGCTCGGGCTTGACGGGCCGAATGGCCTTCTTCAGTGCTGTAACCGTTCTATGATTCTCTACTTATTCTTCTTCCTAAAATGTATCAGCTCAGATTTCTCGGCATTAAATTTTATCTGACATTCATCTGCCCAATCTACTAACCTGTCTCTGTCCTGCTAAAGTCACTTACATTACTCTTCCTTTAACCACTGATACCCAAGATCAGGCCCCTGGAGGACACCACTACTTACATCCTTCCAGTCTGAAAAAAACACGACCTGTTTTCTGTCCTTTGGTCAACTTCCTATCCATGCTGCATTACCTTTAATATGCCTTAATTTTTTTTTTATCAACAAGGCACATTATCGAACACCTTTTTGAAAATCCATATGCACAATATCCACTGCATTTCTTTTATCACTAGACTGTTATTTTCTCGCCATGTCAATAGATGCCGTTATTTCATTACCATGTCCTCTCGCTTCCCCTGAGCAATGACGGGGAGATTCACGTGTGGGTTTGAATCCGTCACAGTTTATCTGTCAAACTTCAGATGACAATTTATATAAAAGATCAACAAATCACAACTCAACAATCTTAAAAACAAAACAAAAAGACAGTCATTTCCTACTGTTTCTTCTGACTTTAGAAGAAACAGTAGGAAATGACCTGATATCTCCCCAAAGAGAGGGGCTAAGCAGCTGGAAATCTGAAGAAATGTTCAACGGCCACAGAAATTGGCCCCATAATGTGCCTATTTAGATCTTTTTCTTATAGGAAGTGTTTGGGCAGTCACCCTAAAGGGACAGGCTAGGTCACAGGTCAGCAACTAAACATCAAAACACTGCTCCAGTCTTCAAACTACTTGTGAGTAACACCACAGGAGATGAGCCAGTGCATTGTTTTTAAATATACATGCCACTTTTTTTAAATCAAGGTGGCATGTGACACTATGTCCAACCATACATGCCAAGAATTCTGATGGTTTGGTCACTATCATCCTGGGCAGTGACCATGTGATGCATCGGTCAATACATAGTAAAATTGAAGAAGAAAATTCCACTTAAATTCCAGACGTACTTTAAAAACCAGAGGTCAACAATTATATTTTTTTAAATGATTAGTAAATTTAAAAGCCACTTGTAAAAGAGAATTATTTTTAAATGAGGAAAGGGTAACGTAACTCATAACCCCACAACATGGAAAGGAGAGCTTTTGCTCCTGGATGAGGAAAAATGGACGATCACTCTGTTGCACAGTCAATCTTTTTATAGCTCATGGGAGCATCAAATGAGGCAGTGAGAATGCAATGACATCAAAGCTGACACGAAGCACATATTTCCCTACAACTTGCATTCATATAGCCGAGCTTTAGTGAGGGCAATAAAAGAGAGGTGACTAAAGGCTTAGTCAAAGAATCTGGAATTATGGAGGCTTTTAAAGGCACAGGGAGAAGCAGAGAAGGGGAGAGGATTAGGGAAGGAAGTCCAGAGATTAGGGCCAATACGTGAAGGACCTGCCATTGATGGGGGAACGGAGGGGATTCGCAGAAGGCCAATGTCAGAGGAAAATAGCAGAGATGCATGACTGAAGGTAATGCATGACTGGAGAAGGTTGCAGAACAGATACTTGGGACTATGATATTATAGCTATTACAGAGACGTGGCTGCAAGAGGGGCAGGTATGGCAGCTCAACATTCCTGGTTACAGGATTTTCAGACGGGTAAGAGAGGGAGGTAAAAAGGGAGGGGGGTGGTCACGGTATTGATTAAAGAAACTATTACAGCTGTGAGGAGGGATGATATGTTGGAGGGATCATCAAACAAGGCCATATGGTCAAATTGAAAAACAAAAAAGGGGCGATCACACTGCTGGGAGTGTACTACAGACCCCCAAACAGTGAGAGGGAGATAGAAGAGCAAATATGTGGACAAATTTCTGATAAGTGCAAAAACTATAGGGCAGTAATAGTAGGGGATTTCAACTACCCCAATATTAACTGGGATAAAATTAGTGTGAAGGGTATAGAGGGTGCGGAATTCCTAAAATGCATCCAGGAGAACTTTTTTAGCCAGTATGCAGCAAGCCCAACAAGGGAGAACATAAGAACATAAGAACATAAGAAATAGGAGCAGGAGTAGGCCAATCGGCCCCTCGAGCCTGCTCCGCCATTCAATAAGATCATGGCTGATCTGATCCTAACCGCCAATCTACTATCTATCACAGAACCATCTCCTGCATCTAACAGAATTGCACACACGAAATAGGAGCAGAATCAGGCTACACAGTCCCTGGGCCCGCTCCACTACCCACAGGGCCATGACCGATCCGAACCTAGACTCATGTCCAAATTCCTGCCCGCTCCCCGTAACCCTTAATGCCCTTTACTTCTAGGAAACTGTCTATTTCTGTTTTAAATTTAATTAATGTTGTAGCTTCTACAGCTTTTTGTGGCAGCATATTCCATGGACCTACCACCCTCTGAGTGAAGTAGTTCCTCCTCATCTCAGTTTTGAAAGAGCAGCCCCTTATTCTAAGACTATGTCCCCTAGTTCTCGTCTCACCCGTCATCGGGAACATCCTCCCCGCATCCACCCGATCCAACCCCTTCACAATCTTATATGTTTCAATAAGATCGCCTCTCATTCTTCTGAACTCCAATGAGTAGAGTCCCAATCTACCCAACCTCTCCTCATATGACCACCCCCTCATCCCCGGGATTAACCGAGTGAACCTTTTTTGCACTGCTTCGAGAGCAAGGATGTCTTTCCTTAAGTAAGGACACCAAAACTGTATGCAGTATTCCAGGTGCGGTCTCACCAATACCTTGTACAACTGAAGCAATACCTCCCTATTTTTATATTCTATCCCCCTAGCAATGAAAGCCAACATTCCATTTGCCTTCTTAATCACTTGCTGCACCTGCATACTAACCTTTTGAGTTTCGTGCACCAGGACCCCCAGATCCCTTTGCACTTCAGTACTCTCCAGTTTCTTGCCATTAAGATAATAAATTGCTCTAGGATTTTTCCTGCCAAAGTGCATCACCTCACACTTTCCAGTGTTGTATTCCATCTGCCAAATCTCTGCCCACTTACTTAGCCTGTCTATGTCCCCTTGCAGGTTTTTTATGTCCTCCTCACTCACTACTTTCCCTCCCATCTTTGTATCATCTGCAAATTTTGATATGTTACACTTGGTCCCTTCCTCCAAATCGTTAATATAGATTGTGAAGAGTTGGGGACCCAGCACTGACCCCTGTGGAACACCACTAGTTACTGATTGCCAGTCTGAGAATGAACCATTTATCCCAACTCTTTGCTTTCTGTTAGATAGCCAATCCTCTATCCATGCCAGAATATTACCCCCAATCCCGTGATTTTTTACCTTAAGCAATAATCTTTTGTGTGGCACCTTGTCAAATGCCTTTTGGAAGTCTAAATACACTACGTCCACTGGTTCCCCTTTATCCACTCTATATGTTACTTCCTCAAAGAACTCCAGCAAATTTGTCAAACATGACTTCCCCTTCGTAAAACCATGCTGACTTTGTCCTATTAAATTATGATTATCCAAATGTCCTGTTACTGTTTCCTTAATAATGGACTCCAAAATTTTACCTACCACAGATGTTAGGCTAACCGGTCTATAGTTACCAGCCTTCTGTCTACTGCCCTTTTTAAATAAGGGTGTTACATTAGCAGTTTTCCAGTCTGCCGGGACCTTAGCGGAATCCAGGGAGTTTTGAAAAATTATTACCAATGCATCTACAATCCCTACCGCCACTTCCTTCAAGACTCTAGGATGTAAGCCATCAGGTCCAGGTGATTTATCCGCCTTGAGTCCCATTATTTTACCGAGTACCACTTCCTTAGTGATTTTGATCGTGTTTAGCTCCTCTCCCCCTATAGCCCCCTGTTTGTCCAGTGTTGGGATATTCTTAGTGTCCTCTACTGTAAAGACTGATACAAAATATTCATTCAGTGTTTTTGCCATCTCCATATTTCCCACCATTAATTTCCCGGTCTCATCCTCTAAGGGACCAACATTTACTTTAGCCACCCTTTTTCTTTTTATATAACTATAAAAACTCTTACTATCTGTTTTTATATTTTTTGCTAATTTACTTTCATAATCTATCTTCCCTTTCTTAATCAATCTTTTTGTTATTTTTTGCTGCCTTTTAAAGTTTTCCCAATCCTCTGTCCTCCCACTAGATTTCGCTACCTTATATGCCCTTGTTTTTAGTCGAATACTATCCTTAATTTCTTTACTTAGCCACGGATGACTGTCCTTTCTTTTACACCCTTTTCTTTTCAGTGGAATATATTTTTTTTGGAAGTTGTAAAATAACTCCTTGAATGTACACCACTGATCATGTGTCGTCTTACCCTTTAATCTATTTTCCCAATCCACTCTACTCAATTCCGCTCGCATACCTTCATAGTCTCCTTTATTCAAGCTTAGCACGCTTGTTTGAGATCCAACCTTCTCACCCTCTAATTGAATATGGAATTCAACCATGTTATGGTCACTCATTCCAAGGGGATCCTTTACTAGGACATTTTTAATTAATCCTGTCTCGTTACACAGGACCAGATCTAAGGTTGCTTGCCCCCTGGTCGGTTCAGTTACATACTGCTCAAGAAACCCATCCCTAATACACTCAATGAACTCATCCTCAAGGCAGCCCTGCCCCATTTGATTTGTCCAATTAATATGATAGTTAAAATCCCCCATAATTATAGATGTTCCCTTATTACATGGAGGGGGGCGGTTCTGGTCTTAGTTTTAGGGAATGAAGCTGGGCAGGTAGAAGGCGTATCAGTGGGGGAGCATTTTGGTGCTAGTGACCATAATTCAGTTAGATTTAAGGTAGTTATGGAAAAGGACAAGGATAGACCAGGAATAAAAATTCTAAATTGGGGAAAAGCAAATTTTGCTAAGCTCAGAGGGGATTTAGCCATAGTGGACTGGAAACAGCTACTTGAAGGTAAATCAGCGTCAGAGCAGTGGAAGGCATTCAAGGAGGAGATCCGGAGGGTTCAGACCCAGTGCCCTTAAAGAAAAAAGGTGGGACTAACAAATCTAGAGCCCCCGGGATGTCTAGGGACATACAGGGTAGGATAAAGAAAAAAAGGGAGGTGTATGACAGATACCGAGGGCTAAATACTCCAGAATCTTTAGAGGAGTACAGAAAGTGCAGGAGTGCAATTAAAAAGGATATTAGGAAAGCAAAGAGAGAGCATGAAAAATTCTTGGCAAGTAAAATCAAGGAAAACCCAAAGATGTTTTATCAATATATTAAGAGTAAGAGGATAACTAAAGAAAGGGTAGGGCCTATTAGAGATCATGAGGGTAATCTGTGTGTGAAGGCGGGAGACGTCGGTAGGGTTCTTAATGAATACTTTGCATCTGTTTTCACAAAGGAGAGGGGCGAAGCAGACATTGCTATCAGGGGGGAGGAGTGAAATATTAGATGAAATAAACATAGTGAGAGAGGAAGTATTAAGGGGTTTAACAGCTTTAAAAGTGGATAAATCCCCAGGCCCGGATGAAATGTATCCCAGGCTGTTAAGCGAAGCAAAAGAGGAAATAGCAGAGGCCCTGACCATCATTTTCCAATCCTCTCTGGCTTCAGGTGTGGTGCCGGAGGACTGCTAATGTGGTACCCTTGTTTAAAAAGGGAGATAAAGATAGACCGAGTAATTACAGGCCAGTCAGCCTAACCTTGGTCGTGGGAAAATTATTGGAAAGAATTCTGAAGGACAGGATAAATCTTCATTTAGAAAGACATGGATTAATCAAGGATAGTCAGCACAGATTTGTTAAGGGAAGGTCGTGTCTGACAAACTTGATTGAATTTTTTGAGGAGGTAACAAGGAGGGTAGATGAGGGTAGTGCGTTTGATGTAGTGTATATGGACTTTAACAAGGTTTTTGATAAGGTTCCACATGGCAGACTGGTCACGAAGTTAAAAGCCCATGGGATCCAGGGCAAAGTGTCAAGTTGGATTCAAAACTGGCTCGGAGGCAGGAAGCAGAGGGTAATGGTTGATGGGTGTTTTTGTGACTGGAAGGCTGTTTCCAGTGGAGTTCCGCAGGGCTCAGTACTAGGTCCCTTGCTTTTTGTGGTATATATCAATGATCTAGACTTGAATATAGGGGGTATGATTAAGAAGTTTGCAGATGATACTAAAATCGGCTGTGTGGTTGATACTGAAGAAGGAAGCTGTAGACTGCAGGAAGATATCAATAAATTGGTCAGGTGGGCAGAACAGTGGCAAATAGAATTCAATCCGGAGAAGTGTGAGGTAATGCATTTGGGGAGGGCTAACAAGGAAAGGGAATACACATTAAATGGTAGGACACAGAGTAGTGTAGAGGAATAAAGGGACCTTGGAGTGCATGTCCACAGATCCCTGAAGGTAGCAGGCCAGGTATATAAGGTGGTTAAGAAGGCACACGGAATGCTTGCCTTTATTAGCCGTGGCATAGAATACAAGAGCAGGGGGGGTTATGCTTCAACTGTATAAAACACTAGTTAGGCCTCAGCTAGAGTACTGCGTGCAATTCTGGTCACCACATTACAGGAAAGATGTGATTGCACTAGAGAGGGTACAGAGGAGATTTACAAGGATGTTGCCGGGAGTAGAGAATCTTAGCTATGAGGAAAGACTGGATAGGCTGGGTTTGTTTTCCTTGGAACAGAGGAGGCTGAGGGGAGACCTTATTGAGGTGTATAAAATTATGAGGGGCCTAGATAAGGTGGATAGAAAGGACCTATTTCCCTTAGCAGAGGGGTCAAAAACCAGGGGGCACAGATTTAAAGTAATTGGTGGAAGGTTTAGAGGGGATTTGAGGGGAAATTTCTTCACCCAGAGGGTTGTGGGGGTCTGGAAGTGGGATTAGACTGGATAGCTCTTTGTTGGCCGGCGCAGACATGATGGGCCGAAATGGCCTCCTTCCGTGCTGTTACTTTCTATGATTCTATGATAAGGGGGATGAGGCCATGATGGAATTTGTAGATGAGGATGAGGATTTTAAACTCAATATACTAGTGACAGGGAGCCAGTGTAGGTCAACGAGGACAGGGATGTTGGACAACCGGGACTTAGTACAGGGCACAATGTGAGTGGTAGAAACCTGAACAAGCTGGAGTTTATTGAGGCTGGAGGTTGGAAAGCCTGCAGGAAACATCTAGTCGAGAGGCAACAAAAGCTTAGACCCAGATTTTGGTGGTGCTGAGGTAGGTGCAGACATGGGCAATCTTGTGAAGATAGAATTCAGCAGGCTTTATGACGGATAGCATAAGGAGTTTGAAGCTCAGCTTTAGGTCATACAGGACCCTGAAGTTGGTCACAATCTGGTTCAGCCAGGGAGGGTGTTGGCGTCATGAGCAAGTAAGCGGAGTTTCTGGTGGGGGCCAAGTTCAATGGCTTTGGTTCTCGCAATGTTCAGCTGAATGAAATTCTGGCTATCTTATGACAGCAGTCTAAGAATACAGAGGGGACAAGGAAAGTGAAGAGGAGTTGGGACATGTGTAATCCATATATATGGAAGCTGACCTGACACCAAAAGGACATGTAGCTGAGGGCAGACACCAAGGTTGATCTTTGTGAACTCAATGTGGGGGGCAGGAGGAGACACCATTGCTGGCAATGTATTGGCTCTGTTAAGACAGGTTAAGAGTGGAACTAAGAAGGAGAGGCAGAGGAAGAGGAATGCCACGATCAGTCATGTCGAACACTGCAGAGAGGTCAAGTAGGACAGGAAGGGAGAACCATACTGCAGTTGCAGTCACAAAGGATACCAATGATAACTTTGACCAGGGCAGTCTCCGTGCTTTTTACCAGGACAGAAACTGAATAGTAGGATTTTGATACAATGCATTCAAGGACCTTGGAGAGGAAAGGTTTAAGTTAAGAGGGGTAGCAACAACAACAACTACTTATATTTATATAGCGCCTTTAACGTAATAAAACGTCCCAAGGCGCTTCACAGGAGTGTTATTAAAAAAAAGCAAAATTTGACATCGAGTCATATAAGGAGTTGTTAGGGCAGATGAAGACGTAGGTTTTAAGGAATGTCTTAAAGGAGGAAAGAGAATTAGAGAGGCGGAGAGGTTTAGGGAGGGAATGCCAGAGCTTCGGACCTAGGCAGCTGAAAGCACAGCCGACAATGGTGGAGCATTTAAAATCGGGGATGTTCGAAAGGCCAGAACAGGCAGAGCGCAGAAGTCTAGGGGGATTATAGGGCTGGTGGAAATTAGAGAGATAAAGGAGGGCCAAGGCCATGAAGCGATTTGAAAACAAGTATGAGAATTTTAAAATCGAGGTGTTGCTTAACTGGGCACGAATGTAGGTCAGCAAGCACTGGGGAGATGGGTGAGTGGGACTTGGTGTGAGATAGCACATGGGCAGCAGAGTTTTGGATGACCTCAAGTTTATGGAGGGTAGAACTAGAGAGGCCGGCCAGGCGTGCGTTGGAACAGTCAAGTCTAGAGGTGATAAAGGCATGGATAAGAGTTTCGGCAGCAGATAAGTTGAGGTAAGGGCAGAGACGGGGAATATTACGAAGGTGGAAATGGGCGGTCTTAGTGATAAAACGGATGTGAGGCAGGAAGCTCAATTCGTGATCAAATATGACACCAAGGTTGCGAACAGACTGGGTCGGCATTAGACAGTTGGCGGGGAGAGAGATCTAATCAGTGGAAAGGGAACGGAGTTTGTGGTATGAACCGAAGACAATGGGCCAGAAATTCGGGTCTCCACGAGTGAGTACGCGCTGGGTACTCAGCCGTAGACCCAACGAAAGTGCCGGTTTCGCACATGCGCTGGAAACCGGAACTTCCGTTCCCCTGAAGGAAGGGGTTCAGAGGTCGAACGCGTGCGCCGGAGAGGCAGCGAGCACGCAGCGAACTTCGGGTTTTTTTTTTCAGGTTTCTCCGTGAGGGTAAGTACGAAGAAGCTGTGCAGGAAAAAAGGAGGCGCAAGGCCTGCTTTTAACAAGGTAAGTGGTGAATTAACTACAATTTAAAAACATTTTCAGCAGGTTTATCTTTTTTACATACTTTAAAGAAAGGTAAGTTTATTTTTAGCACCGTTAAAAACTGTAATTAATTTTTTCAGTGAGGTTTTGGGGCCGATCTCTATTCATAGATTTGACAGGTCTTCCTGTCAAAATCTATGAATGAAGATTCCCTGCTCCGATTGGCTCTCCATGGCCCACGTGATCCCAGGGGACGCTTCGAACTAACTGCTGCCCCTGGGATACGCAAGCACTGCACGCCGGCAGCTGCAGGAGGCCCAGGAGCCGAATTCATGCGGGCCCGAAGCACAACGGCAGGCGCGCTAGGTAAGCATGTGCGCGATCTTTGCACCCACGAGAAGCCGGAGAGCCGAATTTCTGGCCCAATGGCTTCGGTCTTCCCGATATTTAGTTGGAGGAAATTTCTGCTGACCCAGTGCTGAATGTCAGACAAGCAGTCTGATAGTATAAGGGCAAGAGGATGACCAGGGAAAGAGTAGGGCCCATTAGGGACCAAAGTGGCTATCTGTGTGTAGAGCCGGAAGATGTAGGTGAGGTTTTAAATGAATATTTTGCATCTGTGTTCACTATGGAGATGTAGGCATAGAAATCAGGCAGGGGGATTGTGATATATTTGAACAAATTAGTATCGAGAGGGAGGAGGTACTAGCGGTTTTAGTGGGCTTAAAAGTGGATAAATCCCCAGGCCCAGACGAGATGTATCCCAGGCTGCTGTGTGAGGCAAGGGAGGAGATTGCAGGGGCTCTGACACAAATTTTCAGAACCTCTCTGGCACAGGGGAGGTGCCAGAGGACTGGAGGACAGCTAACGTAGTACCATTATTCAAGAAGAGTAGTAGGGATAAACCAGGGAATTACAGGCCAGTGAGCCTAACATCAGTGGTAGGGAAATTATTGGAAAAAATTCTGAGGGACAGAATTAGTCTCCACTTGGAGAGGCAAGGATTAATCAAGGATAGTCAGCATGACTTTGTCAGGGGGAGATCATGTCTAACCAATTTGATTTAATTTTTCGAGGGGGTGACTATGTGTGTGGATGAGGGTAATGCAGTTGTTGTAGTCGACATGGACTTCAGTAAGGCTTTTGACAAAGTCCCGCATGGGAGACTGGTCAAGAAGGTAAGAGGCCCATGGGATCCACGGCAATTTGGCACACTGGATCCAAAATTGGCTTAGTGGCTGAAGGCAGAGGGTGATGGTCGAAGGTTGTTTTTGTGACTGGAAGCCTGTGTCCAATGGTGTACCGCAGGGATCGGTGCTGGGTCCCTTGCTGTTTGTAGTGTACATTAATGATTTAGATATGAACGTAGGAGGTAATACATCAGTAAGTTTTCAGATGACACGAAAATTGGTGGAGTGGTAAATAGCGAGGAGGGAAGCCTCAGGCTACAGGACGATATAGACGGGTTGGTCAGATGGGCAGAACAGTGGCAAATGGAATTTAACCCTAAAAAGTGTGAGGTGATGCATTTTGGGAGGACTAACAAGGCAAGGGAATGCACAATGAATGGTAGGACCCTAGGAAGGACAGAGAATCAGAGGGACCTTGGTGTGCATGTACATAGATCCCTAAAGGCAGCAGGACAGGTAGATAAGGTGGTTAAAAAGGCATATGGGATACTTGCCTTCATTAGCCGAGGCATAGAATATAAGAGCAGGGAGGTTATGATGGAGCTGTACAAAATGCTAGTTAGGCCACAGCTGGAATACTGTGTGCAGTTCTGGTCGCCACACTATAGGAAGGATGTGATTGCATTGGAGAGGGTGCAGAGAAGATTCACCAGGATGTTACATGGGCTGGAGCGCTTCAGCTATGAAAAGAGACTGGATAGGCTGGGGTTGTTTTCCTTAGAGCAGAGAAGGCTGAGGGGGGACCTGATTGAGGTGTACAAAATGATGAGGGACATAGATAGGGTAGATAGAAAGGAACTTTTCCCCATAGTAGAGGGGTCAATAACCAGGGGGCAGTGTTTCAAGGTAAGGGGCAGGAGGTTTAGAGGGGATTTGAGGAAAAACTTTTTCACCCAGAGGGTGGTTGGAATCTGGAACTCACTGCCTGAAAGGGTGTAAACCCTCACAACATGCAAGAAGCATTTAGATGAGCACTTGAAACGCCATAGCATACAAGGCTACGGACCAAGTGCTGGAAGATGGGATTAGAATAGACAGGGCTTGATGGCCGGCGTGGACACGATGGGCCGAAGGGCCTCTTTCTGTGCTGTATAACTCTGACTCTATAAAGACGGTAGAGGGTTCGAGAGAGATGGACGAGAGGTAGAGCTGGGTATCATCAGTGTGCATGTGAAAATTCACGTTGTGTTGCCGGATGAGGTCACCGAGGAGCAGCATGTAGATGAGAAATAGGAGGGGTCAAGGATAGATCCTTGAGGGACACCAGAGGTGACAGTGCAGGATCGGGAAGAGAAGCCATTGCAGGTGATTCTATGGTTACGTCTGGAAAGATAGAAATGAAACCAGGCGAGTGCAGTCCCATCCAGCTTGACGATGGTGGAGGCGCGTTGGGAGCAGAATTTTGTGGGCATCCATGTCAAAGGCTGCAGACAGATCCAGAAGGATGAAAAGGGATAGATTACCTTTGTCGCCGTCAATTAGGATGTAATTTGTGACCTTGGTAAGAGCAGTTTCGGTACTGTGGCAGGGGTGGAAGCCTGATTAGAGGGATTCAAACAAGAAGTTCTAGGAAAGATGGGCAAAGATTTGGGAGGTGACAATGTGTTCAAGTATTTTGGAGAGGAAAGGGAGGTTGGAGATGGGGTCAAGAGTTGGATTTTTGAGGAGAGGGGTGATAACGGCAGATTTGAAGGAAAGTGGGACAATACCTGAGGAGAGAGAACCGTTAACAGTATCCGCTAACATGGGAGCCAGGAAGGGAAGCTGGGTGGTCAGCAATTTAGTAGGAATAGGGTCGAGAGAGCAGGAGGTCAGTCTCATTGACAAGATGAGCTTTGAAAGGGCAAGAGGAGAGATAAGAGAGAAATTAGAAAAATATGCAAATTTAGGGTTAGGGCAGGGAGAAACGGAGAGCAAGTAAGGTTCGGTGGTCTAGGGGAAGGGAGGGAATTGAAAGCAGAAGCAGTTGAATGGATGTTGTCGATCTTTTTAACAAAGAAGTCCATGAGTTCCTCACATTTATTGTTGGAGGTGAGGGAGGAGGAGGCAGGGGAGGGTGTTTTCAGGAGACTGTCAGTGGAGAAGAGAAGCCTGGTGTTATTTTTGACGTCCTGGATGATCTTAGAATAGTGGGCGGTTTTAGTGATGGAGAGCAGGACCCGGTAGTGCTTCATATGATCTAGCCAAATCTGGTGATGGATGATTAGACCAGTTGTCCGCCAAAGACGTTCAAGTCTGTGTCCCTTGGACTTAAGGGAGCAGAGGGGTATACCGAGGGAACGACTATGGTGAGAGAGTGTAATGATTTTAGTGGGGACAAGGGCATCAAAGGTGGTGCAAAGGGTGTGATTTAGTAAGTTAGTAGCTGCAGAGATGTCATGGAGAATAGTAGGCCAAAGGCTAGGTAGTTGGGAATTAGAAAGTGCAGTGCTAAGGGACTTGAGGGAGAGTTTTTTCATGGGGCAGATATGAAAAGAAGTGGGTTTGGGGGGGGGGGGGGGGAAGAGGAATATGGGTAGAGAGTGATATAAAGAAATGGAGAAATTGCCTGATCAGTGATGGTTACGGAAAAGTCAGCGAGGCCACATGAGATGTTAAGATCAAGGGGGTGGCTGTGAATATGGGTGGGGGATTTGACATGAAGGGAGAGATTAAGGGAGGAAAATAGGGTAGGGAACTCAGAGGAGAGGGAACAAGAAGAGTGGAGGTGGAGGTTGAAGTCACCGAGGATGAGAAGTCGCTCGGTGCAGAGGCAGAGGGAGGAAAGAAAAGATCTCTCGATGAGAAAATTGGTGTGGTATTTGGGTGGGCGGTACAGAATAAGGATTTTAAAAGAGAGATGTGAGGGGTGGAACAAGGTGAGATGATGGAAGGAGAAGTTGCCGGTGGAATAAGGAGACAGACCAAGGTGTGATTTAGATACAAGGGCTACACCACCACTGCGGCACTTTAGGCGTGGAATGTATAGCCAGGTGGGCAAGCTTCATTAAGGGAAATGGTGTCATCACCCCTCAACCATGTCTCCGTCTATGCCGTGATGTCAATTTGATCGTCCACAATAAGGTCATGGTGGCAAGGCCCTTTTTTACAAGTGAACGTACATTTTGAAGGGAAATGCAGAAACGGCGATGATACGTAGCACTTGGAGGACAGAATGGGTCAACAGTGGGCTTTTTGAGGAGGTAGGTGATAACGATAGTTTTGAAAGGGAGAGGCACAATGTCTGAGTAGAGAAAGCTGTTAAAAATGTCAGCAAGCATGAAGGCCAAGAAAGGTAACTATAACATCAAGAATTGGCTAGGAAAGGGATAGAAGGAGCAGGAGATGGGTCTCATGAAAGATATGAGCTTGGAGATGGCAGAGAAATTGCAGAGTGACAAGTGTTCAGGGAGAGGGTGAGTGAAGGCCCAAAAGATGATCAGATGTCGGGGCATGGGGGAAGGAGGGGAGTTTGAGAGTGAGTTGGTGAGGGAGCTGGAGGAGAGTTTTCTTCAGAGGCAGAGGGTCAGGCTAGTAGAGTTCGAAGTAAGTGTGGTGACATGGATGGTAAGGGAGGCAAGGAGGTGCTCAGAGACAGTTTCATCAGTGATCAAGACCACAGAGCTGGCAAGGTCAAATGGGTGGCCATAGATGTGGGCAAAGTTGAGCAAGGGCAAAAGTGTAGAAAAATCAGAATAGAGGGGACAGGAGGAATTTAGGTGGGGGTTGAAATCACCGAGAATCAGTTGTCACTCAGTACAGAGGTTCAGGGAGATCATTTAACTTGAAAGGGCTGTAGTTGATGAGGATTTTGGCTGAGAGGCAGCAAGGATGGAAAAGGGTGAGGTGCTCAAAAGGAGGAAAAGATGCCAGACGAATAGCGGGAGAGGGCAAGGTGAAACTTGCCGATGAGAACTAAACACAGCAGTTTGGGCAAGACATGGATGGAAAGTGTAACAGGACGGAACAGCTTCAGTAAGGGGGGAAATTAGTCACCGTCTGACTGGGTTTCTGTCAGGGCCAAGATATCAATAGATTTATGCTCAACAAGTTGGTGGATGGCAAGTGCCTTGTTTACAGGGAAATGAGTGTTCTGGAGAGCGATGGAGCAGAGCAGTGGATAATGATCCATGTACAGGGTCAGGAGGGATGACGTGAAGAGGCAATAGGGATGAGAGGAATGTTAGAGAGGTTAATCTCCAAGATGCAAAATGAGCAGCATGGTCACCAAGAACAGAGGATGACGCAGTTGAGATACTTGTTCTGAAAGAGCCAGCAGCAGGTTTAATGGGTGTTGCAAAGAATACCAAGGGATAAGTAGCGGGTCATCTAGGGAGAAACTCAAGCCTGGGACTTCAGCAGGAGATAATGTCAGCTGGGATGATGTTGAATGGGGTGAGACCCAAGTAAGGAATGTTGCTGAAAATGTGTTGGGGGTGGGGGGGAAGAGTGTAAAAAGGCATGGGAGGCAGATGCTGGAGGAGAGAGGGCACAGCAGGGCTGGGAGATGGTGGAAAAAGTGATAAGCGCTCAAATCCAGAGTGATAGCCAATGTGCCCACCCAGATGAAGATCTTGGAATACATGCCTAAGTGGGAGTGAGCAAGGGAGTTCTTAGAATAGGAGCTTGATGAAAGGTGGTAACCAGTGTTCCTTAAATATTGCTGCCTGCCAACTTCCAATAGTGCTTGGTTTTTCTGGTAACAAGATTAATTAGTGCAATACATTAACTAGGCAGCCATGATGGAAACAGAATCATCCCATTCTAAAGTTCATTCCTATTAACAGAAAGCAGCATCAGTTTTAAATACATTGAGAATTGGCTGTTACTGTAAGAAAATGTCTCCATTTACAGCCACCAACTGTGTTTTTAAAGTATTTTCTAAGTGTTTACAGCCACAATATTCCAGTAAGCATAGCTTTCGATATGGTATTTTCATATTTTGTTATATGCAAGAATTGACGGTGAATTGTAAACAAGTCTGATCCAATAATCCCGGACTATTATTCAGAAACATATACCATGATTCTTGCAGCATTACTTACAAGTGTGTAGACACTCAGTCACTGTAGTTGGCTTGATAAGATAGCCCTTGCAGATGTAACAAGTGATGAAGGCGTTAAATTCTCTCACTAGGTATTTCCTTTGTGTAGCCATTGTTGGACAAGGTAATAGTAAAAGAACAGGAAAATCAGGCCAGAGTTGACAGGTGGCTCTATGTTTAAAGAACCTGCTGTGCTGCACGGCACAGCTGCACTTCTCCAGGCATCTGTCTGAGAAATTTGATGGAACAAATTTGAAGCAAATCAACTTCTCCAGGAGCACATTGTCCTTTAGTCAAGGATCAAGGTTATGCTTTTCCCTTCTTCTGTGTTGTACAAAGTGTCCCAAACCTACAGCATTACAAGATAAAGATGTTAACTGTACGTTAAATCATAGTTGAAAAACAATGCAGTGATTGGCTATCACGGTGCTGTAAAACTACTAATTTACTCATTCAGAATGTTTCTTTGGAGTTTTACTTGTTCCTGATGCAACTAACATTTTTAAATATAAATTAATACTTTATACATTATATATCTCATGATTACTTCCAAGCTACTGATCTAATACCAATAATCAACTGCAAAATGTGCATTTAGGGGTATTCCAGTCTCTATTTTGGCACACGACAAATCCAAGTCATATGTGCACATGCACACATCTTTTAGCTCATTGCTGCTAATTTTAAAAAAATACTGCGTATTTATGTTTAGCTATTGCCACCAACAGAAATAATGGCCAAACAAAAGAATGCTCCAATTTTATGTAGTGTTCTTGAACACTTTAGTGAAAGGTTTATATTATAGTAAATGGTGCTTATTTTTGGATTAATTATGAATCATAATTTTACATTACCATTCACTTTCAAGATAATCTTTTTTTGTAGGAAAGTCCCTTCCATAAAAGGTCTACCAAACAATGTGAAATAAAATAATGAAAATAAGTCAAAAGGATTTTGTCATCTCATTAGGGAATTTTCAGCCAGGCTTAACTCATGGTAAAGCCAGAACATCATGCTGTGAAGCCACCAAATCACAGTCATTTTGGTTACCAGGACAAGTCTGCAAGGCAGCAGTACAAACTGTTCCAATGCAGTTTACATCTTTCAGTTTTAGGGATTTTGCACAAAGAAAAAAAGTTAGTACATCACAAAAGTAAATGATTGCAAATTTAACCATCCTTTGGTTCAATAATTTACCACATGACATTGCCCCTTTAAATTAAACTTGGTTACTTTAAGAAACAAATACGTTTTACTTACTAATATCAAATGTGTAAATGTGACACACAGAGCTTAAAAATACTGGGAATTGGGGAGTAAATGCTTCAACTATTTCTCTGGACTTCCAAAATTCAGAATTTTTTGTTACAATTCTGATGGGGTGATTTTTAGAATTTCACCAATGACTCTGCGTTTTGAAACTTTAAATTCCTGCATAGAGACTGGCGGAATCCACTGTATTATATGTCATCGTAAGATGCCGTTTACCCGGTGCTGCCCCACAACTTCCAGACACCGCACATGAATCCCTCGCATGTATGCTACTTGTGCATCGTCACGCAGCGAAGGGTGTAAGATGCAGCCTTATGTAAAAGTAGGCCGTATCGCATTGATGGCCACCAATCGGTTATCCTCAATGTTCAAAGAGGCGCTCTTGCCTTCTTTGCCGAGCAGCAAATTGATGGGTAGACTGTGAAAGCCGAACACGTGGAGCCCTGTCAGTTCCACTCGCTGTGTGCTGTAGTATTGTGTGCGCAGGTGTGTGCGTGGACCTAGTGTGGAGCGCACTGCACTTACTTAAGAAGCTGTTCCAATTTCACTATACAGTCCAGGCAGTGCTGTCCCTATATATATATATATATATTATATATATAAATAAATCAGCTGACATACTACGCACTGAATTCTATCCCTGGGGTGACTGGAGTACAGTTTATCCACAAACATAAACTCATCTCACCACTTGTATCTCGCACTGGAGATGGACCGATTGCTCGAAGCAATCCCTCCCTGGGAAATTAAAAAAAAAACCCAACTACGCAGCATGATGCAGCTGCTGGCGAGAGGCAAGGGGAAAGCGAAAGCCCGCTCCTACTGTAGCACCGAGCTGTACCGAGCGCGTTGTGTGTCGTGTCTCTCATCAGGAAGCCACCAGCGTCACTATTTGCGTCAGCCTGCAAGAAGAGGGGAGGGAGGGGGTGAAAAAAAAACAGGTCCGCTCGGAGCCGCAATTAAACTGTGAAAGTCGCTTCCACAATCGGATCCGATCCGATGGGGAGGGAGTGAGAGGCAGAGCGAGAGTGGTGGTGGTGGTGGTAGGAATAAGCCGCCTCCCAACCCTGCCAGTTCTCTCCCTCTCTAGATATATATAAAAAGCCCTAGAAGTTTCCAACACAGTTTTGTGGCGCATTATTTATTTCCGAGCTGCCGGGCACCTTAACTTCAAGGCTGCTGCTCTGCCACTAACGGCAAGGTCGCTCGGCGTCTGCCTGGGCAACTTGATCCTGACACATGATCGCATCCTACACAAACTTTACGGTGCTGGAGAGAAGACCCGGCACGGCACAGCACGGGCAGCGGCTCACACCACATTTCCTGAGTTTTTTTTTTGGCGACTGCGTTTCTTACCTTATTTTTTTTTCTCAAGAGGCCATAGTGATTACAAGAGGGCTAGAGTTTTTTTTTAAAACAAAAAAAAAACAATTTTGTTGTGGTGTGAATCACGGCCGGATGATGCCTCAACAACAAAAAATAAATAAGGGAGGGAGGAGGAGGAGAAGGGGGCCAAGTTTGTCTTGTGGGTGAATGGCAGTGAGCACTTGCTACTCTGTAATAAGCAGTAGTGAAAACACGGAAATACTCCGAGGGCGGAGGAGTGAGTTCTGCGCTTGTTTACGCATCGCCTGGGCATTCCACAGCCAGGCCGCGCTGATTGGACGGAAACTAGGGCGCTCGCTTTGAATCCGCTCCGCTCCCCCCACCTCCCCGAGCCTCGCCCCCCCGCCGCCGCTCCGGAGCCCGGCCGCGCTGCTCCTGTGGCTGCCCCCCCGGGCCGCCTGTCCCCACTCCCGCTGACCTCTGCCCCCTGACAACTCTCTCCCTCACCTCCCCTCCCCCCCCCAACAATAAGCCGGTCCCGCTACGTCCTGTCACAAAGTTGGCGGCGAGGCCGCTGCTGCTGCTGCTGGTGGCCCCTGCTCGTACAGTTTAAGGGAGGGAGGGAGTGAGGGGGGGGGAGGATTCGAGAGCGCAGCCGCCACGACGGGACTCAGCGTGTGGGTGGACTGCCAGATGGAGCAGGAGTCCGGGCGGGACGCTGCGATCCCCAGGCCGAGGCCCCAGGTAGTGGCGGTGGGTGAAGTGTCGCTAACCGTACTGTACCTGAGGGCCCGGCTCTACTTGTCTGGGCTCTGAAACCACTCAACAAATTCAAAGGCTTGGCCTCTGTGACATCATTAGCATGGCAACGGCAAGGTCCGGCATGACATCATCGCCTTAGCAACCCGCAAAACACAGGACGTCATCCCCTTAGCAACCTGCAAAACACATGACGTCATCGCCTTAGCAGCCCGCTCTTTCGAATAATTACGTCATCGCCGCGATGACGTCGAATTGCTATCATCAGCTCAGTAATGACATCATCGCCTTGGTAACCTGGAATTCAGACAATTGCATCATCACCATGGTAATCAGCAATTCATATAATTACATCATCCCCATAGTAACCTGGAATTTGTGTAATTCATATAATTACTTCATCACTATGGCAATCAGGCTATAATTTAATTAGGCCATCCCCTTTGTAACGGGGAATAAAATGACCCGATGATCACTTTAATAATATGTGGGAATGTCATAAAATTATCGTGACCGTAGTAATGTGACTGCAAAAGACAAGGCTGAAGCATTTGCAACTATCTTCAGCCAGAAATGGTGAATAAATGATCCTTCTTAACCTGCTGGTGGTGAGATCCCCACCAATGTTCCCCCTAAGGTGCGCGACTATGCATCAAACGGGAGGTCCCGCGCAGGCCGCTCACAAGCTGTTACCACTGGAAGATACCACGCAGCAAATTTAAAGGGACCAGGCACAAAAAAATTAGTGGGAACATTGGCCCCCACCATCACGAATGCCAGTCTTCAGCCAATTTGATTCACTCCACATGACATCAAGAAATGGCTGAGTGCACAGGACACAACAAAGGCTATGGACCCTGACAAAATTTCAGCTGTAGCGCTGCAGACCTGTGCTCCAGAACTAGCTGAACCCCTAGCTAAGCTGTTCTAGTACAGCTTCTTCTTCTTAGGCAGTCTCTCGGAACCGAGGATGACTTGCTTCCGCATTAAAAATGAGTTCTCAGGTGACTGATGAGTCCAATGCGGGACCTACAGTCTCTGTCACAGGTGGGGCAGACGGTGGTTGAAGGGCGGGTCGGTGGGGTGCTTGGGTTGACGTGCGCTCCTTGCGCTTGGCTTCCGCTTGCTCCCGGCAAAGAGACTCGAGGTGTTCAGCGCCTTCCTGAGTGCTTCTCCTCCACTTTGTGCAGTCTTGGGCCAGGGATTCCCAGGTGTCGGTGGGGATGTTGCACTTTTTCAAGGAGGCTTTGAGGGTGTCCTTGAAGCGTTTCCTCTGCCCACCTGGGGCTCTCTTGCCGTGTCGGAGCTCCGAGTAGAGCACTTGTTTTAGGGAGTCTCGTATCGGGCATGCGGACGATGTGACCTGTCCATCGGAGCTGATCGAGCGTGGTCAAAGCTTCGATGCTGGGGAGGTTGGCCTGAGCGAGAACACTGACGTTGGTACACCTATCCTGCCAATGGATTTGCAGGATCTTGCGGAGGCAGCGTTGGTGGTACCTCTCCAGTGCTTTGAGGTGCCTGCTGTACATGGTCCATGTCTCTGAGGCATACAGCAGGGCGGATATCACTGCTGCTCTGTAGACCATGAGCTTAGTGCCGGGTTTGAGGTCCTGGTCTTCAAACACTCTCTTCCTCAGGCGACCGAAGGCTGCACTGGCACACTGAAGGCGGTGTTGGATTTCGTCATCGACGTCTGCCCTTGTTCACAGTAGGCTCCCGAGGTATGGAAAGTGGTCCACGTTGTCCAAGGCCTTGTCGTGGATTTTGATAATCTGGGGGCAGTACTGTGTGGCGGGGGCAGGTTGGTAGAGGACCTTCGTCTTACGGATGTTTAGTGTAAGACCCATGCTCTCGTACGCTTCGGTGAAGCTGTTGACGATGGTTTGGAGTTCGACCTCCGAGTGAGCGCAGACGCAAGCGTCGTCTGCATACTGTAATTCGACGACAGAGGATGGGACGACCTTGGATCTGGACTGGAGGCGACGGAGGTTGAACAGTTTCCCGTTTGTTCTGTAAATTAGCTCCACTCCAGCAGGGAGCTTACTGAGGGTGAGATGGAGCATTGTAGCAAGGAAGATCGAGAAGAGCGTTGGTGCGATGACACAGCCTTGCTTGACCCCAGTCCATACGTGAATTGGGTCTGTGGTGGAACCGTTGTTCAGGATCACGGCTTGCATGTCGTCGTGAAGCAGGCGGAAGATGGTGACAAACTTTTGAGGGCAGCCGAATTTGAGGAGGACACTCCATAATCCCTCATGGTTGACAGTGTCGCAGGCCTTTGTGAGATCAAAGAAGGCCATGTGCAGCGGTTGGTGCTGTTCCCTGCATTTCTTTTGTAATTGACGTGCGGTGAAGATCATGTCCATTGTGCCCCTTAGTGGGCGGAATTCACATTGCGACTCTGGGAGGAGCTCTTCGGGAGAAGGCGATTGAAGAGGATTCTTGCGATTACTTTCCCTGTGGCAGACAGCAGGGAAACTCCTCTGTAATTACCGCAATCAGACTTGTCACCTTTCTTGAAGATGGTCACAATTACGGCATCTCTGAGATCCCCTGGCATGCTCTCCTCCTTCCAGATAAGAGAAATGAATTCATGAATTCGCGCCAATAGTGCTTCTCCGCCATGCTTTAGTGCATCGGCAGAGATTCCATCTGCTCCTGAGGCCTTGTTGTTCTTCAGTTGTCGGATGGCCTTTTCAACCTCATGCCGGGCTGGGGTTGTGCTGAGATGGTGGCGGGTAGCATGCTGCGGGATGGAGTTGAGGACACTCGGTTAAGGAGATCTTCGAAGTGCTCCTTCCAGCGGGCACTGACTGTCTCTCTGTCCTTGATGAGTACCTCTCCGTTCTTGGCCCGCAGTGGGGTAGGACCTTGGGTGCTTGGGCCATAGATGGTCTTGACTGCGCTAAAGAATCCACGCACGTCGTGGTTGTCGGCTAGCTGCTGGATCTCCTGCACTTTCTCCACCCACCATCTGTTCTTTAGGTTGCGGGTTTTTTGTTGTACCTCGGCCTTCAGGCGTCTGTAGAGCTGCTTTCTTGCTCTCGAGTTTTGTTGCTGTTTCCAGTACAGCTACAACACTGGCAGCTACCAGACAATGTGAAAAATTGCCCAGGTATGCCCAGAAAAAAGTAGGATAAATGCAATCTGGCCATTACCGCCTATCAGCCTACTCCCAATCATCAGCAAAGTGATGGAAGGAGTTGTCAACAGTGCTATCAAGCGACACTTACCAATAACCTGCTCACCACTGCTCAGCTTGGGTCCGCGAGGACCACTCGGCTCCAGACCTCATTACAGCTTTTGTATGAATTCTAGAGGTAAAGTGAGAAAGTGGGAAAACTCTTGTTGCTGGGTTCATACCTGGCACAAAGGAAGATGTTTGTGGTTGCTGGAGGACAATCATCTCAGCCCCAGGACATCGCTGCAGGAGTTCCTCAGGGCAGCGTCTTAGGCCCAACTATCTTCATCTACTACATCAATGACCTTCCCTCCATCATAAGGTCAGAAGTGGGGATGTTCGCTGATGATTTCACAGTATTCAGCTCCATTCACAATTCCTCAGATAATGAGGCAGTCCATGCCTGCATGCAGCAAGACCTGGACAACATCCAGGCTTGGGCTGATAAGTGGCAAGTAACATTCATGCCACACAAGTGCCAGGCAATGACCATCTCCAACAAGAGAGAGTTTAAGCATCTCCCCTTGGCATTACCATCATCAGGTCCACCATCATCAACATCCTGGGGGCCACCATTAATTAGACTCAACTTGACCAGCTACATACATTCCATGACTACGAGAGCAGGTCAGAGACTGTACTCTGTGGCAAGTAGCCCATCTCCTAACTCCCCAAAGCCTCTTCACTATCCTCATGGCACAAATCAGGAGTGTGATGGAATATTATCCACTTGCTTGGATGAGTACTGATGCAACAACACTCAAGGAACTCAACAGCATCCAGGCAGGACAGAGCAGTCTGCTTGATCGGCACTTATCACTAGCCTAAACATCCATCCCCTCCACCACCAGCCTACTGTGGCTGCAGTGTGTACTATCTACCTTTTATCTACTGCAGCAACTTGCTAAGGCTTTTTTGACAGCACCTCCAAAACCCATGACCTCCATCACCTAGAAGGACAAGGGCAGCAAGTGCATGGGAATTAACTCCAAATCACACACCAGCCTAACTTGGACATATATTGTCATTCCTTCATTATCGCTGGGTCAAAATCCTGGAACTCTTTACCTAACAGCATTGTGGGAACACCTTCACCACATGGACTGCAATGGTTCAAGAAGGCCCATCACCACCTTCTCAAGTGCAATTAGGGATGGGCAATAAATGCTGGCCTTGCCAGTGACGGCCACAGCCCGAGAATGATAAAAAGAACATAATTGTTAACTCTTATAATTATTACATCACCTTAGCAACTGGACTGTAGTTCAATGGCATCATTACCTTTGTAACTGAGGATGGAAATCAATTATGGTATCACAAGGATAGCATATAAATACATATCAACCTGGTAATTGGAAAATCATGAATTTATAGGGCCACTTTAATAACTGGGAAAATCAGTGAGTGAGTATCTAATGTCAAGTTGTAGTTTTACAACTAGACTCACTGTCATGAGGGAATCATTAGAAATGGGAGTGATGTCTGAGGATTTGAAGTAGCTAATATAACACTTTTACAAAGGGGCATTGGGACAACCCAGGAAACTGCAGGTCAGTGAGCTAGCTAGCATCTGTTGTGGATAATGAATTGAAAGGTATCCTGAAAGGCAATATAATGAAATACATAGATATGTATGGTGTGGTAAGAGGGATTCAACATGTGTCTATGGGAGGGAGGTCTTACCTCACAAACTTACTGGAGCTTTTCAAGGAAATGACAGACCATGTTGACACTGCAAATTTTGTGGATTTCATATATTTAGATTTCAGCGAGGTTTCTGAAACTTGAAACATGCGAGTAATCTACAAGGTAGGGAGGCATGGAATAGAAGGACAACTTCTGAGATGGATTAAAATTTGGCTAAAGCAGAGAAAGCAAAGAGGGGTTGTGAATGGAGCTGCATTGACAGGAAAAGGGATCATTAGTGGGGCACCACAGAAATCTTTGCTGGGGCCATTGCCGTTTACAGTGTATATAAATGGCTTGTAGGTGGGGACAGATATAAAGCTGTCTGGCCACGAAATTCAGCACCTTAGTGCCGGCAGTTAAGGCTAGTTTTGGGGGAAAAATGGCGACCACCTCGCTTCCGCCGACTTCCAACGCAGCCCGCACTGGTTGCCATCTTGGTGAGGGCGATAGCGTGGGTGGGACATGTGTGCGCCAGCAGTATTCAGAGTAGGCAGATCGTGACATCAGTCAGCGTGTAACGCCAATTTGATGCACAACCTGCCATTTTGGATGTCGCCGTTCCAAACAAGGACCTCTCCTAAACATGCACAGCTGAACATGCTTTCAGTTGCATGAGGGTCCCCCCCCCCCCACCAGTGCTATTTAAAGGGATACATCCAACTTGCAGGTAAGTTGATTATTTCTCTGGTACTGGCTCTTGAAGAGTTTATATCAATATTGGGTTGCTGAAAGACGTTTATAACGTTGTTGAAGTGTGCAGGGAGTGCTGCTGGACATTGGGAAGGTGTTGGCTGCAACTGGAAGGCCCCTCACTACACCACTTGCTCTCAGTCATGGAGGCTCTACTTGCAGTCCCCCGCCCACGCTGCAGCATGACAGGGAGATGTAGCAGAGGCAGCAAAGACAAACTGCTCACAGAGGGAAGAGGAGGGCTCTCAGCAGGTGGCCTTACCCACCTAGGGTTTTCAGGGAGCACTTCTCCTACCTGCACCTAAGGCAGGAGCAGTGTGTTCGGCGGCTCCGCTTCACCAAGGAGGTGGTCACAGAACTATGCCACCTCTTAAAACCAGACCTGCAGCTTCAGAACAGGGCGACAACGGCGCTGACAGTGGCCCTCAAGGTGACCGTGGCCCTGAATTTTTTCACCAGTGGATCCTTCCAGCATGGAACAGGTGACATAGCAAACATCTTGCAGTTCGTCATCCATCGCTGCATCCGGGAGGTCACAGAGGCTCTGTACTCTAGGAAAAGGGACTTCATTGACTTGTATCTAAACAAAGAGGAGCAGCAGGAGCACGCATGTGGCTTTGCCAGGATATCGGGTTTCCCCATAGTGCAGGGCGCTATTGACTGCACACACGTGGCTTTGCAGGTGCCGCATATCAATTCTGAGATGTACCGTAACCGCAAAGACTACCACTCACTTAATGTGCAGTTTGTGTGCGACCACGCCCAGCACATCATGATAGTGAATGCCCGCTATCCTAGCAGCAGTCATGATGCCTTCATCCTGCACCAGTCCAGTGTGCCAGCAGTCTTCCAGCCACCACATTGAACCCGAGGGTGGCTGCTCAGCGACAAGGACTATCCGTTCTATACCTAGCTGATGACTCCCCTCCGCAACCCCACCACTCGTAGCCAACAATCTGATAATGACAGCCATGGGTCAGGTTCTGGTGAGGGGAGGGGGGTGAATCAAGATGTGCATGCTTACACCATCAGCAGCTTGTAAGTGAGAAGAGATTATGGGATGAGGGGAAAGTGGGATGTGAGAAGTAGGATTAGGTATGAGCATACCATCATCATCAATGCTTTCAGCCTCGCTGATCACCACGGCCTCAATGACAGCCCCTCCAATTATCTCCAGAGCTGTCTCCTCCAGCTGGGTCAGGTTCTGCAGCCATGCTTGCCATCCCCACCACCCCCCACCCCCCACCCTCCCGCCCCCACCCCACCACCTGTTTGCTCCTGCTCACGCCAATTGTGAGCCAGCTTAGCCTGCAAGAGAAAGTAAAGTGTGTCAGTGAGTGTGGTGCAAAATGTTTGGGTGATGTGCCTGTCATAGTTGAATAGCTTGTATTGTGTGCAGGGTGTGAGATGTGGGTGTGAGGCTTGCAGCAGTGGTAAGTGTGTGAGGGTGAGACGAAGCTATGATTGTGAGGTATGAGTCACGATTGATAGAGATTATTGGTAGGTGAGTGATGGGGGTGTGGTGAATTGAGCAGTGTTTCAGGCTAGTGGTGCAGTTGGTGGGAAATGGCATTTGAAGATGCATTCACTTACCTTGACCACTCGTGTGAGGTCATTAAACTTCTTCCACACTGGATCCATGTCCTGGGGGAAAGACTGGTGGCACTGATCACTTCAGCGATCTGCTCCCACTGCCTTCGAACAGTATGTCTGGAAGGCCTCCTGGCCCCCTGTGGGTAGAGGACCTGTCTCCTCCTATAGACCCCCTGCACCAAGACCTTCAGTGCTGCATTGGAGAACCGAGGCGCTCTTTCTCTGCCCTGTTGAGACATTGCTCCAGCTCCAGTCAGAATGAGGTATTTCTCTCACAAAGCACCTCCCCTTTAAGAAGTGCAGACAGCCTTTCACTCTGCAGGCAACCTTTAAATAGAGAGCAGACTTCCCACGATATTGGTCCCGCTGTTGATTGCTGAGCCAACCAGCAGCACATTTATCACTGGGCTGCAATCATGTTAATGAGCAGGCAGCACGAATTTGGTGTGCCGCCTACATTACTTTCAACGGGTGTGGGCAGATCGTGCATCACGACCCTCGTGCCCGTTTTTGGGCCTTATCCAATTTAGCCCCCTTTAAGTTTACAGATGATAGCAAATTGGGGAAACTTTCAAAGAAGAGGGAAAAGGAAAACTAAATACAAAGGGATGTCAATTAGTTGGAATGATGGGCTGTTGAGTAACATGGATGAATGCAAGGCAGTGAGACTAGAGAAGAGTATTAAACTGTGATAATATAAATTAATAGGTTCTAAGCTATAGGACGCAACAGAGGAAGGGGATTGTGGGTATTGGTGGATAGTTCACTGATTTTTTTAATTCAATCCTGGGATGTAGGCGTCGCTGTCGAGGCCAGCATTTATTGCCCATCCCTAATTACCCTTGAGAAGGTGGTGGCGAGCCGCCTTCTTGAACCGCTGCAGTCCGTGTGGTGGAGGTACTCCCACAGTGCTGTTCGGGAGCCAGTTCCAGGATTTTGACCCAGCGACGATGAAGGAACGGTGATATATTTCCAAGTCAGGATGGTGCATAACTTGGAGGGGAACTTGCAGGTGATGGTGTTCCCATGCCCCTGCTGCCCTTATTCTTCTAGGTGGTAGAGGTCGCGGGTTTGGGAGGTGCAGTCGAAGATGCCTTGGCGAGTTGCTGCAGTGCATCTTGTAGATGGTACACACTGCAGCCATGGTACACCGGTGGTGGAGGGAGTGAATGTTTAAGGTGGTGGATGGGGTGCCGATCAAGCCGGCTGCTTTGTCCTGGATGGTGTTGAGCTTCTTGAGTGTTGTTGGAGCTGCACTCATCCAGGCAAGTGGAGAGTATTCCATCACACTCCTGACTCGTGCCTTGTAGATGGTGGAAAGGCTTTGGGGAGTCAGGAGGTGAGACACTTGCCGCAGAATACCAAGCCTCTGACCTGCTGTTGTGGCCACAGCATCTATGTGGCTGGTCCAGTTAAGTTTCTGGTCAATGGTGACCCTCAGGATGTTGATGTTGGGGGATTCGGCGTTGGTAATGCTGTTGAATATCAAGGGGCGGTGGTTAGATTCTCTCTTGTTGGAGATAGTCATTGCCTGGCATTTGTGTTATTTGCCACTTATCAGCCCAAGCCTGATTGTCGTCCAGGTCTTGCTGCATGCAAGCATGGACTGCTTCATTATCTGGGGAGTTGCAAATGGAACTGAACACTGTGCAATCATCAGCGAACATCCTCACTTTTGACCTTATGATGGTGGGAAGGGACCTCAAGAGGAGGCTGATATGGATCATTCACTCGGGCCGTCTGTCTGAAGATGGTTGGAAACGCTTCAGCCTTGTCTTTTGCACTCACGTGCTGGCCTCATTGAGGATGGGGATATTCATGGTGTCTCCTCCTCCCATTAGTTGTTTAGTGGTCCACCACCATTCACGACTGGATGTGGCAGGACTGCAGAGCTTTGATCTCATCCGTTGATTGTGGGATCGCTTAGCTCTGTCTATAGCATGCTGTTTCCGCTGTTTAACATGCATGTAGTCCTGTGTTGCAGCTTCCCCATGTTGGCACCTCATTTTTAGGTACGCCTAGTGCTGCTCCTGGCATGCTCTTCTGCATTCCTAATTGAACCAGGGTTGGTCCCCTGGATTGATGGTAATGGTAGACTGAGGGATATGCCAGGCCATGAGGTTACAGATGGTGGTGGAGTACAATTCTGCTGCTGCTGATGGCCTACAGCGCCTCATGGATGCCCAGTTTTGAGCTGCTAGATCTGTGCTGAATCTATCCCACTTAGCACGGTAGTAGTGCTGCACAACACGATGGAGGGTGTCCTCAGTGTGAAGACGAGTCTTCGTCTCCACAAGGACTGTGCGGTGGTCACTGATACCAATACTGTCATGGACAGATGCATCTGCGACAGGTAGATTGGTGAGGACGAGGCCAAGTAGGTTTTTCCCTCGTGTTGGTTCTCTCACCACCTGCCGCAGGCCCAGTCTGGCAGCAATGTCCTTCAGGACTTGGCCTGCTCGGTCAGTAGTGGTGCTACTGAGCCACTCTTGGTGATGTACATTGAAGTCCCCCACCCAGAGTGCATTCTGTACCCTTGCTACTCTTCCAAGTGGTGTTCAACATGGAGAAGTACTGATTCACCAGTTGAGGGAGGGCGGTAGATGGTAATCAGCTGGAGGTTTCCTTGCCCATGTTTGACCTGAAGTCATGAGACTTCATGGGGTCCAGCATCAATGTTGAGACCCCAAGGCGACTCCCTCCCGACTATATACCACTGTGCCACCACTTCTGGTGGGTCTGTCCTGGTGGGACAGCACATACCCAGGGATGGTGATGGAGGAGTCTGAGACATTGGCTTAAAGGTATGATTCTGTGAGTATGACTATGTCAGGCTGTTGCTTGACTAGTCTGTGGGACAGCTCTCCCAATTTTGGCACAAGTCCCCAGATGTTAGTGAGGAGGACTTTGCAGGGTCGACTGGGCTGGGTGTGCCGTTGTAGTGTCCGAAGCCAGTGCCGAGGTCGATGCCGGGTGGTCTGTCCGGTTTTATTCTTATTATTGTTTATCGTAGCGGTTTGTTACAACTGAGTGGCTTGCTAGGCCATTTCAGAGGGCAGTTAAGAGTCAACCACATTGCTGTGGCTCTGGAGTCACATATAGGCCAGCCTGACCAGGTAAGGATGGCAGATTTCCTTCCCTAAAGGACATTAGTGAACCCGATAGTTTCATGGTCATCATTACTGACACTAGCTTTTTATTCCAGATTTTATTTAATTAACTTAATTTAAATTCCCCAGTTGCTATGGTGGGATTTGAACTCACTTCTACTGAATCATTAGTCCAGGCCTCTGAATTACTAGTCCAGTAACATAACCACTATGCTACTATGTCAACATCACAGTGTGTTTCAGTGGTAAGGAAACTGGATCTAGGAATGTATAACCAGAGGAATAGGGAACAAATTTCAGGAGGTGACCGTGAGTCTGTACGACACACTTGTACAGTCAACCTGAAGTGTACAATTCTAATCCTACAACAATGATCTATATGCGCTGAAGGCAGTGCAGAAAAGGGCAACCAAACTGATACCCAACTTAAAGCATCTGAACTATGAGGAGAGGTTGAAGAGCCTGGGATTGTTTACTTTGGAGAAGAAGAGATACTATTCAAGTAGCCAAGATTCTTAACAGAATAAATTGAACCACAATAATATGTTCAAGATTGTCATAAATTCTAGAACCAGTGAACACAGACTCAAGCTTACAAGGGAGAAGGTGCATAGGCACTTTACATTTAACTACTTTGCATAGAGAGTGGCAAATGTGTAGAACAAACTGCCCAGGAAGGGCGTGGAGGCAGATAGTCTTGAAAAGGTTTAGGGAGAATTGTAGAGATATTTGACAGAGTGGGCAATTGAGGGGTAATCATATTTGGGATTGGCCAGGTATGCAGCATAATCTTTTCTGGTCCTGTGCATTCCTATGATCATATGAACAAAAATACTTTTTTTAGAGTTGAAAATATATGACAGTTCTAATAAATTGATTTTCATTGGCAGGAATGTGAGATAAATATATCCACTTGTGAGACTAGCTGTAACCGTCAATCACAAATTATCTGGTCACCCTCACCCTCTGGAGATGTTTATCATATTAAATTGCTGGCCATTACATGTCCTTCAATTATAGATTTGAATAAAAAATAATTTGAAAAAAGCTTTGCAAAGGTTTCAGCTGCAACGGGCATAGCATCTGATGAGTTACTAGGAGCAGGCCATTCCAGGAATTGACTTTCCTTCCAAACTCCCTAATTTGACAATAATCTGGTAATCATTAAGAATGATCTCCTGAGGAAAATAGTTACATTAGCATTTATCCACAATGCAAAGCATGTGCACACAGTGAGGAGGGTGTCCATGAGCAAAGATGGAAAGTGTTTACATGTGATGATTGGTTATTCACTGAAAGTTTCCAGTCACTCTAGCTGTTGTTAACAAAGAAAATCAAATGCTAGATGCACCTCAAGGGCATTTTAAGTCAAAACTAATTATCCAACCTTGTATAGATTACTGGTCAATTTAAATCAGGAAGTAATGATTAGGTGACACCAAGCCTGGGCTTTAAAAGATTTCTGGGCACACCTCTTCCAACAGTGACAACCTAGGAAGTGGTGGAGTTTGTCGGCTACTCAGTGGCCCCCTCACGCACTTTGCTATAGCTGGTAGTTATGACAGTCTTCTTCAATACTTTTTCTCTTTTATTAACTAATGGCTCAGGTCCTCATTCCCAGGCTCCTTGTGTCATCTTTTGATCTGGAGGCAAGCATGGTAAAGAGGGTGGCGATGTGTTTATGGGTGTCTGTCAGGTCCTTTGTGATAGCAGCTTCAAGTGCCAGTAAATGAGAAAGAGTCCTTTACTGCAGGTAACAGCTGGCAAGAGAAAAATCTACTTCCTGGCTTTGAAGAGCATAGGAAGCTCAAGTGTGTGATGGAAGTGAGGGAAAACAATCATGGGAAACAGAACACTGGAGGGGAAATAGTTATAAAAAGGAACAACTGTGAGATCTGGAGAGGAATTAAGGGTTATGGGGAGCGGGCAGGGAAGTGGACGTGAGTCTAGGTTCGGATCAGTCATGATCCTATTGAATGGCGGAGCAGGCCCGAGGGGCCATATGGCCTACTCCTGCTCCTACTTCTTATGTTCTTATGTTCTTATGACACCAGGAACATAAAGAAAGAAAATAAAAGGCAGCAGAAGAGACACAGAGAGTGTGAAGAGGTAGACACTCAGAAGAAGTATCAATCCAGGGACCAGCATTGGGTGTTTGAGAGAAGATGACAAGCAGAGATTCTGTCTGCAATGTTGAGTATACCCTATCTCATTAATCTCCTCCAGTCCTGCAACCCTCCGAGAACTCTGCGTTCCTCCAATTCTGGCCTCTTGTGCATCCCTGATTTACATCGCTCCACCATTGCAGACATGCTTTCAACCACCTAGGCCCTAAGCTCTGGAATTCCCTCCCTAAACCTCTTTGTCTCTCTATCTCTCTCTGCGCCTTTAAGACACTCCTTAAAACCTACCTTTGACAAAGCTTTTGGTCACCTGTCCTAAAATCTCATTATGTGGCTCAGTGTCAAATTTTATCTGATAACGTTTCTGTGAAGCACCTTGGGACATTTTCTACATTAAAGGCACTATATAAATGCAAGTTGTTGTTGTATGGAGCCACGAATGCACAACATCTAGATATGGAGAGATGACAAGAGTCCTCAGAACATTACAAAGAGGCAAAGAGAGACTGAGTCTGAGGAAGCCAGCCTGAACAGCCCAGCCAGAATTCATCCAAGTTTGAGCAGGATGATAACAACAAGCAGTCATCTTCTCATTGCATAATAGGTTATTTGAGATCTGCAGGCACAAAATGATGTTAATCCACACCTGGAACTAAGTTTATTGAACTGTGTATAACTTTGTAAAATGTAAAGTTGTATGATAGTATGGAAAAGTAATTTGTCTGAAGCGTGCTGAAAGCTTGACCTGTGAGTGTTACATGCAGCTAGAAGATCTTAGAGTTGTTTGTGGCCTATTACTAAAGTTACTGTTTAGCACAATTGCCGTTGTGGAGTTCTTGACCAGTAGGTATTTAGGAATATTAAGAGAACAGGGAAGCTAAGTGACTTTGCAGGTTGTAAGTTGCAGGAGGGTCAGCTTGTGTCAGAAATTCTGGAGGGCAAGCTGGGTTTTAGAGGAAATGGTTAATTCAGAGCTAAGTGTATAGGGGGGAGAAATTCAGTATCGCCCCATTTGGGGCGCAATTATCGGCCGGGCGCAATGATTAGCGCCTGGCGCTAATTATCGCCACCGACTGCAAACTTGACTTTTATCGCCCCTGGAGGTGATTGGAGCGCTAAATCAGGCGCTTCACACCTGTCTTAAGGCGCAAAGGCCGAGGAGCGAGGCGCTACCTCAGAGCGCTGGCAAAGCTCATGTGATGTCAGTCAGCAATGGAACACACACACAATGGCACGGGACAGTTCTTAAAGGGGATGGTTGATCTTGCTTTCCTTCCACATCCTGCTCATTGCAGCCTTGAATCTCGGCATGGAGAGACCTGCACATCAAATCTGCTGTAAAGAAAAATGGAGAGTACCAGGGAAAGAGCTCAGAGTGCAGCCCCCACAGTCTCTTCTAAATCGATACAAGGAATGGCAGATTTAAAATGAACCTGCAAAGTGCTGCTCAGTACCCAAAACTCCTTCACACAGCGTTGAATCTCTCCAGAAGTCTCTCTCCCTCTCTCTCAGAATGCGTGGTTCAAAAATGGCACCAACAATAAAAGGCAGGAAGCGGGCGCCTTTAAATAGCGCTCCCCCAGTCCCTTCATGACTGCAAATTGCTCCCCTCAACCTGTCGTTGCTAGCGTCAGGCGGTAAGGCAGGGGGCGCCACTCAATATCCGCTCCAGGGCGATACTGGGGCGTTGCGTACTCGACTGACGTCACGATCTGCCGGCGCAGGAGATCGTGGCGGTAGTGTTTAGCGCCGCCGCAAAATGTCTAGATAATTTCGCGAGCAGCGCAAACATCGCCACGCCTGGGCGCTAGCTGATTTGCGGCCCATTAGCGCCCTCTTAAGGCGCTAACGGGAGGCGCAACCAACTGAATTTTTCCCCCTAGGTCTTTCTTGGTGCAGTGGAATTTGTCAACTGTTGAAAGAGCATAAGTAAGTCCTTGTCAAGAGTTTGGTCTAGCCTTTCCTGTAGCAAGTTTGCAATTCACCTGTAGTGAATGCACCTGGAGGTGCTCCTTTGGGATAACGTAAGGAGCGTGCCAATATTTTCAGGGAGACGCAGGCCTTTTTCCAGACCAATAGATGTATTGTTACTATGGGATAATTCAGGACCTGTCCGTCTTTTCTACTAGTGCCTAGACAGCTGACGGCACGGTTGTCAATTATGGGGCGAAGGGAGTAGGTGATGTACAAGAGGCCAGAGTTGGAGGAACGCAGAGTTCTTGCAGGGTTGTAGGGCTGGAGGAGATTACAGAGCTAGGAGGGGCGAGGCCATGGAGGGATTTGAACATGATAATGAGAATTTTAAAATCAAGGCCTGGTGGACTGGAAGCCAGTGTAAGTCAGCGAGCACAGGGGTGATGGATGAATTGGACTTGGTGCGATTTAGGATACAGGCAGCAGAGTTTTGGATGAGCTCAAGTTTACGGAGGATGGAAGATGGGAGGCCGGCCAGGAGAGCATTGGAATAGTAAAGTCTGGAAATAACAAAAGCATGGCTGAGGGTTTCAGCAGCAGATATGCTGAGGCGGGGCAGAAACGGGCAATATTACGGAGGTGGAAGTAGGCGGTCTTTGTGATGGAGAGGATATGGGGTCGGAAGCTTAGCTCAGGGTCAATAGGACGACAAGGTTGTGAACAGTCTGGTTCAGCCTGCAACTGTGGCCAGGGTGAGGGATGGAATCGATGACAAGGGAATGGAGTTTGTGGCAGGGAATCAAAAACAATGGTTTCGGTCTGCCCAGTGTTTAATTGGAGGAATAGACAGGCTTCAAGCATTCAAAACAAATAAATCTTAAGGGAAACACACGACACCAGACAGGACTGACTAAGTGAGACTGGGACTGAAATCTATGAAGTTCTGAGAGTTTTCATGATGCAGTCAATAAATACATGGGGGTCCCCACTGGATTGGAACTTATTTCCAAGAAAGGTGATAAAACAAACCAAGGTAACTGCAGATCCACTAGTCTTACCTCAGTAACAGGTAACATAATGGAATCAACATTTGGGAACAAAGTTGAAAAGTATCCAAATGAAAACAACTTAGTCTGTTGCAGTCAAGATGGCTTCAGAAGGAGCAGATCCTGCAGGACTAACGTCCATGACTTTAGTAAGGAAGTGACATCCCTTAGCAACTCATCTTGAAAAGCCCTATGGTACTGTGGGGTTGATTTTGGTGTGGAGCACAGATTGGGCTGGCAGCGAGCGGGGCATTCCGCCCGGCCAGTGATATCAGCGGGACGCCCAGTTGATTTTGGTGGGTAGGCCTCATTTAAATAGAACAGGCGAGCTGCCAGCACGAATCGCGTTGCTTAAAGGTGGAGCAGACGTTCATCGTGGGCCTGCAGCAGAACTTTAAAGGCTAGGGGTGGAAGCATTGAGGGTTAAATAGAGCAGCAGATTCCAGCGGCCGGAAATTTTATGAGCATATTTATGAGTCTACCCCCCCCCCCCCCCTTGCTGTTTCCAGCAGGAGCACTGGCTGCCTAAATTAAAGTCCACCCAAATATCAAACGGGCATACCTCCAGCAGTAAGTCGGCGTTTACTCTGCCGCCCGATTTTTAAACGCAATCGGGGCGGTACTGAGACAAAATCGACCCCAAGACTAGGGATATGCCTAAACTTCCACAAAAGCCTTCAATGAAGTTCTGCATGAAAGAATGCTACATGAGCTTAAGGGAGTGAGTATCCAAAGTAAAACTTGCAAGTGGCCAAGGAACTGGCTGAAAGAGAAGAAGCAGCCAGTTAGAGGAATGATGACAAGTTTAAGAGATGTAGTGAGTGGAATGCCTCGGGGATCAATGCTGAGGATCAATACCTCCTATCATTTCTAGTCTGTGTAAATGACCTTGATTTAGAAATAAATTCTCAAGTGATACTAAACTTGGGGTGGGCAGGGTGATTGGGGGGAGGTGGGGGGGAGGTGGAATGGGGGCTTTAGAGTCTGACAAAGTAGCCAAGGAATTAGAGAATGACAGGGACAATATTTGTAAGTAGGCAGAACTATGGCAGAAGAAATTCAATACAGTTAAGTGCTAC
Organism: Squalus acanthias; assembly: GCA_030390025.1. Lineage (NCBI taxonomy): Eukaryota > Metazoa > Chordata > Chondrichthyes > Squaliformes > Squalidae > Squalus > Squalus acanthias. The sequence goes on from CM059438.1 coordinate 37,982,757, forward strand.
ACGTTGGAAGAAAAGGTGAGGACATGATTAATGAATGGTGTCAAACTAGCTGGATAAGAGACAGAAAGAGATCTGGGAGTGATAGTGGACTCAACGCTGACCATGTCCAGACATTGCACAGCAGCAATTGAAAAATCAAAAAGAATACTGAGCCATCAGTCGAGCACAGTTTGAAGATATCACACAGAAGCTGAAAAGTGCTCTGGTCAGGCCTCACCGCAGTCAGTTCTGTTCACTGAGGCACAAGGGAAATATCCAAGCACTGCAAGCAGAGCAGAGAAGGAACACAAAAGTGAACCCAATTGTCTGAGAACTGATTTATAAGGGGTTACGAAGACTTTAGTCTAGGAATTCGAGCGTTCCCAAAAGCAGGCGCGAAGGGGATGTAGCGATCAATCCCTGCGCCTGAAAGGAGAGGCCTGAGGCGAACGTAATATTGGGCCTCGGGTCTCATTATCATCGTGCCGGAAATCTGCGGACAGCTAATGGACGCCCCAGGCAGCTCGCCAGTGAAGAGGACTCGAAGATCAGGCCACTGCAACGCCAGCAGCAGCCCTCAGGTAAGTCCTTAAAGGGAGGGGACGATCGGGAGAGAGGACAACTAGAAAGGGGGAGGCGATTGAGAGGGAGGGTAGCGGTCGTCAGCGATCGGGGAAGGTCTTCCCGATTCTACATTCAGGTAAATATATTTTAAACACTTACCTTGTTGATTGCGGCCTGCAGCTGCCCCTTTAAGGACCACCTGTTCGGCCACAAGTAGATCTGGCCTACCTGGCGCTGGCTGCGTTCAGGGCAACACAATATTACAGAGGGGGACTCAAACAGATGTTAGGCCCTTTATTTATATATGCAAAGAGCCTAACGCCTGTTTCAGGTATAGGCCCTGGACGCCTATTTTATTGTCGACACCAATATGGCAGGCGTCGCACTTCTGACTTATAATGAGCATAACAGGCATCACAATTCAAGAGGACCCAGACCTGCCTGCTGGGCCTACCGCTGGAGAGTAAGTTCCCCCCTCCCCCCATCACAAGGGTAGTGTAACTGTCAGTGTTAGCCACAAGAAGTTGCATTCTCTCACCCACTCTCCTCCTCCATGCAAGGTTTTTTTCCCCCACGCTTTATCAGGAGGTAGATGTAGCAATGAGGAAAGCAGGAGCAATGGTGCAGGGCAGCATTAGGTAGAGCAGGAGCACTGAACCAAGACATTATGCTCCTATTCTAGACTGCCATTCTCTACCAGATCTCACAGGGAGATTGCCTTCAGCCATGCACCATCTGGGACCAGTTTGGCATCAGCTGAACCTTTAACAGTTCATTCACTGACCCAAAACCTATGTGCTGGCTCCAATGGAGAACTCTGCTTTCAGCTTGATCTTCATTCATAGATATGGAAAGATAAGAAATTGGATCAATGCTGCATTGATTTTATATTAAAGTTAGGTTAGTTTACACAAATACTGTACTGAATTACTGTGCAGTATATTAAAGCTGGACCAGGTTCTGAAATTTAACAGAAAAATGGCCATCTCCAGAAAACCTCACCAAGTGGAAGTCTCGTTATAAGAAGTCTCGATATATCAGTTTTTTCTGTACCTGTTCAACCCTGAGCTGAGTTTCAGGCAACTTATCATCTCTATCACATAGGTCCTATGCTTCTACTTTTCCAACACTGCCTGCTTCTGCCCTGACTGCTGAAATCCTTATACTGTATGCTTTCATCACATGCAGATTCCAATGCTTTCCATAAATTCCAATCTCTCCAAAACTTAGCTGCATGTTTCCTGTCACACACTAAGTCCATTACCATTCCTTGCTGACCAACATTTGTACCAAGGTCCATCTCTTGATCTGGATGGATGCTGGGGAACCAAGGATATGCACTGCACTTGTGGTTGTTTACACCATTGCAAAACTCAAGAGAAGTACAATGCATGACAAGCTTCCATCAGGGGTCTTAGTCAACACACCCTCGGCATTCTGAAGCAGAAATTCAGATGTCCGACAGATCAAGGAGAGTAAAGCTCGGCCAAGGTCTTAAGAATGATTGCAGCTAGCTGTTTCCAGCGCATCATTGCCCTTTAAAGGGGCATAGGCATGGAGCAGGAAGGAGAAGTAAAACAACAGTAACCAGAGGAAGCAGATGAGTCCAACCACAAGACAGAAGACTTAACTTCACAATGAACCAATCAATCAGCTAGAGTCATCAAGCAGGGTTAAATAGACTAAACCTTTAATTAATCCATATCTTCACTGCAAACAGTTATTTCCACATGTGCCCAGAAATTTTTGCTAAATAAAGCATTGACTCAGATTTTGCAATGGGTATTGATGGCGAACTTGTCCAATGGCCTCCTTCTGTGACGTAAATTTCTATGATTCTGTCATTTACCGTTATTACCCTTCTGAAACTGACCATAACTTCAGGATTTAGGGCATTCGCATCTAAACGCGGAAATCCTGAAGTTGCGGTCAGTCATTCACTGCTCCAACACAGGCTGTTCATGATATTTCAGCTTCTACCTTAACCCCATGTGTATGTCCCAATCTTTATATCGCTCTCTGTAACATTTTTAAAAAGTGCAGATAATCAGTGCTATTCATTTCCTGGTTTGCTGTCTGTGAGAATTCTTCAATGTGATTGGCTGCTTAGACAATTTGATGACGTCACTGCTGCTCTACGCTAGAAATCCCCTGTTGACAGCGCTACAATCAATTACACGTCAAGGAAGCTAAAGTTCTCGCCACAGAGATTGCAAGATCTTTTTAGGCAGCTTTCTTTGACGTCAGCCCAAATGCCGTTGCGTCACTGCTGACCGCAAATAACAGGCCATTGGGTCCAGGGGTACATCAAGACCTATGAATGCCGCATCAAATCGCCCAACAACTTTGATCTGCCTCATACCAAAATAACTGTCAGGGCACATTCCAGGATCAGTCAGTCCAACTTTTATTAACCCATACAATGTTTGAGGCAGGTATATTCAGCGGGTTTTGCCCCAGTGCTTCTCTTAATGAAATCATATTACATGTGCCTTCTATTTTCTAACCACGTGTGCCCTCTAAGAGGAAATTAGGTTAATGGCTAGTGGGTGCCTCAAGGGATGAAAGTGTCCAATTTACCCTTTGTGCTGGCCCAGCAGCTACAGGCACCATGGGGTTAATGCTATGAATACTTGGGCCTGTATGCAAACATTGCTAATCATTTAAGTATGAATTAGCTGGGAGTTACAGATGTGGCATTGCCTGAGAGACATCGCTATCATCTGTACTAATTGCTTTCATTCCGCTGTTACTAGATGCTCCCTCAACACGGCTAGAGGTCTGTGTGACAACAGTCCATTGGACATCAATAAGGTTGTTGAATCCCTACATTATGACTGTCTCAATTTGGTTCCCCAACATAGTGATTCCAGACAAGACAAACGGCTGTAGATTAGAGCCCAGGATCTGTAGAGCCCCAGTCAGAGCATTCTTGAAGGTAGCTATGCAGTCTCAGCCATTGAGGGTTGCACTGCATAGAGCCCTAATTGATCACATTCTCTGATAGTCTGCAGCACGGTCAGGCAGTCATGCAGTATTGCACAGATGTATGTTGTGAATTCATCCATAGATGACCCCTAATTGTGCAGATTGCTTGACACACTCTTTAATGACTCCATGAACTACTGATGTTGAGCTACAAAAGTGCATTTGTAGACAAAACTCTGAGTTCCAAATTATCTCCAGAAATCCCTGGGCTAAGCAGCTGAAGAAGTCCTCGAGCTTGCCCTTTAGCCAGAAAGTGCGTGTCCTGCAATTCCACCCACATTTGTTACTGTTCCATCCTCTCATACTCTGTGCTTCATCGAGTGTTCCATCCTGCAACTAACTAACTGCCCCTCTCTGGAGTATATATAAATATAAGTTGTTGTTATTGGAGTAGAACTATCTATGATGGTGCTTGCCACTGTAGGAGTAAGTGACACATGGTACTGTGAGGTGCTTGGTGAGGCTCTGCCACCTCCTGCTCTTGGGCTTTGGAAGAAAAGAAGAATATATTTTAGAATATTTGCAGTAAGCCTGAAAACAGTGCAGCACATGGCAAGACATTGCAGCATGTTAGGCTGAAATGCTGCAATGTCTGCCTGCGCATGAGGGAGTGAGTGGACATGGAGATAAGGAATGAAAAGAAATGAAGAGGCTCCAAGTTTTTGGACACTAAGGAAATCAAGGGTTATGGGGCTAGGGCAGGAAAATGGAGTTGAGGTCGAAGATCAGCCATGATCTTATTGAATGGCGGTGCAGGTTCGCGGGGCCGTATGGCCTACGCCTGCTCCTATTTCTTATGTTCTTAAAAGCAAAGGATACTTAGACTCCTCCACTTCCCGTATTGTTTCCACACCCAAAATCTCCATGGATCATCCTTCGTGTCTCAGATACACCCACCTATCCTAAACCAACATTAGACATAGCGATAAAAATAAGAAGAAAAGCAGATTTTCCAAGTCTTTGGTAAAGAACTTGGATGTCAGTCTAGAGATAATTAAATGGGGCACAATTTCATGTAAAGTATCAGGAGGTAAGGGACAGATTTTAAAACTCTCGTTCAGTGATTATTGTTTTGCTTGGTTTTATGGAGATTAGTGCTGGGTTACATATGTTTTGAACAATTACCAAAAAATTCACCTGAATGACACTTAATAAAAACATTCTTTCAATTCAACCTTAACCTGTCAGGCAAGCAGGTTTAGAATGATTCAGCTGTTACTTTGTGCGAGTTGCCCACACACCAAGGGGGTGATTTTTTCATGGGGAGCTTTTGGAGGCAGGACTCCCACTTGTCGGGTTTCAGTCCCGCCTCCACCAACTTCTGGCCAACCCACGCTATTTTCCCTTGATTGACCTTGTTGAGCCCGCTTAGCAGGCTAATTAAGGGAAAATCGATTGCAGAGAACGTCAACGTATGACGTTTCATCTGTCCGTCATCGTTTGACAGCTCTGTGAAGCTGTCAAACAGTGACATTCTCTGTAGTTTGATGAGGTCTTGAATTCAGGACCTCATCAAACTTCTTTCTTTTACAGAAATGAGATGGTTGTTGCATCTGAGAAAGCAACGGCCATCTCTCATCTCCAACACGGAGATCTGAGACTCTCCGCATACACACCGACTGAAGCCTGCAGGAAGAAACAAAGGTAAGTACACTTTTACAAACACTTTGCACTTACCTCAGATACTCACCTCTCCACTCTTGCACCCATCACTTACCTTCACAGCACACTTTTGCACCCCCAACCCCCGACCCCCGCAGACCCAGTACTCGCCTCGCTGACCTGGCGGGTTTTGGAGCCTTCAGGAACCCGCACTTGTGAGGGCAAAAAGGGGATAATCCTATTTTCTGCCTGGTAACTAACTGTTAACAGGCAGTTAATAGGCTTTAATCCCTTCCCGCCTCCAAGGAGACGGGACCCTGGCGCGGGACGACGACCCGCCTCCTGGCAAGATGGCACGGAGGCGGGTTGGGCTCCCGCCCCCAAATTCTGCCATTTTCCCGGCAGTCCCGCCTCCATACCCGCCTCCCCAGGGCTGGCAAAATCGCCCCCCAAGTGTCTCATAGATTCTTCAGAAACCATCACAGAATATTTTAGAAGTCAGGCTCAATGCTCCCAGATGTGAATATCCAACTGAATAAAAAAAAAGTTTGTGCCACAAATGAATGCTTGACAAGCAGTCTACTATTTTGAGAAGAATCATGTGATTGATATCCATACAATGGGCTGGATTTTGTGAATGGAGGCGAGTTGGAGGCGGGACAGCTGCTTGTCGTGTCAATGTCCCGCCTCCATCCTCGCCTGACCATTCAGAGGGATTTTCCCTGATTGAGCTTGTTAAGCCCGCCCTGCGGGCTCAGCAGGCCAATTAGGGAAGAAGTCACTGACAGATCACGTCAACGTCAGACGTGCTATCTGTCAAGACTTCTTGAAAGAAGAAATGACAGCGTTTGACAGCTCTGTGAAGCTGTCAAACACTGACATTCTCTTTAGTTTGATGAGCCCTTGTGTTGAGGACTCATCAAACCTTTCAAATTTGTAAATTTCAGATGTCTGATGGATCAGAGGGTCCATCAGCCATTACCTGAAATTGACAAGCAGGATGTCGGCTCTCCCGATCCTCCGCGGCTAAAGGCTATGGAAGGAAAACAAGGTAAGTGAACACTTTTTTAAACTTATCACTCACCTTCCATACTTACCACTCCACACTTGCACCCATCACTCACCTCTACATCTTACTTCCAGGTGCCTCCGACCGCCGCAGACCTCCTCCACGTCTCCTCCAACCCGGCGGGGTTCGCCGAGGTTGGGAGGCCTTCACCTGTGAAGGTAAAATGGCACTTATCCTTTTTTCTGCCTGTTAACTACCTGTTAACAGGCAGTTAAAAGGATTAAATGCCTTTCCCGCCTCCAGGAGACGGGACCCGAAGCTGCACATCTTCCCGCCTCCTGGCAAATGGGCACGGAGGCGAGATGGGAGCGGGTTTGCCATCCGCCCCCAATTTCTCCGAGTTTACCGGCTGTCCTGCCTCCATGCCCGCCTCCTCGGGGCTTGGAAAATCCAGCCCATGGTGTCAGTCAAAAGTGTCACTGTAATTTAAACAATTTATCAATCTGCATGTGCAAGTTAAATTGTGTTAATTTTTTTCTGCTTTATTTGGGAAAGCTGCCTATGCCGTCTATGATTTTAGGAGGTGCCTGTGATGCTATCTTGAAATGAAATTTATTTCACAATGTCGTGACCTTTGAGCCATCTGTTAATTTTCTTCCTCTCCATTGGTTAAGCATTTCCGTCTGGTTTTTTCTCCTAGCTCAATGATTATCTTCTACCTCAGTTAATCATATCACACAAAATCTTTCTCTCTAATTTCAATTTTCTCTTCATTCACATTCCAGCTAAAGTAAAATTGTTAAAATTAATGGTAACATTTGTCCTTAAGATTTTAATTTAAGAAAGTGCATACTGCTAAATGAAAATTAGCCGAATCATATAAAAAAGAATTTGCATTTATATATCGCCTTTCACATCTTGGATGTCCCAAAACACTTTTAAGCCAATGAATTACTTTTGAAGGGTAGTCACTGTTGTTTTATAGGCAAATGTGGCAGTCAATTTGTACACAGCAGGGCCCACAACCAGCATGGAGAGAAATGAACAACTGATCTGTTTTTTGGGAGTGTTGTTTGAAGGATGAATGTCCGCCCAACACCAGGAGAACTCCGTGCTCTTCTTTACATAGTGCCATGGGACGTTTTACGTCCATCTGAACAGGCAACTGAGACATTAGTTTAACGTAGAATCATAGAATACAGCACCGAAGGAGGTCATTCGGCCCATTGTGCCTGTACTGGCTCTTTGAAAGAGCTATCCAATTAGTCCCACTCACCTGCTCTTTCCCCATAGCCCTGCATTTTTTTCTTTTTATAGTATCTATCCAATTCCCTTTTGAATGTTACTATTGAATCTGCTTCCACCACCCTTTCAGGCAATGCATTCCAGATAATAACAACCCGTGCATAAAATAAATTCTCCTCATCTCATCTCCTAAATTTACGTCTCATCTGATCTAATACTTCCAACAGTGTAGCACTCCCCCAGTATTGCACTGAAGTGTCAGTCTAGATTATGAGGTCAAGTCCTGGAGTGAAGCTTAACTCCTGACCTTTTGACTCAGAGTTGAGAGTGCTACCACTTCAAAAAGGTTAGTAGCAAATAAAAATGCTGTGCTTAATTAGGGATGATTTATAGCAGTAGTATGAAAGGAAGGAATCACTCTCTTCATGTTAGTATACAGGACATTTTCTACATTACGCTGGTGTGGTAGCCCAAGTGTATCAAATCCAAATGATAGAATATGTTTAAATCAATGATATGGATGATAGGAGACAGGATTACATCTTTCCCATATTCTTATACACTATCCCATCGACAATTGGATTGTGAAAGAAGATGAGTTCTACCAAAGTGCTGATGAGAAGAGCAATTTTATATGAATGTGTAAATATGAAATTGTAAGAAACCTTGCGATACCACAGTACTTGATGCTTGATACTTGACCCATTTAATGGCCAAGTTAGGCAGCATTGTGAGATGGTAACTTGGCCCATTGAAACAAGAAAATCAGTATGCCTGTGCATTTACAAAGATCAACAGTTTGTAAAGTCCCCTGCATTTTCCCTCTGTGATACTGTACCAAGTTTGTGGTGAGGAGCAGGGAAGGAGCTTGGCAAGACAACCTATTAACTTAGTGTTACATATTTGTACACTTACTTGGCAGCCTCCTTCGGCCAAACATTTTTTTCTTCATCTCTTCCCAGGCTTGGGCTGCAGGTAAGACAGCGTCGACACTGTAGCCCTGAAAACAGTCATACAAGGACATAGAAACAAGGATATGATAAAGCACTGAGGTAAGCTCCACACACACGATTAGTCACTAACAGTATGGGAGCTAAATTGGATAGCCCCTGAAAACAGACACGGCGATCACGATGCTAAGTGTATGAAGGTACCCTGCACCCGTTTAATGTAATGCAGGCAGCATGCCATCTTTGTGCTGCCTGCTCATTATCACGATTTCTGCGTACTGCTAGTGCTATTGGTTGCACACATCAGCAGGGGGCTCAATATCATTACTTGGTAGCACTACTTAAAACTAGCCTGCACTGCTTAAAGCTAGCCTACACAGCTTAAAGGAAAGGTGCATTGTGGCTGCTGCAGGTGCGCACATCATTCGAAATAATGCTGTGCAACAAAGAACAATGGCTAACCATGGGATACAGCGTGCACCAAGGTTTTCCGACGCTGCACTGGAGGTCTTGGTAGAGGAGGTGGAAAGGAACAGAAATGTCCTGTATCCACGGGGGATGCAGGAGGCCCTCCAGACACACAATGAGAAGGCAGTGGGAACAGATAGCCATGGAGGTTAATGCCAGGAGTGCAACCCCAAGGACGTGGATGCAGTGCCACTAGACGTTTAATGACCTCACACAAGTGGTCCATGTCAGTGAATGCATCTTCAAATGCCATATCTTTCTGACTATACCACGAGCCTCAGACACTGCTCAATTCACCACATCCCCATCACTCACCTACCAACAATCTCTATCAATCAGGACTCATACCTAACATTCATATGCTTCACCTCACCTTCACACACTTAGCACTATTGCAAGTCTCACACCCACATCTCACAGCTTGCACACACTGCCAGCTTTTCAACCATGACAGCCATGTCAGCCAAACGAACATATTGCACGACACTCACTGACACACTTCCCTCTCTCTTGCAAGAGAAGGTGGCGCACAACCGGAGGCAGCAGGAACTAACCAGAGGGGGAGAGGCACGCCTGCATGTTCTAACCCCCATGGAGGAGATGGTGCTAGCCATTATTGGAAGGGCCATTGCTGAGGCCATGGCCAGCGGCGGGGCTGAAATCCATTCAAGATGACGGTATCCTCATACCTAATCCTCCTTCTCACATCCCACTTACCCCTCATCCCACAATCTCTTCTGACATACAAGCTGCAGATGGTGTAAGCATGCACCGCTTGCTTTCCCCCACTCCCCTCACCACAACCTTACCCTTGTCCCTTTTTCCTTTCAGATACCCAAGAACTGCAACCTGCCCTGGCAGTGGAGGAAGATCAAGAAGACAGTGATGATGAAGACACACTGTCACTTCATTTCACACTCGCAGCCACCAGCTCAGATACTGACACTGCACGTATCTTAGAGGATAGATAGAGGTGGGATCTGCACGTGGTGAGACACTGGGCACAAGTGCGTTGCATCCAGGGCAGGGGGCAAGGATAGTGCAGGTGCTAGCTCGCCTGAGGGCAAGCACACGGGTTCTGCTGCAGAGGACTCAGATGAGCACTTCGATGGGGCAAGCTACAGAAGAAGGCTGATGGGTGTACACCCAAAATACTTGTGCATTGGCAAGCCTGCCAGAAAGCCTGCGTTCAATGTCAAGGAGCATGGAGGAGTCCGGCACCAACTTGGTACAGGGCTTTGCGCAGAGTTTAGAGCCCATCCTTTCCAGCATGGAACTGGTGGCCAACTCCATCAACACACTTGTGGACCCAACCATGATGGCCGATGTCTCAGCTTCCACTGTAGCACCAGCAGCTTCCACCAAACATCGGAGTGCTGCAGTGGAAGCTCAGACTGATGTAATGCAAGCTCAGCTTGCTGCCATGCAAGCTCAGACTGCTGCCATCATGGCTGTGGATACCAGTATTCCTAGATGCTTGCAGGATGTCACAGCAGTCTAGCAATCTGTCCTCCAACAGATTACTAGGGTTGCTGAGGCGCCGCCCCAGGGGAATGCCAGTGGCTCCATGGAGTATGAACCTGTTGTCCTCTCTCAGGATGACAACATTCATGATCCTACCCCTGCCACTCCACCAATACACTTGCTGTTGCCTCTCAGCCAGTCATCCTAGACTGCTGCCGCTCATGCCGAAATGGTGCAGTCTGAAGCTGGGCCTTCTAGGCCCAGAGCTGCTCAAGGTCATGCTCCAAGGCCATCTGCAGTCTCCCCCACTGAAAGTCAGCAGCCTTCCACCAGCCATGCTGCAGCCACTGGGGTAGCACTGCATAGGAGCACTAGGACAGGCAAAGGCACATGGAAGACAGGGACTAAGGAAATGCACAAGGGTGATTAGTTTATGTTTGTATGCAATATAGCATGATTTAATTTATAAATTTGGTTTGGAATGTGTATTTTATGTTGGCTTTTATTTTTGCATTGTGGCCAAGAGGACGATGTTATGGTCAGTAACAGAGGGAAGGGAAGGAGTGTGGGACTGTTGGTGAATGGGGAATTGGGGTTGAGGTTACTGGTATCGCACTTGAATTAATTCTTCACGTACAGCCTGGGCTGAAAGGGGCTGTCTAGGTTGCAATCTCCCTTCCTCTTCCTTCTCTTCCGCTTCCTCTTCCTCCTCATCCTCTTCTTTCTCCTCCTCATGCTCCTGCTCCTCAGCCTCTCGCCTGATAGTTGGTGGCAAGGGCTGTTCCCTCATGATGGCGAGGTTGTGCAGCATGCAGCATACCACGACAAATCTTGATACCCACTCAACCAAGTACTGCAGGGCTCTTCCAGAGCGGTCCAGGCAGCAGAATCTTTGTTTCAGCTAATGGTCTGCTCTATCAGATTTCTTGTGGCAGCTGCGTATGTGTGCATGGGTTGCAAACCGGAGTCATGAGCCATGTCGTCAGCGGATAGCCCTTGGCGCCCAGTAGCCACCTTTTGGTATGCCATGGTGGCTGAAATACTGCTGGCACAGAGGACTGCTGCAGAATGAATGCATCATGACTGCTGCCAGGATACCGGGCATTGACCTGCATGATGCGCTGCCTATGGTCACACACCAGCTGCACGTTGAGGAAGTGGAATCCCTTTTGGTTTTAAAAATATAAACCCGACCCCAACCCGCCTACTTTCACCTTTTACTCGGGCTGGACGGGGGGGGGGCAGGCAACCAACCCACTGCCAGTAGGCGGGTTGGCATTTTAAATATTACAATGAAGCCTGTAGCCTCTGCTTTATCCTGCTGAGCAGGTTTAAATGCAGGTGGCCGGGGATCCCGGAGCTCGAGATTTCCGGTAGCTGCAGTGAGGCGAGCACATCCTCGGGTGGCAGTCCTTGTGGGCCGGGAGGAGCAGGAGTGCTTCCTCCCGGCCCCCCCAAGCTCACCCACCCACAGCCCGCAACCCCACCCCCCCCTTTTACCAAGATGGTGTCCAGCCGCTTCCCATCAGAAGTGTATGCACATGCCGCAGAAGCCATTTCAGAACCCTAAGGACACTCGTAGCGCCCAGAAAACAGGGGCCACTGAGCTCAATTTCACTCCCTACATATCTACATGGTGACAGAGCTTAATTAATTTTATAACTATTTTTGAAGCGATATAAAATTCAGAAATTCTTAATGATGGACCCTGACTGCCTCCTCTTGACGGGGTTTCCTCATTAGATCCAAACTCCCCTGGTGCCTTCTTGTGGTTTCCTGGCACTGAATTGGGAACCAGTACTTATTTGATTAAAGCGTGTAGTGGGCTTATACTGTATTTTCCAACATTAACAGCAAGCCCGCAGCTCAGTGCTCAGAAAGCAGCTTTCACCATCCTTTAAATATTCTTAAGAGGAGGGTAACAGATGAAGATTCACAGGCCTAGGCATCCGATGGCACCGCGCCTATTTTTCAGGTGCTAAACCAATGCCTAAGCTTCCAATATAGCGGGCAAGAAGCGCACGCTCATTACAAGCCAGAGGACACCGCCCGTCATATTGGTATAGTTGGAAAAAATAGCAAGAGCAAAATTATTCCTAAGATAACAAAGGATGGGAGTTAGCCCAATGGAAAAAGAGCTTGTTAAGGAAGGAAACCAGCTTCTTAACTGAAGTTATTGATAAGGGACAAGCTCAATTAAATTTCCCTTACATGGAGCTGTATTTTAACTTTTGTGTAATCGTGCAATGCAGAAATGTGTGAATTGTCATGTAGTCGGGGTGAGAGAAATCTATAAAAAGTGGCAATTTGTACAGATAGTTAGGATTCAAATGGGTTTGATCAACTTATATGCTGAGCTCAGAACTGTAATGTGTCCCCAAACATCAGGTCTGGTTGTAAGTGTATCCATTAAGTGTATGTTTAAGCACTACTGCATGTACTGTGCGCTTAATAAATCTATGACACTTGACCTAAATATTTCAAGAACTTATTGATTTTGAGGAATAGATAGAACATGTAATCATAATTAAAACCCATCCTCTAACACTTGTAATGAATAAATCCATGAGCTCCTTGCATTTAGTGTTACAAATGAAGATGGAAGAGGAGAGGGTTTGAGGAGGCAGTTGGTAATGGAGAAAAGGAGTTGTAGATTGTTGTTACCCTCCAGGATGATCCTGGGGGAGTAGAAGGATTTGGCCATGGAGACACAGGTGTGGAAATGCTTGGATTGGCCAGGTCAGTTCTAGCAGTGGACAACAAGACCAGGTCGGTTCATGTCTGCACCTTTCAGACTTTAGGGTAGAAAGTTGGGATTGTACCATGGATGGTAGAGCTTGATTGGATGGGGTGGGAGACTGACAAGGACATGTTGAAACAAAAGAGGGGAAGAGCGAATGAAGGCATTGATGGCAGGGGTAGTAGGAGATGGAAGAGGAAGATAGCACAGAAGAGGGCCAGCAGATGGCTGAAAGCTTGTCTTCAAATCTTTGCTTTCAAATCCCTCCATGGTCTCGCCCCTCCCTATCTCTGTAACCTCCTCCATCCCTACAACCATTCAAGAACTCTGCACTCCTCTAATTCTGGCCTCTTGCACATCCCCGATTTTAATCGCTGCACCATGGGCACCAGTGCCTTCATCTGCCTAGGCCCTAAGCTGTGCAATTCCCTCACTAAACCTCTCTGTCTTTCTACCTCTCTCTCCTCCTTTAAGACGCTCCTTAAAACCTACCTCTTTGACCAAGCTTTTGGTCATTTGTCCTAATATCTCCTTACGTGGGTTGGTGTCAAATTTTGTTTGATAACGCTCCTATGAAACACCTTGGGACGTTTTACTATGTTAAAGGCGCTATATAAATGCAAGTTGTTGTTGAAAGGAAGAATGGGGGGTGGCTTAATTTAAGGACTTGAAGAGTAGAGGTAACCAATTGAGAATTCAGGCATGCCAGGAAGATTGCATGATAAGGCCTCTATGGTGAATAGAGACTAGGGCCTGTATTAATGGTTAAGCTATAGTAATCCTGAAGTAAAACTCTGATAGTTGTGGTCCGTGTTTGTCTAGTGGTGGGTGGTGCATAGCTGTTAAGCAGGCAGTCAGGAGGTGGGGGAAACCTGAGGCAGTCTGAAGGTCAGAGACTGCAAGGGAAGTGATCTGGAGAGAGCAGTAGTCTGTGGGTACTTAGTGGATAACATTGGTCGTTAGGGAGCATGGCACGAAGACCTGGGGCTTTGTTGGCCTTGGTCTACCATCTTGATTGCATGAGCTATCTCTCACCTGTTGCAGAGTTTGGTGTCTCCTCAGCAGCAGTTTAGAGTATTGGGGGGAAAAATTCGGTTGGTTTACGCCTCCCATTAGTGCATTAAGAGGGCGCTAATGGGGCGCAAAGCAACTAGCGCCCATGCGCGGCGATGTTTGCACTGCTCACGAAATTGACTAGACATTTTGCGGCGGCGCTAAACACTACCGCCACGATCTCTTGCGCCCGCAGATCGTGACGTCAGTCGAGTGTGCAACGTCCCGGTAGCGCCCCGGACCGGATATTGAGTGGTGCCCCCTGTCTCACCGCCTGCCGCTAGCAACGACAGGTTGAGGGGAGCGTTTTGCAGTCGGGAAGGGACTGGGGGAGCGCTATTTAAAGGCGACCGCTTCCTGCCATTTTTTGTCGGCGAAATCTTTGCACCACACATTCTGAGTGAGAGAGAGAGACTGCAGGAGATATTCAAAGCTGTGTTGAGGAGTTTTGGGTATTGAGCAGCACTTTGCAGGTTCTTTTTGATTTGATCTTCCTTGCATCGATTTAGAAGAGACTCTGGGGGCTGCACTCTCACCTCTTTCCCTGGGCCTCTCCATTGTTCTTTCCAACAGATTTGATGTACAGGTCTCTCCAGGCCGAGATTCAAGGCTGCAATGAGCAGGGTGTGGATGGAGAGCAAGATCGACCCTCCCCTTTAAGAACTGGCCGGCGCCAGTGTGTCTGTGTTCCATTGCTGACTGACATCACATGAGCTTCGCCAGCGCTCTGAGGTAGCGCCTCGCTCCTCGTCGTTTGCGCCTTAAGAGAGGTGTGTAGCGCCTGATTTAGTGCTCCAATCACCTCCAGGAGCGATAGAAGCCAAGTTTCTTGGTCTCCTGGTGCATTTGCCCACAGCTGTGTGTTGGGTTTGAATGCATGCTCAACTCATGGTTGGTTTCCTTGGTCAGGGTATTAATGATCTGGAGAGGGAGGGGGCCCTTGTCTGATGGGCAGCCGGGAGCAAGTCAGGGGCAGAGGCAGCTGTGAGGCTGGAGACTGGACAAGAAGCAGAGACTGTGGTGATGAAGCGCCATTCATCACCACAACAGGAAAGGAACAAGATCCCACAAAGGCAGAAAGTGGCAACCGAAAAATTCTGGAAGTAAAGTTCGTGTCCAGCTGGTGAATGAGGAATACTGGACCGGGTCAGATTTTTGATTGCTACAGTAAGGGAGAGGTCTGGTTGCTTGGATGGCTGCTGAGGCTGAGTTGGAGGCACTGACGGTTGCATGCCCTGGTTGGCAGAGACACAGCCGGTTTAAGTGGGAGCTTTCAGTGGTGAACCTGCTGAAACTGACAATGGGCACATACATGGAAGTTGAGCGGCAAAGACTGCAGAGAGGAGAGCTGGCGTCAGACGCAGGATACTAGCGGATGAAAGTGGATTTAGGAAACCATTGCAGGAGCTTCGAGGAGACTATCCTAACCAGGTGACATTGCACTCACACTAAAGTTATATTGCAAATGCAGTATAAGACAGCTCTTGGCACTTTGTGTGCTGCGTTGAATTAATAATGTAAACATGATATCAGAAAGTAGCCTGAAAGCTTCTTGATTCACAGCAGTCAATAAATTAAGAACATTGATACTTAGTGCCCCCTACAGGACTAAGTACATCTAGTTCAGTTCACATGTTCAATGCCAACCTCCCACAGGCAGTAAAACTAAAGGTGAGAATGTAGCAACAGGACACCGCTTGTCTGACAAGTGGGCTGGTGTTATGTCTCCTGGTGAAGTTCTGTGAAATTTCCGGTGTCACATAGTTTTCAGAACTGTCAGACAAGCAGACTGATCAGTCAGTACCACCATTTTATTACATTGTTATTATATTGATTATTAAAAGCATGCAGTTTGGAGAACTGTTTTAAAAGGATTCTAATTCATTTTATTAATATTACAAAAACTAAAACACGGGGTAGATTTAAACCCCCAGCGGGTTTCGGGTGAGCGGGAGGCAGGGCGAGTAAAACGCACTCACAGGCCTAAGCTTGAGGCCTGTGGTATTTTCACTCCCGGGCCTCATCATATTGCTCCAATGATGTTTAATCTGAAAAAGCAGATTACTGCAATTGGGGCAATTGTTAGGCCTCTGATCATAACAGTCAATCAGGGCAAATTTTTTTTAAAGAGTAGAAAAGATCGATTTGAAGTTGTGAAACCCTTGAGAGAGAAATTGTACTTCAGAAATGCCTGAGATTGTAATTAATGCTCCATAATGTCTTGTGGGATAGAAGATGCCCATGTAGCTCTGCTTCTGATTGGTATTTTTGTGTAGATATCTAACTGGGCAGATTTTGGTGTGAAGTTGAAACAAGGAAGATATTCATGGAGCCTAGAAAACAAATTAATCATTAATTACAAACACAGGCTACTACTCTGCTTGTTGAGGTCCCACCCAGCATCTATAGATGATAAATACACATCGCAATAAATATAACATCAGAAGATTCACAGATGAGGGAAGTCATTCAATTCATCCTATTTCAATCATCCAAATAGGACCTACTGCCTCTCTCTCACAGCATCCAGTTGACTCTTACTGATTTCAGGGTTTTCATCTCCACTATTCTACCCAGAAGTCCATTCCAGGTGTTGCTCACTTTGTGTGAAAACATCAGTCCTAAATTTGGCTGCTGGTGTAGTTCTAACTTCAACCCTCTTGTCCTACTGTCACAATTTCATTTGAAATATTTTGGGGGGAGCTACCTTTTATGACATTATGTACCTCTATAAGATCACCTCATTTCAGTGCTGAAAAGCCCATGTTTCTCTATTATTTCCTCATAAATTTGTCCTCTAACATGAGAGATCAACTTCGTGGCCTTACTCTGCAATGCCTTCAAAGCTTGAATGCCTCGCCCGTGTCACGCTGACCAGATTGGATACAGTGTTCAAGGTGTGATCTGACCAGAGCAGTTTGAGGGTGATTTCCTCTTTCTTGTGTTCCATTTTGGCTATATAGCCCAGTGTTCTACTTGCTTTGTTGATTGCTGCTCCACGGTGAATGGAGGTGTCGAGTGCTGAGGCTACTAATAGCCCTAGATCTCTTCCAATATTTTCTTTTGCCACTTCGACACCATTCACAGAGTATGTGTGACAATATTTTTATCCTTTGTGCAATATTTTACACTTGTCCACATTAGGTTTCCTCTACCACTGTTCTGCCCATTTATATATTTTATAAAACTCACTCTTGCCCTCCACTTTGAATGTTATGAGTTTGCATTGAACTTCTGAATCCAGACAATTAATGTAGATTAGAAACCATAGGGGGTACCAACACTAATCCCCGGAGCATCCCACTCAGACTTTGTCTCCATCTACCCTGACATCATTCCTCGAACAACATCACCGCTTCCTTCTCTTCATCCAAATTCTTATCCATTCCCAGGTTTTATCTTGTAGCCCCACTGCTTTAAGCTTAAGTATCAGCCTTTCCTGTGGGACTTTGTCAAGTACTTTTTGGTAGTCTAAGTATCCCATGTCATCTCACAGCCTGCTTGGGATGAAAATTCTTCCAAGTAACAGGGAGACTGGTCAGGCAAGACCTACCCTTTCTGAATCCATATTGGGTACTATTTACTAGGTTAT
Source organism: Squalus acanthias (assembly GCA_030390025.1). Lineage (NCBI taxonomy): Eukaryota > Metazoa > Chordata > Chondrichthyes > Squaliformes > Squalidae > Squalus > Squalus acanthias. The sequence goes on from CM059438.1 coordinate 38,000,411, forward strand.
TTACAGGATATCTTTGTTTACTCCTGAACAATTCTATTATTTTGCATGACATAAATGTGAGACGGATGGGTCTGCAGTGCCTTAGTCTGTTTTATCAGATGTTTTGAAAATAGGTATCACATTAGTTTGTTTCCAGTCTAGTGGAATACCCCTCCCCCAGTATGCATTGGCTTTCTCAAATTGACCATCAATACCTCACAAATCTCATTCTTTGTCTCTTTCTGACATTTGATGGGCATAAAAAGTGGTGAGGACCCAGCATGATGGGCTCCCCCCTCCCCACCCCTTTGCTCCTTCTCCCAGCGTAACCTGAGAGAGAATTCAACCCCAGGTATGAAGTCACCAAGATAAGAAGGTAAGTGCCTGAAGGAAACCAAGAAAATAGATAACGTAACAGCAGTTTTCCTACAGACGTCATCCTACTAATGACTTTCAGTCCTGAATTCTCCTCTGAATTACCGCCCATTTTGTGGTGGATTTGGGACATTATAAAGAACAATATGTGTTCTTAAAAGCTGCCACCTTAAATCTGCCACAAAAACCTGCACTTGCATTCTCTTTCCAAAAACCCACCAGTTCCTTTTAAAGCCTGCAAGAAGCCCATTCCACCATATTTCAATGGAGTCAAGTTGGCGTGGTTAATCCCTTTGCCCCCAAATAGTTACTGCCACTACATCAGTAATAGAGGCCTGTGAGTGTAATGGAGACTTGCCCGAAATGTAGTCATGATGATGATGAGGTGAACGCCCCTTTAAATGAAACATCCTTGAAGATTAGTAGAAGCCCTTGTGAGTTGAGAAAGTGATTTTGAGTAAAAAGTGTGCTTGAGTGTTTACAGACATTTCCCTTTGCAGAAATGAGTTTCCTTGACACCCAGCTGCTGAGAGAGAAAGAATGTGATAGGTAAGGAGACGACTGAAGTTGTCTGTATTGGCACCCGAGCTTTGACTTACCTTGACCCCCCTTGTGAGGTCATTGAACCTCTTCCTGCACTGTGTGGCAGTTCTTGAAGTGGTGAAGGTTGCACTGACTGCCTCTGCCATCTCACCCCAGACAGCCTACAGCATTCTCTTATGGGGCCTCCTGCCCTCAGTGCCCATCAGATGGTCCCTCCTGGCCCTCAGTTCTGCCAGCAGCCGCTCCATGGGTGCACTGGAAAGTCTAAGTCCTGACAGTTGCTGACACGCGCGAGGCTGCTGCTCCTTCTGCCACCTTGCTGAAAAGTGATGAACCGGAACAGTATTTCTATCCCTCCCAGCAGTGGTCGTCCAACAAAGGCTATTTCTCTAGCCTCCAAACTGCTCTGCAGGGCTAATCAGGATTCTGGGAGGAAATTGCGGTGGGTTAACGACAGTTTCACCTCCCCACCGCAAACCCACCAATAGCAGGAGAATCCAGGCCAAAATATTTTGAGAGTTTTCCTTTTCAATTATCAAAAACAGAATGTCCCCTTTAAGCTTGAGAAACCTAGAATTTGAATGTGAAGAGTGTAAAATCTTAATCTCTCTGGTAGATGTATTCCCCTTTTAAATTTTCTTCTCCCTGGTGCTCTCTTTTTAAATGTCCTCTTTTCCACTGCTGCCTCAAGCCACCTACCAACAGTAATATATGGAGTGAAGCTCTCCCGTGACGAAATGCTGCAGTGGTTTGTATTTTTTTAAGTCCCTGAAGGAGTGACAGCTCCCAGTGGATTCCCTCACTCTAGTTTTGCTGCCAATTTCTTGATTTTCGTTGTCTTGCTTTTTAAAAAAAAAAGTGAATTGTTCTCAGCGTGTGGGCAAGGCCGCAGTAATTGCCCATCTCTAATTACCCCAGAGATGGTGGTGGTGGGACTTCTCCTTGAACTACTGCAGTCCTCGTCGATGCAGCAGCTGCAGACGGTTGGGCTGGATGCTGCTGGATTTTATTTTTGAAGATCACATGATGACAAAGGAGGCAATCTTAATGGCAAAATGATAACCGATGATGATGTGGTTGACCATTGCTCCGAGGACAATAAGTAATGAGCTGTTATAAAGGAAGGTCCTTTGCAAAAACATTCGAAATTGTGGGTAATCTGGAAATTGTGATAATGTTGCCTGGGTTGATGAAAATAATAGTTGTTTCATGCTAATGGATGAAGATCAGACTGTAAAATTGCTGAGGTCTCCAATAGAAAGAAAGACTTGCATTAATATAACGCCTTTCACAACCTCAGCCCCAAAATACTTTACAGCCAATGCCAGCCTTTGTGCACAGCAAGGTCCCACAAACAGCTATGATATAATGACCAGATAATCTGTTTTTAGCAATATTGGCCAAGATCTGCTCTTCAAATAGTGCCATGGGATCTTTAATATCCATCTGAGAGGGCAGACAGGGCCTCGGTTTAATATCTTATCTGAAATACGGAACCTCTGACAGTGAAGCACTCACTCCTCCCTCAGTACTGCACTGAGGTGCCAGTCTAGATTTTATGCTCAGTCTCTGGAGTGGGACTTGAACCGATGACTTTCTGACTCAGAGGTGAGAGTGCGGACACTGAGCCACAGCTGACAGATGGCAATCAGTCAAAAGAGCTCCTGATCATTAATGAATTGTGGATACCTATAATGGTGAGTAATGATGGTTAAAATGGTTCACAACTGTACAAATATTGACAAAACGAACCATAATATTGAGTTAGTTATTAAGCAATGCAGCTCTGAGATATCTGAGTCATTGTAACTGGCATCCAGCACTTGCAGCTCTAACTATTTCTGAGGGTAATATATAAGTGCAGCAATTGCATTCCTAGCATATTCATTACCAGAAGTCCGGCAGCTGTTAAGGTTAAGTGGAGAATCTAGCCTGAACTCTCCCATTCACACATTTATTATCTCTTTAAAATTCCCAGACAAATGACTCCACAAGTGAACAGCTGCACATCTCTGTCAGTGTCTTAAACTCCATGATGCAATGTGGCTCATATTAAATTAAAAGTTGTGTGTCGAGTGTACATCCAGAGTGTAACACATTTCAAACAGCGTCACACCTTGAAAATATTGCCTCAGACTCATCACTCCTCAGAAGTGTCGCATCCATACATCAAAAAAAAATGAATGCCTCATCTGCTAAGTTACCAATGAAATGTCTGATTGTCTAAATGTTAAGGAATCAAAATGAGCAAAAAGTACTCATGAGTAACAAGCAACCAGCAGAAAACTGAGCAAATCCTCAATGTTTTTCAAAGCTATCATTCATTAACCAACAAATACCACAGAACTGAAAATTTCTCACATAATTTCCTCACACTGTTTTTAACCACCATTTTCGTTCTTTGCTCGGGTCAGTATATATAGGTAGAAATAATGGCCTTGATTTGAACTCCCTTTGCCTGGTGCAAACCAGGTAGAAACCAAATGGGAGAGGGGCAGTTGAAATAGAAAGCGGAGTTTTAAATTGCAGGCGGCAAGGCCACCTGCCACAAGTTGGATTGGTCCTATTTAAATAGGCAGATTCGGCTCTGTTGACGTCATTAAAGCCCAATCTGCTATTGTAACCTGAGACCTGAGCAGGGGAGCAGTGATGGCTTCCCCACCAGGCCAAACCTGCCAGGAACAGCAGCCAACAACAACAACTTGTATTTATATAGTGCCTTTAACGTAGTAAAACGTCCCAAGGTGCTTCACAGGAGTATTATAAGACAAACATTTTGACACCGAGCCACACAAGGAGAAATTAGGGCAGGTGACCAAAAGCTTGGTCGAAGAGGTAGGTTTTAAGGAGCGTCTTAAAGGAGGAAAGAGAGGTAGAGAGGCGGAGAGGTTTAGGTAGGGAATTCCAGAGCTTAGGGCCTTGGCAACAGAAGGCACGGCCACCAATGGTTGAGCCATTATAATCAGGGATGCTCAAGAGGGCAGAATTAGAGGAGCGCAGATATCTCAGTGGGGGTTGGGGGCTGAAGGAGATTACAAAGATAGGAGGGGCGAGGCATGGAGGGATTTGAAAACAAGGATGAGAATTTTGAAATCGAGGTGTTGCTTAACCGGGAGGCAGTGTAGGTCAGCGAGCACAGGGGTGATGGGTGAACGGCACTTGGTGCGAGTTAGGACACGGGCAGCCGAGTTTTGGATGAGCTCAAGTTTACGTAGGGTAGAACGTGGGAGGCCAGCCAGCAGTGCGTTGGAATAGTCAAGTCTAGAGGTAACAAAGGCATGGATGAGGGTTTCAGCAGCAGGTGAGCTGAGGCAAGGGCGGAGAGGGGCGATGTTGCGGAGCTGGAAATAGGCGGTCTTAGTTATACCGTGGACATGTGGTCAGAAGCACATTTCAGGGTCAAATATGACACCAAGGTTGCGAACAGTGTGTTTCAGCCTCAGACAGATGCTTGGGAGAGGGATGGAGTCAGTGGCTAGGGAACAGAGTTTGTGGTGGGGACCGAAAACAATGGCTTCAGTCTTCCCAATGTTTAATTGGAGAAAATTTCTACTCATCCAGAACTGGATGTCGGACAAGCAGTCTGACAATTTAGAGACCGTGGAGGGGTCGAGAGAAGAGGTAGTGAGGTAGAGCTGGGTGTCGTCGGTGTACATGTGGAAACTGACGCTGTGTTTTCGGATGATGTCGCCAAGGGAGCAACATGTAGATGAGAAATAGGAGGGGGCCAAGATAGATCCTTGGGGGACACCAGAGGTAACGATGCGGGAGCAGGAAGAGAAGCCGTTGCAGGAGATTCTCTGGCTATAATTAGATAGATAAGAATGGAACCAGGCGAGTGCAGTCCCACCCAGCTGGACGGCGGTGGAGAGGCATTGGAGAAGGATGGAGTGGTCAACCGTGTCAAAACTGCAGACAAATCAAGAAGGACGACGAGGGATAGTTTACCTTTGTCACAGTCACAAAGGATGTCATTTGTGACTTTGATGAGAGACATTTCGGTACTGTGGCAAGGGACAAAAATCTGATTGGAGGGATTCAAACATGGAATTGTGGGAAAGATGGGCACAGATTTGGGAGGTGACAACACATTCAAAGACTTTGGAGAGGAAAGGGAGGTTGGAGATGGGGCAGTAGTTTGCAAGGACGGAGGGGTCAAGGTTTTTTTTGAGAGGGGTGATGACGGCAGTTTTGAGGGATAGTACCTGAGGAGAGAGAACCGTTGACAGTGTCAGCTAACATGGGAGTCAGAAAAGGAAGTTGGATGGTCAGCAGTTTGCTGGGAATAGGGTCGAGGGAGCAGGAAGTGGGTCTCATGGACAAGATGAGCGAGGAGAGGTCATGAGGGGAGATCGGAGAGAAACCGGAGAAAGATGTGAGTTCAGGGCTAGGGCAGGGGAAAACCTTAGAGGAAGTTTGGCCCGGTGGGCTAGGGGAAGGAAGGGAAGATGCAGAGGCAGCTGAATGGATGGTCTCAATCTTAGAGACAAAGATGTCCATGAGTTCCTCACACTTGTTGTCGGAGCCAGGGCCAGAAGAGGCCCAGCAAGTAAGTTTTTAAATTTTATTTGGTTCCTTGTGGGCCAGGAGGAGTAGGGGTGCTCCACTGGGCCCCACGAGGAAGCCTTGGGCCACCCTTTCCCTGGGCTTCCCCCTCCATCCCCAGACTGCAATTCTCCGGCTGAGCTCCACTTACCTTGTGCTGGGGACCGTTCCCCTGGGTCCCCGGCAGTGGCCTCCTGCCGTCTGATTTTAACAGCTGGTTAGCCGCTTCCCGACCACTGACCCTGTTCCATCCCTGCTTCAACTTAGACCTCATGCCCAACTCCAGCTATATCTTCATCCACAGCTTCACTTCTTGGCCTTATGCTCCATTTCGCCAACTGACTGCTCTATTCTCTGGCCACTGTCCTAGACTAGCTGTGAACAATGCCACAGGAGATCTACTGATATACATAAAAGTCTTTCATCTAACACACATAGGAACAGGAGTAGGCCATCGAACCTACTCTGCTATTCAATTAGATAATGCTGATCTGTACCTTAACTCCAATTACCCGCCTTTGATCCATAGCCCTTCATACCCTTACCTGACAAAAATCTATTGATCTCAGTCTTGAATATTTAAATTGATCCATCATCCACAGCCTTCTGTGGACCACTACCCTTTGTGTGAAATGGTGCTTCCTTATTTCTGAATGGCTTCGTTCTAATTTTAAGATTCTTGTTCTGGATTCCCCCACCAGAGGAAATAGCTTCTCCGTATTTACCCTATTGAATCCTTTTATCATTTTAACACCTCAACTAGACACCCTTCAACCTTCTGAACTCAAGGGAATACCAGCCAAGTTTATGCAACTTGTCTTCATAATTTAAGCCTGTAAGCCCTGGTATAATTCTGCTGAATCTCCGCTGATATATCCTTCCTGAGGTGCGGTGCCCAAAACTGAACACAGTACTCCAAATGCGGTCTGACCAAGGCTCTGTGCAACTGAAGCATAACTTCCTCCCCTTTGTATTCCAGCCCCCTCGAGATAAAAGCCAATATTCCATTATCCTTTTTGATTACTCTTTGTACCTGTGCACTACCTTTTAGTGATTTGTATACCTGAACGCCCAAATCTCTTTGCTCCTCTACAATTCCTAGGGGTAAAAATTGAGTCGCGCCCCATTTGGGGCGCTAACCTCGCCGGGGCGCGACTTTTAGCGCCCCGAAAAAATTAGCGGCCCCGCGCCGGAACTTCAGTGGTTGCGCCCCAAGAGGGAAGCGGGGCGCAACTGGAAGCACCCCGCATCCCTCTTGGGGCGCTGCGAGTGAATATCCTGGCGCTACGTGCCGCAGCGCCACGCGCTGCGGCACGTCGCGCCGCGGTATTGCAGGCCTTCCTCCCCTTCTTAAAGGGGAGGGGCATTGCGCAGCGCGAACCGGGGCCCAGCTGGGCCCCCGGGGATCGGGAGTGCCGGCAAAAGAGCCCGGCACTCAAGAGAAGTGCCGGGCTCTTGGAGCGCAGCCGGCACTTCACGGTGGGGGGGCTTCACGGGGGCCGGGGACAGCAACGGGGGCAGGTGCTGGCAGGCGGCCAGCAACAAAAATGGCCGCCTGCCACCTCCCCTTTAAATATCGCCGCCCCGGCCGCACGTACGCCCCCCTGAACCCGTCGGACATAGCGTCTGGCGGTAAATCAGGGGGCGCGACTGAAGATCACGGCCGGGGCGCGAGCGGGGCGCTGCGCACGGCGATGACATCATCGCCGGCGGCGCAGCGCCACAGGGCGCTACCGGCTGCCGCCGCCGCTAACCTCCCACTAAATTTTTCGGGAGGCGTGGGCGGCGCTGCGCCCGGGCGTTAGCTGCTTTACGCCCCATTAGCGCCCTCTTAAGGCGCTAACGGGAGGCGCAAGCAGGTGAATTTTTCCCCCCTAGTCTTTCACTGTTAAGAAAATATTCTGATTTATTTTTCTTGAATCCAAAGTGGATGACCTCACACTTTTCCACATTGAACTCCATCTGCCACAGTTTTCCCTACTCACATCGATCACACCTCAAACTGTCACACTGTTACATCTCAAAGTATCTCACATCAAGGTGTACATCACACTTGCACCTTGACTGGTTCAAGTATTGTTTTCATAATGCATCAACAAATCACAGTTGAACAGATATTCAATGTTCTAACGAACAAGTAGAAAATGCAAGTGAAAAATCACCAATTATGAGTTGGCAGTCATCAAACAATACCAATAAGGAAGAAAGGGACCCAATCAAACTGCTCCAAATATTTTTTAAAGATCCTTCAGCTATCATCTTGTTTGGTCAGTAACCTGAGGAACAAAGTACGTAAAAGATTTGGATAAAAAGTAAATGATTTGCAATAGAATAATTAAACTTATTGATAACATTTGCCACATCCTCTTGGAAATCTGCCCAATACGTTTTGCCTCCTAAGCTCTCAAGAGCCTAGGGCTTGAGTTTTGCTATTTCCCCAGAGTTTGCTTTGGTCAGCTTGGCCTTTGCTCTTGGTATTTCTCAGGACTCTCGAAATGTGTGACATGAAATTTGGTCAATTTTTGATGTCTCAGAAGCAACCAACAGGAAAAAGTCACATGCCTTGGAAGGATCAGACCATTATTCAACTTTGCAGGGAGGTTTGAATAAAAGTCCAAAATTTAAATGTGCTCATTCAGCATGTTCATTTTTGAAATTACGCTTATTTAAACAGAATGTTTTAGTTACAATAAGTACTATTGTAGTTATACTTAGGCAAGTAGGAAAGATACATATTAATTTAACCTTTGACCTTCATTTAAAAAAAACATAACCCAAATCAAGTGGGACAGTCTGTCCATTTGCTATACTAGGTAAGGAATTGATGTCTCTCTCAGAAAACGTTAGAAAGTAAACATAATTTGTATAATTCAAAACATAGAGTCATAGGGGGAAAAAGTCGGTTGCTTTGCGCCTCCCGTTAGCGCCCTAAGTAGGCGCTAATGGGTCGCAAAGCAACTAGCGCCCGGGGGCGGCGATGTTTGCGCCGCTAGCAAAATTGACCAGACATTTTGCGGTGGCACTAATCACTACCACCACGATCTCCTGCGCCCGCAGATCGTGACATCAGTCGAGCGTGCAACGCCCCAGTAGCGCCCTGGACCAGATATTGAGTGGCGCCCCATGCCTTACCGCCTGCCGCTAGCAACGACAGGTTGAGGGGAATGTTTTGCAGTCGGGAAGGGACTGGGGAAGTGCTACTTAAAGGTGACTGCTTCCTGACTTTTTTTGTCAGTGACATTTTTGCACCATGCATTCTGAGAGAGAGAGAGAGAGACTTCTGGAGAGATTCAACGCTGTGTGAAGGAGTTTTGGGTACTGAGCTGCACTTTGCAGGTTCATTTTGATTTGTCCTTCCTTGAATCGATTTAGAAGAGACTATGGGGGCTGTACTCTGAGCTCTTTCCCTGGGCCTCTCCATTGTTCTTTCCAGCAGAATTGATGTACAGGTCTCTCCAGGCCGAGATTCAAGGCTGCAATGAGCAGGGTGTGGATGGAGAGCAAGATCGACCCTCCCCTTTAAGAACTGGCTGGTGCCAGTGTGTCTGTGTTCCATTTCTGACTGACATCACATGAGCTTCGCCAGCGTTCTGAGTTAGCGTCTCGCCCCTCGGCGTTAGCGCCTTAAGAGAGGTGTGTAGCGCCTGATTTAGTGCTCCATTCACTTCCAGGGGCGATAGAAGCCAAGTTTGCAGTCGGAAGCGATAATTAGCGGCAGGCACTAAACTTTGTGCCCGGCCGATAATTGCGCCCCAAACGGGGCGATACCGAATTTTTCCCCCGAAGGGGAGAAATTCGGTATTGCCCCTTTAGGGGCGCAATTATCGGCCGGGTGCAAAGGTTAGCGCCTGCCGCTAATTATCGCCTCCGACTTCACACATGGCTTCTATCGCCCCTGGAGGTGATTGGAGCACTAAATCAGGCACTACACACCTCTCTTAAGGCGCTAACGACGAGGAGCGAGGTGTTACCTCAGAGCGCTGGCGAAGCTCATGTGATGTCAGTCAGCAATGGAACACAGACACACTGGCGCCGGCCAATTCTTAAAGGGGAGGGTTGATCTTGCTCTCCATCCACACCCTGCCTATTGCAGCCTTAAATCTCGGCCTGGAGAGGCCTGTACATCAAATCTGCTGGAAAGAACAATGGAGAGGCCCAGGGAAAGAGCTCAGAGTGCAGCCCCCATAGTCTCTTCTAAATCGATGCAAGGATGATCAAATCAAAATGAACCTGCAAAGTGCTGCTTAGTATCCAAAACTCCTCAACACAGCGCTGAATATCTCCAGAGGTCTCTCTCTCTCACTCAGAATGTGTGGTGCAAAAATGTCGCCGACAAAAAAAGGTAGGAAGCGGTCGCCTTTAAATAGCGCTCCCCCAGTCCCTTCCCGACTGCAAAACGCTCCCCTCAACCTGTCGTTGCTAGCGGCAGGCGGTAAAGCAGAGGGCGCCACTCGGGACGCTACCGGGGCATTGCACGCTTGACTGACGTCACGATCTGCGGGCGCAGGAGATCGTGGCGGTAGTGTTTAGTGCCGCCACAAAATGTCTGGTCAATTTCACGAGTGACGCAAACATCGCCGCGCCCGGGCGCTGGTTGCTTTGCGCCCCATTAGCGCCCTCTTAAGGCACTAACGGGAGGCGCAAACCAATCGAATTTTTCCCCGAGTGTCTCTGCTTCCAACACTTCCGTCGACAGCGAGTTCCAGGTCCTCACCACTCACTGTGTAAAAAAGTTTTTCCTCATATCCCCCATGTATCTCTGCCCAAAACCTTAAATCTGTGTCCCCTAGTCCTTGTACCATCAACTAGTAGAAACAGCCTTTCCCCCTCTAGCCTATCCAAACCTGTCATAATCTTGTACACCTCTATCAAATCACCCCTCAACCTCCTTTGCTCTAATGAAAACAAATCCAACTTCTCCAACCTGTCCTTGTAGTTAAGTTCCCCCATCCCCGGAACCATTCTGGTAAATCTCCTCTGCACCCTCTCAAGTGCCTTCACATCCTTCCTAAAGTGTGGTGACCAGAACTGGATGCAATACTCCAGTTGTGGCCTAATCAGCGCTTTATAAAGTTTCAGTATAACTTCTCTACTTTTGTACTCAATACCTCTATTTATGAAGCCCAAGATCACATATGCTTTGCTAACCACTCTCTCAATATGTCCCGCCACCTTCAGGGACTTATGCACATTAACTCCCAGGTCCCTCTGTCCCTGCACACTCTTTAAAACTGTGCCATTAAGTGTATATTGCCTCTCCCTGTTCCTTCTGCCAAAATGCATCACCTCACACTTCTCTGTATTAAATTCCATCTGCCACTTGTCTGCCCATTCTGCTAGCCTTTCTATGTCCTGTTGCAGTCGATTGGTATCATCCTCACTGTTTGCCACAACCCCAAGTTTGGTGTCATTGGCAAACTTAGAAATTCTACTCTGTATTCCAATATCCAGGTCATTTATATATATCAAAAAAAGCAGTGGCCCCAGCACTGACCCTTGGGGAACACCACTGTCTACCATCCTCCAGTCTGAAAAGCAGCTATTTACCACAACTCGTTGTTTTCTGTCCTTAAGCCAATTCCTTATCCAAGCTGCCAATGATAATTCCATGAGCCTCAATTTTGTTAACCAGCCTTCTATGTGGTACTTTGTCAAACGTCTTCCTAAAATCCAAGTAGACAACATCCATTGCATTCCCTTCATCAATCATCCCTGTTACTTCATCAAAAAATTCAATTAGATTAGTCAAACAAGATCTGCCTTTTACAAATCCTGTTGTCTCTCCTTAATTAGCTTAAACCTCTCCAAGTGCCCGTTAATTTTTTCCTTGATTATTGTTTCTAAAACTTTACCCACCACTGATGTTAAACTGTAGTTACTTGGATTGTCCTTACACCCTTTCTTGAACAATGGTGTCACATTTGCCACTTTCCAATCCTCAGGCACCTCCCCCGCATCTAGGGAAGATTGGAAAATTATGGCAAACCCTTCTGCTGTCTCCTCCCCCAATTCCCTTAGCAACCTGGGATGCAAGCCATCTGGACCAGGCGACTTGTCCACTCTAAGCATACCCAGCCATTCTAGTACATATTGTCTATCAATTTTCACCCCTTCCATTCCTTCTACCTTTCCCACTTCGACCGATATTTTGTCAGCATCCACCGCCTCAGTAAACACCGATACAAAGTACTCATTGGAGTATTCTAGCCTTGCCCTGCGCCTCTAAGCATATATCACCTGCTTTGTCCCTAATAGGCCCCACCCCACCTCTTACTACCCGCTTACTGTTTACATGCCGGTAGAAGATTTTTGGGTGCCCTTTTATGTTAACTGCCATTCTACTCTCATATTCTCTCTTTGCCAATCTTATTTTCATCTTCACTTCCCCTCTCAACTTATTGTATTTGGTCTGGTTCTCCCTTGAAGAATTCACCTGACATTCATCATACACCCTCTTTTTTTGTTTCATCATCTTCTCTATCTCCCTCGTCATCCAAGGAGCCCTTGCTTTGGTTCCCTTACCCTTTCCTCTTGTCGGAATGTACCTAGCCTGTACTTGGAACATCTCCTCCTTAAAGATCACCCATTGTTCCATTACAGTTTTTCCTGTCAGTCTTTGGTTCCATTTTACCCTGGCTAGATCCTTTTGCATCCCATTGAAGTTAGCCCTATTCCAGTTTAGAAGTTCCACTCTAGATTGTTCCTTGCTCCTCTCCATTGCTAATCTAAATCTTATGATACGATGATTACTCGTACCCAAGTGTTCTCCCACAGACACTTGGTCGAACTGGCCCACCTCATTCCCCAGCACCAGATCCAGCAATACCTCCTTCCTAGTTAGGCCAAGTACATACTGGTCAAGGAAATTCTCCTGAACACATTTCAGAAATTCCTCCCCCTCCTTTCCCTTTACCCTAGCATTATCCCAATCGATATTTGCGTAATTAAAATCCCCCAATATCACCACTCTATCAGCACATGAGGCTAAGAGTTACTGATGGCATTTCTCTATCCCCTATTATAATTGAGATATTAACATATTTATTTTATTTTGTTTTCATTAATTAATATATATATATATATATATATACAGATAGTGAATCTCTTGAAGCATTGCTCAGTGAGTTGAATAGGCTGTTTTATAACGATAGGAATGCTATGCCATATATATATCACCACATGAGGCTAAGAGTTACTTATGGCATTCCTCTATCCCCTATTATAATGGAGATATTAACATATTTATTTTAAATGGGTTAAGGATGTCATTAAAACATCAGTTAGTGGAATGTTATATAAAAGTGTTAGGCATTTATCCACTAATATCATTAATCAGTCATTTTGAGGGTATTGTATTTTAAACCTCTAACCATGAAGGAAATGTAAAAAGATGTCTATAACACAAAGTATGAATGTTTAAAGTTGTATTTAAAATTGAAAGAAAAACATGGTTAAAACAGGGGGTCATACTATTGTTGACATGCTCAGTTTATGTAACGCAGGTCAGATAAATTTAGATTTAAAAATTTTATACCAGCGGTTTTGATTTCCTGAGAAAATGTCTGTTCTGAATGTGACAATCTGCCATCTGGTGTTCTATTTGGCAGTGCTGGCCTGTCCTAGATGAAATTACCCTTATACCTAAATAAAGCTACTTTTATAACCACTGTCGTGACTCTCCTGCCTGGGAGAGAGCAAGACAGAAGGTTAGAGCGAAAGAGAGAGGTCTTTGGGCACTTAAAGAGTTGCTGAATTCAATGCAGAAGAATTTTGCATGTGCCCAGTGAAGTATCGGCCCTGCAACAGGCTGTTACAGCTTTTGTTTTCATTAATATATATACATATATATATATACAGATAGTGAATCTCTTGAAGCATTGCTCAGTGAGTTGAATAGGCTGTTTTATAATGAAAGGAATGCTATGTCATATAATGCAAAATGTATTATCACTGATTTATGGTGACTGAAAACCAAAGTCCATTTTTATTACATGGAGTTAAAGGATCTTTACTTGTATTTTCAGCATACAATTCTGAGATTTGTTCATTTTTCCATGAAAACTATAAATGAGTGACCTTGATTGTTATATGCTCTTTTACCTATGCACCTAATGTTTACTGTTTACCTATTTTAAAGCCCAGGGTATAGAGAAAAATGTCAGGCAACATGCAGCAGATTGGAGACCGACCAGTTCAGCCGGAGTAGGAGGGGCTGTTATGGGGTTTGCCAACAATTATGGGGGCGAAGGGGGTTCTGGGTATTAGGGGTGGCACTGGGAGGGGGTTCTGGGTTTTGGTAGCATTAGGGGGTGGCACTGGGAGGGGGTTCTGGGTTTTGGTAGCATTAGGGGGTGGCACTGGGAGGGGGTTCTGGGTTTTGGTAGCATTAGGGGGTGGCACTGGGAGGGGGTTCTGGGTTTTGGTAGCATTAGAGGGTGGCACTGGGAGGGGGTTCTGGGTTTTGGGCATTAGGGGGTGGCACTGAGAGGGGGTTCTGGGTTTTGGTAGCATTAGGGGGTGGCACTGGGAGGGGGTTCTGGGTTTTGGGCATTAGGGGGTTGCACTGGGAGGGGGTTCTGGGTTTTGGGCATTAGGGGGTGGCACTGGGAGGGGGTTCTGGGTTTTGGGCATTAGGGGGTGGCACTGGGAGGGGGTTCTGGGTTTTGGGCATTAGGGGGGTGGCACTGGGAGGGGGTTCTGAGGTATGGTAGCATTAGGGGGTAGCACTGGGAGGGGGTTCTGAGGTATGGTAGCACTCTGGAGGGGAAACTTGGATTTTAGCAGCAATGGAGGGAAGAATCTGAGGATTGATTGGTTGGGCAATTCCTGGAAACTGGCAGTAGTGGGGAAGGAACCCAAGATTTGGCAGCACTTGCTGGTTCCCAGGTATTAAATCACAGTGGGAGCAGCCAGACATCTGGGAGCTTCACGGAGTGGTACTGGGGTCTGTCAGTACATGGAACAGTAGGTCCTTGAGTGGTGCCAGGGTCTGGAGCACTGGGAAAGGAGCAGAGGTCTAGCTGCATTGCTATGGTGGGCTCAGGCCGAGTAACATTGGGGGAAAGTGCTGCTGTCTGGCAACACTGGGGAGTGGAATTTTGTGGTCTATGAGCACTGGGGTGGGTGGGAGGGGATGGTACACTGGGAGCTGAGGGTCCCAAGATATGGCAGTACTGGGAGGGTAGTAGCAAAAGGGCACATTGGGCTAGTAGCATTGAGGAGGGGTATCCCTGGGCCTGAAGTAGAACAGTAAATCTCAGGATGTAGGTATCTGTACTGAAGTATATTTTTATTTAACTGAATGTTACAGGGATATAACCGACCTGATATATAAAATGGAGAATAATCAATGACAAGGAAGTGTGTTAAAAGGCAGTGATACACCCATGGGATGCAGGTGTCAGTAATCATGGGTTGCTATACTTCAGTGGAAATCTTTGTACCTTGCCTTGGATATCAAATAACTTGTCATCAAATGTGGCATTCAACAATTTTGCTTTATCACAAGAGTGTAGCGGAGGACTTTGGGATGTAGCATTAAGATAGAGTTTCCTGTCCTTTTGATTGCCCAGTCTTATCTTTCTACTAAAATATTTCTGATCTTGGCTAACTACAGAACACATCTTGAAAATCAATCAGCTTGCTTGATTGGCACCCCATCCACCACCTTAAACATTCACTCCCTCCACCACCAGCGTACTGTGGCTGCAGTGTGTACCATCTACAAGATGCACTGCAGCAACTCGCCAAGGCTTTTTCGGCAGCACCTCCCAAACCCGCGACCTCTTCCACCTAGAAGGACAAGGGCAGCAGGTGCATGGGAGCACCACCACCTCCAAGTTCCCCTCCAAGTCACACACCATCCTGACTTGGAAGTATATCGCCGATCCTTCATCGTCACTGGGTCAAAATCCTGGAACTCCCTCCCTAACAGCACTGTGGGAGTACCTTCACCACACGGACTGCAGCGGTTCAAGAAGGTGGCTCACCACCACCTTCTCAAGGGCAACTAGGGATGGGCAATAAATGCTGGCCTTGCCAGCGACGCCCACATCCCATATACGAATAAAAAAAAATCAGATGTTCACTGATCAGATATCACAGTGAACTCCACAAATTATTAAAAGACCCTGGTTTTTGTTTTTAAAAATCATATGTTAAACAGAGAATACATTATGTCTAGTCGTGTGAGTATCTCTGCTCAGTGATCATACCTCACTTATCACTTCAGCATGTATGAAATTACCTGTTCAGCCATACTTAGGGTGATATTTGGCGTATCTCCAAGATTCTATTATAAAAGTAGAATCATAGAACGATGCTGCACAGAAGGAGGCCATTCGGCCCATCGTGCCTATGCCAGTTCTTTGGTAGAACTATCCAATTAATCCCACTCCCCGTTCTTTCCCCGTAGCCCTGTAATTTTTTTCCCTTCAAGTACTTATCCAATTCTCTTTTGAATGTTACTATTGAATCTGCTTCCACCATCCTTTCAGGCAGTGCATTCCAGATCACAACATCTCACGGTGTAAAAAAATGTTTCCTCATGTTGCCTCTGGTTCTTTTGCCAATCATCTTAAATCTGTGTCCTCTGGTTACCGACCCTTCAGCCACTGGAAACAGTTTCTCCTTATTTACTCTATTAAAACCATTCATGATTTTGAACACCTCTATCAAATCTCCTCTTAACCTTCTCTGCTCTAAGGAGAACAAACCCAGCTTCTCCTGTCTCTCTACATAACTGAAGTCCCTTGTCCCTGGTACCACTCTAGCAAATCTCTTCGGCACCCTCTCCAAGGCCTTGACATCCTTCCTAAAGTGTGATGCCCAGAATTGAACACAATATTCCAGCTGAGGTCTAAGCAGTATTTTATAAAGGTTTAGCATAACTTCCTTGCTTTTGTACTCTATTCCTCTATTAATAAAGCCAAGGATCACATATGCTTTTTTAACAGCCTTCTCAACTTGCCCTGCCACCTTAAAAATTTGTACATACACCCCCAGGTCTCACTATTCCTACATCTCTTTAAAATTGTACCATTTAGTTCACACTGCCTCTCCTCAATCTTCCTGCCAAAATGTATCACTTCACACTTCTCTGCAATAAATGTCATCTACCATGTGTCTGTCCATTTCACCAGTCTGTCTATGTCCTCCTGAATTCTGTTACTATCCTCCTCATTGTTTACTACAGTTCCAAGTTTTGTATCATCTGCAAACTTTGAAATGATGCCCTGTATACCCAAGTCCAGGTCATTAATATGTATCAAAAAGATCAGTGATGCTAATACTGACCCCTGGTGAACACCACTGTATTCTTCCCTCCAGTCTGAAAAACAACCGTTGACCACTACTCTTCGCTTTCTGTCCCTTAGCCAATTTTGTATCCATGCTGCCGTTGTCCCTTTAATCTCATGGGCTTTAATTTTGCTAACAAGGCTATTATGTGGTACTTTGTCAAATGCCTTTTGAAAGTTCGTATACACAACATCAACCACACTACCTTCATCAACAGTTCCGTAACTTCATCAAATAACTCAATCAAGTTAGCCAAACTTGATTTGCCTTTAACAAATCCGTGCTGACTTTCATTTATTAGCCCATACTTTTCCAAATGCTAATTAATTTTGTCCCGGATTATGGGCCAGAATTTTCACATTGGAGAGCAGGCGGGTTTGGGGGCAGGTCAGCGGTTAAAAGCGCAGAAATTGACAGCGCGTTGGGAACCTGCCGACTTCCACCTTTCACTGGAGCGCATTTCGAGGCGTGCCACGGACCTGCTCGGGAGAGGGGGGGCGACCTCATTGAGGTACTTAACTACTCGTTTACAGACACTTAACTGCCTTTTTAACATCAAGTTTGAACTTTAATTGGTTGCGCACAGGATTCATGCACCTCGGGAACTTCGCCTGTGAAGGGGAGGGAAGAAGCTCAGTGGCCATTGTGCAAATTCATTAAGTGACAGCTGGAAAAAACACATAACTACTCACACCTTACACCTGCTTCCTTGCCTAAGGGAAAGGCTCTTGCTGACACCATTTTGTGCAGAGATTTAGCTTTCAGGAGTTTTCAGGTGATTTCTGCTTCCTCTGAAGCCACTCTCACCACATTGCTGGTCACTCTCGCTACATTGGAGGATTGTGCCTCCAATCTCCACTTTACCTGGCATCTATCAGATCAGCATGGGTGCCGCTTATGCTGTCTCACCTTGGACTCAGATTCGGACCAAGATGAGCCCCAGCACCCACAACACCAGCCACACCAGTGGCAGCAACCACACCAGCAGCAGCAGCAACCACACCAGCAGCAGCAGCAACCACACCAGCAGCCTTCTCCTGATCTGATGCTCCACAGGAGAGAAGGGATCAGCACAGGGGTGCAAAGCGCCGGAGGCGATATCCCCAACACAGGGTATACAGGCAGAGGATGAGCTTCCTGGACATGACTGAGCAGCAGTGCTTCAGGAGGCTCAGGCTATCGCGCCAGGTCGTCGCAGACATTTGTAGCTTGCTGGAACAAGACCTGCTGCCCAGAGGACCTGGTGGACACGCCTCACCACCGCCCTCAACTTCATCGCCTCAGGCTCCTTCCAGGGATCTGCAGCAGACATTTGCAGGATCTCACAGTCGGCCGCCCACATGATGCATCACCCAGGTGACTGATGCCATGTTTCACAAGTCAGCCAATTATGTGAACTTTGCCACTGATGAAGCCAGTGTTACTGAGCGGACACTCGGCTTTGCGGCTCTGGCTAGCTTCCCACAGGTGCAGTGCGTCATCGACTGCACACATGTGGCCATCAAGACTTCCACTCCCTCAATGTGCAGCTCATCTGCAACCATAAAAAATCATCATGCACGTGTGTGCCAGATTCCCAGGCAGCTGTCATGACTATTTCATGCTGCGCCAGTCCACCCTCCCTCAGCTCTTTGCACCGTCAAACAGACTTATCAGCTGGCTGCTTGGAGACAAGGGTTATCCACTGAAAACGTGTTTGATGACACCATTGAGGAGACCAGGCAATGAGGCCAAGGACCACTATAATGACAGCCACATGTCCACCAGATGTGTCATTGACAGATCTGGAGGAGCCCTTCAGTACGCACCAGCCAGGGTCTCCAGAATCATTGTTGTATGTTGCACACTGTACAACATAGCGCAGCAGCGAGGATTGGAGCTGCCGGAGGAGCAAGGCACAGAGCGCACAGCCTCTTCGGAGGAGGAGGAGGAGGAACAAGTGAAACACAAGGGGGAAGAGGAGAAACCTGAGGTGGAGATGGCACCAGCAGTGGCGCACATTGCTGCCTGGGAGGCTCGGGCTGGTCTCATAATTAACCGATTTAGCTAAGTTGCACCAGTGCACCCATCTGGCTCCCAGATGCAGTACCAACCTCACCCCCGCCCCCAACAACACCACAAAGATGTCCTACAATGACCAAGCCATTCCTCTCACCCAAACCCCCATTGCTCGAGGTTAAGTAATATCTCACCATTCACTCCAAGTGACAAAGCCACTTCCCAGGTAGCAGGCAAAAATGGACAAGATGGGAAAGTAGTGCAAAGAAATAAATTTATGTGCGTCATAAATAGAACTGAAACTTAACATTAACATTTTGGCAAACACCCATGTGCATACCCTTGTGCATCTACGATTATGTCTTTTTTCTTTTCCGCGTGCTTCTATGAGGTGCAACCCCTGTGGCTTCAGCAGAGGTAGAGGCAGGCTGCTCACTTCCCTGCTGCGACTGCTTTGACACTTTTGGCGGATGTTCTCTGGGTTTTGGAGCTTGTGAGGGCCCCGCCAAAGACTGCTCCTCCTGCAAATGTGCAGGGGCAGACTCGGCCATCGGGATCCGAGGTAGCATGTGGGGCTCTGACTGACGGGGAGGCAACAGGGGAGAAGTGGGAGTGCTTTGAGCAGACCCCCCACTTCCATGCCCCCTGTCACCATCATCCCTCTCATGGCCCTCCTCCAGTTAAGTATTTTTACATTTGATTGTACCTTGTCCTTTTCCATAACTATTCTAAACCTGACGATATTATGATCACTGTTCCCCAAATGCTTTCCCATGGAAACATGCTCCACTTGCCCCACTTCATTCCCCAGATTTAGATCCAGGACTGCTTCCTTCCTCATTGGGCTGGAAACACACTGATCAAGAATGTTCTCTTGCACACATTTCAGGAATTCCAGCCCTCTTTGCCCTTTACACTGTTACTATCCCAGTCTATATTAGGATAATTAAAGTCCCCCGTTATCACTACTCTCTAGTTCTTGCATATTTCTGTAATTTGCCTGCAAATTTTCTCCTCTATCTCCTTCCCACTATTTAGTTACCTATAGTATACACCCAATAGTGTAATAGCTCCTCTATGGTTCCTTAATTCTAACTAAATAGAATCTTTGACCCCTCAGCTACCTCATCCCTCTGCAGTGCTCTAATAGTTTCTTTGATCAATACTGCCACCTCCCCCCCCGCCCGCCCCACTCCTTTTATTCCTTCCCAATCTTTCCTGAATACCTTGTAGCCAGGAATAATGGCCCAGATTTTGCGGTGGGTATGATGGCGTACTCTCAGAGTACGCTGTCACACCACCTTTGAAATCCACCACAGGTTCGGGATTTCAGCGCATGCGCTAAATCCAGAACTTGCGGTCTGTCAACGTATGCATTGACAGGCCATTCGCTCCGCCACCAAAAACCCGATTGCTGGCGCAGAGTTGGGCTATTTTACCACCAACTGCCCAGCAATTACGCACGGAAATTTTACAGCTGGTGGAAACAGGCCTGTTTCCTCAGCCTAAGGGGATACCCGAAATGGAAAAAATGCTTTTTTTTTTAATTAAATGACTTAAAAGCTTTAATGAGAAGCAATCCTACTGTATGTTAAAGCTGCAGATTTTATTAAAATAACATTTACATGTCACAACTTTCTGCACAGTATTTGTTTAGAAGTGGGAATTATGAGTAATGAATTGGATTCCCACGATAAAAGCTAAATCTGTTTGTATTTTAAAGGCTCTAGTAATGAAGTGATGTAATCATTTAAATGAATGAAAGACAATCTGTTTTCTGATTGGAGGACCAGGCCCACTCGATCCCAGGTACGCTTCCCCAGAGGCTGCATCCCTGGGATCCGCGGGCCATTACGCTGCCCTCCTACTCGCAGCGTCAGAGCGCAAGTTCACGCAGGAGGGCCGCCATCAGGTAGGTGCGTATTCTTTTCGCAGGTCAGCAGCGTACTCCGGAGGTACACCGTCGACCACAATTTTTGGCCCAATAAGTTCCCAATCCTTCACTTGTTTAAGCCAGAGGTAGAGCTTTCATCATGCATCAAATAGACAATTACATCCTGTCTGTACCGGATTTGAACCCAAGTGTTGAGGTGACAGGCCAGTGTCCGATCCACTGAACCTTCCGGTTCTCCTTTCTCAATATCTTTACTTGAGTTTTTAGCTTAGTTTCATTCTCTAGAATTGACACTTGGTTGGACCTCATACAGTGAGCAAGAATATTCTCTCACTCTCATACAAACATCATACCAGCAAGTCTATGAAAGACTGCTTCTTCCACACATCTTGAAGGTTACTGGACTGTGTGAGAAATACATTCTGGGCCCTTTGCGGACTGATTCTATCTTTATTGTTTCTAAGTATTTGTGCCATCTGTAATTTGCTTACATGGCTGTTCTGTTTAATTACCCTACTTATAAATAAATCAGGCTATAAGTTATAGCTGGAATGTAACAGATTGATAGTGTGGTACTTACTACCTTTTGAAGTATACTGGAGAATATGGAGGGCATCCCATATGGTTTCCAGTATATTAATCATAATAATCACAGCATGCATAAAAGATGCAGGATTTGGTTCATAAAAACTTAGTCTGCTTTTGTTGTTAGTGCCAAATAAAATGTTGCGAGAAAGCCCAGATCATAACAATATCTTTCATCTTTACAAAAGCAAAATACTGCGGATGCTGGAAATCTGGAATAAAAACAGAAAATGCTGGAAATACTCAGCAGGTCAGGCAGCATCTGTGGAGAGAGAAACAGAGTTAACATTTCAGGTCGATGACGAAGGGTCATCGACCTGAAACGTTAACTCTGTTTATCTCTCCACAGATGCTGCCTGACTTGCTGAGTATTTCCAGCATTTTCTGTTCTTTCATCTTTATCTCGCTCTCTTTCACTCTCTCTCTGCTTTAAGTCACTGCTGTGTGCTGATTTTTTTGCCGCTTATGCCAGTTTCACTGAATGGGTCAAGTGTGGTCTCTGCAATCTAACATAAAGTCAGTGGAGATCTATAAATTTTTTTAAAAGAAACAGCTGACAAAGATGAAATATTGTGCCCATATTCAGAGATGAATGTAGCCTGTTCTGCACAAGTGTGAGACTGTGTGACGTGCAGCTGGACAGATTCCCACTCCTGGTGAAAGGACTGCTTCTTCCCAATCACAATCTTCTACATATTGTGACTTGGCTGGGATAGTAAATATACAGGGCTTATTGTGGACTGACACTAGCTCATTTCATACATAATCAAACAAGTATGAATGGTCAACTCCTGAGTGTCTGCAGCATGGTTTGATGTCATATTAAACTGAATCGTGATCTTATTGTCATTTATCATGCTTGTACCTTTAAGATGAATGGTATAATTGGAGTTGCACCTCTGATAAAAATCAACAATACATCACTTCCACAATTGTTAACTAAAAATAAATATAAGGTAGTCACTAATAAATCCAATAAAGAATTCAGGAGAAACATCTTTATCCAGAGAGTGGTTGGAATGTGGAACTTGCTGCCACATGAAGTGGTTGAGGCGAATAGCATGGATGCCTTTAAGGGGAAGCTAGATAAATACATGAGAGAGAAAGGAATAGAAGGGTATGCTGAGAGGGTTAGAAGAAGAGGGGTGGGAGGAGGCTCATGTGGAGCATAAACACCGGCATAGACCAGTTGAGCCAAATGGCCTGTTTCTGTGCTGTAAATTCTATGTAGTTCTATGAACTATTTGATAAGTCACTATAGGTACTGTTACATTTGAGCAGCACATACTGTTCTTATAATCAGTGATTTAGCATTTTCATATTTCAAACAATAATGATATTGGTGATGTTTTTGCATTTAATTCATATCATAGATAGCTAAAATAGTGTTACAAATTGGTAGCTGACAGTCTTGGAAGTTCGTATCAATTAAACTGTAAATCTTCATATATTCTTCATAGCTGAACTGAAAAGTGTTTTACAACTTTCACAGTGCGATTTGCACTAGAAATTACTCCGCCTCCCCCCCCCACCCTGTAATTTAAAGAGGAACTTCAAAGGGTAAAGTCAACTAAATAGTTTCCCTGCCCGCCTTCCCCACTGAAGAATCAATATACTTTTTCCCCTCAGCACCACCACCCCAAAAAATCAGCCTGGCCGAATGACAGATGCTGAGAACGCCCAGGCACGAGCACGTGGGACTATCTTTGAATTCAGAATGCTTTTCCCAGGCAGCATTTCCCTGCTGAGTCCCTCCATCATCCTCCGGCGGAAGCATTGTGCTCTCGCTGCACACAGTGTTTGGGGTAACTTCACAGACTGTGGGAGGTAACACGTGTTCACGAATACTTTAAACATGACCACAATTGCTGTAATAAGACACCAGAATAACTGCAAACCAGATATGATGCCTGCAGTCTCAATGTTAATATAAATGCATGTGGCGCAGACATCCTACTTTAAAAGAATGTAGTTCTCTTCAGAACGATACAGTACAAATCTCCTTATTTTAGGTACAGTACAGCAGCTTGAACTCAATTCATAGTTAGCGAGACTGAAGGGTATTATTCTTAGTGCAAATAAAACAGCTGAGGCTTAGGGGTTCTTCCTGAACTGTTATTTATTTGTATTTGGGCATTTAGTCGATACATATCAATCAAATCCACAAAGGGACAAGCACTTTGCATTGAGTGTATCACGTTCTTAAAAGACGCGCACTAATAAACGTGTTAAATTATACCATAAATAATATCACGCTTACATGATCAAAGTAAATATTATTGGAACCTCAACTCGGATTTCAGATCTCCCATTCAGGCTCCAATGCAGTATTTCGTCTACTTACGATAGCAAAATACTGCAGATGCTGGAAATCCGAAATAACAACAGAAAACGCTGGAAAAACTCAGCAGGCCAGGCAGCATCCGTGGAGAGAGAAAGAGAGTTGACGTTTCAGGTCGATGACCTTTCATCAGAACTGGGAAGAGCTGGAAATCAAATAGATTTAAGGCCAGGGTAAAGCTGGGAAAAGGGGGAGGGGATAAAGGAACAAAGGAGGAGATGAAGAGACATTAAGAGACATTAAGAGATATGCAAGGCTAGAGGTGGTGTTAATGTGACAGATTAAGGCTGAATGAAGTGTGAAATCTACTGGCAGAATGAAGGACAGCTGCCAGCTTCTAGGAGGAAAAAAAAGGTGGGGGGGACAAATAAAAGGGTGGATAAACGTAAGGGGGACCCCGAGCTCCCGGTGGCCTGTCACTTTAATTCACCGCTTCACTCCCACTCTGACCTCACCGTCCTCGGCCTAATACACTGTTCCACGGAAGCTCAGCGTAAGCTCGAGGAACAGCACCTCATCTTTCGTTTAGGCACGCTACAGCCCTCTGGACTCAATATCGAGTTCAACAATTTTAGATCATAACCTCAGCTCCAATCACATTTATATTTTATTTTATCCACCCTTTTATTTGTCCCCCCCACCTTTTTTTTCCTCCTAGAAGCTGGCAGCTGTCCTTCATTCTGCCAGTAGATTTCACACTTCATTCAGCCTTAATCTGTCACATTAACACCACCTCTAGCCTTGCATATCTCTTAATGTCTCTTAATGTCTCTTCATCTCCTCCTTTGTTCCTTTATCCCCTCCCCCTTTTCCCAGCTTTACCCTGGCCTTAAATCTATTTGATTTCCAGCTCTTCCCAGTTCTGATGAAAGGTCATCGACCTGAAACGTCAACTCTCTTTCTCTCTCCACGGATGCTGCCTGGCCTGCTGAGTTTTTCCAGCGTTTTCTGTTGTTATTTCGTCTACTTATCTGATTTGGCAACCAATAATAAACATTGGCAGTTTGTGAATTTGTATAACATCTGTGTTTTCGTTGTCAAACGGCGGCTGTGTCATTGGTAATGATTTATACTATGTTTGGATTTCTGTCTAATTCCATCTGCAGCCCCGCTCACTACGTAGGCGTCACTCATCACACTGCACGAAGCCAAGACTGAATTAGCAAACTGAAACCAACTATTAAGGGCTACAATTGTAAAACACCGAGTGCCAATGTTTACTAAAGCTGCCTGTCCCCAGTCCGCCTCGCGTTTAACCAGATCGCCGGGAGTCGTTTCCTTTTGCCGGTTCATGGAATCCTGCCGAAAGAAATTCACAGAGATTTATTAAATCATGTTTGTAAAGTGTGGGGACGCCGCGTGTGAAGAGAATGAAAACACAACAATTAAGCCAGTGACTAGGGGTTGGGGGGAAGCGAAGGAAGGAAAGATAAAACGCCATTTAGTGCAATACATGAAAGGTGGGATGTTATAATAACGTTCATTACATTGAGAATGAATAACGTTCATTACATTGAATAATGAAACGAGGAAATGACAAACTGAAGCAAAATACTGCTGGAAATCTGAAATAAAAGCAGAAAATGCTGGAAACGCTCAGCAGCTCAGGCAGCATCTGTGGAGAGAGAAACAATTGTCAGGTAAAATGCACATTGGAAACGCCGATTGGAGAGCTGTTGCTGAGCATACTGCAGGTTGCTCTGTGCTTTGGACTCAGTTGTTTACTGTCGGTTTAATAAACCTCACGGCCCAGCTATTCACACCGATCTTTTCACAGTGTGGATAGCGATACCGAAGGGCCGATCCTCTTACCTTGGACCTTGGGGGCAGTATTTCCGAAAACGATGAGCCCACTGTCTGTGACTGCATCATCTGCGGGAAGCATCGTCGGGATGTTGATCCCAACCAGGCGATGCGAATTCAGATGAAGTCATGCGGAAACTTCGAACTGACCAAGAAGTTGGTCATTCTGGTTCGAAATATGTTTTTTTTTGTCTCGGTGACAAATCGATCTTGCAAAACGAGAGGGGTATTAAATTTAAAATAGGATGTAACGGGAACTCACCCCCAGTCCATGTTGTGTTTGTGCCCTGACTCTGTGAGTCAAGGTGAATTACAACATTAATGCATTCTACGCGTTCTTGTTTCTCGGACGATCTGCTGGGCTGGTCAAAGAAATCTCTGGAATCCGGCAAGACAGCTGTCACGCAAAACATGAGGTGGCAACGTGATTAGCATAGTTTGCTCCTTTAGTCAGTTCTAATAGCACTCGGATTACATTTCAGATGTTTCATATATGCAGTTTTGTCTGTGTTAAAGGCGCCTTTCATCCCGGGTTAAAAAGGTCTTGTGACATGAGATCACGCCTACCACTATGCCCGGAATGACAAGGAAACTGTGGCCCTGACCGAGTCCCGGGTAAAGCTCCCAGCTTGGAACATGACCTCATTCAGAGGCACCAATTTAATATATAAAGGAGGCTGAGGCTGGGAGCCTCATCAGAAGCTTGCAGTTGGCCACTGAGGGAACTCAGCTGTTTTCAAGGAGTCCTGCGACCCAATAACTACAGGCAACATGGTGATGCTACGAGTTGAAGATCTGGTAGGAACTTTGATGCAATCAACCCCTATTATTAAAGATACCATATGCAACGGTTGTTTCATTAAGCATGATTTACGGTTTATATGTATGTCCCTGTTAGTGATAAATATCCCACACCTAGGTTTGTGTTTTGTGTCTCTATTGTCATTCATCAATTGTACATTGTCTTATAACATAGGATTCGCTGATACAGATAATAGGAACAATATTTGATGTACGAATCTTATATATGATCTTGCATTAGTTTATTTCAGCAATGACTATTTATAATAGTCATAGTTAAATGTTTTATTACAGACAGGGAAACACGCTAACAATTTAATAAATTGTGATTATACAGAATGGTAATGATAAATTACTGAATGAGAATAAAACACAATATCATGTATATATAATCGTTTCTTTATTGGTGGGGTTGGATAACTTGGCGTTTAAACGGTCAGAGCAGCGATAGTATATTATTGGTTAGAAAGATACATTATTAAACCAGCCAAAACTCCTACACTTTATGGACAGTTCATATCATTAGGTGACACTAGCAATGCATTCAGACGTGAACTTTACTGTTTAGAAATATATTTCAGATGGGCTTATCGAACAGTTTAACTGGGCTGAGATATTGTCTGTAATTTCATCCACAATAACACAAGTTCCTCCTAAATTG
Organism: Squalus acanthias; assembly: GCA_030390025.1. Classification (NCBI taxonomy): domain Eukaryota; kingdom Metazoa; phylum Chordata; class Chondrichthyes; order Squaliformes; family Squalidae; genus Squalus; species Squalus acanthias. Next base: position 38,027,234 of record CM059438.1, read on the forward strand.
CATTTCGAATTTGGAAAACTGGAGTTGATGGTAATGCAAGTCTTCTCTGTTGGATGAGGCCGGGACACTGGACTATAGCTGCTACAGTGAACTGGGTTCTGTAAGGTTGAGCTCAACGGGACTGAAGAGGCCTCCTTCATCCAAACTGATTTGGTGTCTTTTCCACCAGGTGACTGGCAAGAAGAGTGAGGTTAAATCCGGGGGCTGGGAGGCCGGTCCGCGGAGGGTGCAAGAGGAGTTTGGAAATGGAGAATACTGTTCTGCGGTGGCAATCGAGAAACAGGATGACCTGAAAACACAGACAGACCTGTTCCTACCCAGCCACAGGCACCAGACGGAGAAACTACAGCCAGTGCCACACAGCAAAAATGTACGTCCTATGGGGAATTGCTAATGTAACATGCCTCGTATGAAATGGCCAGCGACTCATTGCTCCAGCTCGTATTGAACAGCGGGTCTAATTCAATTCTATTTGCAGCCTGATACCATCCAAATTACAATTAATTTACCTTTCGACTCCTTGGGTTTTTAGATGATGATGGGTCCCAGCGGTGGGATGTGCTTAGCTTTCATTAACGATTGTCGCTGTTGTTTTTTAGATCAAGCCAACAGAACAGAGGCTGAAACTTGAAACTATCGATGATCTTCAACTCATCATCAGGTTGAAGAAGAAGAAGCAATCCAAGGCCATTGTCGTGGAACCCCCAAAAGAGCAGGAACCGGAAACTATAGTAAGTTCAAGGCAACAGACACACAAGTAAGGAAATTATGAAAAGGAGCTCGTCTTCTGAAAACTAACCCGTCCTGTGCTCTGTCCCAGAATGAACCTGTAGATGTGGAAACCTTTTGGAAGGCGGCAGTGGACAATAGATTCCTTGTGATTGAGAAATACCTGGCGGATGGGGGCAATCCAGATGTTTGTGACCAGGTAAAAAAAAAGTCAAGCCAATCAATGCAATGATTTTTTTTGTAATTCTGGCTGATTAAAAGAAACGAAACAATCCCCGTTGTTTATACAGTTTAACAGGACTGCCATGCACCGCGCCTGCTCAGAGGGGAATGAAGAGATTGTATTGAAACTACTCGAAGCTGGAGCCTCCACTGAGTGTCGAGATATGGTACTGATCCCGTCGTCATTATCTACCTATCCCGTTCCGACACACCAACGGGTGAAATGAGTGATGCAAAAGTCATGTACTTCAGGGCAGCATTTGGGGTTAAGAGACTATTAACTTTAATGTGAGAAGTCGCACAACACCAGGTTATAGTCGAACAGTTTTATTTGAAATCACAAGCTTTCGGAGCGCTGCTCCTTCGTCAGGTGAAGGTGGAGGAAAGTCAACCATTGCAGAAAGCCCAAGAGGCCTGCAGCAGCAGTGGCAGCCAACTTTGACACTATGTCCAAAAACAGCAACCAAGGGCTTCCAGCCACAATCGTCATCCTGTTGGCCCTATGAAAAATGGTCTAGTTTTTCACTGCCTCCTGATGAAGGAGCAGCGCTCCGAAAGCTTGTGATTTCAAATAAAACTGTTGGACTATAACCTGGTGTTGTGCGACTTCTCACATTTGTCCACCCCAGTCCAACACTGCATCTCCACATCATTAACTTTAATGATTACTTACAATGAGTGCATGGAGAAGTGCTTGCCAATTTTTTTGGTTTGAGGAGGGGACACGAGGCAAAAAGAGCTGAGTGTCATTGCTGTCTGTACACACATGGCTGCGATTTGACATGATTTATGCCATCACATCATGTGATTGCAAACATTTTTCATAACTCTTTAATTCACATTAATTGCAAACTATTCACTACCCATAATAATAAAATAAACTTGCTTCTGGTACAGCTCAATGCAACGGCGGCCCATTGGTCCTGTCGTGGAGGGAGCCTGGAGGTTCTGAAAATCTTGTTAAACAAAGATGCAAATGTAAACGCCAAAGACAAGGTGAGCAGTTGTCCATATAATCAAATATCTCACCACTTGCAGTAAAGTCAATTTGACAATAACTGCTGTCTTTTTTTTGTTTAATGCAGTTGTGTAGCACTCCTTTACACGTCGCTGTCAGAACTGGACATTATGAATGTGCTGAACACCTTATCGCATGTGGAGCAGATCTGAATGCCAGAGATATAGTACGTATCAACTCATGTACAAAGGAATTTCTGTCTACCTATCTATCTATCTATCTTCTGTCTGTCTGTCTATCTATCTATCTATTATAGTATGATTATACTGGACTTGATTCTTCTGTAAAAGATAGTTGCAAAAGACCAGATTATGACACAGTATCTTCATTCCTCAATATTATATAAACTACAACAGGATGACTGAGTGGTACCATGGGTTAACTTATTAGACCACTGGGACCTGGGTTCAAATCCAGCCCAAACTTTTCGGATAGAGTTATACTATCTGAAAGGAGTTTGGAAAATTTCAACTCAGTTCTTAAGGAGCATGGAACCACAACACAAAACGAGCTAAAACTCAACAGTAAAAGTGACCATGAAGCTGTCGGATTACCCTAAAAGCCCAACTGGTTCATTAATTTCCTTTCGTGAAGGAAACCTTCCACCCTTACCCAGTCTGGGCCTATATGTGACTCCAGTCCCACACCAACGTGGTTGACTCTTAACTGCCCTCTGAAGTGGCCTAGTAAACCACTTCATTGTATCGCAGTTTAAGAAGAAGGCCCACCACCACTTTCCCAAGGCAACTATGGATGGCAATAAATGTTGGCCTTGCCAGCGACGCCCACATCCTGAGAATTATGTTTTAAATTGGCAATCACAAGGACACCTGGTATGGAAAATGGAAATGCCATCCTGGTAATAGAAGATGCTTGTTTGAGGCTCAGATTAAAGTCAATTGTTGAGGCAGAATAAAAGGAACTATAATTGATATATAAGTCCTGAATACTAGTGTTCATGCTGAAAAGGCGATTTCCAATAGCAGACCACGTCTCCAATGATCTGAAAATATTTCCTATATGTGCCATGTTGGGATATCATGCCCCAAATTAACAATACCGCCTAAGTGAAGTACCAAACACTGGGCATGGGAAGCTCTCCTGACTCCTTTATAAAATGTCACACCATCAGATCAAGGTACAGGTGGAGGCCCAAATGTAGGAGCACATCTAGCAAACGCGCCTAACTTACACCCAGCTCCCTCAGATCGGAGGATCTGAGAAAGTGCTGGGAGCGCTGTTCTGGAGGCAGTGAAAAACTAGACCATTTTTCATAGGACCAACAGGATGACTATTGTGGCTGGAAGCCCTTGGTTGCTGTTTTTGGACATAGTGTCAAAGTTGGCTGCCACTGCTGCTGCAGGCCTCTTGGGCTTTCTGCAATGGTTGACTTTTCTCCACCCCCACCCCACTTGTGGGCACAGGCCCCTACGAAGGGATGGGTCTGCACCAGGGGAACATCGGGCATCTGCAGATGATCGGAGTGTAGAAAGACAGGCTGGTTCATTTCAGGTCAAGTGGAGGGCAGTCATGGAAGAACTTGTGCCCAGGCTGGTGGCGGGGCGGGGTGGGGGGTGGGGGTGGCAGCCCACGTTTTAATATTTCATTATGGGAGCTTACAATTGTATCAGCATTGCAATCACTTTAATTTGGGTACAGTATCTGTAATCTACCTGTTGCGTAGTGATAGAGGACATTCACATCACTGGCTGACGCCCTAAGTCTTGGCTTTGCCAACCTGTGCCTAAGCTGTGTGAGTGGGCTGTGTCCCTACATCCAGAGAGATTGACTTGTTTTCGGGCAAACGGAAGCTTTGCCTCTGTGGATTTCTCAGTGGTTTGGTTTAGAGAATTTTGAACATGAAGATGGGTTTCCGCGTGGTGAAAGCAGAATCGTTTTGTTGAATAGTAACCTTTATCTCCCAAATGTCACTTTCTGAAGGAAGGGGACACTCCTATGCATGATGCAGTCAGACTGAGCCGTTACCGATTGATGAAGCTTCTGATGATTTACGGAGCCAAACCGACTTTAAAAAACTGCGTAAGTACAACAATCGATAAACCTTTACAGGATTTAAAGCTGAATTACTGAAGTTAGATTCTTTGAAGATTGTTAAAACAAATCACATAATTTCTGACACATCTTGAAGAGCCTGTATCAGGATAGTGAGTGGATGATTAACGGCACGGCCAGGGCTGAGCTTAAAGCACATTTGAGAAGATGATATAACAGACACCAAGGCAACATTAGGACCCACTGTAAACTTATTACTGTAAGGCCCTTTGATTTTCGGGTTTTATTTTTCTCGTGAATGTGTATTTAAAAGTTAGGGGAGATCGGCTGCCAGCAGATGCATAGCGGGAGAATTTCCTCCGGGCTTTTGCGCTCCACCGCTGTAACTTCGGCGGAAAATCTATTTGCAAGTTTAAGTGGAGTTTCTGTCAAAGTTACGGCGGTGGAACGCGAGAAGCCCCGAGGAAATTCAGCCCTCCCCCTCCCCCTACTCTATGCGCTTTCAGGTCAAGAATCTTCATAACCAGAACATTTCGGGCTTAATCAGCAAAGCAATTTTATAAGGAATAAAATACTTTTAACAGAGTATATTTCCGGGTTTGGCTGATTTAACTTTAATTTCGGAATTCATGATTTGAGTGGTAATTATAGGGTTTAATCAGGTTGAACCGTGAAATCAGAAGGCTTATTTGTGATTAATAATGTATAATTATAATTAGATGGAGCATATTGTTTCTCACACACCTGTGGAATAAACAAATACATCGGAGAGCACAGCAGTTGATTTTTTCCACAGTCAATCACACACAATTAGAAGGATCACATGCAGTACCAGATTATAGGCTATAAATATTTTTAAATTTTCACATCTTCCTTGTTTAAACTGTGCAAATAATATTGGTAAGTGGGATTTCCTAAGATAGAATGCAAAATACATTCAATCACTTAATTGTCATCACTTAAAAGTCACAAATGACATCATTTGTGACTGTGACAGTGGTAAACTATCCCTCCTTGTCCTTCTGGACCTGTCTGCAGCCTTTGACATGGTTGACCACTCCATCCTCCTCCAACGCCTCTCCACCATTGTCCAGCTGGGTGGGACTGCACTCCCTGGTTCCATTCTTATCTACCTGATTGTAGCCAGAGAATCACCTGCAATGGCTTCTCTTCCCCCTCCTGCATCATTACCTCTGGTGTCCCCCAAGGATCTATCCTTGGCCCCCTCCTATTTCTCATCTACATGCTGCCCCTCGGAGACATCATCCAAAAACACAATGTCAGTTTCCACATGTACACTGACAACACCCAGCTCTACCTCACCACCTCCTCTCTCGACCCCGCCACTGTCTCTAGACTGCTTTTTCGACATGAGCAGAAATTGCCTCCAACTAAATATTGGGAAGACTGAAGCCAATGTTTTCGGTCCCCGCCACAAACTCAGTTCCCTAGCCACTGACTCCATCTCTCTCCCTAACATCTCTCTGAGGCTGAAACACACTGTTCGCAACCTTGGTGTCATATTTGACCCTGAAATGATCTTCCAACCACATATCTGTGGCATAACTAAGACCGCCTATTTCCACCTCTGTAACATCGCCCGTCTCCACCCCTGCCTCAGCTCATCCACTGCTGAAACCCTCATCCATGCCTTTGTTACCTCTAGACTTGACTATTCCAATGCACTCCTGGCTGGCCTCCCATGTTGAGATCATCCAAAACTCGGCTGCCCGTGTCCTAACTCGCACCAAGTCCTGTTCACCCATCACCCCTGTGCTCGCTGACCTACATTGGCTCCCGGTTAAGCAACGCCTTGATTTCAAAATTCTCATTTGTGTTTTCTCCATGGCCTTGCCCCTCCCTATCTCTGTAATCTCCTCCAGCTCCACAACTCCCGCCGAGATATCTGCGCTCCTCTAGTTCTGCTCTCTTGAGCATCCCTGATTATAATCACTCAACCTTTGGTGGCCGTGCCTTCTGCTGCCTAGGCCCTGAGCTCTGGAATTCCCTGCCTAAACCTCTCTGCCTCTCTACCTCTCTTTCCTCCTTTAAGATGCTCCTTAAAGCCTACCTCTTTGACCAAGCTTTTGGTCACCTGCCCTAATTTCTCCATATATGGCTCGGTGTCAAATTTTTTGTCTTATAATACTCCTGTGAAGCGCCTTGGGACGTTTTACTACGTTAAAGGCGCTATATAAATACAAGTTGTTGTTGTTGTTAATACTTTTTGTCATTGCTTTCCAAAGTTCACTCAACCTTCATTGATAGGCAGTGTAACAAATATAAATGTGTTGTTTGTGGATAGACGCTCTGTCCATTATAAGTAGCTGTACAATATATTGAGTTTGCAGTGAGAATCTTCAAAATTAGTGAGTATAGTCTACTGCTGATTATCTGATGTAATTTTTCGTACTAGAAAATTTGAATTATCCAACAATTTCCATTACGCAATGTAAATATCACAGCAAAGTGGGAATTTGGTGCTTAAACAATTGAATTGCAAGATAATTTGAATTAAACAACTTTAAGTGGCATAGATTGCAGAGTAATCAGTTGATTTTAAAGGCAGCCTCTCCATTGATATCATTGTGGAGTTGACAAGTCTACAGAGCCTGTTTAAACGTGTTCTTGTACTATTGAGTGTAACACCAACTGATTGCTGTGTCAGTCAGTGTTACGTTCAGCATACACTGTGCTCAGCCCCACAGCACCATATTTATAGCGACAGGCTCTGTAAAGTCCACACCTCCACAGCATTGATCTCAACAGAGCTGCTCATTTTAAACTCAGCAGTGGTCCTGAGGGAGAGCTTTGGGAGATGCAATTAAAGTGTAGTACAGGAATTGTCTGGACTCCAAATATGATCAGTTTGCAAGAGCAACACGTATTTATCTTGTAACTTAACACAATTTTTTTTAAAAACTAAAGAGCAGAAGTATTGCAAATCTTTAAAGACAAAAGCTGGAAATACCACAGGTCAGTTAGCAATAGTGGAGAAAACAGATAACTTAATGTTTCAGGATATAAGCCCTTCATCAGAGCTGGAAAAAAATGAAAGATGAACAAGCATTTAATAGAATCAGAACTAAGGGGGAGGAGGAGGTGGAGGGAAGTGTCAGTGGACTGACCTGTCACCTGCTTAAAAGAAAAAGCAGAGATTATTAGATGACCAACATGATTTTTACATCAGATAATAGAGAAGTATGAGAGAAATTAAAGACCTTTGAGAGACAAAGCACATGTGAATAGCTAAGGCAGTGGGAAGCAACCCAAGGAAGGGATTAGAAACTGGATTGAAAGCCTGTAGATTAGGTCTGAAATTAGAACAGGAGAAGCTGGAAAATAAAATGGGGTACCCCAGCCCCAAACATCTTTCCTGTTCTCTACACATAATGTAATTGCACTGTAAAACCATTGAAGCTTTGAGTATAACTACAACAGAGTATTTCCATTAGAATTTAATAACATTTTAATACTTTCTTGTTACAATATTGAATTGTAATAATTGCATTATGTAATTAGCGCTGTCTTATTACAGAATGGGCAGACACCGTTAGATCTTGTTCTGCAGTGGCAAACTGGCACAAAGGAAATCCTTAACCAATTTATGGAAAACTCGCAGAAGTCATCAAAATGAAGTTTGCTGCAGTGCGGAGAAAAATGACCCCCCCCCCACCCCCCCCCCCCCCCCGCCTCGCCTCCCCCAAGGATGCCAGGTGCATTCTCCTGATGTGACAATTTGTGAGAAATTCAACACACTCACAATACACGTCATTAGAATTGACTTCAATGATCAAAACTCGATGTGATAACGTGATAATCTATTGCAATTGCTTCAGTACGTGACTTGATGAAAATGGACTAAGAGACCTGGAAAGTCAAGATTGTTTTTAATGAACATTGGAATCTCTGTTGACCTTTTTGACTGTCAGTAACAAAGTTTACTCTGGGAATCTGAAGTTGAAGGAACAAGGCTGGAGGACACTGGAGAGCTGAAAGTTGGAGTGATTTGTTGGCGCAGGGTTGAAGTTTTAGACATACTGGGAGGGATAAGGTTTTTAAACACCTGCTTAAAGGGTTTCACTATTCTACAACTAATTAGCAATGGTGAAATTAAGTTCGATAACCATCCCTCCATTAAGTCTATTGAAATGGCAATACAGCTATTTAAGGTAATTTCTTATTTAAAAAATAGTTGGATTTGAAACTGGGATCTTGGATGAAATGAAGGTATGGGTAAGTCCTGTATATGGAAAGTCAATAACTGAGGATATATGAAGCTTATGAACTGAATCATTAGGATGTAATTGACTATATGATGTAAAATTTGTATATTTATATAATGTTTTAAATTTGTAAATTTTGTACGCATTTCAAGTATTTACTGTTATTTATCTGCAACTGAAGTAAAGAGAAGCAAGGCTACTTTTACAAATGGGATATGATTCCAATAGTTTGGATAAAATATGAATGAATGTGTTTTCTTTAATATTGGGTGGCACAATAATGGAGTGCAGCTGGAGGCAAGTTTACCAAGAACAGATGTCTCCCAACTTTGATATTGGTGGTTGCTGAGAGAACAGGAAGACTTGGGAATTTGTACTGTCATACCATCGTGGCACGTGGCAGAACAGAATGCAACACAAGCTCAGCAAATGTTGGCGAGGCCCTTGTGCCACTGGCGGGCTCTTGTGCCCAACCTGTGCTTTTGGATAATTGTGGGCAGGCTGCCCGAGATTACATGCGTGTGAACTCCGCCAGCACCGCGGAGTCTCACACTGTTTTGCCTTATGTCTTCTACATAAAAGGGACAATTTCTCACATAATATTTGAAGTTATATTGAGTTCTATTTTAAACAAAAGCTTTTGTACTGTTTTTTTCTGGATTTTTAATTGGGATTTTCTCAGAAAACAATGAAAACAATATTGTACACAGAACAAAAATAAAATATGAATATGGGATTGAGACATTTTCTATCATTTCAGACATGCTAATAACTACATCTATATTCACATCACAGTGCTGACATTTGTGAAGATAAAGGATACAAAACCACAGCCCATTAAGATATCAATGCTACCTGATAGGCAAGTGTGATTAAGTAATTCAAAAGACCCACTAATCTTCTGCTGTAAGGCTAAAGCTGTCAATTCAGTGTGTGACAGAGCAGAGATCCAAATAATTGGATAACTAATCATTATAGAAACCATGGAATAGAAATTGATGATCAAGCTGAAAAGTTAAGCCTGCACTGAGGATCAACTTTAACGTTGCATCTAAACCACAACTTACTTCCTTCACATAAAAGGTATTGCTAAGGGAACCCTCTATCTCCAGTGATGGGCTTTCCACTAATGTCTATTACAAACCCACCAATTCCTATAACTACCTACATTATACTTCTTCCTATGCTACTTTCTGACTCCATCCCTTTCTCCCAATTGTCACATTTATACTGGTGATGCCACTTTCCACGCCAGAGCGTTGGAAATGTCCTTTTCTCAATCGACGATCGCCTTCTGCTGTGGTCCTTCCCATTTCATATGCTTGTGCCCAACCCACCCACGCCACCAGGATAGGGTACTCCTTTTTTCTCCCCATCAGCTTCCATATTCACCAGATCACCGCCCCCCCGCCCCCCATTTCTGCCGCCTCCAACATGATCCCACCAGCAAATGCATTCTCCCCTCCCTCCATATCATAAGAACATAAGAACATAAGAAATAGGAGCAGGAGTAGGCCAATTGGCCCCTCGAGCCTGCTCCGCCATTCAATAAGATCATGGCTGATCTGATCCTAACCGCCAATCTACTATCACAGAACCATCTCCTGAACTTAACAGAATTGGACACACGAAATAGGAGCAGGATCAGGCTACACGGCCCCTGGGCCCGCTAAGCTACCCACAGGGCCATGACCGATCCGAACCTAGACTCATGTCCAAATTCCTGCCCGCTCCCCGTAACCCTTAATTCCCTTTACTTCTAGGAAACTGTCTATTTCTGTTTTAAATTTATGTAATGATGTAGCTTCTACAGCTTTTTGGGGCAGCATATTCCATGGACCTACCACCCTCTGAGTGAAGTAGTTCCTTCTCATCTCAGTTTTGAAAGAGCAGCCCCTTATTCTAAGACTATGCCCCCTAGTTCTAGTTTCACCCATCATCGGGAACATCCTCCCCGCATCCACCCGATCCAACCCCTTCACAATCTTATATGTTTCAATAAGATCGCCTCTCATTCTTCTGAACTCCAATGAGTAGAGTTCCAATCTACCCAACCTCTCCTCATATGTCCATCCCCTCATCCCCGGGATTAACCGAGTGAACCTTCTTTGTACTGACTCGAGAGCAAGTATGTCTTTTCTTAAGTATGGACACCAAAACTGTATGCAGTATTCCAGGTGCGGTCTCACCAATACCTTGTACAACTGAAGCAATACCTCCCTATTTTTATATTCTATCCCCCTAGCAATGAAAGCCAACATTCCATTGGCCTTCTTAATCACTTGCTGCACCTGCATACTAACCTTTTGAGTTTCGTGCACCAGGATCCCCAGATCCCTTTGTACTTCAGTACTTTCCAGTTTCTTGCCATTAAGATAATAACTTGCTCTACTATTTTTCCTGCCAAAGTGCATAACCTCACACTTTCCAGTATTGTATTCCATCTGCCAAATCTCTGCCCACTTACTTAGCCTGTCTATGTCCCCTTGCAGATTTTTTATGTCCTCCTCACTCACTACTTTCCCTCCCATCTTAGTATCAACTGCAAACTTTGATATGTTACACTTGGTCCCCTCCTCCAAATCGTTAATATAGATTGTAAAGAGTTGGGGACCCAGCACTGACCCCTGCGAAACACCACTAGTTACTGATTGCCAGTCTGAGAATGAACCATTTATCCCAACTCTCTGCCTTCTGTTAGATAGCCAATCCTCTATCCATGCCAGAATATTACCCCCAATCCCATGATTTTTTATCTTAAGCAATAATCTTTTGTGTGGCACCTTGTCAAATGCCTTTTGGAAGTCTAAATGCACCACATCCACTGGTTCCCCTTTATCCACCCTGTATGTTACTTCCTCAAAGAACTCCAGCAAATTTGTCAAACATGACTTCCCCTTCATAAAACCATGCTGACTTTGTCCTATTAAATTATGATTATCCAAATGTCCCGTTACTGTCTCCTTAGTAATGGACTCCAAAATTTTACCTACCACAGATGTTAGGTTAACCGGTCTATAGTTTCCAGCCCTCTGTCTACTGCCCTTTTTAAATAAGGGTGTTACATTAGCAGTTTTCCAGTCTGCCAGGATCTTTGCTGAGTCCAGGGAGTTTTGGAAAATTACCAATATTCAATCTTCTGCCACCCCTACAAACTGCTGTCCTTCCCCTGGCACCTTCTCATGTAAGTTCAGGAGTTGCGACATCTATCCATTTACCTCCTCCCACACCACTGTCCAGGGCCCCAAACACTCCTTATGTGTGAGACAGCAATTTACATGTATTTCCTCCAAACTTTTGTATTAGTTTATGGGATGTGGGCATCGCTGGCAAGGCCAGCATTTATTGCCCATCCCTAATTGTCCTTGAGAAGGCGGTGGTGAGCCATCTTCTTGAACCGCTGCAGTCCGTGTGGTGAAGGTACTCCCACAGTGCTGTTAGGTAGGGAGTTCCAGAATTTTAACCCAGCGACGATGAAGGATATACTTCTAAGTCAGGATGGTGTGCAACTTGGAGGTGGTGGAGTTCCCATGCGCCTGCTGCCCTTGTCCTTCTAGGTGGAAGAGGTCACGGGTTTGGGAGGTGCTGCTGAAGAAGCCTTGGCGCGTTGCTGCAGTGCATCTTGTAGATGGTACACACTGCAGCCACAGTACGCTGGTGGTGGAGGGAGTGAATGTTTAAGGTGGTGGATGGGGTGCCAATCAAGCGGGCTGCTTTGTCCTGGATGGTGTCGCACTTCATGAGTGTTGTTGGAGCTGCACTTATCCAGGCAAGTGGAGAGTATTCCATCACACTCCTTACTTGTGCCAAATATATTACATCTACTGGATTACCCTGGTCTACCATTTCTGTTACTTCAATAAGGTTGGTCAAGCCTGACCTTCATTTTTGAAATCTGTGCTGACTATTCTTTATTATATTTTCAATTGCTAGATGGTTTTTCTATTACATGTTTGAGCAAGAATTCCATTATCTTGCCTACCATCGACGTAAAGCTAATTGGTCTGGACTTGTTCTATCTCAGCTTTTAAATATCGGTATCATATTAGCTGTCCACCTGGCTCTTTTCCATTTTCTAATGAATTTTTAGATATATGTAATAATGCCTCTGCTATCTCTTCCCTAACTTTGTTTAATATGCACGGATGCAATCCATCCGGACCAGGGGTTTGATCCTCTCCAAGTTTGATTAGTTTATCAATTATCTCCCCCCTTTCTATCTTAAACATCTTTATAATTTTTTCAACCTCTTGTTCCAATGTCATGCGCACTTATGTTACTCTCCCTGGTAAATACTGAGCCAAAGTAATTATTTAATACTTCTGCCATTTTGCTATCATTACCTGTGAATTTATCGTGTGTATCCCTGCAGCTATTTAACCATCTTGTTTTCCGTTTAAGCACTTTACTCCCCCTTTTTAAGTGTTCATCTTTCACCTGATGAAAGGTCTACACTTGAAACATCCATCTGTTCTCTCCACAGACACCGACTCTTTCCAGCAATATTAGTTTTTGCTCCCTACTTATGTTAGACTGGTGACACAGTTCCTTTTACATACGAGTTTCAGTTGCAACACCAGCCCAAGATGGGCGAATTTTTGGAAATATTACTATGAAAATTTCAAAATCACATCTCGGGATAATTCTTTCTGGCATAGGCAAACACTGCGTTCATTGCAGAAAGTGTTTATTACTATACAACAACAGAAAGAATGTGCAAATGCAGAAAGTAGATGACCTTACAGACCCCCAACCCCCGGATCCCATTGCAGACCATAGCTTAAAAAAAACTATGGGTTAATGGCACCATACAGCATCTACTGATTCCCTATTCTTGGTTGGTCCACACAATAGTTCAGCGTTGGAAGATAAAGACTTAGATAATTATATTGTCTACAAAACAGCCAATATTTGTTGTACAAGGGATAAATGTAAGTTGTTGTTATCTAAGTTGTTATAGTCTTGTTTTTTTTTAAAAAAAAGAAAAATATAGTAACACTGAATTTAATAAAAATTTGCAAGATGAATGAGAACCATGTCAAGTGTGGTCCTTATTCAAGGATATTTATTCACTTTTCCTGAAGTCTTACACACTAGCATCTTTGAAATGAATTTCTCACAATGTAGAAATTCAGAGTTAAAAGAATTTCATACTCGAGCTAACACAGATGTTTAATATGCTGCAGAACTTAATTAGCCACAAACTCTCACTTTTGTGCATTCAAGATCACTGCTGAGGATTAAAATGTTAAATGGCAATTGCAAAAGTAATTTCATCACCATAACGCTATTTGGATGCAGTTATTTACAAAAACACATGGTTGCAAAGCTGGAAATCAAATTATAAATTTGACAATGGCCAAAATCTGCTTCCCATCGTCAGTCATTTTTGGTCTTGGCTCGTTTGGAAAGAGGTCTTCCTTCATCCTTCTCTTCAGTTGTTAGAACTTTCTTCACCGTGTAGATCACACCTAACGCAGTTTTCCTGGTTTCTGTATTGAAAACATGACAATTGAGAGTTTACTTTAAAGTGAGTTCATTCATTTAGCCAGTATAGGAACATGAGGAGGCCATTCAGCCCATTCTTCACAACTGTATGTATTCCTGTTAATTTTAGCATTACAGAAAACAATGACATTTTGAAAATGTTATAGTACAGAGAAAGCTGCATAATTATTTACATCAGGCAAGTACCAGGTGAGTAAAATAACATCCATGTTTAGTCTACAAGTGCCACTTGAGATAGATTTACTTTGTGTGTCCACAAAACCTTGGAACAACAGATTACAAGACTGAGCCAAAATTTTCACATCAAGCGGTGCAATGCTGCTGCACATTGGTGTATTAAAATATCACGCCATATTGCAGGATATGGGATCATCTCTGAAATTCCGCATATAATGAGTTCCTAGTCTCTCACATGCTCTTGTATTCCTTTCTGACAGGACTATCCTTGATAATATACTGCACCATAGATTCCATTTGTTGCATAGTTATTAATCACTTTATTAATCTAAAACATACATACTATATAACCTTGTGGTACCACATTTAGTACAAGCAATGGGCAAGAAAACCAAACTCTACATTAATCAGTTTTGTACAAACCCGGTGAAAATATTGAATGACTGACAATTATTTCTGAATACATTACCTACCTCCATGCAAAAGGGCTGCTCTACAGTTGGTTGACACGGCAGCTTTGGCATCTCCTTCAGACAGGCCAAAAAGCAACCCTCTTGCAGTAACTTAGTCAAGGACTACAACTTTATAGTATAGCAATAATAGTTTCTTACCCCTGTAACTAGCTTTTACGTAGCTGAACCGTGGAAACAAAATTCTACCATCTAATGTAAATTATACATGCAAGTTAGGCCTAATTAACATCTCTATTAGCATTATAAATATTCTTTCCAGGTTTTAGAGTGGAGACACCATAGCCGTTACACTACTGTGCCCATAATAATTGATCACTGCTGTCTTAATAGGGGTAAAAATGTTATTTCACCAACTCTTTTTCCTACATTGTACACATCCCACACACAGAATGCAAAGCACAAGCTTCTATCATGAAGCTTACAAAGCAAGACCTCATCTGGACACAAGATTAATCAATGAATCTCATAGAACATTGGTAGTGTTCTATTGTGGCGGTCAAGAACCATGCTATAATTATGGGGTGAAATTTACTTGCAAGCAGGAATGAAGATACTATTTATTTCAACCTTTGCCTGACTTTCAGTGATTATATAATTTGTCATTTTGGCTCAGACAGTAGCACTCTCACTCTTGGGTCAGAAGGCTATGGTTCAAGCCCCACACTAGGGCTTTCGTGCGTAATCTAGGCTACATTCTAGTGCAGTATTTAGAAAATGCGGCATTGATAGGAGCCTATCCTTTGGATGAATAATCAAATTAAGATCCCACCTACCTATTCAGGCGACTAATTATTTGGAGAAGAGCAGGAAGTTTTCCCAGTATCCTGGCCAACATTCTTTCTTTAACCCAGACTTCCAAAAAAGTAGCTTAAATAATCCATTAAATAATCTTACTGCTGTTATGGGACATTGCTCATACATATTTGCATACATAGTACTGAACCATGAAAGTAACGAATTGTAAAGTGCTATGGGACATCTAATGTGATAAAATGCTGTACAAAGTATCATTCAAGACATTTTCTTCATCCTTTTCTAGCTGTGTACTTGAAAGTTCAGTGTCATAAATAATTACAAAAATTACTCAAAAAAGTGTGCAATATACTGTTGCATAAAATCTGAATTTAGAAGCTGCCTTTGTTTTATTAAAAAAGGTCAAAATAATCACAGGTAAAAGGTATTTAAGAATAAACTCACTACATGCAGTGCATAAAAATTTTCTACACCAAACACATCTGGGTAAGGATACAGGTTAGCAATGTCGTACGGTCCTCTCAGCTCCAAAGGCTACAGTCAGAAAAAAACATTAACATTCTACTGAATTCTTAAAAAATCAATTTTTGGCACGTAAAACATTTTGCAAACTTTCCAAAACATGGCTAACTTGGGTTTGAATTTTCCCCAACTTTGTCACGTTGCTTTATTTACTCTCAGGATATGGACAACATTGGCTAGGTCACATTTATTGTCCATCTCTAGTTGCCCTGAAATGGTGGTAGTGAACCTCTTTTTAGCATTGGTTCTTACAACTGAGTGGTTTGCTAGGTCACTTCAGGTGGAATTACAAGTCAGCCACACAATGTGGGACTAGAGACACTTGATAGCCAGACTGGCAGGTTCCCTTCTCTAATGGGCATTAGTGGTTTTTAGGATAATCGTCTGATTTCATTTTTTTTCTGGTGCTAGGCCACAGATTACTAGATTTATTGAATTCAATTTTGTAACTGGCTATGGGAGGACTTGAGCTCATAACCTGTAGGTTGCTTGTCTAGTACTGTAACCAATACAGTATTGTACCCTAATCATTGATACCTGTACTGGAGACCTTTTCATAATTGAAAAACTAAGTTATATAGCACAGGGCACTGACAAGACTGGAAAAAAAAGAGTAAAAGAGGTGATCAGGAAGTAGATATTAGCCAATTTTATAAGCCTCCCCCCACTGGCAGCATTCATCAAGTGCTTGAGCGGGTGTTCCCCTTGATTAATGGATGAAAAATCATGTGGAAGGGGAGGTACACCCCGAATTCCTCATTTGCATTCTTGATGGAGATGGTTCTGTGGCAAGAGTGTGATTTTGTAGTATTATCCCTTGGGCTATGCTAAGCTTCGGTTTTAAAAGCATGAGATTGTAAACAGAAAGAAATACAAGGTAATAATAAGTTTCAGTCTTGATGTTCTGGGAGTTACAGTCGGAGACTGCAAGGAGTCTTGATTTCAACACAGTGGGAATGTAGGGAGAAGTAGCGTGGCAAACGCAAAATTGCAACCTAATATTTAAATATTAAATTTAAACTATGATCTAAGTTAAACTCAAATGCTATGTTCACTGCTTTTGCAACCAAATTAAACAACTAACTTTATGGTAAATGTTTTTTTCACGCACACTGTAACCTCACTATACAAACTTATCGATGGACATATTTATTATAAAGGATGTGCTCGTATTAGTGAATTACATTCCAGCAACAGCATAATGACATCGCAAATTACTGCATCTCAGCAACCTGCGAGTCTCTTATTTAAAATCTTCTGCAGTTACATTTGCTACAGTGCTCTTCCAGCCTACGTACTGTTAATACTTGAAGTGGTCAGGTGTGCATAAAGTGTGGGAAATTATTAATCTTGTAGCACAAACTGTGCAATAGCATTGGTTTTAGGAGCATTAGCTTGATTAACATTGCTTTAATAACTTGCAATTAATACTTTTCTCTTGAAAAATGGTGCTGCAAACACAACGTGGAACTTTCTGAATTATAATTAGCTGATCAAGTACACTGCTCCTAGTGAGCCCATGATTAACAAATTACTGTAGAAGATATCACCGCTCCAGTGGGAGATAACTTATCACAGAGATAATAGGAGCCAAATTGTAAAGAATCAAATTTATGCATTATTGAAGACACAATATTGGACTACAAAACCATAAATCTTACCTTTTCTGCTGCACTTGAGATAATTATATTCTAAAGGAATACAAATATAAACATTATGTTAAGTTTAAACATAAGACTGCAGGATTTCCTACAGCACAACTGTTGCATTTTTAACAACTCTGCCACTAAATAAACAAACAGGAACTCCATATGGTTAACAATCTAAGGGCAAGATTTTTTGTTTGGAGAGAATACAATTCAAAGCACTTTAGGCTAATTAAATGCTAATGACTATGGCTACCACATTATGGCTTTTTATAAGTGGCACAATAAACATAATTTTTAAGCAGCTATCATGATGTGTTAAGTCTAGTATACTTAAAGGGGAAGGGTGAAACAGAAGAGATTCCTCGGGTTTCATTAATTGATCACAATGATGATCAACAGGTTCTGTGCATTACAATATGGTCCCCCCCTCCAACGAGGGCTCTGCATATTCAAGCTTTGCAATACACAAAGTTAACAGAACAAAAAAGCAATATAACAGCAACGTAATTAGAACAAGGCTAGAACAGTGGTAAGGTAGCACATGTTACAATTCCAATACAACACTAAACATAAACAATACCAAGTAAAGAAAGAAACAACCCAATAAAAAAGAAAACAAAGGGTGCTGGGGCCCAGCTTCAGACAAAAATCTTGCCCACAGCCAGGATTCAATTGTCCGCCAGGGAGCCTTCAGGGGTTGGAATTGGAACGCATGACAACCCAAGCTGTGCTTCCATTCCCTTCCAGATGCTACAAAACAGATCGAGTTTCCTGTTTTTGCACCATCCGTTCCAAATTAATACGGTCCCTTAAAGCAAGTTCAAAGTGATTA
The DNA here is from genome assembly GCA_030390025.1 of Squalus acanthias. NCBI lineage: Eukaryota > Metazoa > Chordata > Chondrichthyes > Squaliformes > Squalidae > Squalus > Squalus acanthias. Next base: position 38,045,356 of record CM059438.1, read on the forward strand.
AATAAACACAGTTCTTTGGAATTCCAGCCCAATATTATTATTGGTGAAAGATCTTTTCAGACAACTGGGAATAGCTGATAGTCCCAGATGCTCTCACTTACAAATATCATTAAATTTCGTTTTGTTATTGCTCATGATTCTCTTGACTTCACAACAACAGCTTTTAAAAGGAAGCTACAGAGTAAAATTGTATACTAATTATGATTCTCCAACAATCAGAATATTTCCTTGGCCTCATCCATAATCTTAAACAAACATTTTGAGAGATCAAGATAACTCTCGTGCTCACCTTTCCTTTACATATCTGCATCAGGCTGAGTGCATTTGAAATGGTATATCTTCTCATTGTGGAATCTTTAATAGCAGGAGAGTACACCAGTTCAAAGTAAATTCCTCTCTCAATAGCCTGAAATAGAATTAGAACGTGATCAATAAAATGATGAACAATTCCATTAATATTTTCATTGAAAGAACAGGGCAAGAGTTAAGATCAGACTTACCTACTCAAAAATTGATATGGGTATTTAACTCTTTCATTTCTCTCTCCCAACAAGTAGTAAATATTAATCAATAAATACTGGCATACATTCTTTTCTGCTTAGAATTGTTATACATTTTGTAACAAACCCAACTCTACTATAAAAGCTAGCCTACTATTGATGCAATCAGAAGATTGAGGGGGAAAAGATGGAATCATAGAAATTACAGTTCTGGAGGGGCCCATTGTGCCTGTGCTGGAGCCATCTACGCTATCTCATTTCCCTGCCCCACTGTAACCTTTTGTATTCTTCTGTTCAAATATTTATCCAATTCTTGCCAAATTACATTAGTCTCTGTATCACTAGCCACTTGTGGTAAAGTATTTAATGTGGAAAACCTTCCCCATTATTCTCCTAGTAATAATGCTACTTTGGTCTCCTAGTTGTTGTTGTTTTATATGACGGGAAAAGCTTATAATAGGATGTCCAGTTTGGCTATTCTTTTGATGGCCTCCTGAGATGCCGAGTGGAGAAATGAGGTGCCTCCCACAACAGATCCCAGTGGGCAGGTTGATGTGATGTGTTCCACGGTCTGGGACTCATAGCTGCAGTTGCACTTCGGGTCGTCTCTCATCTTCCATTTGTGGAGCAGGTGGCCGCATTGTCCGTGCCCTGTTGTGGATTCGGTTGAGCCTGTCCACTGTGCTTGAGAGAGGTCGAAGCCAGGGACTTCTGTTGTTGGGTCAGTGATGAGGTATTGGTTCTTTATATTGCATGCGTCCCATGATTCCATCCATCTGGATAGTGGGTCGATACCAGCTGCATGAATATTGGCTGCTATTTCCCAGAATGGCTGGCACGATTTTAAGAGCTTTCATGGTGGGTTTTTCAAGTCTTCATGAATGGGAAGGTCGATGATGCTCATGATTTTTTCCATCTCACGGAGCACGGAGGCATCGTTACAAATGGCAGGCGGGGTAATGTGTGACAAAACTGGGATCCACTCAGTTGGAGTGGACTTGAGCGTCTCTCTGACACCATGCAGCTAAACGCTGCCATGAGGACATTCACGATCTGTGTGTGGAGGCTGCAGGACCATGAGGCAGAACAGTATTCTGCAGCAGAGTCGACTAGGGTCACTGTCTCCTAGTAATAATGCTATTTTCCCTTTGGTCTCCCAGTAATAATGCCGAATCTATAACCTCTTGTTACCAATTCACCAGCCAAAAGAAACAGTTTTTCACTATTTATCCTCCCAAAATCTTTCATAATCTTGCACAATTATTAGATCCCCACTCCCTCCTTTAACTTTCTCTGTTCCAGTTTAAAAAAGTCCCAATTTTTCAATCCTTTCTTCATAACTATAACTGCTCAATTCTGGGTGTCATTCTAGTGAATTTTCACTGTACTCTTTCTATGGCTTTAATAACCTTATGTTATGGTGCCTTGAACTGTACATAATACTCCAATTGTAACTTAATCAATGTTATGTTAATACTCCAATTGTAACCTAATCAATGCTATGTATAAATTCAACATCACTCCCTTGCTTTTATATTCCACTCATTTTTATGTAAAACCCAAACCCATTCATAAACCATCAAACTAAACTGTATTTCATTTTAATTTAAAACAATTTTCAAACTTTCACGTGGTATATTTCCTTTATTCTTTTACAAAAATGTGATTAAATGCAACTGCTGAAATACTAGGGCTATGTTTTGCCACAGAACAAGTGTCAAATGAAAATTATATTTACTGGTACAAATTTTGAATGAACATTTGCAACAGCTACACTTGGGAACACTAAACAACTAATTCTGTGATATTCATTCTGTGAAGAGATTTAGGACTTCAAAAAGTCTTTGTCGTTATATGAAATAAAACTGATTACGTATGAATAGCCTAAACCAATATGATAAGATATTCAGGAGCAGAGTGAGAGATGATCTGTGGCCTGGAAAATAATAAATAACCCTTATGCTCCTAACCTGAAATCCAAATTAAATTTTTATATTGGCTGTCATCATTCAGTTGAAGACTCATTAATCATGGCCATCTGTGGCTCCAAGCACAGGCAAGAGTGATTATTTCCTTTAGGACGGTTTTAAGGAAAAATAGAATATACTGCAGTTCAAATACTCAAAAAGCAGATTAGTTATCAACAATTAAAGTGCACTGCTTCTTACGAATTGCAACACGGCCAATTATTTGCAGATGTAGATTTATTGAATTAGGGAGTTATAATGCAGGAGAAAAGTTGTCTATTTTTATGTCTGTAGCAATAGCGCCCTCTAAAGGAAATCTTTCATAGTGCTTCCATCTGTAAAATTTGTGCATTCGGAGCACATTTTTAGGTTGATGCCCATCAAAGAACTTAAGCGTGCATATAAATAAACCAGGGTTCAGCACTTTAGCTCTCCCAGCGGGAGGGCTGTGTGCAAAACAATTGTGGGGTGCACCATCAAGGTGACTGTTATGGCTCTTTGTCTTGACTTGTGTCCTTTGAGTGTGGCTTCCTTGTTGGGAATTGAGGAATTGACCCTATGGCTTCAAGTCTTCCAATAAAGCTCTGGTGTAATATACACACACACAAGAAATGCAGTCGTTTAAAAGGATACTGTGCAGCAAAATGCAGGTCATCAGAAAGTCAAAACAGATTAACCGTTCTAACCACTCCCCCACACACACATTAAGGGCAAATGCACTGCACTGATTGGGCCATGCGCAGAGGTCACATGGGCTGCAGGGCTGTGATATTAAGTGCAACCAATTTAAAGAGTTGCAGTTGCGCTTTTAGATGTCAGACACACCATTGGCAGGATACAACTTTGGAGTTGAAGAAATTACGCAGAATACATTGAGACAGATGGCTGAGGCAGTATAGAAGCCCAGAAAAAATAAAACATTGTCTCCATTTAAAGACAGCACCAGAGAGATGAGGCTGATGTAGGTACAACAAAAGGTTGCCATTTTTGTACGGTGGCAGTCCCTTCAAAAGTCTCCTTCTGGGATGTCTAAGAAGATATAGCAGAGCAGATGAATGTCATTTCTCATGTGTGACATAGATGAAGAAAATGTTTACTGTATTGAGGAAGTTGGCCAAGTTAGGTGCACCCTGAATGTAGCTGCTTTAAGTGTAACAACATGACATGCCTGGAATGCAAGCTTTCACCTTAACTAGCTGTACCTTGACTCTGGATACAGGATAGCAGCTTTGAAGTGAGGATGGAAAAAAAGACCCAAGGAAAGGAAGTGGTTGATGATATCAGCCCAGTGCTTGTTGACAAGTGGTAGTTGGAGTAGTGAGGATCTGGGTTTGGAGGGAATTTATTTAATGGAGCTCAGAGGAAATTAATTTGGAAAGGACTGGTAAGGGAGATGGGGAAAAACTGCAACATGTGACAAGGTGAGGGCAGATGGGGAAGGCTGGATTAGTGGAGGGGGAGACAGCTGAATGGATAGCCTCTATTTTGGAGATGAAGAAGTTCATGATTTCGTCACATTAGGTATCAGGTGTGATGGGAGTTTGTGATCGAGTAGTGAAATTTGGAAAGGTTCTTGCCCTCCAGGATAATCCTTGATAGTTGGAGGTATGGGCAACAGAAAAGGAGGGGCAATAACTTTTGAAGGGATCAAACCAGTTGTGGCACTGGTCAATCAGAACAATCAGGTGTGTTCAAGCCTGCCATTCTCCGATTTGAGATGTTGAAGATGGCTGCTGTACCACAGGTAGCAACAAAGGTGGGAGACTATGTAGGATCTAATGGCGACAAGTGCATCAAAAAGAGAGGCTAGGCAGCTGTTGCTGTATATGAAGGCACTGATATCATGTCACGTGTTGGACCAGAAGAGAGAGTCGGGAGTTAAAGAGGATACTGATAAAGGGTATCTTTCCTTTAGGGCAGAGGGTGAGGGTAGAAGGGTTAGAGGAAGACAAGATGATGTGGTTGGTGAAAGATGACAAAATGGTCAGAAATTGCATGGCTGGTGATCGTGACCTAGGAAGTGCGATGGAAAGGTCAAGCCATGGATGCATGGGAGAGATTATGTGTTATGTGAGATTAAGTGAGGAATGGAAAGTGAAGAGTCAGAGGCAAAGGGGTAGGCTGAGTTTTGGTGTCGACGAAGTCACCAAGGACAAGTAGTCACTTGATGCCAAAGTTAAGCGAGCAGAGCAGGGACAAGATTTTTGAGCGAGATACCTGGGGATTTGGGGAAGAGAAGAGGATCTTCAAGGAGAGGCAGGAGAGGGTATATAGTGAGGTGCTGAAATGTGGGGAAAGTTTCAAACAAGTAAAAGGGGCAAGCCAAGGTGGTATATGGCTACAAGAGCAGGTGAGAGGTTGGTATTCTGTGGCAAGTGTCTCACCTCCTGACTCCCCAAAGCCTTCCCACCATCTACAAGGCACAAGTCAGGAGTGTGATAGAATACTCTCCACTTGCCTGGATGAGTGCAGCTCCAACACTCAAGAAGCTCGACACCATCCAGGACAAAGCAGCCCGCTTGATTGGCACCCCATCCACCACCTTAAACATTCACTCCCTCCACCACCGGCACACGTGACTGCAGTGTGTACCATCTACAAGATGCACTGCAGCAACTCGCCATGGTTTCTTCGAAAGCACTCCTAAACCCACAACCTTTACCACCTAGAAGGACAAGGGCAGCAAGTGCATGGGAACAGCATCACCTCCAAGTTCCCCTCCAAATCACACACCATCCTGACTTGGAAATATATTGCTGTTCCTTCATTATTGGTGTGTCAAAATCCTGGAACTCCCTACCTAACAGCACTGTGGGAGTACCTTCACCACAAGGACTGCAGCGGTTCAAGAGGGCTGCTCACCACCACCTTCTCAAGGGCAATCAGGGATGGGCAATAAATGCTGGCTTTGCAGTGACGCCCACATTCCAGGAACTAATAAAAAAAAATGCAGTCATGGGTCATGCCACAGCCATAGCAGTTAGGGCAAGTTACGTAGTAAGGTGGCTTCAGTGAGGGGGAAGGAATGGCTGTAAGTGTCCCAGGTTTCAGTCAAGTCCATGCCATTGGTAAATTCAGCTAGAATGAGGTCATGGATGGAAGAGCCTAGGTAAGAGAGTGGACTTTTACAGAGCAATTATAGAACAATCAGGTAGTTAGAGACCTGCCAAGGGAATTGATGGGAACGGAGGGGGGCAAAGACAGTAGAAAGGGGGACAAGGAAGATGCTGGAGAAATTGACTCCTAGTGAGTGTGTGGGTGAGATGTGCACAGGGAGAGGGGTATTGCAGGTGCATGGCTGCTGGAAGAGAACTGGTGACAGATGCTGCAGTGGTTGGGGTGCGGGGGGGGGGGGGGGGGGGGGCGGGTGGGGGAATGGGACCCTAGACTGGAGCAAAACGAAGCTGTAGACCCAGCCAAAGGAGACTCAAATCTGGGATAACAGCAGGATAGGAGGGCAATGGGAGAGTATCAATGAAGTGGTAAAGGATTATGATTTGGGAGAGGAGAGTGGGAAAGGGCGAGTTCACAGTGAATAGGAAGGGGGAGGGAGGACACAGTGGAACTGAGAGACAACTGACAAAGAGGTAGAAGAGCTCTGGTACGGAATGGCAGCCAATGAGTGCACACGGAATAGTAACCTATACATAATTCTAAATATCCTTCAAATAGAAACTTGACTGTGGAGAATTTGGAGCTGCCGGACATATGGGCCAAATTGTGGGGGTAATTTAATATGAAAAGTTAGTGCAGAACCTATGAGTTCGATAAAAATCTGCAAGCTGGAAAGTCAGTGGCAGATAAATTTCAGTATGGATAAGTGCAAAGTATTCACATTGGAAGAAAATTGAGGATGCGAGTACTCCACAAACGGTGTTGAAATAGCTATGGATGACGTTGCTGAGGGAAACAGGCATTAGGAGGCTCAGCATTTAGTATGTCCAGTCACTGTGGAGCACTAATCAGCAAAGCAAATTAAATGTTGAATTACACTGCTAAAACAGTAGAGGACAAGTCAGACAAAATCATGCTAAAACGATATAGTGCTTTGGTCAGACCACACCGAGTACTGTGTCCTGTTTTAGTCGTCGAGACCTGAAGAACACATTCAAGATGTGGCAGAGAGGAGCCACAATGCTAATCCTTCAGTTATGAAGAAAGACTGGAGAGTCTAAGGCTTTTCAGCCTTGAAAACACATGACAAAGAGACACAAAGTTAAAGAACAATTTTAGATAGTAAATGGTACACAAGATAGAAAAGGTAAATTTGGAACACCACTTCAAATTAAACCATTACAAAAGATCAAAGAAGGATATATTCAGACTGGCAAAATGTCAATTTAAGACGGATGACAGAAAATGTTTCTCCACAGGAAAAAAAAAGAAAATATGGAATGGACAGGGTAGAAATGCAGAGTCAAAACACTTGAAATCATTAGCAGTTTGATTCTGTGACGAGGGAATCCACCTCCCCCCAACCTTGGTTAGATGAAGAAAGATTTGCTGAATTACTCTCCATCTTGTGCTGGGTGGTCTGGATTGATTCCTCTGCCGTGCACCCCACATATTTCTATCTCCCATTTCTGTTTTGTACCTGCTCAGTGGCTCAGTTATGATCAGGAACTTAATGAGCAGAAAGCTGCTGGTGCAAACCTGCACCCTATTTGACTGTGACATTGCATAAGAGAATCAACTCGCTGTGCCACCAAATGAAATTGCAACTTCAACTGGAAAAGAAACACTTAACACCCAATACATCTTGGACCATCCAATCAAGTTTTTCATTAAAACCTTATAAATAAATTGGGAAGTAAATAACTCAGCCAATTACACAAACCATTCATTGCTGTAATGGGTTTCCAATAGTGCTGTACTTTCTTTGTACGAGTAAAGAAAAATGTGTAATTTAAATCTAAGTACTATATGGGTTAATACTATCTATTTAGAATGACTTTGATCAAACGTCCTTAAGAAAAATTTGCACTACAAACATATGGAAAGGTTACAATAAAATGGTAATCCTATGGAAGGCTAGGCACAGAGTTAGAGAAATGTTATTAAAAGCATCAATATGGAATTTGTGATTAACTTTTCTGTAATTTGAGACTTTATGCCTCAATAAAGAGCACATTTAAGAAATATATATCTGGGGCAGTATATAGGACGTAACTTATGCTAGGGTTTCTTTTACCACCCCCCAGATGATTTGGTGCATTTTTTAAACGGTTATCTTGAAGTTCAAAAAGGTAAGCCTCAGATAAGATCATAATCTGTAGTCCAGTCTCATAAATCGAACTAATGCAGTGTTACGGGTTAATTCTTTAACTTCATCTAGATACTTAGTTCTAACTTTCCCCATCCTATATGTGTACCTGCCCCTGTCCCAATTCCTTTGAATATTTTTATTTCTAGTTCTATCTTTCGCTTGGCTTGACAAGATCTGCACTGTACTTGTCCAAATATTTCCCACTAAGTATCAGGTTTTTACTGCCATATTGTAAAATACTTTGCGTCCTGTTCTTTGCTGCTCAATAACAATGCAAAAGTCACAATGCTTTATGCTCCGTATTGGTGTTAGCACATTTCTAATGCAAAACAGGTCATTTTGCCAAATGTACAAGATTAAAAATAAAGAGTATTCCTCGTTTGCTGTACAAACAGTACTTACTCCATTGACAGAAGGCCGTCTGAAATGGTACGGTTGTTTTTCGATCACATTAATGCAAATTAAGTCGATATCCAAGGTCATACAAGCTACCTGTTAAGAAATAAATTGGTATGTTAAAAATAAGAGGTCTAACAAAGTAAGTTTTACTTGATTAACTAGCATCGCCCCAGTTCTGCCACCTTTAGAAGAAAAATTTCATCTTGGTAATGGTAATGAAGAGATCAGCTTTTCAAAAAAAAACTATTTCATCTCTGGAGAAAAAGAACAAAATTGTCTTGCTTTTGCGTTAACTCATTCTTTATGTTGCTATTTCTCTTTTACTTCTTTTCTTTATTTTTCCTCACACACACTTTTCATTGTGGCGTCTATTTATCTATTGTCAACTGTCTCTCACTCTTTGGTATGCCTCCCAGTCTCTCTGCAAGGCTGTCACGTATTTCTTTAATGATGTACTTAATTTCTGTTAACGTCTTTAAAGTCAAGGGTATGCAGCATGGTGATAGCAAAGATGTACTGTGTTGGAGATGGTTTAATGGGATCAGACGAGGTACGGTTGTCTGGGAGCTGTTAGAACATGTATATGAGAGAGGAAGAGACAGAAGAAAAGAAAGCAGAGATTGGGGGACTCATGGTGGGAGGGGAGGTGGTGCCTGGTACATGGGAGGCAATAGTTGAGGGGGCCAGGGCCTGGAATTACTCAAGGCGGATGCATATGAGAGATTTGGAATCTGGGGCTTTGGACCACTTTGAAGGGCAACACAGAGCCTGGGTACAATCAATCAATCAGACAAGGGAGGAGATAAGTTGTAGGACCAGGTGGTGGTGGGGGAGTGGCTGTGTCATTGACCCGGGATGCACATTGCTGAGGAATAGGGTAACTGGGATGTGGAAGCATTCAAGGGGACATGGGGTGTTCTAGGGGCACAGTCAACTGGTGTTGAAACCAATATCTGGGAGCTCAGTAGCACAGGTAGATAGTCTGTGCACCAGAAATAGTAATCAGCTGTGGTCATCTTGACAGGAAGAATCGTAGTCCGTGTGCAGATGCCTGCAAAGTCGCATACATATGGCCAGGCACATCAGGACACTAAGAAGTATAGAGGTGACAGGCATTTACAAAGGCAATAAATTGAGAAAGGAACAGAAGGCAAGCCTGAGAAACCAAGAGAGGAGGCCTGGGTGCAGGTTGTTGGAGGTCGTAAGATGGGAAGGGAAAGTTCTGTGAATAGTCAAATTTTTGTATGTTTTTTAAAAAAAAAGGGATTTGATTGGCAACCATTGTTCACAGTTTAATTTTTAGTGAATGAATCTTCTTCATTTACAAACAGTGAGTTTTGGTTTAAAAAGAAAACACAATGGTTTTGTTTGGGATATTTGAGACAATCAGCTGGTTACAGACACATTCACATGCCTCATGAACACACTGGACACTTTACTATGTCATATAGATGCAAAACTTTGAATTATATAGATAGATTTCAATACTTCCAGCAGATTGCTGGAATTACTTGGCTTTGTGGGTCAGGCCTTTGTGTCGTTCAGTCATTTATAATTTTATTTGCTTTCCCATTGTTATCTAACTGTAACTCTTACAAAAATATTTTTAAAGTTACATAAAAAGTAGCAATTTTAAAAAGTAGAACATCTTAAGCAATATAGTATTATAATTATTCCATATCCGTACAAGGTCACATCTAAAAGAAGGATAAATAGTTGATTAGACAGTCCCAAAAATATAATTGATACTTGCACTATGTACAAAACGCTAAGGGGGAAAAATTGGGTAGCGCCCCAAGGAGGTGGAGCGCTACTGGAAGCACTCCACCTCCTTCTTGGGGTGCTACTACTCAATGTCGCGGCGCTACGTGCAGCAGCGTCATGGAGCACGACGTCATTGCAGGCCTCCGCCCCTGACTAAAGTGGAGGGGCCTAGCGCTGCGCACACTGGGGCCCTGCCGGACCACTGAGGAGCGGGATGCCATGGAAACAGCCTGGCACGCATGAGGAGTGCCGGGCTGAGCGATTGCAGCCGGCACCCCACATACAAATGTGAAAGGGGGGCAGGTGCAGGCAGTCAGCCAAAATAAAAATGGCCGCCCAACACCTGCCCTTTAAGTAGCGCCGTCACATGCTACCGCCGCTGAAAAACCGCCCCCCCCAATCCTGTCGGTCCCATCGCCTGGCGATAGGTCAGGGGGTGCAAGGGAAGTGTGCGGCCAGGGCGCTGCACACAGCGATGACGCCATCAACGCCGGCGCAGCGGAGGGCTGCCCGCTACCGTTAACCTCCCGCTGAGTTTCGCGGGAGGCGTTCGCGGCGCCGCGCCCGGGCATTTGTGCCCAGTAGAGGCGGAAAGCAACCCAATTTCTAGCCCCAGGAGTTTTCTGGTCAATATTAAAACTACTACAAAATTTTAAGAGGCAGGGTTATAACTCAATTTCAATTATTTGAATCTGCAGAGGAGATTTTCCTCTGGTTTGCCAGAGGGTCACTCAGTTCCTGGGTGCAAAGTGGACAAAAAAAGGGCTGGACAGCCACGCCACCACATCTCCACCACTGTTATGTTTCCTGCGGAAGGGAAAAATAGTGCTTGAATCCAAGTCTCATTTGCACAGGATTGCCAATCACTATGCCAGGCGGCCACCTATTCCTAGCAGCACCAAGGACAACTTGACCGTGAGCTTAGCGACAATCCCACTCAGGTCAGAGGATCTGAGATGGGGCAGGTAGCATAAAGTTGGAACAAGGAAAATGGCAAGCATTATTTTTTATTGTTGCAGGCATTAGATAATATCTTTGGGGATGGAGACCTTCCAGTTGTTATTTTCGTACAGCACCATGAGGCCCTGCAGCTGTCAGAACTATAGCAACAAGTGCCCTTCTTCTCTGCTTCCAGGATCTAGACCCTGACAGGGGGCGGGCCAATGCTGGAGGAGTGTCTAGCCTATAAAAATGACCTAAACCTAGAAATATAAGCAGTTTTAGATCATAGCAGACAGAGTGTGGAGGGAGGAAAATTGGCTCTTATATTTGGTCATTCCATTCATTAGTTTCACTTTTGCTGCTGAAGGAGAATATTTATCATTTGTAGATACTGGATTAGCAGAACGTTTATAAAAAAAGTCATACACATAAATTAGGGGACACTGAAATACAGGGCAAGAAAATTTTTAATTGTTTTATCTGTAAATAGATACTTGTTAATTATACCCTCTTAAATCTAGTTCACTTACATGAAACAACTTTTCTGTTTTTGGTAACACAGCCACAATGTCATATGACCTGGTATGTGGGGAGGTGGTTCTCTGTAACAAAATAGAGTTTTACTGGTCAGAACAGTGCATTTTCTTCACTTAAATGAAATTACAACAAATAAAAGTAAAACTATGACTAACAACGGATGTAATTTGTTTAACACTTTGCTGTCAATGTGCTTAATTTATAGCAAAATTATATTTACCTCTCTGGAATGGGCATCATGAAAATGAATTTTCAAATATATGTAATATACATTTGACACATATGTGCAGTTATTTTAAACAACCAAAGTGAATTTTTTTTGCTATGTGTAACAAAACCATAAACTTGTTCTTTTTAAATAGGTCTACAATTTCAGTAGATAGCATACAAAGGAAATCCTCCTCAGTTAATTAAAGCTGTTTAATGGGGTAAGCTTCCATATGTACACTAAAGACACTCAGCTCTACTTCTCTGGCTACTCCCTCGATTCCAAGGTTGTTGCTGCTCTCTGCACCTACCTGCCCAATAAGAAGAGCTGGATGAGCAGAAATTTGCTCCAGTTAAATGTTGATAGAAATTATGCCATCCTATTTGTGCACTTCTGCTTCTCTCTTTTATTGAGGTCAAAACCCTAACCTACATCTTTTACATTTCTTCCGTGCCAACCTCCATGCTCCCCCCGCCCCACGCTCCATCCTCAAACTACAACTCAACCAAGACACTGTGGCCTGTGTCATCACCTGCAAAAAGGCAGGCACCCCATTTGTTCAAGCTTCGCTGTCCTGCCATATCTAAGCAAATTAATATGCCCAATCTCACTTTTAAACCCCTCCGTGGCTTTGCCCCACACTATCTCAGTGATCTCCTCCAGTCACACGTCCCCCTGCACACCCTCCACTCCTTGCTTATTCCCGGAATGTTTCTTCCACAATCAGCAGCCGCCCTTTTAGCCCCTGCCTTCCGAAATTCCCTTCTTTGACACTTTTGCCTAGTCTCCTCCTCCCTTACCTTAAGAAAAACCCTTTCTTCGAATGTGATTTTGCCTCTCTCCATCCTCTTCTGCAACCTCCCCTTCTCACTCCTGCTTGGTGTCACTGCCATATAAAGTTCTGAGGTGTCTCTTTGCATATATTGTACAATTCAAGATTATATTTTAAGTACTGTTAGAAATAACTTTCACAAAACACTTTTCTTGGAAAACAAACCTACTGGAGATTAAAATGGAGCATCAGTACTTACCAGGTCATTGCAGTGAGAGGCATCAGAGACAATCACAGTAAGTCTGGTCACAATTTTAATTGGTTTTGATTTTCCCTATTTGACAGAAATTCTATTAAACTTATCAGTTTCATTATTTTTTGTTCTGCATTTTAACCATCACTACAAAATGTACTTTTCTTTTAGCTTGAACGATCAATTTTCCTTCATACTTTACATAGTTGTACCAAAGGTTTAAAATATTTGTACAAGTCATCATCAACAGCACTGCAAAAGTCACCCTTTATTGAGAAAAAAGCACATCCAATTATGCAAGTTAATGACATTTATTCTTACGAGTGTTTAGAATGCATTATGATTAACCTCAAAAATCGTGTGAAGAATTCTTCAAGCTTCAAAAGGTTTAATATGGCTCGCAAGTTCAAATATTTATCCCTTGACTATCTACTCTGATTGTAGTGCATATTATTTCTCCTAGATTATGTCTAATTTTGACAGTCATACATTTATAATAACAAAGGTATTTAAAGTGCTTCTTGTGTAATGATCTATATAATCACAAATTGAGGAGGGTTGAATGGGTTTAGTGCATTTGTCTGTCAGTATTAGCCCAATGACGTCGTCACCCTGCAACTACACATGCATTCTTCTACCAGGATTCACTGGTTAGCAACCGCTAGTGGAAAACCTGACCAATTACACTATCTTTAACTAATGGCGTGATGGCCAACTTTAGCACACCTTCTGCCCTGGCTGAGAACAGCTCACTAGGTAAATTCACTGAGCCACTAGGGGAGCTTTAGAAGTGAAAATATAAACAACATTTTGGAACTATGAAATATTCTTTGCATATCACAAAAATATATTCACATAAAACAGTAACAACCTCATTATTACAAAACTGAGCTTTAAGCCAATACCTATATATAGATGCTGAATACACTTGGCAAACTAAAGAGTTAAGGAATATATCTTAGCACAAATTCAAAAATGTAAAGTCAGAGAACAATGAAGTGCATTTGCATAGAAATGTCAAAAACAATGACTATCTGATTTCAAAAATGAAATTTATGTACAACCAGATTAATGAAAGATTTTTTCTACAGCTATTCATGCTTATGTTTAATTGCACAAAAATGTGGATACAATCGACCACTTTCAATAAAATTATTAAGGAAGCGGTGAAGGAAAATGATTATGAAAACAAAAAAGCTACAACTGCTACATTACCATAGCAGGAACCTTGAAACTATACATAGAATATAGGACATAAAAAAAATTACACTGACTACAGAATAACACCATATGTCATTATAAATTTCTGCACAGTACCAAAACATTGCATATTAAAATACTATTTGGCATCTTCAAAACTACTATAGTCGGCATAACAGGAGCTTAAATAATGTTTCCTGAAACGCACTGTACAGTGAAATCATATATTTTGTGAAATTCATTTCTATACATACCTGCACAATAGGCGGAGATGGGAAAAGCTCTGTAACAGATATTGGTTTGGCAATTTCCTGGAAAACATGTTTTTGTTGTTGCAATAAATGCCAAACGGAAAAGAATCTTTTGAATTAAAATACACTAGTTGAACTCCTGTGGTGTCACTCGTGGACAAAATGTAGATGTTTATAACAACACATCTGAAATTATAAGTTAACAAATTCAGACAAATATAATCAATTCTAGCATATAAATAACAATGTATTCATTACACTAAAATTTTACTGAGCAATGTAATTATGAAATGCAGGTGGTAAGTAACTTTTACTACTAAATGCAGTAAGTAACTGAATTAAGTTTAAATGTAGTTATTAAAGTAATAATACTTTAATATGTGTCAGCAAGAGACCAGAAGTCAGAACTCAAGTGGCTAGGAATTGTGTGGTGACAGGAAGAAGGGCTTGGAAGGAGCAGAGATCGGAGACAGAACATTTCAGGGCCAGAATGGCATAGTGGACTGTGTGGTTCACTTTAAGCTGTTTTCAACAGTCAGGTTGTAAGAACATGGGGTGTGTGTCAGACAGGTGTGGATGGAACAATTCCTGGAACTTGGGACCGCTTTAAAAAAAACTCATAGGCATGGCCCAGGGTGAATTGGTGTGTTGCCAGGTCCCAAGTTCAGGATGGTTGAGAATTCTGATGATGTGTAGTCAGCTGTGTATGGGAGGTTGTTGGAGTGATCAGAGAAGGAATGGGTAGGTCGATGTATAATTTTACAATACATTTTGAAACGGTCTAATTTTTGTGTGTTTATTTTGTTATAAATTTTGTTTGTGTTACTCTTACAACTTCATCATTCTAGAATATATTTGCTTTCCCCCTGTATTTCAATCTACTCTCGATTAGTGGCGTGGGTAGGGAACAAACAATCGCGCTCAAAAAACAGTGCCAATTTTCTCACGGGGTGTCATTGGTCGCCTTTGCGGTAGATGCCGATTGTTCAGTTTTTAGAGATAGTCAAAATAGTCTCTATTTTTATTTACAAAAGTATCGACTTGTTTTTGTGAACGTGAAATCGGCATCTAGCGATCACCGGAGAGAGAGAGAGAGAGAGAGAGAGAAAGAAAGAATATTTAGGCTTTAGAAACCACCATGTAAAATTTGAATTGAGATATTAATAAAGCTTCCATACCTGCCTTTTTCCTTGAAAATCAGCCACATGATTAATCGCAACTGTTGAATAACCAACTAGGGGACAGAAGAAAATAATTGTATATACACACTGCTACAGCATAACCAAACAGTTACTTACAAAACCTTTAATCTATGTTCATCTGTTTGTGAAATCCTCACACCAATTGATATTATTCCTTTTAAGAACAATATTGCTGTGCTCCACTTTACTTTCCCTACTTCAACACCCCCAACTCAACCCTAGAAGGCAACAGGAGTTACAATGGTCTGTGGAAAGATGCATAACGTCATTATACAGCAAATATGCCCTCTTGCCTATACTACTGTATACTCTAGATTCAAATATAATTACTAGATCGTTCAAATTTTTAAAGCAAAAAACAACTTTCCATTAACCGGGAAAAAAACTGCATGGGATTTCTAGGTCCATTATGCTATTGCTGTATTTTGCCAAAAAAAACACCAGTGTCTTTAATGTAGTAAAAATTTCTAAACCACTTCACAGGTGTAATCAAAAATACAGAAGCCCAACCAAAAGGAGATAGTGGAAGGAAACAAAAGCAAAATACTGCAAATGCTGGAAATCTGAAATAAAGACAGAAAATGCTGGAAATACTCAGTAGGTCAGGCAGCATCTGTGGAGAGAGAGCCAATGACCTTTCATCAGAACTCAAGAGATATTAGAAGGGGTGACCAAAAGCTTACTCAAAGAAATGGATTTTAAAGGTGGAGAGGCAGGACCTTGGCAGCTGAAGACACAGCTGCTAAAAAAACTTAGGAAAATAATACTGGTAAGCTGTTTACGATAGACAATGCTATTTACTATTGTATACAGACACGATGGGCCGACTGGCCTCCTTCTGTGCCGTAAATTTCTATGATTCTATAGGACAGGTGTTCAGAAGGTAATAAAGAACCGCAATAATTCTTAAAAGAACATAATGGCCCAGAAATTCGGGTCGGAGGCTTCCCGCGGGTGCAAGCCCCTGACCTGCACTTACATAGCGCGCCTGCCGTTGTGCTATGGGCCCGCGTGGGATTCCGATCCTGGGCCTCCTCCAGCTGCCGGTGTGCAGTGCTCGCGTATCCCAGCGGCGCAGTTCGTTCGAAGCGTCCCCTGGGATCACGTGGGCCATGGGGAGCCAATCGGAGCAGGGAATCTCCATTCATAGATTTGACAGGAAGAACTGTCAAATCTGTGAATAGAGATCAGCCCCAAAACCTAACTAAAACTTCAAATAATTTTTTTAAAAATCACATTTTAAAAATAACTATTTTAAACAATAATTTAAATTTTTGAAAAAATGAATGACAGTTTTTAACGGGGCTAAAAATAAACTTACCTTTCTTTAAAGTATTTAAAAATAATAAACCTGTGGAAAAAATGTTTTAATTTTACTTAATTCATCTCTTACCTTGTTAAAAGCAGGCCTTGCGCCTGCTTTTTCCCCGCGCAGCTGCTAGGGACTTACCTGCACGGAGAAACCTGTATAAAAAAAAAGCCGAAGTTCCAGGTCTACGTGCTGCCTCTCCGGCACACGCGTTTGACCTGTGAACCCCTTCCTTCAAGGGAACGGAAGTTCCGGTTTCCAGCGCATGCGCGAAACCGGCACTTTCGTTGGGCCTACGGGTGAGTACACAGCGCATACTCACTCGTGGAGACCCGAATTTCTGGCCCAATATAATTGTGCTTCTTGACACTATAACCATATTATTGTTTCACTTATACTCAAGAGTAATGGTTAGTAAGCTCTGCCTCTCAGTGTTTCTAATTCCTTATTTAGAACAGAACCACTTTGGGAAGCAGTTCACTGATCCAGCCCAACTACTGTTAAAACCACTTCAATTACATAAAAATCAAAAGCAACCAATGACTCCACTGCTGGCTGCACAGGGAATTAAACAGTTTCAATAACATTTGCATGTAGAGCTCATCAGTCATTAGGGATGTTATGGGAGCAAAAGTAATCCGTTTTGGCCTCTTGTGCATCCCCGATTTTAATCGCTCCACCACTGGCGGCCATGCCTTCAGCTGTCGAACCTCTAAGCTGTGAAATTCCCGCGGTAAACCTCTCCGCCTCTCTCCTCCTTAAAACCTACCTCTTTGACCAAGCTTTAGGTCATCTGCCCAAATATCTCATGTGGCTCAGTGTCAAATTTTGTTTAATAACGCTTCTGTGAAGCGTCTTGGGACGTTTTACTACATTAAAGGCGAGTTGTTGTTGTTAGAAGATTTTAAAACAATTGTGCACACGCATATAGCAAATGTTTTACTGCCTCTATATATATCTATAGTACAAGCAAGGAGGCAAAGCCCAACTTCCTCCCTCCAAAAGACAAAATTGTGCACTTATTGCCAATTTGAGCTCTACTATTACCAGTAAATATGCAACATAAATAGGGAACAACGCAAAGTCGACTCTCTCCCTAGACAAGTGTGTGATAAGCAGGCATGGACGGTAAATGGTACAGATTTAACCACAGCTTATTGCACTTTTTACTTAACAAATGATCCAAGTTGATTCACAGATCAGTGGACACCAAACAGGAAATGAGAGAAAAGTTATGACCGGTGATCAAAGACTCAGTTGCAGAGGATGGTTTGAAGGAGGCCTTTGAAGGTCGAGAGGTGGAGCTGTTTAGAAAGAGAGTTCCAGAGTGGAGGGGCGTAATGAAGGCT
The DNA here is from genome assembly GCA_030390025.1 of Squalus acanthias. Classification (NCBI taxonomy): domain Eukaryota; kingdom Metazoa; phylum Chordata; class Chondrichthyes; order Squaliformes; family Squalidae; genus Squalus; species Squalus acanthias. The sequence goes on from CM059438.1 coordinate 38,063,275, forward strand.
TTTGCCACCAACTGTGAAGCGAGGGGAAAAGAACAAAAAAGTCAGAAGAGCATGTGGGTGGGGGCGATTGTTGCGGTCGTGTTTATTTGCAACACCCGATTTCTGATTGCTGTATAACAGTGGACGGCTTCAATTTTTAGCGTGTGAAGCGTTTCTAGTTTGGGCAAGGGTTTCAATTGTAAGCCCTATGCAGCATGTGGGGATGGAAAGCAGTTTGTCATAATACATAAAAAACCCAATTAAAAGACGCTAGAAGTTCCGCATTCCTCGGACAGCCAAGCAGTTAACCTGTTTGACTCAGAAACACAAACAATACTCACGATGCGCTGCGGTTTCTATGATACTTTGCAATCGCTTTCTCTCGGCGGTGTTGACAACGTTTAAATCTACGAAAAGCGCCATGCTTTCAAAAACGTGACGGGAAGTGATTGCTCGAGTCAGCGGCTTGACCTTTCCGCCTCGGAGGATGAACGCTCAATTCCCCCACCGCTCCGCAGGGGCCCAAGAATTTGGGCTCACGTCCGTTCAGGGTCCTGCTTTGTGTTAATGAGCGTCAACTCGAGCAGCGCTGCATCGGCCCGCAAAGCCCGGGCCCAGGAAACTACAATTCCCAGACTCCTGTGCGTCTTCCTTCCGCTTAGTTTCCGATGTCCGAACTACTAACAATAACAACACTTTCGTCCTCACGAATGTCAACGGGAGACCCTTGGGCGCTCCCGTCAGGTTTCATTTTTCGACGCGGCCGCCAACCAGAGCCGGTTGGCCGGGACCTTGGGGCAGGTGTACCGTCAACACCCGTGATGCCCCGCGGCGCTGCTGGCTGGCGATTGGTGGAATTTGAAAACTAGAGAGCGCGAGAGAAGCGTTAGTGAGAGAGAGGGATCGCGAGCGCAGGTCGTTAACAGCGCGAGCTGCTGCGGTGAGTGTGGCCGCTCAGCGGACTTCTGACTGAGGGGTGGGTCCGGCCGTTGATTGCGGGGCTCGTTGTCTTCTGGGCCGCACAAGTGCTAGTCTGCAGCAGAGCGTTCCCGGCCCTCGCAGTCTCGGTAAGCACAGAAATAACAACAGAAAACGCTGGAAAAACTCAGCAGGCTAGGCAGCATCCGTGGAGAGAGAAACAGAGTTAACGTTTCAGGTCGAAGACTCTGTTTCTCTCTCCACGGATGCTGCCTAGCCTGCTGAGTTTTTCCAGCGTTTTCTGTTATTTCAGATTTCCAGCATCCGCAGTATTTTGCTATCGTACTAGGTAAGCACAGTGCCGGTTTACTGAGGCTCTCCCTGCACGGACTATGGTTAGCACTGGTGCCTCACAGCGCCAGGGACCCGGGTTCGAATCTGGCCTCGGGTGACTGTCTGTGTGGAGTTTGCACATTCTCCCCGTGTCTGCGTGGGTTTCCTCCGGGTGCTCCGGTTTCCTCCCACAGTCCAAAAATGTGCGGGTTAGGTTGATTTGGCTATGATAAATTGACCCTTAGTGTTAGGGGGGGATTAAATATGTGGGGTTACGGGGATAGGATGGGATATGTTAGGGGAATTAAATACGTGGGGTTACGGGGATAGGGTGGGATATGTGTCGGTGCAGGCTCGATGGGGATTCTGTGTGAGAAAGCAGGGATAGGGTACTGGATTTGGATGATCAGCCATGATCGTATTGAATGGTGGAGCAGGCTCGACGGGCGGAATGGCCTACTCCTGCTCCTAGTTTCTATGTTTCTATGACTATCGCCGGTTTACTGAGGCTCACCATCTGCATTTTAACACTTGCTCCTACTCTGCTCTGACCGCTCTGCCCCTGTACACTGTCCTGGTCATGTTCAACGCAAGTTTCAGGGATAGTGTTCGATCTTTCTCCTGGGCCCTTTGCAGCCCCTGGTCTCAACATTGATTTTTTTTAGTAAGCTTTGTAATCTAGGCTGACATTTCAGTGCGGCACTGAATTCAATGAAGTTGGTCAAGCATGGTTAGAGCAGCTGTCCTTTGGATGAGATGTTCGTCTAGGTGGATGTACAGGATCCCATGGCACTATTTGAACAACACTAGGTTATAGTCCAACAGTTTTATTTGAAATCACAAGCTTTCGGAGCGCTGCTCCTTCGTCAGGTGAAGTCGAAGGAGCAGCCCTCCGAAAGCTTGTGATTTCAAATAAAACTGTTGGACTATAACCTGGTGTTGTGCGACTTCTCACATTTGTCCACCCCAGTCCGACACCGGCATCTCCACATCATGGCTATTTGAACAAGATTGAGAGGTCGCACAACACCAGGTTATAGTCCAACAGTTTTATTTGAAATCACAAGCTTTCGGAGCTATCGATTGCTCCTTCCTCAGGTGAAGTAAATTAGATACAGAATCGCCAAAGCATATATAGATAGAAAACAAAGCATGTGTACCTTACAATTGCAGACCACTAAATTTAAATCATCCTGACTATCTGCCGAGGTGTGATAAAGTTAATTAAGTCAGCCAGGAAGGTACCACATCAAAGACATAGCAAGATACAACTGAGACAATGAGGTGTAGTCGCAGGGGTTCTAACGTGTCAAAAGCTGCCGTCTGTATGTAAAACGAAAAGCTTTAAAATTTTTACTTTTTTACTGGGAAAATTTTTACTTTTTTACTGGGAATCACATCTGTGAACAAGCTAACGACGACTCGAGTCCGGATCACGTCATGTATCGTGACATAAACCCAAGATCCCGATTGAGACCGTCTTCATGAGTGCGGAACTTGGCTATCAGTTTCTGCTCGATGATTTTGCGTTGTCGTGTGTTTCTAAGGTTGCCTTGGAGAACGCTTACCCGCAGATCCGAGGCTGAATGTCCTTGACTGCTGAAGTGTTCCCCGACTGGGAGGTAACAATCCTGCCTGGCGATTGTTGCGCGGTGCTCGTTCATACTTTGTCTCAGTGTCTGCATGGTCTCGCCGATGTACCATGCCGCGGTGCATTCTTTCCTGCAACGTATGAGGTAGACAACGTTGGCCGAGTCACATGAGTATGTACCATGTACCTGGTGGGTAGTGTCCTCACGTGTGATGGTGGTATCTGTGTTGATGATCTGGCATGTCTTGCAGAGTTTGCCATGGCAGGGTTGTGTGGTGTCGTGGTCGCTGTTATCCTGAAAGCTGGGTAATTTGCTGCGAACGATGGTACTTCTGAGGTTAGGCGGCTGTTTGAAGGCAAGTAGTGGAGGCGTGGGGATGGCCTTAGCGAGGTGTTTGTCGTCATCGATGACATGTTGAAGGCTGCGAAGAACATGGCGTAGTTTCTCCGCTCCGGGGAAGTACTGGACGACGTAGGGTACCCTGTTGGTTGTGTCCCGTGTTTGCCTTCTGAGGAGGTCTATGCGATTTTTCGCTGTGGCCCGTCGGAACTGTCGATCGATGAGTCGAGCGTCATATCCCGTTCTTACGAGGGCGTTTTTCAGCGTCCGTAGGTGTCCATCGCGTTCCTCCTCCTCTGAGCAGATCCTGTGTATTCGCATATTTGAACAAGAGCAGGGAGATCTCCGTGTCCTGTCCAACAGTCTTTTCTCGACCAAAATCCCTGAAAACAGATTACATAGAACTTACAGCACAGAAACAGGCCTTTCGGCCCCACTGGTCTATGGCAGTGTTTATGCTCCACGCGAGCCGCCTCCCACCCCTCTTCATCTCGCCCTATCTGTGGATCCTTTCTCCCTCGAGCACTTCTCTAGCTTCCCTGTAAAGGCATCTATGCTAGTTGCATCAACTATTCCTTATGGTAGCAAGTCCCACATTCTAACCACTCCCAGGGTGAAGTAGTTTCTCCTAAATTTATTGGATTTATTTGTGACCATCTTGTATTTATGGCCCCTAGTTCTGGATTCCCCCACAAGTAGAATCATCCTCTCTACATCTACCCTATCAAACCCTTTTGTAATCTTGAAGACTTCTATTAGGCCACCCCTCAGTCTTCTCTTCTAGGAAAAAAGAGCCCCAGCCTGTTCAATCTTTCCAGATACTTATAACCTCTCAGTTCTGGTATCATTCCAATAAGTCTTTTTTGCACCTTCTCCAGTGGCTCTAGATCCCTTTTTATAATATGGAGACCAGAACTGTTCGCAATACAGCAACTGTGGTCTAACCAAGGTTCTGTAAAAGTTTAACATAATTTATCTGCTTTTCAATTCGATCCTTCTAGAAATGAACCCCAGTGCCTTGTTTGCTTTTTTACACGCCCATTCTGCAAGGTTATTAATGTCATCCTGTATTTTGTCACAGTCCTGAATTTTTTGATGAAGCAACAGGGAGGATCGATGAAGGGAATGCAATGGATGTTGTCTACATGGATTTTAGGAAGGCGTTTGACACAGTACCACATAGAAGGCTGGTTAACAAAATTGAGGCTCATGGAATAGGTGGGCCAGTGGCAGCTTAGATAAGGAATTGGCTTAAGGACAGAAAAAGCGAGTTGTGGTAAATGGCTGTTTTTCAGACTGGAGGATGGTAGACAGTGATGTTCCCCAAGGGTCAGTGCTGGGGCCACTGTTTTTTGATATATAAATGACCTGGATATTGAAATACAAAGTAGAATTTCTAAATTTGCCGATGACACCAAACTTGGGGGTGTGGCAAACAGTGAGGATGATACCAATCGACTGCAACAGGACATAGAAAGGCTAGCAGAATGGGCAGACAAGTGGCAGATGGAATTTAATACAGAGAACTGTGAGGTGATGCATTTTGGCAGAAGGAACAGGGAGAGGCAATATGCACTTAATGGCACAGTTTTAAAGAGTGTGCAGGGACAGAGGGACTTGGGAGTTAATGTGCATAGGTCCCTGAAGGTGGCGGGACATATTGAGAGAGTGGTTAGCAAAGCATATGGGATCTTGGGCTTCATAAATAGAGGTATTGACTACAAAAGTAGAGAAGTTATGCTGAACCTTTATAAAGCGCTGGTTAGGCCACAACTGGAGTATTGTGTCCAGTTCTGGTCACTGCACTTTAGGAAGGATGTGAAGGCCCTTGAGAGGGTGCAGAGGAGATTTACCAGAATGGTTCCAGGGATGGGGGATCTTAACTACAAGGACAGGTTGTAGAAGCTGGATTTGTTTTCATTAGAGCAAAGGAGGTTGAGGGGTGATTTGATAGAGGTGTACAAGATTATGATGGGTTTGGATAGGCTAGAGGGGGAAAGGCTGTTCCCAGTAGTTGATGGTACAAGGACTAGGGGATACAGATTTATGGTTTTGAGCAAGAGATACAGGGGGGATGTGAGGGAAAACCTTTTTACGCAGCGAGTGGTGAGGACCTGGAAAACTCTGCTGATGGAAGTGTTGGAAGCGGAGACACACAATGTTTTCAAGGGGAGACTGGATAGGCACTTGAGGGAAATAACTTGCAGGGCTACGGGGATAGAGCGGGGGAATGGGGCTGACTCGATTTGCTCTACAGAGAGCCATCACGGACTCGATGGGCCGAATAGCCTCCTTCTGTGCCATTATGACTCTGATTCCTCCTCTGTATTAACTACACTACCCTTCACCCCCAAATTTGGTGTCATCGGCAAATTTTGAAATTGTACTTTTGTTTCCTGAGTCCTAATAGTTTATGTAAATGGTGAACAACCGTGGTCCTTGTGGAACACCACTTCCCACCATTTGCCAATCTAATTAATTACCTTTAACCCCTATTTTCTGTTTTGTAGCCAGTTTGCTATCCACTCTGCTACTTCTCTCCAGACTCCATGTTCTGACCTTAGTCATGAGCCTACTATGCGGTACCTTTTATTGAAGACTTTTTGGAAATCCAAATATGTTACGTCTACTACATTACCGTTGTCTACCTTTTCTGTTACTACTTCAAATAATTCAATGAAATTGGTCAAGCATGACCTTTCCTTTTGGAATCCATGCTGACTATTATATTTTCAGTCTCTAGATGTTTTTCTATTACATCTTGAGTAAGGATTCCATTATCTTTCTTGCATTAAGCTAATTGGTCTGTAGTTCCCTGGGCTCGTTCTATCTCCCTTTTTTTATTATACAGGAATCACAATAGTTGTCCGCCAGTCCTCTGGCAGTATTCCCTTTTCTAATGAATTTTTATATGTAATAATGCCTCTGCTAACTTATTTTAATATGCATGGATGCAATCCGTCCGGGCCAAGGGTTTTATCCAACCCAAGTTTGAATAATTTATCAATTATCTCCCCCTTTCTATCTTGATTGTTTTTATATTTTGTATTACACAAGCTATTTATGCTGATTTTTTTCCCTCTCCAGTCTAAGATTGTCTTTTTTGAGATTTCCATCTTTGTTTGCAATATGTACTAATCTCAGTTCTGCTTATAGCCACTTAAGTGTGACTGGTCGGGTGGATATGTGCTAAAATGTTAATGTGTCCTCACTACCCTGTGCTCCCCTCTTCATTTTTTTGTTAATAGTATGAATAAACTACAGTAAGCAGATTTGTGTTGATGGATCAATAGCATGAATTGGCTGCTGGTCCTAGTGTCAATAGGATCTGAAACATCAATTTGAAACCTTGTTTGCAATGAAGTGTGGACTAACTATGAAAGTGCAATATTGCAAATAAATCAGTATTTGTCTTATGAAACAAATGTAATTTGCATTTTAAAACTTTCTAGAAAATATAGAAACTTAGTAAACAATGTCACATGACTGATACCAGCCAAAGTACAGTGATTATGTCAAATAACAACAGAAAATGCTGGAAACACTCAGCAGGCCAGGCAGCATCTGTGGAGAGAGAAACAGAGTTAACGTTTCAGGTCTGGGGCCCTTCTTCAGATGCTGCCTGGCCTGCTGAGTGTTTCCAACATTTTCTGCTGTTCTTTCAGATTTCCAGCATCCAGTGTTTTGCTATTGTACAGAGATTGTCAATTGAAACAAGCCCTGAATTGTGCGGCAAGTTCCAAGCATTCTCACATTTGGGGAAAATAGAAGCTTTCGGCTAGTTGCATCCAGCATTTATTATACTTTACACTTACACAGGAGTTTTCAATTTTTTTTCAGAAGTCAAAAATAAAATGTAATTTGCCAATATTTTTTTTTTTCTTAGCACAATGGAGCCGGTACTAAACTCAAAGTTCACATTTCTACAATCGCATGGAATTGTGAATGACGAACAAGAGATGTCTACTGCGGAGGATTTTGAAGACATTAGAAAGGATTTGATTGATGAACTTTGCAGGGAAGAAAATTCAAATGCATCACATGTGGTAAATATATAATAGGATGTCGCTGCATGCAGCAAGACATGGACAACATCCAGGCTTGGGCTGATATGTGGCAAGTAACATTCAGGTCACACAAGTTCCATGCAATGACATCTCCAGCAAGAGAGAGCCTAATCACTTTCCTTGACATTCAATGGCATTACCATTGCTGAATCCTCCACCAACATCATCCTGGGCGGGGCGGGGGGGGGGTCACCATTGACAAGAAACTTATAACTGGACCAGCCACACGCATACCGTGACTACTAGAACAGGTCAGAAATTGGGTATTCTGCGGTGAGTGGCTCACCTCCTGACTCTCCAAAACCACTCCACCAACTGCAAGACACAAGTCAGGAGTGCGATGAAATACTATTCACTTGCTTGGATGAGTGCAGCTGCAACAACACTAGAGATGCTCGACACCATCCAGAACGTAGAAGTCTGTTTGATAGGCACCCATCAACCAGTTTAACAATCCATTCCCTCTGACCAGTATACTGTGGCTGCAGTGTCTACTGTCAACAGGATGCACTGCAGCAAGTCACCAAGGCTTCTTAGGCAACACCTCCCAAACCCATAACCTCCACCACCTAGAAGGACAAGGGCAGGGCAGCAGGTGCATGGGAACACCACCACTTCTAAGTTCTTCTCCAAGTCACATCCCACCCTGACTTGGACATATATTCCCATTCCTTCATCTTTGCTGGGTCAAAATCCTGGTACTCCCTACCGAACAACTTTGTGGGACTACCTTCTTCACATGGACTGCAGTGGTTCAAGAATGCCCACCATCTCCAAGGGCAACTAGGGATCGGCAATAAATGCTGGCATTGATAGCAATGCCCATATCCTGAGAATGAATTTTTTTTAAATATGGACTTGCAAATTTTCAACTTTTGATGTCTTGAAAAATATAAAATAACTTCTTTTTTCAGGTTCAACAAAATTGTTCAGGTACAAAGGATCATTTGTGTGTTTATCTTCGTATTAGACCTTTCACTGAAACTGAAGTCACACAAAATGAATCTCAGGTTGGTTATCTAAATTACTTTGGGGAAAAATAAACTGTCTTTAAACGTTGACCCCATTGATATTTATGCTGATATGCCAAACTCTCTCCTTCTAGGGCTGTGTGTTAATAGAAAACTCAACTCGTGTGATTCTGAAAGCCCCACGAAATTCCTTGAGTTCCCGATGTAGTGATCGAGGAATTGGCCAAATATCACAAAGCTTTACATTTTCTCATGTAAGTAAGAAATATAGTGTGTTGAGTATTTTACAGGCTAGCATAATGGTAATCTTGAATAGAGGCCTAATTGGTACACTTATTTGTACTTTTAAACGGAGTTCTGTATATGATGAGTTCCTTTTCTGAGCCTATGTCTGCATGCATTTAAAGATAGTAGCTAATGGCCTACTACATTTGTGACAAATTTCTAGCTTAAAATTTCACAGCTAACAAAATGAAACTGCCTTGGGTAACAGGAGTTTGGCAGTGCTTAATGGTATATACTTCAATGCAAGGAGTCTAGTGAATAAAGCAGATGAGCTGAGAGCACAGATGGACATATGGAAGTGTGATAACATGGCTTAAAGAAGAGCAGGAATGGCAACGCAACATTCCTGGTTACAGGATTTTGAGATGAGATAGAGAGGGGGATAAAAAAGGAGCGGGGGTTGCAATATTGTTTAAAGAAACAATTACAGCTGTGAGGAGGGATGATATGTTAGAAGGATCATCAAATGAGGCCATATGGGTTGAACTGAAGAACAAAAAAGGGCAATCACAATCACTGTTTCCCCCTAATTTTTTTTGGGTGCGCAGCCCATTCACAGTTTCACGCATGCGCAAAACTTAACATTGGAAAAAGCCGGTCCTGGACTGCGCGGCCATGCAGCTTAGAGGGAATATTGATCACAATGGGAGTGTACTATAGACCCCCAAACAGTTAGAGGGAGATAGAAGAGCAAATATGTAGGTAAATTTCTGAACTGCAAAAACAATAGGGCAGTAATAGGGGATTTCACCAACCCTAATAGTAACTGGGATAGAATTAGTGTAAAAGGTATAGAGGGTGCAGAATTAATAAAATGCGTTCAGGAGAATTTTTTTTTTAGCTAGTATGTAGCAATCCCACCAAGAGAGGGGGCAGTTCTGGACTTAGTTTTAGGGAATGAAGCTGGGCAAGTGGAAGGGGTATCAGTGGTAGAGCATTTTGGTGGAAGTGATCATAATTCAGTTAGATTTAGAGTAGTTATGGAAAAGGACAAAGAGAGAACAGGTGTAAAAGTTCTCAATTGGGGAAAGGCCAATTTTACTCAGCTGAGATGTGATTTAGCAAAAGTGGACTGGAAACTGCTACTTGAAGGTAAATCAGTGTCAGAGCAGTGGGAGGCGTTCAAGGAGGAGATAGAGGGTTCAGAGCAAATATGTTCCCACAAAGAAAAAGGGTGGGACTCCCAAATCTAGAGCCCCCTGGATGTCATGGGGCATACAGGGTAGGATAAGGGGGGGTGGGGGAAGCAAAACTTTTGTCAGATACCGAAAGCTCAGTACTACAGAAAGCCGAGAGGAGTATAGAAAATGCAGGGGTGAAATTAAAAGGAAAATTAGGAAAGCAGAGAGGGCATGAAAACATACTGGCAAGTAAAATCAAGGAAAACCTAAAGATGTTTTATAAATACATAAAGCAAGAGGAAAACTAAGGAAAGAGTAGGGCCTATGACAAAAGGTAACTGTGTGTGGAGGCGGAAGACATGGGTATGGTTCTTGATGAATACTTTGCATCTGTCTTCACAAAAGAGAGGGAAGATGCAGACATTGTAGTTAAGGAGGAAGAATGTGAAATATTAGATGGGATAAACCTAGCGAGAGAGGAAGTATTAAAGGGTTTAGCATCTTTGAAAGTGGATAAATCGCCAGGCCTGGCTGAAATGTATCTCAAGCTGTTAAGAGAAGCAAGGCAGGAAATAGTGGAGGCTATGACCATCGTTTTCCAATCCTCTCTGGCTACAGGCGTGGTGCCGGAAGACTGCTAACGTTGTACCATTGTTTAAAAAGGAGAAAGGGTAAGGCCGAGTAATTACAGGCCAATCAACCCAACCTTGGTAGTTGGCAAATTATTGGAAAAAATTCTGAGGGACAGGTTTAAGTTTAAGTTTATTTCTGCTAAGTTAGTTAATAGCCTATAAAATAGAGGGAAAGAGCTGATTGGTGAGTAGCGGGGGAGTGCTTTTTGTTAAGTTTATTTCTGCTGGGTTAGTTCTATTAACTAGAGACATGACATGACATGGCAGGGCAGCTCAGTCCCGTGGAGTGCACATCCTCTGCCATGTGGGAAGTCCTGGACGCTTCACGTAGCCTGGACGACCACATGTGCAGGAAGTGTCAGCAACTCAAGCTCTGGGTTTCGGAGCTTGAGCAGCGGCTGGAGTCACTGGTGCATCCGCGAGACTGAGAGTTACGTGGATAGCACGTTTCTAGCGGTGGCCACCCCGCAGCTTAAGAGTATGCAGGCAAAGAGGGAATGGGTGACCGCCAGACAGAAGAGGAGGACCAGACAGGTAGTGCAGGAGTCCCCGGAGTGCATCGCGCTCTCCAACCAGTATTCTGTTCTGAGTACTGGTGAGGGCGATGGTTCCTCTGGGGAGTGCAGCCAGAGTCAAGTCCACGGCACCACGGGTGGCTCAGATGCACAAGGGGGGGGAGTAAAAAGAGTCGAAGAGCAATAGTGGTAGGGAATTCGATAGTTAGGGGAGCAGACAGGCGTTTCTGCGGCCGCAGACGTAACTCCAGGATGGTATGTTGCCTACCTGGTGCCAGGGTCAAGGATTTCACTGAGCCGCTGCAGGACACTCTGAGGGGGGAGGGTGAACAGCCAGAGGTCGTTGTCCATATCGGTACCAACGACATAGGCAGAAAGAGGGATGAGGTCCTGCAGGCAGAGTTTAGGGAGCTAGGAGAGAGATTAAAAAGAAGGACCTCAAAGGTAGTAATCTCCGTATTACTCCCGGTGCCACGTGCTAGTGAGTACAGAAATAGGCGAATAGAACAGATGAATGTGTGGCTGGAGAGATGGTGCAGGAGGGAGGGCTTCACATTTTTGAGGCATTGGGACCGTTTCTGGGGAAGGTGGGACCTGTACAAGCCGGACGGGTTACACCTCAACAGAGCCGGGACCAATATTCTCGCGGGGAGGTTTGCTAGTGCTGTTGGGGAGGGTTTAAACTAATTTGGCAGGAGGATGGGCACCAGCTTATAGGAGTAGAAAAGAGGAATAAGGTGCATAGAAGAGTGAGTGTGTTGGATAGTACTAGAGGCGGAAGTAATACCATATTAGGTAATAGCAGACTAAAAAAGACTACAAAAAATTCAAAAATGGGTTTAGAATGCATGTACGTAAACGCTTAAAGTGTGGTGAATAAAGTTGGTAAGCTACAAGCACAATTAGCCGTGTGGTAATATGATGTGGCAATAACGGAAACGTGGCTTAAAAAAGGCGAGGACTGGGCACTTAATATTCATGGGTACAAGGTGTTCAGAAAAGATAGGGAAGGAAAAAAGGGAGGGGGGGTGGCAGTGCTGATTAAGGAAGGCATTGTAGTGTTGGAAAGGGAGGATGTTTTTGAGGGGACAAGGACAGAATCCATTTGGTTAGAGCTGAGGAGCAAATGGGTATGATCACGCTATTGGGGGTATTCTATAGGCCTCCAAATAGTGAGAGGGAGGTAGAGGAGCAAATCTGCAGGGAAATCGCAGAGATATGCAAGAGCTATAGAGTGGTGATATTGGGGGACTTTAATTACCCAAATATCGATTGGAATAATACTAGGGTAAAGGGAAAGGAGGGGGAGGAATTTCTGAAATGTGTTCAGGACAATTTCCTTGACCAATATGTTCTTGGCCCAACTAGGAAGGAGGCATTGCTGGATCTGGTGCTGGGGGATGAGGTGGGCTAGTTCGACCAAGTGTCTGTGGGAGAACACTTTGGTACGAGTGATCATCGTATCATAAGATTTAGATTAGCAATGAAGAGGCGCAAGGAGCAATCTAGAGTGGAACTTCTAAACTGGAACAGGGCTAACTTCAATGGGATGCAAAAGGATCTAGCCAGGGTAAAATGGAACCAAAGACTGACCGGAAAAACTGTAACGGAACAATGGGTGATCTTTAAGGAGGAGATGTTCCAAGTACAGGCTAGGTACATTCCGACAAGAGGGAAGGGTAAGGGAACCAAAGCAAGGGCTCCTTGGATGACGAGGGAGATAGAGAAGATGATGAAACAAAAAAAGAGGGTGTATGATGCATGCCAGGTGAATTCTTCAAGGGAGAACCAGACCAAATACAATAAGTTGAGAGGGGAAGTGAAGATGAAAATAAGATTGGCAAAGAGAGAATGTGAGAGTGGAATGGCGGTTAACATAAAAGGGAACCCAAAAATCTTCTACCAGCATGTAAACAGTAAGCGGGTAGTAAGAGGCGGGATGGGGCCTATTAGGGACAAAGAAGGTGATATATGTTTAGAGGTGCAGGGCAAGGCTAGAATACTCCAATGAGTACTTTGTATTGGTGTTTACTAAGGAGGTGGATGCTGACAAAATATCGGTAAAAGTGGAAAAGGTAGAAGGAATGGAAGGGGTGAAAATTGAGACAGGATGTACTAGAAAGGCTGGGTATGCTTAGAGTGGACAAGTCGCCTGGTCCGGATGGCTTGCATCCCAGGTTGCTAAGGGAATTGGGGGAGGAGATAGCAGAAGGGCTTGCCATAATTTTCCAATCTTCCCTAGATGCGAGGGAGGTGCCTAAGGATTGGAAAGTGGCAAATGTGACATCATTGTTCAAGGAAGGGTGCAAGGACAATCCTAGTAACTACAGGCTGGTCAGTTTAACATCAGTGGTGGGTAAAGTTTTAGAAACAATAATTAAGGAAAAAATTAACATGCACTTGGAAAGGCTAAAGCTAATTAAGGAGAGCCAACATGGATTTGTAAAAGGCAGATAGTGTTTGACTAATCTAATTGAATTTTTTGATCAAGTAACAGAGGTTTGATGAAGGGAATGCAATGGATGTTGTCTACATGGATTTTTGGAAGGCGTTTGACAAAGTACCACATAGAAGGCTGGTAAACAAAATTGAGGTTTATGGAATAGGTGGGTCAGTGGCTTAAGGACAGAAAACAGCGAGTTGTGGTAAATAGCGGTTTTTCAGACTGGAAGATGGTAGACAGTGGTGTTCCCCAAGGGCCACTGCTTTTTTTGATATATATATAAATGACCTGGATATTGGAATACAGAGTAGAATTTCTAAATTTGCTGATGACACCAAACTTGGGGGTGTGGCAAACAGTGAGGATGACATCAATCGAATGCAAAGACATAGAAAGGCTAACGGAATGGGCAGACAAGTGGCAGATGGAATTTAATAGAGAAAGTAACATTTCCAAATTTGCTGATGATGCAAAGCTAGGTGGCAGTGTCAGTTGCGAAGAGGATGTGAAGAGGCTTCAAGGGGATCTCGACAGGCTCAGTGAGTGGGCGAGAACATGGCAGATGGAATATAATGTGGATAAATGTGAAGTTATCCACTTTGGTAGAAAAAACAGAAAGGCAGAGTATTTCCTAAATGGTGAAAGATTGGGGAATGCAGATGCTCAAAGGGATCTGGGTGTCCTTGTACATGAGTCACTGAAAGTGAATGTGCAGGTGCAGCAAGCCATTAGGAAGGCAAATAGTATGCTGGCCTTCATTACAAGAGGATTTGAGTACAGGAGTAAAGAAGTCTTACTCCAATTATATAGGGCCTTGGTGAGACCACACCTGGGGTACTGTGTACAATTTTGGTCTCCTTACCTAAGGAAGGATATACTTGCCATAGAGGGAGTGCAACGAAGGTTCACGAGATTGATTCCTGGGATGGCGGGACTGTCGTATGAGAAGAGATTGAGTAAACTAGGTCTGTATTCTCTTGAATTCAGAAGAATGAGAGGGGATCTCATTGAAGCATACAAAATTATTACAGGGCTTGATGGGGTGGATGCTGGGAGAATGTTTCCCTTTGCTGGGGAGTCTAGAACGATGGGCCACAGCCTCAGGATAGAGGGTAGGCCATTCAGGACTGAGATGAGAAGAAATTTCTTCACCCAGAGGGTGGTGAATCTTTGGAATTCTCTACCCTAGAGGGCTGTGGAGGCTCAGTCATTGGGTGTATTCAAAACAGAAGTCGATAGATTTCTGACTAGTAAGGGCATCAAGGGATATGGCGATAGGGCCGGTGAATGGAGTTGCGGCAGAAGATCAGCCGTGATCTCATTGAATGGCGGAGCAGGCTCGAAGGGCCGAATGACCTACTCCTGCTCCTATTTCTTATGTTCTTAGAAGTGTGAGGTGATACATTTTGGCAGAAGGAACCGGGAGAGGCAATATACACCTAATGACACAGTTTTAAAGAGTGTGCAGGGACAGAGGGACCTGGGAGTTAATGTGCATAGGTCCCTGAAGGTGGCAGGACATATTGAGAGAGTGGTTAGCAAAGCATATGGGATCTTGGGCTTCATAAATAGAGGTATTGAGTACAAAAGTAGAGAAGTTATGCTGAACCTTTATAAAGCGCTGGCTAGGCCACAACTGGAGTATTGCGTCCAGTTCTGGTCACTGCACTTTAGGAAGGATGTGAAGGCCTTGGAGAGGATGCAGAGGAGATTTACCAGAATGGTTCTGGGGATGGGGGATCTTCGCTACAAGGACAGGTTGTAGAAGCTGGATTTGTTTTCATTAGAGCAAAGGAGGTTGAGGGGTGATTTGATAGAGGTGTACAAAATTATGACGGGTTTGGATAGGCTAGAGGGGGAAAGGCTGTTCCCACTAGTTGATGGTACAAGGGCTAGGGGGACACAGATTTATGGTTTTGGGCAAGAGATACAGGGGGGATGTGAGGAAAAACCTTTTTTACGCAGCGAGTTGTGAGGACCTGGAATTTGCTGCCGTTGGAAGCGGAGACACTCAATGTTTTCAAGGGGAAGCACTTGAGGGAAATAAACTTGCAGGGTTACAGGGATAGAGCGGCGGGGAATGGGACTGACTGGATTGCTCTACAGAGAGCCATCACGGACTCGAATGGCCGCATCCTATGCCATATGACTATAAATCGTCATTTAGAAAGGCATGCATTAATCAAGGACAGTCAGCATGGATTTGTTAAGGGAAAGTCGTGCCTGACTAACTTGATTGAATGAATGAGGAGGGTCGATGAGGGTAGCGGATTTGGTGTAGTCTACATGGATTTTAGCAAGGCTTTTGACAAGGTCCCACACGGCAGACTGGTCAGAAAAGTAAATGGGATCCAAGGGAAAGTGGCAAGTTGGTTCCAAAATTGGCTCAGTGGCAGGAAGCAAAGGGTAATGGTTGACGGGTGTTTTTGTGTCTGGAAGGCTGTTTCCAGTGGGGTTCCGTAGGGCTCAGTACTAGGTCCTTTGCTTTTTGTGGTATACATCAATGACTTAGACTTCAATGTAGGGGACATGATTAAGAAGTTTGCAGAAAGTACAAAAATTTTGCCATGTGGTTGATAGTGAGGAAGAAAGCTGGAGACTGCAGGAAGAGATCAATGGACTGGTCAAGTGATCAGAAAAGTGGCAAATGAAATTCAATCCAGAGAAGTGTGAGGTAATGCATATGGGGAAGGCTAACCAGGCAAGAGAATACACAGTAAATGGTAGGATACTGAGAAGTGTAGAGGAACAGAGGGACCTTGGAGTGCATGTCCACAGATCCCTGAAAGTAGCAGGGCAGGTAGAAAGGTGGTTAAGAAGCCATACGGGATACTTTCCTTTATTAGCCGAGGTATAGAATATAAGAGCAGGGAGGTTAAGCTAGAACTTTATAAAACACTAGTTAGGCTACAGCTAGAGTACTGAGTACAGTTCTGGTCGCCACATTACAGGAAATATGTAATTGTACTAGCGAAAGTACGGAGGAGATTTACAAGGATGTTGCCAGGACTGGAAAATTTTAGCTGTGAGGAAAGATTGGATAGGCTTGCGTTGTTTTGTTTGGAACGGAGGAGGCTGAGGGGAGACCAAATTGAGGTGTATAAAATTATGAGGGCCTAGATAGAGTGGATAGGAAGGACCTATTTCTCTCAGCAGAGAGGTGAATAATTAGGGGGCATAGATTTAAAGTAATTGGTAGAAGGATTAGAGGGGAGTTGAGGAGAAATGTTTTCACCCAGAGGGTGGGGATCTGGAGCGCACTGCCTGAAACCCTCATCACATTTAAAAAGTGCTTGGATATGTACTTGAAGTGCCGTAGCCTACAAGGCTACAGACCAAGTGCTGGAAAGTGGGATTAGGCTGGATAGCTCTTTTTCGGCCGGCACGGACACAATGGGCCGAACGGCCTCCTGTGCCGTAAATTTCTGATTCTATTCTAAAGGTGACTCAGAATGTTCATTATTCTTGGGTAACAAGAGTAACTAATTGTTCATAACCATAATGGCCCAAAAATTCGTGAGGAAGCCTTCGTGCGAGGGTAAGGCTTCCCCGCGATCTCTCACTGCGCGTTGGCTTTTTCAGTTCCAGCTCGCACGAACTTGATGTTCTGGACAGCTGCTGTGCTGGGCTTGCGTATCCCACAGGCGTAGTTAATTCGTGCGAGCTGTGGGATCACGTGACTCAGTTAGAGCCAATGGCAGCACACCATCTTCCATTCATAACTTTCACATAAGTGCTGTGAAAGCTATGAATCTGTACCCCCCCAAAAGAACAGCTAAACCTCAATTAAATAAAAAAAAAACCATCACATTAATAAAATAAGTATAGTTAAATAAATTAACCATTTTAAATAAAAAATTAAATTTTTGAAAAATTTAAAATCTTTTTAAAAGTTATAAAAATAAACTTACCTGTCTTTAAAGTCTCTAAAAAAGATATACCTGTTAAAAAAAATTCAAAATCATACTTAATTCACTACTTACCTTGTTAAAAGTGGGTCTTACTCCTTTTTTTATGTGTAAAATCTTCCGTACTTACCTGCGCGTTGAAACCACTAAGTGCACTGCATGCGCGCAGCCTGTAGCGCGCACGCGGTTCAGCTAGGAACCGCCCCCTTTTCCATTCACCAAGTGCCGGTTTTCAGCGCATGCAGAAAACCGGCAATTGGAGACAGAATACGCGAGAGTACGCAGTGCGTACTCTCGCGTAGCGGCACTAATTTTTGGGCCAATAACTGAAAGGGGCAATTCAATCGAAGAAGCCCGTTTGAGAACTACCAAATTAATTAGACAAAATATACAATTGGGCTGAATATCAGATTAAATTTAATAACAAAAAAATAGGAAGAAAGATGGACAACAAGAACTTTCATGCATGGTGTTGAAATTGTAAGGGCAACGTTGACAGATTTAGAGCTTTTCGTCACATTTTTGCTCTGCAATGATTTAATCAACAAAGCAAGTGGAATGCTGAACCGTGTAGCAGTGGAGTACAAATTGAAGGAAATCATGGTATAATGATAGTGTTCTGATCCGATCATGCCTTGAGAGCTGGGTATTGCTCCGGAAACAGTACAGAGATGATCCACAGGATTGGTTTCTAGTGTCAGAAGACAGTAATGAGAAGAGAGAATTAAAGACCTTTTCATTCTCAAAAGGTGGCAGTGGTGTATAAGATGATAACTTGTGCAAAAGAGCTAAAATGGAACATTACTTTAAACTAACAGTAGGACAAGGGTGCACGGGTTCTAATTTGTAAAAGGCTAATTTAAGATTGGCAGTTCTTCGCACAGAGGGAACAATGTATGGAATGGATTTCTAGATGGAGTCATACAGGTGAAAACCATGGGACAGTTGAAGAAATGATTGGATGCTGTGATGGGCAGACGAAGTTCATTGAGCTGAAAGTGCTAAGATGGACAAAATGACCACCTTCATCTGCATTTATTTTGAGATAATTCCCCCCTCCAAATATTGCGAGTTTGTTTCATCATGAAAGGGTACAATAATATCATGATGAAAATGTTCTGCGTTTAAAATGAAAATTTAGGTATTGACCATAGTCCAAATTTGATAAATAATTGGCCTTTTCAGCCTGTCCCCAGGCAACTACATTGGCCATGAACATAGAATAATACTTGAAACAGAAAGCCTTGTGCATTAGAACAGAAAAGGGCATTTGAACATAATAATCTAGTGTTTGACTGGAAAATGATGTATTGTGTTTCACTTGTTGGCAGGAGATCATTAAGTGTGCTACATGCATGACACTTTAGGTTTCCCTAAAACTTTGAAAACTGGTGTGTATGTGCACTATGTAGCTATACTTGCAAAGTAATGTTTTGAAAGAAGTTGAAATGGTTTGCATATATCCTTGATGAGACATGGGCCCATAATTTCCGATCGGAGGCTTCCTGCGTGCGGATGCCTCCTATCGGAAAAAAATCTGCGAACTTACCTGAGGGCTCCCGAGGTCCGGACACTTCCGCTCCTGGCCTCTCCAAACTCGAAATGCGCAGGGCCCACGTATCCCAGAAGCGCATGCAGTTCGCAAGCGTCCTTGGGATCACGTGGGCCAGGCCAGCCAATAGCAGAAGGGAAGCTCCCTTCATACTTTTGACAGATAGACCTGTCAAATATATGAATGGAGATCACCCCAAAAACACAGTAAAACATTAAATAAATCAAAAAAAAACACCATGTTTTTAAAATGAGTTAAAATTACAATAAATTATATTTTAAACAAAAATTTAATTTTTTGAAAAAAATAATTAAAGTTTTTTACGGGGCTAAAAATAAACTTAACTTTTAAAGTTTTTAAAAAAACTTTTTTTCAACTCTTATGCTGGTAAAAGCAGGCCGTACTCCTGCTTTTACCAGGCGTAAGATTTCTAAGGGTTTTCTGCGGGCGGAGGTTCTCCAGAAAGCGGAACTTCTCTGGGGCAGGCGTCCAATCTGTCAAGGCTTCGCATGCCTGAAATCGGCATTTCCAATGCCCCTACGGGTGTGTACACAGCCCGTACACACCCGTAGGCATCGGAAAATACGGGCCATGATATAGCTGGATGAAACAAAACTTCTCCAACTGAATATTGGCATCTTCTTCACCTAAAATCAGTGTCTCTGGCCTTGAGTCTGTCACCCTTCCTGGCTTCTTTCCCCACATCTGCTTTATCAAAACAACATTCTTCAACGTCCACAATTCTTCCCTACCCCCCCCTCCCCCTCTCCTTTCCCTTCTGCTGCCAAAACCCGAGTCCATACCTTCATTGCTTCAAGGCATGACTTTTCCAACACTCATTTAGCTGGGCTTTCCACATCAATCCACCATAAGCTTTAACTCATCCTAAAAGACAATAGTCCAAGTCTTTGTGCACACACTGACCTTTCACCATGTTCCCTTTGCACTGGCTCACTGCTCCGGCATGTCAATTTCAAAATTTTCATCTTTTGCTTTCAGTCTCTGTCTGGTCTTGCCCCACCTAACCTTAGTTCTCTCCTTCTGTCTAATGTCTCTGCCTGCACTGGCTACTTTACTAACACACAATTGCTCGCTGCACCCTTTACCCTCTTACTTCTTCATTGGTCTTCAGTCATTCAGTTACTATGCAGTTGCTCTGTGGAATTATCTACCCAGTTCCCTCTCCCTCACCACTCGCATCTCCAGTCCCTTCTGCGTCATCCCCCCAAACCACTTGCAACAACACTTTCAAACTCCTAACTGTCTAGTCTTTGGCCCTCCATTCACCACGATACGTCTTCAGCTACTAATCTGCTCAATCACACCCTCCCCTCCACCTTGGATGCTCTTGTCCACAGTAAAACCCTTGCTCTCTCCCACCTTGGTACGGCCCCCATTTTTGCTCCCTTAAGTCCAAACAACGCAGATGTGAACAATTTTGCTCACAACTAGTTTAGCCATTCAGCACCAGATCTGGCTGGACCCGCCAAGCTCTGCCAAAACTGCTCACTATGCCAGGTTCATACTGGAATACAAAGATAACTCCCGGCTTCTTTTCTTCACTCACTCTCCCCTGCCTGCTCTGCCCTCGCCTCCCAACAACAAGTGTGAAGAGCTATGGACTTCTTTGTCACCAAGATTGAGGCTATCTGTTCAGCTGCCTCTGCTGCGACTCTCCCTTCCCCATACCCACCAAGCCAAGCTCCCCCCCACCCCCCCCCCCCCCAAGGTTCTCCTCTGACCTAGCCCTTCAGTTTCTCTCCTACCTCCCCTTGTGCCCTCTCCGAGCCCATCTTGTCCATGAGACTGACCTCTTGCTCTCTTGACCCTATTCCCACTAAACTGCTGACCACCCAGCTTCCCTTCCTGGCCCCCATGTTAGCTGGTATTGTAAACAGTTCCCTCCCCTCAGGTACAGTCCCCCTCCAATTTCCTCCAATTAAACATTGAGAAGACCAAAGCCATTGCCGTCGGCCCTTGCCTCAAACTCTGTTCCCTAGCCACTGATTCAGTCCCCCTCTTGAGCTGAACCAGCCTCAGTGTCCTATTTGACTCTGATCTGAGCTTCCAATCCCAAATCTTCGCCATCATAAAGACTGCCTACTTCCACCTCCATAATATCACTCACTTCCTCCCCCTGCCTGAGCTCATCTGCTGCTGAATCTCTCATCCGTGCTTTTGTTACCTCCGACTCGACTATTCCAATGCTCTCCCGACCGGCCTCCCATCTTCCACCCTCCATAAACTTGAGCTCATCCAAAACTCTGCTGCCCGTATCCTAACTCGCTCCAAATCCTGTTCACCCATTACCCCTGTGCTCGCTGATCTACATTGGCTCCCAGACTGCCAACGCCTTGATTTTAAAATTCTCATCCTTGTGTTCATTTTTTTTTTTAAACCCATTATTTTAACTCTTAGGTTTATGGACCAGAAACCAAACAAAGCGAAATATTTGGAACAGTAAAACCACTCATTGAGGAAGTTTTGAATGGACAGAACTGTTTGGTGTTTACCTATGGTGTCACCAATGCAGGAAAAACATACACATTTCAAGGTTTGTTTATTTTCTTTTAAATTATGGAAAGAATATTTTGATTTTCTTTTCTTTAAAAATAATCAAGTGTAACAACATTTAATATTCTGTTTTGTTGTAGGACCAGACCACGACATGGGTATCTTACCACGGTCGATGAGTGTTCTATTTAAGAGTATTGAAGGAAAGATTTATCAAAATATGAACATTAAACCTCAGAGATGCACAGACTTTAGTAGATTAACAGAAATGCAAGTGAAAGAAGAGGAGACTATTAAAAAATCAGTACTTCATCTATTTAGAGAGGTAAACAAGTGAATTTACAGTTGAACTAATTCTTTTTATATTGTATTAAAATCTGTATGAATAAATGTTCTGTATTTAAACTAGCATAATTATTGGTCTTATCTTTCACAGCTGAGGATGAATTAATGCCCAAACAGCTCTTTACAAAGAATTGTGGATAACTTGATTTTTTTCTAAAAATATTAATTCAAAAATGATAAATTTGTACATTAACTGACTTCAAGTAGATACGAAACATGAAATTAGTTAATAACGTTAGCTCCATCAATCCTGTTCCTAAAAAAAAAATTAAAACATCTGCACGTTGATTCAGTTCTTACAGTATTTATCTCATTATCTCCAACAAAGAATTTTAATCCTGAGGAGGCAGGTTACTGCAGAATAAAGTGCTTTATTAAGAATAAATTATCATAATTAAATTTTAAGGCCACCCCCTGTAGAGGAGCTTCTGTTTATTTTGTTTAAAGTTGAGGAAACCAAATATTTTTGAGGCTTCAGTAGACCCCACACACTTTCTCTACAAAGTAAACAAAAATAATTATAGGCTGCATATAGTGACACCACACTTCCTGGCCAGAATGGAGATGATTGAATAATACCCCCATAATTATAATTAGGCTGCATATAGTGACAGCACAAGTCCTGGCCAGATTGGAGATGATTGAATAATTCCTCCATCAATCACCCCTGGAAACTGCACGGCTGAAAGTGACTGGGATTGATTTTACGGACATTATTTGTATTCTGCAACTATCCTCCACTCGCTGCATTTTGCTGGAGAAATAATCCTACTTTTATTGGGAGACTCTGGCCTCACTATCAAGCCCCCACAACGGGTGGGAGGAAGTTGGTTGGAGGGGATGGGGTTAAACACTTTAAAAAAAAAAAAAAAAGTAACACGTCCCCAACCCGCTGCATACGCTTACAGCGGCGGGTTGCAAGGCAGTGCAATTGGGGGCCTGATTTAAATTTAATAGCTGCCAGGCAGGTTTTCCAGGGCTCAGGAAACCTAGCAGCGAAAGGGAGGCAGGAGCTACTGGCTCCAGAGGTAAGTGCTTTTATAGCACTCCTTGTAAGACAGGAGGAGCAGCAGTTCTTTCCCGCCCCCTCAAGGATGTCTTCGGCTAATCACGGCCTCTCTCTAACTCCTGCCGCGATTGGCGCCCTCTCCCCAAGCCCCAATTTGCAGCCTGCCCCGTGATCTGATTCTTGTAAATTTGGCTGGCTGCCGGGCAGGAAACTGGAGAAAAAAATTGAGGTTGTGTAGTCAAATTCGGCAGTACCGCTGCATCCCCAGCCTTGCCAGTTTCTATCTCGCTTCTCTGCACCCTCTCCCTGCCTCCCTGTAAATATCTGGGACTCTGCTGTAGTTTGTACAGACTCTGTTTAAATAGACTCTGTTTGTTTGTTGAGTAAATGGCCTCTGTTTGCTGTCAAATAGACTCTGCTGTAAGTCCAGCCCTGCCTTCAACTCATTGGCTGAGAGAGTGGTGTCAATACCCACTCTGTTATAATTAAATGATTTTTTTTTTTTAAACAATGGTAGTGTGAAACGTAACTAAGAAAAACAACCAAAGTCTTAAGTTAGACGAGAGAGTTAGCCTATATATCATATTACATTAGCCTGGGGTCATGTTGCAAGGTAACGTCCTTGTCCAACTCTGTTATAGCATGCTGTGCCCTCCAAAAGTGGACCCTATATAACTATGGTCATATTGAAGATCATTTTGGATTTAAGTAGAGGTAATACATTAAAACACAAACTTTAAATTTTAAAATCTTGTTTTCCCCTTAGAGTGACCAGTGTAATAGGAGCAGTCAGCAGAGTATACTAGATGCTACAGAAGGTAAGTTGAACAAGTGTGTATAAAACATGTAAAATTTACTGATTCATTAGTAGTACACTGGGGTATAATTTGATATCGTAAACTTTAGTCATGAATCAAAATAGTTTTTCTAGACCATGTTATAAACTTTGTGAGTTGGTCTTTTAAGGTTTGTAAATACAAGGGAGCAGCTTTCAGCACCTTTATGTTAGGAATAGGGTACTGATTTGTTGCTGATTATGCCTCCTAGGTTATAGACGGGAGGCCACTGAAAAATACTTAGTATTTTTCAATCATCTTAACAAATTGTTTGGTGATATGGTCCTGCACTTTTGGGATTCAAATGGCTACGTTACCCCTTCTAAATATGTATTTTCCTTTCAATCTGCCTAACACTTGTATATAAAAGAAAATGGCAAATGCCAAGAGTAAGAATTCTAATAATGCAACTTGTTTTGAATCATTGTAAAACCACATGCTTCGCTGCAGAGTGCCAAAGTACGCAAGTATATTTATATTTCCTTTAAAGATGGCTGAAAAGATTTAATTTATATTTAACTTCAGCCCTTGATCTATCTTACTTAAATTTCAAACTGGTTTACTCCAGTATTGAGCCACATAGTTTGAATGACTGATTAGCAGTCACTCAAACCATGGTTGAAATCCCAATCATTTTCTTCTTGAATTAATGTCACATCTACTGATAAATGGAACAGAGGAACAGGAGTAGGCCATTCAGCCCAGAGAGCCTGTTCTGCCATTCAGTTAGATCATGGCTGATATGTATGTTGTCTCCATTTACCTGCCTTTGATCCATATCCCAGGGTGCCCTTACCAAACAAAAATCTATTGATCTCGGTCTTGAAAATTTCAATTGACCCAGCATTCATTGCAGTATGGTGGACTGAATTCCAGATTTCCACTATCCTTTGTGTACAAAAAAAAAGTGCTTCCTTATTTCACTCCTGAATGGCCTATCTCTAATTTTATGATTGCCCCTTGTTCTGGATTCCCACCACCAGATGAAATAGCTTCTCTATGTACCCTATCAAATCCTTTTATCATTTTAAACACCTCAATTCGATCACCCCTCGAACTTCTAAACTTAAGGAGCTAAACGCCAAGTTTATGCAACCTGTCCTCATAACTCCGGTATAATTCTGGTGAATCTGTGCTGTATCCTCTCCAAGGCCAGTATATCCTTCCTGAGGTGCGGTTCCCAAAACTGAACGTAGTACACCACATTGGGTCTGAGCAAGGTGCCACTTCCTCCCCTTTGTATTCCAACTCTCTTAAAATAAAGATTCCATTAGCCTTTGGTTACGTTTGGCACCTGCACACTAGCGCTTAGTGATTTTGTGTAGCTGAACACCCAAGTCCCTTTTCTCCTCCACAGTTCCTCGTCTTGCTAGTAAGAAAATATTTTGATTTTTGTCTTTCTTGGATCCAGGGTGGATGACCTTGTATTTCTCCACATTGAATTCCATCTGTCACTGTTTTGCCCACTCACTTAATCTGTCTATGTCCCTTTGTAACTTCCTGCTCCCATCTACACAGTTTACTGTGCCTCCTAACTTCGTGTCATCTGCAAACTCGAATATGCAACTCTCTATCCTTTCATCCAAGTCACTGATGTATATGGTGTAAAACTGAGGCCCCCGTACAGACTCATGGGGAGCACGACTTGTCACATCCCACCAATCAGAGTACACTCCTTTATTCCTACTCCCATTCTCCTAACTTGCAATCAATTAGCAACCCATGTCACAAAGTTACCTCCAATTCTGTGCGCTTTTATTTTTGCTAATCTCTTGTGTGCAACTGTATAAAGTATCTTCAGGAATTCCATGTAGAAAATTTCCATAGACACTCCACTGTCCACCATGTTAGTGACCTCCGGCTCAGTTACTCCATTAGAATCTCTGAAGGTAAACTGATTTAATCACTTTTTAAAGCAAGATATTTGAAACAGCAACCAAGACCAGGGGAAAAGTGTTAAATCATTTGTTGTAAGAGTACTGGTGGAGAAACTTGCTTTGTTCACAAAAATTTAATTCAAAATTTGTGTATTGACCAGATATTCTGAATTTTTGGGTCAGTGAAATTTGCAGAATAAATCAGCAGTGTGTGACTGTTAGGGGCAATATAGCATTTGTAGTTTGTTTCAAATGAGAGACTAATATTTAACTCCTCTGACAATATCCAATCCACCAAATAGATTAAAATCTCAAGATGGTGTATTATTGGTTTAACCATTAAAGATTATTTCTTCTTTTAAAGCCGGAAGTTCGCTGAAACCACTTGGTATTCTAGGAGATTTTGCCGAACACTTAAAGCATTCCGAACAAGTTGCTGTGCATGCACCAGAAAGGATCAGATTTTCTGTCTGGGTTTCATTTTGTGAAATATACAATGAAACGCTTTATGATTTACTTGATCCAGTGCCATATAAATGTCAGAAAAGAAAGATCCTTCGTCTTGCACAGGATGCAAAAGGCAACACTTATGTGAAAGGTAATTGAGCAACTATTTAACAGCTTTACAATTTTTGCATAATTGGTACTGAAGGAATAACATTGGCTTCTTACAATGTTTCATTCTTTTTTTTTTTAAGCCTTATTTTCCTGTGACTAGTAACGAGCAGTTTTACTGTATTATTCAGTACAAGATCAGGGTCTTTTCAAAATGTCAGTGTGCTTTGTTTTATTTTTAGATCTAAAATGGATTCAGGTTTCCAATGCAGAAGAGGCATATACAATATTAAAACAAGGGAGAAAGCAGCAAAGTATTGCTTCCACAAAAATCAACAGTCTTTCAAGTAGAAGGTAATTTACTTAATTAAATTCAATTACTGATGCAAATGTTGTGTAGTAACAGCTATAAATAATCAATTTGCTTAACTTTGGTGTGTAATTCTGAGCAAAACCGCATGCTTTAAACCAGTAACAGAGCTGAATTTAAAACTTCTCTTAAATGTTTGTTCTACAGCCATTGTACATTTTCAATAAGAATTTTGCATGTGGAGGATGGTGGACTTCATGTTACAAGAGTCAGTGAGTAAGTAGTATATTCTAGTTAAGGAGATTTCTTTTCAATGAAAACATGATTATAAAAATTAGCAATGAATCCAAGGGGAAAAGTTGTTTGTCAAAAACTCGAGCTGTAGTGAATTTTATATGGTGTAATTAGCAAACTGTGCCTCTTAACTATTCTCTCCCAACATTTGTGTGCCATCTTCACCTCCATCCTTGTCCTTTTTTGTGGTTGGATTATGTCCCTGGTAAGTGGTTTTGGGCAATTAAACCCATCAAACCAGCAATCTGCATGATTTAAGAAGCTTTCAACTGTAGGCCTACCCTGCTTCTTTTCTGACTTCCCCACCGACCCACCCACTCCACTTCATCACGAGGGCTGCTTACAACTGTACATGAAATCTATGGAGGAGCATCACTACAGCTACATCTGTCAGAAGCAATTCAGACAGACTTTGGACTCTGGATAATCCAGATTCTGGAATTCTATAAAGATTATTTCAAGAATCTGAACAGTTACAATTCACGTTTTCCCTTTTAACTCTTCTAGTTTACAAACGAACTGCACAATTGGGAATTCTTCACAAAAGGCTTTTTGCACATTATTTTAGTTGTTTTGGTCTCTTAGACTCTTGGAAGACCCTGCTCCTCAGCAGCAAAAACTTCTAATTTACATAAAGCAAAAATTCTTTGAGGGTGTGATAGTTAATCATTATCAAAGCAAGAATATTGTGATATGTCAAAAATGCACAGACCTCCTTAATATGTCTCTAAATTTATGATACAACCTCATGAGAAATGCCACAGAAAATGCTCATGAGTAAATAAATACCCATTATGTGTAATATTCGATGTCTTAACAGCTCATGACTGCAGACCGGGGGATGTAATCGATGCTTATATGCCTCTCGCCCATCTGTAGAATGTGGGATGGATAAAATAGAGATAATTCACACACAAATCAAAAGAAACAAGTATTGAGCAGCAAACCTGCTGACATAATAACATAAGAATTAGGAGCAGGAGTAGGTCATATGGCCCCTTGAGCCTGCTCCGCCCTTCGGTAAGATCAAGGCTGATCTTCGACCTCAACTCCACTTTCCCGCCTGATCCCCATATCCCTTGATTCCCTCAGAGTACAAAAATCAATTATCTATGTCTGCCTTGACTATTGACTCCATTTAATGTTTAAGGATGAGCGATTTGAATCCATCTTAAAACTGACTTAAAATACACACCTTAGATAACATTTCTATATTTGTCACACTTGACTACTTCTAAGCTAACTGGAATAGGGCATTGTTGTCGTAATATGATGCATGTTCTTGTCTGAGCATCAGTGGCATGCCAAAAACAAGGTTATACTAAATCTCAAAAGCTAAATACTGTGGATGCTGGAAATCTGAAATAAAGAGAAAATGCTGGAAATACTCAGCAGGTCAGGCAGCATCTGTGGAGAGAGAGAAAGAGTTAATGTTTCAGGTCGATGACCTTTTGTCAGAACTGGAAAAAGTTAGAGATGTACCAGTTTTAAACAAGTAGAGGCAGGAAAATGGGGGAGGGGAGGGAAAGAACAAAAGGGAAGGTCTATAAAACTCTATAGCTTGTATGGATCAAGTCAGTATCCAGTATTGATGTGAAGGCTGTGGGATTGGTTGGGCAGATTAAAATGTTGCACCAGTACTTTACCTTTACTGGCAGGAGCCGGCTTCATTATTATGTACTTGATAAACCTTGTATAACTGCTGAAGACCGCTTTAATATTTTGACCATGGTCCTAGACTGGTGTCCCACCTGTGGGATATCCTATTATAATCTGAACTAAAACTCTAATTTAGAAAGGAAGCTTCTCAACTGCCAGGCCAAGCTGTTAAAGGGCACAGTATAAATTAATTAATTTCTAGTTCAGTTAAGGATTTTTTTGTCTGAATGAAACTGCTCTATTTACAGGTTGTCACTTTGTGATCTTGCGGGATCAGAGCGGAATGCAAAAACCAAGAATGATGGGGACAGATTGAGAGAAGCCGGAAACATTAACACTTCTTTGTTGATTCTTGGAAAATGCATTAATGCATTGAGACATAACCAAATTTCAAAGTAAGCGAATCCTTTCAGTCTCTTCCTGCCCTCCCCCCCAACCATCAATTTGCTTGCTACAAGTAGTTCTTGTATCCTTTACAATTGCAGAATAAGATTTTAATGTTGTTTTGCTTAAGTAGTGATGACAATTGTAAGTTTAAACATATCCTTTTGTTTACTGTAACATTCTTCTCTTCTCCCTCCCCAGTCATCAGCCATGTTATTAAAAAAAAAATGCTCCAATAGTGAGTAAATGAGATTTTTGGTAATATGCAATTATCTGTGTTGCAGGTGGCAGTCGTTGATTAACTACAGGTTGCTAAATTAGGGCAGACTCTAGTTTATCTCTATGGGCCCTTTTTGTATTTTTCAGTTACTCTGGCTCTAATAGACGAGCCCACTAAAGGAATTATGAATCAATTATGTTTCCAATACTCATCCTGATATAAATACATTAGCTATCCTGGGCTTCAACAAAACAAAAAGGTATATCAACCTGAAACCCAGAGAGGAAGGAGCTGAAAACTGCAAGTCGTGATTGTAGTCAACAACAACAACTTGTATTTATATAGTGGGCCGAAAATTGATCCCGGGACGCGAGAGTACGCACTGCATACTCTCGCGTATTCCCACTCCAATTGCCGGTTTTCTGCATGCCCTGCGCATGCGCTGAAAACCGGCAATTGCTCTTCCGAAAAGGGGGCGGGGCTTGAGTGCATCGCGTGCGCGCTACAGG
Organism: Squalus acanthias; assembly: GCA_030390025.1. NCBI lineage: Eukaryota > Metazoa > Chordata > Chondrichthyes > Squaliformes > Squalidae > Squalus > Squalus acanthias. The sequence goes on from CM059438.1 coordinate 38,092,442, forward strand.
CTGCGCGCACGCTGTGCACTTCATGCTTTGGACGCGCAGGTAAGTAGGGAAGATTTTGGAAATGTAAAAAGGAGGAGTAAGACCCGCTTTTAAGAAGGTAAGTAGTGAATTAAGTATTTTTTTGAATTTTTTTTTACAGGTATATCTTTTTTATAGACTTTAAAGACAGGTAAGTTTATTTTTATAACTTTTTAAAAGATTTTAAATTTTTTCAAAAATTTAATTTTTTTATTTAAAATGGTTAATTTAATTAACTATACTTATTTTATTAATGTGATGGGTTTTTTTTTAAATTTAATTGAGGTTTAGCTGTTATTTTGGGGGGGTGTAAGATTCATAAGTCTCACAGCTATGCTGTGAGACTTATGAATGGAAGATGGTGTGCTGCCATTGGCTCTAACTGAGTCACGTGATCCCACAGCTCGCACGAATTAACTACGCCGCTGGGATACGCAAGCCCAGCACAGCTGATGTCTGGAACATCAATTTCGTGCGAGCTGGATCAGAAAAAGCATAAGCGAGGTGAGACATCGCGGGGAAGGCTTACCCCCGCGGGAACAGAGCGAGATCAATTTCTGGGCCAATGCCTTTAACGTGGTAAAATGTCCCAAGGCATTTCATAGGACTATTATAAGACAAAAAATTGACGCCGAGCCAGCCACATAAGGAGAAATTAGGGCAGGTGACCAAAATCTTGGCCAAAGAGGTAGGTTTTAAGGAGCGTCTTAAAGGAGGAAAGAGCGGTTTAGGCAGGGAATTCCAGAGCTTGGGGCCGAGGCAACAGAAGGCACGGCCACCAATGGTTGAGCGATTATAATCAGGGATGCTCAAGAGGGCAGAATTAGAGGAGTGCAGATATCTTGGAGGGGAAGGGGGGGCTGGAGGAGATTAGAGATAGGGAGGGGCGAGGCCATGGAGGGATTTGAAAACAAGGATGAGAATTTTGAAGTCGAGGTGTTGCTTAACCGGGAGCCAATGTAGGTCAACGAGCACAGGGGTGATGGGTGAACGGGACTTGGTGCGAGTTAGGACACGGGCAGCTGAGTTTTGGATCGCCAAGTTTATGTAGGGTAGAATGTGGGAGGCCAGCCAGGAGTGCGCTGGAATAGTCAAGTCTAGAGGTAACAAAGGCATGGATGAGGGTTTCAGCTGGGGATGAGCTGAGGCAAAGGGCGTTAATGGGTGATGTTACGGAGGTGGAAATAGTTAAGCCATGGATATGTGGTCGGAAGCTAATTTCAGGATCAAATATGACACCAAGGTTGCGAACAGTGTGGTTCAGCCTCCGACAGATGTTAGGGAGAGGGATGGAGTTAGTGGCTAGGGAATGGAGTTTGTGGCAGGGTCTGAAAACAATGGCTTCAGTCTTCCCAGTGCTTAATTGGAGAAAATTTCTGCTCATCCAGAACTGGATGTCTGATTGGCAGTCTGACAATTTAGAGACCAGACCGTGGAGAGGTCGAGAGAAGTGGTAGTGAGGTAGAGCTGGGTGTCGTCAGCGTTCATGTGGAAACTGACGCTGTGTTTTCAGATGATGTCGCCAATGGGCACCAAGTAGATGAGAAATAGGAGAGGGCCAAGGATGATCCTTGGGGGATACCAGAGGTAACAATGCGGGAGCGGGAAGAGAAGCCGTTCCAGGTGATTCTCTGGCTACGATTAGATAGATAAGAATGGAACCAGGCGAGTGCAGTCCCACTCAGCTGGACGACAGTGGAGAGGCGTTGGAGAAGGATGGAGTGGTCAACTGTCTCAAAAGCTGCAGACAAGTCAAGAAGGATGAGGAGGGATAGTTTACCTTTCTCACAGTCACAAAGGATGTCATTTGTGACTTTGGTGAGAGCGGTTTCGGTACTGTGGCAAGGGCGGAAACCTAATTGGAAGGATTCAAACATGAGTTGCGAGAAAGTTGAGCACGGATTTGGGAGGCGACAACACATTCAAGGACTTTGGAGAGGAAAGGGAGGTTGGAGATGGGGCGGTAGCTTGCAAGGACGGAGGGGTCAAGGGTTGGTTTTTTGAGGAGCGGGGGAACAGTACCCGAGGAGAGAGAACCGTTAACAATGTCAACTAACATGGGAGCCAGAAAAGGAAGTTGGGTGGTCAGCAGTTTGGTGAGAATAGGGTCGAGGTATCAGGAAGTGGGTTTCATGGACAAGATGAGCGAGGAGAGGTCATGAGGGGAGATCAGAGAGAAACTGGAGAAAGATGTGAGTTCAGGGCTAGGGCAGGGGGGTCCTTGGAGGAAGTTTGGCCTGGTGGGCATGGGGAAGGAAGGGAAGTAGCAGAGGCAGCTGAACGGATGGTCTCAATCTTAGACAAAAGTCTGAGCTCCTCACACCTGTTGTCGGAGGTAAGGGTGGAGGAGACAGGAGAGAGGGGTTTAAAAAGACGGTTAGCAGTGGAGAAAAGAAGTTTATCTTTGCATTCCAGAATGATTCTGAAATAGTGAGCAATTTTGGCAGACGAGAGCAGGACTCGATAATGCTTTCTGGTCCAGCCAGATCTGGCGGTGAATGGCTAAACCAGTTATCTGCCATATCCGTTTAAGTCTGCGTCCCTTGGACTTAAGGGAGAGAAGTTGAGGGTTGTACTGGGGGAACGGCCAGGGTAAGAGAGAGCAATTGTTTTAATAGGGACTCTGGCATCAAAGATACTGGTGAGGGTGTGGTTGAACAGATTGGTAGCTGCAGAAATGTCATGGTGAATGGATAGCTAAATCCTGGACAGTTGGGATTTCACAAGTGCAGTTGTAAGAGAGTTTGGAGAGTTTTTTCCGGGGCGGATACAAGGAATTAGGGTTAGTAGGGAAGGTCGGTGAGAGAGTATGCTGGGACAGTTGGGGTTGCTGCTCGTAAGGAGGCAGCAGCGAGTGCCTCGATGGGCCCTTTGTAGGATGCCAAGAGCGGCTCAGAGGGAAGCTGTAGGCTTACCTAAGAGGGAGTCAAGCCTGGGAAGGTGGCAGGAGAGTCGGAAGGTCGAAGAGTAATGAAGGATTGGGGTGGGGATTTGGGAGGGCAGAGTATCCGAGAGAGGAGAGATGAAAGGAGGCATGACTACAGGAGAGAGTGGTCAGGGAGGGATAGAGAGAAAAGGAAAAGAGGGGCGGGGTGGGGGGGGGGGGGAAGTGGAAAAGTATTGAATGGCTTGGGTCCGGAACGGTTCTAAATATCGGTTGAGCTAGACTGACCGAATGCTCATTTGTCCATAAGAAGATTGGTAGAAGTCTGAATAAAAAGTTTTCCCCAACATAAGCTCTTCTCGATATTCATACTGCTAGGAAAAGGAATCAAATATCTGGACTGAAATAAAATATCCACTACGGCCTGAATTATTTACCTTGTTCTCTCTGTTTAATGACGCTGGGATTCTTGACTGTTTAATCATTTGTTTTCAGATTATTAAATGCCCAGCTAACGTTCTAAACTTTTAATCTCTATTTGGAAACTTCTACTTGTTCTCACAAAAGGATTATAATTGGTTCTCACAAAAGGATTATAATGTGAGACCAATTTATTTTATTAGTATTCAACTTTGGAGCATATTTTTTATTGAACATGGATTAATTTAATCTGATTGAAGATTCCTTTCACCATTGGAAAATGAGTTGGGATAATCTCAGCCCAGTCTTCCTAATTAGTGAGAATCCATAGTGCAGAATAGTTTATTACTTCGGACTTGTGTTAGCAGTCTCACTTCAGAGGTCAAAAGGTTGACTGTTGACATGAAATATTTGAAGTTGTGGCACATTTTTGGGGCAAAGATACAGGGAGTTTTTTCCTGTAGAGATTTCACAATCCCATGATGTTCCAAATGCTTTGCAGCCAATTAAGTACTTTTTGAAGTGTAGCCAATGTTGTAGGAAATGCATCAGACAATTTGCGCAAAGCAAGGTCCCACAAACAGCAATGATATAAATGACCAGATAATCTGTTTTAGATATTGGTTGAGGGATAAATATTGGCGGAGACACTTGGGGAGAACTCCCCTGCTCTACAATTAGTGTCATGGGATCTTTTATGTCTCCTGAGAGGGCAGATGGGGGCTCGGTTTAACATCTCATCTGAAAGACAGCACCTCTGACAGTGCAGCACTCCCTCAGTACTGCACTGAAGTTCCTGCCTAGATTATGTGCTCCAATCTCTGGCGTAGTGCTTGAATCCACGGCCATCTGACTCAGATGAGAGTGCTACGACTGAGCTACTCCTGGCAGAAGGCAGAAATCCACCAGTGAGCAAAACTTTACATTTCAACTCTAGTTATGCCAAGCCTTAGGTTAATTTGCCATAGTTCCGATAAAACCCCATTCTGCCTCCACAATGATACTCGATTAAACTACCCCCCCCCCCCCCATTTGCTACCAAACTGCAGCAGCTCTGCTGCAGTACTATCAAACTCCATGCCCCATCCCAGTTTTGCCAAACGCTGGGACATTCTCCATGCAGCTAATCTTCTTTTCCCCCTCCTCAATTCTGCTACTAATGTAAATATATCTCTAGTTGGTGCATATTTCATATAGAATCTTACAGCACAGAAGGGAGGCCATTCGGCCTGTCATGCCAGTGCCGACACTTTGAAAGAGCTGTCCAATTTAGCCCCACGCCCTAGCTTTTTCCCCATAACCCTGCAAATTAGTCCTCTTCAAATTCATGTCCAATTGCCTTTTAAAAGTTCCTATGGAATCTGATTGTACCACCCTTTCAAGTGGTGTGTTCCAGATCTCAACAACCTGTGTGAAGAAATTTCTCCTCATTTCCCCTATAGTTCTTTTGTCAATTATTTTAAATCTATGACCTCTGGTTACTGACCCAGTTGCCAGAGGAAATAGTTTCTCCCTACATGTTCTATCAAAACCCATTATAATTTTGAATACCTCTATTTGGTCTCCCATTAACTGTCTCTGCTCTAAGGAGAACGATCCCATCTTCTCCAATCTCTGCACATAACTCAACTCCTTCATCCCTGGTATCATCCTGATAAACCTCCTCTGTACCCTCTCCAGGACCTTGACATTATTCCTAAAGTGTGGTGCCCAGAATTATACACAATACTCCAGCTGAGGCCGAACCAGTGATTTGTAAAGCTTTATTTGACTTATGTGGTTTTTGTATTCAGTGCCCCTATTTACAAAGCTGAGTATCCCATACACTTTCTTAACCACCTTCTCAACTTGCTCTGCCTCCTTCAAAGATTTGTGAATATTGAAAGATCTTTCTATGTAATCTCAGTTTTAAATTTGGTAAGGAATCGAAATTAAGGCTAATCCTTTCCGGTTTCCACAGAACAATAGACAGTTACAGAATTCAATCCCTAAATCACCAGGAAGAATCCAAAACACCAGGAAAATTTACAAAAATGGAATTTGACTTAATCAGTTACTGTAAATCAGTTGTCCTGATGTAATCCCCTACTTCTGTTGTTATAAAACATCAAATCCTCCAATTCACTATTAGCAATGTTACAGGCGGTCTACTAGAATAGAATATATATGAGCAATTAACATTAACAGGGAAAACACAGTTTTGAAATGTACACTAAACTGTTATTTTAATAAACCAAGTATTTTTCTATACACAGTTCTTTTCTTGTCTCCTCTTAAGCACTGGAAGCTAGCTATATATACTTGGTCAGATCTTAATCTGTTCAACTCTGCTCCACTCAAAGTTCTCTTTGCTCTTTTTATACACCTCATCCGATTGCCAAGCCTTGTTAGAAATTCATCACTGGCCACCCTGGCATATCTAGAAATGAACCAAAAATGAAGTCCATGTATAATTGAAATTGTGTGTTGGACTTTGCAGCATAAGCAATGAGGTAGGCTGAGACAGTGCAGGTGTTTTTAAATGTTATGCCTGATTTTAGGGGATGGCTATCGCATTTAAACATGATTGAACGGCTTAATTTCACTTTTTAGTTCCATATAAACGAGATTTTCTTGGCAAATCCTGTTTTGGAATTGTCATATTTCAAATCTTCGAAACTTGTACTGTTTTGAAAATTCTGTTGGCAGTTTGCACTATTTAAGAAAAATTGAAGTATCTTTCTGTTAATCTTCAACTTCAGTGTGCAAAGCTTACATTAGTTAGAGATCTAACATTTACAATTCAATTTGACCACATTTAAACGTGAGGGATGGTTCTCTTGTGATCTAATGAAATCTAAAAGGGGAATGCCGAAAACTGAATACTACTGTGGATGCTGAAAGTTATGTATGCCAAACTCATTCAAGTTTCTGTAAAACTTTTTCTTTGTGTCTCTTAGGACTCACAGCCATGTTCCATTTAGGGAAAGTAAGCTTACTCGCTACTTCCAGGGGTTTTTCTCTGGGAGAGGAAAAATTTGCATGATTGTTAACATCAGCCAGTGTGCTTCTATGTATGATGAGACGCTGAATGTATTGAAGTTCTCTGCAGTGGCACAAAAGGTAGGTTAGATATGTGAATTGATAAAATTGTTATATTCTAATCCATAAACCTTTGTCAGTTGCACAATTGAACAAATGACCGGTACCCATTGGTAGCAGATTCAATAATAACTTTCAAAAGGGGAATTGGATAAATACTTAAAGGAAAAGTTTGCAGGGCTATAGGGAAAGAGTGGAACTAATTGGACAGATCTTTCAAAGAGCTGGCACAGACATGGTGGGACAAATGGTCTCATTGCACTGTAAGATTCTATGTATCACCGTTTGCGTGATTCATGATTGGAGCTGCAGTTTAAAATTTTTTTTTTTTTTTAAATTGTTTTCATAGGATGTGGACGTCGCTGGCAAGGCCAGCATTTATTGCCCATCCCTAATTGCCCTTGAAAAGGTGGTGGTGAGCTGCCGCCTACAACTGCTGCAGTTGGTGTGGTGAAGGTACTCCCACAGTGCTGTTAGGTAGGGAGTTCCAGGATTTTGACCCAGCGACGATGAAGGATCGACGATATACTTCTAAGTCAGGATGATGTGTGACTTGGAGGGGAACTTGGAGGTGATGGTGTTCCCATGCGCCTGCTGCCCTTGTCCTTCTAGGTGGAAGAGGTCGCGGGTTTGGAAGGTGCTGCCGAAGAAGCCTTGGCGAGTAGCTGCAGTGCATCTTGTAGATGGTACACTGCAGCCACGGTACGCCGGTGGTGGAGGGAGTGAATGTTTAAGGTGGTGGATGGGGTGCCAATCAAGCGGGCTGCTTTGTCCTGGATGGTGTCGAGCTTCTTGTGTTGTTGGAGCTGCACTCATCCAGACAAGTGGAGAATGTTCCACCACACTCCTTACTTGTGCCTTGTAGATGGTGGAAAGACTTTGGGGAGCAGGAGGTGAGACACTTGCTGCAGAATACCTAGCCTCTGACCTGCTCTTGTTGCTACAGTTTTTATGTGGCTGGTCCAGTTAGGTTTCTGGTCAATGGTGACCCCCAGGATGTTGATGGAGGGGGATTCGGCAATGGTAATGCCGTTGAATGTCAAGGGGCGGTGGTTAGACTCTCGCTTGTTGGAGATAGTCATTGCCTGGCACTTCTGTGGCGCGAATGTTACCTGCCACTTATCAGCCCCAGCCTGAACGTCGTTCAGGTCTTGTTGCATGCGGGCATGGACTGCTTCATTATCTGAGGAGTTGTGAATGGCACTGAACACTGTGCAGTCATCAGCGAACATCCCCATTTCTGACTTTATGTTGGAGGGAAGGTCATTGATGAAGCAGCTGAAGATGGTTGGGCCTAGGACACTGCCCTGAGGAACTCCTGCAGCGATGTCCTGGGGCTGTGATGATTGATCTTCAATTACCACAACCATCTTCCTTTGTGCTAGATATGACTCCAGCCAGTGGAGAGTTTGCCTCCTGATTCCCATTGACTTCAGTTTTACTAGGGTTCCTTGATGCCACACTCTGTCAAATGCTGCCTTGCTGTTGAGGGCAGTCACTCTCCCCTCACCTCTGGAATTCAGCTCCTTTGTCCATGTTTGAACCAAGGCTGTAATGAGGTCGGGAGCTGAGTGGTCTTGGTGGAACCCATACTGGGCATCAGTGAGCAGGTTATTGGTGAGTAAATGCCACTTGATAGCTCTGTTGATGACACCTTCTATGTTGATGACACCTTCCATCACTTTGCTGATGATTGAGAGTAGACTGATGGGGCGGTAATTGGCCGGATTGGTTTTGTCCTGCTTTTTGTGGACAGGACATACCTGAGCTGTTGTCCACATTGTCGGATAGATGCCAGTGTTGTAGCTGTACTGGAACAGCTTGGCTGGAGGCGCGTCTAATTCTGGAGCACAAGTCTTCAGCACGATAGCCGGGATTTTGTCATGGCCCATAGCCTTTGCTGTATCCAGTGCGCTCAGCCGTTTCTTGATATCACGTGGAGTGAATTGAATTGGCTGAAGACTGGCTTCTGTGATGGTGGGGACCTCAGGAGGAGGCCGATATGGATCATCCACTCGGCACTTCTGGCTGAAGATGGTTGCAAACATTTCAGCCTTGTCTTTTGCACTTGCGTGCTGGGCTCCACCATCATTGAGGATGGGGATATTCATGGAGCCTCCTCCTCCCGTTAGTTGTTTAATTGTCCACCACCATTCACGACTGGATGTGGCAGGACTGCAGAGGTTTGATCTGATCTGTTGATCGTGGGATCGCTTAGCCCTGTCTATGGCATTAGTTCATAGCTTTAAGTCAAAGGCTTTGGTAGTTGTGTCTGATGTCTGCCTATTATTCAAGGAGAGTGTGTTTTAGTACAGCAATTGGTGGCAAGGATGCCTTTTTATGTAGCTAATGTCCTTTTCCTACTTCATTATTGTATTAAGAAATATATATTCTGGCTCTTCGATAGCTTTCCAAACTCCAGGGGTAAGATGCATTTTCTAGCTTTAGTGGCCAAAAAAATACTTTACAGTTTGTAATGTCTTTTTGATTTTCATCTCCAAATTTTAATCTTTCACTAGGTTTTTTTGTTCCCTTGTGTCCTGTTGCAGCTCTTTAAGCCATACATTAGTTTGTCTTCTGCATCAACAATTCCTTTTATGATGCTTTTTATTTGAAGCATAGGAAACTATTTGAGGCTAATTGACAGGTTTGAGAAAAGGTCCTGTTTGACAAATAGTAACTAAAAGACATTTTACCAGCATATATTCTGCAATTCAATATGTTGCAAAGTTCCGTTGCATCAGATCCTGTTGGATAAAACTTAAAGCTTAAGCTCTGCGAGGTTGTCTTTGAAGCTGTTGTCAATGTTTTTCTGGATAAGCTTCAGTTGACCTGTTGGTTTTCTAAAGTGAGATCTTCACAAGAAGGATCATTGAACTTTGTTGCCTGAGAAAATGTTTTTTTTTTAAAGTCAAGGGTGGGGTAGAGAAGAAAAGTGAGCAACTGTGAAGGGAAGGGTATTTCCCTGAGGTAGGCTTCAGTTGTATCCTGACAAATTATTCCTTACTAGTTACTGGTGTCAAGCTTTTCAATGTGTTTCTAGTTCCAGTTAGAGACTCTTCACACTTTCAGCCTAAGTGAAATTGATTAGGTGTTACAGGAAACTCTTTATTAACCGGGACCGGCACCACGCCGGTCTATCGAAAGTACCGGATAACGGAGAGTTATATCTACCGAGGCTATTTTTAACAAAGAAAAATAAATAAATCAAGAAATGTGCAGTATACTTCCGACAGCGCCAGGAGGCCGAGTAGTGGCACTTTTGAAAACTACCCCTACTGACTAAATCGGCGTTCTCGGACTTGGGATCGGCAACATTGCTGGTTATTTGAGAGGAGTTTTCGGAGTACTCGGCGTTCGCGGGGACTCTACTGCGACTCTGCAACATTGCCGGTTATTTGAGAGGAGTTTTCGGAGGATGATTTTTGCCAGTTAAGCGAGAATTCCGGATATTTGGGTGCCGGATAAACACAAGTTTCCTGTATATAGGATTGTAGACCTATAATGGATGATTTATTGTAGTTTTAAGGGATAGCAGATATCTGCATTCTGTCGGATTTGCTGGATTCTAGAATCGTGCTAAAGCATGAAGAACTTAATTCAATGAATACAATAGAATACTCCTCATAGTCCCTACGCAAGCCCAAACCTGGATCATATTAGTCTGTCAAAAGTGAGAAGTCGCACAACACCAGGTTATAGTCCAACAGCTTTATTTGAAATCTCAAGCTTTCGGAGCGCTGCTCCTTTCGCTCCGAAAGCTTGTGATTTCAAATAAAGCTGTTGGACTATAACCTGGTGTTGTGCGACTTCTCACTTTTGTCCACCCCAGTCCAACACCGGCATCTCCGCATCATGCGTATTAGTCTGTAGTAGGTAAAGGTGTTTAGAATAAGATTGATTTTTTTTTAATGGATTGACACTTTGTAATTGATTTTCAGCTATGTTTATTTATGAATATTGTTTCCAGATTTTATTGAAGCAATTGAGATGATTGCGGCTGCGCAAACAGAATCTACTTATGGAACCAGAGACCAAGAAGCTAATATAATATGCATGTTTCAAAGTGCACTGAACTCACTTTTTTGCATAAGAGCTTAAATTTGGCTTTGTTTCCTCCTGAAGTACTGAAATTTTAATGGACAAATTAGTTCCCATCTCTTGTGACTGTCATTTTCTCACTTCATTTAGGATCCATGTAATTGATGGATTTGTGATAAGGATAATCTAATTAATGGGTGTGGATTAGCAGCATTCCACTTGCATCCTGGTTGCTTTCAGTGATTTTTTTTTTTAGCAGTAGTGAATAGTTTCAATGCCTTCACTGTGCTGTGCTAACCTACTAAAATTGATTTTTGTTTTCTCTGACAAAAATAAGGACTCACTTTATTAAACTAGTATTTTCTATTCTAGGTTCTTCTCAATAGTTCAAAGCTTCTTCCCACATTCTTGGTTCCAAAAAGATCAGCCAGAGATGTTTCACTGATCATCAACAATGCTGAAAATGAATCATTTTTGGGAAGAAGACAAACTATGTCTTGGGATGCTAGTCTGGAGGATGTTATTGAAGTGGAGGAGGGGGATACTGAGACAATTACTGTAACTGAAATGAAGCGGGAGGAGGAAGAAGAGGAGGAGGAGGAGGAGGAAGAGGAGAATATAGTAATGAGAAAAAACATCTATGAGGTAAATACATTGTATTTAATCTTACTACTAAACTGAAGAGAATTTTGTGCTGTGTGATATTTAGAAAGACTTCTTGAATGGGTAGAAGATGACCATTTGCTAACCAGGTTAACAAACTCTATTTTTAAAAGTTAATGAGAAACCTTTATCTACCTCTGGATATGGACAGTACATCTTGCAGAACCCAGGGTACATTCCAATGCATGTGGAGCTACCTCCCATGATCGGTAATGGATATAACTCATCATGGAGAAAGCTTCACATAATAACAGAAGAGCAGGTCATTGAAGGATTTGATGTGCTGATGTACAGTACAGTCCAAGGTATAGGATATATGTCCACTTTTTTTATAAAACTCTACCATCTCTATAGAGGGTGGGTGACAAAGAACAAAACTGTGTGCCAGCTCAAGATGTTTTGAATGGCCCACGGGTACAGTAGTGTAGTGGTTATGTTACTGGACTTTGAGTTCACATCTGACCATGGCCGTCTGAATTTTAATACAATTTTATATATTTTTAAAAAGCAGCTGGTACCAGGAAAAGTGACCATGAAGCTGTTGGATTGTCATTAAAAACCCAACTTGTCCCCTAATGTCCCCAGTTAGTGCAACTATGGATGGGCAATAAATATTTGCCTTGTCAACGATGTCCACATACCGAGAATGAGAATAAAACTTATTTCCTGTGCCATCTGTTAGTTTAGTTTGTTTTCATTCTCTAGTGATTTAGTTGGACAGATTGTTGTTTGAGCTCTTCCCTACACCCCACTATGTATGGTTTGTCGTTCACTAAGAAAATGCAGTGGCTATGATTCCTTTTGATTTTAAAGTATTGGTGTGGGAGCACATTCACACAAGTGTACTCTATACTTTTGGGTTGTTTTTCTCCCCCTTCTAAACATGGAGCAATATTGCGGGGGGGGGGGGGAGGAGGAGAAAGGTCCAGTCCTGTCTGATGAAAAATCAAATAGTTCTTTTTTGTGCGTAGATTTTATTTAATATCTCTTCAGGTGAAGTAAGAGATGTCATTGCAAGAGAATGGAACGTTATTTTCAGTGCCAATAGATCAGGTATAGCATAGCCAGAAGCAGTTGCTACTGTTCTCCAAAATGCACTTTAACCACAATCTGAGATTTCCCCCCCACCCCAAGCACTGTAATAGCGTGACATTTCCATATCCTATATTAATAATCACCACCGTGTTTTTTTTCAAACTAGATCATTTGTGCTCAGTTACAGGCAGTTGAGTTGCAACTACTTAAATGAACTTTGTTTGGGATCGTTGTAGCCAGCAGAGCAAGGACTTTCATCTCTAAGTTTGTGCTGAATTCAAGCTAAAGTCCCAGGAGTGAGAGAGTACTGCAGTTCCCTGTGATTTATGCATAGTTTTGATAGTGTTTTCAACATGCTTTATACTCTTTAAATACAGTTTCAGGGAAATATAATAGAAATGTTCTCAAATTAAAGAAATTCTTTTGTTAGAATTTGAATGTGCCCTCTATAGTTTTTTAATTGTGTTGCCATATATAGAAACTGCTGCTTTACATACAAGAGCTGAAAAACAGGTTGATTGAGGAAAAGAAAGAAAAAGTGATCTTGGAAAAGAAAATCCGGGAAGAAGTTTGTCAAGAGATGGAAAAGTTCATGGCTCAGTTTGAAAATAATTTAAGGTACAGTCTTGGGTGATTTTTTAAGGAAATGGTCACTTTAGATGTAATTTTGAAGGAAAATCCAAACCTATTAGTTAACAATTTAATACATGAAATTTAAAAAAAAACTAAATGAGAAACTTCTTTTTATGTGTGACGGGTGGGCACTTTTGCTACAAAGTAACATCTACCCTATACTTTCATCTCCTACAATCCATGTCTGGAACTGAGATCACTGGTAAAGCCAGAGGAGACCTGACATTTCAAGTCTGAGGGTTTCAGCTTTTCTGCTGTATGTAACCTTGTTCAACAATTGTCTATTCCTAAGTACTTTATTGCTTAAATGAAAGAAGAGATCAACAGATTTTATAACATCAGTGTCATAGCTTTTGATCATTTTTGTATCTTCAGGATATTCAATTTGAGATTGGTGGCATATACTTCCCCACTCTTATTCTGTAGGGCTGTGTTCTGGAAATTATCCATAGTTTTTTTTCCTTAAGTAGTTCATTCTTAACTAGAGCATGGGATAGCAGCCTAGTTGTATGCCTCTCTCTCTTTCGTATCCAAGGTGCAACAAAAGAAAAGAAGTGTCCTTCGTATTAGAACTGCCCCAATTTAAATTAGCTTCTCTAGTGAAGATCGGCGACAAACCAAACGCGCATGTTAAGTTTTAAATCTGTCATATTTTCCAGATAGTTGGAGCATGAACTGCGCCTCATATTTTCCAGACAGTTAGAGGATGAACTGCCTCTCACCGGTTTATTTTCTTCTTCCTTTTGCCATCTGCTTAATTACCAGATCAAGTTTAATAACAACTAAAACTTGTATTTGTAGTAAAACTTCCCAAGGCGCTTCACAGGAGTATTATCAAACAAAAATTTGACACCGAGCCACATAAAGAGATATTAGGGCAGATAAGATGTAGGTTTTAAGGAGCGTCTTAAAGGAGGAAACGTGTAGCGAGGCGGAGAGGTTTAGGGAGGGAATTCCAGAGCTTAGGGCCTCAGCAGCTGAAGGAACGGCTGACAATGGTGGAGTGATTAAAATTGGGGATGCTCAAGAGGCCAGAATTGACTTACTTTCCCATAGGCAGCCTCTCTGGTGTCAAACAGCTTTGTTTTTTGAACACCAAGCTGGCGCACCGATGGTAAGCAAGCCTGTATGTTTAGCATTTCAGACCCCTGAAGTAATTACAGATGCAATGTCTTTAAATAAAACTAAATGAGAACTGAAAGTGAGAAGAGGACCATCAGGGGAGTCTATTCAGCTTTTCTTTAATATTAATCTTAGTCACCACCACCATTTCATTTGAATTTGTCTGTCATTGTTTTAGCTAACAATTGGTGCCTAACACATTACAACGAGGCAGATTCCATTTCCTGCTTTCTTCCAGTTCTGACGAAAGGTCTTCGACCTGAAACGTTAACTCTGTTTCTCTCTCCACAGATGCTGCCTGGCCTGCTGAGTTTTTCCAGCGTTTTCTGTTGTTATTTCAGATTTCTTTTATTGTTGTTTTCAGTGGTTGTGATACTGGGCTAACAAGCTAGTGGTTGGGAGGTAAAATCCCACCATGGCAACTTGTGAAACTGAAGTCAATAAATCTGGTAATTTATAGACTAGTACCAGGAAAAATGATCAAAGCTGCCAGATTGTTGTAAAACCCCACCTGTTTCACTAATGTCCTTTTCAATTGGAACATGCTACCCCTAACTGCCTTGCCTGGGATAGATTCAGAACAGATATAGCAGCTCAAAACTGGGCATCCATGAGGCGCTGTGGGCCATCAGCAGCAGCAGAATTGTATTCCACCACAATCTAACCTCATGGCCCGGCATATCCCTCAAGCCAGGGGACCAAACCTGGTTCAATAACGAGTGGAGAAGAGCATGCCAGGAGCAACACCAGGTGTACCAAAAAATGAGATGCCAACCTGGGGAAGCTGCAACACAGGGCTACATGCATGCTAAAAAGCGGAAGCAGCATGCTATAGATAGGGCTAAGCGATCCCACAATCAACGGATCAGATCAAAGCTCTGCAGTCCTGCCACATCCAGTCGTGAATGGTGGTGGACCATTAAACAACTAATGGGAGGAAGAGGCTCCATGAATATCCCCATCCTCCATGATGGTGGAGCCCAGTACACGAGTGCAAAAGACAAGGCTGAAGCGTTTGCAACCATCTTCAGCCAGAAGTGCCGAGTGGATGATCCATATCGGCCTACTCCCGAGGTCCCCACTATCACAGAAGCCAGTCTTCAGCCAATTCGATTCACTCCCCATGATATCAAGAAACCGCTGAGTGCACTGAATACAGCAAAGGCTATGGGCCCCGACAACATCCCGGCTATTGTGCTGAAGACTTGCTAAGCTGTTCAGTACAGCTACAACACTGGCATCTATCCGACAATGTGGAAAACTGCTCAGGTATGTCCTGTCCACAAAAAGCAGGACAAATCCAATCTGGCCAATTACCGCCCCATCAGTCTCCTTCCTCTCAATCATCAGCAAAGTGATGGAAGGTGTCATCAACAGTGCTATCAAGTGGCATTTACTCACCAATAACCTGCTCACTGATGCCCAGTATGGGTTCCACCAAGACCACTCAGCTCCCGACCTCATTATAGCCTTGGTTCAAACATGGACAAAGGAGCTGAATTCCAGAGGTGAGGTGAGAGTGACTGCCCTTCACATCAAGGCAGCATTTGACAGAGTGTGGCATCAAGGAACCCTAGTAAAATTGAAGTCAAAGGGAATCGGGAGGCAAACTCTCCACTGGCTTGAGTCATATCTAGCACAAAGGAAGATGGTTGTGGTGGTTGAAGGTCAATCATCACAGCCCCAGGACATCGCTGCAGGAGTTCCTCAGGGCAGTGTCCTCGGCCCAACCATCTTCAGCTGCTTCATCAATGACCTTCCCCCCAACATAAAGTCAGAAATGGGGATGTTCGCTGATGACTGCACAGTGTTCAGTGCCATTCACAACTCCTCAGATGTTGCATGCAGGCATGGACTGCTTTATTAAGACCTGGACGACGCTCAGGCTTGGGCTGGTAATTGGCAGGTAACATTCGCGCCACAGAAAATGCCAGGCAATGACTATCTCCAACAAGCGAGAGTCTAACCACCGCCCCTTGACATTCAACGGCATTACCATTGCCGAATCCCCCACCATCAACATCCTGGGGGTCACCATTGATCAGAAACTTAACTGGACCAGCCACATAAATACTGTGGCAACAAGAGCAGGTCAGAGGCTAGGTATCCTGTGGCGAGTGTCTTACCTCCTGACTCCATTGATTATAATTACTGTAAAATGTTGGAGTTCTACAGTGACCATTAATTGACTGAATTAATCTGTATGATTCCTCTCTGCCTATTTTTTAATTCCCCATCCCCTTTTTCTGGATGCCTGTCCACCTCTTATTTTTCCGTCCTTAAGCGAGGGTCTTCACCTAAAACATAACCTTGCTGTATTCTCCATGCATGGTGATTGCCCTGCTGTGGGTTCCCAGCATTTTTTTTTCCAGATTTCCACCATCTCCGGTATTTTGCTTTTCACTTGAATTGTTTCACCTGTGTTTTTTGTTTATAGTGAGCATGTAAAGGAAGAAAATCAGTTCACTGAGGACAGAATTGAAAAACGCAATGAAATATTTCAAACTTTGGTCAAGACGTGTGTTGCTATTGACAAGAATGATGCTGTTACTGAAGTCTGTACTGAACCAGAAGTCAATCGGGTATGTGTTTTGCAGTTGTTTTCAACAGAAACTATTGCTTTTTGAGATGTTCTTCTGTGCTGTTCATTGACAAACCATTTTCACAAATTCCAAGTACTCTTGCTAATCGAAACCTAGTACTGGGTGTCCAACCCTATCCAAATCTGCCTTGGTTCACAATTTCATCTGGCTCATCTCGCAGTTTTGGAGTCATCGTCCTCAAAGAAAACTCTGGCCGGAATTTTCTTGGGGGGGACGGGGCCGGGGGGGGCTATGGGAAATTTGATTTTTTTGAACCGGGTCAGGATCCCGCCGCAACGTGCTTTTCCCAATGTTGGGTCTGTCGGCACTGAGCAGACCCTACGGGCAGCGGTGGGCAACCCAGTTAAACTCATTAGCATCTAGTTGACGGATCATTAACAGGCTTTTTTAACTTGCCTTTTCACTTTAACTTCATGGCCACGGGACCACGCTGTTCGGGGACCACGGCTGTTAACCTGAGGCGGGAGTTCAGTGGCCATTGCTCCAGCTGATTACTTGACAGCTTCAAATGTACGGTAAAAGCACCCACCTGCCATGATCACTTTCATCAGCCACAAGCTGGTTCTCAGTCCATTTCCAACACACATTCTACAGGCTTTCCATTCTCCATCCACTCTTGCCTCCATTGGAAGAACTCTCATCATTGGCACGATGCTTCCTTCATCTCTTCTTCACCTGCCATCTATTCCATCGACATGGGTGCCCTTTATACTGTCGCACCTTGGTCCTCCGAATCCGACCACGATCAGCCCCAACACCAGCAGCACGAGACACACCAGCAGCACCAACAACACCACCAACCTTCTCCACAATCACCTGATGCTGCACAGGGATAGAGGGCATCAGCACCCGAGCACATTGCTGCCCGGGAGGCATGGGATGGCCTCACTATGGCCATATTTACTTCACTTGACACTACACCCTGGCTGCCACGTGATGCGCCAGGTTGGCACCCCCCCACACCAACACCATAAAGCATCCCTACAATGTCCAGGCCATTCCTTTCACCCTCCCCACCATTGCGGGGTGTACAGTTATGTCTCGCTATTCACTGCAACTCACCTAAGCCACTACCAAAGGTGCACTCAAATCTGTCCAAGAATGGCAATTGTTGTAAGTAAAGGTTTCAAAGTTTGATGGCACATTAACAGAAACTTTACATGAACATTGGATGAACACCCAAGTGGCAACCCCTGTGTGTTGTTAGTTGGTATGATTGCACTAGGATGAGGGCGAGTGTGAGGGTTGGCTAGTGAGATGGGGATGTGAGAATGTAGATAGAGAGAGGGGGATGGGTGGACATGCACGGTAAGTTGGTGTGAGTAAGGATGTGCAGGAGTAGGGTAGGGAAGGCAGACTGATGGGGATGTGATGAGAGGCACAGCAGGATGAAGCTGAGTGTGGCTTTGTACTAATATTTCATGATCTAATGAGATCATTGGAAGGTTTGTGCCACTGCACCCAGGTCCTCCTGACAACATCCCTGCTTGTGACCTCCTCTGCAATGTGCAACTAGGTTGTTTTGTTCTCCTGGGGAGGTCTCCTCCGCCCATCGGAGGGGAAGAGGATCTCCCTGCATGCTCTGACTCCCCCATAAGCATATGGAGGGAGTCATGGGAGAACCTGGGTGCAGCCCTGCACCTCTGTGCAGTGATTGTCAGTGTTTGCAGCACCTCAACGCTGTAGAACACTGACAGCACAAATGTTAAAAGAAAGTTGGCCATGGTCCCTTTAAGGAAACCGGCTGATGACGCGTCATGAATGACGTCACCAGACCCGCTTCCTCTCATTAGGCAGGGAAACGTGCTGGGCGGGCTTAACAAGCCCCATCAACGGAAAATCATTTTCCAGAGCAGGATGGAGCCAGCAGCGGGGTCAGTGCCTGCCCTGGACCCACTGAGGTGAGGAAAATCCAGCCCTCTGTATCTGATCCCTCCTGTTCCTGGCACAAAGCTATATATGAGTGAGGTGAGCACTATTAATAAAAAGCAGCCCCCCACCACATACAATGAAATGCAGTGCTGACCACTGTCAATGGGAGCACACATGCCTCCTGTGTACCTTCTGCTTTCAGTGGCAATGTCTGGTCCCCAGGGCTTTGAGGTTGCACGCTGCATGCCAGTGTCAGAGAGGTGTAGCAGGGTCATCGATTTTCTGTGGTTCTCTACAAGACTGTTTATGCTTGAGCCTGATTTCCATGTCTGGCAGGAGCGCAAGTTACTAAAATTCCTCAATTTGTACCAATCCAAAAAGCCACACGAAATAAGAGTAATGAGCTTCAGATGCTATTACTTCTCTCCCTGAAACTTTTTCTTTATGTAGAATTTCACATGTAGAGTTAAGCATTATTTGTTGAACACTGAAGCATGCATTTGACTGGGAAATTGGCCTTGCACATTTGTTTCCAAGTACAGTTTCTCCCAATTTTGATGCTGGCAACCACCAAGATCAGCCTCGTGTGTGATGTATCGTTAGTTACCTCTGAATGAACAATCTTCTGCCACCTAATTGATCGTCCAAGGCCCACTGGCTTTCTCTGTTTCATTGTCAGCCTATTTTGAATAAGGGAAGGTTGAATAAAGTGACTGACTTTTCTAGGTTATTCTACAGACAGTTGGGAGGCTTGAGGTCTGGGCACAGGATCACAAGATCTTGCTCACTGCTAACCTAATAGTTTGTACCTCCATTCCATTGGATAGTCTTTAGTCACAAGGTTGCTAAATAGTTTCCACAGACATGTGAAAAATTAAATGTAAGCATTTAGCTAGCATGTTATTAACATGATATGCAAGTTCCACTTTCAGTTAGTGTTCCAAAGATTTACTTTTTTTCAATCCAGTGATTTGCTGATTTATAATACTAGCTGTGCAATCCATCTACTTTTTCAAAACAGGAGAGTGTGGTTAATACTAATGTTGTGGGCTACATCAAGTCCTTGGAACCAGATGTAGCTGAAATCAAGAAGCAAGCTGAAATGATCCATCACCATCTAACAACTGCTCCAGAACCTCAAGAAACTATTGCACTCCTGGAAGCTAATTTAGCTTCTGTCATTCAGGAGCTTAACCAAACACAAGAAGCACTGAAAAAGAAAACTGCTGGTAAGCCTCAGCAAAAATATTGTTGTACTATAATTATAAAACATATGGTGTTAATACATTTTGTAAAATATTATTTCACATGGTATTGGGTTATAAGGCGGTTTGTTTTAGGTAAACAAATATGGCTTAATTTATGTAAAATTTGAAACGAAAGGTTATTGCCATAGGGGATTTGGTAATTAGGGGGATAGATGCCATGCTCTGGAGTCACGACTGAGAATCCTAGGGTTCTAAAAGAGGTGGATGCATTGGTTGTGATCTTACAAAATTCCCTAGATTCTAGAACGGTCCCCGTGGAATGGAAGGTAGTAAATGTAACCCCGCTATTCAAGAAAGGAGGGAGAGAGAAAACGGGGAACTACAGGCCAGTTAGCCTGACATCAGTCGTCCGGAAAATGCTGGAATCCATTATCAAGGAAGTGGTAACGGGGCACTTGGAAAGTCATAATATGATTAGGCAGAGTCAACATAGTTTTATGAAAGGGAAATCGTGTTTAACAAATTTTAGTTTTTTGAGGATGTAACTAGCAGGCTAGATAAAGGGGGAACCAGTGGATGTAGCATATTTGGATTTCCAAAAGGCATTCAATAAGGTGTCACATAAAAGGTTGCTATGCAAGATAAGGGCTCATGAGGTTGGGGGTAACATATTAGCATGGATCGAGGATTGGTTAACGAGCAGAAAACAGAATAGGGATAAATGGCTCATTTTCCGATTGGCAGGCTGTAACTCGTGGGGTGGTCAAGGATCAGTGCTTGGGCCTCAGCTATTTACAATCTATATTAATGACTTTGATGAAGGGACCGAGTGCAATGTATCCAAGTTTGCTGACGATACAAAACTAGGTGGGAAAGTAACCTTTGAGGAGTACAGAGTCTGCAAAGGGGTATAGACAGGTTAAGTGAGTGGGCAATAAGGTGGCAGATGGAGTATAATGTGGGGAAATGTGAAGTTATTCAATTTGGTAGGAAGAATAGAAAAACAATACTTTTTAAATGGTGAGAAACTATTAAATGTTGGTGTTCAGAGAGATTTAGGTGTCCTTGTACAGGAAACACAAAGTCAGCATGCAGGTACTGCAAGCAATTAGGTAGGCAAATAGCATGTTAGCCTTTATTGCAAGGGGGTTGGAGTCGAAGAGTAAGGAAGTCTTGCTACAATTGTATAGAACTATGGTGAGACCACACCTAGAGTACTGTGCACAGTCTTGATCTCCTTCTCTGAGGAAGGACATACTTGGTTTATAGACGGTGCTACGAAGGTTCACTAGATTGATCCCTGGGATGAGAGGGTTGTCCTATGAGGAGAGGTTGAGTAGATTGGGCCTATATTCTCTGGAGTTTAGAAGAATGAGAGGTGATCTCATTGAAACATTTAAGATTCTGAGGGGGATTGACCGGGTAGATGCATCCCCTGGCTGGGGTATAGTCTCAGGATAAGGGGTCGGCCATTTAAGACTGAGATGAGGAGAAATTTTTTCACTGAGGGTTGTGAATCTTTGGAATTCTCTATCCCAAAGGGCTGTGGCTGCTGAGTCATTGAATATATTCAAGGCTGAGATATAGATTTTTGGACTCTAGGGGAATCAAGGGATATGGGGATCGGGTTGGAAAGTGGAGTTGAGGTCGAAGGTCACCCATGATCTTATTGAATGGTGGAGCATGCTTGAAGGGCTGTATGGTCTACTCCTGCTCCTAATTCTTATGTTCTTTTGGCCTCTCTGGCTCAACCCAACCTTTTGCCTCAACCCCTTGGGTCAGTGTAGATCAATGATAGTACTCACTTGGCTGATCAGTGCATCTTGGTCTCTAACACCTGATGGGTGCAGAACTTCTCACCTCTTTCCACCCCCCACCCCAACACAGGCTTGAGCAAAGCGTTTTCCCATAGCTGCTGAAGTGGCGGTGATTAGACATAAATTCAGACATCAAGTAGGAAGCGGTTCTGTTGATATTGAAGGCACCACACAATTGAGACATCAACCACTGATTCACTGTAGTCACATCCTGGCTACCTCTGGCCAATTTTTGTGCAGAGTTCTTCTAGAGACTATGTTCAGATGCCATGCTTTGATGCTATTTTTCAAAGAGCTCGAATAGAGTGCCTTTACTATCTGAACATTTGAGTAGGTTTACATAATGTTGTTTTTAAATTTCAGAATTAGAGGCGTATGAAAAATTGACTGAAGATGAGGAAAAATTGAGGGAAGCTCATAAGGTGACTGTTTTAACACTATCTGAAGACTTGACTTCTACCATTTTCTCAAGCTGCATTTTGTTTTCATTTTGGAAATGGTGTTCACAGTTTTGGTATTTTTTATTTAAGAAAGCTATTTGAGAGTAAAAGTTAAAAAGCTGCATTACATTTATCTTCCTATCACATGATTTCATTGTAAGCATCTTGGAATTCATAGTGGTGAACTAGTCAGATTTGTTGCCCTATTCTGTGTGAATTGTTAGAGCTTTCTAACACTTTGTTCTGTTTTAGATGCATCTTTGACCACAATTTGATTTTTTAGCAGTGAGACATTTTCTTTTAACCTAATGTTTAGTCAAGAACTTGCATTTATAATGTGCTTTATCACCTCTCTCAAATATCCCAAAGAATTTCACATAATTAATTACTTTGCAGTGCAGTCACTGTTATGGAGGCAAATGTGGCAGCCATTCTGCACAAAGCAAAATCCCACAAACAGTGAGGTTAATGATCAGTTGAACTATTTTGGTCAGCATAATGTTTGCAGGATGCAGATAATTCCTGTTTTTTGAGTCGTAATGTGGGATCTTCAATATACTATGGAGTGACAGACAGGGCTTTGGTTTAGTACCTCATCTGAAGGATGGCACCGCAGCACTCCATACTGCACTGAAGTGTCAACCTAGATTATGTACTGAATTTGTAGCCTGGGGCTTGAGTTCACAACCTTCTGATTCTGATGAGAGTACTACCAAATGAACCAAGCTGACATTGTTTGAAAACTTAAAAGTGCAAGAAGCTCATAGTGGTATGACAGTCACTCTCCGTAAGTTAGCTCTCTTTTGAAATAAAAACTGAAAATGCTGGAAATACACTACGGGATAGTCAACATCTGAAAGAGAAAGACCTGTTAAGAATTTCAGGTTAAAACCTTTGTATGACTTTTATGGTCAGAGCATTAAGATTGCTGGAAATTACCAAAGCAACAGGTGGAGGTGAAGAGTACACAGATGGTAATTATTTTCACAGAAAAGATAGCAATTGGGTGAAATAGTCTGTAACTTTACTTTTAAACCACAGCAAAGAGATGAAAAATCTCTTTGCTATACAAAGATCATCATAGGTAGAGATGTGAAGAAATATACGAGTTTAAAAATTGCAAATCGAAAGGGAAAGCAGTGGAACGTGAAGAAGAATTCCTGAAATTTGATGGCCGGTACAACCACTTGTCCACGCCAGATCTGATGTCCTGAGGCATTTTTTGGTACAAGATATCCATGTCGTTACTATTGTCTAGGTGCCCGAGTCTCCGCTTTAGCATGTACATAGTCTTCTGAAAGCTCAGCGCCACTGCTGGCAAGGATAGGAACAATTGTCAGAAAGGAATCCTAACCCTAAAAATATCTGTCTATACTTGATTTGTTGTTGGTCTAGATGGGTCTCTGGTCTTTTTCTGTCTTTTTCATTCTTATCAACTACTTTTTGCATAGTCCAGGGATCGTTGCCTTGATCTGCTTGGTCTCTATCCCTCAGATGCTTGCTATATAAATGCTCTGAGTAATTGGAAGAGCCACACCTGTAAATTTGCAGAGAGCCTCTAGTCACTGAGCCATACGGTCAAGTCAAGAATATCTATTTAGGTTGTACTTTATTCTGTTTTCTGTGGGTTGATTTTTATTTTAGCAGCAGCCAAAGTTCCAATGGACAGCAAATATACTGGACTTCTGTAATCAAACTTAAATTTAAATTAATGCTGTTGTCCCAATTGATTCTGACTGCAGTGATGTTGGGTTTTATTTTATTATCTACCTCAAGAAATAACATCCTACATGTATTTGTACTTATTTTTAATATTAATGCATTCTTTTCATATAAAAATGCATAGAATGATGAGATCCAAAAGTTGAAGGATGATTTGATGCTCAAGGATGCTGATCTGAATAAGGTGAAAAATCTGCTTGCGAGTTATGAGGAAAAAATTGAAGATTATGTAAGTTTCCAAATTATGTAATTTTAATTGCTTATTGTGGGACAGTTCGACAAATTAACTAGATACTTGCGCAAATATGAAACTTTAAACCTTCATAGTGACAGTGTAAAACAGAGGTTTTAAGGAGCACAAGCCAAACTCTCTGCCAATTTTGGACTGCAGCAGTTGGACCATTGTCTTGATAAGTGCTTTCAAACTTTTTTTGCGCTTGGCCCAGCAAAAAGAAAATCACCGCTTCTTTTGCCTGATCAACTATGGATACTGCTAGCCAATACGTTGGCAAAGCTTGCATTGTCTCCCCTGTTCTCTCATCACTTTTCACTTTCCTCATTCTATTCTCATTTCTTACTTTTCTGTTTTTACCTTTTTTTTTTCCCCCATTTGTTTAACACTTCCCCCTATATTTCCTGAAACATTCACGTGTGATGTGGGGAGAGTCTGCTGGAAGATGGCAGAGTGGCTGTGATGCCCAGCCATGGTAATTCAGGACTTTATCTCATCCCATTGTGGTCAGCAAACATTTTATTTTAAAGCTTAAATTTTGCACCAGCAGATAGTGGATAGCCAGGAAAACAGTTGGTCAAAGAGGGAGGAGAACAGCACAATTCTTTACTTGAAGTTTGGACTAAGATCCTTTGTTTTAAAAGCTATATTTGCCTAATTTTAACCACTAACTACATCCCACCTGGAAAGGCCTTGGTTGGTCCCCACTATTTATGCAATGAACCCAATTGTATTTACTTTCAAATCTTAATGGTGGTAATCAGTGACTGTTTTCACAGCTAAAATTTGAAAACCCCTCTGGATTTTTCTGACTCCTTGATTCCAAGGCTGTTGCTCCCAATGCCTGTCCGGCATCAAGTCTTGGATGAGTCAAGATTTCCTCCAGAGGCAAAACTGAAGTCTTCCTTTTTGGCTTTCATCAGCTCCTACATGTCTCTGCCTTCAATCCACCAATCTCCCGACTGCCATCTTAGGCTAAATCCAGTGATGTAAAATCTGGGTATGCTGCTTGGTCCTAAGCTAAGTTTCCTTCCCCACATTTGTTTTGTTGCAAAGTTGGACGAAGGAGGTCATAGTAACATTGCCTGCCTGTGCCCCTACTTCTCTCCCATTGATCATGCCTTTGTTACCTTGGGGCTCTAATTTTCTCCTAGCTGGCCTCCCTGCAACTCACTCAAAGCCATTCACTTATCTATCTTTTTAACTCCATTATTGATGCTGCTTTTTCAGCCATGATGTCTTTGGAACACTCTTTCCATCCCCTGTCCTATTTGGAAAAACTTTCTCCAATTGCTTTTTCATCCAGGTGACTCCATTCTACCTATTAATTTCTCTGCTCCATGTCCATTGTGGCCTCAAATTTGTAAAATCCTCTGAAGTCTTTCAAATGTGAGGAGCCATACATAAATACAAGCAATTGTTCATTGAGCATAATGCAATCTTGCATATACAGTGGAACATGTTTTTAAAGACTGCCTGTTCTGCCAAGAAAAAGTGATTTCTCAAATGTGATTGCTCATTGAGGGACAGTGCATAATGTGAGACTTTCTACCCAGAATATTGTGGTTGCATATGACCGGTGTTTAAAAAGACAGGTTGTGTTGTATTAAATTTTCACAGCCAGAATAGTTTTTATCATGTTATGTAGATAGACTATGCATTTAGATTCTTTCCTTCCTTTGTATTTTTAAAATCTTTTGCATTCAACAGTCAGTTTGAAATATTATAGTGAAGAAAATGATACCAATAACTGAGGAAATATCTTGCGTTCTTGTTTATAGTGTGATGGATTTTAGGCAAGACAGTCCTAAGATTGCATCAGAAGTTTAAATTAGGAAGAATGCATTATATTGCATGGGAACATAGGAATATACAGGATCAGAAAAGACCATTGATCAGTCCCACTGTCTAGAACATATCTTATCTCACGATACCGCTTATGACCCTCTACCTAGCTTTCCTCCAGGTACTTATCCAATTCTCTTAAATTTGTAATCAGTCTTTGCTGGCTGCCTCCTTAAGGTCCATTCCATACATTTAACACCATCTATGTAAGGTAGTTAAATCTAAACTGTCTTGTAGAATCTGACTAAATTATACATATTGGGATAGAGTTTTTGCTTTGGATTCAACCGGCGATCCGGGAGCAAATTGCGCTAGTTTTGTGAAGTGTTTTTTCCCCCCCCCTCAAGTTTATGCTCAAACTCATTTGCATATTGCTGAGCACAAAATCTGCCATAAACCAGTGCAATCGGGCAGCATTTTGGAACATAATTTTAAAAAAAAATTTGGAGGAAAAATATTCCGTAATATTTTTGAGTGGTAACTTGGTGTAGTTTGATTAATACAGCTGAAAATGGGTATCACAAAAAATAAGCATTTTAATCCGTGTCTAGTCCACCACTTGTGAGTAACTCGATTTTAAATAACTGTGACTTTTAAAAACGATACAGAACCATTTACTAGTTATATTGGTGTACAGTAGTCAGTTTCTTAGTAAATTAAAAAATTATATTCAATAGTTTTTAAAACTTGCCTATTCGTGTCCTTGTGCCTTAAAAAAAAAAATGCTTAATTTTTATAGCCTCCACGTAGGCCTGCAAACAAATGCAATTAGTGGAAACTCGCAATGGTGATTTGTGGGCAGGTCCGGCTTCTAGCACTTTTTTTTAAACTACCGCAAAAGATCGCAGAAACTCGAGTTGTACTGAACGTAATTTGCGCTTAAAATTGAGCGAACTTTTGTGCTAGGTTGCTGATTTTGGGCGACTTGTGCTGAAAAAACCAGTGCAACCGAGTGGAAACTGCAGGCCATTGACATTAATCTTGTCTATACCCTTTAGGATCTTGTATATTTCATTAATGCCGCCCAGGCCATTTCTTCTCCAGTGCAAACATTTCCAGTCTCCTCCCAAGTCAGGAATCTAATCGCAACTATTAGTTACCTTTCACTGCACCCTTTCTAATGCATGGATATCTTTCTCATAATATGGTGACAACAACTGTGCAGAATACTTGGTGGAGTCAACTAACATGCTATCCAAACTTGGTCACTGAAATTTGTACAATATAGCCTGAGATCCTATTGCTGTCTTAACTGCTGCCACATGCTTTGATGGCTTCACTGATCAATCCACCAGTACCACTAAATTCATCTCCTGTGTTGTGTCCTGCAGAATATCAATTAATTTACACTACCACTAATTATTATTCTTTCCCAATTTCAGACTTCATTTGTCCACATTAAATGACATCTGCCACTAGTCAGCCTAGTACCCTAATCTATCTAGCTTCTTCTGTAATTGCAGTCCCTTCCAGCTCGGCATCATCAGTAAACTTTGTTTCTGTTCCCACTTTTAAGTCATTTATGTATACTGTAAACAACAACTGCAGCACTGATCCGGGAGGCATCCAATAATTTCCTCCTTCCCTGCTGATTCAGCTACACACAGAACCGTCCTCTGCTTAAACCAATTTCAGAAGCACTACACCTAGGCCATGCCATTCAGTTTCATGAACCAATCTCCTGCATTGCACGATATCAAAAGCTCAAATCTACATCCAATCAGTTTTCCCCGTCAACCAGGTTATTTATCTCCTAAAAGATCACTCTAGATTTGCCAGGCATGATCTTTTTAGAAGACTTACTTTTCAATATTTAGATTAATCAATAAGGTTATTAGAATGTTAATGTCAAGTCAGTTTTATTAAGATTGTAGTACTTACAATCACACCAAATGATTGGGGAATCAAATGTTTTGTAGCTCTGAGCTCAGTCTTCAGATTGATTCACCCTCCGAATCTGAATCTGCGTTAAAGTACACTACCGTATATACCTTAACTGCTTACAAGTTTCTTATCAAAATGTCCTTTAATGGCATGCTCAACATGACCTAATAATGCCTTGTTTACATGCAACTTTATTTGAGCTACAGTGTACATGATCAATTTATGATTTGCAATGATCCTATTGACATGGGTGAAGATGACTCAACCTTCCATCATCCTGTTTTCAACTTTCTTAATTTGGCAAAAGTAACCATGGTCCTCATATCTTTTCTTCTTGAGGTTGCCAGGCCAATCTCAAATTTTAATGAGGTTAGAGACTCTCCGTACCATGTATGAATGTTACTAAGGTTCAGTAAATGATGATGCCAGGTGGGATATGCCTCTCCTTGCAGGGGAAACAAAATGGTGACTTACCGAACAATGGAGCCTCTGCTGTGTCTTTTTTTTTTAACCGGAGTCACCATTCTGAATTTAAACCCTTTTCACCCATGTCTCCTTACAATCTCCCTCCCGAAAAGTCGTGCTGTCTCCCTCTTGTAATTCCATATTTCTTCAGATGATTTATTACTCTTTGCTTCAGGACACCCTCCAGTACTTTCTCTCTCATGGGTATCAGAATGACCGGCCTATAGTTCCCTATATGTATGGTCTTCCTCAGTTTTTTTTTAAAGGGTGTTGGCTAACCTCCGCATGCATCTCTACCTCAATGGGTTTGGAGCTTATCTTTTGCCTTTTTATTATATTGTAACCACTTAGTTTGTTATTGCTGTGCATCAAGGTGGAATTTTAGAACAAAGCATTTTGTGCATTAGGAGCCTGGGAAAACCATATACTTGCATGGCTCAAGAAAGGGTGTCTTCAAAGCTGTCTAAAATTGTTTCAGTCTATTCTCTGGAGACTAAACTACATTTAAAGAATAATAATTGTGCCCCTTGACTAATTTACTATTCTGACTG
The DNA here is from genome assembly GCA_030390025.1 of Squalus acanthias. Lineage (NCBI taxonomy): Eukaryota > Metazoa > Chordata > Chondrichthyes > Squaliformes > Squalidae > Squalus > Squalus acanthias. Next base: position 38,120,978 of record CM059438.1, read on the forward strand.
TCTTTTGACACAACAAGTCAACACAAAAATAGCTTATTGAAGCTTACTAGTGATTCTTTGCCATCCTCAAGTGAAATCAAAATTCAGTTTCAAATTAGAGCTCTGCCTTTTTCCATCTCTAATTACTTGTTTTGTGAGTAATTGCCTGTGATTTTCTTTTGCTGAGTTAGACCTTTGCCCTTCATGCAATTAAAAATAATCTTTTGCTTGCGTCAACCTCCTAATCAAAACTTATTTTGGCTTTAACTCTTAATTTTTTCACTTTGTACCCGTTATAGTATAGAAACTGGAATAAGTTGTTTGATTCTATAGCATTGAAGAAAAAAATTGGCACGTTTTTTTTCTTGTTGCTTCTAGGAGAAGACTATAGAAAATATTCAAGAAATGTTGGAAACACGTGGGATAAGTGAGGATCCATGCACTAAACCAATGAAAAATCTTTCAACTACTAATAGAAAACGTACTTGTGAAAATTGTTATGAACCGGAAGACCAGCCACCTTCCAAGAAAGGTACCACTTTACCCTGCATTAAAATGATCAGATGCAAGCCAGTACAAAGGAATGATGGTAAAGCAGCTCGTAAATTTCTCAAGCCGAAGAGGAGCAATGGTTTAAGTAAATCTACGGATATAAGTCTATAAATTCCATTCTTTTCATGAACTATTTCTGAAGAACTTGCATACATACTGTATTCCACTGAATGTACATAAATGTGAAATCCACTGAGAGGTTTTATTGTTTGCATTCGCAAAAGTAGCCCTTCTCATGAGTTGTACAGACCAAGCTCACTTGGCTGATTAGTAAACTATGCCATCCTATTGTGTATCTTGTTTGTACCAGGCATTTCAGGTTAATGTAGTGTGTAACAATATAATTAATTGCTCTTTGTAGACTGACCAGTTGTCCCAAAAAAATGCTACACAACACATTTTTGAAGTGCCATGATGGATTTGCATGGTATTAATTTCTGTATGTTATTGCAGTGATGAGCAGGCTGGCAACATGTGGTTGATTACTCTGAGCGTGGGCATTTGAAAGAACCATATTGTTTATGTTCTACTTGTGCGCCTTGCAATACTTTCTGGTCATTGTACAGTTTTATTTTAGAAAACTTTTCTCTTCCTATACAACAAAGAAATAATATAATGAAATAACAAATTCAAAAAACAGTCTAGAATACAAAATTCTGAAGATACGGTGTTCTTGGCATGTGGCATGCTTATCCTAGAAATCTGAATTCCCTGCATCCCCTTGCATGTCTCATTAGGTGTGGACCTTCATTTGAAAACCTGTGGGTTAACTAAACTTTAGCAAAGCAATGTGTGCATATTGTTTAAGTGTACTTTTCAAAGCCTTTTTCCACATTAAAATTTTGTATTTTATGAATTTGAAATTTACCATCCCATGTGATATACTTTGTATTTGCTGTTTGGTAGCCAAGCACAAAATTATATCTGCTTCTGGAAATTCTTTTAACAAATAAAAAGTTCCGTGAACTTTTATTGTGTTTTTCTTTTTATAGGTCCATTTAACAAAGAGCCATACAACAGCACCAGCATGAAAACTCTGGAAGAGAAAGTTGAAGGAATGCGAAATGAACTATCTGATAAAGAGAGAGCAGTGACGACATTAAAGGGAGAAATACAGTCTTTAGATGGCCAGTTAGCTTTAGCCAAAGAGGATCTCGACAATGAGAGAATCTCAAAGGAAGGACTGAGTAAACAGGTAGAAAGGCTTCAATTAGAACTAGCTTCTTCGGCTGACACCGCTTTCAAACTAACTGAAGAGATTGCAAACCAAAATTCTCATTATGAAAAGCTGATGTTTGAGCTTAAACTTGAGAAGGAATTGAATGAGCAACAATCTGAAAAAATTAAAAAGCTCCAGCTAGAGATAGAATTAGGTAAGCAAGAAATAGCACAGAGAGAACAGCAAAATAAAGCATTAGAAGATAAAATAAGCAAGCTAAATGATTTCCAGAAAGAATCTGAATTGTGCGCTGTGGAACTGAAAAACACCAAGGATCTCTTGGAAAAGGCAGATAGAGAGTCTCTGAAGAAAATGACAGAAATTGAATCTCTGCAGAGACAACTATCTGTGCTTAGTCAAGAACTAGATAACGCAAAGGATACAGCGCAAAGACGGGACAGTGCTCACTTCCATAAAACGATTGAAGCACTCCAGAAGGAGTGTGAGCATATAGTTAAGATGTCATCCCAAAAAAGCCAGCAAATTCAAGAACTAGAAGAAAAGCTTGAGTTCTTGAAGAAGCAAAGAGCAGATCTCCAGACTGAATGTACTGAACTGAAAGTAAATGAAGCTATAACTCAGAATTTGCTTCAAGAAAAAGATGCCCACCTTCAACAGTTGAAAGCGACGCTTGAAGAAACTGAAAATAAAATGCAGGCTTTAATACAAAGCAAAGAAAATATTACAGAACTACAGAAAGAGCTTGAAAATTACCAACACACACAAAAAGCTCAAGAATTGGAAATCTCAAAAAATAAAGGCAATTTAACCAGATTTGAAGCGCAATTGAAAGAGCGAGAGCACCTCATTGTCGATTTGCAAAATAATTTAAAATACACGGAAAAGAAATTACATGACTCGGAAAAATGCATTGGTGATCTGAAACTACAGGAAATGAGATTTGAGAAAGAAATCAGACAGGCCCAAAATGCTCGGGATGTTGCAACAGAAACTTTATCCAAGAAGGAAGGAGAACTGGAATGTAAACATTTAGAATTTCTTCAGTAAGTACTCTGAAATGCATTACTTGATGGTGCAAATATGGTATTCGTAACTCTGCAGTACTATTTGCAGATGTTGACTCTGAAAATGCCAAGCTTTGCTTATTGATGAATGCAAGGTGTATATTACTCTGATATTGCAATACTGTACATTCTTTTCAATTATGCCATCTTTTAAAATCACTAAACTTAAAAGTGTGACTTAATCCATCTTACCCATTTAATTTTTGCATCTACTGTAATTTTCTAAATTTGATTTTTATAGATCTGATCTCTTCCTAATCTTAGAGTCATTGAGTCATAACGGCACAGAAGGAGGCCATTCGGCCTATCAAGTCCGTGCCGGCTCTGCAGAGCAATCGAGTCAGTCTCATTCCCCCGCTCTATCCCCGTAGCCCTGGAAGTTTATTTCCGTCAAGTACCTATCCAGTGCCCCTTGAAAACATTGTGTGTGTCCGCTTCCACCACTTCCGTCAGCAGCGAGTTCCAGGTCCTCACCACTCGCTGCGTAAAAAAGTTTTCCCCCACATGCCCCCTGTATCTCTTGCCGAAAACCTTAAATCTGTGTCCCCATGTCCTTATACCATCAACTAGTGGGAACAGCCTTTCCCCGTCTAGCCTATCCAAACCCGTCATAATCTTGTACACCTCTATCAAATCACCCCTCAACCTCCTTTGTTCTAATGAAAACAAATCCAGCTTCTCCAACCTGTCCTTGTAGCTAGGATCCCCATCCCCGGAACCATTCTGGTAAATCTCCTCTGCACCCTCTCAAGGGCCTTCTCATCCTTCCTAAAGTGTGGTGACCAGAACTGGACTCAATACTCCAGTTGTAGCCTAACCAGCGCTTTATAAAGATTCAGCATAACTTCTCTACTTTTGTACTCAATACCTCTATTTATGAAACCCAAGATCCCATATGCTTTGCTAACCACTCTCAATATGTTCTGCCACCTTCAGGGACCTATGCACGTTAACTCCCAGATCCCTCGGTCCCTGCACACTCTTTAAAACTGTGCCATTAAGTGTATATTGCCTCTGCCTGTTCCTTCTGCCAAAATGCATCACTTCACACTTCTCTATTAAATTCCATCTGCCATTTGTCTGCCCATTCTGCTAGCCTTTCTATTTCCTGTTGCAGTTGATTGGTATCAGCCTCACTGTTTGCCACACCCCCAGGTTTGGTGTCATTGGCAAATTTAGAAATTCTACTTTGTATTCCAATATCCAGGTCATTTATTTTTTTAAAAAAGCAGCAGCCCCAGCACTGACCCTTGGGGAACACCACTGTCTGAAAAACAGCCATTTACCACAACTTACTGTTTTCTTTATTCCTTATCCAAGGTGCCACCTATTCATGAGCCTCAATTTTGTTAACCAGCCTTCTATGTGGTACTTTGTCAAATGCCTTCCTAAAATCCATGTAGACAACGTCCATTGCATTCCCTTCATTGAACCTCTCTGATACTTAATCAAAAAATTCAATTAGATTAGTCAAACATGATCTGCCTTTTACAAATCCGTGTTGTCTCTCCTTAATTAGCTTAAACTTCTCCAAGTGCCTGTTAATTTTTCCTGTGACTATTGTTTCTAAAAATTTTACCCACCACTGATTTTAAACTGACCGGCCTGTAGTTACTAGGATTGTCCTTACACCCTTTCTTGAACAATGGTGTCACATTTACCACTTTCCAATCCCCACATCTAGGGAAGATTGGAAAATTATGGCAATCTTGCTAGCACTGACGTGGTGAACTCAATAGTCTACGCAGTTAAGCAATCGCAACAGGCACCTTGCAAAACACTACAATCTGTTTATTTAAAAAAAAACTAAAGTTCTTAAGATTCGTGGGAAATGTTGTGGTTATGTTTTCCACTGATTCCTGAAAACAGACCTTGGTTTAACTGCTTTTGTAGCAACTGATCCTTCAATGGTTTACTTTTGGAATATGTTTTTGTCCCTCTCCATCCTGCTGGATTGCAAATTTGACCTTTTCATAGTTTAAAAAGTCTTGTGGTTTTGTATGACCTCTAGCTTATCAGATATTCTGATTTGGTGTATGATTGGTTTATGATAAAGACTGTACAAGACTGAATCTTGTACTTTTCTCCTGAATGGTCAACATTTCTAAGTACAATGATTACAATTGGAATTGCTGTTGTGTGACTAACCAGAAAAATTGTAAGAAGGGGAGATCAACTTTGCTAACGGATCCTTCCCTTGAACAAAGTTTGTGAAGCTTGTGCTTGTACCTTTTTTTTTAAAACGAGTATGGGAAGGTGACTTTCAACTTGCAAAGCATTGATGTCAACAACATTGATAAAATGGCGAGTGCTGTGATCTGTAATACTTAAATATGAAAAATGCAAAACCTATGTGTGAAAATCTTGGTCTTCCATGTGCCCACAAACTGATATATCTTGAATAAGAATAGAAAATTAGAGAAGTTAAGTGAAACCTATTCTAATGTCAGGTTCTGTTCCCTTAATTTTAAAGAATTTTAATGCTCTTTTTAACTATTGATCAGTTTGTTCCTACACAGAGCCACCCAGTGGTAGATACTTCCCAGGAAGGATAAAGTAAGACAAACAATACTGAAGATAATAGTGAGGAATAAAAAAGTGTACTAGGGTGGTGAAATGGGAGATTAGAAGGCCTAAAAGGAAATATGAAAAAAAGTCTTGCAATAGTATAAGAGGAAATAGTAACCGCTTATATTCGCTTATTCAAAAGTTTAAAAAAAAAGAGAATGTACGACCACGGATGAAGGATTCTAACTGTGTGGAAGATGAATTTATGGCAGAGATATTAAATATTTTACATCAGTTTTTACAATTGATCGGGGAAATGAGAACATAGTTATGCCAAAGGAAGATATGGAACAATTGATAGAAATGACTAGAAAACAATTTAGTTCTGAAGAAATTAGCATATCTCAATATGGATCTGTCACATGGCCCTATTGGCATACACTCTAGGTGTTGAAACAATGTAATCAGAGACAAGATGGCCAGGGCCTGGCCACGGTTTGTCAAATCTCATGCAAACTGTTCTGTGGGACGAGAGTAATAAAGAAAGACTTGCATTTAGTGTCAGCATAGATTTTTGTGTTCCAGTCTCTGGAGTGGGACTTGAACCCACACCTTGTGACTCAGCGACGAGAGTGCTACCAACTGAGCCACAGCTGACACTAACACCCTTGTTTAAGGAGAGAGTAAAATGCACTGGGTAACTATAGACTAGTTAGCCTAATGTCATTTGTGGAAAATCTTAAAATCCATAAATAGAGATAAAATTAGTAAGCATTTACAATTGCATGGGTTAATCAAGGACATCCGTGCTGGATTTGTTGAAAGCAAGTTGCGCTTAACAATTTTTTTTTTTATAAAGTAGTGACCAATTTGGATAGATAAAGGGAATATAGTTGTAGTGTACATGTTTCTTGAGAAGGAATTCCATAAGGTGTCCCGAGGCTTGTTACAGGCCTATGGTATATGAGGAAATGTAGCAGCATGGATTAAAAAGTTGGTTGGTGGATAGGAAATAGTTAAAGTAAATGGATACTGCTCAAACTGGAGGAGTGTTTGAAGTGGTGCCCTAGGGGTCAGTGCTGGGTCCACTTTTGTTCCCTGTGTATATAGATGATTTGGACTTTGGCCTCGGGAGCACAATCTCAGAATTTGCTGATAACAGAAAAGTAAGATGTTGTGACCAGGAGAACAAACACGTTCATGGAAAAGGCAGAATGGGACCTCAGTATAGGGTCTCGTCTCCTCCAAAATCCAAACTCTCCAACAATATAGCAGCACTCCTTCTGTTCTGCGCTGAAGTGTCAACTTGGATTGTTTTCAAGTCCTTGGACTGCGTTTTAGAAACCACAACCTTCTGACTCTGGTAAGAGTGCTACCACTGATCTATCCTGACACTTCATGTCAAATTTGCACTATTGGGCATAAATTCAGAAGCAAACTTGCAGTATAATAGCTTAATATGAATGATGCCTATATTGCAATTTATATTGATCCTTGAAAAACGGGTATGTCTACACTCGCATTGTACAAATATCAGGAGCAGGCATGCAATTAAGCTCAGGGTGGTTTGGGCTATGTCTAATATCATGCTCTTCGCTGTTGCCGCAGGTTTATTTTTCCCTTTGAACGAATTTTCTTACCAAGTTTAACTTCTGTGTTTGTGTTTTTGTTGCATCAAAGGCTAAGGAATGAACTTTCTGATAATGCTTCAAAATGTCAAATATTGACAGTAGACCTGCAGAGGAAAGATGATGAGTACAGTGAACTCAAGGAAAAATACGTAGATGCCAAGAAACAGATGCAACAGGTAGAGAAGGAGGTGAGTCATATGGTTAAAAATATAAATAAATAAATACTGGAAACCTGAAATATAAACCAAATGTTGAAAATACACAGCAGGTTTCTGTAAAGAGAAAAGATCACTCAATGTGTTGTGTGGAAGAGTTCCTTAATGGAGCTGAACAGCAATAAAAGGGGGGGAGGGGGAGAATGGGTTGAATGGCCACACAGATTTTGACTTTAAATTTGTGTAAATTACAACATAACTTTATATTTGTAAATCAAGAAATTAGTCATGATTTTATTTAGTTACCATGAGATTCTCTTGCACCAGTTCCTTTCTGTGAATTATACCTGCAGTAGTGTTACTTCAATTCAATGTTGCTATGTCTATTGTGGCTAGTTCTGTAGAAATTTGGCTTTAGCAGTTAGCTAATTTAAGTAGTAACTAGTTGATTCTCTCGTGGCTTTGCCCATGGATCTGAAAATTAATATAACTGTCTCCCATTTTTTAATTCTGTCTCACTTTTTGTGTCTCATTCTCACACTTAGACAAACTATTAGGTGTGGGAATCTGCCATGTGCAGTGAAGACAACTACTTGTATTCTGAAACTAGGTAGTTTCATCTAGGCCAAGAGATCACTGCCTGCTAGAACACTAAATAGGTGGACTGTTTTAAATTTCTCAGGAAATCAAAAATCACAGATATAGCAATAAAATCTAAATATTAAATAGAACATACAAACCAGGTTATGGCTCCCAGTTTCAACCAGCAGTTTGTCATTCAATTTTGTAAATATTATTATTTCCCTCATAGCTGGAGGAATAAATTACAATGTTTTGAGCAAAAATATGAATTATTATTTCTTTTATATTCCAGATAAGGAGCTAATGTAGTCAGTCTCTGGAGGGATTCTTTCAATTAGAAAGATTGCCTCATTGTTTAGAGAGTGGATTTTTATAGTAAGGACCAAGAACTGTAAAGCTGTAGAAAAGATTAACCTAATCTTTGGTAAATTAAATATCCAATATTTAATATTACTAAAGTTTTGCTTAAATATGTTTTAAGGCTTTATTCAGAGCTCCCCTCCAATTTGATTAACAGTACAGCTCTTCCAGATATGTCTTTTCTTTTAACCCTAGTTTTTAGTTCTTGCGTTCTCTCTCAGATACACAAGGAACTGCAGCTGCTTTAATCATTTAGCATACATTCCAAACAGTGACAAAATTTCACTTGTTTGCTGTTGAATGTTGTAACTTATGGTTTACCTTATTTTGATGCGTTTTTATACGCACAAAATGCCAATTCCCTTCACTTCGAATAATGGATTTGCTTGGTTTTTAGTGCTGTCAGTCTTGGGTATATTTCCGTTGCTGGACACAGGAAATATGGCGTTTACAAATGGCAAGTCCTGACATGCTTTGTGAATTGTCAGGTTTGCTGTTCACCACGTACATGGGGTCTGTAAGCACAGATTGCTTGACAAGAGTGGCCTTTGGTGTGTTCTGGGAGTTGTCTACTACCTTAAGCCTCTTCAGCTGACTTGAGAATTCTGGTAAGCCCCATGAACTCAAGATCTAGGCTGCCCAGAGAGGCACCGGTGTATGATGGAAAACATTTATATACATTTCAAGCACATAGTGCTAATGTGTGGGTAATTTTAAAAATACATATTTTCTAGCCAATTTTTTTGTTTTTGTTTTCATTGTTACAAATCTTTTTCCAATACATAGCTTTTCAACTTTAGCGGACTTACTGTCATACCTCTCGCATCGTGTCTGTAGTTCTGTTTGTGTTCAACTATTATTTTGTCTCTCAGCACCTTTTTCTAGGCCTATCTTCTGCGTTTCTTTCAATCTCCCTGTATGGCTTTGCCAGATTTATGTCTTGTCTTTGTTAAAGGCCAGGGTAGCTAGATGCCAGCCAACATTTATAGGGTTGGTGGTAGATACTGGAATCAAGTGGAATAGACTGGCTAGGTAGGGGCTGCTGTAATGTATAAGTGAGTAAAAACCTATATTAAATAACTACTGCACCATTTTTGTAGAATGCTAACAATTTTATTTATACCGAATACCTCTGCATTTTTTTGTATTTCTTGCTTCTATTTCCAACTATTGATAATGTAAGAGCAACTGAACACTTTGTTTTGTATCTGCAGGAGTGGGTGGAAGGGGTAATAGCTATGGTTCAAGTCTGAGTAGAGAGAATAGGTTGCTTGGAGGGAGTAGGTGGGCTTGTTTTGTGTCAGGCCTGTGAGCATGCAGGGTAGTGCTGCAAACTTGATGAGTTCAGGGGGGGCTCTTAAGGCATGGGAACATTCAGAAGGGATGCCTGGGATTTGGGAGATATCTGGAGTGGACATGGAATGTGAGCACCTGAGGAAGAGCAGGTACTGGTGAACACTCACAGGGAAGCTGGGGCCAGTGAGCAATCTGGTTGATGTGGTGTGGCATGGGTAAGTGAGCACTTGTGGCTGGGGATGGGTAGAGAAAGGAAAGAGAAAGTTAGGCACAGGGTGGACATAGTGCAGTGTAGAATTGTATTGTGTAGCTGAGGAAAGGGATGGATCCAAGAATAGAGCACGAGCCCATGCAGTGAGCAGACAGGTGGCAGTGAAGTTGGGGTTTGGAATCACCTAGGGAGGAAGCAAGTGAGCAAAGTCTGGGCTTGGCACTGTTATCAAGCAGAAGTGAATAGATGAAGTAGACAGCAGGGACTAGAGACCATTGTCGAGGACAAAATTAATTCTCACTTGGGGAAGCATGGGTTAATAAAGGACAGCCAGCATGGATTTGTTCAAGGCAAATCATGTCTGACTAACCTGGTTAAGTTCTTTGATGAAGGTAGTGCAGTAGATGTTGTGTATATATGGACTTTCAAAAGGCATTTTTGTAAGAGGTTAGCTAGGGAAAATGTTGGGCCTATTAAGGACCCAGAAGAGAAATCTTCATGTAGAGGCAGAGGTCATGGCTAAAGTATTAAATGAGTACTTTGCATCTGTCTTCACAAAGGAAGCAGATGATGTGAAGGTTACACTATAAAAGAGGAAATGGAAGTTATGAACAAGATAGTAACAGATCGAGAAAAGATGTACTAAAAAGATTAACATTACTGAAAGTTAGCAAGTCACTTGGTCCAGATGGAATGTATCCTAGGTTGCTGAAAAAAGCAACGGTAGAAATAGCAAAGGCATTGGTCACAATCTTTCAATCCTCATTGGATACAGGAGTAGCACTAGAGGGTTGCTAATATTATACCACTGTTCAAGAAAGGGGAGAGAGATAAACCAGGAAACTACAGGCCAGTCAGCCTAACATTGGTGGTGGGGAAGTTATTGGAAACCATTCTCGGGGACAAAATAAACTTTCATTGGGAAAGGCATGGGATAATCAAGGAGAGCCAGCATGGATTTGTTAAAGGCAAATAGTGTCTGACTAACTTGATTGAATTTTTTGAGGTAACTCAAAAGGTTGATCAAGGTAGTGCAGTAGATGTTGCACATATGGACTTTCAGAAGGCATTTAACAAAGTGCCACACAGGAGGCTTGTTAAGATGGAAACCCAAGGAATTAAGGGGAAAGTGGCGGCATGGATATAGAATTGGCTCAGTTGCAGGAAGCAGAGAGTGGTGGTGGATAGATGTTTTTCAGACTGGGAGGTGGTTTGCAGTGGTGTTCCCAAGGGTCAGTTTTGGGTCCATTACTCTTTTCATTTTTTATAAACGACCTAGACTCTGATGTAGGGAGCAGCATTGTAAAGTTTGCAGATGATACGAAACTTGGTAACGTAGTAGAGTGATGAGGATAATTGTAGACTTCAGGATGACATACAGGATGGTGAAATGGGCAGAAGCATGGCAGATGGAGTTCAATGTGGAGACGTGTGAAGTGGTGCATTTTGTGAGGACTATAGTGCAATGCTAGTATACTATAAATGGCACGATTTTGAAAAGTGTAGATGAGTAGAGAGACCTTGGTGTCCCTATACAGAAATCCTTAAACATGGCAGGGCAAGTTGATAAGGTGGTTAAAAAAGCACTTGAGTTTATAAATAGAGGCAAAGAATATAAAAGCAAAGAGATCATACTAGAACTTTATAAATCAGTGACAAAAGATCTAGAGGGGAGATGAGAATTTTTTTCACTGAGTTGTCGAGATCTGGAACGCTCTACCAGAAAAGCTGGTGGAAGCTGATTCCATAAATAATTTTAAAAGGGAGTTGAACAAGTACTTGAGGATGAGCAACTTAACAGGGTTATGGACAAAAAGCAGGGGTGTGGGACTAAGCACAACTGCTCTTTCAAAGAGCCAGCACAGGCATGATGGGCCAAATGGCCTCCCTCTGTGCTGTAAGTTTCTATGATTCTATTTGACAAGTACCTCATAACAGACTTATTTGGAAAATTGAACCAGATGGTATTAAAGATCGGTGATAACTTGGGTATAAAATTGGCTAAGGGATAGGAGGCAGAGTGTAGTGCTGAATGGATTTCCTTTGACTGGAGAGAAGTAAGTAGTGGGGTCCCCCTGGTGTCAGTATTGGGACCATTGCTTTTCTTATGTATAAATTACCTGGAGGGAGTTCAGTTATGTGGAGAGATTGGAGAAGCTGGGATTGTTCTCCTTCGAGCAGAGAAGGTTAATGGGAGACCTAATGGAGGTATTAAAAAGGGATTTGATAGAGCACGTAGGGAGGAACTATTTCCTCTAGCAACTGGGTTGGTAACCAGAGGTCATAGATTTAAAATAATTGGCAAAAGAACTAGAGGGGAAATGAGAAATTTCTTCACATGGAGCGTTGTTGAGGTCTGTAATTTGTAGTGCTATGGGAGAAAGGCTGGGGTGTGGGACTAAATTGGACAGCTCTTTCAAAGAGCCACCACAGGGGTGATTGGTCAAATGGCCTCTAGACTAAATTTTCCGGGATGATTGGTCAAATGGCCTCTTTAGACTAAATTTTCCGTGGTGTTAGCGGGTGTGATCGGTGGCGGGTCGGGTGGGAAAGTAGTTATTTTTCCACGTGTCTTTCCCACTGGCGCATCTGTCAGCGTGGAGCAGACCCGACCTGCAGCGGCCGGGGACCCAATTTAAATCATTGAGGTACTTTTTAAGTTTCCCTGCATGGCCACAGGATTCTCAGCTCGAGAACCACGTCCGTCAACCTGAGGTGTGAGTTCCGTGGCCATTGCTCCAGCTGATGACTTGATAGCATGGAAAACAAACCAAAATAAAAACATGTTGATTACATCAGCTAGATTGATGGAGGTTCTGTTCTACTTGAAAAGCTACTGGTAAATGTTAATTTTTCACTGGCCATTCTCGGCTGTTGCCTTCCAACTGAACAGTAATTGCAGTGAATTGATCTGCACTATAAAAAATGACATTGATATAGATTGTAAATAGTTGAGGCCCAAGCACTGATCCTTGCAGCACCCTTCTAGTTACAGCCTGCCAATCTGAAAAATGACCCGTTTTATCCCTACTCTCTGTTTTCTGTCCTTTAACCAATTCTCTATCCATACTAATATATTACCCCCAACCCCATGAGTATACTGTGATTGTTCAGTTGTACATTAAACAAGTCATCATCCGTAACAATTTCATTCTCATCACTCATTTCACTGGTTCAATTTGCTTTCAGTCCCTGAATATGACTAATTGAATTTTTCAGTCTGAGACTTTAGTGTGAATTTCTGCGGAGGTGTTCTCTCACTTGTCCATTGTTAACTTCAACGGAAGAGCTGCAGAAATCCTGGAAACACATTGTAAGCACCATTTACACTGTTTGTCAGGGATTCAGCAGCTCTTCCGCTGAACTTGCATAAGATTGTAAATCCACCCCATTACAATTACATTTAAAATCTGCTTAATTTTATGTCTTGCCTATACACACACCTTTTATTTGTACCAGTTACTGGTACAAAAGTCTATAGATTTGTGACTAAAGCACCAATAACTTCCCAATTAATGTACTTTTTAAATTGTTCTTGATTGTATTTGTAGATGGAGTCATATTACTTAATTTTATTTAAATATTTCTTTGTCACACTCATAACTTTTATTATATTATTGTACCATAAAGATTTAATACCCACTGTTAAATTAAACTTAAAATTTAATGTAGCCAAGGTCCCTTTAAGGATCCCGGCTTAAAACGCATCATGAGTGACGTCACCAGACCCACTCCATCTAATTGGGCTGGGTAACGTGCTGGGCGGGCTTAATAGGCCCCATTAAGGTAAGTTCATTTTGTACAGCGGGATGGAGCCAGCAGCAGGGTCGGGACCCACCAAGGTAAGGAAAACTCTGGCCTATGATTCTATGAAATTAATGGTTTCCTAGTACATTTTTCAGTAGAAGAAAGGCACAGATTAAGGTCATTTGTATAGAGCCCCAGCACTTAAAGAAATATTTCATAATTCTCAATGAATATACATTCCATTGAGAAATTAAAAACTCCACAGGAAAAGAGATCTGTCCGTGGCTAACTAAAGAAGTTAGGGATAGTATCAGATTAAAAGAAGAGGCTTATAATGTTGCCAAGAGTAGTAGTAAGCCTGAGCAATGGGAGAATTTTAGAAACCAAAAAATTGATAGTTTACTCATTTATTTTCTCCCTCTATCAAGAAATATAAAGATTGTAAGAGGTTCTACAAGTATGTAAAAAGGAAGAGAGTAGCGAAAGTAAAAGTGGGTCATTTAGAGGCTGAGACAGGAGAAATTATAATGGGGAATAAGGAAATAGCAGAGGTGTTTTTAAAAAAAAAAAAAAATACTTTGTATCTGTCTTCACAGTAGAAGACACAAAACATATCAGAAACAGTGGAGAACCAAGGGTCTAATGAGAGTGAGGAACTTAAAGTAATTAATATTAGTAAAGAAAAAGTACTGGAGAAATTAATGGAATTAAAAGCCATCAAATCCCCTGGACCTGATGGCCTACATCCTGGATTTTGGAAAGAGGTGGCTGCAGAGCTAGTGGATGCATTGGTTGTGATCTCCAAAATTCCTTAGATTCTGGAATGGTCCCAGTGGATTGAAAGGTAGCACATGTAAGACCGCTATTGAAGAAAGGAGGGAGAGCGAAAACGGGGAACTACAGGCCAGTTAGCCTTGCATCACTTGTTGGGGAAAATGCTGGAATCCATTATCAAGGAAGTGGTAACAGGGCACATAGAAAATCATAATGGGCCGGATGTTCCAATTCCTACGGGTGGGTACGCGCTGTGCACCCACCCGTAGGGACATCGGAAATGCTAGTTTCAGGCATGCGCTGAAAACCGGCATTTCCGATCTGTCAAGAATGCTCTTGACAGATCCTCCGGCTGCCCTGGAGAAGGGCCTCTGCAGGCGGATAGTTCCGCTTTTTAGAGACCCTCCGCCCGCAGAAAACCCTAACAATTCTTACGCCTGGTAAAAGCAGGCGTAAGGCCTGCTTTTACCAGGATAAGAAGAAAAAAGTTTAAAAAAAAAAATGTTTTCACTGATTTATCATTTAAAAATACTTTAAAAAAGGTAAGTTTATTTTTAGCCCTGTAAAATATTTTATTTTTTTCAAAAAATAAAATTTTTGTTTAAAATACTTAATTTATTGTAATTTCAAGTCATTTTAAAAATGTGTTTTTTTTAATTTAAAGTTTTACTGTTTTTTTCATTGATCGCCATTCATATATTTGACAGGTCTTCCTGTCAAATGTATGAAGGGAGATTCCCTTCTGTGATTGGCTCCCCATGGCCCATGTGATCTCAGGGACGCTGCGAACTACCTGCGCCTCTGGGATACGTGGGCCCTGCGCACTTGGAGTTTGGAGAGGCCCAGCATCAGAACTGTGCACGTCCCGGGAGCCCTCAGGTAAGGGCGCAGATTTTTCCAAATCGCAGGTCTCCGCCCGCGGGAGGCCTGCGATCGGAAAATACGGGCCATTATGATTAGGCAGAGTCAACATGGTTTTATGAAAGGGAAATCGTGTTTGACAAATCTTTGTTTTTTGAGGATATAACTAGCAGGGTAGATAAAGGGGAGCCAATGGATGTAGTATATTTGGATTTTCAAAAGTCATTCGATAAGGTGCCACACAAAAGGTTGTCACAAGTTAAGGGCTCATGGGGTTGGGGGTAATATATTAGTATGGATAGAGAATTGGTTAAAAGACAGAAAACAGAGTAGGGATAAATGGGTCATTTTTCAGATTGGCAGGCTGTAACTAGGGGGGTGCTGCAAGGATCAGTGCTTGGGCCTCTGCTGTTTACAATCTATATTAATGACTTGGATGAAGGGACCAAGTGCAATGTATCCAAGTTTGCTGACGCTACAAAGCTAGGTGGGAAAGTAAGCTGTGAGGAGGACACAGTCTGCAAAGTGATATAGACAGGTTAAGTGAGTGGGCAAGAAGGTGGCAGACAGAGTACAATGTGGGGAAATGTGAGGTTATTCACTTTGGTAGGAAGAATAGGAAAACAATATTTTTTAAATGGTGAGAAACTATTAGAAAAGGTAAGTTTATTTTTAGCCCCGTAAAATACTTTATTTTTTTCAAAAAATTAAATTTTTGTTCAGAGGGATTTGGGTGTCCTTGTACACAAAACACGCAAAGTTAACATGCAGATACAGCAAGCAATTAGGAAGGCAAATGGTACGTTGGCCTTTATTGCAAGGGGGCTGGAGTATAAGAGTAAGGAAGTCTTGCTGCAATTGTATAGGGCTTTGGTGAGACCACACCTGGAGTACTATGTATAGTTTTGGTCTCCATTCCCAAGGAAGGATATACTTGCCTTAGAGGGGGTTGCAAAAAAGGTTCACTAGATTGATTCCTGGGATGAGAGTGTTGTCCTATGAGGAGAGATTGTGTAGAATGGGCCTTTATTCTCGAGTTTAGAAGAATGAGAGATGATCTCATTGAAACTTATAAAATTCTGAGAGGGCTTGACAGGGTAGATGCTGAGAGGTTGTTTCCCCTGGCTGGATAGTCTAGAACTAGGGGGTACAGTCTCAGGATAAGGGGTCGGCCATTTAGGACTGAGATGAGGAGAAATTTCTTCACTCAGAGGGTTGTGAATCTTTGGAATTCTCTACCCCAGAGGGCTGTGGATGCTCGGTCGTTGAGTATATTCAGGGCTGAAATTCATAGATTTTTGGACTCTTAAGGGAATCAAGGGATATGGGAATCAGGCAGGATAGTGGAGTTGAGGTCGAAAATCGGCCATGATCTTATTGAATGGCGGAGTAGGTTCAAAGGGCCATATTGCCTATTCCTCCTATTTCTTGCATTATGTTCTAAAAATTGGGACTCCCAAACAATGCTACCACCAAAAAAGGAGCAAAACTCAAGAGTCCTGGACATCAGGGTATGCTTCTATGGCAAACCTTGGATGGAATTTCAACAAAGCTTGGGTAATGTTTTTGTTATTTGTGTTAGGTTATATATTGTATTTTGGACCTTATTAATTTTATTTATTTTATTTTCAGCAATGGTGGTTACATGAGATAGTTATAATCTAAACCTCCACCTTCCCCAGGAAATGTAACATTATGGCCATGCTTTAGATGATTTATTAGCTTATCTCCTTATTTCTGATTGATTTAAAAAAAATCTTCTGCCATTGTTCACTCTCAAATTTTCAGATTTCCACAAAGCGTGAAGAAAAGTCTCTGAGACACAAAGTTCAGGAACTTGAGAGAATGAAGAATCAAGTGACTCAGGATCTTGAGACTAAAGAACGGATGATCCAACAGTTGAAGAAGGTACTACTTTTTTAAATAACTGCTGCGCCAAGTGGATAAATGGGGATGAAATACAAATCTATAACCTGATTGTGGATTCTTTCTAATTGTCAGCGATATACTAGTGGTGATTCACTTGGAAAGTGGTCTTCAGTTGCTGTTTATACTGTCCTTTTGAAGATTTTTCAGTCCCATTTCCAGATCTCGATTTTGATTCTTCTGGTTTGAAGCTTAGTGAGCTTTTTTACTCATATTAAGGTCTTCAATCAATATTTATATTGTGCTTTCTTCAAAGTTTTGCCAAGATTGCCCTGGCCTTTTATACACTCTCGCTGTCTCACACAAAGGCTGTCATTGAGATGAGGAAAAACCACAGAAAACTTCTTTTTGAAGAGCTCACACTCTCTAACAATCCAAACACAGTTTGCCTACTGTGTATGGAATTCTGTTCCGGTACTGCACATCAGCGCTCTCCTACATTTACGAGCAGCACTCTTTATCTTTGCCCCGCCTCTTGGTTATATGGTAACAATACTTAGCAGAAAATCTGTGGCTATTTCCATGTTCATATCGTGTTAGTAGCTTATCCTTTTGCAAATGTTTCTTCGTATTTTTGTAAATACTGTGCAAGAGTTTTTAATTTACCAACCATGTTTCTTAATGGGTTTTAGGTGTGTCCTAATGAAGCAGACTTGAAAAAGAAGGTAGAAGTGTTAATGATCACCTTAGATGAAAAAGAGACTACGTTAACGAAACTGGGAAAGGACTTGGAAGAGAGTAAAACGCTACACCAATTGAGGGAGCAACAGGTCAGTGTGGTTCCAGAGCTTAAGCTGAGTAAAGCAAGCGATAATTTTTATAGCTTAAGCATTTAAATAGTAAGCCTTTCAAAAACCAGCATGGAATGTTTATGATATGCTAACCACTACAAGTCATTATCTATTTACTAACCCAAGCTAATTGCAGTAACCGAATAGTACTTTACTGATGGTGTCTATTGTGGTGTTCTTTAAATTGTATTCAGATATGTAATTTTTTCCTTTAAATTTTCTCCTCGCTTGTTAACATAACACAATATTCTTGTCGGAGTAGTATTTGTGTTGATATCTACATTGCTTTAATGATGATGTTGATGTCTAGGGGTCAAGTGAAGATCATAAACCCACACAAGAACCTCTCCTCATGTTAACTGATATTAAGGCAGAAGAAGCTGTACGTCTTTTTCCGACTCCTTCCAAAGGTATTTAAAGAACTGTGAAGTTCAGATCTTTATCAATCATGCTTTATTCAGATGCTGAGGGTTTTGAACTAAATTCCAAAAAATTGTTAAAGAAAGGGAAAATAGAATGAGAGTAAACTAGTGAGAGACATAAAAAGACTGAAAGCTTCTATAGGTATGTAAAAAGGAAAAGATTAGCAAAAGTAAATGTGGGTCCCTTACAGGCTGAGACAGGAGAAATTATAATGGGGAATAAGGAAATGGCAGAGAAATTAAACAAATACTTTGTGTCTGTCTTCACAGAAGAAGCCGCAAAAAACTTCTCGGCAATATGGAGAATCAAGGGTCTAGCGAGAATGAGGAACTGAAAGAAATTAGTATTGGTATAAAAAAAAATAGCACTGGAGAAATTAATGGACTGAAAGCCAATAAATCCCCTGGACCTGATGGCCTACATCCTAGGGTTTTGAAAGAGGTGGCTATAGAGATAGTGGATGTGTTGGTTGTCATTTTCCAAAATTCCATAGATTCTAGAACGGTTCCTGCAGATTGGAAGGTAGCAAATGTAACCCCACTATTTAAGAAAGGAGGCAGAGAGAAAACGGGGAACTACAGACCAGTTAGCCTGACATCAGTAGTAGGGAAAATGCTAGAATCTATTATTAAGGATGTGGTAACAGGGCACTTAAATAATAATAGGATTGGGCAGAGTCAACACTGATTTATGAAAGGGAAATCGTGTTTGACAAATCTGTTAGTTTTTTGAGGTTGTAACTAGCAGAATAGATAAGGGGGAACCAATGGTGGTGTGGTGTATTTGGATTTTCAGAAGGCATTCGATAAGGTGCCACACAAGAGGTTATTAAACAAAATTAGGGCTCATGGGATTGGGGGTAATATACTAGCTTGGATTGAAGATTGGTTAACGGACAGAAAACAGAGAGTAGGAATAAACAGGTCATTTTCGGGTTGGCAGGCTGTAACTAGTGGGGTACCGCAAGGATCAGTGCTTGGGCCTCAGCTATTCACAATCTAGATCAATGATTTGGGTGAGGGGACCAAATGTAATATATCCAAGTTTGCTGATACAAAGCTGGGTGGGAATGTAAGTTGTGAGGAGGCTTCAAGGGGATATAGACAGGCTAAGTGAGTGGGCAAGAACATGGCAAATGGAATATAATGTGGAGAAATGTGAAGTCTTACTGCAATTATATAGGGCCCTAGTGAGACCACACCTGGAGTATTGTGTACAGTTATGGTCTCCTTACCCAAGGAATGATATATTTGCCTTCGAGGCAGTGCAACAAACGTTCACCAGACTGATTCCTGCGATGGGGGGATTGTCCTATGAGGAGAGATTGAGTAAATTCGGCCTATATTCTCTAGAGTTTAGAAGAATGAGAGGTGATCTCATTGAAACATACAAAATTCTTACAGGGCTTGACAGGGTAGATGCTGGGAGGATGTTTCCCCTGGCTGGGGAGTCTAGAACCAGGGGTCACAGTCTTAGAATAAGAGGTCGGCCATTTAGGACTGAGATGAGAGAAATTTCTTCATTCAGAGGGTGGTGAATCTTTGGAATTCTCTACCCCAGAGGACTGTGGAGGCTCAGTCGTTGAGTATATTCAAGACAGAGATCGATAAATTTTTGAATATTAAGGGAATCAAGGGATATGAGGATAGTGCAGGAAAGTGGAGATGAGGTAGAAGATCAGCCATGATCTTATTGAATGGCGGAGCAAGCTCGAAGGGCCAAATGGCCTACTCCTGCTCCTATTTGTTCTTGTTGCCTAGGAGACTCCGACTGTTTGGAAGCTTGTTGATAAAATGAAGGCACATGAATAGCAATTAGGTTGTCTTTTTAAATTTCTGTATTTTTATTCAACTTGATTATTTTGCAGCAGCAGGTTGACTAATTTTAACATGGAGTTCCGGAGCATCTTGCACAGTGTCTGTCAGCTGTGGCTCAGTGGGTAGCACACACTCCTCTGAGTCAGAAGGTTGTGGGTTCAAGTCCTACTCCAGGGACTTGAGCAGTGCTGAGGGAGTGCTGCACTGTTGGAGGTGCCGTCTTTCGGATGAGACGTTAAACCGAGGTCCTGTCTGCGCGCTCAGGTGGACGTAAAAGATCCCATGGCACCATTTTGAAGAAGAGCAGGGGAGTTATCCCAGCTGTCCTGGCCAATATTTATCCCTCAATCAACATAACAAAAACGGATTATCCGGTCATTATCACATTGCTGCTTGTGTGCAAATTGGCTGCCACGTTTCCTACATTACAACAATGACTCCACTTCAAAAAAAAAAACGTCATTGGCTGTAAAGCGCTTTGAGACATCCGGTGGTCGTGAAAGGCGCTATAGAAATGCAAGTCAGTCTTTTTATACAAAAATCTACAAATTGCAGGGCTTTTTAAGTGGAATTCGATTTTATCAATCAGCATGAAGCTGGAAGATAATCTGTAAATAAGCAGTAGACTTGTTAACCTCTAGCCAAAACATAACGTGTGGAGAAAATTTGGCATGTATATATTTCAGAGGAGTCTTTAACAAGCGACGTACATCAGTAGCTTCAAGAGACTTCAATTCAAAAATGTGTGTGCTTCTATCTGGTTTTAACTCGTGATAAATTAGGCTGCATTAAAATATGGAAACAATGTGGATGGAAAATTACAGGGTTGTCCTCCCATGGAAGCTACTCTGTAACTTAGTTTTAAACAAGGTGTTTGTGACATCACTAATGTGTTTGGAGATTTCTAGCTTTAATGAAGGGATTACATCCATTAACGTGTGATTTGTCACCCTGATACCTTCAGGTGTCCCACACATTTCCTGCCCCCTCACCACTGTGCAATTATCACTTTACCTCAAATTATTGAAAATCTATTTCAAAATTAGAGTTCAAAATCTATCTGTTTACTCTGGAATTGCTGTTGACCTTCTGTTCTGATTCATGTCAAGAACTTCAGGAAAAAGAGAGAATAATTCAAGATATGAAAATTGCATTAACTGAACAAGATCAAACCCAAGCTGAGCAAGATCAAGTGCTTGAGGCCAAGTTGAAAGAGATTGATGAATTGAATACAGGTGATTGCACTATTACAGCTACACTAGGGCTTTTGTATATTGGTAATTGCTGCCCATCAAATAGAATGCAAAGTGGAAAATTAGTTTGCTCAGTTTTTAAATTGCTGTACAACTAGTAACTTGTGAGATGAACAAACCCAGCCTCTAACTAACAGGGGACAAAGCTGCATGCTGTACTAGCAGTTGGACTCCTGAGATTAACTATAGTAAACCAGCCAAAATGAGCTGTGCTCTTTTTTGCCGTGTAAAATTTAATTGCTTTGAGTTTGTTAAATCATTTTTTAAAGTAAAACATAGTAGAAGCCTGTTGGAGTCATCGGGTTCTTTTGACAGCTGATGTTCCATGGCGAATGCTATATTCTGACTACAGACATTTCAAGTTGTATAATGAGTCCATTTTATTTTGCTCTTGAATAGAGGAATTGCACATGTACAAAACAGATTATTTTGGCTTGATTTTGTAAAATATATTATTTTCCCTTCTTAGAATTGGAGAAATGGATGCAGCATGCCAAAGAATTTGAGAAAAAGTGTAATACACTTGAACACAGCCAGTTGGTGAAAAATGCAAGAGAAGGTCATAATACAGAATCAGGACAGTTTCAAAAAGAAATTGAAGTTTTAAAAAAGCAGTTGTTGGTAAGTTTTCTCACTCTTGTCTCTTGAGGTAGAAGATTATGGTTCAAGTCCCACTCCAGAGACTTGAGCACATAATCTAGGCTGACACTTTAGTGCAATACTGAAGGAATGCTGCAATGTTGGAGGTGCTATCTTTTGGATGAGATGTTAAACCAAGGCCCCACCTGCCTCTCAGGTGGACGTAAAAGATCCCATGGCACTATTTGAAGAGTAGGGGAGTTCTCCCCAGTGTCTTGGCCAATATTTATCCCTCAGCCAACATGAACTAAAACAGATTATCTGGTCATTATCTTATTGCTGTTTGGTACCTTGATGTATGCAAATTGGCTGCCATCATTTCCCTATAGTGACTACACTTCAAAGTACTTAATTGACTGTGAAGTGCTTTGGGACATCCTGAGGCCATGAAAGGTGCTAGTTTCTGGGGTTTTTTTCCCTCTCTTTCCCCCTCTCTCTTGAAGGGATAATTACTAGTCCTAGCCCTTTTCGGGCTACCCCAGATCAGGTGTATTTCCCCAGACATTCACCTTCAACAAAAATGAAGCGGTAGCCGAATCCTAGAGACGCTTAATTGGGTCTAAAGGTCAGACTACCTTTCCCTAAAGGAAAGGAGCAGCTTGAAGATGTTGCTGTCCTCCAGATAGCACTTTTAATAAGTTTAACTAGACTGTAACCTTCCGGATATTATGAGGGTCCGGAAAACCCTCCCAGAATTCTGCAACTCCTCTCAAAAGAGTGTACAGAAATTGAGTTCGCGAGATTGATACAAAAATACTCTGAGACAATTCTAAAAATATATAGATTTATTAAAGAACCGACATTCAGCTAACAGCTGTTGATTCAATCGCAACTTTAACAATTCAAAATACAAATAGCTTACATTTCTTATCAGAGATCCTTATTCTCAAATCTTAGCTTTCTGCTGATGTAAGCTAATTATCTCTAGTCATTCTCTATTGAATTCTTTTCTATTCTTACTGTCAATTCAGCTGTTAACTTTTAGAATCCTGTCTGCTGTATAGGTGTTTCAAAAACTTATATAATATGGTATTATAGATTTATCTCTTTGATGCCATTCTTTCGAAGATCTTCAGTTCAATTCTTAATATTGGCTTAACTGCTTGTATTACAGACTTCTCGTCTCCTTGTGTTCCAAGTTCAACACATAAACAATGTGATTGCTTGGTACATCTATTGATGTAATATTTACAAAGTCTTCTGTAGGTATCTTTTACAACATGTAAATTAAAACCACTTCATCTAGGGTGTTCTTTGCATTTCTTAGCTACTTCAATTGGTTGTATATATAATCGTGTTTCCTGTTTCATTTGATGTTACTTTTACAAAGACACATGGTTTTTTAATGTTCTGTGCTTCTGTTCGACGTGTTATTTTTTAACACTTTAAACTAGGTATAGCTATTGTGTTGGTTCCAAACTGCAGACTCCTTGGAACCTACAACCCTCTGTTTCAATGAGGCCATTGTCTTCGTATTTACAACCATTTCCCATTTCAAAAGCTTGTATGGTGTTTACAGCTTTGTGTGCTCATCTTATCTCAGAAGCCTGTATTTCTGTTTACGGCTTGTGTCGTTGAGGCTTTTAGATTTTTAACCCCAGTTTGTCATGTTTTAATAAAATCAGAATTCTGTTCATAGGATGGTGTATTTTTCTGAAATATGGCTATTCTCTCTCTCTCTCTCTCTCTCTCTCTCTCTCTCTCTCTCTCTCTCTCTCTTTACCCCTCTCTTCCTCTCTTTCTCTCAGATTTTTCTACAGTAATTTAAGGAAATCAAGAGCTCTTTTTCTTACTATAGCCAACTGTTGATCTCCTGTGACATTGCACATGTGGAGATGAAACCAAGTGTTGACTTCAGGTGAGGCAGGGTTAGCAGCTGGGAGACATAACAGGGACTACAGCAGCCCATACCAGCAGGAGGATGTAATTGCAGTAGGATGTGGGTGGTTACCATTA
Organism: Squalus acanthias; assembly: GCA_030390025.1. Classification (NCBI taxonomy): domain Eukaryota; kingdom Metazoa; phylum Chordata; class Chondrichthyes; order Squaliformes; family Squalidae; genus Squalus; species Squalus acanthias. The sequence continues at coordinate 38,144,683 of CM059438.1, forward strand.
TAACTGTGGATGTAGGAAATTATAATGGGAAACACTGATAATAGGAAATAAGGTTTTGTAGATGGGAAGTATTCACAGAGATGAGATTTTTAATAAGATTGTAATATTTTCTAACTGTATATTTTTGGATATTTACAATTGGAGGCTATTGAATATAAAACCTCCCGGTGGCTGGTTAGCTGACTTTTTAACATTTTAAAGTTCAATGCACATTGAGTGAAACTGGTTTAAATTCTTTAGGAAATAGAAGATAAGCAGATATGTAATCGAAAGAAATGGCTTGAAGAGAAAATGGTTCTCATTAAGCAAGCAAAGGAAGCTGAAGATCGGCGCAATAAAGAGATGAGAAAATGGACAGAAGAAAGAGAGCGTTATTCTAAATTACAATTGGAAATGGTAAGGAAAGTCTGGTCCGATTTAATCAATTTATATGAAGTTGCCTATATATTAGTTCCAAAGTCTGTAGTCTATAAACTATGGCTCGGATTTTTTTTGTCAAAGTGCCCCGCAATTTCCGGGTTTCTGCATGCACTGCGCATGCATGAAAACCCGGAATTTGCGATCTGTCAATTTTCAGCTTGACAGATCCTCTGCCTGTGCAGGAAATAGACATTCGCTGGCGGAGAGTTGGGCTATTTACCCAACTACTGCCCAGCGAATGCCCACTAAACCCTTACGCTTGATGAAAGCAGGCGTAGGGTCTTCCTTTACCAGTGTAAGGGTGAAAATAAATAGGAAAAATAAGTTTTTAAAAATCATTTAAACATTCAAAAATCTTTAAAATTAGTTTAGGTTATTTTTGGCCCCTTTAAAAATGTTTACATTTATTTTTCAAAACATTTAATTTTTGTTTTAAATGTTTAATTAAATTGTATTTTTATTAATTTTAAACGTGATTTATTTTTATTTAGGTTGTGAAAGTGTTTTTTATGTCATTCCTAATATGCTTATGAGGATTCCATACATAAATGGAATCCCCATAAGCATAATGAGAATCCCCTTTTGTCATTGGTTGGGCCGGCCCACGTGATCCCAGGGACGCTTGCGAACCGCATGCGCCCCAGGACTGCAAGAGTCCGAAGATACGGAGGCACCCGGTAGGGGCATACTTTTCTTGCGGATCGGAGGCATTCGCCTGTGGGAAGCCTCCGACCACAATTTCAGGTCCTATATTTTCTGCAAATATTGTCCTACTGCAAATTTTAATTGGTCGTATTTTTAAATGACAAATTATATTTTGACACTGGTATATACCAATATAACAAAACCTTGTATAGCTTTTCTCAACCAATTTTGTTTTAAATCCTATCCTCAGTGGGAGGGTTGGGTTGGGCGGGGCGGGGAGGGAGAGAAGGGAAAGAGAAAGTTGAATGGCATTAAATCATAAATCTATTGAAATTTCCATGTCCTCTGGGTTTTCCTGGTTTTCCTTTTCGACTTCTGCAAAAGCATCCCATCCCAGAATTTTTCTAAAACAATGTATTGGCCAAGCCACACTCCACCCTGGATGGAATGTCATGGTAAAGCCATCAAGATCCTTTGGGAATCTCAAATCTCAACCACCATTATGTTGAAATGTACAAGAAACTTTCGTTTATCCGGCATCGACAGGACCGGCGTGGTGCCGGTTTATCGAAAGTACCGGATAACGGAGAGTTATATCTACCGAGGCTATTTTTAACAAAGAGACTCCAGGCAGCGCGGGAGAATCAACTCCTGCTACTGCAGTGTTTCGGACTTCCGACAGCGCCAGGAGGCCGAGTAGTGGCACTTTTGGAAAAGTTGCCCTACTGACTAAATCGGCGTACTCGGACTCGGGATCGGCAACATTGCCGGTTATTTGAGAGGAGTTTTCGGAGCACTCTGCGTTCGCGGAGACTCGACTGCGACTCGGCAACATTGCCGGTTATTTGAGAGGAGTTTTCGGAGGATGATTTTTGCCGGTTAAGCGAGAATTCCGGATATTTGGGTGCCGGATAAACGAAAGTTTCCTGTACTCCAAAATTTGAGTTCAGCTTCTACTGCTGCAACTTTCAGTATTCTACAAAGCTGTCGCTTCAAGTTGGATTGCAATGAGAATCCAATTTAACTCTAGAATCTTGGCAAGAAACTATGTAACGTTCTTAAGAATCAAATTTGTTCCAACACTTTTTTGGCTCCTTTTATTCATATAGTAGCTATCTCTTCACATGTAACCTTAAACAAGGCCAAGCAGGATTGTCCCTTCTACTACTGATGCCAGCCAGGCCAGATTTGGCTTCGCCTAACAAACAGGTCTATCTAATTATTCAACCAAGGCCAGTGGCTTCTTTCTGACTTATTCCGATTTCTCTACCTTCTGAAGAGGAGATCTATAAGGGGGAGGCCATCTTTTCCAGGAGCCACTTCAGACCTTTGATTCTGATCTCCACACTGCATTCATCTGTTGGAGATGACAGCATGGTCACGAGCAAGTTACACTGAGATCATTTTTCCTGTAGATTAATGGAAGTTTCTCTAAGTGTGTTAGGTTACCTCAGTGGTAGCACTCTAGCCTGAGTCAAAGTTGTAGATTCAAGACCCACCACAGTGTGAGCCCATAATTCATGCTGATGCTTCAGTGCTTTTGTATGAGATGTTAAAACAAAGCTTTGTCTGCCTGTTCAGGTGGATACAAAAGATCCTATGACACAATTTGAAGAGGAGCAGGGAAGTTCTGTCAGTAACCTGGCCAACAGTTATTCCTTAACCTACACCAACAAAAACAGATTAATTGTTCATTTATCTGATATGATGTTGGTGGGATCTTGTTTACAAATTGGCTGCCACATTTGCCTACATAATAGTGACTACGCTAATGTGTTGGCTGGGGATGTCGTGATGACAGAAAGTCCATATATAAATACCATCCATGTATGCTATGGTAAGCATTCTAAACAATTAAATAATTTCTTTTAATTGTTCTTTGTAAAGGAAAACCTTGCATCTGTGGTGATTGAGAAGGATAAGAATCTGCAGAAGTGGCGAGAAGAGAGGGACAACTTGGTAAAGGAGCTAGAAGTGCAGCTTGGGAATCTTATAACCAGCAATAAACAGAAAGATAAAGTAATAGAAGGACTCGAGGCTTCTGCAAAAGGGAACCCAGGAGAGGTGAGGAGAGAAGGTTGTGTATGTGCGCTCCTGACTGGCTTAGAAAAGTGCTTGTTTACAAAAAACACTAGATGATGTAATGGCAAGTGGGCAGGGTTTTTATCTTGAAAGATTAGATCAAATGGGCTGAAAGGCTGCTGCCTTGTGACATGCAAAGTCAATGCATATGAAGTTGACAGAGAAAATAATGAATGGTGAGTTGGTTAAGAGGTGTAAGAGGAGGAGCGCTCATTACCATTACTTCACATTTGGAACTGGGATGAAAACATACTTTATTTTGAGTGGTTAAAATAATTAAATTTTTTTGAATTTTGTATATAGAATCACAATCTTGAACTTTAAAATGAATCATCTTTATGGGACTTAACTTTTTTTGTTTAAAAAATGCTTTCTAGCTGTTAGTTGACCAGTCAGAAACTGTCCTAGATTCTTCAGAAGTTTCAACAGAAAATGGAGAAAGAAAAAGTAGGTTTCCAAAACCCGAACTGGAGATTCAGTTCACACCTCTTCAACCAAACAAGATGTCGGTGAAAGAACCAAGTGGCAATTTGATCACTGTGAAAATACCCAGATCCAACAGAAAAAGAAAAAGCTCTGCACTGGAAGAGGTAAAGAATCCGTGTAAAGTACTTGTTGCGTTCCGTTACGTTACTACATTGCCTTCAATTTGACAGAGGGAGGTTTTTTAAAATCTAGTTACATCCATGTACATAGCGCACTCACCTCTGAGTCAGAAGATTGTGGGTTGAAGCGCCATTCCAGGGACTTGAGCACAAAATCTAGGCTGACACTCCAGTGCAGTCCTGAGGGGGGTGCTGCACTGTCGGAGATGCCGTCTTTCAGATAAGATGTTGAACTGAGGCCCTGTCTGTCCCCTCAGATGAATGTAAAAGATCCCATTGCACTATTTCGAAGAAAAGCTGGGGAATTGTCCCTGGTGTCCTGGTCAATATTTATTCCCTCAACCAACACCTAAAAACAGATTTATCTAGTGATTATCACATTGCTGTTTGTGGGACCTTACTGTGCACAAATTGGTTGTAAAGCACTTTGGGACTTCTTGAAGTCATGATGGGCCCTATATAAATGCAAGTCTTTCTTTACATTGTGTTTATCAAATTACTTCTTAAAATAAGAGCTTAAAATTGTCTGTTAGCAAGCTATATATGCTTTACACGAGAGTTGGTGCAGATTGGCTAAGCAGGTATCCTGGGTTGAGGGAGGCTGCTTAGCAATATGAAACTGCTCTGCTTCACTGTGTGTATGTGTGTGTGATAGAATCATAGAAATTTACAGCACATGAGGAGGCCATTCGGCCCATCTTGTCTGTGCCGGCCGACAGAGCTATCCACCCATATCCCACTTTCCAGCTCTTGGTCCATAGCCTTGTAGGTTATGGCACTTCAAGTGCATATTCAAGTACTTTTTAAATGTGATGAGGGTCTCTGCCTCTACCATCCATTCAGGCAGTGAGTTCCAGACCCCCACCACCCTCTGGGTGAAAACATTTCACCTAAAATCCCCTCTAAACCTCCGACCAATTACTTTAAATCTATACCCCCTAGTTATTGACTGTGTGTGTGTGTGTGTGTGTTTATCTGTACTTCATCTTACCAAAGTGAGGTTTATATTTGCAGTAGACATTAGTTTTGAAGTCTATGGAAATGTATTTCATTTGATGCATTGGTGCTTTAACCATTCTTAAATATTGGAGTATTTGTTTTGAAAAATAAGTTCAGATCTTCCCTTAAATAATATAGATTGCATTTTAAAACTTGCCTCTTTAGTCTTTTAAACTTAAATTTTAAATATTGCACCAGATTTTATGAATGAGGTGTTCATTTATAAGGTTCCATATAGTTTGGTAATATTTAAATATACTTTTTTCCCCTCATTCTGCAATTACCCTTCAAGAGTGGTATGCTGTCAGGCTGCTGGAAAAGCAATTCTACAAAGAAATCCTCAGCAGCTGGCACTTGTAAGGTACAAATCAGTGTTGCTGAATAAAGCAATAGTATCTTCTTCAGTGGAGTTTTAATTAATGCAAAGGGGATTAATATTTGAATTATAACTCCTTTAACTAATTGGGATTGTTGATTATCCATAATCCAGTGTTCTATTTAAATAGAGACATGTGCCTGTTCAAGTCTAATTCTGATAACGTGTGCAATTCAAATGTGCACAGTTATCCATTTACTTTTATTGTATGCAATTCCGAACCAAACATTACCCCCTGAATAAAAATCTCATTCACGCATAAAGTATTCCTTTATATGTTCAGTACACCAAATCTGGCCAATTAATTGCAAAAGAGCATAAAGAGATGTCATTCGTCAAATACTTTCATATTCTGAGCCCACAAGGAAGTGGAAGATAACCACAGCCAGCTTCTACACATTTAAACAATCAACAACAACCCTGGTCATTCAACAATTACACACAACTGTGGTTTACTGTGGTTTTTTGTTTTTAATTTGAAAAATGTCCTTCCCTTCTTTCCTGATGGTGCTGACTACCACTTGTGGACAGTTCTGTGGGTGCCAGCCATGTGAACCCAGACAATGTGTCATAGCAGGTTATTCAACCATAAAGGGCAGCATTGCCAAGTCCGATCCTGTTCTCTCCTGGAGTTCAACTGGTTGCATAGGGATCAGAAGTAGTAACACGACCAAGTTTCTGCACTAGTCACCCCACCCCACCCCTTGGTTATGGGCAGTGAAGCCAATTGTAGTATCCCAATTGCTTCACCATGGATTTCAGCTGGTTTATCACATAATTAGCTGATCTGCATAGGAACAGGAGTAGCCTTTACTCCATATCCTTTGATAATTTTACCTGCCTTTCCACCATATCCTTTGCTAACTTTACCTATCAAAAAACTATTGATCTCAGTCTTGAAAATTTCAATTGACTCAGCATCCACAGCCTTTTGGGGGAAGTGTGTTTGATTTCCACTGCACTTTGTGTTTAAAAGAAAAAGTGCTTACTGATTTCAACCCTAAATAGCCTAGCTCTAATTTTAGAACTGTGCCCCCTTGTAATGGACTCCCCCACCAGAGGAAATAGTTTATCCGTATCTACCCAATCTAATCCCTTTATCATTTTATAGACCGCAATTAACTCATCCCTCAACCTTCTAAACTCAAGGGAATACAAACCCTGTTTATGTAACATGTCCTCATAATTTAGCCCTGGTATTCTGGTGAATCTATGCTGTAACGCCTTCCTGCGGCCCCTAGGGAAGACAACTTGTCACATACTGCCAATCAGGAAGAATCCATGAGGAATTGGATCTTGGGACCTTCTATGTACAGCTTACTATTACATCAGACAGTACATCAGGGTAGCTGTTTGATTAAATTGAAAGTGGCTATGTTACAAATATCTACTAGATTAGGTGGTATCAGCATTTTATAGCCACCATGTTAAGTTTGTTTCTTGGGGAAAACTTAATTATGACCCTTTCAGGATTCAACTGCAATTCTTGTAATTTAGTATAAGAGCATCAATTTTATTCAAAAACTGTCTGGTTGGCTATAATTAAATAGAACACTATATATCTTTGGTTAAGGAATGTGACTGTTTCATCAAATATTCCTGTAATTCAAAGACTAAATTTAATCAGGAGAACAAACTGTTCAGAAAATAATTCTTGATATTTGGAGGTATAGTCACATTGTACTGTAATTGCCCCATTAACAGTATTTTGGTGTAGGTGTTACAGCATTAACAAAAACCTCTTAGCATTAGAGCTTTTGCATCTGTCATTCAGTTAGAATTTGGTAATATACGTACCTCTTCCCATTTTTAAAAACTTTTTTTTACTGTTTCAATTTACCATTCGCAACAATCACTTGGCTTTAATGTGGACTGAGTACTTTACATAATCTGCGTGTGTGGGGACAGAGCATTGAGGAATAACTTGACATAATTTCACTAAAAGTGGGATTCTCGTCTAGTTTAAGGAATGTGGTGTTGATGTTTCTGTCGGGAAAATACATTCCAACCTTTGAACAAATGCATGACTTTACCTAATTATAGTATCTGCATACGTTGCGATTAGATCTGTTAGAAATTTTGCTTGTGTTTAAGGTTTTTTCCCCCCCTTTCTAGATACGCTTCCCTGTTCATCCATTGAAAATTAATCTAATCTTTGGGTCATTCAAAAACACAGGAGATTCAGCCCACTTCTTTTCCTCTCTATTTTAACAGTTTATTACTTTAAATTTTATTTCTAACTTCATACCCTTGGTGAAGGAAAGCATAGTGAGAGGGAATGAAGCTGAGCTGTTCATCTCTGGGAGTATCTGACAATATGATGGAAAGCACAGTGGGAAAAGAATATTAAAAGCCTGGAGAGAGTGAGGAAAACCAAGGCCGAAGGTGCACATGCAGAAAGCAGCAATGACAGGCCACATATGTGCTCTGAGGGGCAAAGATGTTGCACATGAGCAGAGAGACCTGACAAATATCTGTAAAGAAGACCCATGTGAGCAAACGAGGCTCCAGGAAGGGAGCCAAAGCCAACCCAAGCGCTCGGCTCACGCGTTCGGAGCCTTGTGTGGTGAAAAATTGTAGAAGTGAAGTGATTTGAGTACATGGGCAATTTTTTGTATTTTGCTGATTTATTAAATTTTTACATCTCTTTTTATAGATGTTTTCAGCTGTTTATGCATAACCAAAATGACCACTCAAAAAATTTGGAGATAATTGTTGAGTAATTTGCTTGGACTTTTGATAGTTGTTGATTCCTGGTTGGTGGCTTGGGTACAATTTGAACAGCTTTTTGGGGTTGTTGGTTCCTGACATTTTTTGCAGACTGTCCCGTGACAATTGCATATTTGAACAAATCCAATGATTAGTTACAATAATCACTTGGTGAGGTGTGGTGCTTTATGGATGTGCCTTAGACACATTTAACTGTATAGATAGACGTGTGCAGCTTCTATCATAAAAAATTGAAAGCTAGATCTTATAAATTGGAACTGGAGAAATAATGAATCGAAGAACATTTAAATATTTACACTAATCTCTGAATAAAAATGGGAGTTGCAATAAGGATTTCAGTGAAACATTAATGTAGTGTAATATTTCTGTACTGTTTTCGGTTAAACTCTTAATATTTTTTAAAAAACCTACCAAAACAGTTCGATTTTTGTCCTTCAAACTGAAATTATTCTAGAGAGCATTTTCAGTTCTACAATGCACGGGTGAAGTGCTGGTGGTATTGTTGGGGGAATTTGAGTATCACACAACATTAAAGTGTATTGACTTGTTCACTTTCCTATAGTGTTTTGGTTCCATATATGCTGAGTTGACAATACTATTGTAAAGGGATCAGTGCATTATTGTGAGAAATAGATACTTGTAATTCAAATGAGTGTGTGATATTCAAGTCACAGGTCTTGCACAGTCCATAGATTCAGTATACACACTTGAGTTGAGAGGATCTGCTTGGTGCTTGCAAGAGTTACGTAATGCTAGTTCAACTTCAGAGTTGCAAAAGACAGGAGAAAAATAAATCACTGTCAGTAAAATGTTCATTTCAAAGTATAGTAATTTAGTATAGGGATTGCAACCTCTTAATTCCCATTACCTCACCCCACACACACGCACGCTTGTAGTTCTCTTGCATTGTTGGCTGATGGCATTCTTCCCTTCCCAAGAAAATGGAATTCATGCTTATCAATGCTTTTCATAACTTATTTCTTTTGCACTGTTAGAATAATGATGACTGTGAAAACAGGAAAAATGCCATTGTATATAGAATGGGATGCAAGACTCCTCCAACTTTTCCTACTCCCACCATTACCAGCGTTGCAGAAGAGGTTGGTTCTCTATTGCTACCTTTTAGCAAACTTGTTACTTTCCTATGTTTTGCCATTATGCAGAGTATAATTGGTAATAGACTTTTAGTAAATGCTTTCATTCATCCATTAATGTGCAGTTTTGTCTTTTTTGACATTGCAGAGAAAATAAAAGGTAACATGTGCTTCTAAACTGAGCCAGGCTGGTCTATAGTACTCCAGGGCACTATTGATGATTGACCAGCCAGCCTGGTTATTAAGTGCTCCAGAGAGGGTAGATCCAGTGGTGTAGTGCCAGTTTTAGAAATAGGTGTATTTTTGATGTAAAGAATTGTTTTTTCCCTGTGGAGGTCTGTGGGCATGCTTCCCTATCCCCCAGAAATGTTAGGTTTTTAACACTATATTTGGTGCATTTTGGAGTACATGTTTTTATATTTTCTGATGTGTATACCACTTTTTGTATGAGAGAATATATACCACTTGGCTGGACTGAACTATAGGTAGGGTGAATCATGGATATTGTAGTAATCTTTTAAAATAATATACTTATTTCCTGATGTACCACAATATTTTTTCAGCCTTAAAATTGCTGTTAGTGATATCAGTATCATTATTCTTCTGACTATTTTTACTGCAGACATTAACCCATTTATTTTTATATGAAGCATTCATTTAACAACAGTAATTTCTATGCTTTGATCTCAATAAATCCCTGATATGGTATATTATAAGATACAGTTCTTCATTATAATAACTGGCACAGCGCCTTAGTCTTCATCAGAAAATGACTGCTTGTATTGCCTTGACTTTTTTATGATTTGTGATCTTGTGCTTTGGGATCATGACCTTGGCATCCAAAATACCGTCCACTGTACCCTTGTCACTGATGGTTGTGACTTTTGCAACTTTGATCCAGATTACCCAGCAAGCTAATGCCCCTACTTTCTTTATTTCCAACAGCAATATTTTAGTGCCAATGTATAAAGTCAGTCTCAGTCTAAGTCTAAGAGATTTATCTAATTTGAGGTTTCCAATTACTTGAACTGATCCAAAAATAAAAAGTTGGCTCCGTGGCTAGTTTCAAATGTCATATTTTACTTTATATTTTTGTGATGTATTTTTTTTCTTGCGCAATAAATGAAGTAGTACAATGTTTCAAATTTTACTTGTTTTAATCTATATATTGACTATTTCCATTAACTCCAAGGTTCCCCAGAACTCTGTTCCTTCTCAGAAATGATCTTCTGCACTCAACACTTTCCACTCTCTTGCTGTTGATTCTCCTCTGCATTCATCAAGCTCCTTTAGATTGCACTTCCTCAGCAGTATTACAGTCTAGACACTTTCCAATCATCATTTACTTATTTTCACAGCAAAAAGGCAGTTTTTATTAGCAGACCTTTATCTTCTGTGAATTGAAGTGAATGGGGGGATAATGTGCCACAGGTCTAATTATTGCCTTTTTCTGCAATATTATGCACCAGAGACTACATGGCTTGCCCATCACTATCTTCTACATTCCAAAAGGTGGAAAATATGCTGTCAGAACATATAATTTAGGCTAAAAAAACTAAGGCAAATGTATTTTCCAATGAGAATTATACAGATGTAGAAATGCAACACAAATAACCTGTAGTTGTCTTTGTATTTTTTTCGGAAATTGTAAATTGATTTTCTGATGAATCATTGTGGCAAAGAGCTCTCTGTTGGAAACGGGTAGCCAAAGCAAGGAAATGAAAATTCTTGAATGGGTGTCCAAATATAATTGTTTTTCTTTGAAGAACAGCATTATTTCTTAGTAGTCAGGCAGTCCGAATAGTAATTTCTACCACTTGTGTAGATGAGGTGTGAACAGCTGTCTCCTGCTTGCCTGTTAGGTTGTTTGCTTGGATACCTGGGTGCAATAGAAAATCAATTCTGCATGTCTGACATAAGTTTGTGTATATTTAACAGACTTTATGGACTAGGAAAACAAACCTAATCTGAATTGTTCTCGGTCATGTCTCAGGACTTTTTGACCATTTTTTCCACACAGTATTTGGAAAAAGTTATTTTTAGATGTTGGATTTTTATAGTGAAGTATATTCACACACGTTTAGGGGAAACACCCAAACGAAAAGTAATTAATGGCCCGGAACTTGTGGTCCTGATGACGGCAAACTGGCAGCGTTCACCGTCATTTCACCTTTTGAAACTGATCAACTTCAGAATTTAGCGCTCACGCAGCATAATGTGGAAACCCTGAAGTTGCGGTCTGTCATTCACTGCTCCTCCACAGGCAGCGCTGTGGACTCCCCCCACCCTCCCAGAGCTGGCAATCAATGAAATCACTGATCTGACAAAAACTTCCCCTTTTCTGAACAAGTATCGCTGTTAGAAACCCATAAAAAGTTAGGCCCATTTAAATGAAGTGTAACTGGGTTTTTGATGGCGATCTGAGTAATAACTGCTGATAAACAACCATTCTGGCTCTGAAAAACTAATTTTATATTTGTGGAATGTTAAATTTCTCCATTTAAGTTAAAAATTATTTGATTTTAAAGTTAATTTAAAAAATGTTAGTTTGTTCATGATATTTCAGCTTCTACCTTAACCTAATGTGTACGTCCCCATCTTTATTTTGCGCTCTCTAAATCTTTTGAAAAGTGCTTGATTATTAGTGCTTTCTATTTCCTGGTTTCCAATTCTGCAATGTGATTGGTTGCTTAGACAGCTTGTTGACGTCACAGCAGCTCGCATTATGGGATTTCCACTATACTACGTTGATTTCAACTGCATGTCGGAAAAGCTGAACTTCTCGCCACAGAGATCGCAAGATCTTTGTGGGAAGCTTACTTTGCTTCGCTGCTGACCGCAAGTTACGGGCCAATATGCTAATGGTCTGGATTCACCAAAGGCTGTAAATAAGAAGCAATTTGTTAGCTTCTCTCGGTAATCGAACACCTTACACCCATTGCGTTGGGAAGTCTCTGATCCCTTTCTGGTTTGCGAACAGAGGGAGATAAAACGGGGACATAGGCAGTCAGGACCTTTCACTTTGGTTTCTCTTTATAAGCAGATAACCTAATCAAAACTATCTTGGTAAATAAACTCATTATTCATCAACTATTGTTCCCATATTAAAGTCTTGTTACAAGGTAAAATGTTAGTTGGAGGGGAAGAGATAGTGACACACTTGTATGTGCAACCACCTTTGTAAATGTAAATTGACAATTCTATGGGTTTAATCTGTGGCACAACAATGTCTCAATTCAAGTTTTTTGTCTCAGGATGTAAAAGGTACAGCTAATCGGCTAAGAAAACAATCCTCTGTCTCAAGTCTTGGGTCACACAGAAAGAAAGATGGAACATTGCAGAAAATTGGAGGTTTATTGCAAAGTTCCCCAACAATTCTCCAGAACAAAGGTTAGTGCATACATATTTTTGCATACTAAGCTGTAGTAAAATTTGTATGTGGAGACTGAACAAATGGTTAAAAAAAAATGTTAATTACCTATCTTTTGGAATCCTGCAATAGCTTGTGGGTAATGGCACTGCCCAATTTAACACTGACATGTGTGATCTATAGTTACGAATTTAAGCTTTACTTAATTGGTACAGTTCTTGCCTCTGAGTAAGAAGGTTGTGAATTTGAGTGCCACTCTAATGCAGTACTAAATGAGAGCTGCATTTCCTGAGGTACTGTTCTTTGGATGAGATGTTAACCTGGTGTTCTGCCTACCACATCATGTGGACATTTAAACATTTAATTTGAAGAAGAGCAGGGATTTGTTCTAATACAATAGCAAAATACTGCAGATGCTGGAAATCTGAAATAACAACAGAAAATGCTGGAAACACTCAGCAGGCCAGGCAGCATCCGTGGAGAGAGAAACAGAGTTAACGTTTCAGGTCTGTGACCCTTCGTCCGAACTGGAAAAAGTTAGAGATAGAAAAGATTTTAAGCAGGTGCAGGGAAAGGGGGAGGGGGGGGCGGAAAAGAACAAAAGGAACAGTCTGTACTAGGGTGGAAGGTAGGAGTGGTTAAATGGTGCAGATGGGGATGGCAGAATCATCGACAGCTGCCATGTGGGAAAAAATAGGGGCAGGGGTTATAGTCTGAAATTGTTGAACTCAATGTTGAGTCCAGAAGGCTGTAAAGTGCCTAATCGAAAGATGAAGTGCTGTTCCTTGAGCTTACGTTGAGCTTCATTGGAACAGTGTAAGAGGTCAGAGTGGGAGTGGAGCAGAGAATTAAAGTGACAAGCGACTGGAAGCTCGGGGTCACTGAAGCCCACTGACTCCCACAGCTACCTGGACTACACTTCCTCCCACCCCACTTCCTGTAAGGACTCTAATTCCATTCTCCCAGTTTCTCCGTCTCCGCCGCATCTGTTCTGACGATGCCACCTTCCATACTGGTGCTTCCGATATGTCTTCCTTTTTCCTCAACCGAGGATTCCCCTCTACCGTGGTTAGCATGGCCCTCGACTGTGTCCGTTCCATTTCCCGCACTTCTTCTGCTCTCACCCCTTCTCCCTCCCAGAACCACGATAGGGTTACCCTTGTCCTCACCTTTCACCCCACCAGCCTCCACATTCAACGGATCATCCTCCGCCATTTCCGCCACCTCCAGTGTGATCCCACCACCAAACGCATCTTCCCCTCCCCTTTCAGCATTCCAAAGGGACTGCTCCCTCCGCAACACCCTGGTCCCCACTCCTCAATCGCCCCCCCCCCCCCCAACAGCCCCTCCCCTCCCCATGGCACCTTCCCGTGCAAGCGCAGGAGATGCAACACATGCCCTTTTACCTCCTCCCTTCCACTGTCCAGGGTCCCAAACACCTCTTTCCAGGTGAAACAGCGATTTACTTGTACTACTTGCAATTTAGTATACTGTATTCGCTGCTCCCGATGCAGTCTCCTCTACATTGGGGTGACCAAACACAGATTGGGTGACCGCTTTGCGGAACGCCTCTGTTCAGCCCGTAGGGGTGACCCCGAGCTTCCGGTCGCTTGTCGCTTTAATTCTCCGCTCCACCCCCGCTCTGTCCTCGGCCTCTTACACTGTTCCAATGAAGCTCAACGTAAGCTCGAGGAACAGCACCTCATCTTTCGATTAGGCACTTTACAACCTTCTGGACTCAACATTAAGTTCAACAATTTCAGACTATAACCTCTGCCCCTATTATTTCCGGCGGCAGCTGTTGATGATTCAGCCATCCCCATTTGCAACATTTAATCTCTTCTGCCTTTCACACTAGCACAGACCGTCCCTTTTGTTCTTTCCTCCTCTCCCCCTTTCCCTGCACCTGCTTAAAATCTGTTACATCTCTAACCTTTTCCAATTCTGACGACGGGTCACAGACCTGAAACGTTAACTCTGTTTCTCTCTCCACGGATGCTGCCTGGCCTGCTGAGTGTTTCCAACATTTTCTGTTGTTATTTGGGATTTGTTCTGATGTCCTAGCCAATATTTCTCTCTCAACTAGTGCTTCCAGAAACAGAGTGACTGTCATTATGTTGGCACATTAATTCATTTTATGCGAAGCGCTTCGAGATATTTCTGAGAAGTAATGTGTTACTATATATTACAGTCTTATACTAACAATAGATACTGGAAAGGTTGCCATGCTTTTGTGAATAAAAGTTGATCTTAATTCTTGGATTTCAGAACTACATTTGACTCCATGGAATATCAAATTATGTATTGTATTAAGTTTAATGACACATTTGGAGATATGAAACTTTACCAGTTCAAGAACTCTGCCATAAAATTGTAACATCCTTTATCCGATTTTAAATGACCACTTTTTTTACAGGCCTTGCAGATTGTTTGTTTATAATTTACATTTGTTTTCAGCCAAGAAGTTAATGGCAACATTAAGTGCCCCCAAGTATCTAGAAGTGGAAACTTCCTATAATAATGATGCAAAGCCCAAAAGAACAAGAAGGAAACTGTATAAGCAAGATATATCATCACCGATGAACTTTCCATCCCAACCAGTAAGTGCACTGTGCAGCAACCAATAAGTCACAATGCAGTGTTTTTGTTTTATCTTTTTTAAAAACAGCCTAAGTACATTTCTTTTACGAAGTAGAGAGTACTGAAGTGTTTTTTGTAAACCAGTACTTGCACAAAAGATACAAAATTATAGTGAAGCTGCAGTACAATTATGGTTAAATTTGTAACTGTCACTACAGTAATTTTGAAAAGAACTATATGGTTTCAAATTGATTAACTGAAAACACAGCTTGCTACAAAACTGGTGATATCATCTGATCCAGAGCTGCAGTTGATAGTATATCCGATCCTCCTCTGACTCAACTGCTAACAATAATACGATCGTTTGGGCATATTCTGAGCATTTCTTCTCTGAGGGTCGTGAATCTTTGGAATTCTCTACCCCAGAGAGCTGTGGAGGCTGGGTCATTGAATATATTTAAGGTGGAGATGGACAGATTTTTGAACTATAGGGGAGTCGAGGGTTATGGGGAGCAGGCGGGAAAGTGGAGTTGAGGCCAAGATCAGATCAGCCATGATCTTATTGAATGATGGAGCAGGATCGAGGGGCCAAATGGCCTACTCCTGCTCCTATTTCTTATGTTCTTGTATTCCTAGACTCTGGCAGATCAGCAATGCAATGTAGTTATTGATGGGGAAAATGAGTAATTCCAAAAAATCCAATAAACTTCCATTTAAAAAAAATTATTAAACTGCATTGTTGGATCTTGTACTGAATTATGCGTAAAATTCATTATTTGAATTTAACCAGGAATTTTTGAAATTTGCAGATAATAGAGTTGAGTGAAAAAGAAAGTGATCATTCAATCATGAAGAGGCGATTACGTACAAGAGCAGCTAAAATGGCAAAGTGACCTTCATCTCGATGTATGGAGTGGTTTTATCTTTTTTTTTTAAACTGCAATCATTGTACTTGTATAAGGGACCTCATTTTTTACAAGCGATGTAAAATTTAGCTTTTTGGGTTTAAGATTGTCTTTGTACATATTGTAATTCTTGTCGCATGTAAACCAATAAACTCAAACAGTAAATCAATTCTGAACTATTAAAACTTGATTTGAGAAACAATGAAAAACATGGACCAAGAATAGTGATTTACCTGATGTCAGAAAGATGATTTATGATCCTCTTCAGACTTTAAACCACTCATTTAAAAGTTGTAATTTGTCTCAACAGAAAAGTTGGCCCCACCTAATGTACTTTCCCTTTCAAGGTTTGAGGAGTCGGTCGTTGTCCTCTTCCCCCTCCTGGAAAGGCAGCTTGTCATGGCTCCTTCTGACCAGGGGAAGAGCCATTCTCAGATGGCCCCACTCAGCTCAGCTGACCACTCCCCACACACGGAGGCCAAAAGCATGCGTCAAGAGTCTGGATACAGTGTGTTGAGGCAATGTCCAATACTGAGATACTACATACCATATAGAAAAGTATTTCATTTTTGAGGAGAACCTTTGATCGCTAGTTTAAGTGTAAGGTTCTAAAGTCTTTTGTCAAATTAATGCTACATTACATGAACTATATAAAAGTTGATTCTATTGTCAAAGCCCCATTTTTTTTGACAACTGGTCAGTATAAGAACATAAGAAATAGGAGCAGGAGTCGGCCATTCAATAAGATCATGGCTGATCTGATCTTGGCCTCAACTCCACTTTTCTGCCTGTTCCCCATAACCCTTGACTCTCCTGTAGTTCAAAAATCTGTCCATCTCCGCCTTGAATATATTCAATGACTCCGCTTCCACAGCTCTCTGGGGTAGAGAATTCCAAAGATTCACGACCCTCTGAGAAGAAATTCCTCCTCATCTCTATCTTAAATGGGTGACCCCTTATTCTGAAACTCCCCTAGTTCTAGATTTCCCCCACGAGGGGAGACATCCTCTCCGCATCCACCCTGTCAATCCCCCTCTGAATCTTGTATGTTTAAATAAGATCACCTCCCATTCTTCTAAACACCAATGAGTATAGGCTCAATCTTTCCTCATAAGACAACCCCTTCATCCCAGGAATCAACCTAGTGAACCTTCTCTGAACTGCCTCCAATGCAAGTATATTCCTCCTTAAATAAGGACCAAAACGGTACGCAGTACTCTAGGTGTGGTCTCACCAACGCCCTGTACGGATGTAGCAAGATTTCCCTATTTTTACACTCCCTCTTGCAATAAAGGCCAACATTCCATTTGCCTTCCTAATTACTTGCTGTACCTGCATGCTAACTTTGTGTTTCATATATGAGGACACCCAGATCCCTCTGTACCACAGTATTCTATAGTCTCTCTCCATTTAAATAATATTTTGCTTTTCTATTCCTACCCAAGTGGATAACCTCACATTTTCCCAAATTTTTGCCCACTCACTTAACCTCACTCCCTCCACCATCGGCGTACCGTGGCTGCAGTGTGTACCATCTACAAAATGCATTGCAGCAACTCCCAAACCTGCAACCTCTTCCACCTAGAAGGACAAGGGCAGCAGGCGCATGGGAACACCACCACCTCCAAGTCACACACCAGCCTGACTTGGAAGTATATCGACGATCCTTCATCGTCGCTGGGTCAAAATCCTGGAACTCCCTATCTAACAGCACTGTGGGAGTACCTTCACCACACAGACTGCAGCGGTTCAAGAAGGCGGCTCACCACCACCTTCTCGAGGGCAATTCGGGATGGGCAATAAATGCTGGCCTTGCCAGCAACACCCACATCCCATAAACTAATAAAAGGAAAAACTATCTATATCCCTTTGCAGACTCTGTGTCCTCCACAACTTGCTTTCCCACCTATCTTTGTATCATCAGCAAATTTGGCGACAATACACTCGGTCCCTTCCTCCAAGTCATTAATATAGATTGTAAATAGTTGAGGCCCCATCACTCATCCCTGTGGCACCCCACTAGTTACAGTTTGCCAACCTGAAAATGACCCATTTATCCTGACTTTTCTATTAGTTAGCCAATCCTCTATCCATGCTAATATGTTACCCCCAACACCATGAGCTCGTATCTTGAGCAGTAACCTTTTATGTGGCACCTTATCAAATGCCTTTTGGAAATCCAAATACACTACATCTACTGGTTCCCCTTTATCCACCCTATTCGTTACATCCTCAAAGAACTCAAATCAATTTGTGTCTCATAATTTCCCTTTCGTAAAACCATGTTGACTCTGCTTGATTGTATTATGATTTTCTAAATGCCCTGCTACTACTTCCTTGATAATGGATTCCAGCATTTTCCCAATGACATATTTGGCTAACTGGTCTATAGGTTCCTGCTTTCTGTCTGTCTCCTTTCTTGAATATGGGTGTTACATTTGCGGTTTTCCAATCCGCTGGGACCTTTCCAAAGTCTAGGGAATTTTGGAAGATTACAACCAATGCATCCACTATCTCTGTCGCCACTTCTTTTAAGACCCGAGGATGCAGGCCATTAGGTCCAGGGGACTTGTCAGCCTTTAGTCCCATTAGTTTGCCTAGTAATTTTTCTCTAGTGATAGTGATTGTTTTAAGTTCCTCCCTCCCTATAGCCCCTTGATTTTCCACTATTATTGGGATGCTTTTAGTGTCTTCTACCATGAAGACAGATACAAAATATTTGTTCAAAGTCTCTGCCATTTCCTTGTTTCCCATTATTAATTCTCATCCTCTGAGGGACCAATGTTTACTTTCGCTACTCTCTTCCTTTTAATATACTTGTAGAAGCTCTTACTGTCTGTTTTTATATTTCTTGCTAGTTTGCTCTCGTAATCTATATTTTTAGTCAACCTTTGCAAGTTTCTAAAAAAAAAAATTCCCAATCTTCTGGCTTACCACTAATCGTCACAACATTGTATGCCTTTTCTTTCAATTTGATACCCTCCTTAACTTCCTTAGTAAGCCACAGATGGTTCATCCTTCTTGTAGAGTCTTTCTTTCTCACTGGAATATATCTTTGTTGCAAGTTATGAAATATCTCCTTAAAAGTCTGCCACTGCTTATCTACCGTCTTACCTTTTAATCTATTTTCCCAGTCCACTTTAACCAACTTCATACTCTTGTAATTGCCTTTATTTAAGTTTAAGACACTAGCTTCAGACCCAAGTTTCTCACCCTCAAACTGAATGTGAAATTCTATCATGATCACTGTTCCTGAGAGGATCCTTTATATGAGATCATTAGTTCATTCTGTCTCATTACACATTACCAGATCTAAAATAGCCTGTTCCCTGGTTGGTTCCACAACGTATTATTCTAAGAAACTGAAATAGCAGAAAATGCTGGAAACGCTCAGCAAGCCAGGCAGCATACGTGGAGAGAGAAAGAGAGTTAACGTTTCAGGTCTGATGCTTTGAACCAGACAAAGTCAGAGATGTAACAGGTTTTAAGCAGGGGGAGGGGAAGAAAGAACAAAAGGGAGGGTCTGTGATAGGGTGGAAGGCGGAAGTGGTTAAATGTTGCAAATAGGGATGGCAGAATCATCAACAGCTGCCATGTGGAAAAAATAGGGGTAGGGGTTATGGTCTGAAATTGTTGAACTCAATACTGAGTCCAGAAGGCTGTAAAGTGCCTAAGCGAAAGATGAGGTGCTGTTCTTCGAGCTTACATTGAGCTTCATTGGAACAGTGTAAGAGGCCGAGGTCAGAGTGGGAGTGAAGCGGAGAATAAAAGTGACAGGCGACCGGAAGCTCGAGGTCACCCTTACGGACTGAACGGAGGTGTTCAGCAAAGCAGTCACCCAATCTGCGTTTGGTCTCCCCAATGTAGGGAAGACCACAGCGTGAGCAGCGAATACAGTATACTAAATTGCAAAGTGTACAAGTAAATCGCTGATTCACCTGGAAAAGGTGTTTGGGGCCCTGGACGGTGGGAAGGAGAGGAGGTAAAAGGGCAGGTGTTGCATCTCCTGCGCTTGCACGGGAAGGTGCCAAGGGGAGGGGCTGTTGGGGGTGATTGAGGAGTGAACCAGACTCCACTCACTTCCTCCAAATTAAAGGTGTTGCTATGGGAACCCGCATGGTCCCTAGATATGCCTGGCTTTTCGTGGAACACTGTTCCAGTCCTACCCCTCCCTCACCTCTTTTTCTGGTACATTGATGACTGTATTGGTGCCGTTTCCTGCACTCGCCCTGAACTAGAAAATTTCATTCACTTTGCTTCTAATTTCCACCCTTCCCTCACCTTCACATAGTCCATCTCCGACTCTTCCCTTCCTTGACTTCTCATAGAGTCATAACGGCACAGAAGGAGGCCATTTGGCCCATCGAGTCCGTGCCGGCTCTCTGCAGAGCAACCAAGTCAGTCCCATTCCCCCGCTCTATCCCCATAGCCCTGCAAGTTTATTTCCCTCAAGTGCCTATCCAGTCGCCCCTTGAAAACATTGAGTGTCTCTGCTTCCACCACTTCCATCGGCAGCGAATTCCAGGTCCTCACCACTCGCTGCGTAAAAAAGTTTTTCCTCACATCCCCCTGTATCTCTTGCCCAAAGCCTTAAATCTGTGTCCCCTAGACCATGTGCCATCAACTAGTGGGAACAGCCTTTCCCTGTCTAGCCTATCCAAACCCGTCATAATCTTGTACACCTCTATCAACTCCCCCTCAACCTCCTTTGCTCTAATGAAAACAGATCCAGCTTCTCCAACCTGTCCTTGTAGCTAAGCTCCCCCATCCCCAGAACCATTCTGGTAAATCTCCTCTGCACCCTCTCGAGGGCTTTCACATCCTTCCTAAAGTGTGGTGACCAGAACTGGACGCAATACTCCAGTTGTGGCCTAACCAGTGCTTTATAAAGATTCAGCATAACTTCTCTACTTTTGTACTCAATGCCTCTGTTTATGAAGCCGAAGATCCCATATGCTTTGTTAACCACTTTCTCAATATCTCCTGCCACCTTCAGGGACCTATGCACATTAGCTCCCAGGTCCCTCTGTCCCTGCGCACTCTTTAAAACTGTGCCATTAAGTGTATATTGCCTCTCTCTGTTCCTTCTGCCAAAATGCATCACCTCTCACTTCTCAATTAAATTCCATCTGCCACTTGTCTGCCCATTCTGCTAGCATTTCTATGTCCTGTTGCAGTCGATTGATGTCATCATCACTGTTTGCCACACCCCCAAGTTTGGTGTCATCGGCAAATTTAGAAATTCTACTCTATTCCAATATCCAGGTCATTTATATATATCAAAAAAAGCAGTGGCCCCAGCACTGACCCTTGAGGAACACCATTGTCTACCATCCTCCAGTCTGAAAAACAGCCATTTACCACAACTTGCTGTTTTCTGTCCTTAAGCCAATTCCTTATCCAAACTGTCACTGACCCACCTATTCCATGAACCTCAATTTTGTTAACCAGCCTTCTATGTGGTACTTTGTCAAAAGCCTTCCGAAAATCCATGTCGACAACATCCATTGCATTCCCTTCATCAATCATCTGTTACTTCATCAAAAAATTCAATTAGACTAGTCAAACATGATCTTCCTTTTACAAACCTGTGTTGGCTTTCCTTAATTAGCTTAAATCTCTCCAAATGGCCGTTCCTTGATTATTGTTTCTAAAACTTTACCCACCACTGATGTTAAACTGACCAGCCTGTAGTTACTAGGATTGTCCTTACACCCTTTCTTGAACAATGGTGTCACATTTGCCACTTTCCAATCCCCAGGCACCTCCCCCGCATCTAGGGAAGATTGGAAAATTATGGCAAGCCCTTCCGCTATCTCCTCCCCCAATTCCCTTAGCAACCTGGGATGCAAGCCATCTGGACCAGGCGTCTTGTCCACTCTAAGCATACCCAGCCATTCTAGTACATATTGTCTATCAATTTTCACCCCTTCCATTGCTTCTACCTTTTCCACTTCTACCGATATTTTGTCAGCATCCACCTCCTTAGTAAACACCGATACAAAGTACTCATTGAGTATTCTAGCCTTGCCCTGCACCTCTAAGCCTATATCACCTTCTTTGTCGCTAATAGGCCCCACTCCACCTCTTACTACCCGCTTACTGTTTACATGCTGGTAGAAGATTTTTGGGTTCCCTTTTATGTTAACCGCCATTCTACTCTTATATTCTCTCTTTGCCAATCTGATTTCCATCTTCACTTCCCCTCTCAACTTATTGGGCCGGATATTCCGATCCCTACAGGTGGGTACGCGCTGTGTACCCACCCGTAGGGACATCGGAAATGCCGGTTTCAGGCATGCACAGTGCAGGCGCTGGAAACCGGCATTTCCGATCTGTCAAGAAAGCTCTTGACAGATCCTCCGGCTGCCCGGGAGAAGGGCCTCTGCGGGCGGATAGTTCCGCTTTTTGGAGACCCTCCGCCCGCAGAAAACCCTTACAATTCTTGCGCCTGGTAAAAGCAGGCGTAAGGCCTGCTTTTACCAGGATAAGAGTTGAAAAAAGTAAAAAAAAAAATTAAGTTTTTGTTTAAAATAGTTAATTTATTGTAATTTCAAGTCATTTTAAAAATGTGATGTTTTTTTAAAAATGTATTTAAAGTTTTACTATGTTTTGGGGGTGATCTCCATTCATATATTTGACAGGTCTTCCTGTCAAGTGTATGAAGGGAGATTCCCTTCTGTGATTGGCTCCCCATGGCCCACGTGATCCCAGGGACGCTGCGAACTACCTGCGCCTCTGGGATATGCGGGCCCTGCACACCGGCAGTTTGGAGAGGCCCAGCATCGGAATTGTGCGCATCCTGGGAGCCCTCAGGTAAGGGCGCAGATTTTTCCAGATCACAGTCCTCCGTCCGCGGGAGGCCTGCGATCGGAATATCTGGGCCATTGTATTTATCTGGTTCTCCCTTGAAGAATTCACCTGACATGCATCATCTACCCTCTTTTTTTGTTGCATCATCTTCTCTATCTCCCTCATCATCCAAGGAGCCCTTGCTTTGGTTCCCTTACCCTTCCCTCTTGTTGGAATGTACTTAGCCTGTAGTTGGAACATCTCCTCCTTAAAGATCATCCATTGTCCCGTTACAGTTTTTCTTGTCAGTCTTTGGTTCCATTTTACCCTGGCTAGATCCTTTTGCATCACATTGAAGTTAGCCCTATTCCAGTTTAGAAGTTCCACTCTAGATTGTTCCTTGCTCCTCTCCATTGCTAATCTAAATCTTATGATACGATGATCACTCATACCCAAGTGTTCTCCCACAGACACTTGGTCGAACTGGCCCACCTCATTCCCCAACACCAGATCCAGTAATGCCTCCTTTCTAGTTGGGCCAAGAACATATTGGTCAAGGAAATTCTCCTGAACACATTTCAGAAATTCCTCCCCCTTCCCTTTACCCTAGCAGTATCCCGGCGCAGCGTGGACCAGCAGCGGGGTCGGGAGGACTACACTGCTGTGAAGGAATGAGCCATATAACCTATTCAGAAAAATACACTATCTTATGAAAGAATTCTGGCCTTATTAAAACATGACAAACTGGGTTTGGACATTTAGAAACTTAACTATGAAATAGCTGTGAAAGCATTCTGGCTATTGAGATAAGACAGTTGTTGACCCTGAATAAATAACCTTATTGAAACAGAAGGTGAAGGGCTCCGACAAGCTGACCTTTGGGAACAAAAACAATGGTTCACCATGGATAAAGTGTTCTAATTTACACTTCGTAAAGAGGCACATAAGGTAAGGAACATGTGCCCTCGTAAAGATGACATCAAGTAAGGAACACCTGCCGTCACACCGTTTTTATATGGTAAACTTAGAACACCTAGAGAGGAGACATGATTCTGGCTGAGGTGGCTGTAAGAGTTGCAGAGGTCGGCAGAAAAATGACTAGAGATAATTAACTTGCATCAGCAGAAAACCTTAAAGGAAATACCACTGGAAAAAGGTATAAATATTGAACTCTCAAATGGGATAACAGACTCGCTTTAATCGGGCAAAGCGATTCTCGGCTTCAGAGGCAGCTCTGTAAGTCTTCAACTCTTTGTACCTCGGGGATCAAAGGTATTTGATTTTGGTGGATATCCTGTAGAACACTAAGAACTGTAAATCTGTAGTGAAGTTAAGGTTTAACAGTAAGATTCTCTGTTAATAATAAGATTGTAAGTTTTCTCTTTTTGGAACTGTTAATGTTGCGATTGACTCACCAACTGTAAATTACATGTCGGTTCTTTAATAAATCTATATATTTTTATAATTGTCTCACATAAGACTTCTGTATCAAAAACTCACAAACTCAATCTCTGTACACTCTTTGGTGAGGAGTTGCAGAATTCTGAGGGAGTTTTCCGGACCCTCATAATATCCGGAACATTACAGTCTAGCTAAACTTATTAAAAGCACTATCTGGAGGACGGTAACATTCTCGGGTTGTTCCTTTCCTTTAGGGAGAGATAGCCCAGAACTTTAGACCCAATTAAATGTCTTTAGGATTCGGCTACCTCAAACTTTAGTTGAAGGTGAACATCTTGAGAAATACGCCTGATCCGGGGTAGCCCCAAAGGGGCTAGGACTAGTAATTATCCCTTCACTGCAGCCTATGAAACCCAGGCAGAGAGGACCTGCGGGAAGGATGGAGGAGGACAGTAGGAGTATGTTTGTGTGTGTGTGCTAGGCCGATGTAGCAGAGCCTAGTCTCCAATCGTCTTGGATCCCCTTGCCATTGGACCAAGACTTTGCTCTGCCAAGCCCGTGTGGTAGCTGGAGTGCAACGGCCACCCCACATTAAAAGAATTCATGCACAGGCATCTTCCACCCTTTAAAATGAAGTTCGGGACCTGGAACGTCAGGACCCTCATGGACAACCCCAACAGCGACAGACCGGAACGGCGTACTGCTATCATTGCCCGGGAGCTCAGACATTTTGACATAGACATCGCCGCCCTAAGCGAGACCCGGCGGGCAGGGGAAGGCCAGCTCAAGGAGCAAGGCGGTGGTTACACCTTCTTCTGGAAAGGCAAACCTGAAGAAGAATGCTGCCTCCATGGGGTAGGTTTCGCCATAAAAAATGACCTAGTTGAACGTCTCAGAGACTCCCCTTGTAGAATAAACGAACACCTCATGACTCTACGGCTCACCCTAGCCCAGAACCAGTGCGCTACGGTCATCAGTGCATAAGCCCCAACACTGGAAGCCACAGACAAGACCAAAGAGGAATTCTACACCAGCCTCGAACAATCCCTATCCCGAGTCCCAACGGGCGACAAGTTGATCCTCCTTGGCGACTTTAACACCAGAGTTGGAAAGGACACAGACCTCTGGGGAGGTGAGATTGGCAGAGAGGGGGTAGGTAAAGCCAACTCCAACAGTACCCTCCTCCTGACGAAATGCTTAGAACATGGCCTTGTCATAACCAACACCTTGTTCCCTCAGAGAGACAAGTACAAGGCTTCATGGCAACACCCTCGCTCCAAGCACTGGCATCTGCTGGACTACATCATTGTCCAAGTGAGGGACCGCAAGGACGTCTGCATCACCCGCGCCATGACAGGAGCTGACGACTGCTGGACAGACCACCGCCTAATCTGCTCTTTCACCTCCATCAACATAGCCCCAAAACAGCGGCGGCAACAGAAGCAATACCGCAGGAAAATCAACGCTGGAGCACTCAAAGACCCTGCTAAGAAAGCCCTATTCAGGCTGCGCCTCACAACCAACCTGACGACTCCCAGTGATTCAGAGACACAGAGTGTCCACAGCGCCTGGTCTGCATTCAAGGCCTCCATAATCAGCATCTGTGAAGAGATGCTCGGTCACTCGACCAGGAAACACCAAGACTGGTTCGACGAGAACGACCAGGAGATCCAGGAACTAATAAGCTGCAAGCGCAAGGCATTCCTGATCTGGAAACAGCAACAGAACTCGAGAGCAAGAAAACAGTTCAACAGACACCTGAAGACCGAGGTCCAACAAAAAACTCGCGACCTAGAGAACAGATGGTGGGTGGAGAAAGCGCAGGAGATCCAGCAGCTAGCCGACAACCACGATGTGCGTGGTTTCTTTAGCGCGGTCAAGACCACCTACGACCCAAGGTCCTACCCCAGGCCAAGAACGGAGAGGTACTCATCAAGGACAGAGAGGCAGTCAGTGCCCACTGGAAGGAGCACTTCAAAGATCTCCTAAACCGAGATTTTGTCTTCGACGCGTGTGTCCTTAACTCCATCCCGCAGCATGCTACCCGCCACCACCTCAGCACAACCCCAGCACGGCATGAGGTTGAAAAGGCCATCCGACAACTGAAGAACAGCAAGGCCTCAGGAGCAGATGGAATCCCCGCCGAGGCGCTAAAACATGGCGGAGAAGCACTATTGGCGCGAATACATGAACTCATTTCTCTTATTTGGAAGGAGGAGAGCATGCCAGGGGATCTCAGAGACGCCGTAATTGTGACCATCTTCAAGAAAGGTAACAAGTCTGATTGCGGTAATTACAGAGGAGTCTCCCTGCTGTCTGCCACAGGGAAAGTCATCACAAGAATCCTCCTCAATCACCTTCTCTGAGTGGCTGAAGAGCTCCTCCCAGAGTCGCAATGCGGATTCCGCCCACTAAGGGGCACAATGGACATGATCTTCACCGCGCGTCAACTACAAGAGAAATGCAGGGAATAGCACCAACCGCTGTACATGGCCTTCTTTGAGCTCACAAAGGCCTTCGACACCATCAACCGTGAGGGATTATGGAGTGTCCTCCTCAAATTCGGCTGCCCTCAAAAGTTTGTCACCATCCTTCGCCTGCTTCATGACGACATGCAAGCCGAGATCCTGACCAACGGATCCACCACAGACCCAATTCACGTACGGCCCGGGGTCAAGCAAGGCTGTGTCATCACACCAACGCTCTTCTCGATCTTCCTGGCTGCAATGCTCCATCTCACCCTCAGTTAGCTCCCCGCTGGAGTGGAGCTAATCTACAGAACAAACGGGAAACTGTTCAACCTCCATCGCCTCCAGCCCAGATCCAAGGTCATCCCATCTTCTGTCATCGAATTACATTATGCAGACGACGCTTGCGTCTGCGCACACTCCAAACCATTGTCAACACCTTCACCGAAGCGTACGAGAGCATGGGCCTTACACTAAACATCCGTAAGACAAAGGTCCTCTACCAACCTGCCCCCGCCACACAGTACTGCTACCCGATTATCAAAATCCATGACGAGGCCTTGGACAACGTGGACCACTTTCCATACCTCGGGAGCCTACTGTCAACAAGGGCAGACATCGGTGACGAAGTCCAACACTGCCTTCAGTGTGCCAGTGCAGCCTTCGGTTGCCTGAGGAAGAGAGTGTTTGAAGACCAGGACCTCAAACCCAGCACCAAGCTCATGGTTTACAGAGCAGTAGTGATACCTGCCCTCCTGTATGCTTCAGAGACATGGACCATGTACAACAGGCACCTCAAAGCACTGGAGAGGTACCACCAACGCTGCCTTCGCAAGATCCTGCAAATCCATTGGCAGGATAGGCGCACCAACGTCAGTGTTCTCGCTCAGGCCAACATCCCCAGCATCGAAGCTCTTTGACCACGCTCGATCAGCTCCGATGGACGGGTCACATCATCTGCATGCCCGATACGAGACTCCCAAAACAAGCGCTCTACTCTGAGCTCCGACACGGCAAAGGAGCCCCAGGTGGGCAGAGGAAACGCTTCAAGGACACCCTCAAAGCCTCCTTGAAAAAGTGCAACAACCCCACCGACACCTGGGAATCCCTGGCCCAAGACCGCACAAAGTGGAGGAGAAGCATCCGGGAAGGCGCCGAACACCTCGAGTCTCTTCGCCGGGAGCAAGCGGAAGCCAAGTGCAAACAGCGGAAGGAGCGCACGTCAATCCAAGCACCCCAGCCACCCGCCCCTTCAACCACCTTCTGCCCCACCTGTGACAGAGTCTGTAGGTCCCGCATTGGACTCATCAGTCACCTGAGAACTCGTTTTTAACGTGGAAGCAAGTCATCCTCGGTTCCGAGGGACTGCCTAAGAAGAAGATCCCAATTGATATTTGGCTAATTAAAGTCCCCCAATATCACCACTCTATAGCTCTTGCATATCTCTGCAATTTCCCTGCAGATTTGCTCCTCTACCTCCCTCTCACTATTTGGAGGCCTATAGAATACCCCCAATAGCGTGATCATACCCTTTTTGCTCCTCAACTCTAACCAAATGGATTCTGTCCTTGTCCCCTCAAGAACATTCTCCCTTTCCAACACTACAATGCCTTTCTTAATCAGCACTGCCACCCCACCGCCCTTTTTTCCTTCCCTATCTTTTCTGAACACCTTGTACCCTTGAATATTAAGTGCCCAGTCCTCACCATTTTTAAGCCATGTTTCCGTTATTGCCACAACATCATATTGCCACACAGCTAATTGTGCTTGTAGCTCACCAACCTTATTCACCACACTTTGTGCGTTTACAGACAATCATTCTAAACCCATTTTTGAATTTTTCGTAGTCTTTTTTAGTCTGCTCCTATCCAATATGGTACTGCTTCTGCCTCTAGTACTACTTTCTTTTCTAGTACTATCCAACACACTCACTCTTTTATGCACCTTATTCCTCTTTTCTACCCCTATATACCAATATATCATTTATTTAATTCCAGAGACTAGCAGGGTGAACATTTACGCACCATTTTCTCTCACCAATTGTCTGTGGCTGTATCCTGTTATGTGAAACAATATTTAATTATGCTGAGCTGTCAGCATTAATGGACCTTGCCCTCCCCAAAAGACTCCTTCATAATTTGGGTAATAGGTGTAAAGTAGTGTACTTGTATGCTCCCAATCAGAGACCCACTGTATTGATTTCAGGAATATCAGACTCATTCCAATTTGGTAATACTTTTATAATCAGCATGGCCATATCGTGAATCTATTTCCAGATCTCAGTAGTATGGAACTAAAGCCAGCTGGATGATAGGATATGACTACTTATTTCTTGAGTCAATTGGTCTTTCCTGAGTCAGACTTGCATGTTCAAACCATCATTGAACTCCCAATTGTATTAAACATATATAATGCAAATTAATTTTAAAGCACTTGGATAAATAGATTTAATGTATCCAGTATCTGTAAGCAAATAGTTAATTTGCAACTGCTGTATATGACCCTCAACCCAATGCCCTTGAGTCAGTTAGAATTGAAAAATGTCAATGCATGTTAAAATCACCAGTTAACCCAGACAATAATGAATGTTAGATAAAATTGATGAATTATTCACAAACCGATTTTATTTTAATTTTTGGTCATGTACATTATGACTGAGGATAGTAGCTGAAGAATAGGGCTATATGCCAAAATTGGGAAGTCCTGCCAGACAACTGGTTTGCAGACACCCAAGCCTACATAACTAGTAGCAGTCATTAAGAATCAGTCTCCCTTAGGCAGGAGCCAATGGCAGATGAATCAAAATAATACCTTTGTGTTGTACTTATAGCCTGCTCCATCTTCTCTCACCATCAGAACAGATGCCTTCCTCATATGCTGGGGGAGCTGATATGCAGAACAGATGGATGAGGTGGCAACCTCTTCACGACAGTCCATCTGGCATGTTGACAAGATTGAAACTCTGCCCACTGTAATTGGCACTGTTACAATTACACTCTTCTATGAGTATCTGTGGGGTGGGGTGGTGGGGAGGGAAGACAAGACACCCATTTTCCCTCAATCAACATCACTAAAACAGATTATCTGGAGATTATCACATTGCTGTTTGTGGGACTTTGCTGTGCACAAATTGGCTGCCGGGTTTCCTACATTACAACCGTGACTACACTTCAAAAAGTACTTCATTGGCTGTAAAGCACTTTGGGATGTCCTGTGGTCGTGCTATAAAAATGCAAAGCTTTCTTTTTCCTCTACAATGTAATGATCCAAGAGGTGCACTATTTTCAGAATGCTTCTGTCAAGGTTCTGCATCTATGGAACGACGCTGGTGGAAGCATGTTCCTGATTTACAGCAGTGGTGACCCAAATACTATCTGACTCAACAATCCTTTCTTGCACTGCTCACTCCCCCATAACTCCCACTTAATTGTTAAAGCAGTTTCAGTGCCCTGCAGCTGTGCAAAGCTCTATATTCGAAACAATGTTCAACCACTTCATAGCACAAGATTTTCAAGTAGCAGCCTCTTTGGGTGATACAGGTAACAGCAACTCCCCTTTTAGTTATCTAGTGGGCACAGTGACCAGCTCTTGATAAATGTTTCCATTTTGTCCAGAAGCAAGTGACCCATTTTGCTGCTAAGTAACAGATTGATGCTATCAAGCAAAGCGCAACAATCAGACTGAACAGCATATGTCTCTCTTGCAGGCAGATTGACCCTTGTTCCATTAGGACAGGCCTGTTTCACAAGCTGCACTGCCTCAAATAATTTTTTCCCTATCCAAGATCTAACTTAAAAAAAAAAAATCCTTTTCCTCAAGTGATTCCTTTTGTTTAAATATATGTCAACACTGGCAGGAAAGGTTGCTGGTATAAAGCCCTTGGAATCATGTATGAGCTTTCTGGTCTTTGAGCGGCTCATTGATTGCTGCATCTCCAGATCTTTGGTTGGATGCCAGACAACAGAATTCCATCCAATCAGCGACCTGCATTTAGCTTTTTTTAATTTAATATGTTTTATGCATCTGTTATACACTTTGAATGTGAATTTGAGGGTTAGAAATAGTTGCCCTTTGTCTTTTCGGTACAGTTGTGTCAGTGAATGTGCCCTGTCAGCTGATAGTTATGTTGGTTGGGGTTGTTATCACCCAAGATATTTCTAACCCTCAAATTCACATTCAAAGTGTGCAACAGATGCATAAAACATATCAAATTAAAAAAAGCTTCTACAAGTATGTAAAAAGAAAAAGATTAATGAAGACAAATGTAGGTCCCTTACAGTCAGAAATGGGAGAATTTATAATGGGGAACAAGGAAATGGCAGGGCAATTAAACAAATACTTTGGTTCTTTCTTCATGGAAGAGGACACAAATAACTTCCCAGAAATGCTAGGGAACCAAGGGTCTAGAGAGAAGGAGGAATTAAAGAAATTAGTATTAGTAAAAAAATAGTGCTGGATAAATTAACGGGACTGAAAGCCGATAAATCCCCAGGGCCTGATAATCTGCATCCCAGAGTACTAAAAGAGGTAGCCATGGAAATAGTGGATGCATTGGTTGTCATCTTCCAAAATTCTATAGATTATGGAACAGTTCCTGCAGATTGGAGGGTGGCAAATGTAACCCCACTATTTAAAAAAGGAGGGAGAGAGAAAACAGGGAACTACAGACCGGTTAGCCTAACATCAGTAGTAGGGAAAATGCTAGAGTCTATTATAAAGGATGTGATAACAGGACACTTAGAAAATATCAATGGGATTAGACAAAGTCAACATGGATTTATGAAAGGAAAATCGTGTTTGAGAAACCTACTGGAGTTTTTTGAGGATGTAACTGGTAGAATAGATAAGGGAGAACCAGTGGATGTGGTGTATTTGGATTTTCAGAAGACCTTTGATAAAGTCCCACATAAGAGGTTAATGTGCAAAATTAAAGCACATGGAATTGGGGGTAATATACTGGCATGTATGAAAATTGGTTAACAGACAGGAAACAGAGAGTAGGAATAAATGGGTCTTTTTCGGGGTGGCAGGTGGTGACTAGTGGGGTACTGCAGGGATCAGTACTGGGGCCCCAGCTATTCACAATATATATCAATGATTTGGATGAGGGAACCAAATGTAATATTTCCAAGTTTGCTGATGACACGAAACTAGGTGGGATTGTGAGTTGTGAGGAGGATGCAAAGAG
The DNA here is from genome assembly GCA_030390025.1 of Squalus acanthias. Lineage (NCBI taxonomy): Eukaryota > Metazoa > Chordata > Chondrichthyes > Squaliformes > Squalidae > Squalus > Squalus acanthias. The sequence goes on from CM059438.1 coordinate 38,176,338, forward strand.
GCTTCAAGGCGATTTAGACAAGTTGAGTGAGTGGGCAAATACATGGCAGATGCAGTATAACATGGATAAATGTGAAGTTATCCACTTCGGTAGGAAAAACAGAAATGCAGAGTATTATTTAAATGGTGATCGATTGGGAAATGTTGATGTACAGAGGGACCTGAGTGTCCTTGTACACCAGTCACTGAAAGCAAACATGCAGATGCAGCAAGCAGTTAGGAAGGCAAATGGTATGCTGGCCTTCATTGCAAGAGGATTTGAGTACAGGAGCAAGGATGTCTTACTACAGTTATACAGGGCCTTGGTGAGACCACACCTGGAGTACTGTGTGTAGTTTTGATCTCCTTACCTAAGAAAGGATATACTTGCCATAGGGGGACTGCAGCAAAGGTTCACCAGACTGATTCCTGGGATGGCAGGACTGTCGTATGAGGAGAGATTGGGTCAACTAGGCTTGTATTCACTAGAGTTTAGAAGAATGAGAGGGGATCTCATTGAAATGTATAAAATTCTGACAGTGCTAGACAGACTGGATGCAGGGAGGATGTTTCCCCTGGCTGGGTGGTCTAGAACGAGGGGTCACAGTCTCAGGATATGGGGTAGGACATTTAGGACTGAGATGAGGAGAAATTTCTTCACTCAGAGGGTGGTGAACCTATGGAATTCTCTACCACAGAAGGCTGTGGAGGCCAAGTCACTGAATATATTTAAGAAGGAGATAGATAGATTTCTAGACACAAAAGGCATCAAGGGGTATGGGGAGAGAGCGGGAATATGGTATTGAGATAAAGGATCAGCCATGATCATATTGAATGATGGAGCAGGCTCGAAGGACCAAATGGCCTACTCCTGCTCCTATTTTTCTATTTTTCTATGTTTCTATATTTCTAAGAGGCGATTTTGGTAGTTTATTCAAACATGGAAAATGACTCTTCCCATCGCTTCCTCCCTTTTGTCTTTGAATTATTGTTGCTTGTCTAAACAGCGCACCCTTGACTTTGTCTCTTTAGTTCCTACCTGCACGGGGAGATTTTGATTCCTGTAGCATTATTTTCCCTATACTGTTATGCCTGCTCTGTGCTTCTGCCCCTTCCATTGTACTCAGGATCTGGCCAGTGCTCCTCGATCCCGGTTGCTGAGCCCAGCAATGCTGATGTTGCCTTGACTCCTGGAACCATAGATGGTTCGGGTTTCTGCCTTTTTCCAAGACCGAAACAGAACAGTGGACTTGACGGGTGAGATCACGGTTTGAGTTCTGATTTATGCAGGTTGGGGGTGGGATGGGTTCGGAACCCCCGAATCTGCAATTTTAACCCCCCACATGCCTCCAAACCCGCCTCGACGGGTCAATGAAAATTCTGCCCCTTATCTCCATGATCTTTCTCATTTTATGTCCTTATTCTAATTATCCTTTAAATATTGTTGCAATTAGTTTTGTTAAGCGAATTCTAAGTTCTACTTAGCATCATAATATGTTTTTTTTTAGCAATTTAACCTTCACTCGCAGTCTGTGGCTGTTTGTTATCAAAACTTAGTCAAAACTGCTTTTGACTGTCTTTGCAGCTGCATTTTGAACAAATCTTAGCTTTCTAGTTACCCAGGAGTAATTATGGGTAATATTATTTGGTCAATGGCTACACTTGAAGTTATACATATATGATTCTCGTCTACTAAATATTTCTAAATATCAGCCTTTCGTACAAGTCCCCACCTCGAGGATGAAATGTTTTAAACATTGATTCCTCGACTACTTCAATCTATTCTCTGACTAGCGTTGCTGCAAATTGGAGTTCTCTAATTGAGTGCTTTTCAAATGAGGTTTTATCCCCCTTTTCATTATAGGCCTGGGTGCTAACTATGACACTCACAGGGGCCGACCGCCTATCCTCATGGCTGGGGGTCACCCCGGGGTCTCCCCAACCATCATGTCGGCCGTGCTGATATGTCTTGCCTTCTAGAACGTCCCAGTCTATCATTTCTCCTCTGCTCGCTGCTCCTATTGCTGCATCATATGATCTGGCAGTAACGGCCCTGATCTCACCCCTTACTTAAATTCAATTCACTGTTCTGGTGTTCCAATTCTGCCCCGCCTGGGGTATCCTCTGTTTCTTCTATCTTTCCTGATGTTACCCCGCAAGGGGTCTCCTCTACGTTGCTTCGGATCTTCTCTTTTGGTGTGCTCAATTAATTTGTTAGTGCTGGTTAGTCATAGGCATGAGTATACAATTGGCTTATGTATCAAAGTCTTACTACATAGGTTACATATATCAAATACACTATCATTACAAGTTGGAGAACTACCAGAGCGTGTGAAATAATACAAATCTAAGGGTGTGCTGATATATTAAGCCCAATATCCCACCAGTGTGAGTTGTCCTCTATGCTGTCAATTTCAATATCCATTCTCGAGTTGTCTTGCTCCAAAACATCATAATGCTTTAGGGAGGAGTTCAGTCGCATCATGAGCTCACTGAAACCCTTAGATAACAGGGGAATGTAGTATCCGAATTGTGCCACATAATTGTGCAGCTCATGCTTAAGTATTTCATTTACTGTCAGTTTCACTCGAGCATAGGTTTTGATATTGAGTAAAGCATGTTGGTTGATAGGACAGGTCCTGTTAGACCCGTAAAGCATGGTAGTTGCGGTAGTAGTGACACAGGAGGCACCACCAAAATCACCTCATACTGGATTCGTACTGGTTTTTCCCACGCTCTGTTACCTACAAAACACAATTATTACAGTCATAGTTAAATTCAGTCTTACAATAATTTCAAGCGACATTACAGTTTAACATCTGATCAACAAATCATGGACTTAAAAGAGTCTTAAGATCTCTCTTTTACTCGTATCCATCTTGTGGATAATTCTTACTAAACATGTGTAGAATTCGCAAATTATCGCGATTTAAAAATAATGAGAAAGAGACATACAGTTTCGTAAACACAGCTTTATTTCAGCAAAATGCTGTCAGGTTTCAAAACGGACACAAGCAGCCTGTAAAATGGCTGCCACGCCTCGTGGCAGAATGTTCTAGACTTTCAGCAGGCAGACAAGATGGCGTTTCAATAAACATTTCAGCAAGATCGGATAGGACTCAGCATATTGAGATAAGACAAGACGAGATCGTTTTGCATTTTAACACCCAAGCCAGGAATATAAGTGCTGGAATCGGGTTTTTCCATGCACAAATGAGAGCTATTGTACTGGGCAATCAAGGGGCCCATCAAAAGACATTGATACGCAAATTCCCCACGGCTCTACGATGAGAGAGACGTTCGCGGGTACTCACAGCAAGAATTCGGAGGCCCCCAAAACCCCTCCAGGGAGACTCCCAGCCGGTTCCACAAGGGGAGAAATATTAACGGGTACTTAGACAGTTACAAGTATCACCGAAACCCATTAACGACAAGTACCACCCCATACAAGAAGTTTGAGCGCCAAAACATGACAAAAGATGGACATTAAGATTGGGCGGGAGATAAGGAATTACAGTACTATAACTATAGTGTCCAAACGTCCATCTTTCTCTTATTCCTTTGACTTGCTTCTCTGATCCATTGATTTTCCGGGAGTCAACCTCGTGGCTTGCCGCGAAGATCTGTGGAGAGCTGGTCTGCGAAGGCCTGTAAGCGGGCGCACCATCCCGAGAAGTCGGTAAACGGTGTTGGAACCGAAGGCCCGAGAGGAGATGAGATGAGATGAGATGAGAAGAGAAGAAGACGACTACACGTGCCGCCGCGGTCAGTAAACCCCGACCGCGCCCGAAAATCGATTAACCACTTCTTCGAATTCTATCGGCTACTCCACAACTGGCCCTGGAAGACTTTTCTTCGAGTTCTACCGACAACTGGTGTCGGTCCAGAAAGACTCTTCTTTGAATTTTACCGGCTAACTGGTGTCGAGCACAGGAAGACTCTTCTTTGAGTTTTATCAGAGTTCCGAGGTCAACACAGATCTTCATGACAGCAGACGGTCCAGCCTGCTAGCCGGAGCAAAGCGAGTAAACAAGTGGGGTACAGGGACCCCTGATCAACACGTGAATAGTCAGGTGCTGTGGTGAAAACATCCGAGCAGCGTTTCGGAATTCTCCGAGTTATCACGAGTGGTGAGCATGAGTCTCGATCCTACAGATCTAGATTAGGACAGGTATTGATAGGGGAGGGTTTATGTTTTAAGGATAATTATAATGTGTGTCCCCTTTTACGATGTGTCGTGCACTCCTCGTTTCCCTAAACCTAGTTTCCTAAATGTATGTAAGCTTGTACTGTCATTAATCTGTGCTTATGACATGTATTTCGTAATCTTGAACAATATGCAATAAAGATTTTCCATTTCGTACTATTCAACCGGGTCTACCTGAGTTTTCTCTGCATTATTGCTCTCGCACCTAAGTCCAGTGTCAGAACCGTAAGGGCGAGTGGGTCGAACCACTCACAGGTGTCTAGTGCTACCAGACTGGCTGGAGACCAGAACAGGCAACAAGGCCTAACCCCGCACTAGCACCCAGGCTAAGCACAGAGCCACGCGAAACCCCTTACACATGATTTCTCCTTAGCCCTCAATTGTCCCAATCCAAATTCCATGTAACTCTCCACTTCAACTTCAATTTCAATCCCTCTAACAGGTACCAGTGTGTTTAACTCTATTCTGATTGTTTCATTAATTAGATAGTTTCTTGATGGAGTATGTGTCAATGCTTTAAAAGTTGTCTCACTCTCCTGAGCCACATTAACCATTTCATGTCTTGCTGTTGTCAAGTAACTGAGCATGTCTGAGACCTGTTCTTCAGTGCAAATTCACCACGCATTTCCGGATGGTAATTGTTTCATACGTAACAAATCACATTTGCACACTCATATTAGTATCTCCATATTATGCCACGCATGCCATCCGATACAAGCCTTTCTCGGGCTTTCAGGTGATCGTATCAAAAGACTGTCTGGAGGTCTTTGTTCATCTTCCACCGCATGGTCCCGATGTCTTGGATAGTGGCCAGACTATCAAATTCAGTTTTCTTAAAAAGTTCATTATAGGCAGGGACACAAATGTCTCCAAGAGAAAGCTATCAATTTACTATTGTTAACTACACTTTCCTGACTTTCACTAGAAAGTTTGGAAAATTCCCAATTGGCGGTGTAATTCTCCTGTTTCTATCTCACACCCTCAATCACTTCCTCTCTCCATTTTACACATACAATTAGTTACCATTCGTATCTTATTCATGAGCCCTGGAGGAACTTTACTGTCCAGTACAATATTTAAGATTGAAAACATAGATCAAACATTCTCACTTGGTCCAAGTTAATAACACTTTTTTATTTATCATTATTTTAGAGGATCTTTTATTGTCCCAAAAGTAACCCAATATATAGTGCCTGAGTCCATTTTGTTATTACAAAATTATCCCAAAATCCAAACAGCAGTATTGTTGAACTGACAGGTTTTGTCAATGTTCAATTTCATTTCTATCACGTTATCTTCCATTCTCAATTTCAGAAACGAGTGATTTCCAGGCCAGGTGGCTTACACAGTGTTTTAACATTAGAGACGGAAGTGCTGCAATTAGTTTACAAGGTAACTTCCATATAATTTATCAAATCATAATTTTCCTTCTGTCACTCTGGGGAAATTTTAACTTAAAATTAAGAAACTTAAATTTAATAATGTCCAATATCTTTAAATTTCATACTAAAGTTGTTGCTTGGTGAACTTAAACAGCTGTCAGTGGAAAGGGTTAACTCCTTTGCAGGTTTTTAAGAAGGTGGAGCGAAACATTGTCAGGCGCACACAATTGCGTCACTTCACGTAAATTGAAAAAAACTTTCCCGATCGAAAAGACAGTTGTGTTTTCACACTTTAACTAAACATGAACAGAACAGATAAAACAAAACAAAATAGCACATTCTTGCAGAAAACAATAAATTATGTCATATTTCTTATTTTCCTTTCTTCAGATGCCTTTCCAAAATACTGTAAAAACATTGAATATAACTGGAGAAAAATTAGTTTTTCACATTTAAACAAATCAAATCAAACTGCTTTGGAAGATTTCACCATAGCAACCGCGACTCCAAGGTTAAATCTTAGACTGAAACTTAATCTTTTGTTAAACAAACTTTTTGTTGTTCTTCTCAGTTTTTACACACCAGCTTAACTTAAATTGTAGTTCAAAGTTTTTTTTTCAATTCTTGGGGCACAATCTTATTCGCACATTCTTAAAACTTCCAAAATCCAAGGCAAGACAAAAGTTTTAAACGCTTTTAACACAGAGAAGTGGGTGGAGCTAAAACAAACATAACATAATCTTTTTGTTTTAAAGACAAACTTTCAGAGAAAGGAATACTGTAACGTCTTAAGCAGTCATAGTCAGGAAAACTTTCACACTTTAACACACATTTTCATACAAACTGAAACTCCAGCATTTTTTTAAGGTTCCTTTCACTCAGCAAATCTTGTGTTTTATTTGTCTCAGCACAGACGTTAATAACTTCCATGTCGGTAAAACTTTAAATTTCTCTTTTTTTTCCTCTTTTTACATCGGCGTCTCAGCAGCTTTTCCTGGCTTTCCAAAGCCCTGTTTTTTTCCTTCCTTTGCTGAGTTTTCAGATTGGTTAGCCTGCAAATTAGATCTTTTTCCTTCTTTATCTCTCCCTTTCTCTCCTGCACTTTATGCTTAACCACCTGGCTATGTTTCTCTCTTAACCCGTTGTGTTTTTTCTGAGACAGACTTTCCGGAATAAAGTTTATCACTTTTTCAAAGGGGACTCGGTCTCCTTTGATTAAACGTTCCGTCAATAATACCTGTACTTCCTCCGCACAGGCGCCTCTGTCTAACTTACTCTTATATGCATTAATACAACTTTTACTAGACATTTGGTGATTTTCCTAACAGACCTCTAACATCAATAACTATCGGCGCGCAATTCACGGGCACTCCCCACTCCCCACGGGGTTTATCCCTCCTCAAGAGCAGCAGCTGATCAGGAAGCTACTTTCGAGGTCCGATCTATTACACAATACTAGCTGCTTTGTCTTGTCCCATCTGGGGTGCCAATTTGTAAGATCTTAATGATCTCTGAGTTCTTGGACAAGACACCAATAGGCAGCAGCCAGTATGTTTGAGCAATAGATCAAGATTTATTAAGCATACAGCATAATATACTTAATATTAGGCGATAGTTTTAACGAGTAGCTCGCAGCCCTTAGTCTCTGGAACCTCTCGGACACAGATGATGTCGTCTTAAGTCTGTTCCTTTGTCCTCGCTTTATGTCTGTGTGAAGTTCTTCTTTTAGTATCGAGGTTTTAACGCTTTTCTTATCAAAAGTTGGTTTGGCCAGTGTCCATGTTCAGTGTTTTTTCCCTCCCAGAAGCTGGCAGCTGTCCTTCATTCTGCCAGTGCATTTCACACTTCATTTAGCCTCAACCTGTCACATTAACACCTCCTCTTGCCTTGATTATCTCTTAATGTCTCTCAATGTCTCTTAATCTCTCCTTTTGTTCTTTCATCCCCTCCCCCTTTTCCCAGCTTTATATTTGCTTTAAATCTATTTCATTTCCTGCTTTTTTCCAGTTCTGACGAAAGGTCTTCGACCTGAAATGTTAACTCTGTTTCTCTCTCCATGGATGCTGTCTGGCTTGCTGAGTTTTTCCAGCGTTTTCTGTTGTTATTTCGGATTTCCAGCATCCGCAGTATTTTGCTATTTATCTTGTTTATAGGTTTTCACCCCATTGGAATTTCCTTTATCTCTTTCATTTCTAGCTTCCCTGGTACAAGGCCTTTATACCAAGGGCCCATATCAGCGCTGTTTCACTAGTCTTGAGGTATCCAAACTATCCCACTTTAATCTACCAGATAAATACCTTATCTCCATAATCTCTCACATTTTATGTCCTTATTCTAATTACCCTTTAAATATTGTTGCAATTAGTTTTGTTAAGCGAATTCTAAGTTCTACTTAGCATCATTATATGTTTTTTTTAGCAATTTAACCTTCACTCGCAGTCTGTGGCTGTTTGTTATCAAATCTTAGTCAAAACTGCTTTTGACTGTCCTTCGCAGCTGCATTTTGAACAAATCTTAGCTTTCTAGTTACCCAGGAATAATTATGGGTAATATTATTTGGTCAATGGCTACACTTGAAGTTATACATATATGATTCGCGTCTACTAAATATCTCTAAATATCAGCCTTTCGTACATGTTCCTCTGTTCTTTTTTATACAAAAAAACTGGCCAATAAGGAGAACTATTGCTGGATAGTGTTGTGCGTCTTTCCTGTGCTGCTTTCTTAATGGTTTTCCTCTCAATCCCAATTAGCTGATATTAGCATGTGATGGCCCTCAATACATCTGAGTTAGGTAAGTGAAAATCGTACAGGATTCAAGCTCCTAATCACAATCCAGCAGCTCCTGCAAAGGGTTTTGTGTATATGGGGGTGGGGGTGGGGATGGATGGTGGCAAGAGGAGAACAGGGTTGGGCTGTGCTGGAATGCCTCCAAGAGTGAATAGTCTGCTGAAAGTTATTTCTTAGATTCATACGTGAAGAATGGCCATTTGGATGCAATACCAGAGAGCAACTGGAGCCCATGGGTCTGAAGTAGAAGAGATTATTAAGGAATGTCAACATGGCTTCTAGAAAGGACAGTCCTGTCTTACCAACCTAGTTGAATTGTTTGAGTAAGTTACCGAGTTGGTGGATGTCAGATGCCCACTCGACAGTGTGCCTCTTTATTTTCAAAAAGGTCCTTTGACAAGGTGCCACGGGGAAAAAAAGGCTAGGAAACAAGGTTCTGTTCTGTGGGATTAGCAGGCAAATCTTAGGTTGGAGAAGGAACTGGTTGCATGCTCTCCTGCCAGGACTTCACAGGATAAACTTCTACAAATACTTAGGATGTGGGAACACAAAATAAGTTACAGGTTATAATAATACACTTCGTAGCGTGCATTCTTGAGGCAGGTTCTTGACATGCAATGCAACCTTTTTTGAACAGTGCTTTTTAGTCAGCCATCTTCCTCCTGACCCGTATCTAGCTCTGCTGGGTCCTGTAAATAGCATTGACTCTGCCTGCAATCTTCCACTATGCTTGCTGTACCAGTCACTTTTCAGGAGGATGCCCTTCTGTCCTAAATGGGACAACCCTACTTTCCCACATTTCATGGTGAGAATCCCCAGCGCTTGGTCATCAAATGGAGCAGCCATTCCTCGGCTAACCACCAGGAAATTGTAACACAAACTCCTGGCCTGCCCTCCCTGTACAAATGCAGGGATTTAAAAGCCTGCTGGATCCATTTAACTGCTGACCAGCTGCCCAATTGGCCCCAGTGTTCCATTGACCAGCTTGTTGTGCAGAGAGGAGATCACACAATTTGCACATCCTGTCTGTGCTCGGAGCACTTGACCACAGAATGAGAATCTCGGCAAGGGCAGAGTATATGGAAAGTAAAACTGCCAAATTGTAGTGAATAAGCATTATGCGAACCACTGTTAGACTATTAAGTGAGAAGATGGGATTAAAAGCCCTGAAACTGTAGCAGCTGCATTATTGATGCTGGGTTTTGTTACTTGTAAGTCGTTCAATATTTCCACAAGATGAATTACATCCGCAAACTTATTTTTCTCCTTTTTTTGTATTCACAGAATCCCCACAGTGCAGATAGAGGCCATTTCGACCCATCGAGCCTGCACCGACACATATCCCACCCTATCCCCACGTATTTAATCCCCCTAACACTAAGGGTCAATTTATCATAGCCAAATCAACCTAACCCGCACACCTTTGGACTGTGGGAGGAAACCGGAGCACCCGGAGGAAACCCACGCAGACACGGGGAGAATGTGCAAACTCCACACAGACAGTCACCTGAGGCCTGATTCGAACCCGGGTCCCTGGCACTGTGAGGTAACAGTGCTAACCACTATGCCACCGTGTTGCCTAAATTAATCTGAACTATTCTGAACCATATTTAGAAAAAAATGTAACCTGTGCTCACATTCTGCCTTTAGGACCATGTTTCCATTGAAAGTATCCCTCCAGTAAGAAAAACAAACTACCGTACAATAAGTGTAGCATTTTGTTTCTTCACTACATTGCATCCAACAACTTTATTATCTGACCTGGTTATGCTGAGTTAGAATACAAGTTAAGAAGGAAACACTTAAAGGTATGTATTATGATTGATAAATACTAACCTCTTGATCTATCCCAGTCAGTTATTTTTATATCCATTATATAGTATTTAATTATTCACATTTACAGGGCTCCTTTTTTTTGCCTATAAGAATGGGAAGTGAATGTGCTGAGGGGCTGTCGGCTAAGGGCATCTCTCCAGCTTGTTATCTTTTTATCAATGTCAGGATAATTGGTAAAAACTTGGAACAAAATTGCAAAGTGAAAGGACAGCTCAGTATTGTTCTGAGAACAAATCATACTCACTGACACTGCAAGTTAGTTAGACTTGAATTGTGATTTGAAAAGGCAAATTATATAATTATTGAAACTAGAATGTTACTTAATGGGGGGAAAAAAACATCTGCAGCCATTTTATAGTTTACAAATAAATCTGAAAATGCATAATTTGTTTTGCGATCCTCTCCATAATTCCCAATACTTTCCACCAGAACATTGAAACTGGTTGCATTTAATCTTGCTTTTTGCAACACTTATCTTAGAAAGGCAGAAAGGTGGAAATAAATTAGCATACTCCACACAGCTTTTCATGCATCATCAATCATTCAATAATTAGGTTTTAATCTGACAAAAGAACCCTATCATGGGACGGCAGTTTTTAGAGAGTAAATTAAAATCAACAAACAAAATTAAAGTAATTGATCAAATTTGAAAAGTTTACAGGACTATTTGAAAATAGTGTCCCATACTCATAAATACATCATAAGCACTTTTTACATTTGCTAATTATATTTAGAAGTCTATTTGTGAATACATTTCTCAGTATTCTCTCACAGCAATAGTTTGCGTTCGAGATTATATCAAATACTGCAATTCATAATCCAGTACAATGTCTGTAGATGTTTGGCAATTCCATAATCATGCACACATTGAATATTTATTTAAATAATATATCAATTTATTTAAAGTGGGTCATTTTATGTACTGAAATCTACAAAAAAAGGCTTCTGAAGCTTTTGGGTTCATAACACAACAACCTATCTGGAGAAAAGGATTGTGCTGCTCCCACCCTTTCCCTCTTCCTTTGGAAACAATTTTATGGTGCCGTCCGTGACCCCCTTTACAAGGGGATCATATTGAAAAGCAATTTTTAAACGTTTGTATCCTCTTCAGGGGTTCAAACCTCAATCCCAGCCTGGAGTCCCAGATTGGCTCCTTTTCTGCCCTTAGCTACACTTAGGGCTCGATTTTGCCGGTGCTCAGGGGTCGGGTTTGGAGGCGGGACTGCTGGCAAAATCAAAATGATTGGCAGCGAGTCCCGAACCCGCTTCCAACCCGCCTCCAATCAATCTTCCCGGGAGTCGGGTCCCCGATTTGCGCAGGGACCCGACTCCTAGCAGCGGGAAGAGCATTATAGCCACTTAACTGCCTGTTAACAGGTCATTAACAGGTTAAGAGGCTTTTTCCAATTTTGCCAGGTCGACTGCGGGCTTCCCGATGTCCGGACTCCACACTAGGTAAGTGTGGCATGTTGTGAGTCTACTGTAATGTTTCTTCATTGATGACAGCTGCAGAAGTGGTGTGAAGGATCTAATGGTACACTGGTGAGTTTCAGAGGTAAGAAAATGCTGGGAAAATCATTTTTAATGTTTTTAGACTTTTCTGTAGGTAATAAGGTTTGAAGTGTTTGTGTAGTCCCACCTCATTGGGAGAAACTCGCTCACCAGTGACAGATCGCTTCTGTAACCGCACCTGCAGCTGCCATCTGTTTTATCCTAAGGAGGGAGTCACTGGAGAGCCTGCGTGCAAGGGCTCACCTTTGTACAGTGATTGCCAGTGTTTGCAGCACCTCAATGCTGTCAAACACTGAAAAATCATGTGTCAAACAAAAATAAGCATGTCCCCTTTAAGAAAACCAGCAGATGACGCATCATCAACTGATGTCATCTGACACCGGCTTTCTCCTAATTGGCCGGCAAGCCCACAGGGCGCGCTTAACAAGGCCAATTGACGCAAAATAGCGTCTGTGCGTCGGACGTTGCTGGGGGTGGGACTAGAACCCGGAAGGCAGCAGTTCCGCCCCCAACGCGCCTCTTCAGGTAAGATCGCGGCCTTAGTGTCACCAGGCACAGGCCGGGTCCCACTGACAGACAAAGGTTACGGGAACGTCCAACTTGGGGAGTCCTGATCCCCAGTCCTTTCCTATGCCGATGGCCATGCTTGGGGCGGGAGAAGGATTCATTACCCAACAGAACATCGTGGGATCCCCAACTGAAGGCTAGGGCCTGTCCTAACCAGGTCCTGGCCTAGTTTCCAGCAGTTCTGGTGTATTTCCACTGGAGTTACAGCAGGAATATGTCAGAATGGCTGCAGGTTTCTAGTTCAACTATTATAACATCATAAAGCCATAAATAATTAGCCAGTTCTGCATAAAATTGCTTATTCGCACTCATAGTGTTGCCTATGTTGTAGCGTTAGCCTCTGGATATGTTTTCCAGGGATTTACAGTACAATATAGTGAGACCTATGTTGTGAGCCTAGGGTTCAAATTGGAGTAACTGACCAAAGCTTGAATTATTAAAGTGGGATAAAAACAGAAAATGCTGGAAATTCTCAGCAGGTCAGGCAGCACCTGTGGAGAGAGAAACAGAGTTAACGTTTCAGGTCAATGACCCTTCGTCAGAACTGGAAAAAGCTGGAGATGGAACAGGTTTTTAAGCAAGTGCAGGGGCAGGGAAAGGGGGGGGGGGGGAGAGGAAAGAACAAAAAGGAAGGTCTGTGATAGGATGGAAGACAGGAGAGATTAAGAGACAAAAGGGATGATGGTGCAAGACAACAGGAGATGGTAATGGGACAAGTTAAGAAACAAAAGATGGCTCTAGATGAAGCGTAAATGGCACTGGCAGAATGAAAGACGAAGGGTCATCGACCTGAAACGTTAACTCTGTTTCTCTCTCCACAGATGCTGCCTGACCTGCTGAGTATTTCCAGCATTTTCTGTTCTTATTTCGGATTTCCAGCATCCGCAGTATTTTGCTTTTTTATTATTAGAGTGGGCATTGCCAGCCAATTTTTTTTGTAAGTGCCTCAGTTCTTCCGGCTTGGCTGCTGTCCATGTTGATGACGGCAAGCCCTCCCCCTCCTCATTTTGACTCCAGAGCGCACATAAAAAACCTTTACAAAAACAAGAAAATGGAGGTTCAATCTTGTTTCCTAATCCTCTTTCCGAATATTCCTCTCTCAGCTTACTCAGCAGGAGAATATGATGCATTTCTGGTGCAACTGTTGCCCCCTGACCTCAAGTTGTGACGTCTTCCAGTTTCAGGCCGATGAGGCAACAACGAGCAACTGAAATTCACTCATGCAGCACATTAACATCAGCCACATTTAGAATGTTGATTATTCTTAAGTCCCTCATCTCGACCAACTGAAACATGTAACAGCTTGTTCCTTTGCATCACTGTTGTAGCCAAATGGGCATTTCATAAGCTTCCAACTAATGTACTGAAGCAGGAGAATGGCAAAGTGCTTACAGCTAAGAGAATAAGCAGATGGTATGGTATTTTATAAAGATCTTTCAGTGAAATATTGAACAAGGAACAGAATGCCAGTTTGCATTTTCGGCTTGCTTTGCACCTTGTGCAGCATTAATAATGATTAATTTGCCTCGATTGATTCCCAGCTTTTTCTTCAGATGCCCTGGCATGCTTCAGGTTGAAAAGCTATGTTGAAATGCAGTAAACAATAAAAAACAGTTTTTGAATAGAACGTATAAGCAACCCTAGCAAAAAGCAGCTTGTCAAAAAAGTACAAAATATTAATAGGCCAATAATTTATTGTGGACTACAGAAGCATATGATTGGACTGAACAGATTAGTAGGATTTCATAAACTCCATTATTTAAAGAATGTTTGGCACAATATGGAGGTTTATAACAGGAACAATGTATTGTCGGTCTGTCTATAGGCTGGGTATTCTGGTCCAAATAGCTAACACTTCAATGCAATACTGAGGAAGTACAGCCAGGTCACTGCCATTTCCCAGGAGGTTCCACTGGTAATTCCCCCAAAGTTACAATTGGATAGTGGTGGAATTTCCACTCCTTGATTTCTAATTCACAGAATTATGCTTGATGCTCATCTCTGAACCATTAATAATGCACAAATGATCATTAAAAAAACAAGGTGCCAAAAATGTTCCTAGTATTCTTATCAAGAAGTTATAAGTTGAAGGTGCTGTGTTTTGGATGAGATGTCCAAGGAGAAGGCCCAACTGCCATCTTCTCAGGGCAACTAGGAACAACGATAACTGCAGCTTTGCCAGTGTTGCCCACATCCTGCCAACAAATTAAAAAAAACGAAGGCCTTAACTGCCTGTTCAGGTGGATGTAAAAGATCCAATGGCACTATTTAGAGAACAGGAGAGTTCTCCGAGTGTCTTGGCCAACATTCATCCCTCAACCAATACCAAACATAAAACAAACTATCAGTCATTTATTTGCTGTTTGTGTGACCTCGCTGTGCGCCAGTTGGCAGCTGCATTAACAACAGTGACTGCACTTCAAAAGTTATGCATTGCTTGATCTGATTAGGTCACATTAAAGGTTGATTGATCATGACTGTGATTTTCTTGCATCAAATAGAAACACGCTACCACTTTGAGTTATTTCATCAACGACCCTGACCATGAAACCTCACCCCAGTGAGACAACTCATTAGCAGTGCAATAACATTAATGCAACCTGTTTCAACTTACAATCAAATGTCCTCAAAATACATTTGAGCCTTAGAACGATAGGCTGCTTTCTATCAAAGTCAATACTCTACTGTGTACAAGTCTTGTAATTCTTGTTCACACTGAATAACATGGGTTTTGTCTTTAAACACAACCAGCTGATCTATCATGGTGTTGATTAGAAGTAGTTCGGGGTCTGAGGGCCGCGATTTTCCCATTGGAGGCGTGTTGGGCGCGGGTCAGGTGGCCGGCAGGTCCCGAACCCGCCTCCGCTGTCAGGTGGGAAAAAGTTGTGATTTTCCCCTAATTTGCCAATGAATTCCGGGCGTGTGGGTTCCCCTGGCCCAATTAGTGTTTTGGAACTGAAACTCGCCTCTGCTGACGCCACTTATCCAGCTACATTTAAGGACTCCAAGCAGCCTTGTTCCTTATCTGCCTGTGTTCTTGATGCTGTGGAAGTCTGGGAGTCTTGCCTTCTTCAACGATGTCTAGCTCAAGGCCCAAGGCCTCCCCGAGATTCAGCGATGACTCCCTCAATGTGTTGGTGGAGGGAGTAACAGCTAATAAGGAGGTGCTCTTCCCCTCTTCTGGGAGGAAGAAACCTCCCCAGCAAACAAAGGCTGTATGGCTTCAGATCACAAGGGAAGTGAGCAGCAGGTCGGTGTGCAGCAGAACCTGGCTGCAGCGCCGTAAAAAGTTCAATGACCTTGTGCGAACAGGAAAAGTGAGTAAACCATCACCTTGACCCTCATTCTGCTCCCCTTCTCCTCTCATCACCAGCACCCTGCATTGTCAACCTACTCCTACACATCTCACTGTACCCTTACATCCCTTGCACCCTTAACCATCCCTCTCTCTGTATGTACACAATCACTTCACTATTCAACTATGCTGCCCTCACACTCCCTATCACAGTTATGCAATGACAACAACTAACAACACCCTTGGTATTGGCACCTCACTCCATCTTTGTCTCCTTCTAAGCATCTATGCTCTGGAATCTCTACATTCACTCCATTATTCTCAATCAAACTCCACTTGTATCCCTGCAGGAAAAGAGAGCCCACAATAAGCGGGAAAGGGCGAGGACTGGAGGAGGGCTACCCTCAATAGCCCATCTCACTAATACTGAGGAGGCGGCCCTGGAGCTCGTTGGTGCTAGCGTGGATGTGGAAGTGGGGGACGGATAGACAGGCACAGAGGAGCAAGCTGGTGACAGAATAGTTTTGCATCTCTCATTTACATTGCATGAGTGACTGAAATGGCTTCTGATGCTCATACAGATTGGCTAGTGATGATCTGCACAATTCCATGTGCATGCTACATTAATATCAGATGTCTAACTCATGCCTTTACTCCATCACAGGACCATCGACATCCCCTCTCCCCACTGTCCCGGAGGAAGAAGGCGATCGTGAAGACTCCTCAGGGGAAGCTGCAACCTCTGAGGGCACAGCGTCAGCAGACGTAAGCGCACCCAGCACCAGCACAGATACGCACACCTCGGTGGGACCTTTGCGACATAGAGTAGTGTTGTCACCTGGTGTATCACAGCTCACAAGTGAGCATCAGCAGATGGTGGAGACAGGGACAGCAGCGGAGAATCCTCGTCGGAGGGCGCAGGACTGTCCTAGCTCGGCTCAGCTGCATGTGGACCCTGTGCCTCCGGGTCCATCCAGAAGGAGAGCGGTGCTGGAACTCCAGGAACAGGTGCAGGAGTCTCTGGCAGGTTTTGTCTCCAGGGTCACTGTGAGTGTGGAGAGGATGGAGGAGTTCATCGCTAACATGAGCAGAGCCTTTGTGGAGGCGTTGGCGCATGAACGCATCACCACGGAAAGGATGGCAACCTCTGTGGAAATGATGGCAACCTCCGTGGAAATGATTGCTATGGTACAGGGGTGGATGGCGATGGCCATTGAGGAGCTTAGTCGCCAGAGTGTTGAAAACATGGTCGTTGTTCAGAATAGACTGACATCTCTGGAGGAGCGATGGTCAGGTATTGAGCCAAGAAACCAGAGCTTCATGGAAGTCCTCTGGAGTAGGACTGCCAGTGCAGAAACAGGTCCTCATGCCCCCCTTGAAGAGCAACAAGGTTGTGTCAAGCCACTTGCTAGCACTGAAGTGGGGCTGACCCATGAGAAGGATGTTGGTGGCAGCCAACAAGGAAGTGGGGGCTCCTCTCCAAGCGCTCACACGACCATGCCACTGCAGAGCCCTCGGTCAGAGCCCCACCAGAGCCCTCACCCAACTGAGATGGGCGTCTCAGCCCCTGCACAGTTGCAGAAGGAGCAGACTGTTGCCGAGCCCTCACAGGCTCGCAAACCCAGAGGACGCCCGCCAAAGGTGTCGAAGCAGGACCAGCATGAAAGTGAGCAAGGGGCCTCCACATCTGCTGAAGCTACAGGGGAAGCACCACGTAGAAGCACACGTAAGAGGAAGATAAAGCACAAGTAGTCACAAGGGTAGTCACTTGGGTGTTCTGTTCTGTTCAGTTGTTATATGCCATCATTTACAGATTTTAATAAACTGCAGTGATGGCAAACTGTTGCAGTTCTGGTCTTTGTCATTTTGGAACTGGAAGTTTCACTTTGAGGGTTCAGGGCGACTTGGATTGGTCATGATGGTGGTCACAGTGATAGGAAGCCACAGGTTCTTGTCCATTGACTATGTAGTGGTAAGAAGGTGCCAGCCACATGTGTTTGATTGGGTAACCTAAGCATCATGCAAGCGTATGCGGCCAACTGGGAGATGCCGCTTGATGGTTGCTGATGATCCCTGGAAGGAGACTGAAGCAAAAAAGGTGAGTGTGGTGGTGACTTTGACAGCCACTGGTGTGGGGTTTCCACCCACTCCTCTGGGCTCCAGGTGTTGGTGCAGCATTGCGCAGATGTCTGCGACTATCTATAACGAAACTCTCATCCTCCTTTGGCACTGCTGCTTAGTCATGTTGGGGAAGGTCATCCTCAGCCTCTAAACCCTGTTTTGTGGGGTGTCTCCTGCGGCGACGTGCTTCCCTGCGCTGATGCCCTCTGCCCTGTGCAGCATCAGGTGGGTGAGGTGGAGGTTAGTGCTGCTGTTGTTCCTGGTGCTGCTGCGGCCGCGGGTGCTTCTCGTCCGAGGCTGAGGTCCACGATTAAAGGAGATAAATGGTTCCCATGCTGCTGGTGGAAACCTCAGGTGAGGAAGCACTCAGGCAATGTGGGGAGAGGGTTTTCCCAGGAGGTGACACTGGAGATGAATCTCATCCTCACTAAATCCAAAATCAGTAGGCCTGCAAAAAGTTCTCCACTACCTGAAAATACAAAGTTATGCAACCTGCAAGTGATCCTTGGTGAAAGCTCCGCTTTTATGGTGGAGCTGCAGCAGTCAGGAAGGCAGCCGCCAGTGAAACCGCCAGATTTAGCTGGCGTGTTGCAGGAGAGGCGTGCAGGCCGCTGAAAACATTGCAAAATCTGAAGGGCCTCTCAAAATTGGCTTAGAGAAACGGTGTCTCCAAGCCCACCTCTGGGGAAGTTGCGCGGAGGCGGGTTGCGGCGGGATCGGAACCCAGCGCCGGTAAAATCCAGCCCACAGTTTGTGATGTTTGGTATGGCCCCAGTCTAAGCTGGGAAGCAGAGCACAGGAGGGGTTTAGTGAATGCAGTACAGGAGGGGACCAGTGATGGAGTGTTGGAGAAAGAATCTTAAAATTTAAAGTTATTGTACCTTGAAAAAGTAGGTGATATAACAAACTGTGATGGCAGTGTTTTGAGAATTTTTTTCCTGGATCTGCTTTCTAATCAGAAGGCTGCATGTGGGAGAAAATAATTTCTGTTTGTCCAATCGGAAAATTAGAATGTGCCTTTTGTTAATGATTGACACAAAGCTGGTCATTCACAGAACACCCCAAAATGTCCTGCTTGTAAACCTCAACCTACCCAGCAGTACTACATTAGATTGAGGAAAAAGAGGCAGCCTTAAATATTGTTTATAAAATTTCCCCTGCACAGGGCTTCCCTGAATGGGACTTGAGGTCTGCTGCATTTTCCCAGAAGATTGAAGGTTGAAGTCCCAGTGTCACTTGGTACGTTGTGGGAGTTGTCGTCGATTAGAGTGACATGTACCGAGTGACTCTGGGACATTCTCGGAGTCAGCTATTTCGTTGAGCCTCTTCTATCGTGGACCTGGGAAATGCAGCAGACCTCAAGCCCCAGTCGGGGCAGCCCTGTGTAGGGGAAATTTTATAAGCAAGATTCATAATTTTCTTTCAGAATTTTTGTATGGGTTGTTATCTTCTAAATGTTATTTTTATGGCTTTATATTCAGCTGGGTCAGAAATAAAACTGATGGCTGAAACTACTTAGAAACAAATATATCGCAACATGATTGGTTGAAGTTGCAGTCTTTCAAGTGGTTGTTTTTCTGTGGGATCTTTGCTGTTCTTCACTGATGACACCCAACTCTACCCCTCCACCACCTCTTTCGACGCCTCCAGTGCCTCTATGTTGTCAGACTGCTTGTTCAACATTCAATTATGGATGAGCCATAACTTCCTCCAGCTAAATATTGGGAATTTCAAAACCATCACCTTCACCCACACCACAAACACTCTTCATTTGCCACCAATTGTTCCTGTTTCCCTGACTACTGTCTCAGACTACTAGAAACCTCTGCATCCTGTTGGACCCCAACCTGCTTCTAACCCCATATCCTCTCCATCACAAAGACCACATACTTCCACCTCTATAGCACTGTTTGCCTCCAACCCTATCATGCTTTGTCACCTTTAAGCTCGACTACTACAGTAATCTCCTGGCTGGTCACTCAGCCTCCCCCTTCATCCAACACTCTGCTGCCTGTATCCTATCCCTCACTCAAGTTCCTCTCACCCATTACACCTGTCCTTGCTGACCTACATTGGTCACTGGTCCCCAAACCTCAAATTTAAATTCTCATCTTTGTGTTTAATTCATCACATGACCTCACATCTTGCTATGTCTGTAACATCCCCCAGCTCGACAACCTCTTCCCCCGACTCTCTGTTCCTCTGATTCTGGCCTCTTGTGCACCCTTTCCCATTGGTGACTGTGCCTTCAGATGTCAAGGTCCCGCTTTCTGAAATTCCTTCCCTAAACTGCTTTACCTCTCCACCTCCTTTAAGATCCTTCTTACAACTCTTGAACCAAGCGTTCATTCCTCCTGGTCTCTCTTCCTGTGGCTCGGCATCTGTTTTTTTCCTTACACCTCTCTGAAATGCCATGGGGCATTTTTCTACGTTAAAGGCACTATACAAATGCAAGCTGGTGTTGTTGCTGTTTATGTTGTTGATTTCTATTTGAGAAAAGAAAGATTTGCATTGATATAGCGCCTTTCACGACCTCAGGATATCCCAAAGTGGTTTACAGCGAATGAAGTACTTTTGAAGTGTAGTCACTGTTGTAATGTAGCAAACACAGCAGCTAATTTGCACACAGCAAGCTCCCACAAATAGCAATGAGATAATGACCAGATAATCTGTTTTAGTGATGTTGGCTGAGGGACAAATATTGGCCCAGGACACCGGGGAGAACTCCCCTGCTCTTCTTCGAAATAGTAGCATCGGTTCTTTTACGTCCACCTGAGAGAGCAGATGGGGCCTCGGTTTAACGTCTCATCCAAAAGATGGCATCTCCGACAATGCAGCACTCCCTCAGTACTGCATTGAAGTGTCAGCCTAGACCTTGTGCCTGAGTCATTAATATCTATGGTGATCAGCTGAGGCCCCTATACAGATCCCTGGGGAATACCACTTGTTACAAATCAGAAAAAAAATCCCTTTCTCCCTATCTATCTCCTATCTCCCAACCAATCCTCAGGCAGTACAATCTCTAATCTTAAGATTGAGATCTACTACAGAATAACTCACTATTTCTTTTCACTTATGTGTCGTATTCTCTAATGAACATAAGGTGCAGGCTAGGCAGCAATCTCATTTATATTGCAAGAAATGTGATATGGGACTGTGAAATGGAGGAGAGGCGGTGTGGCTGTGAGGGGTTGTTGGGGTTCTCTAGTGCCTGCTAATATTCTCATTCATCTTTCTTTACACCAACAACTTGCACCTGCACCACCTGCCTCATCCTTGTAAGCACTGCTCTTTCCCCTTGCTGGGTCTGGACAGCTTTGCGGCCACTTCCCCACCCACCTTTTTCCTTTCTTTAAATCAGTTATAACATCTGCAGCTCTCTTTGCACAACCCCGAGGGAGGTCCAATTAAGGTGACTCGGATTAAGACCATGTGCCTCCTCTCATCCATCTTGTTAAGGGAGATGCCAACCCAATCAGCAATTATTTCGTTAATTGAGGCCTTTCTGATGCTTCCCTTACTTAAGCCTGTTTCCAGTAAACCAGAAAATATTAACACCTTGTGGCCTTTTCTGGAACATTGGGTTCCAGTGTAACACTTCATGGTGGCAACAGCATCTCAGCCCAAACCAGGCACTAGCAGGGAATGGGCACGTTTGGTCGGCTCCATTTAAACTCCTAACCTACAGTCACAGGTGTGAAGTGCTACAGTCACCCTGATGTGTATTGAGGCTTGCCTAAAGACTGCAGCTCGCCCTTTCATCTACTTGCTGGTGCAAAGGCTAAAGGCTCGATTTTAATTCCCGAGGCAGGTTGGAGTCGGGTTGCGTGGTAGGCGGGTTCACACTTGCACCCATCACTCACCTCCACAGCGGACCTTTCGATCCCTCTCACCCCCACAGACCCACTGCTCGCCTCGCTGACCCTGGTGGGATTTCCCGACGTCAGGAAGCCTGCACTTGCAGGGGTCAAATGGGGATGAGCCTCAAAACTGCCTGTTAACTACCTGTTAACAGGCATTTAATTGGCTCTAATCCCCCTCCCGCCTCAAGGAGACGGGTCCCTGCGCGAGTCGGGGACCCGCCTCCCGGGAAGATGGCACGGAGGCGGGTTGGGAGCGCGTTCGGTACCCGCTCCCAGTTTCTGCCATTTTCCCGGCAGTCCCGCCTCCATACCCACCTCCCCAGGGCTGGGAAAATTCCCCCCGATGAGTCCCTCCAAGTTCTTGTGGATGCTGTCAGAGGGCGCAGGGAGATTCTCTTCCCTCCTGATGGCCGGAGGAAGCCTCCTCAGCAGACCAAGGCAGCCTGGCTGCGCATTGCTCAGGAAGTGAGTGCAAGGTCCATTTATGCACGCTCATGGATCCAGTGCCGAAAAAGGTTTAATGATCTTGTGCGAACATCAAAAGTGAGTATCCCATTTCATTTGCCTTCACTCTGCTTCCCTTCTCTTCTCATCACCAGCACTCTGCGTTGTAAGCCTCCTCCTTCACATCCCACCTTACCCTTACTTCCCTTGCACCCTTTCCTATCCATCTCTGTCTCTGCACTGAATCGCTTCAGCATCCTGTCTATGCACCCCTTAGACTCGCTCTCACTGTCATGCAATGACAACAACTAACAACGCACAGGGAGCTAGCTTCCTCTTGGCACCTTACCCCATATTCGTCTCCCTCAAAGCTTCTATGGTAGGGATTAATCACACTCACTCCATCACTGTGGCTGAAACACCGCTTGTGTCCCTCCTTGCAGGAAAAGATAGCCCACAATAAGAGGGAGAGAGCAATGACTGGAGGAGGAACAGCTTCCCTTGGAACATTGATCAGTGCTGAGGAGGCAGCAAACGAGATTGTTGGAGGTGGCGAGGACCTGGAATTGGGCGATGGAGAGATGGGCACACTAGAGGAAGCTGGTGACATAATAGAGTTTCATCCCTCTCAGAAAGCAATGGCATATGATGTTCATAGAGAATCGCGTTGTATCATCTGCTCAAAAGGATGTGTCTGCTACATCAATATCAGATGTCTAATTCATGCCTTTACTCTCACACAGGACCATCAAGCGCCCCCCTCCCCATGATCCAGGCCAAAGACCCGGACAAATCCTCAGAGGAACCTGAAGCCTCTGAGGGAGCAGAGTCACCAGGACTCAGCGCACCCAGCACCAGCGTAGCAACGCACACCTCGGTGGGGCCTTCGCGAGTTAGAGTAGTGTTGCCACCTGGTTTATCACAGCGCACAAGTGAACATCAGCAGATGGTGGAGACAGCGACAGCACTGGAAAGTCCTCGGTGGAGGTCGCAGGACTCTCCTAGCTCTGCTGAGCTGCGTGCAGACACTGTGCCTCTGGGGCCATCCAGAGAAAGAACGGTTTGTGAAATACAGGACAAGTACAGGTGTCTCTAGAAGGGTTTACCTCCAGGGTTAGTGCGAGTGTGGAGAGAATGGAGGAGTCCATCTCTAACATCAGCACTGCCGTGGTGGAGGCAATGGCACATAAACGCATCACCATGGATAGGATGGCAACCTCCGTGGAAAGGCTGGCTACCTCACTGGAAAGGATGGCTACGGCCATGGAGGAAATAAGTCGCCAGAGTCAGGAAAACATGGTGACTTTTCAGAATAGAATGACATCTCTAGAGGAGCGATGAGCAGAGAGACCAGAGCTTCATGGACGTCCTTGTGATGAGGACTGCCATTGCAGATACGGGTTCTCATGGCCCCCCTGAAGTGCAGCAAGGTGCTCTCCAGCCACTTGCCAGCACTGAGGTGCGGCTGACCCATGAGAGGGATGTTGTTGCCAGGACAGAAGGAAGTGTGGGCTCCTCTCAAAGTGCTCACACGACCATGCCACTGCGGAGCCCTCGGTCAGAGACCCACTTTGCAGAGACAACTGAGATGGCAGTTTCAGCCCCTGCACAGCCGCAGGAAGAGCAAACTGTTGAAGAGCCCTCCCAGGCTCCCAAACCCAGAGGACGCCCACCAAAGGCATCTAAGCAGGCGCAGCATCCTAGTCAGCAAGGTGCCTCTACATCTGCTGAAGCCACAGGGGAAGCACCACGTAGAAGCACGCGTAAGAGAAAGATTAAGCACTTATAGTCACAAGGGGACTCATTTGGGTGATGTTTCTTTCTTTCTGACTCTTGCCGGTTTATTATCCTTTTGTCATGTGTTAAAGATAAATTATGTCAAACAGTTGATTGTGTGGCCTATGTGTTATGGGAAATGGCAAAAGAGCATTGAGGGCTCAGGGCGACTTGCTTTTGTAATAACAGGGTATAGCAGAGATGAAGTATAACGTTGGACAAATGTCGCCTACAATTACAGAGCCATATGGTAGCCACATATGGTTGAAGAGTAAGCTTATGCTAATGTGGCATGGCCGTGTGCATACCCTGCTTGACGGGCAGCAGTGAACTGGAGGGATGCTGCATTGGTTGCAAGGCTCCCCTCGTCTTCCCCCTCCTCTTCCCAGGAAGATCTGCGCCGAGCCACACGGCTGCTACTCCTCCGATTATGAGGACCAGGATGAGAGGGCATAAATGTTTCCCATCCCCTTGCTATAGATTTCATTTGAGGTAACAATCTTGTAAGTGCACTGTTGAAGTGGCCTGAAATTATTCCATTCATGACACACTGCAGATGGGTGTCAGCTTGAACAGTCAGAAGGTCAGTAGATGTGCAAAATGTTATCCCATACCGACAACAGCAAAGTTGTTGCATTTGAATGTCAGCCATGTTTCAGGGGGGCTTTTAAAGTGCTCCACCAATGAATACAAATCATGTCCTCCAGCAACTCGTCTCCTGACAAGTCGGGAAACAGGAGCCAGAAGCACGAAATTGGGAAACCACTATGAAAATAGGATTAGCAAGGCAGTTAACAGGCTGTTGATTGCCTTAACTACCTGTCCCACCGGTTCCAGACAGGTCAGTTTGGGAGCGGCTAAACAGACACTCACGAAAATTGGGTGGGGGCGGGATGGAGGCGGGTTGGGTGTCTGAAGCCATTTTTTCCCGATTTTCACAACAGACCCGCCTCCAAACCCGCCTCCTCAGGGCTATTAAAATTGAGCCCTAAGGGTCTGTAAGCAACTCACTGGGCTGCTGGCTGACGACATTGCCTTTGTTACGGATCCGAAGGGAAGTAACAGTAGGGCCTATGTCTATTCCAAAGGCCCTTTCCTCTCTGGATCCGAGGGCATGCACAGAGCTTTGTGGGAAGACCTGGCAAAGTTCAGCCCGTGGGATGCCGGACGGCTCGAGGCTCCGCTGGTGCTGACCCTGGCTGACTTGTCCGAAGGCCTCCGCCAGTTAGCCCGGAATAAAGCTCCGGGGCTGGGTGAGCTGACCGTAGAGTTCCACAGGGAATTGTGGGATGCCCCCCATAATTCCCTGTGTTAATATTTTCTGGCCTACTGGAAACAGGCTTAAGGGGAAGACACTGATGATTGGCGGAGACGACCCTCTCTTGGCGCAGGGCAGACTCAGCATTTCTTGGGTTAGATAATTTAGCATGGGCAGTTTAAATCTATGTGTTTGGCCAGAGATTAAGTAACAGAATATATTGCGTCAACCCTCAGCTTTTATTGAATAAGTTCAACCACAATTTTGTTCAGTTCAAAAGTGCGACAAAGATAACTGTTTTAGCAGCTGAAATGATTTTAGCTCACTCTTGCCACTATTGGATTTCATAGTTCTCACAATATCACTGTTTTCAGTCTGTGGCAGGGAAAGTGACCTTGACAGTCAGTCTTTTAGCTCCTGAGACACATACGAGTCATTATCAGTGACAGCTGTGGCAAAACTTCCCATACAGGTACATCGGTCACTGGACACTAAACATAACCGAATGTTAGCTATATTTCGGAGTTGAATGCAAGAAAATAATCTCGTAGGAGAGCAAATATTTAAACGCTTAGACCAACCATAGCCACTTTTGCAGCAGTATTAGGCTGAATGAATTAGAACTACACCTGTCCTTCGTGATGAAAGGTAAGGTATTACTGCAAGGTCTCAAAGTGGGTAATGAAGATTTGCCTGTGTGGATTGAACTGGCAGAATACAATCGTGTTGTAAAGTATCTATTCATACTGCAAAATTTATGATAACAATAAAACTCATGCTTGGCCAGTCACTAGTACTATTATATCGTCCTCTTAATTGTTTAACATGTAGAATCAGGGAATTTTGTGATTAAACATGTTGTGCAATTATGCAGAAGCAGTCTCCACTGAAATGAATAGCAAATTAGTTCTGTATCACAACTCCTAACTACATAGTCTATTATACCTGGAAGAATGCAAAAATCAACATAATGCACTGATTGAGTTCACAATTTATTCTATTGCACTTTTAGCTGAAAAGATAGGTGTGGCAGTACAAATTTACTATCTGAGCATTGGGGATTTTGAGTGATAGATCAAACAATAATGAAATACATAAATAAGTGGATGAAAATTAGTTTAAAGTTGGCAGCTCATGCAGATAAATGGAAAATACTTAGGAGAATAGGAAAGTCCCAGAACAGACGACTGCAGTCATATGGCCAATTTGAAATACTAAAAAAAAGGAAAAAAAAGATTTGCATTAATATAGCGCCTTTCACAACCTCAGGATATCCTAAAGTGCTTTACAGCCAATTAAGTGCTTTTGAAGTGTAGTCACTGTTGTAATGTAGAAACACGGCAGCCAATTTGTGCACAGCAAGCTCCCACAAACAGCAAGGTAATAATGACCAGATAATCTGTTTTTGGTGACGTTGGTTGAGGGATATGGGCCAGAAATTCGGGTTGGAGGCTTCCTGCAGGCGCAAGCCCCCAACCTGCACTTACCTAGCGCGCCTGCCGTTGTGCTCTGGGCCCGCGTGGAATGCCGATCCTGGGCCTCCTCCAGCTGCCGGCGCGCAGTGCTTGCGTATCCCAGGGGCGCAGTTAGTTCGAAGCGTCCCCTGGGATCACGTGGGCCATGGAGAGCCAATCGGAGCAGGGAATCTCCATTCATAGATTTGACAGGAAGACCTGTCAAATCTATGAATAGAGATCGACCCCAAAACCTAACTAAAACTTCAAATAAATAAAAAAAAAAAATCACATTTTTAAAATAACTATAAATTACATAAAATAACTATTTTAAACAATAATTAAAATTTTTGAAAAAATGAATTACAGTTTTTAACAGGGTTAAAAATAAACTTACCTTTCTTTAAAGTATTAAAAAATAATAAACCTGTGGAAAAAATGTTTTAATTTTAGTTAACTCACCACTTACCTTGTTAAAAGCAGGCCTTGCGCCTGCTTTTTCCCCGCGCAGCTGCCAGGGACTTACCCTCACTCCAAAACCTGTAAAAAAATACGGAAGTTCGCTGCGTGCACGCTGCCTCTCCCGCGCACGTGGTTGACCCTCGAACCCCTTCCTTCACGAGACCGGAAGTTCCGGTTTCCCGTGCATGCGCAGTGCATGCGCGAAACCGACACTTCTGGTGGCCCTACGGGTGAGTGCACAGCGCGTACTCACCCGCGGGGATCCGAATTTCTGCCCCAACGCGGACACCAGGGAGAATAATGGCAAGGGGTCTATTACGTCCACCTGAGAGGGTAGATGGAGCCTCATCCATGGCACCTCAAAAGTGCAGCATTCCCTCAGTGCTACACTGGAGTGTCAGCATAGAGTGGGACTTGAACTGACAACCTTCTGACTCAGAGGCAAGAAAGCTATCACTGAGCCAAAGCTGACACCTACTGCTCAATTGCCCACTTCCTCAAATATCTATCCAATTCTCCCTTAACTTTTTCCACATTATTTGCCTCCATTCCACACATTCATCACCCTCTGTGTAAAGTTTTGAATCTAAACTCGGTTCTCCTTCCCTCTACTGAGCTTGAGCCTGTGTCGTCTGGCTTCAGAGTTTGTGACGATCGCAAACATATTAATGGGGTTTAATTTATCTATTCCTTTAAGAATCTTGAGCAATCTCCCCCCGAGCCACCTTTTTTAAGAGTAAACAATCGTAAGGTCCTCAATCCCTCCTCATAGCTCGGAAGCCGTAAGTTGGGTATCAGTTTGGTTGCCCTTTTCTGCCGCTAAATACTTACATTAATATAATATCTTGTGTTGAAACATCTCAAGTACTTCATGCAGCCAATTATTTTTGTGACAGTTATGTAGGCAAATGTGGTGGCCAATTGTACATCCACAATGTCCCACAAAGAGTAATGACATGAATGATCAGTTAACCTGTGCTTTTGGTGGCATTGGTTGGGGGAGGAATGTTAAGAGGTCGCACAACACCAGGTTATAGTCCAACAGTTTTATTTTAAATCACAAGCTTTCGGAGTTAAAACTCCTTCGTCGGGTGAAGTGAGGAGATACAGAATCGTCAAAGCATATATAGATAGAGAACAAAGAATGTGTAACTTACAATTGCAGACAACTGAATTCAATCATCCTGACTGTTTATCTGCCGAGGTGTGATAAAGTTAATCAGGTCAGCCAGGAAGGTACCACATCAAAGACATAGCAAGATACAACTGAGACAATGAGGTGGAATCGCATGGGGTCGAACGTGTCAAAAGCTGCCGTCTGTATGTAAAACGATTAACTTTAAAATTTTTACTTTTTTACTGGGAATCACATCTGTGAACAAGCCAACGACGACTCGAGTCCGGATCACGTCATGTATCGTGACATAAACCCAAGATCCCGATTGAGACCGTCTTCATGAGTGCGGAACTTGGCTATCAGTTTCTGCTCGATGATTTTGCGTTGTCGTGTTTTCCTAAGGTCGCCTTGGAGAACGCTTACCCGCAGATCCGAGGCTGAATGTCCTTGACTGCTGAAGTGTTCCCCGCCTGGGAGGTAACAATCCTGCCTGGCGATTGTTGCGCGGTGCTCGTTCATACAACAATCGACAGGCAGGATTGTTACCTCCCAGTCGGGGAACACTTCAGCAGTCAAGGACATTCAGCCTCGGATCTGCGGGTAAGCGTTCTCCAAGGCGACCTTAGGAAAACACGACAACGCAAAATCATCGAGCAGAAACTGATAGCCAAGTTCCGCACTCATGAAGATGGTCTCAATCGGGATCTTGGGTTTATGTCACGATACATGACGTGATCCGGACTCGAGTCGTCGTTGGCTTGTTCACAGATGTGATTCCCAGTAAAAAAGTAAACATTTTAAAGTTAATCGTTTTACATACAGACGGCAGCTTTTGACACGTTCGACCCCATGCGATTCCACCTCATTGTCTCAGTTGTATCTTGCTATGTCTTTGATGTGGTACCTTCCTGGCTGACCTGATTAACTTTATCACACCTCGGCAGATAAACAGTCAGGATGATTGAATTCAGTTGTCTGCAATTGTAAGTTACACATGCTTTGTTCTCTATCTATATATGCTTTGACGATTCTGTATCTCCTCACTTCACCCGACGAAGGAGTTTTAACTCCGAAAGCTTGTGATTTAAAATAAAACTGTTGGACTATAACCTGGTGTTGTGCGACCTCTCAATTTTGTCCACCCCAGTCCAACACCGGCATCTCCGCATCAGGAGGAATGTTAGCCAGGACACCTGGGAGAACTCCCTACTCTTTGAATAGTGCCATGGGATCTTCATGAACATATTGGTCTATGTCTCATCCAAAGCATTACACCGCAGCATTGCATTGGAGTGCCAGCCTAGATTATGCACTCATGTCATGCTATGGGACTTGAATTGATAACTTTCTGACCCACAATCTGGATATGCCCCCTTCCCCTGCCATTGTGGCATACATGAAATGGCATAAGAGCATCTAGTTGTCAGTGGCAGTCCTGTGCCATCATGTAACCCTGTAAAAGGTGGCTGTATCTGCCACCGAAAGCAGTGACATCACAGTGACTCCAGAAAAGGAGATTCCTGACACTGATGCAGGTCCATCATGGTCAGCCACAGATACAGGTAGTGC
Organism: Squalus acanthias; assembly: GCA_030390025.1. Classification (NCBI taxonomy): domain Eukaryota; kingdom Metazoa; phylum Chordata; class Chondrichthyes; order Squaliformes; family Squalidae; genus Squalus; species Squalus acanthias. The sequence continues at coordinate 38,205,969 of CM059438.1, forward strand.
TCCTTCAGAATCTCTGCAGTTTACCACTTGGCTAGGCATCCACCCACTTGTGCTATTTCTTCAACTATGGGTGTGCTTAGTAGATGCACACTAAGTGACACAGAAGCTCACAACACAAGGGAAAAGTGTAGCAGGCAATCACATAAAACCACATGTGCAAATAGCTGAATAAAATTAATTCACTAATATATTTTGCAGTCTGTCATTCTCTCATTGTGCTGTTGTGAGACATGTGGCAGCTTTGCCCTCTGTGCCCTCAGGCTGCCCTCTGTGCCCTCAGACTGCCGTATCCTTTTCCTCCTGCTCCATTAGTGTAAACCCACCTTGATAAGCAAAATCTTGACTTTTTTTTACAGGCTTCGTGAGTCTTTTTAAACCATTTTTTACTCAGAACCTTCAAAGTAAAATCTGGACAAATAACGCAATGTGCTCTCTCCCGATGTTACGCCACTTTAGATTTACATCTACAGTACTTTTTCATTCTAATTAATGAAACAGGATTGTCAGGCCCCAAGGCTTCAGACTTGTCTAATTAATCGAGTCACACAATTACTATACATGTCATTCAATTAAACGAGAGGTACAGCAAGCCAAGAACTAAGGTTTAGATCTGGACAGTTGCAATAGGAAATGCAATTCAGCAATGTTTTTGATATGTCAAGTGAAAGCATAAAACCAATTGAACTGTAAGAACTTCCACCATATATGCCACAAAACTTCTTGCATCTTCCTTGTTATGGTGACTGACCAGTACTGAACATGTTTTGCTCGGTTGCAAACTGAAGTAATTTAATGCCTGCCTGCTATAGTGTAATGGACTGGTATGCCTGGTTACATCGAGGCTTCCCGTAATGGAACTATTCCATTGAAGATACCCATTGATTCCCCTGGAGGGCAGAATTGCTGCATCACATACCACAGAATGAAGAGTGCTCCAGCATAAAACGTTTTCTATCTCTGGACTGGATTGGGGTTAACACTAAATTATATGTATTAGTGGATGTATAAAATGGTTCAGAATCACTGATTATAATTTTAATAAATGTGTTAAAGAAGTATATTTCAAGTTTTAGTTTGCTTGCTAAATAAGAAAAAATAACATATGTGACTCCTCATGGTGCCCCCAGGATGTCCCAATGCACTTTACAGCCAATAAGTTACTTTTGAAGTACAGTCATGGTTATGTAGGCAAACTCAGCAGCCATTTTTATACAACAAGGTCCCATAAATAGCAAATGAATGACCATTTTTTTTCTTGATTGAATAATGCCAAAAGATCTTTCTATCCACTTGAGCCTCCATTTAACATCTCGTCTAAAATACATCACCTCCAATGGATGCAGCAGTCCCTCAGTACCGCACCGAAGATTTACGCAGATAAAGTATTCAATTCTACCGTGGGGCTATGAACACACAGGGCGCGATCTTGCCAGCCCTGGGGAGGCAGGTATGGAGGCGGGACTGCCGGGAAAATGGCAGAATTTGGGGGCGGGTGCCCAACCCGCCCCCAACCCGCCTCCGTGCCATCTTGCCAGGAGGCGGGAAGACGTCCCGCACCGGGTCCCGTCTCCTTGGAGGCGGGAAGGGGATTACAGCCATTTAACTGCCTGTTAACAGGTAGTTAACAGGCAGAAAATAGGATTATCCCCATTCTGCCCACACAAGTGCGGGGTTCCCGAAGGTTCCGAACCCCGCCAGGGTCACCGAGGCGAGTAGTGGGTCTGCGGGGGTCGGAGGGGTCCAAAAGAGTGCTGTGGAGGTAAGTGATGGGTGCAAGTGTGGAGAGGTGAGTATCTGAGGTAAGTGCAAAGTGTTAGAAAAAGTGTACTTACCTTTGTTTCTTCCTGCAGGCTTCAATCGGTGGGTATGCGGAGAGTCTCGCACCTCCGCAGCAGAGATGACAGATGGCCGTTGCATTCTCCAATGCAACAACCATCTAATTTCTACAAAAGAAAGAGGTTTGATGAGGTCTTGAATTCAAGAACTCATCAAACAACAGAGAATGTCAGTGTTTGACAGCTTCACAGAGCTGTCAAACGATGACAATTCATCTGTCAAAAATTTTTGACAGATGAAACGTCATACGTTGACGTTCTCTGTAACCGGCTTCCTCTTAATTGGCCTGCTAAGACCACTGGGCGGGCTTACCAAGGTCAACCAAGGGAAAATAGCATGGGTTGGCCAGAAGTTGATGGAGGCGGGACTGAAACTCGACAAGTGGGAGTCCCGGCTCCAAAAGCTCCCCATTGGCAAAATCCAGCCCAGAATGTCTGATTCCGAGACAAGGGCACAACCAGCTAAACCAAGCTGACTCTGCTTTATTTGCAAAAAAAACCTAACAAAATTGCAGTTGTGGAATTGAGATTACTTTACACTTGTGGTGTAAGACAGGAAGCAGAAAGAATTAATGGAACACGTATTTCTCTTGAAAAAGCCCTACTTAATATGTTATTACTTCTTTTGTTATGCAGATTAAACAATGTATTTCTGACATTTCTGAATATTTTAGTGCAAATTCTATGCCTAGAAATTTTAACGAAAGCAATTTTTTTGAATTGTAGAAATTAGATTTACTTCATCATTCATAAGGTGCAAATAATTCATAATGTGCATATATCACCAAATATTTTTTCCATTGTACTGAGCCCAACAGGTAGGAATCATAAAAATATCCTTTTCCCCCCAAAAAACAGTTGCACAAAAATATATTTGAAATTTATTTTGTTATTTATAGTTTAACATATAACAGCACTAAAGCCATGGGAAATGTGGAAACAGCAAAAGCTTCTGGTACAATCTAGATGTTTTCCCATATGAATTAAAGGACGTGGAACAAAAGTTAGGAGTTCCATGGATTAGTAGAGAAATTCAAATTAAATTGAGATGTAAAAAATATTCTGGCCTCTTGCGCATCCCTGATTTTCTTTCCTCCACCAAAGGTGGCCGTGCCTTCAGCTGTTTAGGCCCTAAGCTCTGGAATTCCCTCCATACATCTCTCCGCCTCTCTACCTCTCTCTCCTCCTTTAAGTCGCTACTTAAAACCTACCTCTTTGACCAAGCTTTTGGACATGTGTCCTAATATCCCTTTATGTGGCTTGGGGTCAAATTTTGTCTGATAATGTTCCTGTGAAGCGCCGTAAGACGTTTTACTAAGTTAAAGGCGCTATATCAATACAAGTTGTTGTTGGTAAATAGAAAATAGAGAGGAAACTAAATTCGATTAGAAAGGTTAAAGAGACGGTATGAAGAAAGACTGGCAGGTAAATAAAGGAAAATAGTAAATTTTAAACATATAAAAGAATAGTGAAAGAAAGGGTAGGGCTGATTGGAGATGAAAAATGAAATCTTATGGAGGATGAAGAAATGGTGGAGATACTAAGGCCTAGAAATTCAGGGGTTTAGCGCCGGCTGTTAAGACCGGTTTTGTGGAAAAAATTGGCGCCACCTCACTTCTACCCACTTCCAGTGAGGGCGTTGTTTAGCTTCGTCTGAAGCAGGTTTAGGCCATTAACATATTCAAATAAGGGGCCTAACGCCTGCTTCTGCTCACTCTTGCAAAATTTGGCTTGCTTCTGAGGCAGCCAGCACAGCGGTGTTCACTCCCGGGAAAACAAACGTTAAACAGCGCCAAATGAAAAAAAGGTAAGCACTTACCATTATCATCTCCGACCTCACTCCCGACTCTGACCTCCAGGACCTCTCCGATCTCCCCATGATCCTGGCCCCGACCTCCGGGTCCCCCCCGATGTTGGCCCCAAGTCCTGACCTCCCCCTCCGATTGTGGCCACGACCTCCCCCCACCCCGATCCTGGCCCCAAACCCCGACCCCCGCCCCGATCCTGGCCCTGAGCCTTGACCTACCCCCGATTGTGGCCCTCAGCTCCCTCCTGATCCTGGCCCGGAGCTCCCCTCACCCCCCTCCTCCAATCCTGACCACAACCTGCCTCCCGATCCTGGCCCTGAGCCTCGACCTACCCCCGATTGTGGCCCTCAGCTCCCTCCTGATCCTGACCCTGACCCCGATTGTGGCCATGACCTCCCTCCCGATCCTGGCCTCAAACCCCGACCTAGCTCACAGTCCTTGCTGGGCGTTCAGCCGTTTGGCGCTGGGCTGAATGCCACAATAATGATAATGAACGGGCAGCACCAATTTCCGGTGCTGCCTGCGCTCTTTTTCCGGGTGGCCGTTAACCTCGGCCCGCCGTGGCACCGGCTGTTTCCGGGCTAATCGAATTTCTAGGCCTAAGTTAGTATTTTGTCTCTGGCTTCATAGAATTGTGTGGTAGTCAGAATGAAAGGGTACAAGAGATACAATTCTATAATCTACCAAAGTGACCTGGACATAATTGAACTTTAGAGCACCCGAACCTTTACGTGGTGATGGCAGCATCTTGGGAGTCAGGTGACTGTTTCCTTCTTTGATCACAGGGTGGTCCGGCTCTTGGCTCCGCCATGTAGGCAGTTACAGAGACTGTCTGGTCCTACATGCTTGTTGTCACGTGCAGGCAATGGAGTGGGGCGGCTTGAGGACACCGATGTGTTGCAGATGTCTATTGATTCGTGTGGTAGCCAACCTAATGGCACGAATGAGATCTGCGAAGCCGCGAATAAGGATTCTCTTGAAGCAATCCCCAAGTGTCTGGCAGCTGAGAGTCAGAGAGAGCCCCCTCCATCCTGGAACCTCTACAGCAGCAGCAGTCTGAGCATTCATGAGAGATACAAAGACTGGCATTAGGGCCTCATTGGGGGCTCCTTTGTAGATGTCAGTGGAGTTGCCACATGCTTCGTGGCATTCTATAGTTCTACAAATACATCCACCAGCACTATGCAGATGCAAGCAGTACCATGAGCTACTGCAGTTTGGCTGGCCTTCTCCAATAGTTGGAGTACACTTCTATGCTCAAGAAGTTTGTTATTTAATAGCAGAATCCATGAGTTCTGGATCCTGGGCCCAACAGGTGAGGATGGATGAGAGCTGGTCCTTTGGACAGCAGGTTCTTAGTCTTCCTCTGCCACCTACTCATTCACAGCAGTGCTCTGTGCATCAGCTGGCGAACCCTCTTCTAATGGATGTACCTAAGCTGATGTTTACGCAGATAAGAGTCAATGATGCTGTGAGGTATTGACCATGTCTGGCACACTAGGAAGTGGCACAGGTTGATGGACACACCTACAGAAAGAGAAGACAAACATAGATCACAATGCTCTCATCGTCCCATTCTTGAAATATAAGTATGGTACTGTGCTTGAATGTATGCCTTGGTATCAGTGCGTGAGTAAGGAAGGTGAGAAGGAAGAGCTTAAGAGGGAGAGTTCTGATCCTTAGATGGACAAAGATTTCCAACTTGTCCCGCAGTGCTGTTTTAGACAATGATCTGGAGGATGGCCTCCTCAACATTGCTCCTGAATTTATGGGGCATTTCCTTTCGTACCTGCCTTTCCACCTCTCTGCAATTGTAGGCGGAGAGAGACAGAGCAGCATTAGAATGGGCTGAGCTAGCGGCAGCAGCATCAGGAATTGGCCAGAGACACAGGCAGGTGGGTAAGAGCAGTAGGACTGTGACTCGGTGTGTGGGTGGGGAGTCCAGGCCCCAGCCTATAGGCTGAATTGGTTTGCTCATTCATTTTATTTGCCCAGCTGCAGTACGGTGGACTCCTGAAGCAGAACCTGTGCCAGCAGTGCAGTTTGTTTTAAATTCCCGAGGCCCTACTGACAGATTAACCCTTTTCACTGAAGGGTTTTCACGGAGTTGAGCACTTTGTATTAATTACATTTTCCTTAGCTCTATACAAGTGATGAGTTCGGCAGAGGTCCATGGGCCAGATAAAGTGAGCTGGATTCAGCCTGGAGTTGGACTCCATCTCTAGGAGACCTCCATAATACCAAACCGTAGGGATGTAAAATCCTCAGTTCAGTGGATACCACAAACCATTTTGCCTCATAGACATTGTTTTGATATTGATTTAAGTGTAACTATGCTGAGAATATTGCCATTTAGGCAGTCTGAAGTTTTATTTGTTGTGAGTTGATATTGATAATTCTAGATTACTGTGTTGATAAAATGTATATTATATAGAAAGGGAGGAATGTTGTGTATTGATCCATTCTGTGTTTTGTGTCTGAGAGTAATGCTGTCTCATCATCAGAGTGGGTTCTTTGATGTAATGCCTCCCTGAAAGATTGTATCTCTGCAGACAAATTGCTTTCTGTGTTTATATACTGTGTAATACTGTAGATTCCCTCATTGTACCTTTACCTGACGAAGGGGCAACAGCTCCGAAAGCTTGTAATTTTAAATAAATCTGTTGGACTATAAGCTGGTGTTGTGCGACTTCTCATTTTCATCATCAGAGGTCATTGGTACAGGTTTGTTTGTTTAGCAATACTCAGTCAGGCAGATTATTCCAGCTGAAATAAGCTTTTCTTAATATCTGCTTTAGATTTTACTCTTCACTAATTCACCATTTGCCTGCCCAATTAAACAAATCTAAATCTTTTCCTGCAGCCTTTATGTTTACTATTAAGCTTATTTAGTGTCATCAGTGAATTTCACAAGGCCACATTTACTTTTAGTATCAAAGTCATTTATGTAAATTAGTGACCAAAACACTTGCCCCTACGGGAGAGCTTCAATCATTCCCAGTTTTGTCACCTTTGGTTTCAATGAAAAAAAAAATTCTTATTCAGCCTTGGGTTCGATCCTGGTTTTTAATCTTAATTAAATAGTAACACATTGTAATTACATTACAACAGTGACTGCGCTTCAAAAATACTTCATTAAGTGTAAAGGGTTAGAAATTCCTCTCGGGCTGTGGCATAACAAGCGGTATCGGATCAGCTCGCCCGTTGTACACAGCGCCATTGTGGAACTGAATATCAGGCACTGCATTTAATGGGCGGCCGATCTGACACCGCCCGAGACGAATTTCTAGGCCAAAGTGTTCTGGAATGTCATCAGGCTGTGAAAGGTGCTGTATAAATGCAAGTTATTACCTTTCGTTTAGAAAACTTTCATGTGAAACTTTATCAAAAGCTTTCTACAACTCCAAATAAACAATAGTATCCCTCAAAGAAGCCAGGAAGGTTGCATGTTTCTTTTTAAATTTCAAGTTGGATATTTATCGATGAAGTGGATTAGTTTGTTGTTCAGACTTAAATGACTGAATCAGTCCAGGGTCAAAGATGAATTCTAAATGAATCCCTGCATTCAAACTGAGGCTTTTAAAAAAAATTATTTCACTTTATCTTTGACTCTATTTGGATTTGGATGATCCATGTGGTTATTTGTGGAATGTAGGTGAGTAGCAGGTGGCAGCTACACTACAATACATTGATATCTTATTTTGTCTGTAAGCATTTACTGTGCATGAAGTAAATCTTCTAAAAAGGGTTATTGTGAAAAGGAAGATCTTCATGGGCAATCCAAAGTCATTTAACGAAATGAATATGCTTTTATATTATCACAGATTAATTTTCCACATCCATCCTCTGAGCTTTGTACTTTCATGATTGCTATGTTGGTGTTTTGTAGTGGAGCTGTTAAAAGTGACAACACTTACAGCAGTAACCATTCATGGCAACTTATTTTATAATCATGAGCTGTTAGTTCTCATTAGTGTTGGTGGGTCCCATTTACCAAACAGTCCTGGTGAGTTACGTTCCAGGATTGTCAAAGCAGGTCATCAACTTACATTGTGCTTTCCTTCCATCTTGTGTTTTTGTGCTTTGCATTTCTTGTGGCCTTTATGATCACTCCATACCAATGAGCCCCTCATCCACACTGAAGGAGGCATGACATAATGGGCCGGATATTCCGATCGCTACGGGTGTGTACGCACGGTGTACACACCCATAGGACATCGGAAATGCCGGTTTCAGGCATGCACAGCGCAAGCGCTGAAAACCGACATTTCCGACCTGTCAAGAATGCTCTTGACAGATCGGACGCCTGCCCTAGAGAAGGGCCTCTGCGGGCGGATAGATCCGCTTTCTGGAGAACCTCCGCCCGCAGAAAACCCTTAGAAATCTTACGCCTGGTAAAAGCAGGCGTAAGATTTGAAAAAAGTAAAAACATAAGTTTATTTTTAGCCCCATAAAAATCTTTAATTATTTTTTTCAAAAAATTAAATTTTTGTTTAAAATATTTAATTTATTGTAATTACAACTAATTTTAAAAATGTGATTTAAAAATTTTTTTATTTAATGTTTTAAAGTGTTTTGGGGGTGATCACCATTCATATATTTGACAGGTCTATCTGAGTGACCTACTCAAGCCACATGTTCTAGTCACAGCCTTTGCTCCTCTGACTCTGGATTAATGTTTGAAGAAAGGCTAGCATTCACATGAGCATAAAGCAGTGCAGTGGTTACATTACTGGACTAGTGATCCAGAGGTTTGGACTAATAATCTCACCATAACAGTTTGAGAATTTGAATTCAGTTAAAAAAAAAGCTGGAAATAAAAAGCTGGTATCAATATAAGAGACCATACAGCTATCGGATTGTTGCAAAAACCCAACTGGTTCACTATATCCTTTAGGGAAGGAAGCTTTACCTGGTCTGACCTATATGTCACTCCAGCCCCATGCCAACAGCCCCTTGAAGTGGCCTAGCAAGCCACTAGGTTATATTGAACTGCTGCAAAAGAGTAAGCACCTTCACCACACAAACTGCAACGTTTCAAGAGGGCCCACCATCTTCTCAGGGCAATAAATACTGGATTTGCCAGTGGCACCCCCATCCCAAGAATGAATTTTTTAAAAGCCTTTTATGCATCCTCAGGACATTCCAAAGCACTTCACTGCCAATAAGCTACTTTTTGAAGTGTAGTCACTGCTATTATGTAGATAAACATGGCAACCAGGCAACTGTTGTTCCTTCCCCACTCCCTCTGTTCCCCCATTGGGTAATCTTTCAGTCATTACATCCTGCCCTCTGGAATTCTCTCCCGAAACCACTTTGCTTGGCGATTTTCCTCCCTGCTTTCGAACCTTCTAAAAACATACGTCTTTGACCATGCCATGAGTCTCCCCCTTAAGTTCCTCTTTTCATGCTTGGTATGACCTCTCCCTCTTCTAAAGTGCTTTGCGATCCCCTTTTACATGAGGAGCACTATAGAAATGTAACCTGTTTTGCAGCAGTGGAATTTGATCTGGGGTCAGAGCCAGATAACCAATTCTTGAGGGCCCTGATGCATTAAAACACAGACATGTTTTACCGGGAGCCCCATATTGACAGGGGGCCCTGGGCCCATGCATTAATCTACCCCTGTCTGAGGTGAAACAGTTGTTCTGAACACTTATACTGACAACCGAATAGAGGTTTTAGCTTTGCAGTTGTTTTGTCAACTTCAGTCATTAAGAATCTCGCTGGAAGTTGGAGGTTCCCGCTCTCACAGCCAAGCAGAACGTTGTGAATGTATTTGTGTGATTCCACTCTAACTGTGTTTTCTGAGTTGAATCTGTTCAGATGCTTTTACTACTTCAGTAGATGCAATGTAATGATAGCAAAGTCACAGATAATGAGATGGGCCGTCATTTCTAGCTTCTGTGACTTGTGTGAGCTATTTTCAAGTGCTGATTGATGTATTCATGCTAAAATAAACACCAGTTTTAAAGCAGTGCAATTTGGTGTAAAAGTGTGTGACCTATATTCTAACCAAATCCCTTGTTCAGTTGTGTTTTTATTGCATTATTAATGATTTCTGCCAATGGACTAAAGACACTGATTCCAATCAACTGCCACCTGCACTGTAGGATAGAAATTATCAGCAAAGTCAATGGCCCGGAATTTGCGGTGGGTAATAATGGCGAACTAACAGCATTCACCGTTATTACCCCTCTGAAACTGACCGCAACTTCAGGATGTAGTGCAAGCGCATCTAAACGCGGAAATCCTGAAGTTGCGGTCAGTCATTCACTGCTCTGACTCTGGCTGCCAGTGTAATCAGTGAAACTGATGAAAGCTTGGGCTTTTCCGCGGTAATATCACTGTTAAACACCCCATTAAATGTTAAGCCTTGTTGGAATAGGTGTAACTGGGGTTTCAACAGCGTATTGACTGCTAAACAAATGTTATGGCTCTGAAAAACTAATTTTTATATTTGTGGAGTGTCAAATTCCTCCATTATGATAAAATTACAATTTCTAAAAAAAAATTAAAAACATTTTTTTTTAAAGTTTATTCATGATATTTCAGGTTCTATCTTATCCCCATGTGAGAGTCCCAATCTTTGTTTTGCTCTCTGTAACATTTTTTTTTAAAAGTCCGGATAAAAGAGGCTTCTCATTTCCTGGTTCCTGGTGTCTGTGAGAATTCTACAATGTGATTGGCTGCTTAGACAGCTTGTTGACGTCATAGCAGCATCGCACTAGGGAATTCCCACTACAGAGCACTGAAATCAAATGAAGGTCGAAAAGGCAAACTTCTCACCACAGAGTGGGCAGCTTTCTTCGGGGTCAGGGGCGAACACCTTTGCTTCGCCGCTGACCATAAATTCTGGGCCATTGTTTATTTGAAATGAGTTAATGCCTCCATTAATATGAGGAATTTGGTCCAAGCACATTTAGCATTTGTACAATAACATCACGGACAGGATTTATAGGGTCTTTTTGTGTAGGCCAGACTTGTGGCCTCACCCCCTTGAAAAAGGGTGACATCACTAACCTTTTTGGTTTAAAATAAATTAAGTCAAAACAGTATTATCGGACAAAATAAAAATTGGATGTGCAATGAAGCAGTTAATTGTTTAGCAAAGTGGAGAAGGAAAATTATTTGAGTGTGATTATTGCCTATTCACTGAAAGTCTGTAGCTAATAGAATCACAGAATAATACAGCTCAGAAGGAGGCCATTTGGCCCATCGTGCCTGTGCTGGCTCTTTGAAAGAGCTGCTAATTAGTCCCATTCCCCTGCTCTTTCCTCATAGCCGTGCAAATTTTTCATTTTTAAGTATATATCCACTTCCCTTTTGAAAGTTACTGTTGAATCTGCTTCCACCACCTTTTCAGGCAGTGCGTTCCAGATCACAACAACTCGCTATTCTGTGAAGCTATTTTCAACACAGCTAAGCTCATAAGATATATCTCGTGTGCGTTGCCTATAGGTTAAAGCAAGCAATAATGAATAAAAACCTGTGAATCGGGGATATCTGAAATAAGAACGGAAAATGCTGGGAATGCCCAGCTGGTCAGTCAGCAGCTGTGGAAAGAGTAGACAAATCAATGTGACTGCACGGGTCCATCTAACCCAACTGAAGAATTGAAGCTTATTCTGACCCTCTCCTGGCGAGGCTACATTTGGAATACTGTGCGCATTTTTGTCCACTCTACCACCCAGAGAGCATTAATGAGTTGGACACGAGTTCAGAGAAGAGCAACAGGGATGATTCTAGGACTTTGGGGATTTTTAGTTATGAGGAAAAGCTCACAGAACAGAACTGAACTTGCTTTCACTGATTACCAAGGAGTGATATGATTCAAGTCTCTTAAAGTTCTGTGACACTCAGATTGTGCGGATTTGAGCAGACTATTTGACTTGGAACTGTGAATGGAGAATCAGCGGGCACGGGCTTAAAACAAACAAGTCTCACGTGGCACTACATATTTAAAATTACAGGGTTAAATTTCTAGAAGCTTCTGCCTGTCTGTTTACCCTCTCCTTGACCCCCAGGGACAAGGTCATTTGAATAATAGGGGTGAGCACCCGTGCCCCTACTTAGCGCCCGCCCTACAGAGCCAGCAAGATTGCAGAACGCCATCTTACGTCGATGGTGATGTCACTCTCCAAACAGCGATTATCTGAGAGTGATTGCTGTTTAGATACAGTATTGTATCAGATACTCTTAGGTCAAATACGCCTGTTTCACGCAGACATACATACCACCAGCCGTATGATGGGCAAGACTGGCGGGATTTCCAGGTGAGCCTCACAACCCAGCAGTCCTGCTTCCAAAACTGGATTTCTCCCCGATGCCAGAAAGGGGTGGAAAGCCCCCAAAAAATGGGGCCTGCTCCATATTCCTCTCACTGCCCAGATCAACACTAAATGGTAAGGACTTTCTAGGCTGTTTTCTTTTCCATAGAGTATTCCTTGGGTAGTGCAAAAAGGGGATGGAGACTCATTACATCACGTCTCTGCCTCCTTTGCCTTGCCCAAGGACCTTCTTCTGGCCTCATTATCCTGGGTCTCCGCTTGGCAGGGATGTAAACACAGTAATGCTCACTGGTGGTGGGCCTTACTCCTTGTGCCCAGCCTGCTCAGATTGGAAGATTGGAATAGGGCCTGAGTACAAACCTGTGGCCAGCCAGAAGGAATGTTTTTTTCATTCTACAGAGGCAGCAGGACAGGCTGAGAGTGTTTTTGGACAGCAGCAGGAGATCCTTGAAGTTGGCCGCCATTACTTCTGCTTCCAGGTGCAAGTCCCAGCATCAGGGGAACACTGGGTGTGGAAAATGGCTTGAACTGAGAAATGCAGGTGAGTTGATGTCAGGTCAAGTGGAACATATTTCAGGTACAGAATCTGACGTGCGCCCAGGTTGGGGGTGGGGTGGTGAATCAAGGCTTTGGGCTGGATTTTCAATGACCCGTGGAGTCGGGTTTGGAGGCGGGGGGGGGGGTGGGGGGGGTTGAAGTTGCAGATTCGGGGGTCCCGACCCCATCCCGCCTCCAACCCGCCTCCATGCCAGTTTCGCTGGCGGCGGGTACCCGACCTGTGCTGGGACCCGACTCCCCGAGGCGGGAAGGGATTAGTGACAATTAACTGCCTGTTAACAGGTGGTTAACAGGCAGTTTTTTGCCTAATCCCTATTTTAATCACTGAAAAGTGGGCTTCCAGACAGGTGGCAACCACGCCGAGTTATCGGGGCGGACCGTGGGTCTGCAGGGGTTGGAGGGGTCGATATGTCCGGTGGGCAGGTGAGTGATGGGTGCATGTGTGCAGAGGTAAGTGTGTAAGGTAAGTGCTAAGTGTGGGAAAATGTTTTACTTACCTTAACTTCCTCCTGCAGGTGTCAGCCCTTCAGTTCTCGGGAGTCAGAAATCTCACCGGCACAGAAAGCAGAAAAGCCGTGGTGCTGTCAAAAACTGCAGCCTTCTGTTTTCTGTGCTGGAATGATTTCTAACTCAACCTGAGAGGAAGGACTCAAGTTAGAAATCAGATTGTCAGTGTTTGACAGCTTCACAGAGCTGTCAAACGCTGATATTTCATCTGTCAAAAGCTCTTGACAGATGAAATGTCAATCTGTGATGTCACCTGTTGCCAGGTGGCCCTTAATTGGCCTGCTGAGCCCACTGGGCGGGCTCAACAAGGTCAATCAAGGGAAAATACAGTGGGTTGGCCACATCTCGATGGAGGCGGGTCTACAACCCAAAAAGTGGGATTCACGACACCAACCCGACCCCAGTATCAAAATCCAGCCCTTTATGTTTCTCGGGATCATTACAGCTAAGTGTTGGCCAACAGCATAAGACCTAGTAATAGCGCTGAGCTTTTGTGCCCTTTGAAATGCTCCATACTTTTGAGTTGGCCTCTTGCATATTTATTTGAGAACTTTTAAAGAGGGAGTCATACCATTAGTGGCAACTTAAAAATTCAGTTACACAACATTATGATTAACAGCGACAACCTTTGCTTTTTGAATTTTAATTTCAGTGAAGTGATGTTTTGTCAAATATGCTGCCATCCTGAGATTGTTTCTGGGAGATGTTATTATTTTAGACGGTGTCTGTGCACTAAATTAAAGTCAGTAAATACAGTCATAAACCAAGGGTGTCTCGTCAACGTATAATTTTCTGTGCATGTTACTTTGCCATGGTTACATGGTCTGGTTCAAACAACTCTTGAAATCTACAGTAGTTAGTTGAATAAAATAAATATCAAAGATTCCATAGACAGGAATAATCAAACATAAAATTTTACAGTTGCAATTCGTTCTGTTGACAGTTTAATGTTTCCTGCTTAAGCAGAATCTAGAGATAAAAATAGAGAGGGAATTGCTTGCAACTGAGGTGGTAATAGAAAGGAAACAAAACAGAAATAGGGATGGAGATTGCACAAGCCGTGCTGCAACTTTCCTAGCAAGCCCTCCTCTGAGATTCTGCACAGGATCTTTCAAGAATGATAACTGCCCAAAAGACTTTAGGAAAAGCATTTAGTGTTCTTGTCTGAAGATGTCTGATTGGATATGTTCTAAGTCAGTGATACATGCCAACGCTTCAGACGGCTCTCTTGGTGGCATGTTGAATCATTCAAGGGTTTTGAGTTAGAGGATGGCGCCTATTTATGATGAGATGTTCTACCTATTCCTCAAAATCAATAAGGTTCTTCAAACAGCGAGGTCAAGCGTTCAATAGTTTTATTAAGCATATCATACATGTAGTAGCATGTAAGCATATAAAATATAATACTTAAAATCACAACTGATGGTTGGGGACTCAAACGCATTTCAATTTTGAGCTCCGTATTCAGGTTGATCAAATCCTCATTACAGTCTATCACTTTTTATACCTTTCTGAGCTAAGTTCCTTATCAAAATGTTCCTATATGACAAACTATGCAGACCTGATCACGTCTGGTTCATATGTATAGCTTTACAACGTTAAACTGTATAGTAGTGACTAATGGGTAATTTTTCAATATTGCTATTGATTGACATGAGTGAAGATGTAAACATATTGCTGTCCACTTTCACCAGGTCTCTCTCATCTCTGAAGCTCCAGATTCCAGACACAACTGCAGTCCCGTCTGAGGGAAACTTCTTGCAGGCATTTCTAATGTTGATTAATCATTTTTAAAAATTTAATAGCTTTCAGATCATTACAATTTTTTGTTATTTCTAACTGTATACACTCACCTCCGTGAAGAAGAAAAATGGCAGATGAAAACTGTCTGAAGAAATTGAGCTGTTTAGTCAGTCGGACTTGAACTAGTTGCTGGTTAGAGAACGGTACCTGTTAAAATGAGATCTGATTGTTTGCTTTTCTGCTGGTTATTTGTTACTCATTGAATGAACCAAAAAATAGTTACATTTACCATTAAGTCAATTACATATGATTGGTAACTTATCAGAAAAAACAATCATTTTTTTGCCCTGCACTTTAGAGGCGTGACACTTTTGAGATGCAACACCTTTGAAAGCTGTGATGTGACACATGTGCTAGATGCAAGACTTAATTTAAAATATATAACACTTTACCATTGCATTAAATTACTGCTATATACCATTTTATAGACATTTTAGATAACAGGATTACAGTCTATTATTTTCCTAGGCCTGTGGCCTAGTCAATGGGATGTAGACCTCAAGCCTTTTAAAGCTGTATCAAAAGCTGGACTTCATTCTCTTACTGAACTAGATAGAAAGCAAGCATTGAACTCAATCTCCTAGCTGAAATAAAGAGGGAGAGATTTTGAAGACGTTTGCACAATTATATTTTGTTGATCCTGGAAGGGTGTGGGCTGATTCCCAAAACAAATAGTTTAGCGTGAGTCAGTTTACTGCGACAGAAATTAAACTTCTACTTGAGGCAATAGAAGCTCACTTGTTTGTTTGTTCTTTAACTACCCACAATTTGGTAGCTTTATGAAAAGCTGTCTTTCAATGCATTCACACTACAACTGTAGGGTCGGTCCGAAGCAGTTTAGTTAGGATCATAGGAGTTGCTAGACGTAAAAAGACCGAGGTCTATATAGTTCGCCTTCTACCATCCTGGTAGTCGCATGATACAATGATAATGGAGTCGTTGACTAAGCAGGGCAATCAATCTCTATTAATTATTCTACAACTAAATTTCCCACCGCACTGTCGTAACAATGTAAATGTGTGGGGATGAGGAAGGGTGTAGTTCTTCAAACATTAGGGTTAAGGCAGGCAAGTGGTCAGAGCATATGAGTTTCACTCTGCATGTGGCCATGGTGTATGACCTGGGAGTCAGTTAACCTGATGCTAGGAGCCCTAAGTGGAAAAAATGTTTCATTCTTCAATAATGATTCCCCTTAACTTGATGCACACAAAAATTTACCAAAAATCCAATTTCTTTTTATTTGTTCCTGGGATGGGGGCGTCGCTGGCAAGGCCAGCATTTATTGCCCATCCATAATTGCCCTTGAGAAGGTGGTGGAGAGCCGCTGCAGTCCGCGTGGTGAAGGTACTCCCACAGTGCTGTTAGGGAGGGAGTTCCAGGATTTTGACCCAGCGACGATGAAGGATCGGCGATATATTTCCAAGTCAGGATGGTGTGTAACTTGGAGGGGAACTTGGAGGTGATGGTGTTCCCATACACCTGCTGCCCTTGTCCTTCTAGGTGGTAGAGATCGCGGGTTTGGGAGGTGCTGTTGAAGAAGCCTTGGCGAGTTGCTGCAGTGCATCTTGTAGATGACACAGTGCAACCACGGTATGCCGGTGGTGGAGGGAGTGAATGTTTAAGGTGGTGGATGGGGTGCCAATCAAGCGGGCTGCTTTGTCCTGAATGGTGTCGAGCTTCTTGAGTGCTGCACTCATCCACGCAAGTGGAGAGAATTCCACCACAATCCTGACCTGTGCCTTGTAGATGGTGGAAAGGCCTTGAGGAGTCAGGAGGTGAGACACTCGCCGCAGAATACCCAGCCTCTGACCTGCTCTTGTAGCCACAGTATTTATGTGGCTGATCCGGTTAAGTTTCTGGTCAATGGTGACCCCCAGGATGTTGATGGTGGGGGATTCGGTGATGGTAATGCCATTGAATGTCAAGGGGCGGTGGCTAGACTGTCGTTTGTTGGGGGGATAGTCATTGCCTGGCACTTGTGTGGTGCGAATGTTACCTGCCACTTATTAGCCCAAGCCTAAATGTCGTCCAGGTCTTGCTGCATGCAGGCATGGACTGCTTCATTATCTGAGGAGTTGCGAATGGCACTAAATACTGTGCAATCATCAGCGAACATCCCCACTTCTGACCATATGATGGAGGGAAGGTCATTGATGAAGCAGCTGAAGATGGTTGGGCCTAGGACACTGCCCTGAGGAACTCCTGCAGTAATATCCTGGGGCTGGGATGCTTGACCTCCAACAACCACAACCATCTTCCTTTGTGCTAGGTATGACTCCAGCCAGTGGAGAGTTTTTTTCTTGATACCCACTGACTTCAATTTTACTAGGGCTCCTTGATGCCACACTCGGTCAAATGCTGCCTTGATGTCAAGGGCAGTCACTCTCACCTCACCTCTGGAATTCAGCTCTTTTGTCCATGTTTGGACCAAGGGTGTAACGAGTTCTGGAGCTGAGTGGTCCTGGTGGAACCCAAACTGAGCATCGGTGAGCAGGTTATTGGTGAGTAAGTGCTGCTTGATAGCACTGTCGATGACACCTTCCATCACTTTGCTGATGATTGAGAGTAGACAGATGGGGGGGTAATTGGCCGGATTGGATTTGACCTGCCTTTTGTGGACAGGACATACCTGGACAGTTTTCCACATTGTTGGGTAGATTCCAATATTGTAGCTGTACTGGAACAGCTTGGCTAGAGGCGCAGCTAGTTCTGGAGCACAATTCTTCAGCATAACTGCCGGGATGTTGTCGGGGCCCATAGCCTTTGCTGTATCCAGTGTGCTCAGCCTTTTCTTGATATCACATGCAGTGAATCGAATTGGCTGAAGACTGGCTTCTGTGATGGTGGGGACCTCAGGAGGAGGCCGGGATGGATCATGGTTGCAAACGCTTCAGCCTTGTCTTTTGCACTCACGTTCTGGGCTCCACCATCATGGAGAATGGGGATATTCATGGAGCCTCTTCCTCCCGTTAGTTGTTTAATTTTTCACCACCATTCTTGACTGGATGTGGCAGGACTGCAGAGCTTTGATCTGATCTGTTTGTTGTGGGATCGCTTAGCCCTGTCTATAGCATGCTGCTTCCGCTTTTTAGCATGTATGTAGTCCTGTATTGCAGCTTCCCCAGGTTGGCCCCTCATTTTTTGGTACGCCTGGTGCTGCTCCTGGCATGCTCTTCTACACTCCTCATTGAACCAGGGTTGGTCGCCTGGCTTGATGGTAATGGTAGAGTGAGGGATATGCCGGGCCATGAGGTTACAGATTGTGGTGGAAGACAATTCTGC
This sequence comes from Squalus acanthias, assembly GCA_030390025.1. Lineage (NCBI taxonomy): Eukaryota > Metazoa > Chordata > Chondrichthyes > Squaliformes > Squalidae > Squalus > Squalus acanthias. The sequence continues at coordinate 38,224,053 of CM059438.1, forward strand.
TGCTGCTGATGGCCCACAGCGCCTCATGGATGCCCAGTTTTGAGCTGCTAGATCTGTTCTGAATCTATCCCATTTAGCACGGTGGTAGTGCCACACAACACGATGGAGGGTGACCTCAGTGTGAAGACGGGACTTCGTCTCCACAAGGACTGTGTGTTGGTCACTGCTACCAATACTGTCATGGACAGATGCATCTGCGGCAGATAGATTGGTGAGGACGAGGTCAAGTAGGTTTTTCCCTTGTGTTGGTTCTCTCTCCACCTGTCATAGGCCCAGACTGGCAGTTATGTCCTTCAGGACTCGGCCAGCTCGGTCAGTAGTGGTGCTACTGAGCCACTCTTGGTGATGGACATTGAAGTCCAACACCCAGAGTACATTCTGTGCCCTTGCTACCCTCAGTACTTCTTCCAAGTGGTGTTCAACATGGAGGAGTACTGATTCATCAGCTGAGGGAGGGCGGTAGGTGGTAATCAGCAGGAGGGTTCCTTACCCATGCTTGTCCTGAAGCCATGAGACTTCATGGGGTCCAGAGTCAATGTTGAGAACTCCCAAAGCCACTACCTCTTGACTGTATACCACTGTGCTGCCACCTCTGGTGGGTCTGACCTGCCGGTGGGACAGGACATACCCAGGGATGGTGATGGAGGAGTCTGGGACGTTGGCTGAAAGTTATGATTCTGTGAGTATGACTATGTCAGGCTGTTGCTTGACTAGTCTGTGGGACAGCTCTCCCAATTTTGGCACAAGTCGGCAGATGTTAGTAATTAATTTGGAAAAGATTTAAATCTTTTTTGTTGTAACCTATTCTTGAAGGGGGAGCTGATGTTCAGACTATTTATTAAATTATTTGATGGCATCTGGAATCTTGGGAGGAGACAATAAAGTTAATGGATAATAGCTATCCAGTGGATATAATACATGCAGATTTATTAAGTGGAATCTATTATATATTAAACATTACCATCAATTTCAACCATTCATTTCAAAATGTATTGAAAAGCCCTACCTCAGCTGACTCTTATGGATTTTTTTCATTTTAAATTGTCTACAGTACCTGTTACGCCTATAAGTGGTGCCAGAATAAACATCTATGACGGTAAGTTGATTCACACTGATGTTAGTTCCGAACCCAAAACTGCTGCAGTAATAAAATGATCAGCTAGCCTGCAGTTCTTCAATGAAGCCACAGGGTGACACCAAAGCGTTCCATTTTCCTGCTGGGAACACCCGTTTAGCAACGGCCCATTTGTACTCTTCGCAATCCTCGCAAGCATTGACCAGTTTTTTGGCTTTTGGCCCCCTTCCTCAGCCGATCTTTAATTTGTCCATTTCCCCCCTCTCCCATTGACCAGTTCTTTGCTCTCCACATCTCTCTCCTTTCAGTCCTTTTCTTCCTCCCTATCCTGACCCCCACCTGCAACCCCCACCTTGGTCGAATTATCCCCCCGCCCCCTAACCCTGCTCAGTCAGAATGCTGCACTTGGTCTTGACTTCCCGTCTGCAATGTCTTGGGAGATCAACTAATCTTAAAGAGTAATAAACCTCATGCAGCCAATGACATATTAATGATATTGGGAACAGACTTGGCAACAGAAAACAGGCGGTAATGATAAATGGAAACAACTCTGAGCTATGTTTTCCACTTTTAGAAATGTGGCTGTAAATCAGTTGTAAATTGTAAGGTTTTGTCCACAACAAAGGGAAAGGGTAATGACTGTACCTTTGTTTTCAGCTGGGTGAGTTCATTCAGGAGGATTTTGTTATATTTATTGGCAGAGACCCAGACAATTAGGACTTGCCTTCAATATCACTCATTTTGTAGCTCTCAAGTGGCTTAAAAATGCCTTTTTTCCTTTTTTTGTACCTCAATCTGTCTCTGACCAAAATCAATCCACTGATGGCCAAGGATGTTAGAATCATTACAGCACAGAAAGAAGCCATTTGGCCCATCGTTCCTGTGCTGGTTCTTTGAAAGAGCTCCATTCCCATACCCTTTTAAATGTTTCTTTTTTCAAATATTTATCCACTAATCATCTAAAAGCTATTCTGGTTTCTGCTTCCACCATTGTTCCTAATAGGGCATTTCATATTCACACCACCTCTAACTTAAAAAAAAACCTCCTAACCTCTGCTCGTTTGGTGGTGATCTTAAATGTACGGGTCAAAATCACCCCGGGGTAGTTTGAGAATGTGATTTTTTTTTAAAGTCTGGAAATAAAAAGCTGGTATCAGTAAAACTGACGATGAAGCTGTCGGATTGTTATAAAAACCTAACTAGGGATGGGTAATAAAGATGGCCTTGTCAGCGACGCCCTCATCCTAAGAACAAATTAACAAAAGCTCCATTTTTGGTACGGTGTCCATTTTCTTGATTATATTTCTGTGAAGCGCCTTGGGACATTTTTCTACATTTAAATCGATGCATAAATGCTATTAGTAGTATTCTAGATTTTGAAAGAACGATTTCCAGATCAATGTTTTTCTTTCTTTGTAGGCTAACAAACCAAGCTTTAGGATTTTCAATTTCCACTTGGAGAGAATGAAATATACAGCTGGCCCTTATCAACTGAGTTTAATGCCCAATGTTTACTGCACCAGAGGCTGCAGTGAAGGGTTTGAAAGCCCGAGTGATAATTGATGGGCACTTCGATTCCAGTGGCGCTTGAGCTCCTGGGCATTCTTAGCACCTAACTTCAACCAATCCATCTTGAACAGATACTCTGCCAAAGGGATTAGCTGCTTCATTGCTGAATTAACTGAGTAGTTATCTGTGTCTTGTTTGTTAATCTGATTTTATTTTCCAATGCTATGTTTGATTTATACTGGTTCCTTATCACCTGTACAAAAGCAAAATACTACGGATGCTGGAAATCTGAAATCTGAAATAAAAACAGAAAATGCTGGAAATACTCAGCAGCTCAGGCAGCATCTGTGGAGAGAGAGACAGAGTTCTGACGAAAGGTCATCGACCTGAAACGGTAACTCTGTTTGTCTCTCCACAGATGCTGCCTTATCATCTATGCCCTGTTACGGTTTACCCTCCATTGTAAATGTCGCTAAGTTGATGCTGGATTTTCTCTGACATAAAAAGCCAGAAAAATCATACACTGGGTTTTGTAGTGAAGGCTAAGAAATATAAAAATTTTAGAATAATCTTTTTTAGTTGCCCATTTCCCTTTTCACCATATATCTCTGCAACATTCTTTGGTGATCCTATAAACCTGAAATTGTCTTGTTTCAATTATCCATTCACTTGTTTATTGTCCTACACCATATTGCTTCACGTGTTGCACTTAATGATTCAATGTCCCTTTTTGAAATGGAAAGATTGGTTTCAATATAATAAACACTAACTGAAAATATTCTCAGAAATGAACTGTTTTGCAGAGTAGCTATGTCACCATGCAGACAGGGTGAGATGAAGTAAGGTGGGAGGAGGCTCGTGTGGAGCATAAACACCAGCCTAGACCTGTTGGGCCCAATGGTCTGTGCTGTAAATTCTATGTCATGCTGGAAGGCAACTTTAAACACTACACATTTGTTTAGTCTGCATTGATACCTTTTTTTTTTAGCTATTTTCAATCTCTGCCAATAATTTCTTCCACTCTAATCTTCAATTTGTTAGAACTCTTGCCTGTTACTATTTGGCAAGGTTGTTCAATGCCAGGAAACCTGCTGTTATCCTTTCCTTTGGATGCAGTTTCAGAAAGGAGTGGGGTTAAACTATTTTATTTATTTAGTGAGACAACGATGACTCACTCTCTTTAAAGTGAGCGCTGCTGTAATTTTGTGATGGCTTAGACTCTACATCCCACTGACACTGAGCCGCAAACACTTTCAGTTGACTGGTGTGACAAGAAAATAACAGCGTGCCACATGAAATGTTAATGGAAGGGGATAGCAGCAGTAAATCGAAAGTGTGAATGAAAACGCAATATTACTGGATAAAAATGGGGATCTGTTAAAATGTTTGGAACTTTAGAAAAAATCAAAGCATGTTGGAAGTGACGCAAATAGTTTGAGTCATACTATTTCATTCACAGACGCTTAATGAGAACTAAATGAATAGATTTCTTAACAGAAAATGCTGCAAATACTCAGCAGGTCAGGTTTTAATATTCAAATCATCAGCAACAGCTGCCATCTGAAGAAAATGAGGGCAGCTTGTAGCTGATGATTCTGATAGTCCCACTTACACCTCCTCTAGACCCATCCTTTCTTTCTTTACTTGTCCCATTACCATCTCCTTTCACCTTGCACCATCATCCCTTTTGTCATTTTATCTCTCCTGCCTTCCACCCTATCACAGACCGTCCCTTTTGTTCTTTCCTCCCCTCCCCCCTTTCCCTGCCCCTACAGTTGCTTAAAACCTGTTACTTCTCTAACCTTTTCCAGTTCTGACGAAAGGTCATCGACCTGAAACGTTAATTCTGCTTCTCTCTCCACAGATGCTGTCTGACCTGCTGAGTATTTCCAGCATTTTCAGTTTTTATTTCAGATATCCAGCATCCGCAGTATTTTGCTTTTGTAATGGATTTCTGAAATTGCTGTGTTTTAACATAATGCAGTACCTTTTGCACCTTTTTAGTGAGAAATGAGGTGAGTGCAAAAAGTAGGTAGTATTTTACATCCATATTGGGTACTAATATGGTACACTACTGAGGGAGTGAGTGCTGCACTGTCGGAGGTGCCAACATTCAGATGAGATGTTAAATTGAGGCCCTGTCTCTTCTCTCAGGTGAATGTACATCACAACAGTGACTACACTTCAAAAAGTACTTCATTGGCTGTAAAGCACTTTGGGACGTCCAGTGGTCGTGAAAGGTGCTATATAAATGCAAGTCTTTCTTTTCTTAAAAGATTCCATGGCACTACTCGAAGAAAAGCAGGGGAGTTCTCCTCAGCCAACATTTATCCCTGATCCAACACTACTAACACAGATTATCTGGTTATTTTTTGTGGGACCTTTTTGTGCGCAATTTGGCTGCAACATTTGTCTACTTTGCACCAGTGACTACATTTCAAAAATACTTAATTGGCTGTGAAGCGCTTTGGGATGTTGTGATGACATAAATGGGGCTATTTAAATGCAGGTTTTTTTTCTTTCTTTCGAATGTATAGGTTTAAGACAATTATTCGTAGATAATACTTAAACACTGGTCAGATTACAGACATGGGGGGGCAAGTTTTACTTCCCGACGTACTGAGAGCAGGGGAGGGTCCGGTAGCACACGGGAAACCTGGAATTCTACAGCATGCTTCTTCTTACAGTCGGGCGGGAAGCACTTTGGAGGAGGCCGCAGGACCAGATAGGTCTGATCCCCGATCACGGGGTGGGGAGGGGGAGGGTGGTGGTGGGGGGTCCAATCCCAGGGGGTCCGAACCCTGACTCTGGTGGGGGTCCGATCCCACGAGTGTCTGATCCCCGACCGCGGGGAAGCGGGGGGGGCGGTATTGTATGAGAGGTGGGAGGGGCCTGATGGTGGGGGAGCTTGGGGGGCTGGGAGGAAGCACTCCTTGCCTTGCTGCAGCTGCCGGGTTTCCTGAGGCCCGGGAAACCCGACCAGGCCACAGTAACACCTGCAAAGCAGGTTAAATCCGAGGCTTCCAGCCTCATTAACATATTTTAAATGCCAACCCGCCTCCTGGGAGTGGGTTGGCTGCCCGCCCTTGTCCCACCTCAGTAAATCCCGGAAGTTGGCGGGTTGGAGCCAGCTTCCTGACACGTTTCGATTTTTTTGCCCGTTTAACCCCCTACCTATACCCGCTACAACCAGCTCACCCATGTTAAAATTCCCCCCATATTTTCCATGTAAATGCATATTTTGTTTTTAGCATGATTTACAGCAAAACATGAACAATTTGCAAGGTGCCAACCCTTTCTTTAAGATCACAAATTCACGAGGTGGTTACAGATGAGGAAGGCCATTCGGCCTTTCTTAATCATCCATCCGGAATGATCCTAAAGTCCCCCTCTTTGCAGCATATAATTGTTTCTTAAAAGTTTCCAAGGTTTTTACCTTCACTACTCTTCCTGGAAGTCTATTCCTAGAGAACCATAGAAATTTACAGCACACATGGAGGTTGTACGGCCCATCGCATCTGTTATGTTGATCACTTTGTGTGAAGAAAAATTTCCTGATAACAGTACTAAATTTACTTTTACCAGTAAACCTATATCCCCTTTTCCTACTTATTATTTTAAAGTAATATTCTAGATGTAACTATTCCATTCCCTTAAGTATCTTAGAAACCTCTATGAGATCACTTTTCAGATGCCTCCTTTTCAGGATGAAAAGCCTGTTTCTCCAGCCTATCCTCATAACTCAGACCTTTGACACTGGGGATCAGCTTCATGGCTCTTTTCTGTGCTGCCTCCAGTGCTCGAATGTCTATCTTGTGTCTCTGTGTCCAGATCTGGATGTAGTACAGGAAACTCTTTGGTATCCGGCACCGACGGGATCGGGATGGTGCCGGTTGATTAAAAATTCCGGATAACGGAGAGGTATATCTACCGAGGCTATTTTTAACAAACAAAAATAAAAAAATCAAGAAATGTGCAGTATAATTGGGTACTCCCCTACAGAATGTTGTGTTAAATGGATGGTGGAAGATGCTTGATTAAGTACAGTAATGCCAGTTGAGGGTAATCCATAACTCTTTAATTACTTAACAGTAAAACAAAACTTATAAACGACTGTATACTGTAGTTTTTGGAGTATGAATTCTGCCGGTTATTAGAGAATTCCGGATATTTAGGTGCTGTTTAAACGAGAGTTTCCTGTACTCAGTGTGGTCTGACCAGAGCACATACCATTTGGTCATGACCTCCTCTGACTTGTATTGTACAGTTCTGGCTATGTAGTTCAATATTCTATTGGCTTTGTTGACTACTTCTCTGAATTGGTTGGACATGTTAAGTGTTGAGTCTACTAAGACTCCTAAGTTGCTTTTGGCTTCATCTTTGGTTATTTCAAAGCCAACCATGGAGTACATGTGCCACTTATTTTTTCTTATGTGCAGTACTTTACACTTGTCTGCACTGAATTTCTTCTGCCTAATCATCCATCACCAGATTTGACTAGATCATATAAAGCACTACTGGGTCCTGCTCTCCATCACTAAAACCATCCACTATTCTAAGATCATCCAGGATGGCAAAAATAACACCAGGCTTCTCTTCTCCACCAATAACCGTCTTCCCAAACCACCCTCCCTTACCTCCTCCTTCCTCACCTCCATGTGAGGACCTCTTGGACTCCTTTGTTAAAAAGATCGACAACATCTGTTCAATTGCTTCTGCTTTCAGTTCTCTCCTTCCCCCTAGCCCTCCGGACCTTACTTCCTCTCCGTTTTCCCCCTGCCCTAACCCTAAATTTGCATATTTCTCTAATTTCTCTCCTATCTCCCCCCGCTTGCCATTTCAAAGCTCATCTTGTCAATGAGACTGACCTCCTGCTCTCTCGACCCTGTTCCTACTAAATTGCTGACCACCCAGCTTCCCTTCCTGGCTCCCATGTTAGCGGATACTGTTAACGGTTCTCTCTCCTCAGGTATTGTACCACTTTCCTTAAAATTTGCCGTCATCACCCCTCTCTTCAAAAAAACAAACCTCGACCTCTCTGTCCTTGCAAACTACCACCCCATCTCCAACCTTCCTTTCCTCTCCAATGTTCTTGAACGTGTTGTCGCCTCCCAAACCTGTGCCCATCTTTCCTGCAACTCCATGTTTGAATCCCTCCAATCAGGCTTCTGCCCCTGCCACAGTACCGAAACTGCTCTGACCAAGGTCACAAATGACATCCTAATTGACTGCGACAAGGGTAATCTATCCCTTCTCGTCCTTCTGGACCTGTCTGCAGCCTTTGACATGGTTGACCACAAAATTCTGCTCCAACGCCTCTCCACCATCGTCAAGCTGGATGGGACTGCACTCGCCTGGTTTCATTCCTATCTTTCTAACTGTAACCATAGAATCACCTGCAATGGCTTCTCTTCCTGATCCTGCACTGTCACCTCTGGTGTCCCCCAAGGATCTATCCTTGACCCCAACCTAGTTCTCATCTATATGCTGCCCCCTAGTGACATAATCTGGCAACACAACGTGAGTTTTCACATGTACGCTGATAATACCCAGCTCTACCTCTCCTCCACCTCTCTCGAACACTCCACTGCCTCTATACTATCAGACTGCTTGTCCGATATCCAGCACTGGATGAGTAGAAATTTCCTCCAATTAAATATCGGGAAGACCGAAGCCATTGTCTTCGGTTCATGCCACAGACTCCATTCCCTTTCCACTGCTTCGATCTCTCTCCCCGACAACTGTCTAAGGCTGACCAAGTCTGTTCGCAACCTTGGTATCATACTTGATCATGAATTGAGCTTCCTACCTCATATCCATTCTATCACTAAGACTGTCCATTTCTACCTTTGTAATATCACCCATCTCCATCCTTACCTCAACTTATCTGCTGCTGAAACCCTCATCCATGCCTTTATCACCTCTAGACTTGACTATTCCAATGCACTCCTGGCCGGCCTCCCTAGTTCTACCCTCCATAAAGTTGAAGTTATCCAAAACTCTGTTGCCCGTGTGCTAACTTGCATAGTAGATGCATTGGTTGTCATTTTCCAAAATTCCATAGATTCTAGAATGGTTCCTGCAGATTGGAAGGTAGCAAATGTAACCCCACTATTTAAGAAAGGAGGGAGAGAGAATATGGGGAGCTACAGACTAGTTAGCCTGACATCAGTAGTAGGGAAAATGCTAGAATCTATTATTAAGGACGTGGTAACAGGGCACTTAGAAAATAACAATAGGATTGGGCAGAGTCAACACGGATTTATGAAAGGGAAATCGTGTTTGACCAATCTGTTAGAATTTTTTGAGGTTGTAACTAGCAGAATAGATAAGGGGGAACCAGTGGATGTGGTATATTTAGATTTTCAGAAGGCATGCGATAAGGTGCCACACAAAAGGGTATTAAACAAAATTAGGGCTCATGGAATTGAGGATTAGTTAACGGATAGAAAACAGAGAGTAGGAATAAACGGGTCATTTTCGGGTTGGCAGGCTGTAACTAGTCGGGTACCGCAAGGATCAGTGCTTGGGCCTCAGCTATTCACAATCTAGATCAATAATTTGGATGAAGGGACCAAAGGGGAGAAATTCAGTATCGCTCCATTTGGGGCGCAGTTATCGGCCGGGCGCAAAGATTAGCGCCTGCCGCTAATTATCGCCACCGACTGCAAACTTGACTTTTATCGCCCCTGGAGGTGATTGGAGCGCTAAATCAGGCGCTTCACACCTGTCTTAAGGCGCAAAGGCCGAGGAGCGAGGCGCTACCTCAGAGCGCTGGCGAAGCTCATGAGAGGTCAGTCAGCAATGGAACACACACACAATGGCGCGGGCCAGTTATTAAAGGGGAGGGTTGATCTTGCATTCCATCCACATCCTGCTAATTGCAGCCTTGAATCTCGGCCTGGAGAGACCTGCACATCAAATCTGCTGGAAAGAACAATGAAGAGTACCAGGGAAAGAGCTCAGAGTGCAGCCCCCACAATCTCTTCTAAATCGATACAAGGAAGGGCAAATCAAAGTGAACCTGCAAAGTGCTGCTCAGCACCCAAAACTCCTTCACACAGCGTTGAATCTCTCCAGAAGTCTCTCTCTCTCTCTCTCTCTCTCTCTCTCAATGCGTGGTTCAAAAATGTCACCAACAATAAAAGGCAGGAAGCGGTCGCCTTTAAATAGTGCTCCCCCAGTCCCTTCCTGCAAAACGCTCCCCTCAACCTGTCGTTGCTAGCGGCAGGCGGTAAGGCAGGGGGCGCCACTCAATATCCGCTCCGGGGCGATACCGGGGCGTTGCGCACTCGACTGATGTCACGATCTGCCGGCGCAGGAGATCGTGGCGGTAGTGTTTAGCGCCGCCGCTAAATGTCTAGTTAATTTCGCGAGCGGCGCAAACATCGCCGCGCCTGGGGCGCTAGATGCTTTGTGCCCCATTAGCGGCCTCTTAAGGCGCTAACGGGAGGCGCAACCAGCTGAATTTTTCCCCCCAAATGTAATATATCCAAGTTTGCTGATGATTCAAAGCTGGGTGGGAATGTAAGATGTGAGGAGGATGCAAGGAGGCTTCAAGGGGATATAGACAGGTTAAGTGAGTGGGCAAGAACATGGCAAATGGAATATAATGTGGAGAAATGTGAAGTTATCCACTTTGGTAGAAAAATAGAAAAGCAGAGTATTTTTTAAATGGTGAGAGATTGGGAAATGTTGGTGTTCAGAGGGACCTGGGTGTCCTTGTACACGAATCACTGAAAGTAAACATGCAGGTACAGCAAGCAATTAGGAAAGCAAATGGTATGTTGGCCTTTATTACAAGAGGATTTGCATATAAGAGTAAAGACGTCTTACTGCAATTATATAGGGCCCTGGTGAGACCACACCTGGAGTATTTTGTACAGTTTTGGTCTCCTTAGCTAAGGAAGGATATACTTGCCATAGACGGAGTGCAACAAATGTTCACCAGACTGGTTCCTGGGATGTGGGGATTACCCTATGAGAAGAGATTGAGTAGACTAGGCCTATGTTCTCTAGAGTTTAGAAGAATGAGAGGTGATCTCATTGAAACATACAAAATTCTTACAGGGCTTGACAGGGTAGATGCAGGGAGGATGTTTCCTCTGGCTGGGGAGTCTAGAACAAGGGGCCACAGTCTCAGAATAAGGGGTCGGCAATTTAGGACTGAGATGAGGAGAAATTTCTTCACTCAGAGGGTGGTGAACCTTTGGAATTCTCTACCCCAGAGGGTTGTAGAGGCTCAGTCGTTGAGTATATTCAAGACAGAGATCGATAGATTTTTGAATATTAAGGGATCACGGGATATGGGGATAGTGCAGGAAGGTGAAGATGAGGTAGAAGATCAGCCATGATCTTATTGAATGGCGGAGCAGGCTCGAAGGGCGAAATGGCCTACTCCTGCTCCTATTTCTTATGTTCTCATGTTCTTAAGTCCTACTCACCCATCTCCCCTGTGCTTGCTGACCTACATTGGCTCCCAGTTAAGCAACTGCTCAATTTTAAAATTCTCATCCTTGTTTTCAAATCCCTCCATGGCCTCACCCCTCCTTATCTCTAATCTCCTCCAGCCCTATAATTCTCTAGACCTCTGCGCTATACGTATGTATGGAAACCCCATAAGCATGAATGGGAATACCCCAAAAAATACATGTACACATGAAATAAAAAAAAATACATATTTAAAATTAATTAAAATGCCATTTAATTAAATATTTAAAACAAAAATGAATTTTTTGAAAAATAAATTTAATGTTTTAAAGGGGCTAAAAATAACCGTACCTTATTTTACAGGCATTTTAATGTTTAAATGATTGAAAAAAATGTATTTTTATATTCATTTAAACTCTTACACTGGTAAAAACAGGCCTTATGCCTGCTTTTACCAGGCGTAAGAATTTCACGGGCATTCGCTGGGCAGCACTTGAGCAAATAGCCCAACTCTCCGCCCGCGGATGCTCTTTTCCCGGGGATGTGTTGGATCTGTCAAGAAGATTATTGACAGATCGCAAGTTCCGGGTTTTTGCGCACGAGGACACAGATTTATGTGTCCTCGTACAGGAAACACAGAAAGTTGGAAAGTCGGTACAGCAAGCAATTAGGAAGGCAAATGGCATGTTGGCCTTTATTGCAAGGGTTTGGAGTAAAAGAGTAAAGGAAGTCTTACTACAATTGTACAGGGCTTTGGTGAGACCATACCTGGAATACTCTGCACAGTTTTGGTATCATTATTTGAGAAAGGACATAAGAACATAAGAGATAGGAGCAGGAATAGGCCACTTGGCCCCTCGAGCCTGCTCCGCCATTTAATAAGATCATGACTGATCTTGGGCTCAAAGCCACTTCCCCGCCCACTCCCCATAACCCTTCACTCCCTTATCTTGCAAAAATTTGTCAACCTCCACCTTAAATGTATTTAATGACCCAGCCTCCACAGCTCACTGGGGCAGAGAATTCCACAGGTTTACGACCCTCTGAGAGAAGAAATTCCTCCTCATCTCAGTTCTAAAAGGGCGACCCTTTATTCTAAAACTGTGCCCCCATGTTCTAGATTTCCCCACGAGGGGAAACATCCTCTCTGCATCTACCCTGTCATGCCCCCTCAGTATCTTATATGTTTCAATAAGATCACCTCTCATTCTTCTAAATTCCAATGAGTATAGGCCCAGCCTGCTCAACCTTTCCTCATAAGTCAACCTCCTCATCTCTGGAATTAACCTAGTGAATCGTCTCTGAACTGCCTCCAATGCAAGTATATCCTTCCTTAAATAAGGAGACCAAAACTGTACGCAGTACTCGAGGTGTGGTCTCACCAATACCCTGTACAGTTGTAGCAGGACTTCCCTGCTCTTATACTCCAAACCCCTTGCAATAAAGGCCAACATTCCATTTGCCTTTTTGATTATTTGCTGTACCTGCATGCTAACTTTTTGTGTTTCATGCACAAGGACCCCCAGTCCCTCTGAACTGTAGCATTTTGTAATCTCTCTCCATTTAAATAATAATTTGCTTTTTTATTTTTCCTGCCGAAGTGTAGAACCTCGCACATTCCCACATTATACTCCATCTGCCAAATGTTTGCCCACTCACTAAGCCTGTCTATATCCCTTTGCAGGTTCTTTGAGTCCTCTGCACAACTTGCTTTCCCACCCATCTTTGTATCATCTGCAAACTTGGCTACATTACACTCAGTCCCTTCATCCAAGTCATTAATGTAGATTGTAAATAGTTGAGGCCCCAGCACCGATCCCGGTGGCACCCCACTAGTTATCGTTTGCCAACCAGAAAATGACCCATTTATCCCGACTCTCTGCTTTCTGTTCGTCAGCGAATTCTCTATCCATGCTAATATATTATCCCCAATTCCGTGAGCTCTTATCTTATGTAGTATCCTTTTATGTGGCACCTTATCGAATGCCTTCTGGAAATCCAAATACACCACATCCCCTGGTTCCTCTTTGTCCACCCTGCTCGTTACCTCCTCAAAGAACCTGAGCAAACATGATTTCCCTTTCATAAAACCATGCTGACTCTGCTTGACTGCATTATGATTTTCCAAATGCCCTGCTACTGCTTCCTTAATGAAGGACTCCAGTATTTTCCCAACGACAGATGTTAGGCTAACTGGTCTATAGTTTCCTGCTTTCTGTCTCCCTCCTTTCTTAAATAGGGGTGTTACATTTACGGTTTTCCAATCCGCTGGGACCTCTCCAGAGCCCAGGGAATTTTGATATATTGCAACCAATGCATCCACTATCTCTGCAGCCACTTCTTTTAAGACCCTGGGATGCAGGCCATCTGGTTCAGGGGACTTATCAGCATTTCGTCCCATTATTTTACCAAGTACTATTTCCTTAGTGATAGTGATTGTCTTTAGTTCCCCCCTCCCTGTGGCCCCTTGATTATCCATTATTGGAATGTTGTTAGTGTCTTCTACCGTGAAGACAGATACAAAATATTTGTTCAGAGTCTCTGCCATTTCCCCGTTCCCCATTATTAATTCCCCAGTCTCATCCTCTAAGGGACCAACGTTTACTTTAGCTACCCTCTTCCTTTTTATATACCTGTAGAAGCTCTTACTATCTGTTTTAATGTTTCTTGCTAGTTTACTCTCATAATTCATCTTCTCTCTCTTTATTATTTTTTTAGTCATACTTTGCTAGTTTAAAAAAATTTCTCAATCCTCTGGTCTCCCACCAATCTTGGCAACATTGTATGCCTTCGTTTTCAATTTGATACCATCCTTTACTTCCTTAGTTAGCCACGGATGGTGCTCCCTTCTCTTAAAATCTTTCTTTCTCACTGGAATATATTTTTGTTGAGAGTTATGAAATATCTCCTTAAATGTCCGCCACTGCATTTCAATTGCCTTACCCTTTAATTTGTTTTTCCAGTCCACTTTAGCCAGTTCTGCCCTCATGCCACTGTAATTGCCTTTGTTTAAGATCAGGACACTGGTTTGAGATACAACTTTCTCACCCTCCAACTGAATTTGAAATTCAACCATGCTGTGATACTCTTTCCTAGAGGATCCTTTACTATGAGATCATTTATTAATTCTGTCTCATTACATAGTACCAGATCCAAGATAGTCTGCTCCCTGGTTGGTCCCATGACATACTGTTCTAGGAACCCATCCCGGATGCACTCTATGAACTCCTCCTCAAGGCTACCATGGCCAATTTGATTTGTCCAATCAATATGGAGATTCAAATCACCCATGATTATTACCATACCTTTTTACAGGCCTCCATTATTTGTTGATTTATACTCTGTCCAACAGTACTGCTACTGTTTGGGGGCCTGTAGACTACGCCCACCAGAGACTATTTCCCTTTATTATTTTTTTATCTCCACCCAAACCGATTCTACATCTTGATCTTCTGAGCCAATATCACTTCTCACCACTGCAATGATCCCATCCTTACCAACAAAGCCACCCCACCTCCCTTTCCTTTCTGTCTATCCTTCCGAATTGTCAAATACCCTGGAATATTCAGTTTCCAGCCCTGATCACCTTGCAACCATGTCTCTGTAATGGCGATCAGATCATATCCATTTGTATCTATTTGTGTCGTCAACTCATCTATCTTGTTACAAATGCTGCGTGCATTCAGATATAGAGCTTTTAACTTTGTCTTTTTACCATTTCTCCTTGTTTTGGCCCCATTTTCTGTTGCACTCTTATTTTTAAACATTCTGTCCCTTCCTGTCACACTCTGGTTATTATTTCCCCCATCTCTATCCTGCTCTATTACTTTCTCATATCTCATTGACTTTTTAAATTCCCGCTCACCTGGATCCTCCCCCCCACTATTTAGTTTAAAGCCTCTCTTACAGCCCTAGTTATTCGATTCACCAGGACTCTAGCCCCAGCAAGGTTCAAGTGAAGCCCATCCAAACGGAACAGCTCCCTCTTATCCCAGTACTGGTGCCAGTGCCCTACAAATCGAAACCCATTTCTCCCACATCAGTCTTTGAACCACTCGTTCATTTCTCTGATCTTATTTACCCTATGCAAATTCGCTCGTGGCTCAGGTAGTAATCCAGAGATTATTACCTTTGTGGTTCTGCTTTTTAATTTAGCCCCTAGCTGCTCATACTCTCTCAGCAGAACCTCTTTCTTTGTCCTACCTATGCCATTGGTGCCTACGTGGACCATGGCAACTGGATCCTCCCCCTCCCATACATGCCTTAGAGACGGTGCAACGAAGGTTCACTAGATTGATCCCTGGGATGATATGATTGTCCTATGAGGACAGATTGAGTAGATTGGGCCTATACTCTCTGGAGTTTAGAAGAATGAGAGCTAATCTCATTGAAACATATAAGATTCTGAGGGGGATTGACAGGGTAGATGCATCCCCTGGCTAGGGCATAGTCTCAGGCTAAGGGGTCGGCCATTTAAGACCGAGATGAGGAGTAATTTCTTTACTCAGAGGGTTGTGAATCTTTGGATTTCTCTGCCTGAAAGGGTTGTGGATGCTGAGTCGTTGAGTATATTCAAGGCTGAGATAGATAGATTTTTGGACTCTAGGGGAATCAAGGGATATGGGGTTCGAGTGGGAAATTGGAGTTGAGGTCGAAGATCAGCTTATTGAATGGCTCGAAGGGCCGTATGGCCTACTCCTGCTCTGAATTCTTATGTTCTTATGGACAACGGAGAAACTTGGTGTGGTTAACCGTGTTTAAAAATTACTGAAATAAAGATGAGAGGGGATGGTACAGCACGGCCACAGTCACAGAGGGTGTCACTTTTAACTTTGCATAGAGCCAAACCTTATTGCTGAGGTTAAAATGTGCAGTTGCGGGAAAGATGGCAGACAGGTCTGGGGCAATGGACAAAAGGCATTGCCTTCTACTCCACAGCTGCAGATAACCTACACAGGGGTAGAATTTCTGCTTTGGGCGCAATCAGCGATTCAGGCGCAAATTGCGTCTGTTTTGAAAAATGTTTCCACCCCCCCACCCAAGTTTCCACTCAGGCTCATTTGAATATCACCGAACACAAAATCTGCCATGAACCAGCACAATTGGGCAGCGTTTAAAATGTAAATTACAAAAAAAAAATTTGCATTAAAAAATATTCCTTGATTAATTTAAGAGTGGTAACTTGGTACAGTTCGATTAATACAGCTGAAAATGGGTTTATCACAAAAAATAAACATTTTAAATCACAGTGTCAATCCACCATCTGTGAGTAACCTGATTTTAAATGACTGAAAATGACTTTTCAAATATATAAAACTATTTGCTGGTTATATTGGGGTACAGTAGTCAGTTCCTTAGTAAATTTAAAAAGAAATATCATTCAAAATCTTTCAAAACCTACCTATTGGTGTCCTTGCTCCCAAAAGATTCAGCTTAATTTTTGGAGCCTCCTCGAAGGCCCGCAAATGAGTGCAATTAGCAGAAACTCCCAGTGGTGATTAATTCACTCAGGGGACGTGGCCAGTTTTGTGGGCGTGTTGATCCCTCTTTGTGTGAAGAATGATTTCTTGATATCATTCCTACAGTTGAATCTGTGTGGTTTTTTTCTTATACTAGCGATCCTTCTTGTGGCTTTTCTCTGCACTGGCCACAGCACTTCAGTCGCACCCTTGTGACTCAGTGACCAGCGCGGCGCAAAGCAGTTGCGGTGTGGTCTGAGCAGAAGACTGTTCACAACTTCCTCTGACATAAAGGCCTGGACTCCTTATGAAAACCACCGGCTTCTTGGATGGTGGTCTGGCAAGTGAAGTGGGCAGGGCCCCTCAGCCAATACTGCGCACCAGAATTGGCCACCTCGATTTCTGCCAAGATTTCCCTGAAGTTTCTGAGCAGTCAAGGCTACTTTGTCAGACTGCCATCTATGGAAGCAGTAACTACGGAAGTGACAACAGCTCTTATACCCTTCTCCTAATGTCTGTCTGGCAGCTAGATTGATCTCCTGGACTGTCAGTCACCAGGGTCTTCCTCACTTCATGTTCTGCCTCTCTCATTGCATTGCAGTTGCGGGTTCTGGACTCCTCCAATTGTCCTGTCATCAGCACCATGAGAGAAGAGACTTTTTCCACTGCCTGCATGTGAGACCAATGCTCCTCAATCATTGATCTTTAACAGCCTAAGCACCTGAGATCTTGCTCTTAGATTTCCCAGCTGAGTTCTCTTGCTTATGTCACCTCTGGGGAGAGATAGATGTTTCCTCCAATTAGCATACCAGCTCCTCCTGCTCACTGCACAATTTTCTGCAGGGATCACTAGATAGTAATCAAGAGCTGATTTCCCCCCCCCCCCCTTACCTAGGCAGAGGCTAATTGCTGCACCCTGACTGAGATCAGCTCAGATCAGGGGTTCACCCTACGAACCTTTGTGATCTGTATGGATCAATATTACACTCGGTGATGCATTTGCCAACAACCCACAGTTGTTCACTGTAGTTTAATTGGACTAGAAATTGGGCCATTTACCGCCACGAGTTACTGCTGCGATCTGGTCAAAAAATAGCGGCCGCCACTCTAGTGTCCTTCTCTGGTGCGGGACTTGGCGGCCACCATATCGGTGAGGGCCTTAGCACTGCCGATAGCAACGCTGGCCCTGGAAATGTAATTGAAGAGAGGGTGATGTCAGTCGGCGTGCAACGCTGAATTAACGTCACCTCAGCGAACTTTGATCTTAGCGCGGAGTTCAGCGCTGAGTCCTAAGCTCGCCATGAAAACAGCGTTCAGCAGACTGACAGAGACGATGGCCTGAATTTTCTGTACCTGGACGGGTCGGGTGTGGGCGGTCGTCGTGGCGGGTCGCGACCCCGTTGTTGCTTCCTTCTCGCTGCAGAAATCGACTTTGCGCTAATGGGGCCTATTAAGCCCACGCTGCGCATTACCCGGCTATATTAAATGGTGCGGGTATGATGACATCATCCATGATGTGTTTTGAGCTGGGATATTTAAAGGAGCCATGGCCACATTGCATTTGAAGGTTCATCTAGGACTGTGCAGGCAGCACACTGGAGGTTTTCATTGCTCCAAACAGTTGGAGAGATGGCTGCACAGAGGCAGAGGGCTGCACCCAGGTTCTCCGATGGCTCCCTCCATATGCTTGTGATGGGGGTCAGAGAGAGCACGTAGGGAGGTCCTCTTCCCTTCCAATGGACGGAAGAGACCTCCCCAGGAGACAAAAAGAGCCTGGCTCCAAATTGCAGAGAGGTCAACAGCAGGGATGTGTTCAGGGGGACCTGGGTACAGTGCCACAAATGTTTCAATGATCTCATTAGATCAGGAAACGTGAGTACAAAGGCCACACTCAACTTCATCCTGCTGTTCTTCTCATCACATCCCCATCACTCTGCCTTCCCAACCCTACTCCTGCACAACCTTGCTCACACCAACATACCTTGCACGTCCACCTATCCCTCTCTCTCTATCTACATACTCACATCCCCATCTGACTACCACCCCTCACACTCACCCTCATCCTAGTGCAATCATACCAACTAACAACACACAAGGAGGCCATTTGGCATTACCGCCCCACTCCATCATAGTCTCTCTCTAAAGATCTAACCCATCCATTCCTTACACTCATTCCATCACTCTCACTCAACCTTCTCTTCTTTCCCTACTTGCAGTAGAAGATAGCCCACAATAAGAGGGAGAGGGAGAGAACTAGAGGTGGGCCTCCATCAATTGCCACCCTCACAACAGCAGAGGAGACTGTCTTGGAAGTCTCGGGAGTGGCCGAGCAGCCCCCCCACCCCCCACTGTCCAGGACGAAGAGCAGGGCAACTCCTCAGAGGAGCCTCCAGCCTCTGAGGGAGCACCCAGCACCAGACATGAGCGCACCCAGCACCAGCGCAGAGACGCACACCTTGGTGGCTTCCACACGAGATAGAGTAGTGTTGTCACTGGGCCCATCACAAGTCACAAGTGAGCAAGAGCAGATGGTGGAGACAGGGACACCAGTGGAGACTCCTCGCCGGAGGGCGTAGGACGCTCCTAGCTCTGCTCAGTTGCATGCAGAAGCTGAGCCTCGGGGGCCATCCAGAAAGAGGGCGATCCTGGAGGTGCAGCAAGAAGTGCAGGAGGCTTTGACAGGTTTTGCAAGCGTGATAACTGCCAGTGTTCAGAGAATGGAGGAGTCCATCTCCAACATGAGCACCACCATGTCACAGTCGATGGTGACTGTAGGTTCTTCCATGGATAGGATGGTCACCTGCATGGAGCAGCTAATGCGCCACTCACAGGAGCACCTGGTCCCTTGTAAGGGGTGACCTGCGGCTCTGTGCTTAGCCTGGGTGCTAGTGCGAGGTTAGGCCTTGTTGCCTGTTCTGGTCTCCAGCCAGCCTGGTAACACTAGACACCTGTGAGTGGTTCGACCCACTCGCCCTTACGGTTCTGACACTGGACTTAGGTGCGAGAGCAATAATGCAGAGAAAAACTCAGGTAGACCCGGTTGAATAGTGCGAAATGGAAAATCTTTATTGCATATTATTCAAGATTACGAGATACATGTCATAAGCACAGATTAATGACAGTACAATCTTACACACAGTTATGTAACTAATTTTAGGGAAACGAGGAGCGCATGACACATCGTAAAAGGGGGCACACATTACAATTATCCTTAAAACTTAAACCCTCCCCTATCAATACCTGTCCTAAACTAGATTTGTAGGATCGAGACTCATGCTCACCACTCGTGATAACTCGGAGAATTCCAAAACTCTGCTCGGATGTTTTTCCCGCAGCACCTGACTATCCATGTGTTGATCAGGGGTCTCTGTACCCCACTTGTTTACTCGTCTCTGCTCCGGCTAGCAGGCTGGACCATCTGCTGTCATGAAGATCTGTGTTGTCCTCGGAGTTCCGATACTACTCGAAGAAGAGTCTTCCTGTGCCCTCACCAGTTTGTAAAATTCAAAAAATGGTCTTCCTGGGCAAGGAAAGTGTTTATTCGACCTACAGGCGCGGTCGGGGCTTACTGACCGTGGCGATACGTATTGTCGTCTTCTTCTCTTCTCATCTCATCTCATCTCATCTTATCTCATCTCGGGGCTTCGGTTCCAACACCGTTTACCGACTTCTTGGGATGGTGTGCCCGTTTCAAGGCCTCACAGCCCAGTTCTACACAGATCTTCGCGGCAAGCCACGAGGTTGATCCTAGCGGATCAGAGTCCAGAGCCGTCAGGCAAGAGAATAAAAGTTCAACAGTCTTCCAGCGAGTCAAAACAGCAAGAGCAGCAAGAGGCAGGCGGCAAGAGACAAGAGCAACAAGAGACAGATGGACGGTTGTACCTTACAGTTATAGTGCTGTAATTCCTCTTTTCCCGCCCAATCTTAATGTCTATCCTTTGTCAGGGTTTTGGCGCTCAAACTTCTTGTATAGGGTGATCTCCGTTTTAATGGGTTTCGGTGATACTTGTAACTGTCTGAGTACCCGTTAATACTTCTCCCATTGTGTAACCGGCTAGTAGTCTCCCTGGAGGGGTTTTGGGGCTTCCAAATGCTTTCTGTAACTACCCGCAATGGAGAATAGATGTCTATCTATGGAGCATAGATGGCAGAGGCTGATAGATCTCCTGTCTAGGAGGGCTCTCAGCGTAGACATGGGTCCTCATGGCCCCACTGATGTGCAGCAAGGTGCTCTACAGCTCCTTGCTAGCAGGGAAGTGTGGGTGGCCCATGAGAGGCATGATGGTGAGAGGGTAGAGGGAAGTGTGGGCTCATCTCAAAGTGCTCACACTTCTCCCCCGTTGCTACCCCCTCAGTCAGAGCCCCAGATGGCTCCTCAGATCGCGATGGCCAAGTCTGCCCCTGCACAGTCGTAGGAGGAGCAGACTTTGGCGGGGCTATCACAGGCTCCAAAACCCAGAAGGCGTCCGCTAAGAGTGTCTAAGCAGTCGCAGCAGGCTGCCTCTACCTCTGCTGAAGCCATAGGGGTAGCACCTCGTAGAAGCACGCGCAAGAGAAAGATGACACACAAGTAGATTCACAAGAGTAGCCACTTGGGTGTTTTAGTCAATGTTAATGGCAAGTTTCCGTTAATGTATTGTCAACCATTAAAATCTTTATTTTCACCACTTTCCTGTCTTGGACACATTTGTGTGCACCTTTGGAAGTGGCTTAGTGAGTTGCAGTGAATGGTGAGACATAACGGTTCCTCCAGCAATGGTGGTCAGTGTGAAAGGAATGGCTTGGTTATTGTAGTGCTCCTTTATGGTGTTGCTGTGGGGTGGTGCCAACCTGGCACAGCATGTGGCAGCCATATAGGTGTACAGCGTAAAGTTAAGTAAATCAGGTCATGATGAGGCCATCCCTAGCCAACCGGGTAGCAATGTGCTCGAGAGCTGGTGTCATCTGCACCGCAGGTTCATCCAGCTCCTGCTCCTCCTCGTCTTCCAGCTGATGCTCCTCCTGCTCCTCCTCCTCTGAGGAGGAGGCTGTGTGCTCAGTGCCTTGCTCTTCATGCAGCGCTAATCCTCGCTGCTGCACTATGTTGTGCAGGGCGCAGCAGACCACGATGATTCTGGAGACCATGGCTGGTGCGTACTGAAGGGCTCCTCCAGATCTGTCAAGGCATCTGAAGCGCATTTTGAGCATGCCTATTGTCTGCTCTATGACACATTAAAAAATAAATAGGAGCAGGAGTAGGCCATTTGGCCCTTCGAGCCTGCTCCGCCATTCAATATGATCATGGCTGATCCTCTATCTCAATACCATATTCCTGCTCTCTCCCCATACCCCTTGATTCCTTTCATAGAAACATAGAAAAACATCTAGAGGAAATGTGGCTTTCATTATATCTCTCCTGGGCCTCAGTACTTGGCCTCCTCAAGGGTGTCATGAGCAATGTCTTTAGTGGCTAGCCCATGTCTCCAAGCAGCCAGCTGGAAAGTCTGTTTGGAGGAGTGAAGAGCTGAGGGAGGGGGGACTGGCGAAGGATGAAAGAATCATGGCAGTTGCCAGGGAATTTGGCACACACATGCATGATGATCTTCCTATGGGTGCGACCAGCTGCACATTGAGGGAGTGGAAGCCCTTGCATTTGATAAAGACTCCTGGGTTATGATGGGGTGCCCTGATGGCCACATGTGTGCAGTCGATGAAGCCCTGCACCCGTGAGAAGCCAGCCAGGGTAGCAAAGCCCAGCGCCCGCTCAGTAACACTGGCTTTATCAGTGGCAAAGTTGATATAATTGGCTGACTTGTCAAACAGGGCATCGGTGACCTGTGTGATGCATCTGTGGACGGCCGACTGCGAGATGCCACAAATGTCTGCTGCAGATCCCTGGAAGGAGCCTGAGGCGAAGAAGTTGAGGGCGCTGGTGACTTTGACAACTTATCTTATCTCAATAGCCTGAATGCTGTTCACAGCTTCTCCATTGTTAGGTTTTTAGATTTTCAAGCCCAGTTTGTCATGTTACAAAGGCCAGAATTATTTCATAGAATGGTGTATTTTTCTGAATATGGCTTATTCCTTCACAGGGTCACCCATTTAAAACTGAGATGAGGAGGAATTTCTTCTCTCAGAGGGTCATAAATCTGTGGAATTCTCTGCCCCAGAGAGCTGTGGAGGCTGGGTCATTGAATATATTTAAGGTGGAGATAGACAGATTTTTGAACAATAAGGGAGTGAAGGGTTATGGGGAGCAGGCAGGGGAATGGAGCTGAGCCCAAGATCAGATCAGCCATGATCTCATTAAATGGCGGAGCAGGCTCTCTCCTGCTCCTATTTCTTATGTTCTTATGTTCTAGGAAAGCCTCTGAGAAGACAGAAAATGCTGCACATACTCAGCAGGTCAGGCAGCATCTGTGGAGAGAGAAACAGAGTTCAGGTCTCAGGTTGAGATGCTGCCTGAAATGCTGAGTATTTCCAGCAGTTTATGCTTTTATTTCAGATTTACAGCATCCGCTCGCAGAGGGAAGAGGAAGAAGCAGAAGAGGAAGAAGCAGAAAAGAACAGCGTGGACCTGCGAGGAGTTGGCAGCACCCAAGGCGGTACAAATCTGGTGAATTCAAAAACAACAGAAACAAACAAGGAGTGATGTCACAGGACAGCAGGCAAGTGATTGGTTGGTGAGTATTAACGTTTTTTCTCTCTAAGCTAGGCAGTCGTTTAAACTAAGAGCTGGGAAACTATAACGCACTTTATTAAATGAATAACTTAATTGGTAAACTAATTAATATAACTATAAATAATCATTGAATAAAGACTAACTAATTAAATTAAATAAGGTTAAACTAAGATATGACAGAGCCAGCTTGTGTGTCTAGACTGCAGTATGTGGGAGTTTGTGGACAGCGAGACTGTCCCGAATGAACACGTCTGCAGCAGATGTCTCCGACTCAAATCTCTGCGGCTCAGAGTCATTGAGCTGGAGCGCGAGTTGCAGACACTCCGACACATAAGGGAGGGGGAAGAGTATTTGGACAGTTTGCTCTGGACTTTGGTCACACCTCGTAGAGAGGTGCAGGATCAGAATGGGGTTGGTGTGACCGATAGTGTGCAGAGTAAGGGGAACCCATGTAAGAAGGGGAACGAGGATCCACAGACACTGATTCTATCCAATAGATACAATGTACTTGCTACCTGTGAGAATAAGGATAAAGACTGTCAGAAAGAAAGAAGAAAGAAAGACTTGCATTTATATCGCGCCTTTCACGAACACCGGACGTCTCAAAGCGCTTTACAGCCAATTAAGTACTTTTTGAAGTGTAGCCACTGTTGTAATGTGGGAAATGCAAGCCCCCACAAACAGCAATGTGATAATGACCAGATAATCTGTTTTTGTTATTTTGATTGAGGGATAAATATTGGCCAAAACACCGGGGATAATGCCCCTGCTCTTCTTCGAAATAGTGCCATGGGATCTTTTACATCCACCTGAGAGAGCAGATGGGCCTTCGGTTTAACGTCTCATCCAAAGACGGCACCTCCGACAGTGCAGCACTCCCTCAGCACTGCACTGGAGTGTCAGCCTAGATTTATGTGCTCAAGTCCCTAGAGTGGGACTGTGAACCCACAGGACTCAGAAGCGAGCATGCTACCCACTGAGCCAGAGCTGACACTGAAGGACAGCCAGAATGTGGACCATGGCACTTTGGAGCAGGAGGCTGTCCACAGGGGGGAGGAGGAGGAGGAGAGGAAGCGAAATGTGGTAGTTGCAGGGGATTTTATAATTAGGGGGACAGATAGCATCCTTTGTAAGCAAGATCGAGAGTCCCACATGGTATGTTGCCTACCTGGTGGCAGGGTCAGGGACATCTCGAACCAGCTTGTAAGGATTTTGGAGAGGAAGGGGGAGGATCCAGTCATTGTGGTCCATGTTGGGACCAACAACATAGGGAAAAGTAGGCAAGAAATCCCGTTTGGGGAGTACCAGGAACTGCGAGCTAAATTAAAGAACAGGACATCTAGGGTTATAATCTCTGGATTATTACTTGAGCCACGTGCAAATTGCCATAGGGATAAGCTGATTAGGGAAGTGAACATGTGGCTAAAGGAGTGGTGTGGGGAAGAGGGATTCCATTTCATGGTGCACTGGCACCAGTATTGGAACAGGAATGAGCTGTACTGTTGGCCGAAAGGATAAATAGGGCGATCACAAGGACTTTAAACTGGTAAATGGAGGGGAGGGCTCAGGTGGAAATGGTAGTAAAATAGTAGTTCAAAAACAAACGAAAGGGAAAAGAGTAGAGTAACAGTCAGACATTGTGCTTTAGGCACTGCAGGTAAGAGGAAAACTAAAAGATGTAAAGTGATTAAACCAGGAGAGAGAAATAAGAAATATGTGATTAAAACATTAGAGCTGAAGGACAGGCTAGGGTGTGTGGCCCAAACAAGCGTTCTTTATACAAACGCACGGAGTATAAGGAATAAATTGAATGAACTGCAGGCGCGAATTCAAATTGGAGGGTATGACATGGTAGCCATTACTGAGACATGGCTACAAGACGGTCAGGACTGGGAACTAAATATACCAGGTTATAAGGTCTATCGGAAAGATAGGAAAAATGGCAGAGGGGGTGGAGTAGCCTTAGTGATTAAGGATGAAATCACTTCAATGATAAGAAAGGATATAACGAGAGGTAAGCAGGCAGTGGAGACTTTATGGGTAGAATTAAGAAATAGGAAAGGATTTAAGACTGTAGTGGGAGTAGTGTATAGGCCCCCTGGTAGCAGCTGTGAAGTGCTAGATTATATAAATGCAGAGATTAGGCAAGAGTGTAGCAAAGGCAGAGTGGTTTTAATGGGGGGATTTTAACTTTCATATAGATTGGGATAAGCAAACTAGCACGTGTCAGAAATGTAATGAATTTCTTGAGTGTGTCCGGGATAATTTTCTGCAACAAGGGGGAAAGTCATATTAGATTTAGTAATGAGTAATAAGCCAGATTTAGTTAACAGCCTAACAGTGTGTGAACATTTATCTAATAGCGATCAAAGCATGACCAAGTTCAACGTAGCGTTTGAAAGGGAGAAACGCGAAATAGCTACTAAGATTCTAGATTTAGGTAAGGCCGACGTCAATGGGATGAGACAGAGACTGTCCACAGTAAACTGAGTAAATCTGTTAATGGGTAAAATGACAGAAGATCAGTGGGAGATGTTCAAAAAAGAATTTAATGTGATACAGAAACAGTTTATACCCCTGAGGGGGAAAAGCTCTACTTGCCAAAAAAAACAGCCATGGATGACTAAAGAGGTAAGAGACAGCATAAAACTAAAAGAAAAAACATACAAAAATGCAAAAAATACCACAGATCCTGACAAATGGGAAAGATACAAAGAACAGCAAAGGGTCACAAAACAGACAGTAAGAGCTACAAAAAGGGAGTATGAAAAGAAACTTGCAAGGGATATCAAAACCAACAACAGAAATCCCAAGGAAACTAATATTGAATCGGGGACAGGGACTCAATAAAATTAACGTAAGTAAAATAACAGTAATGAAGAAAATAATGGCACTAAAGAGCGACAGATCCCCAGGACCAGATGGTTTCCATCCCAGGGTTTTAAAGGAAGTAAGTGAGCACATTGCAGATGCCCTAACTATAATCTTCCAAAGTTCTCTCGATTCAGGAACCATTCCTTTAGATTGGAAAATTGCGTATGTCACTCCGCTATTTAAAAATGGCGAGAGAGGGAAACCAGGGAATTATAGACCAGTTAGCCTAACATCTGTTGTTGGGAAATTGCTAGAGTCTATAATTAAGGATCGGGTGACTGAACACCTCAAAAATTTTCAATTGATCAGAGAGAGCCAGCATGGGTTTGTGAAAGGTAGGTCATGCCTGACAAACCGATTGAATTTTTTGACGAGGTGACTAAAGTAGTGGACAGGGGAATGTCTATGGATGTTATTTATATGGACTTCCAGAAGGCATTTGATAAAGTCCCACATAAGAGACTGATAACTAAGGTAGAAGCCCACAGAATTGAGGGAAAATTATTGACCTGGTTAGGAAATTGGCTGAGCGGCAGGAGACAGGCTGAAGGGATAATTACAAGACCTAGCCCTTTTGGACTACCCCAGATCAAGCATATTCCCCAGACGTTTACCTTCAACTAAAGTTTGCGGTAGCTGGATCCTATAAGACGCTAAATTGGGTCTAAAGGTCATACTACCTCTCCCTAAAGGAAAGAAACGGTCTAAAGATGTTACCGTCCTCCAGATAGTACTTTTAATGGCCCAGAAATTGATCCCGCGACGCGCGAGTACGCACTGCGTACTCTCGCGTATTCCCACTCCAATTGCCGGTTTTCTGCATGCCCTGCGCATGCGCTGAAAACCGGCAATTGCTCTTTTGAAAAGGAGGCGGTTCCTCGGTGCATCGCGTGCGCGCTACAGGCTGCGCGCACGCTGTGCACTTCATGCTTTGGACGCGCAGGTAAGTACTGAAGATTTTAGAAATGTAA
Source organism: Squalus acanthias (assembly GCA_030390025.1). Taxonomy (NCBI): domain Eukaryota; kingdom Metazoa; phylum Chordata; class Chondrichthyes; order Squaliformes; family Squalidae; genus Squalus; species Squalus acanthias. Next base: position 38,251,032 of record CM059438.1, read on the forward strand.
AAAGGAGGAGTAAGACCCACTTTTAAGAAGGTAAGTAGTGAATTAAGTATTTTTTTGAATTTTTTTTAACAGGTATATCTTTTTTAGAGACTTTAAAGACAGGTAAGTTTATTTTTATAACTTTTTAAAAGATTTTAAATTTTTTCAAAAATTTAATTTTTTATTTAAAATGGTTAATTTAATTAACTATACTTATTTTATTAATGTGATGGTTTTTTTTTAATTTAATTGAGGTTTAGCTGTTATTTTGGGGGGGTGTAAGATTCATAGATTTCACAGCATGTATGTGAAACTTATGAATGGAAGATGGTGTGCTGCCATTGGCTCTAACTGAGTCACGTGATCCCACAGCTCGCACGAATTCACTACGCCGCTGGGATACGCAAGCACTGCCCAGCTGATCTCTAGAACATCAAGTTCGTGCGAGCTGGATCTGAAAAAGCACAAGCGAGGTGAGAGATCGCGGGAAAGCCTTACCCCCGCGGGAACAGAGCGAGATCAATTTCTGGGCCAATAAGTTTAACTAGACTGTAACCTTCCGGATATTATAAGGGTCCGGAATACCCCCCAGAATTCTGCAACTCCTTTGAGTGTACAGAGTTTGAGTTCACAAGATGATACAGAAATACTCTTTGAAATAATTCTGAAAATATATAGATTTATTACAGAACCGACATTTAGTAAACATTTATTATGGCAATTGCAACTTTAATCGTTCAAAATACAAATAGCTTACATTATCTTATTAGAGATCCTTATTCTCAAATCTTAACTTCGTTACATTTCCACACTTCTACTTATTTCTTAATCCAGAATATCCACCAAAATCAAATACCTTGATTACCCGAGACTCAAAAGTTGTAAACTTACAGAGAATGTCTGTAAAGTTGAGAAACGCTTGTCTTCCCAGCGACTTCTGACTTTCTGTTTGAAAAGGTCTATTTTTATATCTTTTTTGAGTGGTTTATCCTTTGAAGTATTCCTGATGATGTAAGCTTAATTGTATCAAGTCATTCTTTGCTGACTTTGTTCTATTCTTTACTGTCATTTCAGCTGTCAGCTTTTAGACTTGTGTCCTGTTTAGGTGTTTCCAAAACCATCATAAACACAATGACAGCAATGGTTTCTGTTTGATGCAATTCTTATCGAAGTCTTTCTATTGAATTTCTAATACTACTTTAACTGGTTTTTATCAGACGTTGTGACTCCGTGGTATTCCAAGTTCAATACAAGAACAATGTAATTGCTTGGTACATCCATTGAAGTAATATTTTCAAAGTCGTCTTGTTTGTGTACTTTTTACAACTTGTAAATTAAAACCACTTCTCTAGTATCTTCATGCATTTCTAATTTACTTCAATTGGTTTTTATCAGACCTCAGGACTCCATATTTCAAGCTTAACATTAAAACTATTTGTTCAGCAGGCATTTCTTTTACTTGATGTGATTACTTCAAAACCTTCTGTAGGTATTATATTTACAATATGTAAATTGAAAACACTTTAACTCAGTGTTTACTTGTTTTCTAGCTATCTCAATTGGTTGCATATTTAATCGTGTTTCCTGTCTTTAAGTTTAACATAAAACTATTTTACGACAGGTATTTCTTACTTGATGTCATTTTTTCAAAGGCACTTGGTTTTTTTAATGTTCTGTGCACCTGTTCGACTTGTTAGATTATAACACTTTACTTGGGTCATTCCATTGTTTTGATTCCAATGTCCAGACGCTCTGGAAGCAAACCTTTGCTTTATCAATCGGGCTTGTTTCTTGGTCAATAACCCATTTCATTTCAAAGCCTGTGGTGTTTTACAACTTGTGAATAACTGATCTTTATCTCAGAAGCCTGTATTGTGCCTACAGCCTGTGTCGCCGAGGCTTTCAGACTTTTAAACCCAGTATGTCATTTATTAATAATTTCAGAAATCTGTTTTTAGTATCGTGTATTTTTCTGAATCCTGGTTATTCCTTCACAAGGCAGTAGGGATAATGGGTAGGTACGCAAATTGGCAGGATGTGACTAGTGGTGTCCCACAGGGATCTGTGTTGGGGTCTCAACTATGCACAGTATTTATTAACGACTTAGATGATGGCATAGAAAGTCATATATCAAAATTTGCCGATGACACAAAGATAGGTCATGATGCGGAGATGCCGGTGTTGGACTGGGGTGGACAAAATTGAGAGGTCGTACAACACCAGGTTATAGTCCAACAGTTTTATTTTAAATCACAAGCTTTCGGAGTTACAACTCCTTCGTCGGGTGAAGTGAGGAGATACAGAATCGTCAATATGCTTTGACGATTCTGTATCTCCTCACTTCACCCGACGAAGGAGTTGTAACTCCGAAAGCTTGTGATTTAAAATAAAACTGTTGGACTATAACCTGGTGTTGTACGACCTCACAAAGATAGGTGGCATTGTAGGCAGTGTAGATGAAAGCATAAAATTACAAAGGGATATCGACAGATTAAGTGAATGGGCAAAATTGTGGCAAATGGATTTCAATATAGGCAAATGTGAGATTATCCACTTTGGACCTAAAAAGGATAGAGCAGGGTACTTTCTAAATGGTGAAAAGCTAAAAACAGTGGAGGTCCAAAGAGACTTGGGGGTCCAGGTACTTAGGTCATTAAAATGTCGTGAACAGATACAGAAAATAATCAAAAAGACTAATGGAATGCTGGCCTTTATATCTAGAGCACTAGAATACAAGGGGGTAGAAGTTATGCTGCAGCTACACAAAACCCTGGTTAGACCACACCTGGAGCACTGTGAGCAGTTCTGGGCACCACACCTTAGGAAGGATATATTAGTGCAGCGTAGGTTTATCAGAATGATACCCGGACTTCAAGCGTTAAGTTACGAGGAGAGATTACACAAATTGGGGTTGTATTCCCTAGAATTTAGAAGGTTAAGAGGAGATCTAATTGAAGTTTTAAAGCTATTAAGGCGAACAGATAGGGTAGATAGAGAGAAACTATTTCTGCTAGTTGGGGATTCTAGGACTAAAAATTAGAGCCAGACCTTTCAGGAGTGAAATTAGGAAACACTTCTACACACAAAGGGTAGTAGAAGTTTGGAACTCTCTTCCACAAACGGCAATTGATGCTAGATCAATTGTTAATTTAAAATCTGAGATTGATAGCTTTTTGTTAACCAAAGGTATTGAGGGATATGGGCCAAAGGCAGGTATATGGAGTTAGGTCGCAGATCAGCCATGATCTCATTGAATGGCGGAACAGGCTCGAGGGGCTGAATGGCCTCCTCCTGTTCCTATGTTCCTATGAAGGAGAAGAGAAGGAAGCAGAAGAAAGGATGCACCCCAGACAGCCCCTTTCTGGCTGGGATATTCAGACTGGAATCATCCGCCTGTGGTACTAGTGACCACAACTCCAATTCCCCTTTCAACATTTGTCCCACACCTTACCTTTCCTCTGTTACTGACCATCACAGCATCCTCTTGGCCACAATGCTGAAATAAAAGCCACCACAAAGCAAACTTTCCAATCCAACTTTATACATCTATGCATCCAGTGTGACATTAAGTAATCAACTCATCATCCTTATGCATTCTCTTAGTGACTGTCTTGCGTGTGCCTTTGCCTCTCCTACTGATGTCACTCAGTGCTACCCCAGTGGCTACAGCATGGCTGGTGGAAGGCTGCTGACTGTCAGTGGGGGACACTGCAAATGGCCTTGTTGGTTGAGCTCGAGCTGGTGGCTGGGAGTGTCAAATCAAGTGATGGTGTTACTTCTTCTTCTTCTTCATTCTCCTCTCCCTCTTCTTGGTCAACCACTGGCTGGGCAGGCTGCATTTCTCGGGTGTGTGAAATGAGGAAGGCACAAGGGTGGAGTTGTGGTGAGGGGAGGGTAGGAAAGCAAGAGGTGCATGCCAGAAGGAGGATAACGTATAAGGATACCAGAATCTTAGAAACATAGAAAAATAGGAACAGGAGTAGGCCATTCGGCCCTTCGAGCCTGCTCCGCCATTCAATATGATCATGGCTGATCCTCTATCTCAATACCATATTCCCGCTCTCTCCCCATACCCCTTGATGCCTTTTGTGTCTAGAAATCTATCTATCTCCTTCTTAAATATATTCAGGGACTTGGCCTCCACAGCCTTCTGTGGTAGAGAATTCCACAAGTTCACCACCCTCTTGAGTGAAGAAATTTCTCCTCATCTCAGTCCGAAATGTCCTACCCCATATCCTGAGACTGTGACCCCTTGTTTTAGACCCCCCAGCCAGGGGAAACATCCTCCCTGCATCCAGTCTGTCTAGCCCTGTCAGAATTTTATACGTTTCAATGAGATCCCCTCTCATTCTTCTAATTTCTAGTGAATACAGGCCTAGTCGACCCAATCTCTCCTCATACGACAGTCCTGCCATCCCAGGAATCAGTCTGGTGAACCTTCGCCGCACTCCCTCTATGGCAAGTATATCCTTTCTTCGATAAGGAAACCAAAACTGCACACAGTACTCCAGGTGTGGTCTCACCAAGGGCCTGTACAACTGTAGTAAGACAGCCTTGCTCCTGTACTCAAATCCTCTTGCAATGAAGGCCAACATACCAGTTGCCTTCCTAACTGCTTGCTGCACCTGCATGATTGCTTTCAGTGATTGGTGTACAAGGACACCCAGGTCCTTTTGTACATTAGCATTTCACAATGTAGCACCATTTAAATAATACTCTACCTTTCTGTTTTTCCTACCGAAGTGGATAACTTCATATTTATCCACGTTATACTGCATCTGCCATGTATTGCTCACTCACTCAACTTGTCTAAATCGCCTTGAAGCCTCTTTGCATTCTCCTCACAACTCACAATCCCACCTAGTTTCGTGTCATCAGCAAACTTGGAAATATTACATTTGGTTCCCTCATCCAAATCATTGATATATATTGTGAATAGCTGGGGCCCAAGCACTGATCCCTGCGGTACCCCACTAGTCACCACCTGCCACCCCGAAAAAGACCCATTTATTCCTACTCTCTGTTTCCTGTCTGTTAACCAATTTTCAATCCATGCCAGTATATTACCCTCAATCCCATGCGCTTTAATTTTGCACACTAACCTCTTATGTGGGACTTTATCAAAGGCCTTCTGAAAATCCAAATACACCACATCCACTGGTTCTCCCTTATCTATTCTACCAGTTACATCCTCAAAAAACTCCAGTCGGTTTGTCAAACACGATTTTCCTTTCATAAATCCAAGATGACTTTGTCTAATCCCGTTGATATTTTCTAAGTGTCCTGTTATCACATCTTTTATAATAGACTCTAACATTTTCCCTACTACTGATGTTAGGCTAACCGATCTGTAGTTCCCTGTTTTCTTTCTCCTTTTTTAAATAGTGGGGTTACATTTGCCACCCTCCAATCTGCAGGAACTGTTCCATAATCTATAGAATTTTGGAAGATGATAACCATTGCATCCAGTATTTCCATGGCTACCTTTTTTAGCACTCTGAGATGCAGATCATCAGGCCCTGGGGATTTATCAGCTTTCAGTCCCATTAATTTCTCCAGCACTATTTTTTACTAATACTAATTTCCTTTAATTCCTCCTTCTCACTAGACCCTTGGTTCCCTAGCATTTCTGGGAAGTTATTTGTGTCCTCTTCCTTGAAGACAAAACCAAAGTATTTGTTTAATTGCTCTGTCATTTCCTTGTTCCCCATTATAAATTCTACCGTTTCTGACTGTAAGGGACCTACATTTGTCTTCACTAATCTTTTTCTTTTTACATACTTGTAGAAGCTTTTACAATCCGCTTTTATGTTCCTTGCAAGTTTACTCTCATACTCTATTTTCCCCCTCTTAATCAATCTCTTGGTCCTTTTATGTTGAACTCTAAACTGCTCCCAATCCTCAGGCTTGATACTTTTTCTGGCAACTTTATATGACTCCTCTTTGGATCTAATACAATCCATAATTTCTTTTGTTAGCCATCTTGATTTTCTGAGCCAATATCCTTTCTCACTATTGCTCTGATTTCATCCTTTACTAACAAGGCCACCCCACCTCCTTTTCCTTTTCGCCTATCCTTCCTAAATATCGAATATCCTTGGATATTCAGCTCCCAGCCTTGGTCATCCTGCAGCCATGTCTCCGTAATCACAATTATATCGTATCCGTTTACATCTATTTGAGCTGTTAATTCGTCTACTTTATTACGAATGCTTTGTGCATTCAGATACAGAGCCTTTAGATTTGTCTTTTTAACATTTTTAGACATCTTAACATCTTGTATCCTTTCAGCCCTGCCGCTGGCCAAGGGCTCAGCCATGCCCCTGCCAAGAATGGGTGGGGGTGGTGGTGGTAGAGTCATGCATTGAGCAGTGTGTGAGGCTAGTGGTGCAGTTGGTAGGAGACGGCTTTTGAAGATGCATTCACTGAGCTTGACCAGTGGTCTGAGGTCTTGAAGCTTCTTTGGCCACTGGAGCCAGGTCGTGGGGGTGACGCTGCTGGCCTTGGTGATCTGGTCCCACATTGTTCTTTCTGGACAGGCTCCTGGCCCCTGTGGGTAGAGGACCACTCTTATAGTTTTTGACCCCCTGCACAATGCTGGAGTGCTGTGTGCTAGACCCTGGGCACCCCTTCCCTGGCTTGCTGAGCCATTTGTTTTAGTGCTGAAGCACGTTTCCCAATTTTTTAGGTGTGGAAGGGAATTCAACTTTACGAGCTGAAGACTCCCATTTGGGAATTCATTTTAATGTTAATTTTTTTTCCAGAAGGCAGTTGAGCTCTACAGGCTGAAAACTGTATATTTTTACATCATTTTAATTTTTTTGATTTCAGAAGGCAGTTCCCCTTTAAGGGACCAAACAGCTTTCTGAAATAACAGCCTTGCTTTAAGAGAAAGCTGTTCTTTCTGCAATGACACTACAGCCACGCGACATTTGTGCACCCTGCCAGGACTAATGCCACCAGAACGATGTTGCACGATAAGTTTAGCGCTGGGCTAATGTTAATTAGCCACCAGTGCCAATTTACTGGTCCTGCCAGTGCCATCATTTTCGGCGGCTGTTAACACGGCCCACGGTGGCACCGGCAGGTTTTTACTGATATTGAATTTCTCGGCCTTAATTTTTGATTTGGGGGACTAAGTCCTGCAATGAGTTAGGACACTGCCTTCCCCTTCTGGGAATAGAGTGATAGATTGAAATGTCCACTCTTTGCTGAATGTAAGGGTCCCATGGGTGGATGAGTGCAAGTGATCTCAATCCAGAGGGTGTGGGCTCACAGCACTAAACTGTTTACAATTCTTCTCTCCTTTTCTGTTCAGCTGCTTTGGATTAAATGATGGGCAGCAACGTCACTTTCTACAGACATCAAGACTAACCATTCAACAATGTCTGTCCTCAGTCACTGAGAGAAAATTTGCAATGAAGAGCATATAAGGATGGATCTAATGACTACAATCCTTCATAAAGATTATTTGTCTATGCAGTAGGTCTATTATCTTTAAATACTTGGATCTTATTGCTTTCAATTATTTTTAATAGTGCATTTAAAATTCCAGTCCTTAAAGGATTAAGATGGGGCATGACAAGAACAGATTTTTTCCTAACATCAATACTGCATAATTACCTTTCCTGCTTAATTCTAAATTGTTGGGAGGCCAAATATTTTATATTGGAATCCAAATGAACATATAACACTCTTATTCATCATATAACACATTTGTTATGTTCTGATTGGATCAGAACTTCTATATGGATCAGTGTGCAAGACTTTGCTGTGTTACCTCGATAGATCGCTGCAAAACAAAATGTACCATCAATGGAAGAACAAAGTAGAAGCAAGTATTAAACAAATCATTACATAGAATTTACAGCACAGAAACAGGCCATTCGGCCCAACTGGTCTATGCCGGTGTTTATGCTCCACACAAGCCTCCTCCCACCCTACTTCATCTCACCCCATCACCATATCCTTCTAATCATGGGGAACATGCAATCCTTTTGCTTAAAGCTTCTATGACTAAGCTGCTGAAATAACTTCCGACATAATGGGCTCGATATTAACGTGGAGCCAGGATCTGAGCGAGGGATGGGGCGATAGCGGGCGTGAAACGCAGAAGATCGTGAGACACGTGGGAATGCCCGATTTCAACATGGATGCCTCATTATCATTTTACCTCCAGGTTTCGCCTTTCCAATGCACGTGAGCGGGCATGATGTGCACCCGCGAGAAGTGGAATTTGAAGTGGAGTCAGGAAGGGCAAAGGCTGTGCCCCGGTTTAATGAGGCGCCCCTGGATGTACTGCTGGGTGCAGTAACGACACGGGAGGAGGTCCTGTTCCCCAGTATTAGGAAAACGACACCTGCTTCTCTAACGAAGAAGGTGTGGGTGGAGGTGGCTGAAGAGGTGAGCAGCAGCAGTGTTGTGCTCAGGATGTGGATTCAGTGCAGGAAGCATTTTAATGACCTAACTAGTTCAGGAAAGGTGAGCAAAGTTGCAGATTCACCAACATCCTGTGGTGCATCCCCTCTCACTCTGTCTTGTCAAGCGCAGTCCATTCACATCACTCCTCACACCATTTCAGTGCACTTCCTCACCTCCCCTTTTCTCCATCCACCACTGCCACTCACCCCAATCCTTATGTAATGTGATACCACCTCAATCAGTTCTCCCGATTCTCAGCACACGTCCTCAAATGGCACTGTCAACACGTCCTCAAATGCATGACAGCGCCACTTATGATGCATCTGCCTGACAGTCACCCTCACTGAATGCACTGCATCTATTGGATGCACACATGCCTTACAGACACTCATAGGCCTGTCATGCCCTTTTGTAGGAGAAAAGAGCACAAAATACCAGGGAGAGGGCGAGGACCGGAGGTGGGCTACCACAGATCGTGGAGTTGACAACTGCAGCGCAGGAGGCATTGAAGATAAGGGGCATATCGGCGCCCCTGACCATCGGAGATGGCAAAACTCGGACTTCACTGCTGCATGGTGACAGCATTAAATATCTCAACCCACATCTCATGCAAGACTAAGTCATGTTGACTTGATTTCAGCACCAAATGAAATATGATTATGCTTATCATGTTAATTTCAACAGTTGTACAACCCCAGGACTAAATCATATTCGTCTCTTCTCTCCTCCAGGGCCATCACATGATGAAAAGGAGCCCCTGCCCATTGTGGATGACATTTATCAGAGGAGCTCATTCCAGCTGAGGCAGCACCGCCACATGCGTGCCAGGCACCAGCGCAGATCTGAGCATTTCGGTGGGTCCTGTAAGAGAGTTAGGTGGGATGTCACCTGGTGAATCGCACTTCGCAAGTGAGCACGAGCAGAGAGTGGTGGTAGGGACAGCTGTGGAGAGTCCACGTCGGAGGGCGCAGTCCTTTCCAAGCTCTGCTTAGCTGGACAGAGTTGCTGAACCCCGGGGGACCATTAATGAAAAAGAGAATGATAGAGGGTTAGCAGCAACTGTGTGAGCTACTGGCAGTCCTGCCAGGCACACTCACCACAATGTCCAGAGGATGGAGGAGTCCAGTTCAAACATTTGTGAATTGATGTTGCAGGCCATTGTGAGGATGTCTTTCATGGATAGACTGGCCTCCTCTGTGGAACTTGAATTGCGGCGCACTGATCCACCCCTGCAGGCCCTGACAACGGCTGTGAGAACTATGGATGCCAACATTTCTGCTGAGGAGGTCCGATACATTAGCCGTGGCCTTACAAAGCATCACTGATCTGCTCCAAGCTGCTCTCCCACTGAGAGGTAGGAGTGATGTGCCGCTGGCTTAGGAGAGGGATGATGGCAAAAGGGGTCGTAGAAGTGGGAACTCCACTCAAAGCATTCCCACTTCTCACCCGTTGCCCCCCCTCAACCAGTACCCGACATGCTTCCTCCACTCCCGCTGGCCCAGTCTGCCCCTGCACCAATGCAGGTGGAGCAGTCTTTGGCGGGGCCGTCACGGGCGCCTACACCCAGAGGTCATCAGCCGCACGCATCTCAAAAGTCAGAGCAGGGATCAGAGCTGCCTGACTCTACCTCTGCTGAATCCATAGTGGGTGACTAGCTGAACCTTTGAGATATTAGGGAATCCCTGGGATCCCGACCAGCAATGTGAGCGGCTGGTGTGGCCTTGGGTGCGCCATCTTCATCTTCCTCCTCCTCCTCAACCTCTTTCTCTCCATTGGAATCGTCATCAGATGAGGAGTGCTGAGGGGCTTGTTCCTCCTGCACCTCTAGTCCTCGCTGCTGCGCTATGTTGTGCAGGCCGCAGCACACCACGATTATCCTAGAGACCCTTATTGATGCATACTGAAGGGTGGCTCCAGACCTGTCGAGGCACCTGAAGCGCATCTTCAGCACGCTGATGGCTTGCTCGATGACACATCAGGTTGCCATTTGGCTCATGTTGTAGCGTTCCTGGTGTTCATCGGTGGGGTTCCTCAGAGGTGTCATCAGCCAGGTTTGAAGGGGATATCCTTTGTCGTCTAGCAGCTGGTTCTAGGTCTGAACATGTTGGGGATGTTGGACTGCCGCAGTATGAAAGCATCATGGTAGCTCCCATGGAATCTGGCACAGTCCTTTTTTTTCTGGTCACACACTAACTGAACATTGATGGAGTGGAATCCCTTGTGGTTTACAAATTCTCCTGGTTGATCTGGGAGTGCTCGGATTGCCACTTGTGTGCAGTCGATGGTTCCCTGCAACTGTGGGAATCCAGCCAGAGACACAAATGCGAGTGCCCACTCATTCTGGCTATTTTCATCACGGGGAAGTTTACGTAACTCCCAGCCCTGGCAAACAACCCATCAGTCATCTGCCTTATGCATTTGTGTGCAGCCGACTGGAAAATCCTGGATTTGTCTCCAGTAGCGCCCTGAAAGGAACCAGAGGCAAAGAAATTTACTTTCATAACTAGTGGTAATGCGTGTCCACCAGGTCCACCAGGGAGCAGGTCTTCTTCTAGGAGGCTGCAGATGTCTGCCACTACCTGACGTGACAATCTCAGCCTTCGGACCCATTGCTCTTCAGAGACATCAAGGAAGCTGAGCCTCTGTCTGTAGACCCTGTTAGATGGGAAGCGCTTCCTGTGACCTCGACCCCTCTGTTGCTCCCTTGTCTGCTGGCCACCTGAGGCTCTCTCCACAGCACGCCCTTGCTGCCGATGATGCTCATTCTCTTCCTCATCCGAAGTCCAATCAAAGCAGCCACAGCGCCACCCATAGTGATCCTCTGTGTGTGAACACCTCTAAACTCTACAAACAACTCTCCCACCAAGAACTCTCACCAAACCGTGTCCCAGAGGGAACTGGGAAAGCAGCTGTGAGCTCTGAACCTTTGGGCCTCCTGACCTTTAACCTCCCCTGTAAAGTGCCGCCCAATCCCGCCTCGGGTTCACTGCTGAGTTTCCCGAACCCGTGGGGGAGACGTTGATTTCAAATCACTGTCAAAATATCATCAAAGGAGCCTCATTTAAATATTACAACGATGGACCCAGCCTCTCCAGAGTGGGTTACTCGAATGCCCCGATATTAAAATAGAAGCAGGCGTGTTCGCGGCAGGATGGGACTGGGTTGGACAAATTTGATGATGTAAACCTTCCCTCCACCCTACGACTCTCTCCTGCCTGTCGTGGGGGGGGGGGGGGGGGGGGGGCGGGGAGCGCTTAATATCGTACAATCATCCTCTGGTGCTTCTACTCATTTTACCCACCTTGTTAAATAGCAATATCACAGATTCATTATCTGCAAGCAGTGCACTGCCAGTTGAGGCATTGCATGTCTCAGTTGGAGTCATTTATCTGCATGCATTGCAGTAAATCTTGAAAGAATTGTCCAACCGTGCGAACATCAAATGGACTGTAAAGCTCCTAGATAATAAACAAATTTTACGGGGGAGAAATGTAACCTATTTCCTTAACAGTGAAAGATGAAATGAAGCTGACAAGGGAAGGGCTTCATTGATTGTAATACTGAGTAGTTGCTGCTGATAAATCTTTCAACATGAAGGGAAATTAATGGCTCTTGTACTAAGCCAGTAACTGATCTCTGTTGTTTTGCTCAAGGACAAAATCGATCTGTTTATAATAACAGGCCTAATAATGGATTAATGGATTAAAATTTCATTGCTAATCGTAGTGAAAAACTCATTGATTTCTAAATTGCATGGATTTTTTAAAAATGTGGTGAGTAATTTAATTATTAAATGCAGACAGCAGCTTAATTAATTATTAAACACAGTCTGCAAATTAGATAGGTATGACATTCAGTTACGAAGTTGAGTTTAGTGAATAATTTGATAAATTAAATTTAGCGAATAACTTGATGAATTATAATGATGAATTGATGAATTTTAGCAATAATTTAATAAAATTTAGTCAGTAACTTAATTATAAAATGGAGTGAATAAATTACTGCATGGGGTGATGCAAGCTGAATGACCACGGGAACAGTGTTTTCCTGTTAGAGGTCGTCAGTGCTGAGCAATTGGTAGCACTTCTCTCTGGGCCCAATGTTTTTAGGCTTCTCACATGGAAGGTGTCTCTGGAGCACTCTCAGGGTATAGGAGCTAACTCGGACTTGGCAGGCAGTGATCATGAGCCAGGGCAGTGATACAGCCACTGACAATATCAAGTGTGGGATACACAGAACACTTTCAGCAATTTGATTGGAATCTAGGCTCACTTGTACTAACAGAATATGGAGTATTGCTCCACTGTGAGTGTTGCTTCACCCTAATTATGCACGATTGACCCCAATGTGTTAACCTGTATTTTAAACAACATGCACTCAAAATTATCTGACCCACAGTACTTTATACTAGACAGATTTAGCAGCGTAAATAACAGAACCAGAGGAACATTTATGGTCAAAGATACTCAAAACTTGTTAAAAATAGTCATTTTTCAGAGAGCAAGTAGAGTTTGCTTTAAAGGAATTTGTGTAGCTGCAGAAACAAACAGTAGATCATCACCCGACTCAACATTTTGCACAGGATTCAACTGCAATGATCAGTCATCCAAAATATCTGGATTGTCATTTAAAACCTCGTGCACCTTTAAAAATGTACATACATTCGATGCAGCTGTTAGAAACTTCACGGGTCTGCCCCAGATATGCTCTTGGGTTCAGCATCACCTGTCCCTCTTGTAAGTGGATCTTGCATCCCCTATGATCCTGAGTGCAACTGGTTCAATGATGATGTGACCTGGGGGGATTGTTATCTAGATCCCTTTGTAACATATACCAGCTACTTCTATCTTGCACGTGCTGCCATGTGTGATCCCTCTCTCTTTAGGGAAGGTGGAATGAAAAGCATGCTGGTGAGATGAAGCAGGCTTATTTGACATTAAACACATGACTGAACAGAACACAGTTTTCACAACAAGATTTATCTATTTCTTACCACACCTTGTTCCATTAAAAATGAACACAACACTGCCTCAGTTAGAGGCATAAACTCACTTTCAAGCTAGTTAATCTCAAGCTAACTGGCTATATCTTCTTCTTTTGCAGGCTGTACCCCAAGCTCGAGTCTCTCTGCCTACGTCTGACTTGTGAATGTGATCTCTCACTGGCTCAAACTGTTTCATCCAGAGAGAGCGAGAAATAAAGACCCCCTCCCTCAAGTAAGCCCAGGATTGGCCCACCAAGTTGTCAATAAAAGTTATCACCTTGAATGAAAAGCTGCCCTTTTGATGTGGGAGATTGTGGCACTTGTATATGTTGCTCATCCAATTTCCCTGCAGGGCATACTGAATGAAAATCATTCTAGTACGATGGCAAGAAATGCTTAGAATCAATCCTAACCTGCCTCCTTGTCTTGAGGTTAATTTAACATGCAAAAGTAAACATTCAGATGGCTGATTCCCCCTAGGAACCATTCTATCACCAGTGGGCCAATGATGACTCATTGGCCTAGAAATTCCATGCGGCTTGCTACTTTACATGATTGTAGCATTCAGCCGAGTGCTGGACGCACTGCTGAGTGGATGAACGCTCAGCAGGGGCCCCAAGTTCGTGCGAGGCTAGCTCTAATTAAAGCTAGCCTGCACTACTTAAAGGCAGTCTGAACCTCTTAAAGGGGAGGTGCCTTCTGCCTGCAACAGGTGCTGGAATTGCTTGTGGAGGCAAGGCTCAAAAAGAAGATGACTGAATAATGGCTCTACAGGTCAGAGAAAGGGCTCCAAGGTTCTTGGATGCAGCACTGGAGACCTTGGTCCAGGAGGTCAACTCCAGGAGAGAGGTCCTCTTTCCACAGGGGACCAGGAGGCCCTCCAGGCAACAGACCAGACTGCAGTGAGAGCAGATAGCCACAGTGGTAAATGTCAGCAGTTTAGCCCCGAGGACCTGGACTCAATGCAGGAAGAAGTTTAATGATCTCACACGAGTGGTCAAGGTCAGTGAATTCATCTTCAAATGCCATATCCCACCATCTGCACCACTAGCTTCATACAATGCTCAATGCTCCACACCCCCATCACTCATCTACCAACAATCTCTACCAAACACGACTCACACCTCATATTCATAGCTTCACCTCATTGACACACATTTACCACTGCTGCAAGCCTCACACCCACATCTCACAGCTTGCACATGCTGCCAGCTATTCAACTATGACAGCCACATCACCCAAACACATTGCACCACACTCACTGACAAACTTCCCTTTCCCTTGCAGAAAAAGATGGTGTATAACCGGCGCCAGCAGACTTTAACCGGCCGGGGACAGGCTCACCTGCATGACCTCACCCACTTGGAGGAGACGGTGCTGGCCATTCTTGGGAGGGGTATGACTGAGTCCATGGCCAGTGGTGGGACTCAAAGAATAGAAGATGCCGGTATCCTTGCATGTCATCCTCCTTCTCACATCCCCTTTCTCCCTCATCCCACAATCTCTTCTGATTTACAATCTGCACATGGTATAAGCACCATGTTTCCTCCCTCCCCTCACCACAACCCTACCCTTGTACCTTTCTCATTTCAGACACCCAATAAATCCAACCTGCCCAGCCAGTGGGTCAACCTGAAGAAAGAGAGGAGAGTGTAGAAGAAGAAGAAACACTGTCACTCGATTTCACACTCCCAGCCACCAGTTCAGATACTGACATTTTAGAGGATAGGTTAGACGCGGGATCTGCACGTGGTGAGACACCATGTACGAGTGGCCTGCTGCCAGGGCAGGATGAAAGGGTAGCTTAGGTGCCAGCTCCCTGGAGGGCGAGGTCGCACATGAGTTCGGCTGCATAGGACTCAGATGAAGACTTCGATGGGGCGACCTACAGAAGAACGCTGATGGGTACGCACAATGAAATTCTTGGTGCATTAGGGAACGGTAGCACTGTGGTTATGTTACTGGACTAGTAATCCCGAGGCCTGGACTAATGATCTAGGGACTATGAGTTCAAATCCCACCACAGCAGCTGTGGAATTTAAATTCAATTAATTAAATAAATCTGGAATAAAATAACTAGTGAAACTACTGGATTGTTGTTAAAAACCCATCTGGTTCACTGATGTCCTTTAGGGAAGGAAATCTGCTGTCCTTACCCAGTATGGCCTATATGTGACTCCAGACCCACAGTAAGGAGGTTGACTCATAACTGCCCTCTGAAATGGTGGAGCAAGCCACTTATTCAAGAAAGTGGCCCACCACTACCTTCTCGAGGGCAATTAGGGACTGGCAATAAATCCCATAAATGAATAATAATAAAAAAAGAAAGGCTGAATGCACGTTAAGGTGCATGGAGGAGTCCAGCTCCAGCCTTGCACAGGGCTTTGGCCAAAGCTTGGAGCCAATCCTTTCCAGCGTGGAAGGGGTGGGCAGATCCATTAACGCATTTGTGGACCCAACCATCATGCAGCGTCTGATGACTGATGTCTCCGCTTCCTTTGCGGCACAAGCAGAAGCCACCCAACATCTGAGTGCTGCAGTGGAAGCTCAGACTGCTGCCATCATGGCTGGGTTTACCAGTGTTGAAAGGGGCTTGCAGCCTACTTACCTTACTTCTAGTGCACGCTCCTAAGGGCTGCCCTCACCAAGATGGCGTGCGGCCTGCACCTGAAGTGCGCTTGCGCTGCTCGGATGCCATTTTGATCCCAATTCGGCACCCGTAGTATCCAAACAACGATGTCTGTAGTCTGGATTTTATGACTAGTTATATGTTGTCAAAAAGTGTTGTGTTTAATATGGGGAATATTCTAAACGAACAAAATTCTGGTAAAACCCAAAATGCTATAGCAGCCATGCATGAAATTAAGAAACATATCAATTGATTATTTAAAAATGTTAGTTGGAAAATTGCCAACCGTTCTGAGAGGTGGTTGTGTTGGTGAGCTGGGGACCAATAGCAGAGGGGCTGGCTGGTAGAAAACAATGAATTAAAGTTGGGCCATATGTGTGACCTGGCCTGTACAGATGCCATGAAAACCAACATTGAGAGCATGAAGTTGTGTGCATGCATAGATGCAGGAATAATTGGTACTGAGGTACAGAGAGCTTACACGTGCATTCTACAGGGAAGAGATCTTGAGGGAAAATGCAGGGAAAATATCTCAGCTGTGGGAACAGAGCAACCTGAGGCCCCTGAGAGGGATGGGAAATCTGTGCAAGGGTAACTTGCTGGAGATCTTTGTAAGGTGGCACGGTTAAGTACAGTATATGGGTCTATTTAGTGATTTGGTTTTCAGAATGATTCACTTTTTAAATTTTATTTTAATTTCAGGGATATATAGTGAGGTGGATGAGGAACCAGCATGACCGCTCAGAGGATGGCGAAAACATATTTCCAGGGATTTGATTGGTTGCTTTCCTCGTAGTTCTTAGCTTAATTGTAAATGCTTTTTATAAAGAGTTGAGCAGATTTTACTTGGCATTACTCATGGTGAGTCAGAGATTAAATTGTTGTGGGTGCGGGGTAGCTGCATATCTCCAGTGAAAGGATAAGATCTTGTTAGAGAGAGTGAAATTAGTGTTTTTGATTGGCAGAACAATTGCGAGTGGTGGCTGTAGATCTTCATGCAGAAGCTGGCTCAGCTCTCCACCAGCCTCTTTGCTGAGGCACACTCTTCTCAGGTACAGCTCCTCACTGAGACCATCAGACGATCTGTGCAACCTATACTACTTTTTTGAGGGGGTAATATCTTGTATGGCATGCCTTCCTCATCTGCTGCCTCACTCTCCTTTCCTCCATCCTCTATAGCTCCGCTTCCGCAAATAAAATAGAGAACAGGGAAATTCCCATTGGGAATCCCATGACTTTAACTCAGAACCTCTTACTGTGGTTGGAGGAAATAATTTCCAGTGATCTCTCAGGCTCTTGGGTGGTCAGAGGCAAGGGCAGATCTCTTGAGGTAAAGCAGGAAAAAATGCATTGAAAATCTCTCTTGTAAGTCGAGTAATTGCTTGCCAAAGCTTCTCAAGTTTGAAAGCTCCAAGTTAAGGCACTTCCACTAGCATTGACTGATGCTTACAACAGATATGCCTCTTTTGCTTCATTCTAAGTTATATGTTGATGCAGTGGGGATCATGGGTTTTGGCAACTTCTCTGCTGGTCTCCCTCATTACCATGTATTATAATAAGCTCCAACATTGCTGGAGTGGCTCAGGGACAACAGCACAACCATCATGGGGTGGAAACTAAAGGTAAACTGGTTCCATCCCAATTTGCAGTCCTCAAAGCTAAGGGACTATTCCAGCATCAATAATGCACTGGCAATGGCATGTAAAATCAGGGCCATAGTATTTTGTTTGCCTAAATGCTGGTAGATAAATAAATACATTTATTTGTCTCACAAGGCATACTTACTTAAGTAAGTAAATGTCAGCATTGAATATGGGACAGTAAATGTTTACCTTTACTATCCATCGGCCACAACCTTTCTCCAAACTTGAGTATGAAATAGTCCTCCCACAACTTGCTACTGTTACGACAGTGACTACACTTCAAAAGTATTTCATTGGTTTGTAAAGCACTTTGGGAGGTCCTGAGTTTGTGAAAGGTGCTAGAAAATGCAAGTTCATTCTTTCTTTTAAAGTTGGTATGAACAATCATTGTTTTTGAGTTCTGAGTATAACGATAAATAAAAGAAATGTAGCTGGTGCATCAATTTAGAGTACAATATAAAATATAAAGACCGATGTTGCTGCCTGACTTTTATTAAACTCACCAGCTTTGGTTGTATCTGTTTTCAGATCTCTTGTTGTACTTGTCAGTTAAAGTATATACATTTTTGGTTTCAAAATTACCACAGAAAAAGTCGAAGACTTCACATTTTACCTTGTTCTGATGTTTATATGCAAAAGAATAACAAATGATGGTTAATTAGATTGCTCCTAAACATGGCTTCCGAGGGGGTTTCATTCTGAGGCCAAGGAGCCCTAGGCAACAGAGGTCAATGGGGTCAAAGCTAAAACCCTCCAGTGGCTGTAGTCATAAAAAGGAAGATGGTTGTGGTTATTGCAGGCCAGTCATTGCAGCCCCAGGACATCGCTAAAAGAGCTCCTCAGGGAAATGTCCAAGACCTAATCATCTTTAACTGCTTCATCAATGACTTTCCTTCCATTTATAAGGTCAGGGCTGATCACTGACGATTCCACAGTATTGCCTCATATAAATTCATGCATTAATGTAATGTAGTATTATCATTGTGTATATGCGAAATGTAGCCCTGTCATTCATTCATTTCAAAGGAGCTGTTCCATTTATTTCACTCAAAAGAATTGAATATAGCTGGGTGATGTGCCAAATATGTCTCAGTCTATGCTGGTCAAGTTAAGAGAGGCTAACTTGGACTTATAAATGTCTTAATGCTCTCAATCAAATACTCAGACAATGAAAGGAATGAATCTTGGGTGTGTAAGTATTTGGTATAAGTTCAAGTCTTCTAGCTTATTGTTGGTCTGAGTAGCATGCTAGCCTAATCAATTTAATTCTCACAATAGGATATTCTTTTAGTACTATTATATGACAACTACTGATCTTAGACTGTGTATCTAGGGCATGATTTTAAACATTCCTCGTTGCTCACTATTGGCCCGCATTTTGCTCTCAGCAGTGAAGGAACAGCACTTGTTGTTCAACTCACTGACAGCTGCCCACAAACTTTTCATAGGCTTATCAGCGGAGATTTCCTCTAATCCAGCGTCTTTTCCAGTGCGGCGCCCTCTACAGGGGATCTGTCATGTGTGTGAGCAGGACAAGAAACAGTGAGGCATTTCAACCAATCAGATTGAAGTATCCTCACTGAGACACGCAGAGTCCAAACCAGGAAGTATAAAGCAGGAAATATAAATTAGATTTAAATGATGTACAGAAAGTGAAATAAAGATTGGGAAATACAGATGGGATTAAGGGAGGGAGATAAAAGAGACAGACTGAAAAGGTAATAATAAATGTATTAAAAAAAAATCTCCAACACGAATTTTCTTGAGGGAATGAGACTTCTCACTTGTAAAATTAATTTTTTCAGAGCCAGAGAGGTTGTTCAGCAGTAATTATCACTTAGTATGCCATTAAAAACTCACTTACTCCTGAATGCACTGGCCCTAACCTCTTCAGCCATTTTTACTGGAGAACTAATGGGCAAGTACAGCAAGTTCACGCCATGGCAGTCATTTCAATGGTGTGTCTATCGGTGAGGACTGCAACAGCGCACCCTGTGGCGGAGCAGGGTATCTCTGACAGCAACTTCTGGATTTCCATGCTTAACTGTGCTGAGCTGATAGCCTCACTGTTACTCTCTTTGCAGATTCCGGGGCAGTGAGTCTTGGATTTGGTTCCTTCGGTGTTTTCCATCACTGTCTTCAGCTAAAAATGTACTGTTGCTACAAAATCCCACGGAGCACACCCACGGTCTCTTTAATCTCATTTAAAGAGAAGTCAGCATCCTCTCATCATCAATCAAAATTGTTTTACCCTGTTAATAAAACACTCTTTTCTGCTGCTACCAGTCTTTAATAAATTTTGGGGCTTAACACAAGAAGATGATTTTCACAACCTCGACTGAACAGAGTGTTGGTAAGCAGGTTACTGATGGGTTTGCATCACCTGATAGAATTAGTGATGGCTCCTTCCATCACCTTAGTGCTGATTTGAGTGAGGCTTCAGGGTGGTAATTGGTCAGGTTTTTACTACCTCACCTTCAGGTATAAGCAACTTTGGATTGGGAAATGTCAGGGCCTTGGAAACGAGTGAAACCCCCAAATTTGCCCAACTTGTGCTCAGGCAGTGTAGGGAGATCAGGAAAAGTCAGACCCTAGATACGCTCCCTTGTATCAGATACAATTTCAATTCAGGGTTTCAATTTACTCTTCACATTAAATGTGAATTGTGTTTTTTTTCCTCTAGTTTTCCTTAGCGCACTTTCCAGATTGTGCAGTTTTACTCAGTGCACATTCTTGAAGCTTGAATTTGTTCACAACTGAGCAGCCAGTCAAAAAGAAAACCTGGAATAATGGCATTGAATCACTTTACTACCCTTAATAGGGACAGAAGTGCTATAAATATCACTCAGAGCACCAATCCAGCTTTAGAGTGCATTGACAGAGGCACTGATGGAGGATGGAAGATCTGATTAACTGATGAGGTCTATCATAGAGGGAAGTATACAGCGAATCATAGAATCATAGAAAAGTACAGCACAGATGGAGGCCATTCGGCCCATCCAGTCTGCTCTTTCAAAGAGCAATCCAGTTAGTCTCACTCCCCCGCTGTTTCACCATATCCTTGCAATTTTTTCTCCTTCAAGTATTTATCCAATTCTCTTTTGAAGGCTAATATTAAATCTGTATCCTCCACCCTATCAGGCAGTGCATTCCAAATCCTAACTACTCATTGCGTAAAAACATTTTTCCTCATGTCGCCTCTGGTTCTTTTGCCAATCGCCTTAAATCTGTGCCCTCTGGTTATCAACCCTTCAGCCATTGGAAACAGTTTCTCTTTATTTACTCTATCTAAACCCTTCAAGATTTTAAACACCTCGATCAAATCTTCTCTTAGCCTTCTCTGCTTCAAGGAAAACAACTCCAGCTTCGCCAGCGGTGTTCCCCAGGGGTCGATATTAGGACCACTGCTCTTTTTGATATATATTAATGACCTGGACTTGGGTATACAGGGCATTATTTCAAAGTCTGCAGATGATACAAAACTCAGAAATGTAGTAAACAATGAGAAGGATAGTAACAGACTTCAAGAGGGCACAGACGGTCTAGTAAAATGGGCAGACACATGGCAGATGAAATTTAATGCAGAGAAGTGTGAAGTGATACATTTTGGTAGGAAGAATGAGGAGAGGCAATATGAACTAAATGGTATAATTTTAAAGGGGTGCAGGAGCAGAGGGACCTGGGGGTTTATGTATACAAATCTTTAAAAGTGGCAGGACAAGTTGAGAGGGCTGTTAAAAAAGCATATGTGATCCTTGGCTTTATTAATAGGGGAATATAGTACAAAAGCAAGGAAGTTATGCTAAACCTTTATAAAACACTGGTTAGGCCTCAGCTGGAGTATTGTGTTCAATTCTGGGCACCGCACTTTAGGAAGGATGTCAAGGCCTTGGAGAGGGTGCAGAGGAGATTTACTAGAGTGGTACCAGGGATGAGGGACTCTAGTTATGTGGAGAGACTGAAGAAGCTGGGGTTGTTCTCCTTTGAGTAGGGAAGGCTAAGAGGAGATTTGATAGAGGTGTTCAAAATCATGGATGGTTTTAATAGAGTAAATAAGGAGAAACTGTTTCCAGTGACAGAAGGGTCGGCAACCACAGGACACAGATTTAAGGTAATTGGAAAAAGAAGCAAAGGCGACATAAGGAAACATTTTTTTACATATCGAGTTGTTGTGATCTGCCTGAAAGGGTGATGGAAGCAAATTCAATAGTAACTTTCAAAAGAGAATTGGATAAATACTTGAAGGGAAAAAAGTTACAGGGCTGTGGGGAAAGAGCAGGGGAGTGGGACTAATTGGATAGCACTACCAAAGTGCTGGCATAGGCACGATGGGCTGAATGGCCTCCTTCTATGCTGTATCATTCCATGATTTGCTGATGTTACCGTGGATGCCGATAGAAATCACAGAATGACCTTTTATGAGTCAGAATGACAGCCCATACCAAACAGAGGATCCAGCAGGGAGGAAACCTTGAGGGAGGCCATGGTGGTCTCCGCGATCTGCTGTGCTTGGAGGGATGAAGCGAAGAAGAAGGATTGGAATCGAAGTGCCAGTTTAAGCAATGGGGGATACTTGTGAGTTATGTCACACTCATATATATGGGTGTAGCTGTCAATTGTTTTACAAAGCTGTTTGTGGATATGAGTGCAATTATTTTAAATTGGTAGAAATCCATTTCCAAGGAGATTGCAGATATTCATCCATATTTGTCTGACTGGTTTTACATAAGTTAACCTAAATATGGCCAGTACAGTGTTGGACGTAAAACACAAGGATAGTTCTGATGAGGATAGTTCTGAACTATTACAGCAGTCTAGAAAGGCAGAGCTGTTTACTGGCAATTAGAAAAATTATTCAAATTGTCCTGATGTGCAGGTTTAACTGATGACGCACGCTAGCTTTTCCATCTACAGCCGACAAGGTATTTGACATTTCATTCTACTAGATAATGATAACACATTCTTTGCTGTGCAGCCTTTTCACCTCTCTGCAAAATTACAGCTCGAGCAATGAGTACTGTACTATTTGCAGAAGAAGATAGTCTTCAAAGGAACCAGCATGTCAGGCCTCGTGATCAGACAGAGCAAATAAAACCCCTGATCTGTGATAAGCTGGCCATCCTGGAGCTGTACGGGATCATGGGGAATGCTGCCATTTTTGGAGACAACACCGGGTACTTCATGATGTAAAATTGATGTGAAAATATATTATCGCATAAAAAGGGGGGGGGGCGGGGGAAGCTTTTGGTCTGATGCCAACAAAATATCAGGCAAGCATGGATACTGGATCAATGTAAATAGTTTGGGAGAGGAAGGGGCAGCAACAGTGGTAGACAACAGCCTGGGAAGTTCAAGGCCATAGGAGGCAGACTCACAGGACTTGTTACAATGCGGACATGTGAAGACCCCAAACGTGTCACCCAGCTGGATCTCAGTGAGGACAATGTGTAAGGAGACTGCACCTTGATGAGGATACAATTTCAGGCACCAAGGGGAGGTACCACTTGGATCACTCAAGATGCAGTTCACTGCTGTATTATAGATTGCAGGTGCTCTCTTCACCCATGTATTGGCATGCATAAAGCTCAACAGTGGCTTGTAGTAATCTTCAAGTATTCATCATCATTTGTGTACCTGCAGTCAGTGCCCTCTCATATCAACAGGATGGTTATAGCTCTCTCATTATTCAGAGAGTACGTGACCATCAACTCAAACTATGCAAATTAAATGCTCATTGTCTGTGAATTGTTCATGAATCAAGATTTCCATAATTGCTCGAAGCGGGGGATAAAGTGCATGTACAAAATTTTGCATTCTGTCCTTTGGTTTGCATAAGGGACATTGTGAAGGTCTCAAGAGAAAAAAACATTTATCACTGCCGCTCGGAGCATTGGCTGGTATGCCCCTCATCCTATTCCTGGGGTCTGCCTTGCTGTGGCTTTTCTTTGACGAGCATCTTTCAATGACATTATGATACAACAATCCTTCTGGCTGTGGTTCATAGTGCAAGACATCACCAGAGCTATCCAAATGTCGGAAGGGTTTGAGGAGGCCAAAGGTTTGCTCCATTATATCGTTGACTCCTGGATGTATGTTGCTGTGGACTCTTTACTGTGGGGTCTTCGGGTTCTGAAGACATATCAGCAGCCATGTTTGGAATGGGTCGCTTGTGCCACCCAGAGCCAAGGTTGCAATCTATCCCCCGCTTTGAGCAATTATGGAAATCTTGATTCATGAACACTTCACAGACAATGAGCATTTAATTTGCATAGTTTGAGTTGATGGTCACGTACTATCTGAATAATGAGAGAGCTATAACCATTCCTGTTGATATGAGAGGGCACTGACTGCAGGTACACAAATGATGATGAATACTTGAAGATTAGTACAAGCCACTGTTGAGCTTTATGCATGCCAATACATGGGTGAAGAGAGCACCTGCAATCTATAATACAGCAGTGAACTGCATCTTGAGTGAGCCAAGTGGTACCTCCCCTTGGTGCCTGAAATTGTATCCTCATCAAGGTGCAGTCTCCTTACACATTGTCCTCACTGAGATCCAGCTGGGTGACACGTTTGGGGTCTTCACATGTCCGCATTGTAACAAGTCCTGTGAGTCTGCCTCCTATGGCCTTGAACTTCCCAGGCTGTTGTCTACCACTGTTGCTGCTCCTTCCTCTCCCAAACTATTTACATTAATCCAGCATCCAAGCCAACAATCTAACAAAATCTAACAAAAAACTTGCCTTTACACAATATCTCCTGCTCTGCTCATCACTGGAGTTCTGTTGGCTTTCCTTTGAAATATTTTTGTTCCTAAGGTGTGTGCGTAGAATATATTCTGACCTTTTTTGAGTAGCTATTTCTTAAAAAAATAAGGCAAACATTTCCTGATACTGTACTTAATCTTGTATCTCAATGTTTAGGCAGAGCATAGTTTTCCACTCCTCAGAATGAAAGGCCTTTATTAAATTCATGCACCATATTAGTAACTCTGCAAAGGGAGCTGACATCATTAAATACTAAAGCATTTCTAATGCAACTATTTCCTTTGCAAATTGACTTTATAAACGTGGTTAATTATGTTACAAATTTATTATGTGAATACTTATCGTAGTGTCTAAAAGAACATTTAGATCACCACCATAACTGCTTTTATGGTTGATGGTCTGAGAAGGAAATGTTTAATCTTTGTCATAAATAATTTTCATAATCTGTAATACTGCACATAATGGAAGGTTGCATGTGTAAGGCCTATTGTAGTCACCCTCCAGCAGTCTTGCTTATTTTGTAAAGCTTGCAGTTTAATTTAATTGAATTTGTCATTTTTTACTGGGCTTCATTTCCACTAAAGAAATTTTTAGGGCTCAAACGCAATTCTGAAACTTTTCAATTTAGACTGCAAAAATTGTCTCATTTAAGAACAATTCTATATTAATAATTGAACGGGCAATATTTAAATAATGATAAAGGCAACAAACGAGGGAATTGACTGGAGCAGGTATGTTAGATTGAGGTATTAGAAAACAGTAACCACTGCCCAGACAACTGACCTGAGAGAGTCATACCATTAAAATAGCATTTTTCTAAATTATTCATTCACGGGATGTGGGCTTCGCTGGCAAGGCTAGCATTTATTGCCTATCCCTAATTTCCCTCGAAAAGGTGGTGGTGAGCCTCCTTCTTGAACCGCTGCAGTCCGTGTGGTGAAGGTACTTCCACAGTGCTGTTAGGGAGGGAGTTCCAGGATTTTGACTCAGCGACGATAAAAGAATGATGATATATTTCCAAGTCAGGATGGTGTGTGACTTGGAGGGGAACTTGGAGGTGGTGGTGTTCCCATGCGCCTGCTGCCCTTGTCCTTCTAGGTGGTAGAGATCGTGAGTTTGGGTGGTGCTGTCGAAGAAACCATGGCGCGTTGCTGCAGTGCAACTTGTAGATGGTACATGCCAATGCTTTTTATACCATTTCAATTGGCTTTGTGCCGCATACTCTAAGCTACCTAATACATGGTTATTTTTTTTTCTGAAGGCAGAACTGATTTTATCCCTGTACATTCATCTCTGCATCTGGTCCTTTGGATGAACTGCAAAAGAAAAAAATAAGCATTCCTTGCCTGCAATCTTATCGTTGCTGCCCTGAATCAACTCTAAAGGTAACAAACAAAAGAAAAAAAATGGCAGATGTTGGAAAACAGAAAATGCAGGAAATGCTCAGCAGGTCAGGCAGCGTCTGTGGCCAGGACAGAAAACTTAGGCCGGGGCATTCCCCAAAGCTTATCCTGATCCACCGTGTGTTACTTCACCAGAAGTGCAGCGTAAACAAGGTTTCCAAGGCACTTCCAGCGCAGTAACACCAGTGGAGAAGGAGCAGCTCCAAGGAATTGCCCAGCCTTTTAATGTTTCATGTGCAGATCTTTTGTCATATAAAGGTAGCTTGGAATGTGTCATGAAGGCTACAGAAACAGTGAAAAAGTAAGCTCAAAGGGCTGCTTAGACATTTTATTCTAATGCCTTAGCTTGAGGAAGTGGTGGTGAAGGCAATGAAGGAGTAGCTAACGTTACAGATATCTTTCATCCATTCTTTAGTGATAAGGATGAAGCAGGGTGAGGAATATATCCTCAGTGCTGAAAGTTTAACAGAGGTGGTGTCTGCTGAGGCAACACCAGCTACTGGACACAGGCCTGGCATTGTAATTGCCATTGCGAATTGCCTTGAGATACAGACATTAGTGGGTCTGTTTTCAACAGAGGATGCTCCAACAAATGTTCACTGGGTATCTGGCTCCATATTCATGGTACGCAAAAGGATGAATGGGTATCTGCAGTGCGTTCCAACACTAGACCGAGAGCAATATCATTGGCAACTATGATGCAGGCCACATGCACAGCAATAAGACCAATGTGTAGACTTTCCGGTTCGCCTGTGGACTGCTTTGGTTGGAGCTGGGCCACTTTCAGACTCCTCAACGCTTCTGACATATTCCTGTATCTCTTTCTAACAATGTGAACCTCTATCTATGCTTCTCTTCTTGCAGGACAAGTTGACACATGTCTGCAGAGAAGAAACTCATACAAGAAAATGACCATAAACTACTGGCCCCTCATTTTTTTGAAGCAGTGACAATTGGGCCACTTAGATGGATTTATCTTTCATACGGTAGCATAGTGGTTATGTTACTGGACTAGTAATCCAGAGGCCTGAACTAATAATCCAGAGAGTTCAAATCCCACCACGGCAGCTGGGGAATTTAAATTCAGTTAGTTAAATAAATCAGGAATAAAAAGCTAGTATCTATAATGGTGACCATGAAACTACCAGATTGTTGTAATAACCCATCTGGTTCACTA
Source organism: Squalus acanthias (assembly GCA_030390025.1). Lineage (NCBI taxonomy): Eukaryota > Metazoa > Chordata > Chondrichthyes > Squaliformes > Squalidae > Squalus > Squalus acanthias. Next base: position 38,278,038 of record CM059438.1, read on the forward strand.
AGAACATACATAAGAACATAAAATGTAGGAGCAGGAGTAGGCCATTTGGCCCCTCGAGCCTGCCCCGCCATTCAATAAGATCATGGCTGATCTGATCTTGGCCTCAACTCCACTTCCCTGCCCGTTCCCCATAACCCTTGACTCCCTTACCATTCAAAAATCTGTCTATCTCCACCTTAAATATATTCAATGACCCAGCCTCCATAGCTCTCTGGGGAAGAGAATTCCAAAGATTCACAACCCTCTGAGAGAAGGAATTCCTCCTCATTTCCATTTTAAATGGATGCCCCCTTATTCTGAAATTATGCCCCCTAGTTCTAGATTCCCCCACGAGGGGAAACATCCTCTCTGCATCTACCCTGTCAAGCCCCTTCAGAATCTTATATGTTTCAATAAGATCCCCTGTCATTCTTCTAAACTCCAATGAGTATAGCCCAACCTGCTCAATCTTTCTTCATAAGACAATCTTTTCAACTCCGGAATCAACCTCGTGAATCTTCTCTGAACTGCCTCCAATGCAAGTATATCCTTCCTTAAATAAGCAGACCAAAACTGTACGCAGTACTCCAGGCGTGGTCTCACCAACGCCCTGTACAGTTGTAACAGGACTTCCCTACTTTTATACTCTATTCCCTTTGCAATAAAGGCCAACACTCCATTTGCCTTCCTAATTACTTGCTGTACCTGCATGCTAACTTTTTGTGATTCATGTACAAGGACCCCCAGATCCCTCTGTACCTCAGCATTTTGTAATCTCTCACCATTTAAATAATAATTTGCTTTTTTATTTTCCCTACCAAAGTGGATAACCTTGCATTTTCCCACATTATACTCCATCTGCCAGATTCTGCCCGCTCACTTAACCTATCTATATCCCTTTGGAGATTCTTTGCGTCCTCCACACAATTTGCTTTCCCACCTATCTTTGTATCATCAGCAAATTTGGCTACATTACACTCGGTCCCTTCATCCAAGTCATTAATATAGATTGTAAATAGTTGAGGCCCCAGCACTGATCCCTGTGGCACCCCACTAGTTACAGTTTGCCAACCTGAAAATGACCCATTTATCCCGACTCTCTGTTTTCTGTTAGTTAGCCAATCCTCTATCCATGCTAATATATTACCCCAACCCCGTGAGCTCTTACCTTGTGTACTAACCTTTTATGTGGCACCTTATCGAATGCCTTCTGGAAATCCAAATACACAACATCTACTGGTTCCCCTTTATCCACCCTGCTCGTTACATCCTCAAAGAACTCCAGCAAATCTGTCAAACATGATTTCCCTTTCATAAAGCCATGCTGACTCTGCTTGACTATATCACGATTTTCTAAATGTCCTGCTGCCACTTCCTTATGATGGACTCCAGCATTTTCCCAATGACAGATGTTAGGCTAATTGGTTTCTGTCTCCTTTCTATCTTAAATCGGGACGTTACATTTGCGGTTTTCCAGTCCGCTGGGACCTCTCCAGAATCCAGGGAATTTTGGTAGATTACAACCAATACATCCACTATCTCTGCAGCCACCTCTTTTAAGACTCTAGGATGCAGGCCATCGGGTCCAGGGGACTTGTGCACCTTTAGTCCCATTAGTTTGCCTAGTACTTTCTCTCTAGTGATAGTGATTGATTTAAGTTCCACCCCCACCTCAATTGCCCCTTGATTATCCATTATTGCGATGCTTTTAGTGTCTTCTACCATGAAGACCGATGCAAAATATTTGTTCAAATCTCTGCCATTTCCCTGTTTCCCATTATAAATTCCCAGACTCTTCCTCTAGGGGACCAACGTTTACTTTAGCTACTCTCTTCCTTTTTATATACCTGTAGAAGCTCTTACTATCTGTTTTTATATTTCTTGCTAGCTTACTCTCATAAGCTATCTTCTCTCTCTTTATCATTTTTTTAGTCGTCCTTTGCTGGTTTAAAAAAATTCCCAATCCTCTGGCCTTCCACTATTTTTCGCAACATTGTATGCTTTTGTTTTCAATTTGATACCACCCTTTACTTCCTTAGTTAGCCACGGATGGTTCATCCTTCCCTTAGAGTCTTTCTTTCTCTCTGGAATATATCTTTGCTGAGAGTTATGAAATATCTCCTTAAATGTTTGCCACTGCTTTTCTACAGTCTTGCCCTGTAATATATTTTCCCAGTCCACTTTAACCAAGTCTGCCTTCATACCTTTGTAATTACCTTTATTTAAGTTCAGGACACTAGTTTGAGACCTAGCTTTCTCACCCTCAAACTGAATTTGAAATTCTACGATGTTATGATCACTCTTCCCAAGAGGATCCTTCACTTCGAGATCATTAATTAATCCAGCCTAGTTACACAGTACCAGATCTAAAATAGTCTTGTCCCTGGTTGGTTCCACAACGTATTGTTCCAAGAAACCATCCCTTATACACGCTAAGAACTCTTTCTCAAGTCTACCTTTGCCAATTTGCTTTGTCCAATCAATATGAAGGATAAAATCTCCCATGATTATAGCTGTACCTTTCTTACAAGCCTCTATTATTTCTTGATTTATACTCTGTCCTACAGTGTGGCTACTTTTTGGGGGCCTGTAGACCACTCCCACCAGTGACTTCTTACCCTTATTATTTCTTACCTACACCCAAACTGATTCTACATCTTGATCTTCTAAGCCAATATCATTTCTTATTACTGCACTGATCTCATCCCTTATTGACAGAGCTACACCACCTCCTTTTTCTTTCTGCTTATCCTTACGAAATGTCAAATACCCCTGAATATTCAGTTCCCAGCCTTGGTCACCTTGCAACCACGTCTCTGTAATGGCTATCAGATCATACCCATTTATTTTTATTTGAAGAGTCAACTCATCTATCTTGTTACGAATGCTGCTTGCGTTCAGATATAGAGCTTTTAATTTTGTCTTTTTCCCATTTTTCCCTACTTTGACCCCTCTTTCTGATGCACTCTTATGTGTATACGCTCTGTCCCTTCCTGTCACACTCTAGTTATCATTACCCCTATCGCTACCCTGCACTTTTGCCTTCTCATTTTTCTTTGACTTTTTAAATTTCCGCTCAGCGTATCCCTCCCCCCCACTATTTAGTTTAAAGCCCTATCTACAGCCCTATTTATTCGATTCGCCAGGAAACTGGCCCCAGCCTGGTTCAAATGAAGCCCGTCTCGACGGAAAAACTCCCTCTTATCCCAGTACTGGTGCCAGTGCCCCAAGAATCGAAACCCATTTCTCCCACACCAATCTTTGAGCCACTCGTTCATCTCTCTGATCCTATTTACCCTATGCCAATTTGCACATGGCTCAGGTAGTAATCCAGAGATTATTACCTTTGTGGTTCTGCTTTTTAATTTAGCCCCTAGCTGCTCATACTCCCTCAGCAGAACCTCTTTCTTTGTCCTACTGATGTCGTTGGTACCTACATGGACCACGACAACTGGATCTTTCCCCTCCCACTCTAAGTTCCTCTCCAGCCCAGAGGAGATGTCCTTTACCCTGGCACCGGGCAGGCAACACAGCCTTCGGGACTCACGCTCTTGGTTGCAGAGAACAGTGTCTATCCCCCTAACTATACTGTCCCCTACCACTACAACATTTCTTTTTGCTCCCCCCACTTGAATGGCTCCCTGTACCACAGTGCTGTGGTCAGTTTGTCCACTAATGTCTTTTCGGGAAGGAAATCTGCCATCCTTACCCTATCTGGCCTATATGTGTCTCCAGACCCACAGCAATGTGGTTGACTCTTAACTGCCCTCTGAAATGGCCTAGCAAGCCACTCAGTTGTATTCAAGAAGGCGGCTCACCACCACCTTCTCGAGGGCCATTAGAGATGAGCAATGAATGCTGGCCTTGCCGGCGATGCCCACATCCCGCGAATGAATAAAAAAAGGATAAATGGATATTCTTCAAAAAACATTACATGGAACATGCACGAGAAACAAGTGGAGCGAAAGGAAATGACAGTAAAACGCTCAAACACATCAGCAGGATAATAAAGCAAACAGTACTCAGCTCATACATTGAAAATCAACAGGATGCACTTCACCACTTATATTCTAAACATATAGGCCGGATTTTCCTGCATCTGTAAAGTGTATTGACAAAGTAAGTGTTAGTAAAACTTTAGTGGTCGAAAGCGTAACTGCTGGGATTGTGCCATTGAGTTTCTAGGCCTCAGATTTGTTTTCTGAAACCTTTCCAGTCAGGATCTCGCTGCCATGCTCAGTGAAGCAAGCTTTCCTGAATCTTTGTTGTGCCATTTTGGAAAAGTTTGGTGCATTACACGGCTGGATGACCAAAAGGCTCATTATTAACACAGGTTAACACAGGTTAGAGGAGTGTTGTGACTGGGGCCGTGATTTTGCTGACCTCGGGGAGTCCGTGGCGGGCGACGTCGGTGGCGGGTCCCGACCCCGCTGCTGGCTCCATCCTACTGTCTGAAATTAATTTCCCTTGATGGGGCTTGTTAAACACGCCCAGCGCGTTTCCTGGCTAATTAGAGGAAGCAGGTCTGGTGACATCATTTGATGATGCGTCATCAGCCGGTTTCCTGAAAGGGACCATGGCCAAATTTATTTTGATATTTGTGCTGTCAGCGTTCCACAGCATTGAGGTGCTGCAAATACTGACAATCACTGCACAAAGGCACAGGGCTGCACCCAGGCTCTCCCATGACTCCCTCCATAAGCATATGGAGGGAGTCACAGCACGCAGGGAGGTCCTCTTTCCTTCCCACAGGTGGAAGAGACCCCCCTAGGAGATCAACACAGCCTGGTACACATTGCACAGGAGGGCACAAGCAGGGATGTGGTCAGGAGGACCTGGGTGCAGTGCCGCAAACCTTTCAATGATCTCAGTAGATCACGAACATTAGTACAAAGCCACACTCAACCGCATCCTGCTGTGCCTCTCATCACATCACCATCACTCTGCCTTCCCTACCCTACTCCTGCACATCCTTACCCACACCAACATACCTTGCACCTCCACCCATCCCTCTCTATCTATATTATCACATCCCCATCTCACTAGCCACCCCTCACACTCACCCTCATCCTAGTGCAATCTTACCAACTAACAACACACAGGGTAGGGACTGTGTTTTATGCAATGTTCATGTAAAATTTCTCTTAATGTGCTGTCAAATATTGAAACCTTTATTTTCAAAACTTTGCGTTCTTGGACAGATTTGTGTGCACCTTTGGAAGTGGCTTAGTGAGATGCAGTAACTGGTGAGACATAACGGTATCCCCCGCAATGGTGATGAGTGTGAAAGGAATGTCTTGGGCATTATAGGGATGCTTTATGGTGTTGGCGTGGGGTGGTGCCAACCTGGCGCATCATGTGGCAGCCAGGGTGTACAGCGTCAAGTGAAGTAAATCTGGCCATGGTGAGGCCATCCCTGGCCTTCCGGGCAACAATGTGGTCAGGTGCTAATGCCCTCTGTCCTGTGCAGCATCAGTTGATTGTGGAGAAGGTTGGTGTTGTTGATGCTGCTGGTGTGCCTGGTGCTGCTGGTATTGGGGCTGATCATGGTGGGATTCTGAGGACCAAGGTGAGGGAGTATATACGGTACCCATGCTGATAGAATAGATGGCAGGTGAAGTTGAGATGACAGAAGCAACCTGTAAATGGTGAGAGAGCTTGTTCCAATGAGGTGACACTGGATAGAGTTTTCTCCAAAAACTTGCATCCTGCATAAAGCTCAATCTGTCTTCCAAATGGAGTAAGCAACAGCTTCTGAGCTTGGAAAGTGAACAGCTGTGAGGTGGGAGCTTTTATAATACATTTCAAGCTGTCAAGTAATCAGCTGATTCAATGGCCATGAGAGATTGGGAAATGTTGGTGTTCAGAGGGACCTGGGTGTCCTTGTACATGAATCACTGAAAGCTAACATGCAGGTACAGCAAGCAATTAAGAAAGCAAATGATATGTTGGCCTTTATTACAAGAGGATTTGAGTGTAAGAGTAAAGTCTTACTGCAATTATTTAGGGCCCTGTAGAATTCGCAATATATCGCGATTTTATAAATAAGGAGAAAACCACAGAGTTTCGTTCAAACAGCTTTTATTTCAGCAGAATGCTGTCAGGTTTTCAAAGTGGACACAAGCAGCTTGTAAAATGGCCGCCGCACCTCGTGACAGAACATTCTAGACTTTTCGACGGGCAGACAAGATGACGTTCCAATAAACATTTGTGCAAGATCGATTAAGACTCAGCACATTTAAGATAATACACGAGACATCATGGGTTTACAGTATACACATAAATACTGAAATCGGTCTCCCAGGTACGAATAAAAGCTATTGTACCAAGTAATCAAGAACCCATCCAAAGACATTAATATGTAAAATCCCAACGACTCTACGATGAGAGAGCAGTTAGCGGGTAGTTACAGAAAACACTTGGAAGCCCCAAAACCCCTCCAGGGAGAACACCGACCGATTAAACAATGGGAGAAATATTAACAGGTACTCAGACATTTACGAGTAGCCCCGAAACCCATTAAAACGAAGATCACCCTATACAAGACATTTGAGCGCCAAACCCTAACAAAAGAAAAGACATTAAGGTTGGGTGGGAAACGGAAGATTTTGCACTATAATTACAAGCTCCAACCGTCCATCTTTCTCTTATCTTGCTGGTGTTTATCCTCGTGGCTGCTCTTGACTTGCCGTCTTGTTCCTGTTTGCCTCGTGTCTCTTTTCAAAAGACTGTTGAACTTTACGATCCGCTCGAATCTACCTCGTGTCGTGTCGCGAAGACCTGTGTAGAACTGGGCTCTGAAGCCTTGAAGCGGGCGCACCATCCCGATAAGTCGGTAAACGGTGTTGGAACCGAAGGCCCGAGATGAGATGAGATGAGATGAGATGAAATGAGAAGAGAAGAAGACCATACTTATCGCCACGGTCAGTAAGCCCCGACCGCGCCTGTAGGTCGAATAGACATTTTCCTTGCCAGGAAGACTTCTTTGAGTTCTACAGAACTGACACAGGAAGACTATTCTTTGAATTTTATCGAACCGGTGTGAGGGCACAGGAAGACTCTTTTTTGAGTAGAGTCGGAACTCCGAGGACAACACAGATCTTCATGACAGCAGACGTTCCAGCCTGCTAGCCGGAGCAGAAACGAGTAAACAAGTGACCCCCTGATCGACACGTGGGCGCTGCGGTGAAAAACATCCGATCAGAGTTTTCGGAATTCTCCGAGTTATCACGAGTGGTGAGCATGAGTCTCGAATCCTACGAATCTAGCTTAGGACAGATATTGATAGGGGAGGGTTTTACGTATTAAGGATAATTGTAATGTGTGCCCCCATTTACGATGTGTCGTTCGTTCCTCGTTTCCCTGAAATTAGTTACATAACTGCATGTAAGATTGTACTGTCATTAATCTGTGCTTATGACATGTATTTCGTAATCTTAAGTACTATGCAATAAAGATTTTCCATTTCGTACCATTCAACCGAGTCTACCTGAGTTTCATCTCCATTACTGCTCTCGCATCTAAGTCCAGTGTCTAGAACCGTAAGGGCGAGTGGGTCGAACCACTCACAGGTGTGTCTAGTGCTCCCAGACTGGCTGGAGACCAGAACAGGCAACAAGGCCTAAACCCGCACTAGCACCCGGGCTGCACAGAGCCACACGAATCTCACAGGCTGAGAGACAAAAACCCTTACAGAAAATGGCGACCGCGGCAGGACACTGGCAGCGAGAGGGTAGTGTGTTAGACTTTGGTGTGAATGTACGAAATGTTATGCAGGAAAAGATAGCAGATTATTTGTTCGGAAAGGTAAATTTAACTAAGAAATGGATAAGTGACTTGTTAGCGGATAAGTGTCCACTAGAGGCAGCCGAGAGGTGGACAGATAGTAAGGAACATAAAAAGACAGTCGACAAAGCAGTCTGGTTAATGTGTTACAAAAGGCAGGTCTAGATTTCAAACCAGGTCATTACAGCGCAAACTGCTCGGATCAGGCATTTAGAGGAGGAAATGGATGAGAAAGTCTCTGGAGGGGAGTTGCTCATTAGGAATTTAAGTGCGCTGCACCGAGAAGGCCAGGAAATCACCAGTCACCACAAAGCAAAAATAGATTACCTCGAGTGTCAGGTCACTGAGGCAAAGTTAAGTGAGGGCAGACTAAAGGAACGATGTGCCCGCCAAGCTGCCCAAATAAGAGCCCAGGAAGAGAGCTTAACGGGGGTTAGGGCGGCATATAAGATGGCCCTTGAGGATAAATTTCAGGGGGCCGATCATAGCGTCTGCCAAAAGGAGATAGAGCACCTTAAAAGGGCCGTGAACAAAGCGCACGGCATGGTGTGCCTTATCAGTCCGTCAGCACACCAGCCGCTAGTAGATGAGGAGTTTCAGAATTTCCCACCAAGTAAAGCAAAGGAAGCATTAGCCACTACGCCCTCCGCGCCACCCAGCTATTCGGAAACCTGGGTAAGGGAGGAAGTAGTAGAAGAAACGAAAGAGCCCACTGAGGGAGAAGTGGAAAAGGGACCGTTGTGTCCAGTTACGGGTATAAAAAGGGGCCCAAACAGAAACGGTGGGCAGGAACCAGGGGTCCTCCTCAACCAGCTTGTGTTGCCTCACAGCTCACACCAGCTGAGAGTTATGATAAATCACGTACGGAAGCTGACCGAGTCAGACGACCCTTCCGTACATTTCAGAGAAGTTGAGCAAACCGCAGCCATTAACGGCTGCGACGATGGGGAAACAGCAAAAATGCTGTTATTTTCGTTAGGCAGTGCAATCCTTCAGTGTCTCTCGGACGAGAGCAAGAGGGGAACCAAGACCTATGAGGCATTAAAAAATGAGGTACTAGAAGTGTTGGGGACGGACGATGAATGTCCGTTTGTTAGAGTGGGACAGACAGTGCAGATGGAGGGAGAACCCCCGAAGGTTTTTGCCGACAGGCTGTGGCCAGTATATCAGCGCAGCTGTCCAGGTGCGCCAGAGCGCGACGCTGTGGACGGCGTCGGTTTAACTCATTGGCTCAGGTGTATAGTAGCCAACAGTTTGCCAGCCGTCAGAGAGCAGGCAAAAGCGTGGTTTGATCCCAATGACCCCAACATTACGGAAGAGTCGGTCTTAAATCGACTCACGGTAGGATATCGCAATATAAGGGGTATGGGAACACGTCCCCTTAAGGGAAAAGTACATGAGGTACGACCCGCAGCCCCGGCTCAAAAGGAGTGGCATCAGGAGGGTAACCGCGCCCCGCAGGCAAGTAATGCTTGTTACGGGTGTGGGAGGACAGGGCACTGGCGCAAGAACTGCAGGAACCCTTGGAAGGATTCCAGGGATAAAAATCCCGCAGCCCGAGCCCAGATGCCTGTCTCTGGTAGGGAAGCTAGTGCACCCACCCCTCCCGACGACCTCGAAACAGTGTTGGGAGCCATGCGCAACTTTATGAGTGCACATGGAAGAGTGGCGGTTCCTACCGGCCCCGTAGGTGCCACAGGCCCGTCTAACCATACCCAATGACTAGAGCCCGCGCAGCCCGTCTACCTGTGTCCGCTCAGCTATGATGCGTGGAAGCGACCCCAGGTGGAAATGGAGGTAGAGAAACAGAAGGGTAGTTATTTGTTGGACACGGGAGCTTCTTGCACCGTGATTCATACAGATAGCCCTTTTGACTCACCGCTATCTACCAAAGTCCCATTCACGTTAGCGGGGTTCACGGGAAAAGAACAGGCTGGCGCGTTCTCCCTTCCGCTATCCATTCGTTTGGGGGCACTTCACATCAAGTGGAAGTGCATATTGATGGAATGGCAGGAGGGGGGTGGAAGAGGTATCCTCGGGTCCGATCTCCTATCAGGGCACGGGATCCTCGTGGACCTCAGAAATCATTGTCTCTGGGGGGCTAAGAGTGAAAAAGGCGAGGTAGTGGTAATTCCGGGGGAGGAAGAAGCAGGGGTCCTGTGTACCATGCAGCCATCCGGAGGCTACGACCTCGGGCTTATGGTCGCAGATGTCCCAACGGACATGCAAACGTACGTGTCAGATAATATGCACACGTTTGCAACCCACAAGCATGATTGTGGGAGAGTTACCGGGTTTGAGGTCAGCGTAGATGGGGACCCCATGACCCGGCCCCAAAAACAGTATAACTTCCCCAAAGAAGCAGAACCCGATATGGAGACAGCAATGTCCTCCTTGGTGCAGCAGGGCGTGTTGAGGCCAATAGCCACACACGTGAACTCCCCATTATGGCCGGTTAGGAAGCCGGACAATTCGTGGAGGGCCACGGTGGACTACAGAGTCCTTAACAGTAACATTCCCGCCTGCGCGCCCACGGTAGCAGCAGTTGCTAACCTAATAGGGAGTATCCCAGCGCCCGCGACCACGTTCACGGTGCTGGATATCTCGAACGGTTTTTGGTCCATCCCGCTGCGGCGAGAGGACCAGTACAAGTTTGCCTTTACTTTCAAAGGACAACAGTACACGTGGAACTGTCTGCCACAGGGTTTCCACAATAGCCCCAGTATTTTCCATCAGTGTATGGCAGGAAGTTTAAAGGAGTTTAGTCAGCCCAACCAGATAGTGCAGTACGTGGATGATTTGCTCCTATTTACGGATTCAAGGGAGGAGCATGGACCACTGCTGGCCGAGTTATTGGAGCTGCTAGCGAGAAAGGGTTTCAAAGTAAACCCTAAGAAAGCACGTATCGGTCAGCAGGAAGTAAAATTCCTGGGGCTGACCATTCGCGCTGGGGAAAGAGCCATAGATAAGGCTAGGAGGGAGTCGGTGCAAGAGTTACCGATTCCCAACACCATAAGGGGTGTGAGGTCCTTCTTGGGACTGACCGGTTACTGCAGGGATTTTATCGAAGACTATGCGGCCACAGCGGCGCCGCTCCTCCGACTCCTCCATAAGGGAGTGGAGTGGTCTTGGGACGAGGGCTGCCAAGCAGCCTTCGAGAAGTTAAAAGGGGATCTGCAGACCGCGCCAGCCTTAGGGGCCATAGATGGGGGGAAGGAGTTTTTCCTGGAGGTAGCTGCCAGCGGGGACAGCTTGAGCGCTGTGCTGCTCCAAGAGCGTCACGGCAAGTTGAGGCCGGTTGTCTATTCGTCCAGGGTGTTAACGGATGTGGAGAGAAGTTTCTCCAATTGCGAAAGGCACCTTTTAGCCACGCATTGGGCTGTGAAAAGATCAGCGATCTTCACAGGGCTCTCTCCCATCACTCTCCTCACCCATCACACACCAACTAAGATGCTTCTAGATGGGAGGATTAAAGATGGGACCGTAAGCAGCGTGCGTATTGCGCGCTGGACCCTTCTTCTTTCCCAGATGGATCTTAGAGTAAAAGGTCTTTGCGAGCCCAGGTTTGCGGCCAATTTGGTATACCCCGGTACAGCCCACCGATGTTCGGTGGAAGGGGTGTGGGACGTCAACATGGGTTTGCGGGCCGGGATACATCCCACTGGGCGCGGGATTTATGTTGATGGTTCCAGCACAGTATCTGCTGGCGAACAACTCACAGGGTGTGGAGTTTATGACCCTGCGGCAAACCTTGCCCTGGCGATCAAGCTCCCTAGCACCATGAGCGCGCAGCAGGCTGAGCTGTCTGCCGTGGTGTACGTTGTTACCCACCCAGACATTTTCCCAACCCCATACACGATTTGCTCGGACAGTATGTTCACATGTAATTCGTGTACGGAATACCTGGCCATTTGGTCCCGCCGTGGATACACCTCCGCGGACGGGCGACCTTTAACGGTGAAGCCCTTGTTGGAAAAGATCCTAGCAGCAGTAGGGGAGGAAGGGGAGATTTTCATCCATAAGGTGAAGGCTCACTCCTCCACAGAGCCCCGAGGGGAGGGCAACCAGCAGGCGGATGCGCTAGCCAGGGAAGGTGCCCGCAACGGCATTTTCTGGGACCCCTATGGGACCCGACCCATGGCAGCGATCCAAGGCAGGGACGGGAATCCCGGGAACTCCAGGGTAGCATTGCCCCTGGACCTTAAGACCGTCCAAACCCAGGATCCCGCCCTAAAAGCAGTCCTAAAAACCATTGCTGAGGGGAAGCAGGTAGAGGGTCCGTACAGTACGGCAACCCTCTCAGTTAAGGAAGGCATGCTGTTCCGCGAGGAGCAGTGGGTTGTGCCACAGCAGCACAGGAGGGAATTCCTCCAGTTGGCTCACGAGGGACCAGGGGCAGGGCACCCCGGGCCCGAGGTTACCTGGCAACGGGTAGAGCAAGCGGGATGGTGGCCAGGGCTCAGGGAACAGGTCCGAGAGTTCTGTGCAAACTGTCTTGTGTGCGCTGCAAACAACCCAGACCCCCAGAAAAGGAAAGTGCCCATGGGGCACGTAAGAAGGGTAGAGGGACCATGGCAGTCGATACAGATCGACTATATAGGGCCCCTGCCCACCACCCAGGGAGGCTATAAATACTGCCTCGTCTTGGTGGATGTGTTTTCCAAATGGGTGGAAGCCTTCCCCTGTCGAACAGCTACGGCACTGGGGACTGCAAAAATCTTGGTCAAGGAAGTGTTCTCGCGGTGGGGACTCCCCCGTTTTGTGCAGTCGGACCAAGGGAGTCATTTCACCGGCCAGGTGATGCAGAACACCCTCATGCTTTTGGGCATTGAAGGGAAGTGGCACGTAGCACACAATCCCCAGTCATCCGGGATTGTTGAACGCATGAACCGGACCCTGAAGGAGAAATTGAGGAAAGAGACTAGGAACTCGCCCCAAAAATGGGCGGAGGTTCTGCCTTTAGTCCTCATGGGGGTCCGGGCCAGTCAGTCGAAAAGTACGGGGTATTCCCCGCACGAGGTGATGACTGGGAGGCTCATGCGAACCCCCACCCATGTGCTAGCGCCGGTGCTCACTGAGGGCCAGCTCCAAGAGATAAGCAGGGACAAGTTTGCCCAGACCCTCTTGGAGCGCCTGAAGCAGGTTTATGAGCAGGCGGCTGGGAACATGGGAAGGCAGCATCAGGGCAATCGCCTGTTGCTGGAACCCCGCAAAACGCGGGAGTGGGAAGTAGGAGACCAGGTTATGGTCAGAAACTACGCAAGAGTAGGGAGTCTGGAACCACTGTATATGGGACCCTACAATATTGTAGATAAGGCGAGTCCCATGGTATACGCCGTAAAGGTACCTCGGCGCACTAAGTGGTTCCACGTAAACCAGTGCAAATTGTACAAGCCAGGTGCACAAGGGAAAACCACAGGGGCAAAACCTGCGAGTGGGGACTCGCAGCCCCAGGTAGGACCACAAGGCACACAGGCAGGCAAAGCAGCTTGCATCAGGGGAGGAGACATCCTGGAAAATTGTGAAACATTTTTGTGGGGTTGGGAGTCAGATGAGGGAGAGTTCCCGGAACTCGAGTCAGATGAGGATAGTGATGAGGACGAGTGGGAATCGGGGAACGCAAGGGTCGCCCCCGATTCAGGTATAGGGAGGACAGGGGCTGCAGATAGAGATCCACACAGGGTGGACACCGAGGCTGCAGGTCCCGAACACAGGAGGTTGGAGCTAGGGGAGGCGGAGCCAGCCGCTGTGAGACCACAGGGCATGACGGCGGAAACCTCAGAGCCCGAGCCGCCCGCCTTGAACGTCCTGCCCTCGAGGGAGGTAGGGATTGCGAGTGAAGGGCCGCCTGCTGGGCCGAGCAGGGCAGTGCCACAAGCTGCAAGTCCCGAGGTCAGGGAGGCGGAGTCAGGGGAGGCGGAGCCAGCGACTGTGGTGGGACCACAGGTCGTCCCGGCGAAAGTCTCGAAACCCGGTCCGTCGGTCCTGGGATTCCTGCCCCCGACAACTCCTCGTAGGTCAAGTAGAGCACCCCAGCCCAGGAAGATGTGGTCATGGCCCCAGACTGCCCCAAGGCGTAGACTCAAGGTTAAGGCAGCCCAGGTAGGACCCGGTCCCATCGCAGCAGCAACAGGCTGCGGCAGATCAAAGGAAGGGGTCAGTGCCCTCCCACCGTCGGGAAGAGCTCGCAGCAGCCTTCTCAGAATTTAAAGGGGCCGCCCTGGGAACGGGCGGCGTTGTACAGTAATAAGTTTAAGTTTAGGATAAGTTTCTAATAAGTTTAAGGTAATAAGTTCATAGTTTTAAATAAGGTTAAGTTTGTAGTTTAATTTTAACAGAAAATGATAAAATGATGGGAGTTTTAGATAGGTCTAGTTAAAGTTTATTTAGTGAACATTGAAGTTTACGTGAGGCGAGGTCAGGGGACCCGCTCACCCTTCACAAAAGCCAGAGACTCTTGCGAGGCTGGCTACCTCATTCTATCTGATCACAGGAACCAAGGAAGGATGGAACGAATTCTAGTATTGCTCGCGGCAATCGGATGTGGATTGGCCTATCGAGGCCGCACCAAGGATGTCGTGGTGTTTGGATGCTCCGGGGACACGGCCCCCATCGCGGTGGATGGGACCGGAAGACGGGAGGCTGAGGAGACCACCACCTATTTCCACAAGGGAAGGTGGCCAGGATGGCTGGGAACGAACTCGACGGAGTATTCCAGCACATCGGGGTTTGCCTACCAAGAGACTTCTTTAATGTGCCCCAAAGTAAGGATCATCGCACCCAGAATCAGCGTCACCGTCGGCAAACGGATTTGTTTGACTTGTAATGGGAATGTCCCATTGAGCCGATGGTGGTGGCTGCGAAAGCTGAGCAAAAACATGAGGAACTCTTCGGTCGAGTGGGAACGACTGGGTAATAATACCCATCGGACAATTACGGGGACAAACGGACAAGTGAGAGTCTGTTGGGACAAATGGTGGGAACCGGATGAGGGAATTTATGTATGCATGTGGGGGTCAAAGTACGCTTGCCCCAAAGGCATCTCCATATTTTTCATTAATCAATGGCAGGATAACGGACAGGGGATGAGGTGGGATGCGAGCACCCGGGGGTGCGGAGCCCCATACTCTTCGATCCCGGTAAATGCCACTGAGCTCATTACGCGCCCACGCAAAGCCCCGCCCACGATTCCGGTGGTTCTAGCTGAAGAGGAAGGGTGCCCTAAAACTAGTAAGGGACCCGGGAATGGTTTGGTACTGGTCCCCACAGACCAGATACTATTTCAGGGGGTACATTACGCGGTGGCCTCGGTGATTTTAAATCTCACCGAGGTGCGGTTACCAGAGTGGTGCCCCAAAAAGACGGAACAGTTGTATCAGGTCCTGTTGACCAAGATGTTCAGACAATTTTACGAATTCGATTTCGCGGAAATTGATAAAACAAGTTTGTACACCGCACCACATGAAGTTTTTGATCAAGTGGGGAGGCAAAGAAGGGGTGTAGTGAACGACGCGTTCACTGCTTTTAACACGGGTACATCTGTGGTCAACGCTCTAGACAGTGTGGAGCTGCAGACCCAGATTAATGGTTTAAAGACGCAATTAAAAGACATTCTAACAGATGAAAATAAAGTGGTTGGGTCGGGTTTACACGAGGACCAAGCCATGACTCTCCATTTAAAGGAAATTATAGCAGAATTAGAGAAACATGCAAAGACGGTAAATGCCCTGATTAGGGAAGATCGGAATGCATCCGATCAAGCTGCGCAGAATGAGGTGTGCGTGCTTTACGGGGCGTGGTTACTGGGCGAGGGCCGCAGTAATTTGGAGGATTTAAAACAAGGTTTGGTCCCGTCCTGGATAAGTAACAAACACCTGCGGGCGCTCCACCCTTTTCAGAACGCATTAAGCCCGTGCCAGCTCAGGCTAGCTTCAGAAGCATACCCAGTCCCCGTGGACTGTGGACGATCAAACCATACTATCATGGGTATAGTACTACGTATGCCGGTTTTGGGCGACACAGCAAAGCCCGCCCCGGTGTATCGGGTAGAGAACATTGGTGTCATTCAGGGGGAGCCCACATTCGCTATGCAGCGGTTCCACCCTACGTCATCCGCTGGGAGCAAACGATGACAGGTACAGATCTCTCTGGTTGTCGTGGCAGGGGAGCACACATAATACTGTGTCCCCAGCACTTGAATGCCTTTTTGACACCACAGTGCGGGTTCAGAACGGCTGGCGCCAAGTCCATGAATTGCACCATGGAGGCAATGGCACAAGATCATGTGCCTCCGCAGGTAGCATACATCGGGGGTGGAACATATTGTGTTACCACTGCAGCGCAACACTACCAGCATGGAAACCGTAGCCGGTGTCCGGTGAGTGACAGCAGTTTCTGTTTCAAACCCCGGGCGGAAGTTCAAGTAGCACAACAGCGAATTGTCCCAATCCCTGAACCATCCACGGTTCATCTCACCGTAAAAGAGAATTTCACCGACTTGCAGCGATTCGTCGCGCATTTCGGATACCTCATTCCCCCTCTCCCTGAACACCTCACCAAGCTTTTGAAAGCCGTCGCGGTGTCACAGAAACATTTTTACACACTCGAGCAGAAAACTGTCGAGATAGGAACAGACATTCTGGGTATAGTAATTCCACCATGGTGGAATCTGTTCACCAATATTGAAGTGCCTTCATGGATCAGAATAGCCTCCCACATTTTAGTCGTATGCCAAGTGTTTATTGTAGTGTACCTATTGATCGTACATTGTAAAAGAGGCAAACGCCTCACCAAGCATGAAAACACGGGAGAGTGGCGAGAACGTTACGTGCGCGTGCACGATGAAAGCACCGTGTAATCGGAAAATGGCGTCACTCCCGCTCGCCACGTGCGCCGCGGAAGTTTGTACTCGATCATGATTTTCAAAGACTGTAAATACGTTTGGAACTCGACATGTTCTAAGAGTTGGTGTTGATTATTTTGGTGATGGTGTTGTAGTTAAAAATGATTGTTTGGTTTTGGTTTTGTTTTTCCTTTCCCTAAATAAAAAGATGAATATACAGGTGATACGAGAGGCATCGGCCTGGTTACGCCTGGAAGGAAAACAAGTGGTGTAAGTTTAAAGGCAAATGATGCCTACGGTGATATAAAGTGTAATTTTCTTGGGAAATAAGGACGACGCAAAGACCCTAGATAGTTTAAGTTATGGGATTAAATTTTCTGGATTCGGAGAAAATCGAGATAATATTGCTCACCACTATATTTTTGATACGATAAGCGGAGTTATTCGCATCAACAGGAGGGACTGTAGAATTCGCAATATATCGCGATTTTATAAATAAGGAGAAAACCACAGAGTTTCGTTCAAACAGCTTTTATTTCAGCAGAATGCTGTCAGGTTTTCAAAGTGGACACAAGCAGCTTGTAAAATGGCCGCCGCACCTCATGACAGAACATTCTAGACTTTTCGACGGGCAGACAAGATGACGTTCCAATAAACATTTGTGCAAGATCGATTAAGACTCAGCACATTTAAGATAATACACGAGACATCATGGGTTTACAGTATACACATAAATACTGAAATCGGTCTCCCAGGTACGAATAAAAGCTATTGTACCAAGTAATCAAGAACCCATCCAAAGACATTAATATGTAAAATCCCAACAACTCTACGATGAGAGAGCAGTTAGCGGGTAGTTACAGAAAACACTTGGAAGCCCCAAAACCCCTCCAGGGAGAACACCGACCGATTAAACAATGGGAGAAATATTAACAGGTACTCAGACATTTACGAGTAGCCCCGAAACCCATTAAAACGAAGATCACCCTATACAAGACATTTGAGCGCCAAACCCTAACAAAAGAAAAGACATTAAGGTTGGGCGGGAAACGGAAGATTTTGCACTATAATTACAAGCTCCAACCGTCCATCTTTCTCTTATCTTGCTGGTGTTTATCCTCGTGGCTGCTCTTGACTCGCCGTCTTGTTCCTGTTTGCCTCGTGTCTCTTTTCAAAAGACTGTTGAACTTTACGATCCGCTCGAATCTACCTCGTGTCGTGTCGCGAAGACCTGTGTAGAACTGGGCTCTGAAGCCTTGAAGCGGGCGCACCATTCCGATAAGTCAGTAAATGGTGCTGGAACCGAAGGCCCGAGATGAGATGAGATGAGATGAGATGAGAAGAGAAGAAGACCATACTTATCGCCACGGTCAGTAAGCCCCGACCGCGCCTGTAGGTCGAATAGACATTTTCCTTGCCAGGAAGACTTCTTTGAGTTCTACAGAACTGACACAGGAAGACTATTCTTCGAATTTTATCGCATCAGTGCGAGGGCACAGGAAGACTTTTTTTTGAGTAGAGTCGGAACTCCGAGGACAACACAGATCTTCATGACAGCAGACGTTCCAGCCTGCTAGCCGGAGCAGAAACGAGTAAACAAGTGGGGCTAGGAGACCCCCTGATCGACATGTGGGCGCTGCGGTGAAAAACATCCGATCAGAGTTTTCGGAATTCTCCGAGTTATCACGAGTGGTGAGCATGAGTCTCGAATCCTACGAATCTAGCTTAGGACAGATATTGATAGGGGAGGGTTTTAAGTATTAAGGATAATTGTAATGCGTGCCCCCATTTACGATGTGTCGTTCGTTCCTCGTTTCCCTGAAATTAGTTACATAACTGCGTGTAAGATTGTACTGTCATTAATCTGTGCTTATGACATGTATTTCGTAATCTTAAATATTATGCAATAAAGATTTTCCATTTCGTACCATTCAACCGAGTCTACCTGAGTTTCATCTCCATTACTGCTCTCGCATCTAAGTCCAGTGTCTAGAACCGTAAGGGCGAGTGAGTCGAACCACTCACAGGTGTGTCTAGTGCTCCCAGACTGGCTGGAGACCAGAACAGGCAACAAGGCCTAAACCCGCACTAGCACCCGGGCTGCACAGAGCCACACGAATCTCACAGGCTGAGAGACAAAAACTCTTACACCCTGGTGAGACCACACCTGGAGTATTGTGTACAGTTTTGGTCTCCTTACCTAAGGAAGGATATACTTGCCACAGAGGGAGTGCAATGAAGGTTCACCAGACTGATTCCTGGGATGGGGGGATTTTCCTATGAGGAGAGATTGAGTAGACTAGGCCTATATTCTCTGGAGTTTAGAAGAATGAAAAGTGATCTCATTGAAACATTTAAAATTCTTACAGGGCTTGACAGGGTGGATGCAGGGAGGATGTTTCCCCTGGCTGGGGAGTCTAGAACCAGGGGTCACAGTCTCAGAATAAGGGCGTGGCCATTTAGGACTGAGATGAGGAGAAATTTCTTCACTCAGAGGGTGGTGACTCTTTGGAATTCTCTACCCCAGAAGGCTGTGGAGGCTCAGTTGCTGAGTATATTCAAATGTGAGAAGTCGCACAACACCAGGTTATATTTGTCCACCCCAGTCCAACACCGGCATCTCCACATCATGGCGTATATTCAAGACAGAGATCGATAGATTTTTGGATATTAAGGGAATCAAGGGATATGGGGATGATGCAGGAAAGTAGATTTGTGGTAGAAGATCAGCCATGATCTTATTGAATGGCGAACTAGGCTTGAGGGGCCAAATGGCCTACTCCTGCTCCTATTTCTTATGTGTCTTATATTCTTATCTCCCGCCTCAGCTTAACAGACATGATCCCGAGCAGCGAGGACCCTGTGGGTGAGCATGTCAAATCAAAAGGTGAGCTCAAATGTATCCTTAATGATCTCTAAACAAGGTCATAATTACCTGAATTGGTTCCCCCATTGCTGCGTGTCGGGTCTGCTCAGCGCTGACGGACCCGACATCGGGGAAAGGCGCGTGGTGGCGGGTTCACCACGGGGTCCCGACCCGTTAAGGAAAAAAACACACTTTCCCACCCGACCTGCCAGCGATCGCGCCCGCTGACCCCCCCCCCCCCCCCGCCCCCCAACCCACCCCCCGCAAAATCTCGTCCTGGGTGTTTATTCATTTATTTCTACTGCGGGATTCACATTTCACAAAATCATCCACTGCGTTTTGATTTGGGTTTGATACATTTTACATCAGGGAAAAATAAACACAGGAAATAATATAGCCCTGAGAGGCATCTGTGTCTGTCAGGTGAAAAAGCAATAAAAGAAGAAAGCATGTTGTTCTCTTCCTGAAAATAGCAGAATGTAATTGTTCCTGCATATTTAATGTGGGCAGTCTCTGTCATACGTTCAGTGCAGCTGATCACCAGCATTAACCTGCGCAGTAATAACTCTATTCCTTTTGATTTTAGGGTCGAGATAAAATATAGTGTTAAGCTCCTCTCATTGGTTTTTCAGCTCGCAAACGACACAGCTTTGTTCATTTTCACATGCCAATTTCATACTGAAAAAAATGTTCCTTATGAAATATTATAACAGTATGAACGTATTGAGGCTCAAGGCGGAACTTGGAGGAACCTCAACAACCTGTTCAAAGATTGTAGAGTACGGTAATCTATTCAGGTTGTCTTTCAGGCCCAGGTAAACACCGTATTGAAACAGCATGACCTCATTTATGTTAAAGATGAAACGCACAAGCCATCTGTCAACTGTTTTTCATCCTCAGGATGTGGGCGACCTCTATTGCCCATCCCTAGTTGCTCCTGAGAAGGTGATGGTGGGCCCCCTTCCTTTTCCGCTGCAGTCCGTGTGGTGAAGGTCTTGTTATTCTTTGCAGCAGTTTGATGCAACTGAGGGGCTTGCGAGGCCACTTCAGATGGTCGTTCATAGTCAACCACGTTGGTGTGAAACTGGAGTCAGACATGGGCCAGAGTGGATAAGGACGGCAGGTTTCCTTCCTTAAAGGACTATTGACTACCCTCTGAAGTGGCCGAGCAAACCCCTCAGTTGTATCAAACTGCTGCAAAGAATTTGTGAAAGAAGGAAAGACTTGCATTTATATAGCACCTTTCACAACCCCCAGAGCATCTCAAAGTGCTTTACAGCCAATGAAGTACTTTTGAAGTGGAGTCACTGTTGTAATGTGGGAAACACAGAAGCCAATTTGCACACAGCAATGTGATATGTTGGTTGAGGGACAAATATTAGCCAGGACACAACTCCTCTGCTCTTCTTCGAAATAGTGCCATGGGACATTTTACGTTCACCTACGAGAGCAGACGGGGCCTCGGTTTAACGTCTCATCCAAAAGACGGCACCTCCGACAGTGTAGCACTCCCTCAGCCCTGCTCAAGTCTCTGGAGTGGGACTTGAACCCACAACCTTCTGACTCAGAGGCAAGTGTGCTACCAACTGAGCCACAGCTGACACACTGAAGCAGTTGGGTTTTTACAGCAATCTGACATTTTACTGATACCGGCTTTTTATTTACAGGTTTTGTAAACTGAATTCAAATTCGAATGGGATTTGAACTCGTGTTTTATTGGATTATTAGTCCAGTAACATAACCACTACGCTATCGTACCCTACTGCAATCAAATCCAAAGCAAAGTAATTCAGCTCTGTTCAGAGAGTCTATATCCGTACCCAATTGCCCTCTCTGAAGAAATATGCTAAATAATTGTTTCTTGCAATGAAGCTATCGATTAGCCCAAAAAGTGGTATTGCCATCCATCCTTGCAGAGTACAGTGGTACCATAGGATTACAAGGATATACAGCACAGAAACAGGCCATTCAGCCCAACCAGTCCATGCTGGCGTTTATGCGCCACTTGAGCCTCCTCCTGTCTTTCCTCATCTAAATCTATCAGCATAACCTTCTATTCCCTTCTCCCTCAAATGCTTGTCCAGCCTCCCCTTAAATGCATCTATAATATTTGCTTCAACCACTCCCTGTGGTAGCGAGTTCCACATTCTCACCACTCTTTGGGTAAAGAAGTTTCTTCTGAATTTCCTATTGGATTTCTTGATGACTATGTTATATTGATGGCCTCTAGTTATGCTCTCTCTGTATCCACTCTGTCAAAACCTTTCATAATTTTAAAGACCTCTATTAGGTCACCCCTCAGCCTTCTTTTTTCAAGAGAAAAGAGACCCAGCCTGTTCATCCTTTCCTGATATGTATACACTTGCATTTCTGGTATCATCCTTGTAAATCTTCTCTGCACCCTCTCTAGTGCCTCTATATCCTGTTTATAATATGGCAACCAGAACAGTACACAGTACTCCAAGTGTAGTCTAACCAAGGTTCGATAGAGGTTTAGCATAACTTCCCTACTTTTCAATTCTATCCCTGTAGAAATAAACCCTAGTGCTTGGTTTGCTTTTTTTATGGCCTTGCTAACCTGTGGTGCAACTTTTAGTAATTTGTGTATTTGTACTCCGAGATCCCTTTGTTCCTCCACTCCACCAGTTATACAGACTTAAAACATGACGTGATACTGACTCATTAAAAACATTGTTGGCACCGAGTAAGACAGAACCTAACTTTAGTGACCAGAACAAAAATTCATTCTGAAAAATTGTACATTAATCTTTCTTTATCAGTTAGAATATCAAATCCCCAGACACCTTGGGATAGGTTTCCAACTTGCTGGCCAGGCGTAGAACAGGCGAGGATTAGCCGCCCATTGTAGAAACAGTCGTATTTTCATATTTATTTATTTCAACAGATTACAAACCTTCCACAAAAGAGTTGAGCTTCTTAAAGTTTGCATGCTATTTTAATGGAGTAAAATAAACCTTTGAAAGGAGAATTTCTGAATGTAGCACTGTAAGCCAAATTTCAATGTGGCTTGAGATCAAGGGGCAGGTGTAAGATTCTCAAAATTCACAGATCCCCCAAAACTCGAAGACAAACCCTAAGGAAAAAGACTTTGGACTCTTTTTCTAACTATTACAGGTGGTGAAATGCATTGGGCTTAACCGAAGGACATTTTTAGTGCAAAAACCGAGATTTGGTATTTTAAAAGACATGTCTGGACTTGTAAGGGAGAAAAGGTTGTAAAGGAAGGTGGGTTCAACCTCTGTAAAGACAGTTTGGATATTGGAGTTAATGGGAACTGTCTGGGGAACTGCATGACCTCGCTTGGAGTTAAATCGGCCCCTAGCAGACATTAACATCCGAACAATACCTGAGGAAAAACAGTCTCCACCCAAATTTACAGAGCCCATTAAAGACATGCATAAAACAGATTACTTCGGCCTACTCTATAGAAATCCTAGGCCCAGTCAAGAAACCCAAAACATGAGGACAATTCAACTACAATTAAACAACAGATCGACAGGATGGAGCTATCCCGAAACCACTTCACACATTTACAAACCAGTGACCGGGATTTGATTTGGCATGCAGACAAGGAAGCTTCAATGGGTATAATTAAAGACCCGTTCTCAATAGTTCAAGTTCGAGTTCTCCAGTCCAGGTACACAGTTCAGCAGTTACAACAAGTTCCCTACAAGTTCAAGGGTGGAGCAGTTACGCAGTTACAGCAAGCAGCAGGGAGTTCAGCAAGCAGTCCGGCAGAAGGCAGTTCCACAGTTCTGCAAGAAGGCAGTTCCACAGCTCTGAAGAAGACAGTTCAACAAGGCGAGGGGGCAACAGAAAGAAGTTCAACAAAGAAGGCCAGCAGCTCCAGAAGCAGGCCGGCACGCAATAAGAAACCAGAGCGACCGCCTCAGTGACCATCGGACACCTCGCGCCAACAAGGGCCTTACGAAACAACCAACCGAACATTACCACTAATATTGGGCCACCGCGACCAAAGAAAACCAACTCGGGAGAAAAACCGAAGATCCGCAAAGTTTCCACTCTACGATCTACTCCTGACTTACCCCTGGGTAAGATTTTACTCAAAAGACTCTAAACCCTACCTCTAACTAAGGAAAAGTGGGTACTCACCCGATAAATCCAATCCAGCGAACCCCGAAACCGCGAACCAGCTCAACTGTCAGGGATTCGTTTGGTGAGCATTATCCCTGGTTCTCTAGAGCCCAACTTAGCTAGTAAAGTGGGATTGGGAGGGGTGAAGTATTCTTCTAATGTTATTTCCCTCGCTTGTACCGAAGTGTTCCCCACTTTTAGAGTGTTAAGAGTGTTTGTGTTGTGTTTTACTTTCTTAAATAAAGATCAAAGTTCTTGCATCAAACCCTGTTGTCTGTTGCACTTTTTGTCACAACCCCCAAATAAGTCCAAGGTCTAGAACCAAGGGAGTGGGAGCGATTCGAACTGCTCAGAAGTCAGAGGTGAAGCTGACACAAACCACCACCCCCTACACAGGCTGCTCTGAATGTTGTGACAGGAGTGTCTCTGCCTCATTCGAATAGGGTACTGTCATGGGGGGAGGATAATAAATAAGACAGTTTTATAATATTTTTCGTGCTGTTACTGAACTTCAATGAATGTGGTATTAGATTCTGCATTTCGGTTTGCGATCTAGAAGTGCCAAACATTTTTCTACAGCTATGGCTTTTAGCAGTTGTGTTTTGCCTCCAAACTTTTTTGCTGTATTTTTGAGCTCTTTCTTTTTCTCTCTTTCCTTGTCTATGTGATGGCAGATATGAACATAATTTGTGTCAATCTGAAATCCTAAATCGGGTGAGAATGGCTCTGGACAATGAACTAGAGCTCAAGCTAGATCTACTTGCGATAGAAACTGGGAGGCTGATAGCACAGTCTCCGTCCAGTGCAACCAGTGTAGGATTTGGCCGGTGCCAACATCAGTGGGTGCATGTGCCTGAAGGATTTTTGGACTTTTAAAATGGATATGTACCCTTTTAAAATGGAGACGCACTTGGGCTGCGTTTCAAAATGGAGTTTGGACTTTTGGACTTTAAAAAAAGGACTGTTTTTGGTTTCTGTGAAGATAGCAGGAACTGTTTGTCTTTTGAGTTGCCATGGGACCAGTCTCAACGCTGACGTCATGAAAGGCAGGGGCCTTTTCATTTCGAACTTGTGTGATTTGTGGAAAAACACCTTTTGTCCATGGAGCCGGGATGTCTGGATGGACAATGAGGTTTGCAGGCCAAAAGTAACACCTCTGGACTCTTTCAATGAAAGAGCAGTCAAGAACTTAACAAACAGTTAACACTTCAAGAACTGCTCATCTACAGTAATGGCCTACCATTGTTTTCATCAAGATGACCAATCCAGGACAGAGACATCACCAGGAAGACGAATTAGCGTCTCTGCGACCATGGTAACCAGGAATTGCCCAGCCAGTTTTGTGTATTATACGGGGTATAAACATGCTGAACTTTGGGAATTCAGGGCTCGCTTTTCTCTACCATCTGGGACGGGGTTCTCCGCGTAACTACGCGTCTGTCAACTCCCCAGGAACGCCTGAAGTGAGTGCCTCATCGTACCACCTGAACGTAACTCTCTAGGCCTCATCGCATGCCTCTGTTAGGCACGGTTTTGTCTCTGGAGTCGAACGGACCCGGGACCGCGTGAATCAACGACAAGGGCTGGTAATTATATCCAGCATACACCTCTAGAAATCCCCAGGACTGCCCGCATGTTTGGCTGCTGAGGAACTGCAAGTGTCCAAGACGCAGGCTAGCATGTGTGTGTGTGTGTGAGGAGGCTTCCAAGTGTGGGTTCTGACCAAACCGGGAGAGGGGTTTAGTTAGAAGGGTTTTTTCCATTATCTAGGCTTAGATTCTAGGAAGGGGTTGGTTCGGCATAACCAACAGAGTGGGTATTTTAGTCTAAGGTTATAAGCTAGTGTCCACTGTCATCTACTGTATATGCTGTAAGCGAGAGGAGTAGGGGTTGTCGTTTTGTGAGTGTAATAAAAAGGAATCGATCTTTGACCAACCTGAACCGTTTCGTTTCGTCTGAGTCAATTATAATCTATCCATAGTAACTCCTTGGATCCGAACTTGAGGGTTGTGGGGCTTGTGGTTCGCGGTATAATTCGGAAGACCAACCGGGTGGCATCCGGTCACGGCCGGGTTACACAGTAATCCCGCTGGGGACGCTGCGCATCGGGTATAAGAGAAGACCTATTTGGCCTTGGTCTCTCTCTCTCTGTGGGATTACCCGCTAATCGACGGACCAGGCAGGGACTATTGGCAAAAGCTCCTGCCATCCAAGGGAAACAACCCAAACCGGGGAGTTTTTAATGCACGGGTCGACTCAAGGGAGAGTCATAGAAACACGGTGCACGCAAAAACACCCTACACCAGCGTCAGTGCTGTTCAGACACTCTGCACTCTTAAGCGTGAAAGATCTTCCCTCGCATGTGAACTAGTGCACAAGCCCACGGCCCCCTGTGCGCTCATCACCCACATTGGGGCATACTGAGTGATTCAGGTACTATGTAGGCCTCAGGCATCTGTGCCCAATTTTACAGCTGTGGGCAGCAGCCATCGTATTATCGAGCCTCTCATGTCCAAGTCTTCAGGCTGAGAAGCTTCAATGTTTCTCCAGATATCTGAAGAACCGCCTTGATCAGAGAGGGACTGGGAGGGAAGAGGAACTGGGAGAGCTTGAAGTTCCAGAACACAGTGAGGACAACACTGGATCTGACCTTTGTGGAAATTAGGACACTGTTGGAAATCTCAAACTTTCTAATCCAGGCACATTCTCCTGACAAATAACAGGACTGGTCGCAAGTTAGAGGAAAGTAATTGGAGTTGTCACATTAAAAGCTAACTGCAGTTCATCAATCCTGAATTGGGGGATATTCCATCGTTCAGATCCTGATATTATCTGGGAAAAACGGAATTCTTCATTGAGCATCGTTCATTTTTCTTGAATCCTCACGCAGAAACCATTCTTCGTCATGAATAAGGGCTGTTAAGTAACCTGTGCCACAAATTCAGGTTTACTTGTTAATTAACAATTATTTTGCAATATACCTACAACAAGATAGAGTAATGTATTTGTTTGTATATTTGTGGACTCATTTTTAATTAATCTAATTTGAGTTTAAATGGGCCATCTAGTCAAGGGATGGGGTGGGGGAGGGGGTGATATGTACACTTAGCCCCAAAACAACCAACGCAACCAAATGTTCTGGAGACCGGCGACAGATTACACGGGGAGCAACACTGCGTCTAATACACAAACACAAACCTTCAGTGTTATTGGCCTCTGCAGCAGAGAGGAAGCCAAATGCTGTTAGCTGTAGTGAAGCTGGCAACTGTGAGCGAACGAAAGAGGGGAGATAGGGAAGAGGGAATGAGTGGGGGAAGGACGGAATTAGAGAAAAAAGCAGGGGAAAGAAGAGAAAGAGGGAAGGAGAGCAGGGGAAAGAGGGCATGAAAGGGAGAATTAGAAAAAAGGGAAAAAAGAGAGACAAGTAAATCTCCGAGGGACAAGGAAAGAAGAAATAAAAGAGATGGAGAGTAGGAAGAGAGACATACAGAGAGAGAGGGAACAAATGAAAGGAACGAGGGAATTAGAGAGACGAGGAGCAAAGGAATTAAAAAACTGAGGGAAAGAGGGAATGAAAGAGGAAATGAGATAGACAAAGACAGAGGGAATAAGAAAGAGATGGAATTAGAGAGGCAAACAGGGAATCGACCAAGGAGGATTGTGAGAGTGTCAAGTGAAGAGGGAGTGGCAGAGGGAATAAAAAGAATAGAATGAAAGGGCAAAGGGAAATGAGACAGGGAGAGAGGAAGATTGTGTGTGTGAGAAATGGAGAAAAAAGAGAGGGAATAAGAGTACAATCCAGATTTGAAGTAAATATTGAAGTATCAGCGAGTGTACTGTTTAAAACTTGGGGCTCTTTGATGGTACGCAATGAATTTTTCTGGCTCTTGAGCTTTGAAAGGTCTGTCGCTGCTGTAAGTATCATTTGAGATAAAAGGTATTCAAAGTTTAGATGGAAAAGGTATCAACAATATGGCATAATCTTATTGAAATGATACATAACAATACGGACTTGAAGTTAGATTAGCGATGTAGAAAAACTTCTGTTAAGTTGCTCGTGTTTGGTGACCTCCCCCAAGTATATTTTTTTCCTTTATTTGAAGCAATGACGAGCCTTATGTTGCAGTAAATCAGCTGTGTGATATTTAGGGTCATGAAAAGTTCTTTGTTTATTGATGCCCTCAGCTTGCCAAATATGTAACTAATTCTTCTGTGTTATAACACAAGTCGTTGAAAGAGTTACAGCCAGTCAATAACTCTAGCTAGGAAATTTATGTCATTCCAGAATTTCTTGTTTACTGCTGTACCTAGGTAACCTTGCGAAGTTAGATGTGTAATGAATTTGTTGGCTGCTGCAAAGTTTTAAGCCCCAATTTTAACTCATGCCGGGAATCGTGGGGTGTGGGTACGGGGGCCGAAGTGGGCGGTGATCTGGCTGGCCCCCCTTGGAGTGTGAGTCCCGTGAAGTTGAAGGTATTGACGGTGCGATGGAATCATTACAACCCTGATCAGGTT
Source organism: Squalus acanthias (assembly GCA_030390025.1). NCBI lineage: Eukaryota > Metazoa > Chordata > Chondrichthyes > Squaliformes > Squalidae > Squalus > Squalus acanthias. Next base: position 38,306,141 of record CM059438.1, read on the forward strand.
TGCCACTAGTAAAGGATTTCTTCCCTTTTCAGAGATCTAAGCAGAAAATGATGGCCATTACCAATAAAAATCACCTACTGGTAGGGAGAAAGTGATTCTTGATTGAAATAACCAAACATATGACTACAGAAAACTGAGCCGCACAATGCCTCTTGTTCTAAAAATATCATGTTTGTGATTTCATCTTGCATTATGACGGCAATTAAAGAGATATTAAGGAAAATGAGAATACACCTAATAATGACCAAACGGCAACTAGGCAAACTTTCGAACTGCAACATCAAACTGGAACTATTGTCACATTAGCACCTGTAAAGGTGAGTTCACAAAGCGAGCTCCCACTAACTCCTCGCTGCATGATGCCTGTTCATTTACTAACAGGCTGGGATGAAGGGCGGGTGCTTACTCGTTACTCTGTGCTCTTCAATCTCCCAACATCTCAACATTACTTCTCTGCTTGCAGGACAAGGTGACATGTAATATGGGGGAGAAAACCCACAAGGGCCTGTCGACTTTAAGTCCCTTCAGTGCTTTTGAAGATGCTGCTTTGGAAACCCTGGAGCTGGAGAGGACAGAGGGCATAGGGAAGGGAGAAACTGATGGTCTTCCCCAAACTTAGGACAAGTACCATCCTTTTCTTGTTATCCTTCCTCCAGTCATTCACTCACATGCAGGCACTCCAGCACAATACCAATGGCGCACAGGTTATTTGAGCTGGATAGAGAGGATAGGATTAGGGAGCATCAGTGCAAAATAATTTCGCTTAGCCGCTAGGAAGTACTTCAGACAGGCATCTACCTCTGGAATAGATTGCTTGAATGTGTGGTGAATGTTGATTTGCTACAGGCCTTTTCAAGGGAGGTGGAGGAGTTCCTGTGAATGACCTTGATTCTGAGGCCCATCACAAGCTACCACAGCAAATAACAGTCAACGCGCAGAGCGTCAGATGTCTCAACCGGGTCAATATTCCATTGCTTGTCAGGGGAAATGCTTTGATCACTTTGCCCATGGGAAAGTGGCAGCAGAAAGAGAGGGAATTTGCACTTTACATAAATGGCAGGACTTCCCAAAGTCCATTGGTTGCACCCAAGTGGTTATCCGAGCTCCTGCACACAAGGCCATGGCTTTCAGGATCACCTAAAGCTTCTGCTCCATCACTGTGCAGGTGTGTCAGTGTCAGCACTCCTAATTATCAGCACTGGCTCAGGGAACTGTGTTTTTTTCCAGAGGAGAAATGTAGACTTAGAGGGGACATTAATGAGGTTTCCAAAATTATGAAGGGGATAGGTTTTGTTCAGGAAATAATCTTGCTGTGCCTCTCTGACCCTGTAACAACAGGTAAAAGGCAACTTCGCTCTTAAATTTATCAAGCAAGCAGCAGTAATTTTCCTGTAAGAGAAAAGACTTTTAGGGCTGGATTTTCCAAGCCCCGAGGAGGCGGGCATGGAGGCGGGACTGCCGGTAAAGTAGCAGAAAGTGGGGGCGGATGGCAAACCCGCCCCCATCCCGCCTCCGTGCCCTTTTGCCAGGAGGCGGTGTAAGGGATTCGGGTGGCTCTGTGCTTAGCCTGGGTGCTAGTGCGGGGTTAGGACTTGTTGCCTGTTCTGGTCTCCAGCCAGCCTGGTAGCACTAGACACCTGTGAGTGGTTCGACCCACTCGCCCTTACGGTTCTGACACTGGACTTAGGTGCGAGAGCAGTAATGCAGAGAAAACTCAGGTAGACCCGGTTGAATAGTACAAAATGGAAAATCTTTATTGCATATTGTTCAAGATTACGAAATACATGTCATAAGCACAGGTTAATGACAGTACAAGCTTACATACATTTATGCAACTAGGTTTAGGGAAACGAGGAGCGCACGACACATCGTAAAAGGGGACACACATTATAATTATCCTTAAAACAAAACCCTCCCCTATTAATACCTGTCCTAATCTAGATCTGTAGGATCGAGAACCATGCTCATCACTCGTGATAACTCGGAGAATTCTAAAACGATGCTCGGATGTTTTCGCCACAGCACCTGACTATTCACGTGTTGATCAGGGGTCTCTGTACCCCACTTGTTTACTCGCTCTGCTGCTGCAAGCAGGCTGGGCTCCCCGTTGTCATGAAGAACTCGACAATGCTCGGGCCCGGCTGTAGAACTCAAAGAAAAGTCTTTCTGGATCGATACCAGTTCGATAGAATTCGAAGAAAAGTCTTCCTGTGTCAGTTCGTGCAGTAACCTATAGAGTTCAAAAATGGTCTATATATTTTCGGGCGCGGTCGGGGTTTACTGACCGCGGTGGCACGTGGATTCTTCTTCTTCTCTTCTCATCTCATCTCATCTCCTTGGGCCTTCGGGTCCAGACACCGTTTACCGACCTTCGGGATGGTGCACCCGATTTTGCAGCGCGCCACGAGGTCGACCCCAAAAGGGATCAGTGGAATAAAAGAGAGTAACGGTCGTCCGGGAGAATAGCCAAGAGACGATTCCAAGCGAATGAAAAGGATAAGAGAGCGATGGGCGCTTGGACACTACAGTTATAGTACTGTAATTCCTTATCTCCCGCCCAAACTTAATGTTCATCTTTTGTCATGTTTTGGCGCTCAAATTTCTTGTATGGGGTGGTTCTTGTTGTTAATGGGTTTCGGTGATACTTGTAACTGTCTAAGTACCCGTTAATATTTCTCCCATTGTGGAACCGGCTAGGAGTCTCCCTGGAGGGGTTTTTGGGGGCCTCCGAATTCTTGTTGTGAGTACCCGCGAACGGCTCTCTCATCGTAGAGCCGTGGGGAATTTGCGTATCAATGTCTTTGGATGGGCCCTTGATTGCCCAGTACAATAGCCCCCGTTTGTGTATGGAAAACCGATTCCAACACTTATATTTCTTGCTTAGGTGTTAGAAATGTAAAACAATCGCGTCTTGTCTTATATCAATATGCTGAGCACTGTCCGATCTTGCTGAAATGTTTATTGAAACGCCATCTTGTCTGCCTACTGAGAAATCTGGAACCTTCTGCCACGAGGCGCGACGGCCATTTTACAGGCTTCTTGTGTCCGTTTTTGAACCTGACAGCATTTTGCTGAAATAAAGCTGTTTTTACGAAACTGTATGTCTCTATCTCGTTATTTCGAAATCGCGATAATTTGCGAATTCTACAGCGGGAAGATGTGCTGCTTCAGGTCCCGTCTCCTGGAGGCGGGAAAGGGATTAAATCCTTTTAACTACTTGTTAACAAGTAGTTAACAGGCAGAAAAAAGGATTAGTGCCATTTTACCTTCACAGGTGAAGGCTTCCAGACCTCGGAGAACCCCACCAGGTTGGAGGAGACGTGAAGGAGGTCTGCGGCGGTTGGAGGCACCTGGAAGTAAGATGTAGAGGTGAGTGATGGGGGCAAGTGTGGAGTGGTAAGTATGGAAGATGAGTGATAAGTGTTAAAAAATGTTCACTTACCTTGTTTTCTGCCTACAGCCTTCATCCACCCTGGATCGGGAGACCCGACATCTTCCTTGTCGATTTCACAGACTGGCTGTTGGATCCTCTGACCCAAAAGCCATCTGAAATCTACAAAGTTGAAAGGTTTGATGAGTCCTGAACACGTGGACTCATCGAACTACAGAGAACGTCAGTGTTTGACAGCTTCACAGAGCTGTCAAATGCTGACATTTCTTCTTTCAAGAAGTCTTGACAGATGGCACGTCATACGCTGACGTGCTCTGTCAGTGACTTCCCCCCTAATTGGCCTGCTGAGCCTGCAGGGCAGGCTTAACAAGGTCAATCAGGGGAAAATCCCTCTGGTTGGTCAGTAGATGATGGAGGCGGGACATTGACCCGACAAGCAGCAGTCCCGCCTCCAACTCATCTCCATTGTAAAATCCAACCCTTAGTATCTACAAAAGCAAAATACTGCGGATGCTGGAAATCTGAAATAAAAACAGAAAATGCTGGAAATACTCAGCAGGTCAGGCAGCATCTGTAGAGAGAAAAACAGAGTTAACATTTCAGGTCGAGGACCCTTCGTCAGAACATGAAGGGTCATCAACTTGAAACGTTAAATCTGCTGCCTGACCTGCTGAGTATTTCCAGCATTTTCAACTTTTAGTATTATTGATTCCAGCAGGTATGGCAACGACAGTCTCTTTACGCTCACTTTTCATCAAGTCATCCACTTTGCTCTGTCTGTCCTCAACCCTGCCATCTGGTAAGCACATAACTGCCCCTGAAAAGGGCCTTACCTTAACACAATGTGCTATTGGTATGGCGTACTGTTGACTCTCTGATAAGCAGGAATATATAATGCCATTTGTGATGCACAGTATCATTTAATTAATTTTACAAAATATTATTGCAGCACTCCATGCCTTGTCAGCAAAGTAGCAGTTTGTTTCAGGCAAGTCTGCCCAGCAGAGAATCATAAAACCATACAGGTCCATTTGGCCCATTGTATGTGTGCTGGCATTCTGCTCGAGCAATGCAAAACTAATCCCACTCCCTTCCTCTATCCCCATTTCCCTCTATCTCCCTCTGCTTCAAATTTTTACCTGCTCTTCCCTCGAAAGATGCAAAGGTCCCGGCTCAACCATTCCCTGTAGCAAAGCATTTAACAACTCTCGGCATAAAGAGATTTCTCCTAACCCCTACCCTCCTCACTCTAAGTGATCATTTTAATTCGATGACCCCTCCCCTGCCTTGACACTGGGGCCCTTTCCCTGTTTATTATTCATGTAAGGATAAATACAAACAACAACAACAACAACTTATATTTATACAGCACCTTAAAATAGTAAAACGTCCCATGGTGCTTCACAGGAGCGTAGTCAAGCAAAATTTGACACCGAGCCACATAAGGAGATGTTAGGGTAGGTGACCAAAAGCTTGATCAAAGAGGTAGGTTTTCAGGAGCGTTTTAAAGGAGGAGAGAGAAGTAGAGAGACGGAGAGGTTTAGGGAGAGAATGCTTAGGGCCTCGGCAGCTAAAAGCACAACTGCCAATGATCGAACAGTTAAAATCGGGGATGCGCAAGAAGCCAGAATTGGAGGAGTGCAGATATCTCGGGGGGTTGTGGGGCTGGAGAAGGTTACAGATATAGAGAGGGGCGAGGCCATGAGGGATTTGAAAACAAGGATGAGAATTTTATAATCGAGGTGTTGCTTAACCGGAAGCCAATGTAGGTCAGCGAGCACAGGGGTGATGGGTGAACGGGACTTGGTGCGAGTTAGGACATGGGCAGCATAGTTTTTGAATGACCTCAAGTTTATGTAGGGTAGAATGTGGGAGGCCAGCCAGGAGTGCGTTGGAATAGTCAAGTCTAGAGGTAACAAAGGCATGGATGAGGGTTTCAGCAGCAGATGAGCTGAGGTAGGGGCGGAGTCAGGCGATGTAATGGAGATGGAAATAGGCGGTCTTAGTGATGGCGCGGATATGTGGTCGAAAGCTCATCTCAGGGTGAAAAACCACATCAAGGTTGCGAACAAGCATCAAAGCATCAGTTACTAGACAGACGTTTAACAGAACACACAGTTTTCAACATGGTCTTTTGATCTGAAGGGAAAAGGAAACTTATGAAATTGAGTACAGTAACTAATACCTTTCATAACATAATAACATAAGAAGTAGGAGCAGGAGTAGGCCATATGGCCCCTTGGGCCTGCTCCGCCATTCAATAGGATCATGGCTGATCCAAACCTAGACTCACGTCCACTTCCCTGCCCGCTCCCCATAACCCTTAATTCCCTTATCAGCTAGGAAACTGTCTATCTCCGTTTTAAATTTATTTAATGTCGCAGCTTCCACAGCTCTCTGAGGTAGCAAATTCCATAGATTTACTACCCTCTGAGTGAAGAAGTTTCTCCTCATCTCAGTTTTGAAATGGCAGCCCCTTATTCTAAGATTATGCCCCCTAGTTCTAGTCTCACCCATCAGTGGAAACATCCTCCCTGCCTCCACCCGATCAAGCCCCCTCACAATCTTATATGTTTCGATAAGATCTCCTCTCATTCTTCTGAATTCCAATGAGTAGAGGCCCAACCTACTCAACCTTTCCTCATAAGTCAACCCCCTCATCTCCGGAATCAACCGAGTGAACCTTCTCTGAACTGCCTCGAGAGCAAGTATATCTTTTCTTAAATATGGAAACCAAAACTGTACGCAGTATTCCAGGTGTGGCCTCACCAGTACCTTGTATAACTGAAGCAAGACTTCCCTGCTTTTATACTCCATCCCCCTTGCAATAAAAGCCAAGATTCCATTGGCCTTCCTGATCACCTGCTGTACCTGCATACTAAGTTTCTGTGTTTCATGCACCAGGACCCCCAGATCCCTTTGTACTGTAGCACTTTGCCGTTTCTTTCCATTTAGATAATAACTTGCTCTTTGATTTTTTCTGCCAAAGTGCATAACCTCACACTTTCCAACATTATATTCCATCTGCCAAATTTCCACCCACTCACTTAGCCTGTCTATGTCCTTTTGCAGGTTTTTTATGTCCTCCTCACTCACTGCTTTTCCTCCCATCTTTGTATCGTCAGCAAACTTGGATACGTTGCACTTGGTCCCCTCCTCCAAATCATTAATATAGATTGTAAAGAGTTGGGGTCCCAGCACTGACCCTTGCGGAACGCCACTAGTTACTGATTGCCAACCCGAGAATGAACCATTTATCCCAACTCTCTGTTTTCTGTTAGATAGCCAATCTTCCACCCATGCCAGTATATTACCCCCAATCCCGTGATTTTTTATCTTGTGCAGTAATCTTTTGTGTGGCACCTTATCAAATGCCTTTTGGAAGTCCAAATACACCACATCCACTGGTTTCCCTTTATCCACCTTGTTTGTTACGTCCTCAAAGAATTAGAGCAAATTTGTCAAGCATGATTTCCCCTTCATAAAACCATGCTGACTCTGTCCGATTAAATTATGCTTATCCAAATGTCCTGTTACTGCTTCCTTAATAATGGACTCCAACATTTTACCAACCACAGATGTTAGGCTAACTGGTCTATAGTTTCCAGCCTTTTGTCTACCTCCCTTTTTAAATAAGGGCGTTACATTAGCAGTTTTCCAATCTGCTGGGACCTTTCCCGAATCCAGGGAGTTTTGGAAAATTACCACCAATGCATCCGCAATCCCTACCGCTGCTTCTCTCAAGACCCTAGGATGTAAGCCATCAGGTCCAGGGGATTTATCCGCCTTAAGTCCCATTATCTTACCGAGTACCATCTCCTTAGTGATTTTAATCGTGTTTAGCTCCTCCCCCCCCTATAGCCCCTTGTTTGTCCAGTGTTGGGATATTTTTAGTGTCCTCTACTGTAAAGACTGATACAAAATATTTGTTCAGCGTATTTGCCATCTCCATGTTCCCCACTACTAATTTCCCAGTCTCGTCCTCTAAGGGACCAACATTCATTTTAGCTACCCTTTTTCTTTTTATATAACTGTAGAAACTCTTGCTATCTGTTTTTATATTTTTTGCTAGTTTACTTTCATAATCTATCTTCCCCTTCTTAATTAATCTTTTAGTTATTCTTTGCTGGCTTTTAAATGCTTCCCAATCTTCTATCCTCCCACTAGATTTGACTACTTTATATGCCCTTGTTTTCAGTCGGATACTATCCTTTATTACTTTACTTAGCCACGGATGGCTGTCTTTTCTTTTACGCCCCTTTTTCCTCAGTGGAATATATTTTTCTTGAAAGTTGTGAAAGACCTCCTTGAATGTACACCACTGCTCCTGTACCGTCTTACACCTTAATCTATTTTCCCAGTCCACTTTAGTCAACTCTGCTCTCATACCTTCATAGTCTCCTTTATTTAAGCTTAGTACGCTGGTTTGAGATCCAACTCTCTCACCCTCCAACTGAATTTGGAATTCAACCATGTTATGGTCACTCATTCCAAGGGGATCCTTTACTAGGACATTTTTTATTAATCCTGTCTCATTACACAGGACCAGATCTAAGATTGCCTGCCCCCTGGTTGGTTCAGTAACATTCTGCTCAAGGAACCCGTCCCTAATGCACTCTATGAACTCTTCCTCAAGGCTGCCCTGCCCAATTTGATTTGTCCAGTCAATATGAAAGTTAAAATCTCCCATGATTATAGCTGTTCCCTTATTACAAGCCCCAACTATTTCCTGATTTATACTCCGACCAATAGAGTTACAACTGTTAGGAGGCCTATAGACTACACCCACTAGTGACTTTTTCCCCTTATTATTCCTTATCTCCACCCAAACTGTTTCACTATCCTGATCCTTTGACCCAATATCATTTCTCACTATTGCAGTGATTCCATCCTTTATTAACATAGCCACCCCACCTCCCTTTCCTTCCTGTCTGTCCTTCCTAATAGTCAAATACCCCTGGATGTTTAGTTCCCAGTCATGGTCACCTCGCAGCCATGTTTCTGTAATGGCCACCAGATCATACCCATGTGTAGTTATTTGTACCGTCAACTCGTCTATTTTGTTACGAATGCTGCGTGCATTCAGATAAAGAACTTTTAAACATGTTTTGTGACAATTTATTCCTGCTTTTACCCCCTTTACTACTTTACCTTTATCTTTATATATTCTGTCCCTTCCTGACACGCTCTGGTTTTTAATTTCCCCACTGCTAATTTGCTCTATTGCCTTCTCCGCTGACATTTTTATTCTTCGCTCTCTTGAAACCTCCCCCCCACTAATTAGTTTAAAGCTCTCTCTACAGCCCTAGTTATTCGATTCGCCAGGATTCTAGTCCCAGCACTGGCCAAGTGAAGTCCGTCCCAACGGAACAGCTCTCTCCCGTCCCAGTACTGGTGCCAGTGTCCCAAGAAGCAAAACCCATTTCTCCCACACCAGTCTTTGAGCCACGCATTTAACTCTCTGATTTTATTTACCCTAGCCAAATTTGCTCGTGGCTCAGGTAGTAATCCAGAGATTATTACCCTTGTGGTTCTGCTTTTTAATTTGGCCCCTAGCTGCTCATACTCCCTCAGCAGAACCTCTTTCTTTGTCCTATCTATGTCGTTGGTACCAACATGGACCACGACAACTGGATCCTCCCCCTCCTATTCCAAGTTTCTCTCCAGCCCAAAGGAGATGTCCTTAACCCTGGCACCGGGCAGGCAACACAACCTTCGGGACTCTCGCTCTCGGCTGCAAAGAACCCTATCTATCCCCCTTATGATACTATCCCCTACCACTACAACATTTCTTTTTACTCCCCCCACTTGAATGGCCCCCCGTTCCACGGTGCTGTGGCCAGGTTGCTCATCCTCCCTGCAGTCCCTGCTCCCGACCTCACAGGGAGTAAGAGCCTCGAACCTGTTGGACAAGAGCAAGGGCTGCGGCTCCTCCAACACTACCTCCTGGATCCCCGTACCTGCCTCAGTCATAGTCACACCCTCCTGTCCCTGACCACGGGCTACATCTGAATTAGTTAATCTAATTGGTGTGGCTACTTCCTGGAACACAGAGTCCAGGTAACTCTCCCCCTCCCTGATGTGTCGCAGTGTTTGAAGCTCGGACTCCAGCTCATCAACACGGAGCTGGAGTTCCTCGAGCAGCCAACACTTACTGCAAATGTGATCACCGTGAGCATCAATGGTGTCCACCAGCTCCCACATATTGCAGCAGTAACACATCACCTGCTCTCCCATTCTATGTAATTAATTAAATTTATTACTATTTTTTAAATACCCTCTGCCCTGCCTGATGAATATCACACCTTAGAAACTATAAACCACAGAGTTTAAGTTTAAAAGGAGAGAAATACTCACCAACCAATTACTTACCTGCTTTCTGGTGATGTCACACTCTTTCATCCTGGATTAGCCTGTTTCCTGTAGTCATGTTGAGCTGCCTGTTATCTGAGTGTTTCCCTGCCTTCTAATACAATCTTCCTTGCATGCTTATTCTTATTTTAGCATGGATTATTCTCAATGATATGAAAATGCATAAAAATTCTTCTTAAGAATGCTTTTTTTCTGCAAATGTTTAGGGGAAAAAATTGGGTATCACCCATTTTGGGGCGCTAATATCGGTCGGGCGCAAAGTTTAGCGCGCGGTGCTAATTATCACCGCCAACCGCAAAATTCACCTCCATCACCTCTGGAGGTGATTTGAGCGCTAAATCAAGCGCTACACACCTCTCTTAAGGCGCTAACGTCGGGGAGCGAGGCGCTATTTCAGAACGCTACTGAAGCTCAGGTGATGTCAGTTACCATGGAAATCAGACAGACCGGCGCCATCCAGTTCTTAAAGGGGAGGGGCCATGTTGCTGCCCAGCCACACCCTGCTCATTGCAGCGTTGAACCTCGGTCTGCAAACACCTACTACTCAGCTTAAACTAGTGATGGATACTCAGAGGCCCAGGGAGAGAGCTTGTCACTTTAGCGACCAGGCATTGGTGGCTCTGGTTGGTGCAGTTGAACGGCGACGGGTAGTGCTCTTCCCAGAGAGTGGCAGGAGGCCATTGCCCCGGGAGTTTAGAAGAGTCTGGAGGGGGAGGTAGCCCAGCATGTGTCATCGCAGAGCCTGCTGCTGAGGACACATACACAGTGTCGTAAAAAGTTCAACGACCTCACTCGGGTGGTCAGGGTGAGTACCTGCTTTTCAATACCTCTACGTCCCACCATCTCAACTTCACTCTGTGCCCAGACGGTGTAAATACCCAAATGCCCAACACTCATCCAACAACAGTGACCATCTCATAAAACTCACATGCACATCCCGCACCTTGCAGACATTAATGGCTATTCAACTATGGTAGGCACATCTGCCAAACACATGGCTGCACACTCACTCACACGCTGCCCTTTTTCTTGCAGGCCAAGCTTTCACATAACCAAAGAGAGATCCAGCAGACATGAGGAGGACAGGCAGACCTACACCCCCTCACTGAATTGGAGGAGAGAGTCCACAGACTCATTGCGAGTCAGGTCATAGGTGCCATGGCCGGTGGAGAGGTCGACCCCCTTGGGTATGTTCATCAGCTTTCTCTCCTCTCTCATATCACTTTCCCCTCACAACACCAACCTTTACACTTTCAATCTAACTAACTGTCTCCTGTCCTTGCTCCCTTCCTACCCCCCTGCCCTCACATTAAAGCCACTCTTGTACCTTCCTTCTTTCAGATAGTGAACCACCAGCTGACCAGCCTGTCTCTCAGCCTGCCAGTGGCAGTGACGCGCCAGAGGAGGAGGAAGAGGAAGCCGGAGCCTCACCACCTGCGTCTCCCAAGGGTGACACTTCCGACACTGGGGCCACGCGCTCCCTGGAGGGGAGCAGGGGGTTAGGATCTGATGTAGGTGAAGCTCCGGGACCCAGCAGGCTGCAGCAATGCCACGGGGGAAGGGAAGCTCGGGGGCCATCTCCCCGGAGGGTGAGTGGGCGCACGAGTTCTGCTGCACAGGACTCGGATGAGGACCTCGACATTGCGGCCATGAATACGCAGGCGATGAGCATGCATACGGAGCTCATGGGTGCAATGGCAAGGGTGCCCGACAGCATGGATGCACTGGCTAGGAGCATGGAGGAGTCTGCTGCTAGCACGGCTGTCATCTGTGTGCAAACCCATGAACCCTCATTGCAGAGGATGGTTGAATTGCAGGGAGATCGTGGGGAACCAGAGCCCATGCTGCATGTAATGGGTGAGGTAGCAGGATCTATTGCATCACAGGCTGACGCAACGGCTTAGTGCTGGAATCGAGTTATTGATTGGTGCCATCCAGTCTCAGACTGCTCTCATGCAGTCTCAGATTGATGTCATGCAAGCACTGACTGCTGCCATCCTCGCTGGGTCGCCCACAGTCCACCGGGAATCTGACGGTATCACAGCAGGCCAGCAATCTGTGCTTCAGCAGGCTGCTCCGATGCTGAGGTACTGCCCCGGGGGAGTGGCAGTGTGTCGGTCGAGCAGGCAAGTGCTGTCCTCTCTCAGGATGACAGCATTCCTGCTCCCACCACTGCCACTTCCCCATTGCACTTGCCATAGCCTGCAACATAGCCAGCCCAGACTGCTGCCACCCATGCAGAGTTGGTGCAGTCTGCAGCCGGGCCCTGCAGGCCCAGAGCTGGTCGAGGGCATACTGCAAGGGCATCTGCAGTCTCTGGATCCCAGACTCAGCAGCCTTCCACCAGCCTTGCTGCAGCCACTGGGGCCACATTACGGAGGAGCAGTAGGGTGCGCAGGGGATGGAGATCACCCTCGAAGGGCGAATAACTAAAAATTATTAATAAATGGGGGAATGTTTGTGGGAAAGTTTGATGTTCTTAATATATTTATTTACTCTTTTGATGCTTATCTCGATGTTGTGAGAACGAGTTTTGTTAGTTTATGAATTGTTAGGTTTGTTTCTAATTGCTTGTCCTGAATAAATAAGACAGAGTTTGTAATATAAATAAAATATTTTATTGTTACTTTACATCTTTGCTGATTTGACTCAGTGCAGCTTTGCCTGGTAATAAGAGCTGCGGGATGCTTGCAATGATGTGCTTCTTCATCCCAGAAGCCATCTTCTCTGTCATTCATTAGAAGCCGTGTCTTATCAGGCGTTCACGGATGGCTCTTGCAGAGGCACCATTGTGCGCCTCCCTCCCACGTTGGTGTTAATCATAGAAAGTTACAGCACGGAAGGAGGCCATTTCGGCCCATCGTGTCCGCGTTGGCCAACAAAGAGCTATCCAGCCTAATCCCACTTCCCAGCTCTTGGCCCGCAGCCCTGCAGGTTACAGCATCCCAAGTGCACATCCAAGTACTTTTTATGTGTGGCTAGGGTTCATGCCTCTACCATTCTTTCAGGCAGTGAGTTCCAGACCCCCACAACCCTCTGGGTGAAGAAATTTCCCCTCAAATCTCTTCTAAACCTTCCACCAATTACTTTAAATCTGTGCCCCCTGGTTTTTGACCCCTCTGCTAAGGGAAATAGGTCCTTTCTATCCACTTTATCTATGCCCCTCATAATTTTATACACCTCAATAAGGTCTCCCCTCAGCCTCCTCTGTTCCAAGGAAAACAGACCCAGCCTATCCAGTCTTTCCTCATAGCTAAGATTCTCTACTCCCTGCAACATCCTTGTAAATCTCCTCTGTACCCTCTCCAGTGCAATCACATCTTTCCTGTAATGTGGTGACCAGAACTGCATGCAGTACTCCAGCTGAAGCCTAACTAGTGTTTTATACAGTTGAAGCATAACCCCCCTGGCTCTTGTATTCTATGCCACGGCTGATCCTCCTCTTCATCCTCCTCCTCCTCCTCCTCCTCTCCCTCTTCCTCCTCCTGAGGTGGTGCACCAATCCCTGGTGGCAATGGCTGGGTCCTCATAATTGCGAGGTTGTGAAGCATGCAGCACACAACAATGAAAAGCGAGACTCGCTCGGGAGAGTACTGCAGGGCTCCTCCAGAGTGGTCAAGATACCAGAACCGTTTTAAGACAGCCAATCGTCTGCTCAATGAGGTTCCTGGTGGCGCTATAGCTCTCAATGTATTGGAGCTCAGCAGGACTGTTGGGGTTACGGAGCGGTGTCATCAGCCAAGTGCAGAGCGGATAACCCTTGTTCCTGAGGAGCCATCCACGTGGTGGTTGGAAGAGGTCTGGGGCATCAGTCTGGCGCAGGATGAAAGCATCGTGGCTGCTGCCAGGATAGCGGGCATTGACGGTGAGGATGCGCTGTCTGTGGTCGCACAACAACTGGACATTCAGAGAGAGGAAACCCTTACGGTTTCGGAAGACCTCTGCATTCTCACGAGGTGTCCGCAATGCCACATGCGTGCAGTCAATGGTGCCCTGAACCATGGGGAAGCCCGCTATCCTAGCAAAGCCACATGCGCGTTCACACTATTTGTCCCAGGTCATGGGGAAAGTGATGTACTGCCTTCTCCTTTTGTACAGAGCATTTGTGATATCCCGGATGCAGCAATGGACAGTGAACTGGGAGATATTCGCTATGTCCCCAGTTGAAGCCTGAAAGGAGCCGCTGGCATAGAAATTCAGAGCCACTGTCACCTTCACTGCCACCTGACAGAGACGCCCTGGTCCTGAGCTGAGGCTGCAGATCTGGTTGCAGCAGGTGGCAGAGCTCAGTGACCACCTCCTTGCTGAAGCGCAGCCTGCGCAAACACTGCTCCTCAGACAAATGAATATAGGAGAATTGATCCTGGAATACCCTGAGAGGGTGAGGTCTCCTGTGCGGAGGCCTGTTGGCCTTCCTCCCTCTGGCCAAGTTTGCCACTCTATCTCTGCATCTCTGCTGCCTCCGAAGGTGAAGCTGGAGGACGACGCCCCGAGTTAGTACAGCCCCCATTTAAAATCTTCTAAATGTGCTAAATATGAAGCTCAGATAAATAGGAACCTGAAAAGTGGTGATCAGTACCAAATCTCCTTGGAACAGCGTTAAATCTCTCCAGACGTCTCTCTCCCTCTCAACCTGTGTATCCCCAAAATTTTGCCGACAAGAAAAAGCCGGAAGCGACGCCTTTAAATAGCGCTCCCCCAGCCCCTTCCTGACGTTCAAAACGTTCCCCTCTACCTGTCGTTCCTCGCGGCAGGTGCTAAGGCAGGGGGCGAGAATCAATTTCCGGTCCGGGGTGCTACCGGGGCGTTGCACGCTTGCATGACGTCACAATCTGCGGGCGCTGGAGATCGTGGCGATAGTGTTTAGTGCCGCCGCAAAATGACAGGTCAATTTCACGAGCGGCGCTAAAATCGCCACGCTCGGGTGCTAAGTTGCTAGCGTCCCATTAGCGCCCCCCGGAGGTGCTAACGGGAGGTGCTAACCAACCAAATTTTTCCCCCTTAATGTTTTAATTGATAATGTAGAACTGAAGAAACATACAGAACCAAAATTGTCACATCAACATTGAATCTTGTATTTAACAAACTTGACTGTACTTCCTCCTCACTTATACATAGATGAACTATTCTGGCAGATAGTTTCAATAACTGTGATTATATTGTGGCATTCCTGTCTAGGGGCTCCCTGGAGTATATTCTTTAATATGGAAATGGATTCTGTGCAATAGTTTGCATTTTATAATGCATTATTATTAAGGGCAACAGTTTAGACAATCAGGCAGGAATACTTTTTTTTTAAGTATTTTGTGCTCTGGTTTACAGTCAGTTTTCTTAAAAACTGACAGGCAATTAATTCATAAACTGTTATTTAATTTTCACCTCTCCATCAATTTCCAATATTTTTGACTGGCACAAATTGGATCTCCAGGGGGTAAAAATACACATTATCTTGTTGCAACTCTGATCCTGCTTCCAATTACTCCAAAGTGTAAAAATAGAGTCATATAACAACTGGAAGTTTCCCATGGTCATTTAGAGAATGCCATGATGGCTATTTCTAATCAACTTAAGGGGGGAAACATTACTAGCATTCTATGTCTTTCTGAAAAGCATCATGAAATTCAGCCGTCAGACGACCTCCTGGTGTCCTGGCCAACATTGCTCCGTCAACCAACAACACAAAATGGCAGATTAGCTGGTCATTCATCCACTCGCTGTTTGTGGGACCTTGCTATGTGCAAACTGGCTTCTGTGTTTGCTACGTAAGGACAGTGCCTGCACTTCAGAAGTAATCCATTGGCTGTAAAGCACTTTGGGACATTCTGGAGGAACGAGAGGGGTTATATATAAATGCAGGTTCTTTCTTTCAAAACTGACATCCAACATTTCCCCCCTGGTTTAGTTGCTATCACGAACTACGTAAGCATTAGTGCATTAATTCAAAGTAGAATCACTTCATTTTTGGAGATAGGAATTGACACATAGTTACATTTTAATAGAACAAATGTATTAAGACAGTTGAAGAATTCATCATTATCAGTGATCTGAAATGGTACATTTTTCACCATTATTATTGATAGAAGTTTCATTCTCAGAGCTTTTTGGTCCAGACATGTCATTCCTGATGGTTAATTAAGAAACCGTGACAGTTTGCAATAAGTGCATCAGATTCGGCTCCGTAGCGCTGGTAGTTTTGGCTGGTTTCGAAGGAAAAATGGCGTCCGCCTTGCTTCCACCCACTTCCGGCGCGACTCGCGCTGAACACCATCTTGGTGAGGACAATAGCGCGTGTGTGCTCCGTCAGTATGCAAAGTATGCATGTAACGCTGATTTGACACACGACCTGCCATATTCAACCTCTTCGCTCCATTCAACGCCCTCTCCTAAACACGCAGAGCTGAACGTGCATTCAGCTGCACTCAGAACCCTTCACGGGTGCTACTTAAAGGGATACATCCAACGGATGGTAGTTTCATCGCCCTCTATTAGACGGATGGTAGTTTCATCGCCCTCTATTAGACGGATGGTAGTTTCATCGTCCTCTATTAGACGGATGGTAGTTTCATCGCCCTCTATTAGACGGATGGTAATTTTATTGCCCTCTATTAGACGGATGGTAGTTTTATTGCCCTCTATTAGACGGATGATAGTTTTATCGCCCTCTATTAGACGGATGGTAGTTTTATCGCCCTCTATTAGACGGATGGTAGTTTTATCGCCCTCTATTAGACGGATGTTAGTTTTATCGCCCTCTATTAGACGAATGGTAGTTTTGTCGCCCTCTATTAGACGGAATGTAGTTTTATCGCCCTCTATTAGACGGATGGTAGTTTTATCGCCCTCTATTAGACGAATGGTAGTATTATCGCCCTCTATTAGACGGATGGTAGTTTTATCGCCCTCTATTAGACGATGGTAGTTTCATCGCCCTCTATTAGACGGATGGTAGTTTCATTGCCCTCTATTAGACGGATGGTAGTTTTATCGCCCTCTATTAGACGAATGGTAGTTTCATCGCCCTCTATTAGACGGATGGTAGTTTTATTGCCCTCTATTAGACGGATGGTAGTTTTATCGCCCTCTATTAGACGGATGGTAGTTTTATCGCCCTCTATTAGACGGATGGTAGTTTCATCGCCCTCTATTAGACGGATGGTAGTTTTATCGCCCTCTATTAGACGGATGGTAGTTTCATCGCCCTCTATTAGACGGATGGTAGTTTCATCGCCCTCTGTTAGACGAATGGTAGTTTTGTCGCCCTCTATCTGACGGAATGAAGTTTTATCGCCCTCTATTAGACGGATGGTAGTTTCATCGCCCTCTGTTAGACGAATGGTAGTTTTGTCGCCCTCTATCTGACGGAATGAAGTTTTATCGCCCTCTATTAGACGGATGGTAGTTTCATCGCCCTCTATTAGACGGATGGTAGTTTCATTGCCCTCTATTAGACGGATGGTAATTTTATCGCCCTCTATTAGACGGATGGTAGTTTCATTGCCCTCTATTAGACGGATGGTAATTTTATCGCCCTCTATTAGACGGATGGTAGTTTCATCGCCCTCTATTAGACGGATGGTAATTTTATCGCCCTCTATTAGACGGATGGTAGTTTCATCGCCCTCTATTAGACGGATGGTATTTTTATCGCCCTCTATTAGACGGATGGTAATTTTATCGCCCTCTATTAGACGAATGGTAATTTTATCGCCCTCTATTAGACGGATGGTAATTTTATCGCCCTCTATTAGACGGATGGTAGTTTCATCGCCCTCTATTAGACGAATGGTAATTTTATCGCCCTCTATTAGACGGATGGTAGTTTCATCGCCCTCTATTAGACGGATGGTATTTTTATCGCCCTCTATTAGACGGATGGTAATTTTATCGCCCTCTATTAGACGAATGGTAATTTTATCGCCCTCTATTAGACGGATGGTAATTTTATCGCCCTCTATTAGACGGATGGTAGTTTCATTGCCCTCTGTTAGACGAATGGTAGTTTTGTCGCCCTCTATTAGATGGAACGTAGTTTTATCACCCTCTATTAGACGAATGGTAGTTTCATTGCCCTTTATTAGACGAATGGTAGTTTTATCGCTCTCTATTAGACGAATGGTAGTTTCATCGCCCTCTATTAGACGAATGGTAGTTTCATCGCCCTCTATTAGACAGACGGTATTTTTATCGCCCTCTATTAGACGAATGGTAGTTTCATTGCCCTCTATTAGACGGATGGTAGTTTTGTCGACCTCTATTAGACGGATGGTAGTTTTGTCGCCCTCTATTGGACGGATGGTAGTTTTGTCGCCCTCTATTAGACGGATGGTAGTTTCATCGCCCTCTATTAGACGGATGGTAGTTTCATCGCCCTCTATTAGACAGACGGTATTTTTATCGCCCTCTATTAGACGAATGGTAGTTTCATCGCCCTCTATTAGACGAATGGTAGTTTCATCGCCCTCTATTAGACAGACGGTATTTTTATCGCCCTCTATTAGACGGATGGTAGTTTCATTGCCCTCTATTAGATGGATGGTAGTTTCATTGCCCTCTATTAGACGGATGGTAGTTTTGTCGACCTCTATTAGACGGATGGTAGTTTTGTCACCCTCTATTGGACGGATGGTAGTTTTGTCGACCTCTATTAGACGGATGGTAGTTTCATTGCCCTCTATTGGACGGATGGTAGTTTCATCGCCCTCTATTGGACGGATGGTAGTTTCATTGCTTTAACCTTTTCTTGATGTTTCTATTTTTGGTGACACTACCCAGTTTTCCCCCCATTGTTTTATGTCTCCCTACCTTGCTCCTACTCCATTCAGCATTCTGGATGAATAGTCATGGGGCATGGATCCAGCAACCATGAGGCGCTGAAAGAGGAAGAGCAGGTGCAGCAGCAGCTTCAGATTGATGAATCGTGACTTCATTGAAGATGATCCATCTGCACTCCCCACTACACCATTGGGTGTATTCTCAATGCCAAAACTACCTTGAGCTTTGAAATTAAAACCCAAGCTGTCTAATTCCGACGACTTTAGATTGTAAACAATGTTTTTCACTTAATGGTAAATTTAAACTGGGACTCCTGACACACAAGATATGTTAGAGCAACAACAACAATAACAACTGTCAGCATAAAGACATTTTTCCTAATCCCTACCCTGCTCACTCTAAGTGATAATTTTAAATTGATGACCCATCCCCCCGCTACCCCCTTGACACTGGGGGCCTGTCCCTGTTCATTATTCATGTAAGGATAAATACAAACAATAACAACAACAACTTGTATTTATATAGCATCTTTAACATTGTGAAATGTTCCAAGGCGCTTCACAGGAGCGTTATCAAACAAAATTTGACACCGAGCCGCATAAGGAGATATTAAACAGATGACGAGAGGTACATTTTAAGGAGCACCTTAATGGAGGAATGTTAGAAATTAGGGTATCCAAAATATATGGGTTTATGCGAATGAAATTGTGACACGAATAAGACAGTGTTTACATGACTGTATTAGAACTTGAGATGAATGTGTCTCTTCAGACTAGTATTAGAATAGCTGGATAGATGCTTCGAATTTGCTTCTGTTTTTGGTTCCCTGCGGATGTTGTAGCATTCTGCACTATGACGGTCACAGATGACCTTGATTCCAGGCTAGCTATCTGCTGTTTGCAAGTTAGGGTTTCAACTTTGTTTTATGTATTTTTGATTTGGCCAACCGAGGCCCGACGCCTGTGTTTCTTCCATTATTGCTAATAACCATGTTATAATGCTAAGTTAGGATTTGACTTTGTTTAACAAAGCTGCTTTAAAATACGTAAGTTAATTAGTATAAAAGATATAGAATAGAAGGAATTCATGGCAGTTAAGGTATCATCTCAGGATGGAGCAGCCTGTTGGATCAAAGGGGGATAGTTTGGATAATGACAGGCTGGGCAGACAGCTCCAACATAGGCCCCTGATTAAGAGGGTACAAGGCCAGCCTTGTACTGGTTGTACAAGGGAAGATAGGGTAAAAGAGATAAGATGAATTCCAATGGAGGAGCCTTCAGAATGTATAAACAGGAAAGTCATGTGAGGGAAGAGCACAAGATCCCTTCGGGGAGGGCTTTCATCTGAAAGTTAAGACAAAGAACTCGACACACCATTGGACACCTTGGTTTAAGAAGAACCCTTACAGGTTAAATGGTCCTGTCCATATTGTACATCAGGCCCACCCCTAAAAAAGGGAATAAAAGCAAGACCCTAAAAGTTCTTAGCACAGACGGTAGAGGGGAGAGCCATACAAAAGTGGGGCTGGTCTAACACTCTTCCAGGAGTGGACCCATTCTTGGAAGTTCTAGACGAGGAAGAAAGGCCGTAAGCCAAAGAACTGTTCGCGCACGCCAGCTGTCTGTCCAATCGGGACCAGTACCAGCTGCTTGTCACGGTCGTATGTTTTTGCTGTATAACTAGTGTGTTATATTCTGCCTTAAACTCTGATTAAACACAATGGGGGAGAAATTCGGTATCGCCCCATTTGGGGCGCTAACTTTTGAAATGTTGAAATTTAGCGCCAGGTGCCAAGGATTCTGAACTTCTACTAAATTGGGTGTTAGCGCCCCCGGAATGATGTGGGGCGCTAAATCAAGTGCTAATGACCTCAGTGGGGCACTACAGGGGCACTACCAGCAGAGCGCTAATGAATTTCAGGTGCAATGCATTCAGCAATACTCCCTCACACTGGTTCCTTCCAGCTCTTAAAGGGGAGGTCGCATCATTGTGCAGATGCTCATTTTCATCATTGCTGGTTTTGAGGCGACCTGTGAGCAAGTGATCCCCTGATGGCTATGGCTGCTCCCACTCCCAGGGAGAGAGCTCGTCGGTTCACAGACGTGGTATTGGAGGCATTGGTGGCTGGAGTGGAGCGAAGGAGGGCAGTGCTGTTCCTGGCCACTGGAAGGAGGCCATCGTCTCAGGTGTTCAGGGCAATGTGGAGGGAAGTGGCCCAGGAGGTCTCGGCCAGTAGTGTGGTGGAATGCAGCCTGACACAGTGCCGCAAGAAATTCAACGACCTCAGTCGGGTGGTCAAGGTGAGTACATGCTTCAACAGCTCCTACATACCAGCATCTGAACCTCAGTCTGTGCACACTGCACAAAGAACCACCCCGCCACCAGTCACCCACCAAACATCTTCACCTACTCAAACTCACATCCACATCTCACGCCTTGCCTACAATCACAGCTATTCAACAATGGCAGGCATATCTCCCAAACACATAGCTGGACTCTGACTCAAACACATTTGTTTCTCTTGCAGGCCAAGATGGCCCACAATAAGAGGGAGCAACAGAGAACAGGCGGGGGTGATGCGCAGCTCCAGCAGCTCTCAGACCTTGAGGAGTGAGTGCTGCGACTCATTGGGCAGCAGGTGGTGGGCACCGTGGCCGTCGGTGACATCGACCCTATTGGGGGCGAAAACGGTATGTTCATCCTCTCTCCTTCGCTCATCCCACTTCCCCCTCACACCACAAACCTTTCTCACTTTCCACCTCCTGAGAATGCCTACATTCCTTGCTCCCTCCCTGCCCCCCTGCCCTCACCTTAACGCGAGTCTTGTGCCTTTATGCTTTTAGAGAATCAGCAATCAGCAGACCAGCCTATCCCTCAGCCCCCCACTGAGAGTGAGGAAGGAGAAGAGAAGGAGGAGCAAAGCACCCCGTCACTGTATGTCTCACCCGCAGGCACCACCTCAGATACTGGCACTAAGCGATCTTTAGAGGCAAGTTTAGTAGAGGGGTCTGCACTGGGTGATGCACCGGGGACGAGCGGGCTGCAGCAAGGCCAGGGGGAAAGGGTAGCTCTGGAGCCAGCTTTCCGGAGGGCGAGTTCGCACGAGAGTTCTGCTGCGCAGGACTCAGATGAGGACCTCGATGGGGAGGCATTCACAAGAAAGGTGATGGCCATGCACACCGAGATAATCGGTGCAATGGCAAGGGTGCCTGAGAGCCTCTTGGCAATGGTAAGGAGCGTGGAGGAGTCCACCTCCAACATTGCACAGAGCTCTGCGCACACCATGGAGCCCATCATTTCCACTGTGCAGAGGATGGTAGACTCCCAGAGAGACCGTGTGGATCCAGACCTCATGACACATGTCATGGGCAATGCGGCAGCTTCCATTGCAGCACAGGCGGAAGCGACACAACGTCTTCATGCTGTAATGCAGTCAATGGTTGCTGCCATCGAGTCGCTGACTGCTCTCATGCAGTCTCAGCTTGATGCCATGAAAGCTCTGACTGCTGCCATCATCGCTGGGTCCACCACAGTCCACCAGGGATCTCACGGTGTCGCAGCAGGCCAGCAATCTGTGATGCAGCAGATTGCTAGGGATGCTGAGGTGCTGCCCTGGGGGTGTGGGAGTGGGTCAGTGGAGCAGGAACCTGCTGTCCTCTCTCAGTATGACAGTATTCCTGATCCCACCAGCACTTGTCGCTGCCTGTCATCCAGCCAGCCCAGCCTGAGGTGGGGCAGTCTACAGCCGGGCCTTCTGGGCCCAGAGCTGGTCGAGGGCGTCCTGCAAGACCATCTGTTGTTTCTGGCACCGACACTCAGCAGCCTTCCACCATCCCTGCTGCAGCCACTGGTGAAACACTACGTTGGAGCACTAGATTAGGAAAGGGGACTGTAAAGAGGGGAAGCAAAGGTTTGCACATGGGTGATTAGTCAATATTGTTGTTGTATATATGTGGTTAATGGTTTTTGATAAATTTATTACAGGAATGTTGTAGATTTGGTGCTGTGTCTCATTTCAGTTCTGGGGTGTGGTATGGAATCACAAAGTGATGGAATGATGGCGACGTGCTCAGCAACCAGAAAGAGGCCTCGAAGTCACTGAAATGAAGTCTGATGAGGCGATCACGGACCGACCTTGCAGAACGCCGATTGAGTGGCTGCCTCCTCCATCTCTGCTGTTTGTCCTCCTATTCCTCCTGCTCCTCTTCTTCCTCCTCCTCCTCCTCCCCCTCCTCTTCCTCATCCTCCTGAGGTGGTGCGGCTAAGCCTGGTGGCAATGGCTGCGTCCTCATAATGGCCAAGTTGTGCAGCATGCAGCAGACGGCGATGAAAAGTGACACCCGCTCAGCCGAGTACTGGAGGGCTCCTCCTGAGCGGTCAAGGCAGTGGAACCGTTGCTTGAGCACTCCGATGGTCTGCTCAATGATGTTCCTGGTAGCAGCATGGCTCTCATTATATGATATTGGCGTGCCTGGTCACAAACCCATTCGCACGCCGTTAGCGCTCTCCCCCTGGAGGCACTAACAGGAGGTGCAAAGGAGCCCAATTTCTAGCCCAATATTCCAACCATATTGGTTTGCAGTCGATCCTGATTATCTGAAAGAGCAGAGATAAGCTAATATCAACAAATTGGTTAATCTCTGCAGGAAAGAGAGATAGAGAGGCAGAGAGGTTTAGGGAGGGAATTCTAGAGCTTTGGGCCTAGGCAGCTGAAGGCACGGCTGCCAATGGTGGAGTGATTGAAATTGGGGATCGCAGGAGGCCAGAATTGGAGAGCAGAAATCTCGGAGGGTTGTAAGGCTGGAGGAGTTTACAGAGATAGGGAGGGGTGTGACCATTGAGGCATTTGAAAACAAGTATGAGGATTTTAAAATTGAGGCGTTGCTCAACCGGGAGCCAGTGTAGGTCAGTGAGTACAGGGGTGATGGGTGAACGGGACTTGGTGCGAGTTAGGATATGGGCAGCAGAGTTTTGGATGAGTTCAAGTTTATGGAGGGTGGTAGATGGGAGGCCGGCCAGGAGTTGGAATAGTCAAGTCTAGAGTAACAAAAGTATGGATGAGGGTTTCAGCAGCAGATGAGCTGACGAAGGGGTGGAGTCGGGCGATGTTACGGAGGTGAAAATAGGCGGTCTTCGTGATGGAGAGGATATGTGGTCGAAAGCTCATCTAGGGGTCAAATTTGACACCAAGGTTGCAAACTGTCTGGTTCAGCCTCAGACAGTTGCCAGGGAGAGGGATGGAGCCCTTGATTAGGGAACGGAGTTTGTGGCGGGGACCGAAGACAGTGGCTTCCATCTGACAATTTAGAGACAGTGGAGCAGCAGTACTTGAGGTGGTTGCAACTGACTACAGCTGTTGTGGCCTCCATCTACCCCATACTGTTGTGGCCTCCATCTATCCCATACTGTTGTGGTCCTCCATCTACCCCATACTGTTGTGGCCTCCATCTACCCCATACTGTTGTGGCCTCCATCTACCCCATACTGTTGTGGTCTCCATCTACCCCATACTGTTGTGGCCTCCATCTACCCCATACTGTTGTGGCCTCCATCTACCCCATACTGTTGTGGCCTCCATCTACCCTGTACTGTTGTGGCCTCCATCTACCCCGTACTGTTGTGGCCTCCATCTGCCAGTGGAAAATCGGGCAGGGTGTAAAACTGGCAGCCGACCCACTAACACCCGTTACAGTTAAAATCGACCACTTTGCGTTTGGGGTATGGTCACATTGATGGCATTTCGATTTGTGTCAGCTCAGCTCAGCAGGCTGCACGTGGTAGCATAGGTGCCTGGGCAGGGAAGTGGTATTGTCCCCCCCACCCCCAGCAAATTCTGGATGATACCCTTGATAGCCCACCTTGGAAAGCGGGCTGCTGTAAAGTACTCATCTCATGTTCAGGGGCTCACACCTCAGTCCTGGCCTGGACATCCCGCTGAGGCCCACAACCGCCATGGGATCAGTTGCTGTGCCTGATCCCTTCGAGGGCTGAGCTCACTGCCACTGCTAACATAGGGAGTCCCTGCCCCCTCCTATCATCATTGGCCGTGTGTGGCGGTTCCGCCCACAACAGGCCATCGCGGATACTTTGACACTAGGCCAAGACCCGGCATACCTAATCCCCACTTAGTTTCCAGCTCTTCCGGTGTATTCCTATAGCAGGAGTACACCGGAGATTTTCAGGCTCAGCACTTTCTGCAGTGCCGCAGCTCTTTAATACAGCACCTGTTACTCACATGACATGAAAATCAACGTTTCCCAGAATGCGTTCTGATCCAGAAGTGAGCGTACTGGTGGGAGAACGGTTAACTGCATCATTTATTTTGTCCCTAGTTTTCTCATTGAAATTTCTGTCTTAGATTCTAGAGACAAACATGTCATTTGGCATTTAGCTTAATGGCTTTCAAATTGGAACTTAAGCACAGATCACCCTTCGATGTCAATTTTTAAGAGGCAATCCGACAAATATAATACAGCACATACCACAACAGGATCATTCGTCTTATCTAATGCACTGTGTTGCCTTCTCCCTGATTGATCTAACATGGAAAATGTAGTGTTGCTATTCTGAAAGTACACACATTCAGATCAGCAGGCAATGATGCAAGTTATAACCTTTTTCTGCCATAAAGCATCCATCTACCTCTAGCATAATTTATTTCTTCAATTCATCGTGTAAGTCACAATTATTTTAAATAACGTTAAACGTAGCAAGGCTAATCGCAGCCTATGTTTTTAACATGCATTAAAAACATTTTCATGTTTAGTGAGTTAAATGTTTGAAAAATGAAGATCCTGGTTCCCAAGAGCAGCACAAGTGGAACATGACTGCAGTCAGTTGCAATAACGGGGTTTGATATTTTCAAAGAGAATAGACCTGCATTAAAAAGAAAGAATGACAGCTCCTAATTAGACCAACTGCATCATTTTGCAACATGTTCCATACTATCTATGTTGTGTGACCATATTGTGCACAGATATATACCAATGATTACACTTGGGCAGGAGTGGGGCGTTCCAAATGCAGCCCACCAAAGCCATGCGCACCATGGGACCAGCCCTGACCCCCTGAACTTAGGCAGGGTCAGCTGTGGGGGTCATGAGTGGGCTCATCTCAGCACAGAAGTGCCATCCTGCGGATTTTTGGGGCCAAATGTTCGGGGCATATAATGGGGTGGGCGCTGTGTGCGCCGCAAATTATTTTTCTGACGAATGTGATTGGTCATTTTTTGTGCCTGAACCAATCAGAGATTAGACTATACAGATGGTTTGGGGGGTCTAATTGGTCCCTGATACATGACTCTGCAATTTGTTTGGTTTGTGATTCTGGGCTCTAATTGGTGGAAAAACTAGTGGTGTCTGGGATCTGATTGGTTGACGTTCTGGACGTGATTGGTTTACCTTTGGTTCTGCGATCATTAAAGAGAGCGTAGAACAACACACAGCCATACATCCACGACATTTATAATAATGTTGATAACTATTTGAATCATAGACTGAACTGAATATTTGTATCTAATTAACATATTACTACGTATTTCTATTATAAATTATATGAAAAAAGATAGTTAATTACTGATCTACAACTAACAGCCAGATGCTGTAATAATTTTCAGAGGGTTTGTAGTAAAATCAGTCGTGAATACAGCTTGGTTCTTTTTGGGCCGTACAATTTAGAAGCATGATATCCGGAGTCCCTAATTATTGGTCAGCACTTCTTTTGATTGAAATGATTGCTGCAAATTCGACACAAATCACTCATTTGGTGGCACAAGGTTTAAGGATGTGTTTTCAGTTACTTTTTGACAGTTTGTAGTGACTGGATTGTGAAATATACGGCACTATATTTCAGAATTGCTTCTCCATTATTCTGTAGTTATTTGATATTCCTAAACACTGCCACATGTATTGAGTCGAGCTGTTCATTGACTTACAAGTCTTAAAGAGTCTGTTTTTTTTGTGACCGAGTAATTGTAAATATCGATCACTGTTGTAAAGCCATTTACATTAGCTTTCTTGGGCCGACTGTTTCATGTTTGCCGTCACATATTTGTCAGATTAGTCAACTTCTACACACCAGGGTCCTGTCATTGTCTTCAATCATTTTACTCTGAAAGCTGTGATTTTATGTTAACATGTTATTTTATGAAAATAGTTCTGCAATTGTGACATTTTTTATTCGTTCATGGGATGTGGGCGTCGCTGGCATGGCCATCATTTATTGCCCATCCCTAATTGCCCCTGAGAAGGTGGTGGTGATTAGTGGATAAACAATAATATATAATGTTTATGACATAACAAGCACATAAAAAAATCACACAATTAACCTAACAGTAATATTGGCTATTTAATGTTATAAAGGCCTGCAACCGCGCCCCCCCCCCCCCCCCCCCACCACCCCCCACCCCACCCCCACACCACATGGGCCTGTCCTTCTGTCTGGGACCTGGAGCTTGAGTTGGAGATTTCACCTGGACCTGAGTGATAAGAATGTCCAACTGCTACTGACAAATTCCGTGTGTATGGGACAGCATGAGACAGCGAGACATGAATTGTGAGCGTTGTAGTTTTCCTTCTGTGGATCTACAATGTCCAGAGTGTATTAAAACTGGGAGGCTCTAGTCATGAAACAATAAAATCTTTCCAGCTTTTTTAATGCACATTTTGAACCATTAAATAATAAATCTGTAAATCTGAGCAAACTTTTCTGTGTGTTTAGGTCTTGGGGATTTGATATTTGCACCAATTTCTGCTAAAATTTATTAAAAGTCAAAACAACTGAATACAAAGTGCAGTTATAAGTACATTTCTCCACCATAACTGTACTTTACTGAATTCTCTTACATGGATCCCCATTGATTGAAAGTTACCTGGCAAGTATTACTGGCTTATCGATCTCTGAACTGCAGACAGATCTGTTTTTTTTAATTTGTTTATGGGATGTGGACATCGCTGGCAAGGCCAGCATTTATTGCCCATCCCTAATTGCCCTTGAGAAGGTGGTGGAGAGCCACCTTCTTGAACCGCTGCAGTCCGTGTGGTGAAGGTACTCCCACAGTGCTGTTAGGGAGGGAGTTCCAGGATTTTGACCCAGCGATGATGAAGGATCGGCGATATACTTCAAAGTCAGGACGGTGTGTGACTTGGAGGTGAACTTAGAGGTGGTGGTGTTCCCATGTGCCTGCTGCCCTTGTCCTTCTAGGTGGAAGAAGTCGCGGGTTTGGGAGGTGCTGCTGAAGAAGCCTTGGCGAGTTGCTGCAGTGCATCTTGTAGATGGTACACACTGCAGCCATGGTACGCCAGTGGTGGAGGGAGTGAATGTTTAAGGTGGTGGATGGGGTGCCAATCAAGCGGGCTGCTTTGTCC
The DNA here is from genome assembly GCA_030390025.1 of Squalus acanthias. Lineage (NCBI taxonomy): Eukaryota > Metazoa > Chordata > Chondrichthyes > Squaliformes > Squalidae > Squalus > Squalus acanthias. The sequence goes on from CM059438.1 coordinate 38,334,041, forward strand.
TGGATGGTGTCGAGCTTCTTGAGTGTTGTTGGAGCTGCACTCATCCAGGCAAGTGGAGAGTATTCCATCACACTCCTTACTTGTGCCTTGTAGATGGTGGAAAGCCTTTGGGGAGTCAGGAGGTGAGACACTCGCCGCGGAATACCTAGCCTCTGACCTGCTCTTGTTGCTACAGTATTTATGTGGCTGGTCCAGTTAAGTTTCTGGTCAATGGTGACCCCCAGGATGTTGATGGTGGGGGATTCGGTGATGGTAATGCCATTGAATGTCAAGGGGCTGTGGTTAGACTCTCGCTTGTTGGAAATAGTAATTGCCTGGCACTTCTGTGGTGCGAATGTTACCTGCCATTTATCAGCCCAAGCCTGAACGTCATCCAGGTCTTGTTGCATGCAGGCATGGACTGCTTCATTATCTGCGGAGTCGTGAATGGCGCTGAACACTGTGCAGTAATCTACAGTTTATTGTGATTTGTCTGGTGGTGCATACACACGATGAAGAGACGGTGTCAAGTGAGAGAAAGTTGGATGTTGTGATGGCAGGAACAGGAAACAAAGTAGCTAGACGCCAGCTCTAGGGATATAAACAGCTGAGACAGTGAGAAATGTCGATCAAAAAAGAGACGCCAACTGCTCCATCTCTTCTCCATGTTGCAACAATGACCACAACATGGCAGGTATTGTGATCTAACCTTTTAAAAAGGGAGCTATCTGAATCAATACCCTATTTTATGCAGGGCTAGTGCAGTCACTTGGGGGAAATCAAGCGGGTGTTGATCAAGAAATTGAGACACTAGTTGTCACATAGGGAAAGCCACGCAAGGTGGCAGCAGGAACCTGTCACGTCCCTTGTGTCTATCATTATATCACACACTCGGTGGCAGGTACAGGTTAAATCTACGTAGGCCCTTCCATCATGCTGAAGGTCTGTCACATACCTGGTGAGAAAACTTGCTGCTACAGTTGCTGAAGGTAATACTCAGAGGCTGGGTATGAGAATGTGCACTGATGTATTCTGGCCTCAGTACCCACCATGGTTGGACTACAGAGGCAAGCATTTCCTGGTGAAACTCTGTACCTGCAACTGATGAAACCATCATTTGATCCGACACTTGAGCCAGCCAGGTCCACAGTATTCCAGTGATGAAACAACCTAGATCCTCGTGGGATCTGGAACATAAGAACATAAGAAATAGGAGCAGGAGTAGGCCATTTGGCCCCTCGAGCCTGCTCCGCCATTCAATGAGATCATGGCTGATCTGATCTTGGGCTCAGCTCCATTTCCCTGCCTGCTCCCCATAACCCTTCACTCCCTTATTGTTCAAAAATCTGTCTATCTCCACCTTAAATATATTCAATGACCCAGCCTCCACAGCTCTCTGGGGTTAGAGAATTCCACAGATTTTCGACCCTCTGAGAGAAGAAATTCCTCTCATCTCAGTTTTAAATGGGCGACCCCTTATTCTGAAACTATGCCCCCTAGTTCTAGATTCCCCCAGGAGAGGAAACATCTTCTCTGCCTCTACTGGAGGGGTAGATCTGTCACTGGAGGCTGGGATTCTTTCCACATAGCTCCAGATAACCCGACAAGCCAACGTCCTAATAAGGAGGGCAGTGTGTGCTGGTAGGCTGTGTGGTTTCAACTAGCTAAATTCCAACAGTGCCCCTGTGCACTTTTGGGGTCCCTATCTGCACCTAAACTTTCTGGACTTGGGTAAGTAGACAATGTCTCTGTGAGAAACGTGTATGCACTCTGTATATAAACCTATAACCAAAAGAATTACTAAATAAATATTTTGTGATGTGTTATTTATTATAATTGTGGGAGTATTGAGTTGTGCCTCACTGTTTGCAGAATAGTCTAATTAATTGTAACTCCGCATTCTGGTAGCCCAGATAAACAATTATAACTGGGGAAACCATTCAGGAGATATTCATTTGCTCTGTACTTAGAAACATAGAAACATAGAAGATAGGAGCAGGAGTAGGCCATTCGGCCCCTCTAGCCTGCTCCGCCATTCAATGCGATCATGGCTGATCATCCAAATTCAGAACCCTGTCCCTGCTTTCTCCCCATATCCCTTGATCCCTTTAGCCTTAAGAAATATATCCAACTCCTTCTTGAATATATTTAATGAATTGGCCTCTACTGCCTTCTGTGGTAGAGAATTCCACAGGTTCACCACCCTCTGGGTGAAGAAATTCCTCCTCATTTCTGTCCTAAATGGCTTACCCATTATCCTTAGACTGTGACCCCTGGTTCTGGACTCCCCGACCATCGGGAACATCCTTCCTGCATCTAGTCTGTCCAGTCCTGTCAGAATTTTATAAGTTTCAATGAGATCCCCTCTCATTCTTCTAAACTCCAGCGAGTATAAGCCCAATCGACCCAATCTCTCCTCATACGTCATTCCTGCCATCCCAGGTATCAGCCTGGTGAATCTTCGCTGAACTCCTTCCATGGCAAGAACCTCCTTCTTCAGATAAGGCGACCAAAACTGCGCACAATACTCAAGATGTGGTCTCACTAAGGCCCTGTACAACTGCAGCAAGACATCCTTGTTCCTGTACTCAAACCCTCTCGCTACGAAGGCCAACATACCATTTGCCTTCTTAACCGCCTGCTGCACCTGCATGCTTACCTTCAGCGACTGGTGCACAAGGACACCCAGGTCTCGTTGCACTTCCCCTTCTCCCAATCTATTGCCATTCAGATAATAATCTGCCTTCCTGTTTTTGCCACCAAAGTGGATAACCTCGCATTTATCCATGTTATATTGCATCTGCCATGCTTCTGCCCAATCACCCAACCTGTCCAAATCATACTGGAGTTTCTCTGCATCCTCCTCACAGCACACACGCCCACCCAGCTTTGTGTTGTCTGCAAACTTGGAGATATTACATCTAGTTCCCTTGTCTAGATCATTAATATATATTGTGAATAGCTGGGGTCCAAGGACCGATCCCTGCGGTACCCCACTAGTCACTGCCTGCCACTCGGAAAAACACCCGTTTATTCCAACTCTTTGCTTTCTGTCTGCCAACCAGTTCTCTATCCAAGTCAATACCTTGCCCCCAATCCCATGTGCCTTAACTTTACACGCTAATCTCTTATGCGGGACCTTATCGAAAGCCTTTTGAAAGTCCAAATACACCAGATCCACTGGTTCTCCCTTATCTATTTTACCAGTTACATCCTCAAAAAATTCCAGTAGATTAGTCAAGCACGATTTACCTTTTGTAAATCCATGTTGACTTTGTCCGATCCTGTCACTGTTTTCCAAGTGCTCTGCTTTTACATCTTTTATAATGGACTCTAGCATTTTCCCCACTACCGATGTCAGGCTTACCGGTCTGTAATTCCCCATTTTCTCTCTACCACCTTTTTTGAATAGTGGGGCAATATTAGCTACCCTCCAATCCATGGGTATTGTTCCAGATTCCATTGAATGTTGGAAGATGATCAGCAATGCATCTACTATTTCTAGGGCCACTTCCTTAAGTACCCTAGGATGTAGATTATCAGGCCCTGGGATTTATCGGCCTTCAATCCCGCCAATTTCCCTAACACCATTTCCCTACAAATACTGATTTCTTTCAGTTCCTCCCTTTCATCAGACCCTATGTTCCCCGACATCTCTGGGAGGTTATTTGTGTCCTCCGTTGTGAAGACAGAACCAAAATATGTATTTGATTGGTCTGCCATTTCTTTGTTCCCCATTATAAGTTCCCCTGATTCTGACTGCAAGGGACCTACGCTTGACTTCACCAATCTTTTAAGAACATAAGAACATAAGAAATAGGAGCAGGAGTAGGCCAATCGGCCCCTCGAGCCTGCTCCGCCATTCAATAAGATCATGGCTGATCTGATCCTAACCGCCAATCTACTATCTATCACAGAACCATCTCCTGCATCTAACAGAATTGCACACACGAAATAGGAGCAGAATCAGGCTACACGGTCCCTGGGCCTCTCTTCACATATCTATAAAAGCTTTTACAGTCAGTTTTTATGTTCCCTGCAAGCTTCCTCTCATATTCTATTTCCCCCTTCTTAATTAATCCCTTTGTCCTCCTTTGTTGAATCCTAAACTGCTCCCAATCCTCAGGTTTACTGCTTTTTCTGGCCAATTTATATGTCTTCTCCTTGGATCTTATGCTATCCCTAATTTCCCTTGTTAGCCACGGTTGAGTCACCTTTTTTGTTTTATTCTTATGCCAAACTGGGATGAACAAATTCTGTAGTTCATCCATACGGTCTTCGAATGTTTGCCATTGCCTATCCACCGTCAACGCTTTGAGTGACATTCCCCAATCAATCCTACCCAACTCCGCCTCATACCATCGTAGTTTCCTTTATTTAAATTCAGGACCCTAGTCTCTGAGTCAACTACTTCACTCTCCATCTTAATGAAGAATTCTATCATATTATGATCGCTCCGACCCACGGGGCCTCGCACAACAAGATTGCTAATGAATCCTTTCTCATTACATAATACCCAGTCTAAGATGGCGTGATCTCTGGTTGGTTCCTCAACATATTGGTCCAGGAAACCATCCTGTAAACACTCCAGGAATTCCTCCTCCGCAGTATTGTTACTAATTTGGTTAGCCCAATCTATATGTAGATTAAAGTCACCCATGATGACTGCTGTGCCCTTATTGCACGCTTCTCTAATTTCCCTTTTAATGCCATCCCCAACCTCCGCATTACTGTTTGGAGGTCTATATACCACTCCCACTAACGTTTTCTGCCCCTTGGTATTTCTCAGTTCTACCCATACAGATTCCACATCATCAGAGCTAATATCCTTGTGTTAATCCCCTCTTTAACCAGCAATGCTATGCCACCTCCCTTTCCTCCCTTTCCTTTTTGCCTATCTTTCCTGAATATTGAATACCCCTGGATGTTGAGTTCCCAGCCTTGGCCACCCTGGAGCCATGTTTCCGTTATCCCAATCAAATCATATTCGTTTACCTCTATTTGCGCAGCTAATTCATCCACCTTATTCCGAATGCTCCTCGCATTAAGACACAAAGCCTTCAGGCTTGTTTTTTTTAATGCTCTTCGACCTATTAGAATTATTATTTACTGTGGCCATGTTTGATTTAAACCGTTGATTTCTCTGACTGCCACTTTTGTTTTTCTCCTTCCTATCTTTTGCTTTTATCCTTGTTTCCCTTTCCTCTGTCTCCCTGCTCAGGTTCCCAACCCCCTGCCATTTTAGTTTAAACCCTCCCCCAGAGCACTAGCAAACACTCCCCCTAGGACATTGGTCCCGGCCCTGCCCAGGTGCAAACCGTCCGGTTTGTACTGGTCCCACCTCCCCCAGAACCGGTTCCAATGTTCCAGGAATTTGAATCCCTCCCCCTTGCACCATTCCTCTAGCCACGTATTCATCTGAAATATCCTTCTATTTCTACTCTGACTAGCACGTGGCACTGGTAGCAATCCTGAGATTACTACCTTTGAGGTCCTATTTTTTAATTTACCTCCTAACTCCCTATATTCAGCTTTTAGGACCTCATCCCCTTTTTTACCTATATCGTTGGTACCTATATGCACCACGACAACTGGCTGTTCCCCTCCCCTTCCAAAATATTCTGCAGCCGCTCTGAGACATCCTTGACCCTTGCACCAGGGAGGCAACACACCATCCTGGAGTCTCGTTTGCGGCCGCAGAAACGCCTATCTGTTCCCCTTACAATAGAATCCCTTATCACTATAGCTCTACCCCTCTTTTTCCTCCCGTCCTGTGCAGCAGAGCCACCCCTGGTGCCAGGAAGTTGGCTGCTGCTGCCTTCCCCTGATAAGCCATCCCCCCCAACAGTATTCAAAGTGGTATATCTGTTTGAGAGGGGGATATCCACAGGGGACTCCTACACTACCTGCCTGGGCCTACTACTCTGTCTGTTGGTCACCCATTCCCTATCTGCCTGTGCATCCTTTGCCTGCGGTGTGACCAACTGCTCAAACGTGATATCCACAACGTCCTCAGCATCGCGAATGGTCCAGTATGTATCCAATCGCAGCTCCAGCGCCGCAATGCGGTCTGCCAGTAGCTGTAGGCTGGATACACTTCCTGCTCACATGGTTGTCAGGGGCACAGGAAGTGTCCCTGAGTTCCCACATAGTGCAGGAGGAGCATACCACGGGGCCGAGCTCTCCTGCCATGACTTACCCTTTAATTAATTCAAATTAAATTAAATCAAATCAATCCCACCAATTACACTACATTTAATTGATATACTTAAGGGCCCTGGTTTACCAACAGTCCCCGCTAAACCACAGAGAGCTTAGAAACTATAAACCACAGAGTTTAAATTTAAAAAGAGAGAAATACTCACCAACCAATCACTTACCTGCTTTCTGGTGACGTCACACTTCGATTACTTTTTACTTCTCTCCCTCCCTCTGAGCTCAGAGATTGGTCAGGCCTACCTGGTCTCTGCCGCCTCTTTTAAACCTCGCCGCCACCGCCTCGTTTCCCGCAGGTTCGCCACCGCTCTGAGGTCTACCTGGTCTCTGCCGCCTCTTTTAAATCTCGCCGCCGCCGCCTCGTTTCCCGCAGGTCCGCCGCCGCGGGAAACTGAATCCTCGACAGCTCCTCCCTCAAACGATATAGAGCTCGATGGAATCCGCCTAGAGGGGAGATGAACAGAATATCAGAGATAGTTAAAGGGAGGTTGACAGGCTGTGATCATTGTGGGCCTGAGCGGGAGTTATGGAAAAAACAGCTTATTCTGAAGCTCTGCAGTGTGGACCTGATTCTTCCTCTGGTGACCTCCTGAATTGAATGTTACAGATTGTGTGTATTGGAGAGCTCTGCATAGTCTTGTAAATTGAATTGTGGGTCTGTTGTTACACATCTATAATGAAAACATTCGTCATTGTCAGTAAGAATTGGCAGGTCTGCTCTTTCATTGCATTTGAGTAAACCTTTGCCTCTTATGATTCAGAAACCTGACAAAATGATAAACAGTAATTTGTTTTTCTATATCTACCACAAGAATCTTTTATTTTTCCCTCATACAATCATAATTGTTAAAAACACACAAAATATTTCAAAAGCAAAATACTACGGATGCTGGAAATGGAAAATAAAAGCAGGTCAGGCAGCATCTGTGGAGAAAGAAACAATGGGGGCGATTTTGCCAGCCCTGGGGAGGCGGGTTTGGAGGTGGGACTGCCGGGAAAATGGCAGAATCTGGGGGCGGGTACCCATCCCGCCCCCAACCCGCCTCCGTGCCATCTTCCCAGGAGGCGGGTACCCGACCCGCGCTGGGTCCCGTCTCCTGGAGGCGGGAAGGGGATTACAGCCACTTAACTGCCTGTTAACAGATAGTTAACAGGTAGTTAACAGGTAGTTAAGAGGATTATCCCCATTTTTCCATCCCGACATCGGGAAACCCCACCAGGGTCAGTGAGGCGAGCAGTGGGTCTGCGGGGGGTCGGAGGGGTCCAAAAGTGCGCTGTGGAGGTGAGTGATGGGTGCAAGTGTGAAGAGGTAAGTCTGTGAGGTGAGTGAAAAGTGTTAGAAAAGATTTACTTACCTTTGTTTCAATCGTTGGGGATGCGGAGGCTCCGGCATCTCCATGGCAGAGATGACAGAATGGCTGCTGTATTCTCCGATGCAACAGCCATCTGCTTTCTGCTCAGGAAATAGGTTTGGTGAGCCTTGAGTACAAGAACTCACCAAACAACAGAGAATGTCAGTGTTTGACAGCTTCTCAAAGCTGTCAAACGATGACAATTCATCTGTCAAAAATTTCTGACAGATGAAACGTCATACGCTGACGTTCTATGTAACCGGCTTCCCCTTAATTGACCTGCTAAGCCTGCTAGGCAGGCTTAACAAGGTCAATCAAGGGAAAGTAGCGTGGGTTGGCCACAAGTTGATGGAGGCTGGACTGAAACCCGACAAGCAGCAGTCCCGCCTCCAACGCACCCCCATTGGCAAAATCACCCCCAAAGTTAACGTTTCAGGTTAATGACCTTTCATCAGAACTGAATAAAGTTAGAGATGTAACAGATTTTAAGCAAGTGCAGGGGCAGGAAAGGGGGGAGGAGGGGAGGAAAGAACAAAAAGGAAGGTCTGTGATAGGATGGGAGGCAGGAGTGATTAAATGATAAAAGGGAAGATGGTACAAGGCAAAATGAGATGGTAATGGGAATATATTTCAAAGTCTTTGATGCCACTTTGCACTGAATTTTTATTATTGTTTTCCAAATGTGTGCCTTTTTCAATATGACAGGTTAGCTTTTCTGATTGGGCTTCTGATCAGTTGCTTAGGCAGGCAGTGTGTCATCAGTAGCGTGCTGACCTTGCCTGATTTTGCAGTAAAATGTATTCCTGTATCCTGCATCGGCACTGGTTTAATCACAAAGCAGTCTGCCTGATTGGCAGCCCATCCACCAGCTTAAACATTCACTCCCTCCACCACCGGCGCACCGTGGCTGCAGTGCGTACTATCCACAGGATGCAGTGCAGCAACTTGTCAGGGCTTCTTAGGCAGCACCTCCCAAACCTGCGACCTCCACCACCTAGAAGCAGCAGGTGCATGGGAACACCATATCGACGCCCATAACCCGAGAACGAATAGAAGAAAACATGGTACACAAGCAGCTGCAACTATTGTCTGACATGCGGAGGCAATTTTGGAACGCTGGTTTTGCCCCTCGCCTGATATTACTCTCTGTTGACTTCAATAGAGAGTAAAATTGGGCGGGCTGTAAAACCAGCGTTGCACCCGATCCTGTCAGTTTCCCGACACGCGGGTTAGGTTAAAATTGCCCTGATATGTCAGCAAAAAACAAAAACAGGAAATAGTGAACCCAACACAGAAAAGGTAAAGCAATTGCTGTGCTGTTGAGGGCTTAACTGAGCATAAAGGTTAGGTTTCTGGGAGTTATCGAGTATGCTTGTTGAATCCTCATTTTAATGTTTCAGGGACCTGTGCTAAAACCTGTGCTTTAACTCCTGCTCAACAAGCCATCCGCTGAAGTGACAGAGGTGATAATCCTGGCAAACAGCAGCGAACTGCAATTAATGAGTCACTTAAACAGCTGAAATGGGGCAGCAGAGGCAAAGGTAGCTCTTCACTGAGCAGAGTGTTGAAGAATGGAGTATTGCAGAATGAAAAAGCCAGATTTACCTATCAGGTGCTGGAAACCCACCTGGAAGGAGTTTGGGAGCGGAGGGACACACTTTCTGTGATTGATCTCAATCCCCATCCTTCACAGAAGCACCCAGTGCTGCAGAAAGGAAGGAGATGTCAAGAAAGTCAAATTAGTTTAGAATCAGTAGGAGCTGGAAAGACATCAGAAAACATGTCAGATCTCTAAACATTTGCTAAGGATAGCCAACCATTCTGTTCTGCACGACAAGTACACGTGCAACAAAGCTCGTTCTGCGAACAGGTTAATGCTGAAAGATGCAAAGCAGTGAGAGTAGGTTACCCAGATGCAATACTGGTATAATAGAAGCAGGGGGAGTAATGTTTGACTGCAGACACTTGGGATGTATTCTACAGTTACAATTAGAAAGTATGTATGAGTCATTTAAACAGCTGAAATGGGGCAGCAGAGGCAAAGGTAGCTCTTCACTGAGCATAGTGTTGAAGAATGGAGTATTGCAGAATGAAAAAGCCAGACACAGCAACAATTCTAGATACTTCACACAATTAGTAGCATGCAGCATGCCCTGGAACTGTGCATCTGTGTGACATTGTCATTGTTCTATATACTTTCAATACCTCTACTATTTTTCTGCTGGCAAGACAAGATGTCTTTAATCATCACAAATAGATCAATTAAGGAGGTGACCCTAAGCAACTGAAGTCACTGACCCCTTTTGAAGTGATCACCCTTGAAATCATTGGTTATGACAATGTCAAGGGAATGAGTGATGGTGAAGCTCGAGGCTCTCCTGAGCTCAGGGCTAGCACCCACTCAGTCATAGTACAGATAGTATAGTATATGATGCTAACATAAGCAATTTTTAAAAATTATTCGTCTATGGGATGTGGGCGTCACTGGCAAGGCCAACATTTATTGCCCATCCCTAATTGCCCTTGAGAAGGTGGTGGTGAGCTGCCTTCTTGAACCCTGCAGTCCATGTGGTGAAGGTACTCCCACAGTGCTGTTAGGGAGGGAGTTCCAGGATTTTGACCCAGCGACGATGAAGGAACGGCGATATACTTCTAAGTCAGGATGGTGTGTGACTTGGAGGGGAACTTGGAGGTGGTGGTGTTCCCATGCGCCAGCTGCCCTTGTCCTTCTAGGTGGAAGAGGTCGCGGGTTTGGGAGGTGCTGCCGAAGAAGCCTTGACGAGTTGCTGCAGTGCATCTTGTAGATGGTACACACTGCAGCCATGGTACGCCAGTGGTGGAGGGAGTGAATGTTTAAGGTGGTGGATGGGGTGCCAATCAAGCAGGCTGCTTTGTCCTGGATAGTGTTGAGCTTCTTGAGTGTTGTTGGAGCTGCACTCATCCAGGCAATTGGAGATTATTCCATCACACTCCTTACTTGTGCCTTGTAGATGGTGGAAAGGCTTTGGGAAGTCAGGAGGTGAGACACTCACAGCAGAATACCCAGTCTCTGACCTGCTCTTGTCGCCACAGTATTTATGTGGCTGGTCCAGTTAAGTTTCTGGTCAATAGTAACCACCAGAATGTTGATGGAGGGGGATTCGGCGATGGTAATGCAGTTACATAGATACATAGAAGATAGGAGCAGGAGTAGGCCATCCGGCCCTTCGAGCCTGCTCCGCCATTTAATGAGATCATGGCTGATCCTCCAATTCAGTATCCCGTCCCCGCCTTCTCTCCGTAACCCTTAACCCCTTTTGCCTGTAGAAATATATCTAATTCCCTCTTAAATATATTTAATGAGCTGGCGTACACTGCCCTCTGTGGCAATGAGTTCCACAGGTTCACCACCCTCTGAGTGAAGAAATTCCCCCTCATTTCTGTCCTAAATGGTTTAGCCCTTATCCTTAAATTATGTCCTCTAGTTCTGTTCTCACCCGCCAAGGGGTGAGAATGTCAAGGGGCGGTGGTTAGACTCTCGCTTGTTGGAGATAGTCATTGTCTGGCACTTCTGTGGCGCGAATGTTACCTCCCACTTATCAGCCCAAGCCTGAACGTCGTCCAGGTCTTGTTGCATGCGGGCATGGACTGCTTCATTATCTGAGGAGTTGTGAATGGCACTGAACACTGTGCAGTCATCAGCGAACATCTCCATTTCGGACCTTATGTTGGAAGGAAGGTCATTGATGAAGCAGCTGAAGATGGTTGGGCCTAGGACACTGCCCTGAGGAACTCCAGTAACGATGTCCTGGGGCTGTGATGATTGACCTTCAACCACCACAACCATCTTTCTTTGTGCTAGGTATGACTCCAGCCAGTGGAGAGTTTCCCCCCGATTCCCATTGACTTCAGTTTTACTAGGGCTCCTTGATGCCACACTCGGTCAAATGCTGCCTTGATATCAAGGGCAGTCACTCTCACCACACCTCTGGAATTCAGCTCCTTTGTCCATGTTTGGATCAAGGCTGTAATGAGGTCAAGAGCGGAGTGGTCTTGGCGGAACCCAAACTGGGCATCAGTGAGCAGGTTATTGGTGAGTAAGTGCCGCTTGATAGCACTGTCGATGACACCTTCCATCACTTTGCTGATGATTGAGAGTAGACTGATACGGTGGTAATTGGCCGGATTGGATTTGTCCTGCATTTTGTGGACAGGACATACCTGGGCAGTTTTCCACATTGTCAGATAGATGCCAGTGTTGTAGCTATACTGGAACAGCTTGGCTAGAGGCGTGGCTAGTTCTGGAGCACAAGTCTTCAGCACGATAGCCGGAATGTTGTCGGAGCCCATAGCCTTTGCTGTATCCAGTGCGCTCAGCCATTTCTTGATATCACATGGAGTGAATCAAATTGGCTGAAGACTGGCTTCTGTGATGGTGGGGACCTCAGGAGTTGGCCGTTATGGATCATTCACTCGGCACTTCTGGCTGAAGATGGTTGCAAACGCTTCAGCTTCCCTGGCCAGTCTTGGTACAACAGCCCTGAAAGTCCACCTATTCCCACCTAGGGAAGGTGTGTAAGACAGTGATGCTGTGCTCTATGCCAGGACTGCCTAGGGATCCTGTTGCCCCCTCCTTTCAAGGATTCACAGCTTTGCAAACCAGAAACTTGCTCAGATCTCAGTGGCTGCACAGGAATCTCATCAACAGGAGTGTCAGTTGTGACCTTTGTGTATGGACACTGCTCTACAAATCAGGGGGAAGGGGCTCCAACAGTGCTTGCACTGGCTTTACTTAAATTTCTTTTAGACATACACTAAGAGATTTGGCAATTTCTTTGTCAACATATAATAGTTGAGAGTGTAGATCTCACCATCTTACAGTCTCAATCTTTTATATATCTCTTATAATCAAATACATGGGGTGAGAAATTGATGTCCTTACCGCCACCTGGTAATGCCAGCGATGCATGAAAAAATGGCGGCCACCGCTCTTGTGCCAGCTGGATGAGGGCCCGGCGGCGGCCGCCATATTGGTTGCCCCCTACTGTCGGCGCCCTGAAAAGAAAATGGCGGTTAACCTGGTGTGCAAGCAGGCTGACAGGGACATACACATCAATCAGGTAAGATTGAATGAAAGAGTTTCGACTCTTTTGTTTTAATATTATTGAAGTCGTGGCTTGCTGCAAGAACATAAGAACATAAGAAATAGGAGCAGGAGTAGGCCATTTGGCCCTTCGAGCCTGCTCCGCCATTCAATAAGATCATGGCTGATCTTCTACCTCATCTCCACTTTCCTGCACTATCCCCATATCCCTTGATTCCCTTAATATTCAAAAATCTATCGATCTCTGTCTTGAATATACTCAATGACTGAGCCTCCACAGCCCTCTGGGGTAGAGAATTCCAAAGATTCACCGTCCTCTGAGTGAAGAAATTTCTCCTCATCTCAGTCCTAAATGGCCGACCCCATATTCTGAGACTGTGACCCTTGGTTCTAGACTCCCCAGCCAGGGGAAACATCCTCCCTGCATCCACCCTGTCAAGCCCTGTAAGTATTTTGTATATTTCACTGAGATCACCTTTCATTCTTCTAAACTCTAGAGAATATAGGCCTAGTCTACTCAATCTCTCCTCATAGGAAAATCCCCCCATCCCAGGAATCAGTCTGGTGAACCTTCGTTGCACTCCCTCTATGGCAAGTATATCCTTCCTTAGGTAAGGAGACCAAAACTGTACACATTACTCCAGGTGTGGTCTCACCAGGGCCCTATATAATTGCAGTAAGACGTCTTTACTCTTATACTCAAATCCTCTTAGATGTGAAAAGTTTTTTAAGAGTTTTGGGAGTGCTGCTGGACGCTTGCAAGGGCTCGGACGGTAAGTGAACGCCTTTGAGAAGACAGAACATGCTGCGAATACTCAGCAGGTCACGCAACATCCGTGGAGTTCACGTCTCAGGTCGACATGCTGCCTGATCTACTGAGTATTTGCAGCATTTTATGCTGTCATTTCACATTTACTGCATTCACTTGCAGAGGGAAGAGGAAGACACAGAAGAGGAGGAATCTGAAGAGGAGCAATCAGACGGAAGGATGCATCTCAGACAGCCCCTTTGTGGCCGGCATATCCGGGATGGAATCATCCGCCTGCGGTCCCACTGGCTGGGCAGGATGCATTTCTTGGGTGTGTGAAATGAGGAAGGCACAAGGGTGGAGTTGTGCTGATGGGAGGGCCAGAAGCCTAGAGGTGCATGCCAGAAGAAGGATAATGTACGAGGATACCCGCATCGTGTATCCTTTCAGCCCCGTCGCTGGCCAAGGGCTCAGCCATGCCCCTGCCAAGAACGGCCAGCACCGTCTCCTCTAAGGGGGTGAAGTGAGGCTGGGAATGGGAGATGTGCCTCATCATTGGTGCAGATTGTTGGTAGGTGAGTGATTGGGGGTCCTGCATTGAGCAGTGTGTGAGGCTCGTGGTGCAGTTGGTAGGTGACAGCTTTTGAAGATGCATTCACTGACCTTGACCAGTGGTCTGAGGTCATGAAGCTTCTTTGGGCACTGGAGCCAGGTGGTGGGGGCGACACTGCTGGCAGTGACGGCCATAGTGATGTACTCCCACATCGTTCTTTCTGGAGGGCCTCCTGGCCCCTATGGGTAGAGGGCCTGTCTTGCAGTGTTGACCCCCTGCACAAAGCTGGAGCGCTGTGTGCGAGACCCTGGGTGCTCCTTCCCTGGCTTGCTGAGCCGTTTGTGGTAGTGCTCAGGCAGTTTTCCCATTTGATGAGTTTAGGAAGGTTTCAGTTCTGAATATTGACTTTTGGAATTTCTTTTAAATATTGATTATTTGTTAAAAGACAGAAAGGGCTGAAAAATGTATTGACTCAGTGCATTTTATTTTGTCTTGCTTCAATGTGCATGGCCCCTTTAAATTTCAGAGCTTCTCACTGCCCACGATGCATTGCGAGCTTCACAGCCTCGCCCACAGCCGCCAGGGGAAGCAGCAACGCCGCACCAGGACTAAAATTGGTCCCGGATCCCTCGTGCAACGCGAGCAGGACGGTGTTGCACCTAAGGTTAGCGCTGCGCCACCTACCACCATGCCCCCTACACCAATTTACCTCGTTTAGTGCGGCGGCCATTTCCGGCGGCCGTTAAAGGCAGTTGGTGGAGACACCCACTGCTTTCCGGGTGAGAACGAATTTTTCCCCCATGTAAAAACAAATTTGTTTAATTAGAGAGTTGGATGGTGCAGCGCTGTTTTATCCTGTCCTTTCACCTGTCTTCACCTCAGTTCAAATCCAGCCCAGGGAGATGGGATGAAAGTCTTCTCATTTTGCTGGCAGCCTCAGCCCAATTCTTAGTGGACATTAAGATCAAAATTGGCCATAATTTGTTACTAATCAGCATTAAAATGAGCATGGAGATGTCGCAATGATGGTTGGCGTGGTGAAATGGGACTGTCGAGCTGGTGTAATAGGATGTGCTCTCCTGTTGCTGCATAGTAGGGAGAGCTTGGCATCGGCTTGACCTTGTACTGCTTGATGTGGACACTAAAACAGAAAAGGGTTTCATTCCTCAGTGCTGATATCCTTTATCTTAATGAGCACAAAAAGTATTCACAACAGCTTTGGCCGAGAAATTCATTATAGCCAAGGAATGGGCGGTGTCAGTAGAAAAGTTGGAGAAATAGCGCCATGCGCTAATGCTTTGAACTACACGCAAAATACATGCTCACTGCTCAAAAAAATGATTGGAGTCCTAATTCAAGTCTTAAAACCCAAGCTCAATGGCGACCAATATCAGGTGCAATCTAATCACAAGTCATGATTGGCACAGGCTTTTTTCAGTACTTAAAGGGGAGGTTCATTGGTGCTGCAGCACCTCATTTTCAGCATTGCTGGCTGTGCAACTGCCTCAGCAAGCAGCAGCAGGTCAAGGAGAAGGAGCCGGAGGACTGAAGCAGCTGTACTCATGGCAGATCCACGCCCCAGGGAGAGAGCCCGCAGATTCAGCGATCAAGCATTGGTGTTCGCTGTAGAGAGACGGAGGGTGGTGCTCTACCCGGCAAGTGGCAGGAGGCCCTTGCCACAAGTCTTCCGCACTATGTGGAGGGAGGTAACACAGCACTGTGGTCCCCAGGACCCACACACAGTGCTGGAAGAAATTTAACGACCTCACTCGGGTGGTCAGGGTGAGCGAATGCTTCAATAAATGCTACATACCACCATCTGAGTCTCAATCTTCACACACTGCCCAAAGCACCACACCCCCAGCACTTACCCACCAACAATCTCTACCTACCAACACTCACACCCACATCTCACACCTTGCACACAATGACAGCTATTCAACTATGGCAGGCACATCACCCAAACACATTGCTCCACACTCACTCACACACTTTCCTTTCTCTTGCAGGCCAAGGTGGCTCACAACAGGAGGGAGCAGGAGCGCACAGGCAGGGGACAAGCCGACACCCAACCACTGTCTGAGCTAGAGACTTGAGAGCTGCACGTTATTTGGCGCCAGGTGGTGGGCGCCGTGGCCACCGGTGACGTTGACCCCTTGGGGACAACAACGATATGTTCATCCCTACTCCTTCTTCTCACATCCCACTTCCCCCTCACCCCACAATCATTTCGCACTTTCCAACTAACCATGCTGTATGCAAGCATTTCTCCCTTTCTACCCCCTCCCCTCACCTTAACCCGACTCTTGTGCCTTTATGCTTTCAGATAATGAGCAAGCACCTGAGCAGCCTGTCCCTGAGGGCACCATAGAGAGCGAGGCAGGAGAAGAGGAGGAGGAAGAACACACCGCGTCACTGCATGACTCACCCACAGGCACCAGCTCAGATACTGGCACTATGTGTTCTTTAGAGGCTAGTATAGTAGCGGGACCTACACAGGGCGAGGCACCGTGGACGAGTGGGCTGCAGCAAGGCCAGGGGGAAAGGATAGCTCGGGGGCCAGCTCCCCGCAGGGCGAGTTCGCGCGCGAACTCTGCTGCACAGGACTCAGATGAGGACCTCGATGGGGAAGCCTTTAGAAGAAGGGTGATGGGCATGCACACTGAGATGATAGGTGCAATGGCAAGGGTGCCCGAGAGCCTCTCGGCAATGATAAGGAGTGTGGAGGAGTCCACCTCCAGCATTGCACAGAGCTCTGCGCACACCATGGAGCCCATCATTTCCAGTCTGCAAAGGATTGTAGACTCCCAGAGTGACCGCGGCGACCCAGACCTGAAGGCACGTGTGATGCGCGATCTGGCAGCTTCCATTGGAACACAGGCGGAAGCGACGCAACGTCTTAGTGCTGTAATGCAGTCTATGCTTGGTGCCATTCAATCTCAGACTGCTCTCATGCAGTCTCAGCTTGATGCCACGCAAGCTCTGACTGCTGCCATCGTGGCTGGGTCTACCACCGTCGACCGGGACTTTCACGGTGTCACAATAGGCCAGCAATCTGTGCTCCAACAGATTGCTAGGGATGCTGAGGTGCTGCCCTGGGGGAGTGGCAGTGGGTCAGTGGAGCAGGAAGCTGCTGTCCTCTCTCAGGATGACAGCATTCCTGCTCCCACCACTGCCACTCCACCATTGCCCTTGTCGCTGCCTGTCATCCAGCCAGCCCAGACTGCTGCCGCCCATGCTGAGGTGGTGCAGTCTACAGCCGGGCCTTCCAGGCCCAGAGTTGGTTGAGGGCATCCTGCAAGGCCTTCTGAAGTCTCCCGCACGGACACTCAGCCTTCCACCAGCCGTGCTGCAGCCACTGGGCCAACACTTCATAAGAGCACTAGAATAGGCAAAGGCACAGTAATGAGAGGCACTAAGGGATTGCACAAGGGTGAACAGTTAATATTTTTGTTGTTGTATGTATGTGTTCACTGATTTTTGATAAATTTATTAATTCAGATTGGGTTCTTTTGTGGTGTGTCTCATTTCAGCTTTGTGTTGTGATGTGGCCTGCGACAGGGATGGAATGATGGGGATGTGGTGAACAACAGGGATCTGGGGTTTAATTTATTCGAATCGCAGTCTGAGGAGGCGGTCACGGACCGCCCTTCTGGAAGGCTGTTTGAGTGGCTGCCTCCTCCCTCGCACCTGTTCCTCCTCCTCATCTTCCTTGTCTTCCTCCTCATCTCCTCTTCCTCCTTGTCCTCCTCCTCCTCCTCCTCCTCTCCCTCTTCCTCCTCCTGAGGTGGTCCCGCAATCCCTGGTGACAAGGGCTGGACCATTATGATGGCCAAGTTGTGGAGCATCCAACAGACCACCACGAAATGGGACACCCGCTCAGCCGAGTAGTGGAGGACTCCTCCCGAGCGGTCCAGGTAACGGAACTGTTGCTTCAGCAGGCCGATGGTCTGTTCGATAATGTTCCTGGTGGTAGCATGGCTCTCATTATATAAGTGCTGGGCAGGAGAGTTGGGGTTGCAGAGGGGACTCATGAGCCAGGTGGGGAGTGGATAGCCCTTGGTTCCGAGCAGCCAGCCACGAGCTTGACGTGGTGGCTGGAAGAGTGCTGGCACACTGGGCTGGCGCAGGATGAAGGCATTGTGGCTGCTGTCAGGATAGTTGGCATTGACATTGAGGATTCATTGTCTGTGGTCGCACACCAATTGCACATTAAGTGAGTGGTAGCCTTTGTGATTACGGAAGATGTTAGGATTGTTATGCGGTGCCTGCAAAGCCACGTGGGTGCAGTCAATGGCACCCTGCACCATGGGTAATCCTGCTATCCTGGCAAAGCCACATGTCCGCTCGACCTGCTTCTCTCTGGTGATGGGGAAGGAAATGTAATCCCTTCTCATACTGTAGAGAGCCTCTGTGACCTCCCGAATGCAGTGATGGATGGTGAACTGCGAGATGTTAGCTATGTCTCCTGTTGCAGACTAGAAGCATCTGCTGGCGAAGAAATTGAGGGCGCGGTGACCTTGACTTCCACTGGGAGAGCCGTGGTCACCCTGATCTGAGGATGGAGGTCTGGTTGCAGGAGGTGACAGAGTTCTGCGACCATCTCATACTCTGCTCCTCGTTTAATTGAAGGTAGGAGAAGTGATCTCGGAATACCCTTGGAGGGTAAGGCCTCCTGTTGAGAGCTCTGATGGCCCTCCTACTCCTTCTGGGCACATGTTCCAGTCTTTCTCGCTGCCTCCGCTCCCTCCGCCGTAGATCCTGGAGGGTGAGGCCGACTGCCAGTACAGCCCCCATTAATGATACCAAGTGTAGCAGTTTGATTCTTTGAAGAATAAATGCAGCTACTTTTTAGTTGCCACAACACTCCTGGTACAAAAGAACCTTGAAATTACTGAATGAAACTGTTGGAGTATGTGAAACTGACAAGAAACCACTGAAACTGCACTAACCTGACAGCTGCGAGTCATTCCTGATGATCCCTTTAAATAATGTCCCTGGAGCTGGCTTCCTGGTGCTTCACACCAGCTCTCTCTGTCAGTGTTTACTCCAGGTGCTAAGGTAGGTGGTGACAATCAATTTAGCAGATCCGGTGATCAGTGATCGTTGCACACTCACTGATGTCATGATCCACCTGGCGTTGATGTTCCCGGTGATAACTTTTACCGGTGGCGCTACGGGGGGGGGGGGGCGGGATTTGGCGTGCGGCGCTCGATTCGCCTCGCCCGATTCGCCTCGCCCCAGCGATACTGCTCTAACGCCCCGTTAGCGCCATCTGCTGACGATAATGGGAGGCGCGAAGGAGACACATTTTTCCCCCTTTGTCTTTTTTGTACTCTGGCCTTGTTTGAATGCTACTTTGTTGTGATTGGCTTTGAGTTTGGCTGCTTCAAGTCTGGTAATAGTGAACACAGTTAGTGCTCTTGATGTTTACATTTCTATGTTTCTTTGTAACAGATCTAATCCCACATTTTGGCATTACGAAGTGGGCCTTAATTCATTTCATTAATGCCATTGTGTCAGGTTTGTCGTCTCTATGGAGACTTGAAGATTATGATACAGTAAATAGTGTCAGAGAGACCGTAACAAAAGCACATAGATTTAAGATATTCCCCCCAAAAATTAAAGGAAATAATTATCGGAAAAATTCTTGATAGGGTGTTTAGAACGTGGCATTCTCTGCCATAGACTGTTGTTGAAGCAGAGTCTATAAATTCTTTTCATAAGGAATTCGAGAGTTGCTTGAAAAAGAGGGATATTAAAGAGTGCTGGGAGGGAGCAGGAGAGTGGGATTAGAATACATGGCTCGTGGGGAGAAAAACACCAGCGTAGGTCTGATGGGCCAAATGGCCGTTTCTATGCTCGGACAGACCATGATTTTTGAATTTGTGGAAAAAAGTGAACCAGAGACAATACACGGTTAGGGATTTTATAATAGCTGTAGGATTTTAAGCATATAGAGAAAGGTTTCTTTCTGGTTTCCTATATTACAACAGTGACTACACTTCAAAAAATTACCTAATTGGCTGTAAAGCCCTTTGGGATTGCCTGAGGCCATGAAAGGCGCTATATAAATGCTAGTCTTACTTTCTTATCCCACAAGGTAATTTCAGGATTCAGTGTTACTGGTATTCCTCAACAAATGTAATGTTTTTCCCCTTGTTTGTCTGTTAATTGCCAACTAGACGTGTATATTGAAACAATGAACTCTATCCACTGTGTTGTTTTACCTAAGGGTGCAAAGCAATATAGCAGGAATATATATTCAAAAGAGTTTGGGGGTTATTTTGGCCAAAGGGTGAAAATAGGCACTAAATGGGTGATGTGCTAATAAGAAATGCCGATTTGAAAGTCCGGATTTAGCACGCAATTTTCAGCCTAATTGATGATTATCATGAAGATGCCTGCAGACGCTAACCAGAAACCTGCAGGTTTAGCGCTCAAGTGCTGATTAGACGCAATTTTCGTGGAGCAGTATATGTGGGCTCCTCGCATCCCCTTCCACTGAAGGTGTGGAGTGCTCTGGCTGGCACACAGGGGCACCTCGCAGGATGACTCAGGGACCGCAGGAGTGGGTGCACAGGATCTCAGATGCGGCGCTGGAGGTCCTCGTGGAGGAGGTCTAGAGGAGGAGGGATTTCCTGAACTCACAAGGGGGGGGGGAAAGACGCCACCTCGCCCTCCTGTCCCTCTCTCCTGCAGCAGTTGGTGCTGCTCTGCCTGGCCTCATGTTCTCTTCCCATTCCTTGTCCAGATCAAGGGGGGCCCCTAGCAAGATGCCCATGACCAAGCACTCCCTTTCTCCAGGTGACTCCTATAAGGTGTCCAATAAGGTGGAGTAGTACAGCACTTAGGGGGAAAAATTCGGTTGCTTTGCGCCTCCTGTTAGCACCCTGAGAGGGCGTTAACGGGGCGCAAAGCAACTCGCACCTGGGCGCGGTGCCGCCAACACCTCCCGTGAAATTCAGCGGGAGGTTAGCGGCGGCGCTAACCGTTTGTGCCCCGCGGCGCTGCACCGCCGGCGACAACATTATCGCCGTGCGCAGCGCCCCACTCACGCCCCAGTTGCGATCTTTGGTAGCGCCCCCTGACTTACTGCCGGACGCTATGTCCGACGGGGTCAGGGGAGCCTACCTGCGGCCGCGGCGGCGCTATTTAAAGGCGAGGTGCCGGGCGGCCATTTTTGCTGCTGTCCGCCTGCCAGCACCTGCCTCCGCTGCCGTCCCCGGCCTCCTTACCCGCCTCCCCGCGGAGTGCCGGCTGTGCTCCATGAGCCCGGCACTTCTCTTGAGAGCTGGGGTCTTTTGCTGGCACTCCTGATCCCCGGTGGCCCAGCTGGGCCCCGGTCGTGCTGCGCAAGTCCCCTCCCCTTTAAGAAGGGGAGGAAGGCCTGCAATACCGTGGCATGTAATGCCGCGATATTCCCTCACAGCGCTCCAAGAGGGAGGCGGGTCGCTTCCAGTAGTGCCCCGCTTCCCTCTTGGGGCGCTACCACTCAATTTCAGTCGCGGGGGCGCTAATTTTTCCGGGGCGCTAAAAGGGGGCGCAACTTAATTTTTCGCCCTTACTCTTTTTAGGTGAAGTCCTCAGAGAATTTCCGGAATAAATGTTGCTCAAGTGTTGGTGAAGTCTTGACAAAGTGTCCCAGAAAGTCTCCCGATGTGTTTCAGAGGTCCTCTTCACAGCTCCAGCAGCAATGATCATGAAATGCTGAGTATACCTTTAAGTGGCGAGTATCCCTTTAAGTAGTGCTTTGAATCGACATCAACGCTGTGTTTATTCCCAAACAGCTTGTCGCTGTTCGGAGAGGGCGTTAGCTGAAGCATGTTAGTTGCCGTGCAACCTCGTTAATGAGCGCTAGCAGGCATTTTAAGTAGCAATCAGCTGTTTAACAAGCATTCGGGCGGCAATTCCTAGCGCTGGCTTCAACTCCTTTACCAAGATGGCGTCCGGCGCTAAATGTGGGCTAAACCGGCGTTTCAGCTTAAGACCCCATCGTGGCCACCTCTTTAGCACCTAAAGTATTCGGCGAAAATCGCTCCCTTCAAGCGTTAATCATTCGGTAGATCTCAGTCAGGGTTTGACATGGGAGTGGCGATTTAGTTCATGGGTTTTATTCCAACCTCCATTTACCTTCTTCCAGCATGCTGGGATTGTTTGAACATATCTGAGTGCTTTCCTTCAGGTCACTGGACGGTAGAAATGAGAATCAAAGCAAAAGAAAACCTGAAGTGACACGGATTGGGCTACTTTTAGTTCCTTTGCAAATAAACAAATGAGGTTGG
This sequence comes from Squalus acanthias, assembly GCA_030390025.1. Classification (NCBI taxonomy): domain Eukaryota; kingdom Metazoa; phylum Chordata; class Chondrichthyes; order Squaliformes; family Squalidae; genus Squalus; species Squalus acanthias. Next base: position 38,356,257 of record CM059438.1, read on the forward strand.
ATACAGTTTAAAGGAACTTTAAAATACTCCTTTTAAAATGATAGCACATATGTTCAGAGATACAAATATTCCTTTCTGCATCTGTGCTACAATTTGATTCTTTTTCTCCCTGTAAATTTGTTGGTGTAATGGTGGGTGACAAATATCCGGCAGCCATCTAATACAGTGTTATCCAATAGAAATAGGTGAGTAGTCATGGGCGTGGTTATGGCAACACCATTTTAGCCACATGCACTGATTTTAGTAGAAAACACCTTACATACACTCACACAGTACAGGTAAATGTACTTCACATGTTTATACTTACTTAACAAACATCTATTACCATTCAGTAACCAAGGAAGTCAAGCGCTCAATGATCAAAAACACTCACGCACTCTGCTTTTTGTCTTACCATTTGACCAACAAAGGCACAGAAAGCTTGCATATGCCATGTGAATATGAGTATCACATGCCCAACGACGGTGTCTATTACTCATTTTTTACTAACTAATGAGAAATGCAATTATCCAATGGCTAGTGGCTAATGTATTGGACAACACTGATCTAAATTAGAGCCACAGCAGCAAAGCTTGTTTCGGATGGGGAGTTAGGGTTAGGGTCTCTGATGTCCGGCAGCACAATATGCACCTGGCTTTCCCAGTCGGCTAACACTGGAAATTGTTCAGTCGCTGGTGAAGATTATCTTCACTTTCTTTGGCAGATGTTTGCCGAATAATTGATGGAGGGAGAGGGAAAACGGAGGAAGATCGTAGGAAATGTAATAGGCTGTGTAATAGCGAGCAGAGTGGGTGCCAGTTTTACCTAGCAATGGTGATACATCTATCTTCCTAAACAGTCTAGCGAGACTCGTAAGCCAGCCGTCAGTTTTCGTTTCTTTTCAATTTCGCTTTGTGATTTTTGGACTGTGAAGATAAATTCAAACTCAAATCCTGAAAAATGAATTCCCACCACTACCTGGCATCCATTTATCAGAGGGAGAAGACACAAAAGCAAAGCCTCAAGTATGATTTGATATTCCAAAAAATGTTTTGTTCCCACGAAATAGTAGGTATATGGAACAGACTTCCATCAATGAACGCTCTGTTTATTAATCCCTTCATAAAGAAGCTAGATCAATATCTGATGAAGAATGAAATTAAAGGTTATCAGAATAGATTAAATACTCTATGCAACACTGATTCCTATGCTAACTCAACTATGTGAATTTCAGTTCTGGAATATTAACTGGTCTACATTGAATAATATGAACGGAATGCTAGTTTCATAACCTAGGAGAAAGAGAACTTAAAATGAGTTTTCTATTGTTGGAAGCTTTACTTTCGGCTATTTATGTCCCTCAGAAGATGGAATAAATGTGGTGCAGTCCATAATATGCAAATGCTCTGCTGGAAGGTGCTGGTTTGATGGACTGAAGGATTTTACTTTATCCATCATGTGGTATGTCACTGAACGGCTTTCCCTCCACTGGCTGACATCTGTATTTTGATTCTGCCAACTTTTTTCTTCTGGTCTGTTTCTTTCTCTAAAATCAAAGGTAATATTTTAAGTGGTTATATCTCTGTCCATACCTGAGTCAGCACAATGTCATACAATTTATTCTTGTTTTTAATAACTTCATTTAAGACATGTCCAAACACTTCTACTGGAACGATTCACTCCCTTGACTGCCAATATATTTTCTTTTTTTTTTAAGATTATACTGTCCCTTCGTTATTTGTGTAATCTAAATGAATCATCTGACCAACCACTGGATGATGTAGCATTGTGCGAAATGCTCTGTTTATAGACAAGTGCTTTTCTGTATTATAATGCAGTGGTATAACAAAGAAACACATTTCAGCAATGAAACACTGATGGAAAAATGAGTATCAACCAGAGCCCACCAAATCGGGTCCACTGCACCTTTTATTAGTGCTCTGACAATTGATGTCAAAAACAGTTATCAACGACAATCAGGTTTATTGTAGTTAGAACATTGTATGGCTTTCTTTGTTCAGAACAGTTGAGTATATCATTTAGATGTTTGCCTCTCACACAATCAATTACGAATATCATATCATACACAATTTTGAAACATCTTTGGACTATTTTGCTTATTCCATAAAAATACTAGGTACTCAGTTTAATACCATTTTGATTTAGAACCATGCAGTCCTTAAAGGGTGGAATTGACTGTTAGAGCATAAGAACATAAGAAATAGGAGCAGGAGTAGGCCATTTGGCCCCTTAAGCCTGCTCCGCCATCCAATAAGATCATGGCTGATCTTCTACCTCAACTCCACTTTCCTGCACTATTCCCATATCCCTTGATTCCCTTAATATCCAAAAATCTATCGATCTCTGTCATGAATATACTCAACGACAGCCTTCTGGGGTAGAGAATTCCAAAGATTCACCACCCTCTGAGTGAAGAACTTTCTCCTTATCTCAGTCCTAAATGGCTGACCCCTTATTCTGAGACTGTGACCCCTGGTTCTAGACTCCCCAGCCAGGGGAAACATCCTCCCTGCATCTACCCTGTCAAGCCCTGTAAGAATTTTGTATGTTCCAATGAGATCACCTCTCATTCTTCTGAACTCCAGAGTATATAGGCCTAGACTACTCAATCTCTCTTCATATGACAATCCCCCACATCCCAGGAATCAGTCTGGTGAACCTTCGGTGCACTCCCTCTGTGCCAAGTATATCCTTCCTTCGGTAAGGAGACCAAAACTGTACACAGTACTCCAGGTGTGGTCTTACCAGGGCCCTATTTAATTGCAGTAAGACATCTTTACTCTTATACTCAAATTCTCTTGTAATAAAGGCCAACATACCATTTGCTTTCCGAATTGCTTGCTGTACCTGCATGTTAACTTTCAATGATTCATGTACAAAGGACACCCAGGTCCCTCTGAACACCAACATTTCCCAATCTCTCACCATTTAAAAAATACTCTGTTTTTCTATTTTTCCTATCAAAGTGGATAACTAGTGATGTTACTGTATGAATGCTTAAGATGCTCATATTAAACTACCCTCTCCCCTACTTTAACCAAGGTGTTGATCTGTTTAAATTAAAATAGAGGTAGGGTAGCATGATGCGAAACTGTTTACTATTTGTACTATCACCAATAGCCGTTTTTACCCACCTACAATGTGGATATCTCAAGTTACCAATGGACTGAAAAACCTACTTAAACATCCCAGGAATATTTTGCTGTTTAAGTTGACTCCAGCTGTTTCAAAGACCCAGTTCAAGAGTGCCATCGGAGTGAACATTAGTCTCAACAGCTGGTTGGTCAGTTTATGTTCAATTTGCTTAAATAGAACAACGCTGAACGTTGAAATTGGCTTTAAGCTTCTTAGAGAAAGAAACTAGTTTCTATGAATAGCACATGGTTCTTGTAAGTCTTCCATACATATTTTTAAACAAGTTGTTTCCTGAATAGCTTCCTGCGTGCGTGCCTCAAAACAGAGCAGATGCATTGGGGTGGTGTTAGCCAAAGGGCCTTTCCTGAGCACGCACTATTGTTGATCTCGTCTTTTCTACAATCAATTATGAGTTATCTTTTCAGTATCTGATGAGGATTTGCTATATATAAACAGACACTTGACAGGAAACTGAAGAATGAGAGGGAGAAAAAGGCTGCAACTGGTCTCAGAGAGATCACACTGACCAATGTTACAAAGCAGATTTTTCAACAACAATTTATATTTATTTAGCACATTTAAAGTAGCAAAACGCCCCAAGGTGCTTAACAAGAGCGCTATCAATAAAAACATTTTTAACAGAGTCACAGAAGGAGATTTCAGGAAAGATGACCAAAAGCTTGGTCAAAGAGGTAGGTTTTAAGGAGCATCTTAAAGGAGGAGAGAGCGTTAGAGAGGCGGAGAGGTTTAGGGAGGGAATTCCAGAGCTTAGGGCCCAGGCAGCTGAAAGCACAGCCACCAATGGTGGAGCGATTAAAATTGGGGATGCTCAAGATGCCAGAATTGGAGGAGCGCAGAGATCTCGAAGGCTTGTAGGGCTGGAGGAGGTTACAGAGATAGGGAGGGGCGAGGACATGGAGGGATTTGAAAACAAGGACGAGGATTTTTAAATCGAGGCATTGTCGGACCGGGAACCAGTGTAGGTCAGCAAGCACAGGGGTGATGGGTGAATGAGGTTTGGAGCGAGTCAAGATACGGGCAGCAGAGTTTTGGATGAGCACAAGTTTATGGAGGGTGGAAGGTGGGAGGCCAGCCAAGAGAGCATCGGAATAGTCAAGTCTAGACGTAACAAAGGCATGGATGAGGATTTCAGCAGCAGACGAGCTGAGGCAGGGTTGGAGTCGGGCGATGTTATGGAGGTGGAAGTTTCCAAGGGTTGGCATCACTTAGAGTTCCTGAGTCACTATTCGACCATTTGAGATGAAGGCTGAGATACAGGAATGAGCCCAGTTAATAGGATTATTTAGGAAACCAATTGTGGGACCCACCTGGAAATTAGTATTTCCACTTTATGCTGTGAACTGCCAAGAATTTCTTTCCCCTTTAAAGCTCCATGATGTGCTGAGGACTGATTTTCTGGCTTTCTGTTCTATAATTATATTTCTTTCATTGTCTCTGGGATTCAGTCCAAGCTTTTGACATCTTATATTTGTAAATCCAATCTAAGTAAATGCCAAAGACATGGATTATGAGAAAAATTTTCAGTAAAAAGAACTAAACACAATTCTAAATTTGATTGCTATCATCATAAATTAGACCAAAATGGTTACAGATTGTTTACTGCAATGTGTTCTGTTTATTTCTTAGTCAATAACTGAGCACCAGAATGAATTGTATTTGCCCTTACCCCTTTGTTCCTTTCAGTGACCTCTGTATACCATAGCAGTTTAAAAACACAGGCACTAATCGAAGATTCAACAGAATGCCAATAGGGGAGTGAATATCCACAGGGCTAGTCCCACTCTGTCACTGTACCATTGCCTGAAGCCCTATTTCTGAGTGTAAATGGGGTTTCTGCCCAACTTCCACTGAAATTATGGCGATGGAGCAGGAGAATCCCTGAGGAAATTCAGCCCCTCTGACCCTTATCCTGAAACAGGAAAAGTTACATTTGTTTAAGAAGGAGTACTGACTGTCCCACCAGCCTTGTGTAGCCTTTGACTCCACACCCACAACCTTGATCCCGCCCATGATGCCTTTCAGATTATATGCTTAGTCATGTTCCCATGACGACGACAGTAATTTATACAGTGCCTTTGACATAGAATAACTCCCGAAACACTTCACAGAGCTGTAATTAGACAGCAAGCCAAAGAAGGAGATATGAGGAGGGGTGGCCACAAACTTGGTGAAAGAAGCGGATTTTAAGGAGGAGAGGGTGGTGGGGAAGCGGAGGGATTTAGGGAGGCAATTGCAGAGTGTGGGATCTCGGTGGCTGAAGGCACAGCCACCAGTAGTAGGGCAAAGGGGCGAGGGATGCACAAAAGGCCAGATCAGAGAGCTTGGGAGGAGGGGTGATTGTAGTGCTGAAGGAGTTTGCAGAGATAGAAAGGGGAGAAGCTATGAAAGGATTTAAACGCAACAATTAGAACTTTAAATTGGAGGTGTTAGGAGACCATAAGGAGCCAATGTTATTCACCAACGACAGAGGTGATAGGTGAGTGGGACCTGGTGCAGGATAGGATACACGCAGCAGAGTTTTGGATGAGCTGTAGTTAACAGAGGGTGGAGGATAGGAGGCTGGCCAAGTGAGCATTGGAACGGTCGAGTCTGGGGATAACAAAAGCATGGATGAGGGTTTTAGCAGCAGATGGGCTGAGGTAGGTGATGTTAGAGGTGGAAGTAGGCGGTCTTGGTGATGGAGAGGATATGGGGTCGGAAACTCAGTTTCAGCTTTAATAGGAATGCTGAGATTGTGAACAGTCTGGTTCAGCCTGAGGCAATGGCTGGGGAAGGGGACGGAATTGGTGGTGAGGGTATGGAGTTTATGACGGGCTGAAGAGGATGGCCAAGACTGAATATCAGACAAGCAGTCTGACAACACAGAGGCAGTGGAAGGGTTCAGAGAGGTGGAGCTGGGGGATCACCAACGTACATGTGGAAGTTGACCCCATGACTGCGGATGAAGCCGGCAAAGACTGCATGTAGATGAGGAAGAGGAGGGGACCAAGGAGAAGATATTTATTCATCTTTCAGAAAATATAAGAAGCTTGTCTACATTATAATTTTTCAAAATATGTTTGTGCAAATCTAAAGATCCTGTTATTAATGTATTGTTACAAATTCGGGTCTGCCAAAGTTACCTTCTTGGGTACAGTGGCACCAGTTTCTCCCATAAAGAGCTTGAGCATCTTACTTTTGTGGGAATTAACTCTTACTGCCCTATGTCTGTTTATGATAGTGTAACCGGGGCTGTAACAATGGCGGGGGAGAGTTTGCATGGAGTTCTCCCGATCTGCCACCAGAAGATCGGTGGAAATCATGGAGAAACAGACAAACGGCTATGGATGCCGTTTCTCTTGGGGATCCGGCGATTTTCCGCCAAAGTTACGGCAGCAGTTCAGGAGAACCACCGTGGAATAGTCAGACGAGCATCCCCTTGTGACTATTCGTGTCTTTAGTGTGTATACCACTACAGTCTCTCCAAAGGCGGACCAAGCAAACACATGGTGAGATAAGCCAAGATGATGAATCGTTAAGGTACTTTATTTTGCAGTAAGGTGAACATACAGAACAGCTGTTATGACCAGACTTACTTAATTCAATCTGTTCTACTTATCTTCTTGCAATAATACAAAATAAAGAACACCCCACACTAGCCCACATCAGTAGATCATCTCACTTGACAAGGTGACTTCTAACTATCCTCCAGCATTTCTAGCCTTTGTCTCAGTGAAAGCTCTCATTGCTTTACCTTTTACATTGTTCTCATTGCCTTTGCAGCCATCTTGTTTCAAAGGGCTCACTGTTCCAGTCCTAAACGTTACACTCAGTGGGTCTCTGTCTCCTTATATTTCTCTAAGTCTTCCATTCTCTCTCCTCCATGACAAATATGAAACTGAGCCTTTAACTGATGTCACTCAGGTCAACCCTCAGCTCCACCCCTCTTTATATTATCAAATTCTGAACAAAATATAGAGTGAAGGGCAATCTTATCAGGCAGCATAAATCAAATGAACTCCTTGGTGGTGTAAAAAGACATAACTCCCAATGATGTTGACATGGGTTTACAGTCTTACTCACTTGGTGGGTTGTATTCTTCTAATGGTTTAAAGAAAGAAAGATTTGCATTTATATAGTGCCTTTCACGACTACCAGACATCCCAAAGCACTTTACTCCCTCTGTACTGCATTGGAATGTCAGCTTAGACTTTTGTGCTCAAGTCCTGGAGTGGGACTTGGAACCCACAACCTTCTGACCCAGAAGCAAGGAGTGCGACCAACTGAGCCACAACTGAGATTCCAATATTATGTTTCTATATTTGTTTATGCTCTAGCATTGGAATGAAAAGTGGTTGGGCTGAACTGATTGTAGAGATTCAAGTGGAGGAGTTGTTAAAACACATTTTTGTATTGTTTTATACCCCTGTGACCTTGAAATCTGTTGATGCATCAAAAGTCACTGTTGCTCTCTGCACTTCTTCCAAGAAATATCCTCACACTCACAAACAAGGACCTTGGCATCCACAACCTTAATGTGCTAATCTGACTGACACCCTGGCTTTGACTGCAATTTGGCTCACAGCTGGCAACACCTTTCCCCTCACCCAAGTATCCCCACCTTGTCCACCCACCTTCACTTTAACTCTGCTACTGCCCCATTTCTGCCGAGCAGAGGAAGCTAAAATCTAATCCGCTGAGGATTTTAAAGGAGAGGTGAGAGGGGTGGAATGGGCTGAAGTGTTTATAGGAGAAGATGCTAGAGGAGTAGTTGGAGAGGCAACAATGTGATCTGCAGGCTCCACAAGATTAATGTGGGGTGCTGCTGCCCTGGGCTCCCACCCTCTCCGCGAACGCAACCCCACCAATGCCACCTAATCCCCCCGGCCTACCTTTTTTCCAACTGTGTCAGCCTTGAGGCCACCCAATATTGCGCCAGCTCAGAGCTAAGGAGATGCATCAAGATGTCCGTTTGGCGCATGCAGCCTATCGCATGTATATTAATGAGGCCCAGCCCTTGAAATGGACTGGACCTCCCATCAGTACTATCGGGCATCCAGCTGGCATACTCCACCAATCGCCCACCTGATAGTTCAAATCTATTCCATTGTCTATCGTCCTCCCTTTTGTTCTCCCTCAGCCTCTGCACCAAGCAACTTCTCATGCTTGGTAATTTCAACCTCCATTTCAGCTTCTCTCACCTTGTCTCCACTGCTCCCCTGAGTTCTCGAAACCTCTCTCTCCATATAAACTATGTCCAAGGTCATCTTCTCAACCTTTCCTTCTCCTATGGCCCCTCTTCTCCCATGGTCTTGTCCCCTGACAAGGACACCTCTGACCACTTCCTTTTATCCCTTACTATCCACATCCCCATACTTTCTCTTAATCCGATTTCTTTCTGCATCCACCCCTGGGAAAAAAACTCTCTCCTAAGTCACTTATAAGAGCGCTCTCTAACTCCCAACTACCTCACCTTTGGCCATCCGTTCACTATGACACCTCTGCAGTTGGTGATGTGCTCAGCCACTGCCTCACCTGCACCTTTGATGTTTTGTCCCCAGCAAAACCTTCATCGTCTTCCATTCAGGTCACTCCCCCTGGTATGGCCTCCATCTTTGCTCCCTTACGTCCAAGTGTACAGAGTTGAATGTATGTGGTGCAGAACTGGCTTAGCCATTCGTTCCCAGATCTGGATTCACCATACCAAGCTCTACTCGGCCTTGCTCTCCTCTGCCTAATCTCTCCACAACTCTAGGATCATCACAGAAGGCAAAGATAACCCCAGTCTCTTTCCCCCATTCTCAGCTCCCTCCTTTCCCCTGCTCCCTCCACCCTCATCTATAACAAATGTGAGGAGCGCATGGATGTCTTCATTATCAAGATAGAGACCATCCATTCCCCACCAAATCCCACACCTACTCTAGCCCTGAAACTCTATCTCTGTCTATCTCTCTCTGTTTCTGTCTGTCTATCTCAATCTATCTCTATCTCTCTCTGTCTCTCTCTGTAACCTCCTCCAGCCCTACAACCCTCCCTTCCTCCCCCAAACTCTGGCCTCTGCTGCATCTGCAACCCCTCCCCACCCCACCCCTTTCCCTCGCCTACCATTGATTGGTAACCATGCTTTCCACCTCTAGACCCCACTCCCTCTGGGAATCCCGTCCCTAAACCACTCCCCTCCAATTCCCTCCCCTTCTTTAAGACCAAGCTCTTTAACCAAGCTTTTGATCACCCCTCACGTATCTCTTTCTTTGGCTCAGCATCCATTTTCCTTCTGGCTCTCTGGACATTTTTCTTCATTAAAGGTGCTGTAAAAATACAAGCCTTGTTGTTTTTCCCATTGAGTGAAATGTGGTTATTTCTGCTGTGTCAGAAAGTTCTGCAGTATTGGTGAACTAGTAAATAAAATTGAGTTTGGAGTGTTAATAATTTAATTGAATGCGGTGATCAATACATCACTGAGTAATATTCGAAGAATTTTACAGATGGCCAGACAGCAGTGGAAATTATTTATCATGAAATAATTGCCATTGATTTTGTGCAATTATAATTTTCTGTACTGTTCCTGAATGTAAATATTTACTGCAATACAGTTCAATTTTGCTGAGTATAATACTGAGAAGAATTTTATTAATCTTCCATTTGATTTTTCTATCATAGGTTTTAGCAATTTTCTTGTCATATTTTTGTCTTCTGTAAAATGATGGGCACAGTGAATGGAAGCACTGTATCAATTTGAACATGAATGTCTTTAAAATGCTAAAGCTCATTAAAGCATCAGCTGTGGCTCAGTGGGTAGCACACGCACCTAAGTCAGGAGGTTGTGGGCTCAAGTCCCACTCCAGGGACTTGAGTACAAAAATCTAGGCTGACACTCCAGTGCAGTGCTGAGGGAGTGCCGCACTGTCGGAGGTGCCGTCTTTCAGATGAGACGTTAAACCGAGGCCCCATCTGCTCTCTCAGGTTGACGTAAAAGATCCCATGGCACTATTTCGAAGAAGAGCAGGGGAGTTATCCCTGGTGTCCTGGCCAATATTTATCCCTCAATCCACATCACTAAAACTGATTATCTGGTCTTTATCACATTGCGTTTGTGGGAGCTTGCTGTGCGCAAATTGGCTGCCGCGTTTCCTACATTACAACAGTGACTACACTCCAAATAGTACTTCATTGGCTGTAGGGCGCTTTGAGATGTCCGGTGGTTGTGAAAGGCGCTATATAAATGCAAGTCTTTCTTTTTTGTTAGTTTCAAATAGTTTAAAGCCCGATATGACTTGGCTGATGTTTGTTATTAATAAAGAGCATTTACATTTATAAGTGCCTGTAACTGCTGTCTAGTTGTCATAACATGTGCCGATCGTCTGACTAGAGCACCTGATGAGGGAGATGCAGGTTATAGGGTTCCGCGCTCTCTTTCTGTGCTTTGTTCATTTAAGAATCTATAGGCTACAGGGTAAAGTGATACGAACATACAAGAATGACAGGCAGGTAAAAACCAGCCTGCCCCACATTCATGAGGCCTGGAGCATTGTGACTGGACACTTCCTACCCCTCAGCAGCCATATAATCTCCTGGGAGAGGCAAAAAACCCAGGGCCAATAAGGGAAAAATAAAAATCCAGAAAATTTCTCTCCGACCCCCTCAGACGATCGAAACCAGCCCAGGAGATTTACATTGACCGTGTGTACGTTAATTGTTAATCCACTTACCTTTTATATCGTGCAATATTGTAATATTTCAGAACAATTAATATGGTAAGGATATTCAGCTAAAAGACGATACAATGTGAAGGGACTTGATGCCTCCCAGAAAGAAAATACAATGAGGTATACTTTCCTCTGCAATGTTAATCGAAATGAAAAAATTGGTAAAACTGGTTAGCAAAATCAGTAACAGACTTTTATCTGTTATTGCCGCTCATCTCTGTTTTGATCGCAGCCTCATGTACTTGTTAAAGGCTGTTAATAACTGTGAAGGCTGATGTTAAGACTTGTGCAATTTTATTGCAGAGTGGTAGATAAACAAAAGTGTATCCTGACCTCCCATTCAGACTGAGAGTTAGTGATATGAAGGAAGGTCAAGATTTACATGTATGCGCAGCGTGTCAGAAATTAATTCGATGGACAATTTTTTAGTCCTACAGAATGGGTGCAGCAAACCATTAATTCTCCTCACTCTGAAGAAAGCAGAGAGGCCTGAATGGGTATACATTATATTTATCCTTTTGTGAATTGTATTATTGCTAAAGTATTATGCATTTGTGCACATTGATGTAGCGAATCACAGAATTTATCACTAACACAATATAAACCACTTGGTCTGCACATCCATCTACACTCTAACTTCATCCAGACCAAACCTTTAAGAGTTTCATTTCCTCTTAATGCAGCAATCTCCGCTTATAACATTAGTGGTTTGTCCTGAGAGGCTCCACCATGTCTTGCTGTCCTTGTCTCCCTCTTATGTGAAGCTTTGGTGAAAAAGCAGGGTGAATTGATAATTCAAATTTATTTCCTAGGTTCAGTAAGAAGACACATCCATCGATCATCTCCACATTAAGAAAGAGTCCTGTTGAAGCGTAACATATATTAATTTTTCAGTCAGCAACAAATATTCAGCTTCATATCCAGATCTTTCATGCCCATTTCCTTTAGTGATACTCATGAAAGCAGAGCTCCATCTTGGTTCAGATGGTAAAATCCCTTTTTTTTTGGAGGACTGTATGAGGCCAATGACAGAAGTGAAAGTGGGAATGGGAGGGGGACGTTAAAGTGGCGCGCTACAGGTAGCTCAGGGTCACACTCGAGGACAGAACAGAGGCATTCGGCAAAGCACTCACCTAATCTGCATTTAGTATCCCCCAGTCGAGAAGACAGCAACATAAGCAGTGGATACGATATACTATATTAGAGGAAGTATGTGTGAGACAGCAATTTACATGGGAGGAGCGTTTTTGGGTCCTGGTCAATGGGGTGGGAGGACATGGATGTGCAGGTGTTGATCCTCCTGCGTTTGCACACCCACAGGTGCCGAGAAAGAGCAGCTGGAAGTTGGGGTGGTAGAAGAGTGAATGGGGGTGTTGTGGAGGGAATGGGGGTCCTGCAGAGAGGGGAGGTGAGGGTAAAATGTGTTTGGTGGTGGGATCATGTTGTAGGTGGTGGAAATGGTGGAACATGATCTGTAGGGTGGCTGGTGAGGTAGAAAATAAGGAACTCGGAGACACTCTCATAACTGTGTGAGAAGGAAGAAGAGGTGAGAGCAGAAACTCTACAACTGCAGATTAAGCTGCTACGAATACCTTCTTTCATCCTGTACCAGGTAAAGCATGAAATGCAGTCATTAGGGCACTTTTAATACAACTCCCAGCATTAAGGTAACAGTGACTTGCAAATAACAACAGAAAACGCTGGAAAAACTCAGCAGGCCAGGCAGCATCCGTGGAGAGAGAAAGAGAGTTAACGTTTCAGGTCGATGACCTTTCGTCAGAACTGGGAAGAGCCGGAAATCAAATAGATTTAAGGCCAGGGTAAAGCTGGGAAAAGGGGGAGGGGATAAAAGAACAAAGGGGGAGATGAAGAGACATTAAGAGACATTAAGAGATATGCAAGGCTAGAGGTGGTGTTAATGTGACAGATTAAGGCTGAAAGAAGTGTGAAATCCACTGGCAGAATGAAGGACAGCTGCCAGCTTCTAGGAGGAAAAAAAAGGTGGGGGGGGGCAAATAAAAGGGTGGAAAAAATAAAATATAAATGTGATTGGAGCTGAGGTTATGATCTAAAATTGTTGAACTCGATATTGAGTCCAGAGGGCTGTAGCGTGCCTAAACGAAAGATGAGGTGCTGTTCCTCGAGCTTACGCTGCGCTTCCGTGGAACAGTGTAATAGGCCGAGGACGGTGAGGTCAGAGTGGGAGTGAAGCGGTGAATTAAAGTGACAGGCGACCGGGAGCTCGGGGTCCCCCTTACGGACTGAACGGAGGTGACTTGCAAACGTTCATAACGCCCAGTAACATGCCTTGAGGCACTTTGACATGCAATTTGCTATTGTGGGAGCCAGATCCTGCCTTCTTTATGGACCTTCTTGTTCTCCTGAAATCTTGGAAAGAGTTTCTTTACAATCAGTTTCCTGTCTCCAGACAGAAGTCCTTAAACACTTCTTTCTAAATAGTTTAATTGGAGATCTGCATTCCCTCCCCCACTCCCATACCCCAGAGGTCCTCCTCCCTTGCAACAGTATAACTTCTGACTCACTCTGAGTAATGCTGCTGGAGACCCACTAGGAATATATTAAAAATGGTAGGGCTGATATTTCTGCCCCCGATGTTATAACTTGGTCGGGTGTTCAGATGGGGAACTGTTCTGCTGGCTCCCTGCCACCCGACACTACTTCTAGGGTTTTCAGCTCGGCGTGGTGTCAAGCATATTATAATAGGATGCAAATGACACGATGATGTCTTATGATTTATTTCCTGTCGTTTGCAACCAGGCAATGCTTGTTAAAATTTCAATGACTGCTTTGACTAAGATAACTGATCACCTTAGACAAAGTGGGAATTTCAAAAAATATGACTTTCTTTTAAGGAATTCCAGCTTGCTGTTGGAGACTGCAGATAGGTGATGGAGCAATTGCCCTGCCTGGTTCCAGCTTTCAACCTCTTGGTTTTTTTTAAAGTAGGGATTTCAGAAGAACTCCATTTACATGTACAATTGAAAATTACCTTCACATTAAGAATTAACAATGCTGCATTCAAAAAGCAGAATAATGACATTATTTAAATGAGCAACAAGATAAAATTCATACAATTCAATCAGAGTGTTACACAAACTTGTCTATGGAATTGTAAACCCTGTTAACAAATTCCAATCAATTAATGAGATACGGCACTGTCCGCTCTTTAAATACAAAATAAAGCAATTCAAAATTCTTGCCTGAAGGCAATAAGTTTTGATAAAATATTATTGCAGCATTAACAATGGGGGTGATTTTGTCAATGGGGGCGCATTGGAGGCGGGACTGCTGCTTGTCAGGTTTCAGTCCTGCCTCCATCGACGTCTGGCCAACCCATGCTATTTTCCCTTGATTGACCTTGGTAAGCCCGCCCAGTGGGCTTAGCAGGTTAATTAAGGGGAAGCAGGTGACAGAGAACGTCAACGTATGACATTTCATCTGTCAAAAATTTTTGACAGATGAATTGTTATCGCTTGACAGCTCTGTGAAGCTGTCAAACACTGACATTCTCTGTTGTTTGATGAGTTCTTGTACTCAAGGCTCACCAAACCTATTTCCTGAGCAGAAAGCAGATGGCTGTTGTATCGGAGAATGCAGCAGCCATTCTGTCATCTCTACCGTGGAGATGCCGGAGCCTCCGGATCCCCAACGATTGAAGCCTGCAGGAAGAAACAAAGGTAAGGAAACTTTTTCTAACACTTTTCACTCACCTCAAATACTTACCTCTCCACACTTGCACCCATCACTCACCTCCGCAGCGCACTTTTGGACCCCTCTCACCCCCGCAGACCCACTGCTCGCCTCGCTGACCCTGGCGGGGTTTCCCGACGTCGGGAAGCCCGCACCTATGATGGAAAAATGGGGATAATCCTCTTAACTGCCTGTTAACTATCTGTTAACAGGCAGTTAAGTGGCTGTAATCCCCTTCACGCCTCCAGGAGACGGGACCCAGCACGGGTCGGGTACCCACCTCCTGGGAAGATGGCACGGAGGCGGGTTGGGGGCGGGATGGGTATCCGCCCCCAGATTCTGCCATTTTCCCGGCAGTCCCACCTCCAAACCCGCCTCCCCAGGGCTGGCAAAATCGCCCCCATGTATTTGCAAGTTTGCAGTTCAATGTCAGTGAAACAGATTCGTTTAGTATATAAAACATACAAAGACAGACAGAAAAGACCAGTATTCCATTAAGCTTGTCCTGTCCTGAGATGGCGCAACCTATGCATACTGTTAAACCCATTTCTATTCCTACTATTCCAATGCCTCAATATCCCCACCATGTCAGGCAACCAAAACTGGACTTTGAACTCTCGGTACAGCTAGACCAAGGCTTTGTACAAGAAGGATTACACTTCTAGTTTTTTAATTTTTCTAGCTATATATCCTAACACTCTTTTGCAGGAGTCTCACGACTCTAGTCTTCAATGTACCTTCAATGAGCAGGGGAGTTTCTCCCCGGTCTCCTGGCCAATATTTATCCCTCAACCAACATCTCTAAAAATAGATTATCTGGATATTTTAACATTGCTGTTTGTGGGATCTTGCTGTGTACAAATCGGCTGCTGGGTTTCCTACATTACAACAGTTTCTACACTTCAAAAGTACTTCAATGGCTATAAAGCGCGTTGGGACATCTTGCAGCCATGAAAGGTGCTATATAAATGTAAGTCTTTTTAATATTTTTTAATGATTCATGAATGTTAACCCCCAGGATCTTCTCCTGCTCAGTAGCCTTGAGCATGCAACTTTTCATGATGAATACATGCTTGGAATTGCCTCTGCCCAAATACATCACACTGCACTTGCTGATATTAAAAGACATCTGCCAGACACAGGGCCCATTTTCCCCATTGCGTCTAGATCCGCCTGCAACCTATTCTTTTCATCCAAGGTCCTGAAAGGATTCACAAAATTTCATGTGTCCCCCCCCTGAAGATTTTATTGGACTTATTAATAGGAACCCTGGTCAGACTGAGTTTTAAAATCCAGGGCATGGCTGCGGTCAGACCTCGTGACCAAGAGCCTGGCAATTTTCATTTCAGACGCTGGCAAACTATCAGCTTGTGTATTCCGATGCATCAGGTCTATGCATAAGGCTTTCAAGGTGTTTGCTCAAATAATCAGCGGGGACATTGAGACTGGGCTGGCCAATCATCGAACCTGTCGGACAAAGGGAGCAGTTGAAGAACTGGCATGATACAATTACCGGCCATCTAACATGATGGGCCAAGATCGGAACCTTTTGTTAAAATTCATTATGCCCAGATCAGACAATAGAAATGAGCTGATCTGGCAGGAGATTAGGACGACCGGGAGGGTATAACTGGAAAGACCCAGCCACCCGCTCTCTCTCTCTCTGCCTGGGTCCCGGTTCACCCTGTCTGTCTGCTAGCAGCCAAGAAAGAAGACCGTCCAGAAACTTCGTAGCCACGTTTCAACGGCAGAGACAGGGTACAGGGCTAGGTTTTCCATCCATTTCACCGGTGAGCATTATTTTCTTCTGGCTGTCGCAAGACAATTTTAGTTAGGCGCAAGGGTGGGAATTAATGGGGATATTGCTAAAATTGTAATTTTAGGATTTTCCCTCGATGTGTTCGTTCTCCTCCCCTGTTAAGTGTAAAACCGTACTGCATAGTGATTTTGTTTTCTTCATATAATACTGTTTCTCTGTAGTTTTACTTCTGTAAATAAACATTGGTTTTCCTTGCACCAATCCACGGGTCTGTTCGTTTGTCCTTATCACCGCTCGATAAGTTCAGGGCTCAGAACTAGGAAGGGGATAGCGATTCGCAACCGCACAGCAGGCAGGACAGCCCAGGAAAACATAACTGGCTGACCCACAAATAAGCCCCTGAGACAAAACCCCCTTACAGTCCTTACACCCAACCATATCTTTGCAATCATCAAATTTGCAGATCGTTCCTCTGATGCTTTAATCCAGATTGTTAATAAAGACGGTGAAGAGCTACAACCTTAACACTGATCGCTGGGGGACTCCACTGGTGACCAGCAGAGCTGCTGCCATTAATAACTAACTCCTGTCTACCTGAATGCAACCAATTCTTTATCTAGCTTAGTATTTGCCCGCCAGTCTCACAAGATACAACCTCTCTTAGCAACCTTTTGTGTGGCATTCTAACTAAGCCTTTTGGAAGTCTCATTATACAATATCAACCGGGCTTTCCCCATCCACCAACATCATAACATCCTCAAAGAATTCAATCAAGTGAGAAGCCAAATTGAGATTTCCTAATAGACCCCGCTCTTTCAATGTGATCTTATAATGCAGCTCTAATAATCCCATCTGCCAACTTGCATATAACTGAAGTTAAACTAATGGACCTATAGGAACAAGAGTAGGCCTTTCAGTCATCAAATGTGTTCTGCCATTCAATTCGATCATGGCTGATGTGTTTTTTTTAAATTTGTTTTTATGGGATGTGGGCATCGCTGGCAAGGCCAGCATTTATTGCCCATCTCTACTTGCCCTTGAGAAGGTGGTGGTGAACCGCCTTCTTGAACCGCTGCAGTCCGTGTGGTGAAGGTACTCCCACAGTGCTGTTAGGTAGGGAGTTCCAGGATTTTGACCCAGCGATGATGAAGGATCGGCGATATACTTCCAAGTCAGGATGGTGTGTGACTTGGAGGGGAACTTGGAGGTGGTGGTGTTCCCATGCGTCTGCTGCCCTTGTCCTTCTAGGTGGAAGAGGTCGCGGGTTTGGGAGTTGCTGCCGAAGAAGCCTTGGCGAGTTGCTGCAGTGCATCTTGTAGATGGTACACACTGCCGCCACGGTATGCCGGTGGTGGAGGGAGTGGATGTTTAAGGTGGTAGAGGGGGTGCCAATCAAGTGGGCTGCTTTGTCCTGGATGGTGTCGAGCTTCTTGAGTGTTGTGGGAGCTGCACTCATCCAGGCAAGTGGAGAGTATTCCATCACACTCCTTACTTGTGCCTTGTAGATGGTAGAAGGGCTTTGGGGAGTCAGGAGGTAAGACACTCACCACAGAATGCCCAGTGTCTGACCTGCTCTTGTTGCCACAGTATTTATGTGGCTGGTCCAGTTAAGTTTCTGGTCAATGGTGACCCCCCAGGATGTTGATGGTGGGGGATTCAGTGATGGTAATGCCATTGAATGTCAAGGGGCGGTGTTTAGACTCTCGATTGTTTGAGATAGTCATTGCCTGGCACTTCTATGACGCGAATGTTACCTGCCACATATCAGCCCAAGCCTGAATGTCGTCCAGGTCTTGTTGCATGTGGGCATGGACTGCTTCATTATCTGAGGAGTTGTGAATGGCACTGAAGGGAAGGGGGGAGAGCAGGAGAGCAATAGTTATTGGGGACTCAATAGTCAGAGGGACAGATAGGAGGTTCTGTGGCAGCAAAAGAGACTCACGGATGGTATGTTGCCTCCCGGGTGCCAGGGTCCGTGACGTCTCGGACCGTGTTTTCAGAATCCTCAAAGGGGAGGGGGAACAATCACAAGTCGTGGTACACATCGGTACCAACGACATAGGTAGGAGAAGGGACGGGGATTTAAAACAGGAATTTAGGGAGCTAGGTTGGAAGCTGAGAGCCAGTACAAACCATGTTGTAATTTCTGGTTTGTTGCCGGTGCCACGTGCTAGCGAGTTGAGGAACAGGGAGAGAGTGCAGATAAACACGTGGCTGCAGGGATGGTGTAGGGGGGAGGGTTTCAGTTATGTGGATAATTGGAGCACATTCTGGGGAAGGTGGGACCTGTACAAACAGGACGGTTTGCACCTGAACCAGAGGGGCACCAATATCCTGGGAGGGAAATTTGCTACGGCTCTTCAGGGGGGTTTAAACTAATTTGTCAGGGGGATGGGAAAAAGGGCTGCAGTCCAGGAGCCAGTGGTGAGTGTAGGGAGGTACTGAGGAGGGTATCAAGGTCGCAGGAATGTACCGGCAGACAGGAAGATGGCTTGAAGTGTGTCTACTTCAATGCAAGGAGCATCCGGAATAAGGTAGGAGAATGTGGAGCGTGGATTGGTACTTGGGACTACGATGTGGTGGCCATTACGGAGACATGGTTAGAACAGGGACAGGAATGGTTGTTGGAAGTTCTGGGGTATAGATGTTTCAGTAAGAGTAGGGAAGTTGGTAAGAAAGGTGGAGGAGTAGCATTGTTAATCAAGGATAGTTTAACAGCGGCAGAAAGGCAGTTCGAGGGGGATCTGCCGTCTGAGATAATATGGGCTGAAGTTAGAAATAGGAAAGGAGCGGTCACGTTGTTAGGAGTTTTCTACAGGCCCCCAAATAGTAATAGAGATGTGGAGGAAGAAATTGCAAAGCAGATTATGAATAGGTGTGGAGGTCACAGAGTAGTTGTCATGGGTGACTTCAACTTTCCAAATATTGATTGGAACCTTTATAGGTCAAACAGTTCGGATGGGATAGTTTTTGCACAGTGTGTGCAGGAGGGTTTCCTGACACAATATGTGGATAGGCTGTAAGGGATTCTCTCCTGACCCTGCGTGTCTCGTAGCCTGTGAGATTCACGCGGCTCTGTGCAGCCTGTATGTCAGTGCGGGTCTAGGCCTGGTCTCCAGCCAGTCTGGGAACACTAGACACCCCTGTGAGTGGTTCGAATCACTCTCCCTTACGGTTCTAGACACTGGACTTAGATGCGAGAGCAGTAATGGAGATAAAACTCATGTAGACTTGGTTTGAACGGTACGAAATGGAAAATCTTTATTGCATGATACTTAAAATTATGAAATACATGTCATATGCACAGATTAATGACAGTACAATCTTACAAACAGTTATAATCACTCTTAGGGAAACGAGGAACGAACGGCACAACGTAAATAGGGCACACATTACAAATATCCTTAATCTTTAAACCCTCCCCTATCAATGTCTATCCTAAACTAGCTTCGTAGGATCTCGAGACTCATGCTCACCACTCGTAATAACTCGGAGAAATCCCGAATAGCTGATCGGATGTTTTTCACCGCAGCACCCACGTGTTGGTCAGGAGATCTCCTGGTCCCACTTGTTTACTGCTTCTGCTGCTCGGTCAGTCGGCTGGACCGTCCGCTGTAGTGAAGACCTCTGTTGGTTGGATACAAGGTATGGTGGAGCACCGTTGTCAAGAAGACTTGGCTGATCGACCTACAGGCGCGGTCGGGATTTACTGACCGTGGCGATGGATAAGGTCTTCTTCTCTTCTCCTCTCATCTCATCTCATCTCATCTCGGGCCTTTGGTTCCCCTGCCAGCTACCAACATAGGTCTTTGCAACAGTCTTTTACACAGGAGCAGCCACGAGGTTACGAATCGACCGGATAAAACACAGGAGCAGCCACGATGATAACAGCAGCAAGCGGCAAGAGTCAAGAACACGAGGCAGGCAGCAAGAGAGCGAATGGACGGTTTGGGCCTGCAATTATAGTGCACAGTTCTTCCGTTTCCCGCCCAACTACAATGTCCATTCTTTTGTTTAAGGTTTGGCGCCCAAAATGTCCTGTATGGGTGATCTCCGTCCTTAATGGGTTTCGGGGCTACTCATGAATGTTTGAGTACCTGCTAATATTTCTCCCATTGTTAAATCGGTCGGTGTTCCCCCTGGAGGGGTTTGGGGCTTCCAAGTGTCCTGTATAACTACCTGCTAACGGCTCTCTCATCGTAGAGCCGTTGGGAGTTTACATATTAATGTCCTTTGGATGGGCCCTTAATGGCTTTCCTTTGTACCTGGAAGACCGATTCCAGTATCGATGTTTATACTGTAAACCCATAATGTCTCGTGTATTATCTTCACTGTGCTGAATCGTTATCGATCCTGCAAAAATGTTTAATGGAACGCCATCTTGTCTGCCTGTTGAAAAGTCTAGAATGTTCTGTCACGAGGTGCGGCGGCCATTTTACAGGCTGCTTGTGTCCAATTTAAACCTGACAGCATTCCGCTGAAATAAAAGCTGTTTTGAACGAAACTTTGTGTTTTCTCCTTATTAAAATGAAATCGCGATAATTGCGAATTCTACAGTCCCTCCTGTTGATGCGAATAACTCCGCTTATCGTATCAAAAATCTCAGTGGTGAGCAATCTTATCTCGATTTCACTCCGAATCCAGTAAATTAATCCCATAAATTTTAACTTAACTAGGGTCTCTGTGTCGTCCTTATTTCCCAAGAAAATCACATTTTATGTCACCGTAGGCATCATTTGCCCTTAAACTTACACCACTTGTTTTCCTTCCCGGCGTAACCAGGCCGATACCTCACGCATCACCTGTATATTTGTCTTTTATTCAGGGGAAGGAAAAAACAAAACCCAAAACCAAACAATCAACACCATCACCAAAATAAACAAATCCCAACTCTTAAACATGTCGAGTTTCCAACGTATTTACAATGAGTACAAACTTCCGCGGCGCACGTGGCGAGCGGGAGTGACGCCATTTTCCCATTACACTGCGCTCTCATCGTGCACGCGCACGTAACGTTCTCGCCACTCTCCCGTGTTCTCATGCTTGGTGAGGCGCTTGTCTCTTTTACAATGTATGAACAATAGGTATACTACAATAAACACTTGACAGACGACTAAAATGTGGGAGGCTATTCTGACCCATGAGGGCACTTCAATATTCGTGAACAGATTCCACCACGGTGGAACCACTATGTCCAAAATGTCTGTACCTATCTCGACGGTTTTCTGTTCTAATGTATAGAAATGCTTTTGTGACACCGCGACGGCTTTCAGAAGTTTGGTTAAATGCTCAGGGAGAGGGGGAATGAGGTATCCAAAATGCGCGACAAATCGCTGCAAGTCGGTGAAATTCTCTTTTACTGTGAGATGAACAGTGGATGGTTCAGGGATTGGGATAATTCGCTGTTGTGCTACTTGAACTTCAGCCCTGGGTTTAAAACAGAAACTGCTGTCACTCACCGGACACCGGCTACGGTTTCCATGCTGGTAGTGTTGCGCTGCAGTGGTAACACAATATGTTCCACCCCCGATGTATGCTACCTGCGGAGGCACATGATCTTGTGCCATTGCCTCCATGGTGCAATTCATGGACTTGGCGCCAGCCGTTCTGAACCCGCACTGTGGTGTTAAAAAGGCATTCAAGTGCTGGGGGCACAGTATTATGTGTGCTCCCCTGCCACGACAACCAGAGAGATCTGTACCTGTCATCGTTTGCTCCCAGCGGATGACGTAAGGTGGAACCGCTGCATAACGAATGTGGGCTCCCCCCTGAATGACACCAATGTTCTCTACCCGATACACCGGGGCGGGCTTTGCTGTGTTGCCCAAAACCGGCATGCGTAATACTATTCCCATAATAGTATGGTTTGAACGTCCGCAGTCCACGGGGACTGGGTAAGCTTCTGAAGCTAGCCTGAGCTGGCACGGACTTAATGCGTTCTGAAAAGGGTGGAGCGCCCGCAGGTGTTTGTTACTTATCCAGGACGGAACCAAACCTTGTTTTAAATCCTCCAAATTACTGCGGCCCTCGCCCAGTAACCACGCCCCGTAAAGCACGCACACCTCGTTCTGCGCAGCTTGATCGGATGCATTCCGATCTTCCCTGATCAGGGCATTTACCGTACGCGCATGTTTCTCCAGCTCTGCTATAATCTCTTTTAAGTGTAGTGTCATGGCTTGGTCCTCGTGCAGACCCGACCCTACCACTTTATTCTCATCTGTTAGGATGTCCTTTAACTGTGTTTTTAAACCATTAATCTGGGTCTGCAGCTCCACACTGTCTAGAGCGTTGACCACAGATGTCCCTGTATTAAAAGCAGTGAACGCATCGTTCACCAAACCCCTTCTTTGCCTCCCTACTTGGTCCAAAACTTCCTGCGGTGCGGTGTATAAACTTGTCTTATCAATTTCTGCAAAATCAAACTCGTAAAATTGCCTGAACATCTTGGTCAACAGGACCTGGTACAACTGTTCCGTCTTTTTGGGGCACCACTCTGGTAACCGTACCTCAGTGAGATTTAAAATCACCGAGGCCACCGCGTAATGTACCCCCTGAAATAGTATCTGGTCTGTGGGGACCAGTACCAAACCGTTCCCGGGTCCCTTACTAGTTTTAGGGCACCCTTCTTCCTCAGTTAGAACTACCGGAATCGTGGGCGGGGCTTTGCGTGGGCGCGTAATGAGCTCAGTGGCATTTACTGGGATCGGAGAGTATGGGGCTCCGCACCCCCTGGTGCTCGCATCCCACCTCATCCCCTGTCCGTTATCCTGCCACTGGTTAATAAAGAATATGGAGATGCCTTTGGGGCAAACGTACTTTGACCCCCACATACAAACATAAATCCCCTCATCTGGTTCCCACCATTTGTCCCAACAGACTTTCACTTGTCCGTCTGTCCCCGTAATTGTCCGATGGGTATTATTACCCAGTCGCTCCCACTCAACCGAAGAGTTCCTCATAGTTTTGCTCAGCTTTCGCAGCCACCACCATCGGCTCAATGGGACATCCCCACTGCAGGTCAAACAAATCCGTTTGCCGACGGTGACGCTGATCCTGGGTGCGATGATCCGTACTTTGGGGCACATTAAAGAAGTCTCTTTGTAGGCGAACCCCGATGTGCTGGAATACTCCGTTGAGTTCGTTCCCAGCCATCCTGGCCACCTTCCCTTGTGGAAATAGGTGCTGGTCCCTTCTGCCTTCCGTCTCCCGGTCCCATCCACCGCGATGGGGGCCGTGTCCCCGGAACATCCAAACACCACGACATCCTTGGTGAGGCCCCGATAGGCCAATCCACATCCGATTGCCACGAGCAATACTATAAGTCATTCCATCCTTCCTTGGTTCCTGTGATCAGATAGAATGAGGTAGCCAGCCTCGCAAAAAGTCTCTGGCTTTTGTGACGGGTGAGCGGGTCCCCTGACCTCGCCTCACGTAAACTTCAACGTTTGCTAAATAGACTTCCTCTAAACCTAGCCTTAAAAACTCCCATCATTTCGTCGTTATCTGTTAAAAACACTACAAACTTAACCTTATTAAAACTTAAACTCAACCTTGACCTATAAACTTAAAACCTTAAACTAATACTTTACATTGCCGCCCGTTCTCAGGGCGGCCCCTTTAAATTCTGAGAAGGCTGCTGCGAGCTCTTCCCGACGGTGGGAGGGCACTGACCCTTCCCTCTGATCTGCCGCAGCCTGTTGCTGCGCTGACCCTTTCCTCTGATCTGCCGCAGCCTGTTACTGCTTCGATGTGGCCTGTCTCTACCCGGGTTATCTTAACCTGAAACTTACGCCTTGGGGCAGTCTGTGGACCTGGCCACATCCTCCTGGGCTGGGGTAATCTGCTTGACCTACGGGGAGTTGCTATGGGCGGGGGCTCCGTGACGGACGGACCGGGTTCCGAGACCTCCAACGGGATGACCTGGGGTTCCATCACAGGCGCCAGCTCCGCCTCCGCTGACTCCGCCTCCCTAACCTCGGGGCTGGCAGTTCGTGGCCCCGCCCTGCTCGGCCCAGCAGGCGGCCCTTCACTCGTGAACTCTGCCTCCCCTGAGGACTGGACGTTCAAAGCGGGCGGCCACACCTCTGGGAACCACATAGCGGCTGGCCCGGCCTCCTGTAGCTCCTCCCTCCTGTTGTCGGGACCTGCAGCTTGTGTGTCCACCCCGTATGGATCTCTACCTAGCGGCCCCAATCCTCCCAGACCGTTCCTCAGGAACCACCCGTCATCATCACTATGCTCATCTGCACTATCCTCATCTGACCAGGGTACCCTGGGGTCCTCGTCATCTAACCCCCAACTCCAGAAAAACGCTGCATGATCGTCCGGGATGTCCCTTCCCCTGATGCAAGCTGCTACGCCTGCCTGTGTGCCTTGTGGTCCTACCTGGGGCTGTGTTTTCCCATTGGCGGGATTTACCCCTGTAGTTTTCCCTTGCGCACCCGGCTGGTACAGTTTACATTGGTTTATGTGGAACCACTTAGTGCGCCGAGGTACTTTTACGGCGTAAACCATGGGACTTGCCTTGTCTACAATGTTGTAGGGTCCCATATACAGTGGTTCCAGACTCCCTACTCTGGCGTAGTTTCTGACCATGACCTGGTCTCCTACTTCCCACTCCCGCGTTTTGCGGGGTTCCAGCAACAAGCGATTGCCCTGGTGCTGCCTTCCCATGTTCCCAGCCGCCTGCTCATAAACTTGCTTCAGGCGCTCCAAGAGAGTTTGGGCGAACTTGTCCCTGCTGATCTCTTGAAGCTGACCCTCAGTGAGCACCGGGGCTAGCACATGGGTGGGGGTTCGCATGAGCCTGCCGGTCATTACCTCGTGCGGGGAGTACCCCGTACTTTTTGACTGACTGGCCCGGACCCCCATGAGGACTAAAGGCAGAACTTCCGCCCATTTTTGGGGCGAGTTCCTAGTCTCTTTCCTCAATTTCTCCTTCAGGGTCCGGTTCATACGCTCAACAATCCCGGATGACTGGGGATTGTGTGCTACGTGCCACTTCCCTTCAATGCCCAAAAGCATGAGGGTGTTCTGCATCACCTGGCCGGTGAAATGACTCCCTTGGTCTGACTCCACGAAACGGGGGAGTCCCCACCGCGAGAACACTTCCCGGACCAAGATTTTTGCTGTACCCAGTGCCGTAGCTGTTCGACAAGGGAAGGCTTCCACCCACTTGGAAAACACATCCACCAGGACGAGGCAGTACTTATAACCTCCCTGGGTGGTGGGCAGGGGTCCTATATAGTCGATCTGTATCGACTGCCATGGTCCCTCTACCCTTCTTACGTGTCCCATGGGCACCTTCCTTTTCTGGGGGTCTGGGTTGTTTGCAGCGCACACAAGACAGTTTGCACAGAACTCGCGGACTTGTTCCCTGAGCCCTGGCCACCATCCCGCTTGCTCTACCCGTTGCCAGGTAACCTCGGGCCCGGGGTGCCCTGCCCCTGGTCCCTCGTGAGCCAACTGGAGGAATTCCCTCCTGTGCTGCTGCGGCACAACCCACTGCTCCCCGCGGAACAGCATGCCTTCCTTAACTGAGAGGGTTGCCGTACTGTACGGACCTTCTACCTGCCTCCCCTCAGCAATCGTTTTTAGGACTGCTTTTAGGGCGGGATCCTGGGCTTGGACGGTCTTAAGGTCTAGGGGCAATGCTACCCTGGTGTTCCCGGTATTCCCGTCCCCACCTCGGACCGCTGCTATGGGTCCGGTTCTATAGGGGTTCCAGAAAGTACCGTCGCGGGCACCCTCCCTGGCTAGCGCATCCGCCTGCCGGTTGCCCTCCCCACGGGGCTCTGTGGAGGAGTGAGCTTTCACCTTATGGATGAAAATCTCCCCTTCCTCCCCTACTGCTGCTGCTAAGATCTTTTCCAGCAAGGGCTTTACCGTTAAAGGTCGCCCGTCCGCGGAGGTGTATCCACGGCGGGACCAAATGGCCAGGTATTCCGTACACGAATTGCAGGTGAACATACTGTCCGAGCAAATCGTGTATGGGGTTGGGAAAATGTCTGGGTGGGTCACAACGTACACCACGGCAGACAGCTCAGCCTGCTGCGCGCTCATGGTGCTAGGGAGCTTGATCGCCAGGGCAAGGTCTGCCGCAGGGTCATAAACTCCACACCCTGTGAGTCGCTCGCCAGCAGACACTGTGCTAGACCCATCAACATAAATCTCGCGCCCAGTGGGATGTATCCCGGCCCGTAAACCTATGTTGACGTCCCACACCCCTTCCACCGAACACCGGTGGGCTGTACCGGGGTATACCAAATTGGCCGCAAGCCTGGGCTCGCAAAGACCTTTTACTCTGATATCCAACTGGGAGAGAAGAAGGGTCCAACGCGCAATGCGTGCGCTGCTTACGGTCCCGTCTTTAATCCTCCCATCCAGAAGCATCTTAGTTGGTGTGTGATGGGTGAGGAGAGTGATGGGAGAGAGCCCTGTGAAGATCGCTGATCTTTTCACAGCCCAATGCGTGGCTAAAAGGTGCCTTTCGCAATTGGAAAAACTTCTCTCCACATCCGTTAATACCCTGGATGAATAGACAACCGGCCTCAGCTTGCCGTGACGCTCTTGGAGCAGCACGGCGCTTAAGCTGTCTCCGCTGGCAGCTACCTCCAGGAAAAACTCCTTCCCCCCATCTATGGCCCCTAAGGCTGGCGCGGTCTGCAGATCCCTTTTTAACTTCTCGAAGGCTGCTTGGCAGCCCTCGTCCCAAAGCCACTCTACCCCCTTATGGAGGAGTCGGAGGAGCGGCGCCGCTGTGGCCGCATAATCCTCGATAAAATCCCTGCAGTAACCGGTCAGTCCCAAGAAGGACCTCACACCCCTTACGTTGTTGGGAATCGGTAATTCTTGCACCGACTCCCTCCTTGCTTTGTCTATGGCTCTTTCCCCAGCGCGTAGGGTCAGTCCCAGGAATTTTACTTCCTGCTGACCGATACGTGCTTTCTTTGGGTTTACTTTAAAACCCTTTCTCGCTAACAGCTCCAATAACTCGTCCAGTAGTGGTCCGTGCTCCTCCCTTGAGTCCGTAAATAGGAGCAAATCATCCACATACTGTACTATCTGATTGGGCTGACTAAACTCCTTTAAACTTCCTGCCATACACTGGTGAAAAATACTGGGGCTATTGTGGAAACCCTGTGGCAAGCAGTTCCACGTGTACTGTTGCCCTTTAAACGTAAAGGCAAACTTGTACTGGTCCTCTCGCCGCAGCGGGATGGACCAAAAACCGTTCGAGATATCCAGCACCGTGAACGTGGTCGCGGACGCTGGGATGCTCCCTATTAGGTCAGCAACTGCTGCTACTGTGGGCGCGCAGGCGGGGATGTTACTGTTAAGGACTCTGTAGTCCACCGTGGCTCTCCACGAATTATCCGGCTTCCTAACCGGCCATAATGGGGAGTTCACGTGTGTGGCTATCGGCCTCAACACGCCCTGCTGCACCAAGGAAGACATTGCTGCCTCCATATCGGGTTCTGCTTCTTTGGGGAAGTTATACTGCTTTTGGGGTCGGGTCATGGGGTCCCCATCTACGCTGACCTCAAACCCGACCACCCTCCCACAATCGTGCTTGTGGGTTGCAAACGCGTGCATATTATCTGTCACGTACGTTTGCATGTCCGTTGGGACATCTGCGACCATAAGCCTGAGGTCGTAGCCTCCGGATGGCTGTACGGTACACAGGACCCCTGTTTCTTCCTCCCCTTGAATCACCATTACCTCGCCTTTTTCACCTTTAGCCCCCCAGAGACAGTGATTTCTGAGGTCCACGAGGATCCCGTGTCCCGCTAGCAGATCGGACCCGAGAATACCTCTTCCACCCCCCTTTTGCCATGCCATCAGTATACACTTCCACTTAAGGCGAAGTGTCCCTAAACGAATGGATAGCGGGAGGGAAAACGTGCCAGCCTGTTCTTTCCCTGTGAACCCTGCTAGCGTGAATGGGACCTTGGTAGATAGCGGCGAGTCAAAAGGGTCATCTGTATGGATTATGGTGCAAGAAGCTCCCGTGTCCAACAAATAACTGCCCTTTTGTTTCTCTACCTCCATCTCCACCACAGGTCGCCTCCACGCATCATAGCTGAGCGGACACAGGTAGACGGGCTGTGCTGGTTCTAGTCATGGGGCACTATTAGACGGTCCTGCGGCACCTACGGGGCCGGTTGCGACCGCCACCTGTCCACGCGCATTCAAAACCATCTTGCGCATGACTCCTAACACTGCTTCGAGGTCTTCGGGAGAGGTGGGTGCCTTTGCTTCCTTAGGCGGGACAGGCGTCTGGGCTCGGACCGCGGGATTTTTATCCTTGGAATCCTTCCAAGGGTTCCTGCAGTGCTTGCGCCAGTGCCCTGTCTTCCCACACCCGTAACAGGCATTACTTGCCTGTGGGGCGCGATTACCCTCCTGATGCCACTCTCTTTGAGTCGGGGCTGCGGGTCGTACCTCATGTACTCTTCCCTTAAAGGGACGTGTCGTCATACCCCTTATGTTACGGTAACCTAACGTGAGTCGATTCAAGACCGACTCTTCCGTAAGGTTGAGGTCATTGGGATCGAACCAGGCTTTTGCCTGCTCTCTAACGGCTGGTAAACTGTTGGCTATTATGCACCTAAGCCAATGAATTAAAGCGGCGCCTTCCACATCTTCGCGCTCGGGCGCACCTAGACAGCTGCGCTCATATACTGGCCACAGCCTGTCGGCAAAAACCTTCGGGGGTTCTCCCTCCATCTGCACTGTCTGTCCCACTCTAGCAAACGGACCTCCGTCGTTCGCTCCCACTACTTCTAGGACCTCATTTTTCAATTCCTCATAACTTTTATTACCCCTCTTGCTATCGCCTGAGAGACACTGAAGGACCGAGCTATCTAACGAGAACAGCAGCATTTTTGCTGTCTCCCCATCATCGCAGCCGTTGATGGCTGCGGCTTGCTCAACTTCCTTAAAATGTACGGAAGGGTCGTCTATCTCGGTCAGCTTCCTTACGTGGTTTATCATGGCCCTCAGCTGATGTGAACTGTGAGGCAACACCAGCTGTCCGAGGAGATCCCCCGGTTCTTCCCCACCGTTCCTGCTTGGGCCCCTTTTAATCCCCGTTACTGGATACAACGATCCCTTTTCTACCTCCTTTTCAACGGGCTCTTTTGTTTCTTCCGTTGCTTCCTCCCTAACCCAGGTTTCTGAATAGCTGGGTGGCGCGGAGGGCGCAGTGGCTACTACTTCTTCTGCTTTACTTGGTGGGGAATTTCTAAATCTCTCATTTACTAGCGGCTGGCGTGCCGACGGATTAATAAGGCACACCATGCCGTTCGCATTATTCACGGCCTTTTTGAGGCTCTCTATCTCTTTTTCGCAGGCGCTATGGTCGGCTCCCTGAAACTTATCCTCAAGGGCCAACTTATACGCCGACCTAACCCCCATTAAGCTCTCTTCTTGAGTTCTTATCTGGGCAGCTTGACGGTTACATCTTTCCTTCATCCTACTCTCGTTTAATTTTGCTTCAGTGATCTGGCACTCGAGATACTCTACCCTTGTTTTAAGGTAACTGGAGACTTCCTGGCTTTCCTGGCGTAACTCATTTAAACTCTTAATGAGCGCCTCCCCTCCAGAAACCTTCTCCTCCATTTCCTCCTCTAACTGCTTGATTCGAGCGGTTAGCGCTGTATTGGTCTGGTTTGAAATCTGAACCTGCCTTTTGTAGCACATAAGCCAGACTGCTTTCTCAACTGCCTTTTTATGCTCCTTACTATCAGTCCACCTTTCAGCTGCCTCTAGTGGGCTCTTATCCGCTAACAATTCGCTTATCCACTTTTTCGTTAGATTAACCTTTCCAAATACGTAATCCGCTATCTTTTCCTGCATCACATTTCGTACAGTCATTCCAAAATCTAACACACTACCCTCTCGCTGCCAGTGTCCTGCCGCGGTCGCCATTTTCTGTAAGGGATTCTCTCCTGACCCTGCGTGTCTCGTAGCCTGTGAGATTCACGCGGCTCTGTGCAGCCTGTATGTCAGTGCGGGTCTAGGCCTGGTCTCCAGCCAGTCTGGGAACACTAGACACCCCTGTGAGTGGTTCGAATCACTCTCCCTTACGGTTCTAGACACTGGACTTAGATGCGAGAGCAGTAATGGAGATAAAACTCATGTAGACTTGGTTTGAACGGTACGAAATGGAAAATCTTTATTGCATGATACTTAAAATTATGAAATACATGTCATATGCACAGATTAATGACAGTACAATCTTACAAACAGTTATAATCACTCTTAGGGAAACGAGGAACGAACGGCACAACGTAAATAGGGCACACATTACAAATATCCTTAATCTTTAAACCCTCCCCTATCAATGTCTATCCTAAACTAGCTTCGTAGGATCTCGAGACTCATGCTCACCACTCGTAATAACTCGGAGAAATCCCGAATAGCTGATCGGATGTTTTTCACCGCAGCACCCACGTGTTGGTCAGGAGATCTCCTGGTCCCACTTGTTTACTGCTTCTGCTGCTCGGTCAGTCGGCTGGACCGTCCGCTGTAGTGAAGACCTCTGTTGGTTGGATACAAGGTATGGTGGAGCACCGTTGTCAAGAAGACTTGGCTGATCGACCTACAGGCGCGGTCGGGATTTACTGACCGTGGCGATGGATAAGGTCTTCTTCTCTTCTCCTCTCATCTCATCTCATCTCATCTCGGGCCTTTGGTTCCGCTGCCAGCTACCAACATAGGTCTTTGCAACAGTTTTTTACACAGGAGCAGCCACGAGGTTACGAATCGACCGGATAAAACACAGGAGCAGCCACGATGATAACAGCAGCAAGCGGCAAGAGTCAAGAACACGAGGCAGGCAGCAAGAGAGCGAATGGACGGTTTGGGCCTGCAATTATAGTGCACAGTTCTTCCGTTTCCCGCCCAACTACAATGTCCATTCTTTTGTTTAAGGTTTGGCGCCCAAAATGTCCTGTATGGGTGATCTCCGTCCTTAATGGGTTTCGGGGCTACTCATGAATGTTTGAGTACCTGCTAATATTTCTCCCATTGTTAAATCGGTCGGTGTTCCCCCTGGAGGGGTTTGGGGCTTCCAAGTGTCCTGTATAACTACCTGCTAACGGCTCTCTCATCGTAGAGCCGTTGGGAGTTTACATATTAATGTCCTTTGGATGGGCCCTTAATGGCTTTCCTTTGTACCTGGAAGACCGATTCCAGTATCGATGTTTATACTGTAAACCCATAATGTCTCGTGTATTATCTTCACTGTGCTGAATCGTTATCGATCCTGCAAAAATGTTTAATGGAACGCCATCTTGTCTGCCTGTTGAAAAGTCTAGAATGTTCTGTCACGAGGTGCGGCGGCCATTTTACAGGCTGCTTGTGTCCAATTTAAACCTGACAGCATTCCGCTGAAATAAAAGCTGTTTTGAACGAAACTTTGTGTTTTCTCCTTATTAAAATGAAATCGCGATAATTGCGAATTCTACAAGGCCGACAAGAGCTGGGGCCACGTTGGATTTGGTACTGGGTAATGAACCGGGCCAAGTGTTTGATTTGTATGTGGGAGAGCACTTTGGAGATAGTGACCACAATTCGGTAACTTTCACTATTGCAATGGAGAGGGATAGGGCCATATGGCAGGGCACGGTTTATAATTGGGGGAGGGGTAATTATGATGCAATTAGGCAAGAATTAGGGAGTATAAGATGGGAACAGAAACTATCAGGGAAAGGCACAAACGAAAAGTGGAGCTTTTTCATGGAGCAATTACTGCGTGTCCTTGATAGGTATGTCCCTGTCAGGCAGGGAGGAAATGGCCGAGTGAGAGAACCATGGTTCACAAAAGAGGTTGAATGTCTAGTCAAGAGGAAAAAGGAAGCGTATGTAAGGATGAGAAAACAAGGTTCAGTTGGGTCGATTGAGGGGTACAAGGTAGCAAGGAATGAGCTAAAAAAAGAGCTTAGGAGAGCTAGGAGGGGGCATGAGAAGTCCTTGGCGGGTCGGATCAAGAAAAACCCCAAGGCCTTTTACTCTTATGTGAGTAATAAAAGAATGACCAGGGTGAGGGTAGGGCCGGTCAAGGACAGTAGTGGGAACTTGTGCATGGAGTCAGAAGAGATAGGAGAGGTGATGAATGAATACTTTTCGTCAGTGTTCACCGAGGAGAGGGGCCATGTTCTTGAGGATGAGAGTGTGATAAAGGTGGATAGGCTGGAGGTGGTAGATGTTCTGAGGGAAGATGTTTTAGCAATTTTGAAGAACCTGAGGGTCGATAAGTCCCCTGGGCCAGATGGGATATATCCTAGGATTCTTTGGGAGGCAAGGGAGGAGATTGCAGAGCCTCTGGCTTTGATCTTTGGGTCCTCACTGTCCACGGGAATGGTGCCAGAGGACTGGAGAGTGGCGAATGTTGTTCCTCTCTTCAAGAAAGGAAATAGGAATGACCCTGGTAATGATAGGCCGGTTAGTCTTACTTCGGTGGTTGGTAAGATAATGGAAAAGGTCCTGAGGGATAGGATTTATGACCATTTGGAAAGGGGCAACTTAATCAGGGAAAGTCAACACGGATTCGTGAAGGGTAAGTCTTGCCTAACAAATTTGATTGAATTCTTTGAGGAGGTAACTAAGTGTGTAGATGAAGGTAGAGCAGTTGATGTCGTATACATGGATTTTAGTAAGGCGTTTGATAAGGTTCCCCATGGTCGGCTCATGAAGAAAGTAAGGAGTTGTGGGATAGAGGGAAATTTGGCCGATTGGATAAGTAACTGGCTATCTCATAGAAGGCAGAGGGTGGTGGTGGATGGAACATTTTCGGACTGGAGACCAGTTACCAGCGGTGTGCCACAGGGGTCGGTGCTGGGTCCTCTGCTGTTTGTGATTTTTATCAATGACTTGGAGGAGGGGACTGAAGGGTGGATCAGTAAATTTGCTGATGACACCAAGATTGGTGGAGCAGTGGATGAGGTGGAGGGCTGTTGTAGGCTGCAAAGAGACATTGATAGGATGCAGAGCTGGGCCGAAAAATGGCAGATGGAATTTAACCCTGATAAGTGCGAGGTGATTCATTTTGGTAGGGCAAATTTGAATAAGGATTACAGGGTCAACGGCAGGGTTCTGAGGAATGTGGAGGAGCAGAGGGATCTGGGGGTTCATATCCACAGATCTCTGAAGGTTGCCACTCAAGTGGATAGAGCAGTAAAGAAGGCCTATGGTGTGTTGGCGTTTATTAACAGAGGGTTTGAGTTTAAGAACCGTGAGGTTATGCTGCAACTGTACAGGACCTTGGTGAGACCACATTTGGAATATTGTGTGCAGTTCTGGTCACCTCACTATAGGAAGGACGTGGAAGCATTGGAAAGAGTGCAAAGGAGATTTACCAGGATGCTGCCTGGTTTGGGGGGGAGGTCTTATGAGGAAAGATTGAGGGAGTTGGAGCTTTTCTCTTTAGAGCGGAGGAGGATGAGAGGCGACTTAATAGAGGTTTATAAGATGATGAGGGGGATAGATAGAGTGGATGTTCAGAGACTATTTCCTCGGGTAGAGGCAGCTGTTACAAGGGGGCATAACTATAAGGTGCATGGGGGGAGATATAGAAGGGATGTCCGAGGTAGATTCTTTACTCAGAGAGTGGTTGGGGTGTGGAATGGACTGCCTGCTGTGATAGTGGAGTCGGACACTTTAGGAACTTTCAAGCGGTTATTGGATAAGCACATGGAGCACACCAGAGTGATAGGGAGTGTGATAGCTTGATCTTGGTCTCGGACAATGCTCGGCACAACATCGAGGGCCGAAGGGCCTGTACTGTGCTGTACTGTTCTATGTAACACTGTGCAGTCATCAGTGAACATCCCCATTTCTGACCTTATGTTGGAGGGAAGGTCATTGATGAAGCAGCTGAAGATGGTTGGGTCTAGGACACTGCCCTGAGGAACTCCTGCAGCGATGTCCTGGGGCTGTGATGATTGACCTTCAACCACCACAACCAGTTACTTGCCTTGGTTCCCTATCCCTTGATACCCTTACCTAACAAAAATCTATCCATCTCAGTCTTGAAAATTTCAATTGACCCAGCAGCCACAGCCTTTTGGGGTACAGAGTTCCAGATTTCCATTGTGTGAAAAAGAATTTCCTGATTTCACTGCTAAATGACCTCGCTCTAATTATAAGATTATGTCCTCTTGCCTGGATTCCCTCACCAGAGGAAAGTTTCTCTGTATCTGCCCTATCGAATCCCTTAATCATTTTAAACACCTCGATTAGATCACCCCTCAAACTTCTAAACTCAAGGGTATATAAACCAAGTTAATGCAACCTATCCTTATAATTTAACCCTTTAAGGCCTGGTATCATTCTGGTGAATCTGCACTGTATCCCATTCCAGTTTTTCACTATCTGAGTCTGACATCTATTATTAGCCTCTTGAGAGTTATTTACCCGATACCTGTTAAAATATTTCCGCTTTAGTTCAATATGCCTTAGCATGTGACCAGTTAGCTATATTTGCTTTGTTTTACCTTGAGTCCTTCTTTTAACCCTAGGGACCTACATGGCTTCTTTCTGTGAAAATAACAGTTTTAAACATTGTCCAACTTTTGTAATTGTTGCTATTATCCCCACCTAGTAAGATCCCCCCCTCCACCGCCAGTCAAGCCTACACGTTTCAAATACTGTCATTGCAAATTTAGCCCTCTTGTAATCTGGTACTGGCATTAAAATTTTAGCAGCATTGGTTTGGCTGATTAAGTTAAATCCAGTAATCTTATAGTTTGTTAACCAGATGTTCCTTCCACCCCCTCCGCCCCCCCCCCCCCATATGGAGATCCGATACCACATTTCGGCCACTAGTAAAAAACTAGATCCAGTATCTGATTGTCCTCCAGTATCTTCTCTTTGTGTTATTAGTTGTTCAAAGCCTGACTGGGGAATTAAGACAAGTAGTCCTTAACTACTGTCTTTAATTGGCTGAATACATGTATGTTTCAAATGTCTATTCAGGTTTTTGAGTCGATAAACAGATATACTGATCTCTTAACAGGGCTTAGAAGTAGGGCTCAGCAGCAGAAAGATCTGACATGCATGACCTCTTTGTAGCTAATTTAGAGAAGTCGCGCAACACCAGGTTATAGTCCAACAGCTTTATTTGAAATCACAAGCTTTCGGAGCGCTGCTCCTTCGTCAGGTGAAGTGAAGAGATGCATATAGGCACAGCATATATAGTCAGAGAACACTGCCAGATGATTACAGTTAATCTTGCCAACTGCCCTTTATCACACCTCGGCAGAGAGATAATCACGGCAATCAAAGGTGTGAATGGTGTCCAAACAGGTCAGTCAGGGAAACATTACATCAAAGACAATGCGGCAGATGCTGGGGTCTGTATGGAAAACAAAAAACTTTTTTTGTTGGAAATCACAGCAGGTCCACCCGCATCTGTGTAGAGAGAACAAGCCAACGATGACTCGAGTCTGGATGACTCTACGTCAGGTGGGGTTACATGTAACGTGACATGAACCCAAGATCCCGGTTGAGGCCGTCCTCATGGGTGCGGAACTTGGCTATCAATTTCTGCTCGACAATTTTGCGTTGTCGTGTGTCTCGAAGGCCGCCTTGGAGAACGCTTACCCGAAGATCGGAGGCTGAATGTCCTTGACTGCTGAAGTGTTCCCCGACTGGGAGGGAACACTCCTGCCTGGCGATTGTTGCATGGTGTCCGTTCATACGTTGTCGCAGTGTCTGCATGGTCTCGCCGATGTACCATGCTCCGGGGCATCCTTTCCTGCAACGTATGAGGTAGACAATGTTGGCCGAGTCACATGAGTATGTACCATGTACCTGGTGGGTGGTGTCCTCATGTGTGATGATGGTATCTGTGTTGATGATCTGGCATGTCTTGCAGAGGTTGCCGTGGCAGGGTTGTGTGGTGTCGTGGTCGCTGTTCTCCTGAAAGCTGGGTAATTTGCTGCGAACGATGGTCTGTTTGAGGTTAGGCGGCTGTTTGAAGGCGAGTAGTGGGGGCATGGGGATGGCCTTAGTGAGGTGTTCGTCGTCATCGATGACATGTTGAAGGCTGCGAAGAACATGGCGTAGTTTCTCCGCTCCGGGGAAGTACTGGACGACGTAGTATACTCTGTTGGTTGTGTCCCGTATTTGTCTTCTGAGGAGGTCTATGCGATTTTTCGCTGTGGCCCATCGGAACTGTCGATCGACGAGTCGAGCATCATATCCCGTTCTTACGAGGGCGTCTTTCAGCGTCTGTAGGTGTCCATCATGTTCCTCCTCGTCTGAGCAGATCCTGTGTATTCGCAGGGCTTGTCCATAGGGGATGGCTTCTTTAACGTGGTTATGGTGGAAGCTGGAGAAGTGGAGCATCGTGAGGTTGTCCGTGGGCTTGCGGTAGAGTGAAGTGCTGAGGTGTCCGTCTTTGATGGAGATTCGTGTGTCCAAGAATGAAACCGATTCTGAGGAGTAGTCTATGGTGAGTTTGATGGTGGGATGGAACTTGTTGATGTTATCGTGTAGTCTTTTCAGTGATTCTTCGCCGTGGGTCCATAGGAAGAAAATGTCATCGATGTATCTGTGAATAGCCTTGGTTGGAGGTCCTGTGCAGCGAAGAAGTCTTGCTTGAACTTGTGCATGAAGATGTTGGCGTATTGGGGTGCGAATTTGGTCCCCATGGCTGTTCCGTGTGTTTGGGTAAAAAACTGGTTGTCGAAGGTGAAGACATTGTGGTCAAGGATGAAACGGATGAGTTGTAGGATGGCATCCAACACCGGCATCTTCACATCATAGCTAATTTAGGGTGGAGATATTCCAGTTGAATGTGCCAAGCTTCTGTGAATTTTAAGGAAGGCAATGTGGAAAGTCCGATTGATTGTGTGCTTTTGTTGCTATCCAGCGGCTCACATTTTACATAAAGTAGATGCCACGACTATTTTCGTGACATCTAAGTACAAGTTCAGCCAAGTGCTGTGTTACTTGTAGCTTGTTCTGTTGGAGATTTCAATGCTGGGCCAGTTTGTAGAGACCTAGTACAGCTTGCATGAGACTAGGCGATCTGCCATTATTTCTGAAATAGTTTTGGGGAAAAAAAAATCCAATTTTTCACAAGCTGATTGAGTTTTTACATTTGTTCATGACATTATTTATACAGGAGTAGAGTTTTATTTATTGCCCTTCCTTGGACCTTGGCACTGTTTACACAGCGAGGTTGGTGTCTGTTGAAGGAGATGGCTACTTGTGATATTTAGTTCTGGTGTAGAGCTCCAGTCTGTTTTTTAATATTTGACCTGTGCCTTTAAAATCCATCAAAGAACTGGTTTAACGCTCTATCACTAAATATTTACTTGGTCAACATTCTTGCACTCAATACCTGACGTAATAAAGACTCACTACGCACTTGAACATAAAGCAAGGCTTTAATCAACTTGTAACAAAACATGGAGGTCTAGTTAGCAGTCACTAGCTTCCTGTTTCCAGATTGTCTCTGCCCAAGGTGGGCCCATGCCTGAGTATTTATACTCCCTGGACGGCGCCCCAGCTGGCCGCCCAGTAGTACTTCCTGAGTTGTTACTTGCGATTTATGACATTCTTCCTCCCTAAAAGGTTTGGAAGTCCAGTCTTCCTTTAACGGACTAGGCGGACCAGAAATAGCCGCAGACGTTTAGCTCTCTGCTTGTGAC
Organism: Squalus acanthias; assembly: GCA_030390025.1. Lineage (NCBI taxonomy): Eukaryota > Metazoa > Chordata > Chondrichthyes > Squaliformes > Squalidae > Squalus > Squalus acanthias. The sequence goes on from CM059438.1 coordinate 38,394,233, forward strand.
TGGAAGGCACGTCTCCCCGGACCGTGTCCTGGTCCCTGGGTCGCTTGGCCCGTACCGGTAAGTCAGTAGAGTCCGCGTCATCTTGATCATCCTGTGGAGGACTGGGAATATCATGACTCCGGGTGCGGGTCCCCACAGGTGCTGAGCGGGCCTCATCCCGGGTCGTGGCTGGAGATTGTCCGGCGTCCTGGTTTCGGGTGGCCATCCTACGGGGAGCGTCCAGCTCCCTGAGTTGATCCAGTAGCGTTGCCGGCAGATCCCCCGATGTCCCAGGCGGGGCGTCATTTTCATAGGGGTGCGGAGTGTTGATATCATTGTCGGGGGATCCTTCATCATTCGGGCCCGTGTGACCGGTTGGGCAGGGAGCCAGATCTCGGAGCGAGACGGTGGTCTCCCGGCCATCAGGGTACCGTACGTGCGCATACGTGGGGTTTACCTCCGTTAACTCCACCTCGTCAACGAGAGGGTCGTTTTTGGCAGACCGGACGAACCTCTGGAGTAGTACCGGGCCTGGAGCCACCAACCATGACGGTAGAGACGTCCCATGTGTAGAGCGACGCCGGAATTTGAAGAATCGCTCATGAGGCGTGACATTAGTAGACGTGGAGAGAAGAGACCTGATAGAGTGTAACGCGTCGGGGAGCACCGTTTCCCACTGCTGGTCCGGCAGGTTGCGTGACCTTAGTGCCAGACGGACAGCGTTCCAGATGATGGCATTGTATCGTTCAACCTGTCCGTTACCGATTGGGTGATATGGTGTCGTCCTACTTGAGGCGATTCCCCGTTGGGAGAGATAACTTTTAAGTTCACTCGACATAAAGGAGGGACCCCGATCAGTGTGGATAAAATTGGCCGTCCCGCAAAGGGAAAAGACCTGATCGAGGCATTTAATTACCGTAGAGGTAAGCATATTAGGGCAGGGGAAGGCGAAGGGAAAGCGTGAATACTCGTCCACCATCGTAAGTAGGTAGGTGTTCCTTGTCGACGAAGGCAATGGCCCTTTAAAGTCTATGCTGAGCCTCTGCATAGGCTGCATTGCATGTATGAGTAAGCCATCTGATGGGCGAAAGAATTGTGGTTTCAATTCTGCACAAATCCTACAGGAGGAGCATGTTTTCTTTACGTCCTCGGTTGAAAATGGTAGATTTTTGGAGCGCACAAAGTGCAACATGCGGGTCACACCAGGATGGCATAAGTCCATATGCAAATCCGCCAGAGTCGACGTTGACATTGAGGAGCAAAATGCCCGTGTGAAGGTATCTGGGGCCACGTTCTGTTTGCCGGGTCGGTAACAGATAGTATATCCAAAGGCAGCCAGCTCCATCCTCCAGAGTTGAATTTTATTAATTTTGATTTTCGTGCGCCTCCGGTTATCCAACATGAAGGCCACAGAGCGCTGGTCAGTTATAAGCGTAAAATGACGCCGAGCAAGAAAATGACCCCATTGGCGTACAGCCTCGATGATGGCCGTAGCCTCCTTCTCGACAGGGGGGTAATGGAGCTCGCTACCCTTCAAGGTTCTGGATAGGAATGCCACGGGTCGGCCACCTTGATTCAAGGTAGCGGAGATCGCCACCTCCGATGCATCGCATTCGACCACAAAAGGAAGATTTTCGTCAATGGAGCGAAGCGTGGCTTTCTCCAGCTGTCGTTTGAGGAGGTTGAAGGCAGAAATAGCCGTAGCTTCCAATGGAAAAGACTTCGCATGGAGCAGGGGCTCTATTTTATCGGAGAAGTGTGGTATCCATTTTGCGTAATAAGCAAACATGCCAAGTGCCCGACGAAGAGAGCCGAGGTTCGTCGGGGGAGGGAGCTCCTGAAGTGGACGAAGTCGCTCTGGGTCCGGTTTAATAACACCGTTGCCCACCCAGTAGCCAAGAATGTTCACCGATGGCACTGACTTCACCGATTTGGATTCGTTTAACGTTAAGTGGCGACGGCGGAGTACGTCAAAAAATCTCTGAAGATTGGCGTCATGCTCCTTTTGATCATGGCCGGCAATAGTGATATTGTCTAAATACGGAAAGGTATCCGTCAAGTTCTCTTTCTGGACTAGGCCATCCATGGCCCGTTGGAAGACGGCCACCCCATTGGTGACCCCGAATGGAAGGCGGCGAAACTGGAAAAGCCGACCATTGGCCTCAAAGGCCGTATACTTCTTGTCGGAGTCTTGCAGTGGCACCTGATGGTATGCGCTTTTTAAATCGAAGGTCGAGAATACCTTGTATTTGGCAAGGTTGTTGACCATGTCATCTATGCGTGGCAGCGGGTAGGCATCCAGATCGGTATATAGATTAATAGTCTGCGAATAATCGATACACAGACGTTTTTTATGTTGTTTTAAGGGATTCCTCACGATGACGACCTGAGCCCGCCAGGGAGATGAACATGGCTCGATAATACCGTCGACTAAAAGGCGAGAGATTTCCGCCTCAATAAACGCTCGATCATCTTGGCTAAAGCGCCGCGATTTGGTGGCTATGGGTTTACAGCGGGGGGGAAGATTGGCAAACAGGGAGGGTTCACCGAGTAAGGCCGCCGAGAGTGCACAAAACGGCACCTTAGAAATGGTAAGCTCCGGCCTTGACCCTCCAAACTCAAAAGTGATCTTCTTGTGCTGCTTCTGGAAGTCCTGTCCCAGAAGCACATCGCTGCATAAGTTTGCGAGTACTCCGAGCCGGGTGGAGAGATACGTGCGGCCGTTGAGGATGAGGTTGACCAGACAGAAGCCAGAAGAATTGGTGGTCAGAGTCGTCAGAGCCATTGCAATCTCCCTGTCCGAGGGATAAATGTGCAGTTTTAACCTGTTGACAGCCCGCTTACTAATGAAGCTGTCAGAGCTGCAGGAGTCGATTAGCGCGCTTAGAGTGTGCCCATTTACTGAAACCTTCGTGGCTGCATGGGACAAACTTTGGGGAAAAACAGCCGTGATGGGAGGAGGGGCAATTTTCCCTTCGGCAACTGTAGCCTTAACAGTAGTTCTTGGGGGAGGAGCAGCTCCATAGATAGCAGCTGTGAAGCTAACAGGAGCTCTCGACCGGTATACTTTAGAGGAGCGGCCTTTCTTGTTAGCAAAGGCCGTGACTGGCATACCTTGGAAAAGTGTCCTTTCTTGCTGCAATGATTGCAGGTCACATTACGAGCCGGGCAAAATTTTCTGTGATGGCACGCCCCTCCACAAAAGAAACACTTTCTTCCTGATTGCCAGGATGCTGCTAGGGCGGGGTCGTCATCAGCAAAGGCCTCTAGGGTAGGGTCGTCGTCTGTTAGAGTAGAGTCAACATCAGTGGGGGCATCCGCCCGAGACCTACCGAAAGACTCATTAAAGGAGATAGCCGCCGCCCGTGCACGTGGTGGGAGATAAGTGTCTGCATTTTTCTTGGCCAAGTCCAAGGAACACGCCTGGTCATAAGCAGCCCGTAAATTGAGGGTTTTATTTTCCAGCAGGCGCTGACGTATAAAAGGGGACGCGATTCCATTGATAAAGGAATCGCGGATTAGTTCCTCTTGATACTGTTCAGCTGAAACTGCTTTAAGGTTACAATCCTTGCTGAGCCTGCGAAGTTTCTGGAGAAATTCATCGAGTGATTCCCCAGGCTGCTGCCGAGTTGTGGCCAGTAGGTGTCGAGCAAAGATTTCATTTGGGGACTTGACATATAGCTGCTGTAAGATTTCGATAGCAGTGTCATAGTCTATACAGTCCTCAATATAATCATACACATGAGGAGACACGTAGTTGATAAGCATTCGTAACTTATTAGGGACATCCGCCCCACATTCTTCAAGAAAGTTGCTAAAGGTACGAAACCAATGCTTCCATACCTTTGCTGCCGCAGGTGCATTCGGGTCCAGGTCGAGACAAGCGGGTCTAAGGAGTTTTTCCATGATGGTCAGTTTCTTGCCCAAGTTCCCTTCTGTGGTTCGAGTTGCAGCTGGTTGTTCCGAATCACCCAAAGCGTGGAGACGATAGCAAGTTGATTAAATTGACGTAATAAAGACTCACTACGCACTTGAACATAAAGCAAGGCTTTAATCAACTTGTAACAAAACATGGAGGTCTAGTTAGCAGTCACTAGCTTCCTGTTTCCAGATTGTCTCTGCCCAAGGTGGGCCCATGCCTGAGTATTTATACTCCCTGGACGGCGCCCCAGCTGGCCGCCCAGTAGTACTTCCTGAGTTGTTACTTGCGATTTATGACAATACCTGAGCATTTTAATTGCTCCCTTTTATTTAGGCGAACAGGTCAAAATAGGAGCAATCAGTATTTCTGTTACTACAGTACCCTTAAGATTTTGGATAATTGAGGAATGCTGTTAAATTAATAGAAATAAAATTCTTATATAAGGAGTGATCTAGAGATGGAGTTGTCTTGTGCAGTAGTAGAGGCTGTCTGCAATGAGGGAGTTTAAAAAAACTAAGTACCCTGCAGATTAAACATGCATCGATAATTCTTTTAATTAAATTGCGTAAGTGTCTTGCCAGAATCGAGCATTTGTATTTTTTCTGTGGATATGTTTAATGTAAATTTTGAAAATGTAACATTATGTATTTATTGCTGTGCTATAGATTACGTATTATAAAAAAAATATGATTTACTTAGCTAGGATAGAACAGTTCGTTCCCTCGCTCTCTCTCTCTTCCCCCCTTTTTGGAGAAGAGGGGCCAGAAGTTTGGCCCGCTTCAGATCAGCAATAATTTTAACTTTATTTATTACAGATATGATGCAATTATTTTAAAGTTCTAGTAGTTTTTTTCTTTGTCAAAGGAGAAATGCAAACGTTGGACTTACTACAAAGACAGAAATGTCCTTTATTGGGAAGAGAACCAAGACATAAAAGAGAGTAAGATCCAAAACCAAATGTTAACTGCATTTTGATATTTTCAACCCTCTGAGATGCAAGTGCTTAAAAAGGGCCATTGGCAAAAGTTCTGGCTACTCAAATAATTTTTTTCACCACCAATTTTCTCCCCTCTCACACCCCCCAACTCCTTGCTGGTTACAGTTCCACAGACATCAGCATCCCTCATCCAAGTGGTCATTCTTCATGTGTGAGCCTCGGCCGGGAGTTTCAGAAGATCATTCAAGCCAGGTCCTGTCCTTATAGAATGTCCACACACATACACTTCCAGTAAGGGTCAGGGAATCCGTTCCTGAGCTCAAACCGGGTGGGAACGGGCTGAGAATCTCCCCCCGTGGTTTCTGTACATGCGTGGTTAAAAAAAAAACTCTATACTGGGAACGAGTTTTCTGAACTGGGGACTCTTCCGGGGTCATTGTTTGCCCGGGGACACAGTACCTAATCCAGGGACTGTCCCTGGAAAACGAGGACGTATGGTCAGCCTAGCCTATCGCCCACCACCGGCAGAGAGCAGTTACATCAGCATAGATTGGGGATCAAACCTGGGCCTTTCCTGGTTTGTCGGGCTTAGCCAATCGCTGCCTTGATCAACTGACTATTCGGGGGGAGCCATTTAATTTTTTTTTTTTCGGGATCATCCTTTGCAATGAACGATTTAAAAATAACAATATTATGTCACATCTCTTTTTACTGATGAAAGCATTATAACCATGTGCTTAATTCTAAAATATCTTAATGATGTATTGAATATAAATTTTGACCAGTGCGGTGGTGTTTGTAGCTTTTTTTGTACAATACTGATAAAACTAGAAAATAATAAAACAGAAGTAGTTTGTGGAGAAAAACATCAGCAGATTTGATGGACTGATTCGCGGTGCTGTATGAAACCAAGCTAAAAGCTGCTCATCGTTATTCACAGTGGCACAAACCTTAAGTGATAGTTGGCAGTTAGGCTCTCAGAAAATGCATCTCTCTGTTTCATTGCTCACGGCTCCAGTTCAGCTGCAGCAATTACGATTAATGTTGTTCGAAATGGTGTAAGCAAGTAATGAAGGTATATAGTGAAGGCATGTCTGGTACCGCAGTAAAGCTAGGAGGCTTTTGGCAGCAGGACTCAAGTTTACGCAACATGGTTCAGAATGGAAACATCAGATGGACGTACTTTAATGCACAGTATTTAGTGACAAGACACTACTAACATTCCACACTGTATTCCTTTATGCTAAGATGGGGTTTTAAAATATTCGCAACAAATCTGCAGCAAATGTGAAGGCTAAAGTTCATTGTAATTTTTTTTTAACTGTTGTTTTGATTTTTACCATCTCCCAGTGACTCATTGGTGAAGGCAGGATGTAGCCAAAAGGCCCCAGGTTCAATGCCTGGTCTGTGCTGAGTTAGGTAATCCCAACTGGGCACTGCAACTGACTTCAGTACCCCTGGACTGTGAAGCAGAATATCTGTTGCTACTCCGGATCACTATTGGTCACCCTTTCTGTAAAGTGCACGTACAGATGGCAGGCTTGGTTGTCATACCAATTCATGATCAAATAGTCTGCCAACACTCAGGCCTGGGCTTTAGCTCGGAGGCGCGTTACGTGCCATGGGGGATGGTGTGAGGGGACTGTTTTGCGGTCGGGAAACTGCAGGACATCTTTAAATTTTTTCCTGTAGGTTTCTCGCCCACAGCCAGCCTGATTGACAGACTAGAGGCCTGTCTGGCGGGAACTCCTAAAGCACAAGGCCGTAACTGAGCTGGGCTGAGAGCAGGTAGGTCTAGTGGGCGAGATTGTTGATTGGGGGTTCTGATTGCAGGTGGTGAGGGGGCAGATGGTGGTTGGGCAAGCAGACAGATCACGGGGGAAGTTTACTGGGTAGCTTGTTGTGCCTGGAGGAAACACTCCTGCTCCTCTTGGCCCACAAGCAGTGCTGTAAAGGCACTTACCTCATGGATTCAGCTCTTCGCGCCTCCTTTCACCTGCCGGGTTTCCCGAGGCCTGGGAAACCCGGCCAACAGGAGTTAAAAATAGAATGGCTGTTAAAATGAAGGCACACAGCCTCATTAAAATATTTAAATGACCAACCTGCCTCCTGCGAGTGGATTGGTCGCCCACCCCTAGTCCCGCCTCTGTTGAAACAGAAATGGGCGGGTTCGATTCCTGTTTCAGATTTTTTTTAATTTTAACCTCTGACCTGACCCCAACCCACCCGTTTATTGCGAGTTAAGATTCAGCCCTCACTGTCTAAGCTCATACATGAAGAATGGTCCTTTGTGTAAATTACCCAAGCTTACCCACTGACCATGTTTAGAACAGCACACCTATTTCCCAACACTTTTCTCTCCAGTTTTAGCAGAAACAAAAACGTACATTTATATAGCGCCTTTCATGACCTCAGGTTGTCCCAAAGTGCTTCACAGCCAATGAAGTACTTTTGAAGTGTAGTCACTGTTGTAATGTAGGAAACACAGCAGCCAATTAGCGCACAGCAAGCTCCCGCAAACAGCAATGAGATAATGACCAGATAATCTGTTTTAGTGATGTTGGTAGAGGGATTAATATTGGCCCAGGACACCAGGGAAAACTCCCCTACTTTTCTTTGAATAGTGCCATGGGATCTTTTGCATGGACCTGAGAGGGCAGATGGGGCCTCGGTTTAACGTCTCATCCAGAAGACGGCACCTCCGACAGTGCAGCACCCCCTCAGCACTGCCTAGATTATGTGATCAAGTCTCTGACTCAGGCGAGAGTGCTATCACTGAGCCATGGCTAACACCTTGTCAAATTATTTTAGTTTAGTGACTGTGCGTCCAATGTCTTCCTTGTTTGCTAGTATTAACTCTATTTTCTTCCTCACTATGGTAGGCATTGGTGATTAAACAAGACTGCTTTCTCCCTGTGAATGATTGTCCTCAGGTAAAGAACGTAATTATGGAAAGTCCATTCAATTGTAATACACTGTGTAAAGCAGTGAGGGTGCAACATAACATTCTTTTGTACTCAACATTTTTTTAAGTGTCATCACTCATTCAGATTTTACAGATAAACATAGCTTTAGTATTTTTATTAAACACATGAACCCCTTCCTGGGGCTACAGAAGGCAGAAGCCAGATTTCCACCACACCAGGACCAGTGTTGTGCTTTGTTGATGCAATGGTTCATTTTTCTTTTTGCTTTCTTGTGCTTTGTGAGGAGGAGTAACTTGTGTCTTTAGCCATCTAGTCTCTAAACTCTGGAATCCCAACCCCCTCTCTGCCTCTCTCTGCTCTTTTAAGACCCTCCTTAAGACCTTTAAGACCTTCCATCACCAAGACCGCCTACTTCCATCTCCATAACATCCATGCCTTTGTTACCTCTAGACTTGACTATTCTAATGCTCTCCCGACCGGCCTCCCATCTTCCACCCTGCATAAACTTGAGCTCATCCAAAACTCTGCTGCCCGTATTCTAACTTGCACCAAGTCCCGTTCACCCATTACCCCTGTGCTCGCTGACCCACATTGTCTCCAAGTCTGGCATCGCCTCAATATTAAAATTCTCATCCTTGTTTTCATATCCCTCCATGGCCACGCCCCACCCTATCTCTATAACCTCCTCCAGCTGTACAACCCTTTGAGATTTCTGCGCTCCTCCAATTCTGGCCTCTTTCATTTTAATCATTCCAACATTGGCCGTCTTGCCTTCAGCTGCCTAGGCCCTATACTCTGGAATTCCCTCCCTAAACCTCTCCGCCTCTCTACCTCCCTCTCCTCCTTTAAGACACTCCTTAAAACCTACCTCTTCCATCTGTCCTAATATCTCCTTATGTGGCTTGGTGACAAATTCTGTTTGATAATCGCTCCTGTGCAGCACCTTGGGACGTTTTGCTACATGAAAGGGTCTATATAAATGCAAATAAAAACAGAAAATGCTGGAAATACTCAGCAGGTCAGGCAGCATCTGTGGAGAGAGAAACAGAGTTAACGTTTCAGGTCGATGACCCTTCGTCAGAATATATAAATGCAAGTTGTGGTTGATATGTAGTGGCAGAGCGATAGATGATGTGATGCGGTCATCGCCGGCAGTGGCTTACATCTGTTTACACCATGTAATTGAAGGAAGACAAAAACAGCAACCAGGTCGGAAAGAAACAGGGATTAGAAAAGGTCACATTATCAAATAGCTGTCGTTAGGAAGGCAAGTAGGAAGTAAAACAGCATGGGGGAGAAAAGGAATGCGCTCAGGGAATGTGAAGCAGACTCATGGTGGACAGAGACAGAAAGCTGTGAGAAAGTAAGAGAGGATGAAAAAAAATCCTACCAGTTTTATAAGCTGCTTCACATTCTTATCCATTTTGATAGGCAGAAAACTGGAGTAAAGCCTATTTTTCTTCTTAAAATGGAGCAATTAATACAAAGAGATTTTTATAAATGAGCACCATTCTTGTAGCACAAAATTGATTTGAATGTGTCTCTCGTATCTTTAGAACATACATAGCAGCAACAATTGTTTAATATTATTGCCCATCAGTTTAACTGGTCAGCATTTTCTAAGCCATTTGCTGCCTTTTGTTCTTATTACAATCACTGAGCATATTAAACTAGAAACAATCGGTGTCCGAGGGGGTTAGCTAACTCAGCAAACACCCGCATAATGGTGCGACTGATTGTCACTTATAATGATAAATGGACTATCTCAGAACCTTTTACAATTAAAAAAATTAACTGTATTCTAAAGGGAATGTTCTGTAAACCTGATTAAAAACAGAAAAAAACTGGATATGTAGTTAAAAGGCGGGTAAATAATTAGCATTTTGTAACCGCAGTTAAAACAATGAGAGTTGTCTGTCCTGCATTACCAGAATATGTGAAATCAAATTGATTGCTATCGTGCAGCCAGAGATAAATGAATCGAGGAACATGCTGCTTCAATCACCTCTTTTTTGTAAAATGCTGAAAAGGAGTTGTTTGTAGTGACGAGAGGAAACTGGCCAGGATTGTAACCGCTACTGATTTCCCAAGAATCAGTAGGAAATTGTTTTTTCAAACTGCACTGATTATTGCATTTTAAAAACCTGATCATTCTTTTCACTGCCATGGAAGATCTCAATAACTTGTTAATTATTCATGCACTCCTTCCCCAAAAAGTGATATAATGTGACAGAGCATGACATGAAATGAACTTACTTAGACAGACAAATAATGTGATCCAGAGAAGTCCACATGAATCATCGAATCTTACAGCACAGAAGGAGGCCATTTGACCCATCGTGTCTGTGCTGGCTCATTGTAAGAGCTGTCCAATTAGTCAAACTCTGCTGCTCTTTCCCCATAGCCCTGCATATTATTCCTTTTCAAGTATATATCCAATTCCCTTTTGAACGTTACGATTGAATCTGCTTCCACCACCCTTTCAGGTCGTGCATTCCAGCCGTGACAACTCGCTGCATAAAATCATTCTCCTCATGTACCCCCTGGTTCTTTTGCCAATTATCTTAAATATGTGTTCTCTGGCTACCGACCTTTCTCCCAGTGGAAACAGTTTCTCCCTATTTACTCTATCAAAACCCTTATAATTAAGATGCTAAACCACAAGAGGGATATCACCAACCACACAGCCTGGGATCAGGTCTGCCCAGGTGAAACAGCGATTTACATGTACTTCCTTCAATTTAGTATATTGTATTCGCTGCTCACGATGCAGACTCCTCTACAATGGGGAGACCAAATGCAGATTGGGTTATCACTTTGCTGAATACCTCCGTTCAATCCGCAAGCGTGACTCTGAGCTTCCGGGTGCTTGCCATTTTAATTCTCCGTCCCACTACTACTCTGACCTCTCTGTTCTCGGCCTCCTACACTGTTCTAATGAAGCTCAACGGAAGCTCGAGGAACAGCACCTCTTCTTTCGACTAGACACTTTACAGCCTTCCGGACTCAACATTGAGTTCAGCAATTTCAGATTATAACCACTGCTCCCATTTTTTCGGACAGCAGGTGCTGGTCATTGTTCTGCTGTTCATTAAATCACTCCTGCCTTCCATGCTATCACGGTCCTTCCCTTTTGTTCATTCCTCCCTTCCCCCCTTTCCCTGCACCTGTACTTGCTTAAAACCTGTTACATCTGTAACGTTTTCCAGTTCTGACCAAGGTCACAGACCTGAAACGTTAGCTCTGTTTCTCTCTCCACAGATGCTGCCTGGCTTGCTGAGTATTTCCAGCATTTTCTGTTTATATTTCAGATTTCCGGCATCCGCAGTATTTTGCCTTCTGTACAATGGTTAATAGGCTCGTCTTGATGGCAGGTGATGTGGCCAGTGATTAGCTTGCTAGCCATCCATCCACTAAACAGCCCCTGGTAGAGTAACCTGAAAAGGAAGGAGAGCTGTTAAGCACCTTGGACTGTTCACTCGTAACACAGAGGTCATCAGCCACTGTGACTTGGCAGTCATCCTTTGTCATGAAACCAGCATTGGTCTCTGTTGGCTGATGTCCGTCAGCAGTCATGGTCAGAAGGCTTCGTCTGGGTTAGTGCCAGTCCAGCGCTCTCCAGCAAATCCATGAGGACAACTTCAGGATCTGGAGAAAGCACAATACAGATTTGGCATCTGACCAAGGATGCATCTGCACAGAGGTTAGAAGAACTAGTGGAGCATGCTACGCATATATAGGCCTTAATGAACCAGTTTCATGGTAGGAAGTGCACTCCACACTAGGGCAGCTGGCATGGATGATATTCATGCCAAATTCTTAAAAGCTGCTCTCGATGAGAGGTATGGGACCAACAATAATGGTCTTGACAAACAGTGCCAGGTGCCAATGACTGACTTTGAAGTTCTCCTTCTGAAGTTGGTGAACCAGATTCGGTGAGGCACACATCACTTGTGTTACGCAGTTATAGATTTTATCCACAAGAATGGGGGGAGGGGTCCCAGTGAGACTGAAAACTATCTTCTTAGAACAATACATTGTGGAACCAACCAGGGAACAGGCTATTTTAGATTTGGTAATATGTAATGAGACAAGATTAATTAATGATCTCATAGTAAAGGGTCCTCTAGGGAAGAGTGATCATAACATGATAGAATTTCACAGGGAACAGTGCTGGGGCCTCAACTATTTACAATCTATATTAATGACTTGGATGAAGGGACCGAGTGTACTGTATCCAAATTTGCTGATGATACAAAGATAGGTGGAAAGCAAGTTGTGAGGAGTACACAAAGGGCTGGATTTTCTCAGCTCCGATGAGGCGGGTATGGAGGTGGGACTGCCGGAGAAGTTGCAGAATTTGGGGGTGGGTGGCAAACCCACCCCCAACCCGCCTCCGTGCCCTCTTGCCAGGAGGCGGGAAGCCATCCTGCCCCGGGTCCCGTCTCCTTGGAGGCGGGAAGGGATTAAAGCCTATTAACTGCCTGTTAACAGGTAGTTAACAGGCAGAAAATAGGATTATCCCCATTTTTCATCCTGAAGTGCGGGCTTCCCGACCTGGGGGAACCCCGCCGGGGTGTAGGAGGTGAGTAGGAGGTCTGCGGGGGTCGGAGGAGTCTGAAAGTGCAATGTAGAGGTGAGTGATGGGTGCAAGTGTGGAGCGGTAAGTATGTGAGGTGAGTGAAAAGTGTTAGAAAATGTTAACTTACCTTTGTTTCTGCCTACAGCCTTCAGCTGCTGTGGAGCCGGAGTCCCGACATCTCCATTGTAGATATCACAGACTGGCTGTTGGATCCTCCGAACAAACAGCCAGCTGATTTCTGCAAAGTAGAAAGGATTCATCAAACTACACAGAATGTCAGTGTTTGACAGCTTCACAGAGCTGACAAACGATGACATTTCTTCTTTCAAAAATTCTTGACAGATGACACATCATACGTTGACGTGCTCTATCACTGACTTCCCCCTAATTGACCTGCTGAGCCCGCTGGGTGGGCTTAACAAGATCAATCAGGGGAAAATCCCTCTGGTTGGCCAGAAGCTGATGGAGGTGGGAATGAAACCGGGCAAACAGCAGTCCTGCCTCTAACACATCTCCATTCATAAAATCCAGCCCAAAGAGTCTACAAAACGATATAGATAGGTTAAGTGAGTGGGCAAAAATTTGGCAGATGGAGTATAATGTGGGAAAATATGAGGTTATCCACTTTGGTAGGAAGAATAGAAAAGCAAAATATTATTTAAATGGAGACTACAGAATGCGGCGGTACAGAGGGATCTGGGTGTCCTCGTACATGAAACACAAAAAGTTAACATGTAGGTGCAGCAAGTAATTAGGAAGGCAAATGGAATGTTTGCCTTTATTGCAAGGGGGATGGAGTATAAAAGTAGGGAAGTCTTGCTACAACTGTACAGGGCATTGGTGAGACCACATCTAGAGTACCGCGTACAGTTTTGATCTCCTTATTTAAGGAAGGATATATTTGCATTGGAGGCAGTTCAGAGAAGGTTCACTAGGTTGATTCCTGGGATGAAGGGGTTGTCTTAAGAGGAAAGGTTGAGCAGGTTGGGTCTATACTTATTGGAGTTTAGAAAAATGAGAGGTGATCTTATTGAAACATATAAGATTCTGATGGGGCTTGATGGGGTAGATGCAGAGAGGATGTTTCCCCTCGTGGGGGGATCTAGAACTAGGGGCATAGTTTCAGAATAAGGGATCGCCCATTTAAGGCGGAGATGAGGAGGAATTTCTTCTCTCAGAGGGTCGTGAATCTTTGGAATTCTCTACCCCAGAGGGCTGTGGAGGCGGAGTCATTGAATATATTCAAGACTGAGATAGACAGATTTTTGAACTACAGAGGACTCGAGGGTTCTGGGGAACAGGCAGAAAAGTGGAGTTGAGGCCAAGATCAGATCAGCCATGATCTCATTGAATGGCGGAGCAGGCTCGAGGGGCCGAATGGCCAATTCCCGCTCCTATTTCTCATGTTCTTATGTTTTTATCAAGGAATCTCTCAGAAGTCAGTGGCCCTTAACTTGATTCTTTGGGTTTCATACTGAACATATCTAATGCTCTGAAGGCCTGCAGAGTAATCAAATGAACAGGCTGAATTTCACTCTGGTGAGGAACATGCAGGATAGGTTGTGAGATTACAGCGCATCGGAAGGCTTGGGGAAAGCCATTTACATTGTTTTCAGCGGTTTTCACAAGGCTTTTGATCTTGCGGCCCTCATGAAGCTATGGGAGTATATGGCCAATTTTATCCATGACGTGCGCTCCAGCTCCAAGATCCACGTAAGGGTGGGTAAGAGGCTCCCTGAACATATCTCTCCTGAAAGTGGAGTGAGGAAAGATTGCTCACTGTCACCCATCTTCATGTCTTCATCTATGATGTGTTTGATGCCATCATAAGGGATAGACTTGGAGTGTCCTGTTGTTGGCATTTCTGAAAGTATTGTGGCAATTCTTTTCACAACTGACATTGTGTTGGTGGGAGACTCACCTAGGGATTTAATGCCCTCTTGAACAAATGGCTAACTAATGGGATGTGGTAGAGGTTGCCACCAACTGCAGTATTATGGCTTTGCATAGCCCAAGAGGTGTTCAAGATTTAAATTGGAAGATGCAAGGGGCCATCCATTCCAATTGTTGATTCATATTGGGACCAAGGAGGCATGGTGAATGCCAACTTCAACCTGAACAGAGACCAACAGGACTGCACTGAGAAGGGTCAAAGGGCACTTTGATCTTTCTTTAATAACTAAGTACCAATATAGGTAACGCATGTCGCATACACGACATTTGACCAAACAGTTCTCCTTCATGTTTCAGGTCTCCTAGGATGCAACAGTCCATGCATGAGATCTAGGATCAAGTGAGGTCGACCTGTGGCAAAAAGGGGAAGTGGCTGCAAAAAAGGAGGGATCTAGCCTATTTTGAGCGTTCACTGAAGTGAGTATCAGCCTCACAGTGGGCACATTTCTTTGCCAAAGCCCCTCTGTTGAGGACCTGGATTGAGCCGTTGATGAGCAAGCTTTATATATGACACTGAACTTGGATGTCTAGAACATTAAGGAGGCTGGAACAATACCTTGTGTAGGTCCTTCTACCAAACTGAAGGCAGATGCCCATTGTATAGCTGGTGAGAAAATTAGGGCTTGGGATGACAGCTGCTGGAATACATCACCTGGTGGCCGAGTATTAGAACATGCATTCATATATCCAAGGACACCCACGGGTTTCGCGGGCTTCCTGAAACTCGCCATCGAAAGCAAGACAAGAACATAACAGAAATTCAAGGGGCTCATTGAAAGGCAGGCAAATACAGCAATAAATAGTCAGTGCTCACAGCTGCTTTCTTACCTCTGACTGGGAAAGGGTTTGTTGAGAGTACTTGTGGTAAGAGGTTAGTTTCTGCACTTAGGATGTATTGAGATTCGGATCAGGATGGGTGGCACCATGGCTGCCTTAGCTTGGACCTCAGACGAGGAGCAAGATGACCATCAGCAGCAGCAACAGCAACAGCCTGCTGTGGAGAGACCTACAGGTGTTGAGCAGAGAGGGGAGCAGCAGCAGAGAAGGGAGCAGCAGAGAGGGGAGCAGCTCGCAGGAGGCACTACCCACGTAACAGGGTGTACAGGCCGAGGCTCAGTTTCCTTGGCCTCTCGGAACAGAAGTGCTTTCGGAGGTTGAAGTTGTCACGTCAGATGGTGGCAGACATCTACAGCCTCCTAGAAGAAGACCTGCTCCCTGCAGGACCTGGTGGGCAGACATTGCCAGTAGTTGTGAAAGTGACCACCACCATCAACTTTTTTGGCCCTGGCTCCTTCCAAGGCGCTGCTGGAGACATTTCCAGGATCTCCCAGTCAGCTGCACACAAATGCATAAGGCAGGTCACTGATGGGTTGTTTGCCAGGGCCAGCTCAATGCCAGTGACACAAAGCAGTTTTATGACCAACCATCCACCCAGTGCACATCCCCCCATTGGTCCCCATCAATTTATGTCTTCCGATTCATCAACTGAAAAGGTGAGTTGCCACCCAGCAACCAAGAATGGGCAACACGGGAAAGTGGTGCAAACTAATACATTTTATGTGATTCTACTAAACAATGGAAAGGTAAGAACATAACATTTTCTCCTACACCCATGTGCAGACCCTTGTGCAACTACAAAGCTTTACTTTTCCTTTTCCTACCGCTCCTACGTGGTGCAACCATTGCGGCTTCAGCAGAGGTAGAGGCAGGCTGCTCAGATCCTGTTGAGTTGCTCTTGGTCGACAACCTCTAGGTTTTGGAGCCCATGAGGGACCCGCCAAAGACTGCTTCAGCTTTACCCATGCGGCAGCAGACTCGGCCATCAGGAGACGAGGCAGCATGTCGCGATGGATGTTCCATGGAGTTGGCCATTCTATCCATGGAAGAAGACATCCTCACAATGCCGTGCGACATCAACCAGCTCATACTTGAGATGGAGTCGTCCATTCTCTCTGCAAGCGTGGACAATGAGCGTGGAAGGCCTATCAGTACGTTACAGTTTTTCTGCTGTCCCTCAATGATTATCCTTTTCATCGATGGCCGCCGGGGTACAGCATCTATGTCCAGCTGAGCAGATGTTGGAGAGGGCTACGCCCTTTGATGCAGATTCGCCACAACTGTCCCTGCCACTACCACCTGCTCTTGCTCACTTGTAAAGTATGAGTCACCAGGTGAAAAACCCAACTATCTGTCTAACTGGATTCACTGAATTGTGAGTATCTGTGCTGGTGCATGGTAAGCATGAGTCCTGTGATGATGCACCCTCAGAAGGAACCAGCTCCTCTGAAGATTCACTGTCCACAAGGTCCACTGACTGGTGCTGTACACGTGAAGGCCCTGCAGAGAGAAAAGACATGAATTAGAACTGGCAAGGCAAGAATGTTGCAACTTATCATTATAAAGATGATCATATTTCACTTGCTGCTGAAATCAAATCAACATGGCTGAGTGTTGTATGATGTGGGTAGATAATATTTAATTCTGTCACCAGATAGCTGGGAGGTCCCCATCTCTCCATCTCCAATGGTCAGGGATGCCGAGACTCCACTGATCTCCAGCTCTTCCTCCTCTGCAGTTGTCAGCTGTGAGATCTGTAGGGGACCACCCCGGGTTCACTCCCTCTCCCTAGTGTTCTGTGCTCTCTTCTCCTGGAACAGGGGAAAGAACAGACCTATGAGTGACTGTATTGGCATATGTTCATCCAATGGAAGCAGCGCATTTGGAGGAGGCATCAAATTGCAAAACCATGAGGGTGACTGGCAGTGGGGGTTTGATAGATGGGGATGCGAGGAAGTGCATAGAAAGAGAAGGATGGGTGCACTTGCAAGGTAAGTGGGCATGAGAAGTGATGTGATGGAGTAGGCTTGACAAGGCAGAGTGAAGGGGGGCAGGGAGGGGAGGGTGGGTGTGCACACAATAGGATGTAGGTCAATGTGCAACTGGACTCGCCTTTCCTGACCAGGTTAGGTCATTAAAGCGCTTCCTGCACTGAATCCAGTAGCGTGCCACAATGCTCCTGCTGCTGACATCCTGGGCCACCTCCAGCCATGCCTCTTTGTGGCAGCAGCAGGTTTCTTCCTCCCATTGCTGGGGAAGAGTATCTCTCTCCAGCTCCTCACAGACCCCAGCAGTACATCAAGGGAGGTGTAATTAAAGCAGGGCACAGCCTTTGAGCACCTGAGTCCATCTTCTACAATCGCCAAACCTCCCAACTCCTCCAAATTCCATCTTTGGATTGTCTCTTTAAATACTGGAGTTGAGATCACGTCATGCGGGTCCTCACCACTCCCACTGCCGCGCATTCGACGCCAAACCTAGAAGTAAAATGATAATTAGGCGGCTGTGTTAAAGTGCCAGAGACAGACACGCTGAAATTGCCCCCAGGTTTTCACCCAATATCGGACCCCCTCCCCGCCGCCACCGCCGCTTCCAACACGCCTCGAAGTTAATATCGGGGTCATGGTGATAGTTTCTTGTGTATGTCAGACAGACCAAAAATTAAACCAAAATGATTAGCAAATTTGATACATGATTTGCCTGCAGGAAAATTCAATGCATGGTAAGCACACAGAGAAGCAACATTTTTTTCATCAGATGAAATTCCGAAAGGAGGCGTAAATTGACATATGACCAGAGATGAGCTGATTTAGGGATCAAAATAAAAACGGGATGGCATATACACAGGCCTGTATCCAGCGGGATTGATGATGCCAATATAAGGATCACACTGGGATGTTTTAATCATTCACATTTATCAGGCTTTAGTTCCTTTTAATAGTGGTCATCACTTACATTGTACGTGTTAGAGAAATGGAATAGAGAGCTCAGCAGCGCTGCCAAATCAATCAGCCGTCACTCCTGCCCCTGGTGATTCGGAGAACCATTTGCAGAGGCATTTTATCCCATGTTGCCAAATATAATTTCTGTGGCAATAAAAAAATAAATTCCAGGGTAAACATTCAGCATCTGTGGAGAGATGAAACAGAGTTAACGGTCTTGATTTTAACTCCCCTCGCCACCGCGCCCCTCACCCCCCCCCACGACAAGTGGGAGAGGGTTGGGGGTGGGTTAAAATATCAGGATTGGGCAATCCGATCCCAGCCCGACCCCATTCTCAACCCCTTTCAATTTTAAAGTACATAATTCAGGGCATGGATGAGGCTCCCGCAAAAGGTAGGCAGGTGCCTAATTACCATACCAAAGTTACAGCCTGATGACATAATCGACGCCTCAACTTAAATTAAACAGAAAGCGAGGGGGAGGCCCGAGCTGTGGGATTCCTGGCAGGTGAACTGGGGTGGGAGCTGCCGTCTCCCCAACGTCAGTGGTTCTTTTCAGCACTCCTTGTGAGCTCCCTCCAGGCACGACCTCTAGCCTCCCCACACCCAAGCCCTCCTGATCGCAGGTCTCCCTCCTTCCTGATTGCCGACCGAAGCTTGCTGGAGACCGTCCCCAAGGGTCCCCGACTGCAGGCCTCCTGCAGCTTTGTGGAAGTTCCCTCCCACCCGCCTGACAGGCAGTCCATTTGACTGGCTGCCGGGCAGGAGTTGGCGCTGCAATAAGTTAATGAGGCCCCGCTGTTATGATCGACAGGACCGCCACGTCCCCGGCCTTGCTGTCTCCACCGTACCCTCCCCGTCTCCACCGTACCTTCCCCGTCTCCACCGTACCCTCCCCGTCTCCACCGTACCCTCCCCGTCTCACCGTACCCTCCCCGTCTCCACCGTACCCTCTCCGTCTCCACCGTACCCTCCCCGTCTCCACCGTAACCTCCCCATCTCCACCGTAACCTCCCCGTCTCCACCGTACCCTCCCCGTCTCCACCGTACCCTCTCCGTCTCCACCGTACCCTCCCCATCTCCACTGTACCCTCCCCGTCTCCACCGTACCCTCTCCATCTCCACCGTAACCTCCCCGTCTCCACCGTACCCTCCCCGTCTCCACCGTACCCTCTCCGTCTCCACCATACCCTCCCCATCTCCACGTTAGTATTGGGGTCAACATTTCAGGTGTATGCCCTTTCATCAGTAATAAAAATAGAAAATGCTGCAAGTACTCAGCATGGCAGGCAGCATCTGTGGAGCGAGAAACAGAGTCTACGGGCTGGATTCTGTTATTGGAGGCGGGTTGGGGTCGGGTCAGGTGGTCGGCGGGTCCGGCCCCCACCTCCAATGTGAGGCGGGACAATTGAGCGATTTCGCCCTAATTGGGCACTTGATTTCCAGTGTGTGGGAACCCCTGGCCCAATGAGTCTTTTGGTCCTGAAACTCACCTCCGATGACGTCATCTCTGCAGCTGCATTTAAGGCCTGCAAGCAGCCTTGGTTCATTTTCTGCCTTACAACTTTTTTGCTGAGACTTCTGAGGGATTAGTAGTGCAACCATGGCAAGCTCAAGGCCCAAGTGCATACCCCGCTTTGATGAGGACTCCCTCCAAGCTCTGGAGGAGGGAGCAAGAGCGCATAAGGAAGTGCTGTTTCCTTCTTCTGGGAGGAAGAAACCTCCCCAGCAGACCAAAGCTGTGTGGCTGCAAGTGGCACAGGAGGTCAGTGCCATCTCAATGTGCAGCAGAACCTGGCTGCAGTGCAGAAAGAGGTTTAATGACCTTCTCCGCACAGGAAAAGTGAGTATGACATCACCATGACCCTCAATCTGCTCCCCATCGCCTCTCATCCCCACCACCCTTCATTGTCAACCTCCTCCTCCACATCCCACTTGACCCTTACATCCCTGCACCCTTAACCATTCCCTCTCTCTGTATGTTCACATTCACTTAGCTATTCGACTATGCAGGCCTCACACTCCCCATCACTGTGATGCTATGCCAACAACTTACAACACACAGGGAGGGCCCTTGGTCTTGGGAACTCACTCCATCTTTGTGTCCTTCTAAGTATCTATGCTATGGATTCTCTACACTCACTCCTTCATTCTCACTCAAACTCCACTTGTGTCCCTCATTGCAGGAAAAGAGAGCCCACAATAAGAGGGAAAGGGCGAAGACAGGAGGAGGGCCACCCTCAATAGCCCAGCTCACCACTGCAGAGGAGGCGGCCCTGGAGATCGTGGGAGTCGAGGAGGATGCGCAAGTGGGGGACGGACAGATGGGCGCATCAGAGCAAGCTGGTGACAGAATAGTTTTTCATCTCTCTCTCATTGACATTGCATGAGTGACTGATCTTGATTCTAATGTTCTAACAGATTGACTTATGAGCATCTGCACAATTCAATTTGCATGCAACATTTATCTCACATGTCTAACTCTTTCCTTTACTCCCCCACAGGACCATCGACAGCCCCCCTCCCCATTGTCCAGGAGGAACAGTCTGAGCCCCCATACTCCTCAGAGGAAGCTGCAACCTCTGAGGGCGCAGCGTCAGCAGAATTCAGCGCACCCAGCACCAGCACAGACACTCACACCTTGGTGGGACTTTCGGGAGATAGAGTAGTGTTGTCACCTGGTGTATCACAGCTCACAAGTGAGCATCAGCAGATGGTGGAGACAGGGACAGCAGTGGAGAGTCCTCGTCGGAGGGCGCAGGATTCTCCCAGCTCGGCTCAGCTGCATGTCGACACTGTGCCTCTGGGTCCATCCAGAAGGAGAGTGGTGCTGGAACTCCAGGAACAGGTGCAGTGGTCTCTGGCAGGTTTTGTCTCCAGGGTCACTGCAAGTGTGGAGAGGATGGAGGAGTCCATCGCTAACATGAGCAGAGCCTTTGTGGAGGCATTGGCGCATGAACGCATCACCACGGAAAGGATGGCAACTCCGTGGAAAGGATGGCTACCTCCGTGGTAAGGTTGGCTACCGTAGAGGAGAGGATGGTTATGGTAGAGGAGAGGATGGCTACGGCCATGGAGGAACTAAGTCGCCAGGGTCTTAAAAACATGGTCATTGTTCAGAATAGACTGACATCTCTGGAGGAGCGATGGGTAGCTATTGAGCAGAGAAACCAGACCTTCATGGAAGTCCTCTGGAGTAGGACTGCCAGTGCAGAAACAGGTCCTCATGGCCCCTCTGAAGTGCAGCAAGGTGCTGTCAAGCCACTTGCTAGCTCTGAAGTGGGGCTGACCCATGAGAAGGATGTTGGTGGCAGACAACAAGGAAGTGGGGGCTCCTCTCCAAGCGCTCACACGACCATGCCACTGCAGAGCCCTCGGTCAGAGCCCCACCAGAATCCTCACCCAACTGAGATCGGCGTCTCAGCCCCTGCCCAGCCGCAGGAGCAGCAGACTGTTGCTGAGCCCTCACAGGTTCGCAACCCCAGAGGATGCCCGGCAACGGTGTCGAGGCAGGAGCAGCATGAAAGTGAGCAAGGGGTCTCCACATCTGCTGAAGCCACAGGGGAAGCACCACGTAGGAGCACGTGTAAGAGGAAGATAAAGCACAAATCGTCACAAGGGTGGTCACTTGGGTGTTCTGTTGTGTCTAATTCTGAAATGCCATCCGTGAATTTATGTGATAAAATGACTTGATGGCAAACTGTTGACGTTGTGGGCTGTGTCATTTCGCAAATGGGACTTCCACATTGAGGGCTCAGGGCAAGTTGGAATTGTCAGTATGGTGGTCAGAGTGATAGGAAGCTGCAGGTTCTTCTCCATTGTCGATGGTGTGGTAAGAAGGTGCGAGGCAAATGTGTTTGATTGTGCAGCCTAAGCAAATCTGGCCAAGATCAGTGCATCCCTTGCATCCCGGGCAGCAATGTTCTCGTGTGCTGCTGCTGCTGGTTGATCTGCCTCCGCAAGCTGATCGTTGTCAATCTCCTCCTCCTCCTCCTCCTCCTCCTCATCCTCATCTGAGGAGGCTATGTGATGAGTCACTTGTACCTCAGGCAAACCACGATGCTATGCCATGTTGTGAAGTGCGCAGCAGACGACGACGATTCTGGAGACCCTGGCTGCTGAGTACTGCAGGGCTCCACCTGATCTATCAAGGCATCTGAATCGCATCTTCAGCAAGCCGATGGTTTGCTCGATAATGGATCTGGTGGAAATGTGGCTGGAGTTGTAGCGCTCCTCAGCTTCGTTGGATGGCCTCCTCAACAGCGTCATTAGCCATGTCTTCAGGGGATAACCCTTGTCTCCAAGTAGCCATCCGCAAAGTTGGTCTGGCGGACTGAAGAGCGGAGGCACATTAGACTGTCGCAGGATGAAGGAGTCATGGCAACTGCCAGGGTACTTTGCGCAAACATGCAAAATTTCCTTCTTGTGGTCACACACCAGCTGCACGGTGAGGGAGTGGAAGCCCTTGCAGTTGACAAAAATACCTGGATTGTGGTGGGGTGCCTTAAGGGCCACATGTGTGCAGTCTACAATGCCCTGCACCCTTGGAAAGCCTGCCAGATTAGCAAAGCCAACCGCACGTGCGGTTACACTTGCTTGATCCTTGGGGAAGTTGATGTAATTGTGGGCGTTGGCAAAGAGGGCATCGGATACCTGCGTGATGCAAGTGTGTGCGGCCGCCTGGGAGATGCCGCTGAGTCTGCTGTTGATCCCTGGAATGAGCCTGAAGCAAAAAAGTTGAGTGCGTTGGGGACTTTTACGGCCTCTGGTAAGGGGTGTCCACCCGCTCCTCTGGGCTCCAGGTGTTGCTGCAGCAATGCGCAGATGTCACTACCTTTCGCGAAAGTCTGAGCCTCCTTTGGCACTGCTGCTCAGTCATGTTGAGGTACCTCATCCTCTGTCTGTAAACCCTGTTTTGGGGGTATCTCCTGCGGCGACGTCCTTCCCTGCGCTGGCGCCTTCTGGCCTGTGCAGCTTCAGGTGGGTGAGCAGCAGGTTGGTGCTCCTGTTGTTGCTGCTGCTGTTGGTGCTGTTGGTCTTCGTCCGAATCTGAGGTCCAGGAGGAAAGGAAATAAATGGTTCCCTTGCTGCAGGTATATACCTCAGTTGAGGAAGCGCTCAGTCAAGGTGGGGAGAGGGGTTTCCCAGGAGGTCACAGTGGAGATGGATCTCAGCTTCAAAACTTCCAAAATGAGTAGGCCTGCTAAAAGTTCTCCCAGACCTGAGTAAACAAATTTCTGCCACCTGCAAATGATCATTGTAGAAAACTCCTTTTTAATGGTGGAGCTGCAGCTGTTAGTAAGCCATCCACTTGTGAGGCCGCCAGGATTAACTGGCGTGTTCCAGGGGAGACGTGCAGCACACGGGAAATGTGTTAAACTCAGAAAGGCCTCTCAAAATGGCATCATAGAGGCACTTAAGTGCTTGTTAAGGGCCTTAAGGGCCTATCCCGCCTCTTGGAAGTGGGACCGAAACGGGGTCTGAAAGGCCGCTTTTGGGAAAGTTGCTCAGAGGCGGGTTGGAGGCGGGATCTGAACCCAACTTTCCCACCTGACCTGCCTCCAAACCCGACTCCTCGGGCCTGGCAAAATCCAGCCCAACGTTTCTGGTCGATGACCCTTCGTCAAAACTTATCGACCTGAAACGTTAACTCTGTTTCTCTCGCCACAGATGCTGCCTGACCTGCTGAGTATTTCCAGCATTTTCTGTTTTTATTTCAGACTTCCAGCATCCGCAGTATTTTGCTTTTGACCTTATATCAGTACTGGCGGACCAGTGTCCGCAGCCTGTTGTTTTTTTTTAAATATAATCTCTGTGGCCATGGGCAGTTTGAGCGCTCACATTGTTGCCCAGAATGAAACTTCTGAGACATCTCAATCGAGCAACCACGCTCGCCACAGCTTCCACATTCGCAGTTGTTCCTCCGTTGCTCGCCTTGAGATTGAATCTGCTCTGTAACATTAATCTAGTGGCTTCTGCAGCACCAAGAGCCAAGGCTTGTGTTTGAAGTGGTTCTGTTTAATATAAACTTGTTATTAGCTCAAGCAAGATTGACTACTTCACGGCAGGAAATCAATTAGCTGCTAGTTATTTCACAGGGCTGAGGAACCCTTTGAGTTTCTTGTACGTGCACGGGTGATGACTGTGACAGGGATGCTTTATTTCACAACTGCATATACTGGATTCAATTGTGTTGGTCCGTGCACGCACTTCTTTCAACTAACGACCGGAAGTATAAGGTGGGGGCACGGAAAATGTAGCTCACCATAGGCAGATGTCTTTTGCTGGCACATTTGTGTTCCTGTTATCTTCATGGAAAGTAACCACTTCTTAGCATTTGTAAAAACTGGTACAAATGAGCAGATAAGATTCACAAATTACCTGCATAATTGCAAAGCGAACAAGATAAACAAAAACATTTAATAGAGGGGTATGAGAGGTATTGTGGGTTTGGATATTTCCGAGGCACTGAGACTCACCAGATGGACTGCAATGGTGTTTTTTCCAGTCCTGTACATTCCTAACGTTCTACGATATGTTACGAAAATATTAGTAACTGCAGATTTTATGACCTCAAGTGGATTGTAGAAGGATTTATTTCTGCTTCTTGTCTCCGTCCCAAATTACATCTTGATAAATAGTCTCTTAGTACATCAGTGGCTGAACAACAGTTCTATTGAGATATATCTACATGAGATTAAACTCAAGACCGCCTTGCATCTTGAATATATTATCAGAAATAGATAATAGCCAAAAGAAAGATGACCACACAAAGCCATTTAGTTATGTGCCAGATCTTTGTCAATGTAATAGATGTGGGCAAAGTAATCGCATCCTAGTTCAGCTTCGAAAACTGTCTTTGAATTAATATATATAGGACGCACACAATTAATATATTAAACATAGATGACACCTATCTGAATAAATCTAACTTTTTTTGCTTTTATATCATAAGAATATAAATAAAGAGCAGTTGGCCTCCGTTTTTATAAAACAAATCTGCTGCTATGTTTAATTGTGCGCATTTAAATAACGGTCACACCCAGAGAAAAAAAAATCATACTTGATTATTGTTGCATTTCCGAACATGGATATAATTGAGGCAATGTTTTATTCACTATTAACATTCTTGCGCACTGAAAGTCTCAAGAATTGCCAGAACCCAGAGGCACCGATTGGACAGGCACATATGGAGCTTGTCATTAACTTCCGGGGCGGACAATTTCTAGCCACTGGGGCACATGACCAGTAAAGGCCGATTCCTCTGACAGGATGCTGTGGATGTTGTTTATTTGCTGCGGTGTCAGTAAAAACTGAAATGCGATTTATGCCAGTGCATTTAATGGAGTATAAAAATGAGAAGTGACTGCAGTATCCTTTATGTTTCAGTTGTTTGAGTTTCCGGCCGGCCATACTTTGACTGTTTCCAGAAGTACGCACATTTGTAACAACATTTAAATATCTTAATAAAGTTCAAACTGAGTCTTTTGATCAAAAGGTCAAATAGGTTCATCTTCTTGGTTTCTTTCACGTTACAGTAAAACTTATTAATTCAATGTTTGTAGTCCATTGTATTGCACAGACCCGTGAAACGGTTTATACCTGTCACAATATGCACCATTGTTCTTTTAATAACCCACCACCCAATGTTCAAGATGTAGAGTATTGTGGAGTGTGTCTTGGAAAAGGAAGTTGGAAGAATGATGAGGTTTGGCACCTGAGGGGTTAAATGGTGAACCAGGAGCTGAGGTATTCTCACATTCTGGGAGTTGATCAGACAACAAGCTTTGTTTCTCTCTGCTTGTGGGAGTTGATACAATGCCATATACTGTGTAGTCGGGGAGATTTCAAATTGGGTTATCTAGGCACTGAAAATAGTAGAACATCAGGGGGGATGGGGGGTGGGTTGGAGCAAATGCCTATAAAGCAATTCACCTGATTCCCCTTCTTTAATTTAAATGGAAGGAAAGCCGGGCGAGTTCCTATCCGGGCGTCTGCTCTCAGCCACCCGGGTTTCTACTACTTGCTGAACCCAGCTGATCCTGGGCGCAGACCCAGGGAAATCTCCCCAAGAAAGTTTTATCAGCAAAGCGACTGACTGAATCCACCATGTCAGAACCCAAGATTTTGTTTAAAGAATCTACCAAGAGTTTCGGACTCCATCCTAAGAAGTGTTTATAACGAGTAACGTATCCATTATGGACTTTTCATTTTTTTGGTACAATATATATTATTTCTATAAGTCATTTTAAAAAATTCATTCACGGGTTGTGGGCGTCGCTGGCAAGCCCACTGTTTGCCCTTGAGAAGGTGGTGGTGAGCCGCTTTCTTGAATCGCTGCAGTCCGTGTGGTGAAGGTACTGCCGCAGTGCTGTTAGGGAGGGAGTTCCAGGATTTTGACCCAGCGACAATGAAGGAACGGCGATATATTTCCAAGTCAGGGTGGTGTGTGATTTGGAGGAGAACTTGCAGGTGGTGGTGTTCCCATGCACCTGCTGCCTTTGTCCTTCTAGGTGGTAGCGGTCGCGGGTTTGTGAGGTGCTGCCAAAGAAGCCTTGGCGAGTTGCTGCAGTGCATCTTGTAGATGGTACTCATTGCAACCATGGTATGCTGGTGGTGGAGGGAGTGAATGTTTAAAGTAGTGGGGGATGGGGTGCCAATCGAGCGGGCTGCTTTGTCCTGTCATGGTGTTGAGCTTCTTGAGTGTTGTTGGAGCTGCATGTCAACTTTTTTCACTTTAAATTCCTATGGTTACATTTATTATGGAAATTGCCTATTGTAAGCTAGTCACTTTGTAATTACACCCTCCTGCCAATGTGACAAGGCTACAATAAGCAGTTTTATTTATAATGTTGATGTAGGAATTTATAATAGAAATTGAAAAGTAAAGACAGAATGTATGGTCGCAATTTTACAAACCTCGGCGGGTCCGTGGCGGGCGACGTCGTTGGCAGGTCGTGACCCCGCTGCTGTCTCCATCCCGGCCTCTGAAAGAATTTCCCTGATTAGGCTTGTTAAGCCCTCCCAGCATGTTTCCCGGCCAATTAGAGGAAGCGGGTCTGGTGATGTCATTTGATGACACGTCATCAGCCAGTTTCCTTAAAGGGACCACGGCCACCTTTATTTTGACATTTGTGCTGTCAGTGTTCTGCAGCATTGAGGTGCCACAAACACTGACAATGACTGCACAGAGGTGCACGGCTGCACCCAGGCTCTCCCATGACTCTCTCCATATGCTTATGGAGGGAGTCACAGCACGCAGGGAGGTTCTCTTCCCTTCTGATGGGCAGAAGAGACCTCCCCAGGAGATCAATACAGCCTGGTTACACATTGCACAGGAGGGCACAAGCAGGGATGTGGTCAGGAGGACCAGGCTGCAGTGGCGCAAATGTTTCAATGATCTCAGTAGATCATGAAACGTTAGTACAAAACCACACTCAACCTCATGCTGTGCCTCTCATCACATCACCATTACTCTGCCTTCCCTACCCTACTCCTGCACATCCTTACTCGCACCAACTTACCTTGCACCTCCACCCATCCCTCTCTATCTACATTATCACATCCCCATCTCACTAGCCACCCCTCACACTCACCCTCATCCTAGTGCAATCATATCAATTAACAACACAAAAAGGTAGGCACTTGGGTGTTTTATGCAATGTTCATGTAAAGTTTCTGTTAATATGGTGTTAAACATTGAATCCTTTATTTTCAACACTTTGCGTTCTTGGACAGATATGTGTGCACCTTTGGAAATGGCTTAGTGAGTTGCAATGAATGGTAAGACATAATGGTACCCCCTGCAATGGTGAGTGTAAAACAAATGGCTTGGGCATTGTAGGGATGCTTTATGGTGTTGGTGAGGCCATCCCTGGTGTCCCACCAGCAATGTGCTCGGGTGCTGATGCCAGCTGTCCTGTGCAGCACCAGCTGATTGCGGAGAAGGTTGGTGTTGTTGTTGATGCTGCTGGTGTGCCTGGTGCTGCTGGTGTTGGGGCTGATCGTGGTGGGATTCTGAGGACCAAGGTGAGATAGTTTCAAGGGCACCAATGCTGATGTAATAGATGGCAGGTGAACTTGAGATGACAGAAACGATCTGTCAATGGTGAGAGAGGTTGTTTCAATGAGGTGACACTGGATAGAGAGTTTGCTCCAAACACTTGCAACCTGCATAAAGCTCAATCTGTCGTCCAAATGCAGTAAGCAACAGCTTCTGAGCTTGGAAAGTGAACAGCTGTGAGATGGGAGCTTTTACAGCACATTTGCAGCTGTAAGGTGATCCGATGCTGATTCAACTCCCGACCTCCTTAGCTGACGCGATCCCGAGCAGCGTGGACCCCATGGGCGACCTCGTAAAATGGTAAGGTGAGCTCAAAATACTGTTTAATGGACTGTTAACAAGGTCATAATGAGTGTGAAATGAAAGGCTTGGGCATTGTAGGGATGTTTTTTGGTGTTGGTGTGGGGTGGTGCCAACCTGGCACATTATGTGGCAGCCAGGGTGTACAGCGTCAAGTGAAGTAAATCTCTCCATGGTGAGGCTATCCCTGACGTCCCGGGCAGCAATGTGCTCGGGTGCTGATGCCCTCTGTCCTGTGCAGCACCAGCTGATTGCAGAGAAGGTTGGTGTTGTTGTTGGTGCTGCTGGTGTGCCTGGTGATGCTGGTGTTGGGGCTGATTGTGGTGGGATTCTGAGGACCAAGGTGAGAGAGTTTCAAAGGCACCCATGCTGATAGAATAGATGGCAGGTGAAGTAGAGATGACAGAAGCGATCTGTCAATGGTGGGAGAGGTAATGAGGTCAGACTGGATGGAGACTTGTGTAAAGACTTGCAGCATCCTGAATCTGTAGTGGAAATGCAGTTTAGAGAAGCTAGAGGTTTAGGGAACATATCTCAATCAGCTGGGAGCTTTGACTTGACATTTGAAGCTGTCAACTCATCAGCTGATTCAAGGGCAAGTGACCTCCCGCCTCAGCTTCACAGACGATGTCTAGGCACAGTGGGAAACTGGTGGGCGACCTGTCAAATCCAAAAAGCTGGGGAAAAAACCATTGAGAAGTGATTGTAAACAAGCCACTAATGATTTTAATTGCCTCCCCCGCCGCAGCCTGTCGAATCTGCTCAGCGCTGGCAGACCAGACATCGGGAAAGTCCTGTGTGAGTGTTTTGACAGCGGGTTCCCGACACATTATCAATCATTTTAAATTTAACAGCTGACCCACCACCCATCCCGTCCGCTGAGCGCCAGCAAAATTGTGGCCTATGACCTTAAAATGGCAACTGAAATATGCCTGCAGTCCCTGGTCCAATTAGCTCCTTCCCTCTTACTAGCCCTTTAACTCATTTGAGATGTTCAAAAAAGAATTTAAGGTGATACAGAACCAATTTATACCCCTGAGGGGCAAGAGCTCTACTTGCCAAAAAAAAAAGCCGTGGATGACTAAAGAGGTAAGGGACAATATAAAACTAAAAGAAAAAGCATACAAAAATGCAAAAAATAGCACAGATCCTGGCGAATGGGAAAGATACAAAGAACAGCAAAGAGACAGAAAACAGTTAGTAAGAGCTACAAAAAGGGAGTATGAAAAGAAACTCGCAAGGGATATCAAAACCAACACATTTTTTTTTACAATTATATTAGGAAAAAGAGGGTAGTCAGGAGCAATGTTCGCCCCTTAAAAACTGAAAGCGGTGATATTGTCAGTGATAATAAGGAAATGGCGGACATGTGGAATAATTACTTTGCGTCAGTATTTATAGTAGAGGAAGAAGATAGCATGCCAGAAATCCCAAGGGAACTAATACTGAATCAGGGACAGGGACTCAATAAAATTAATTTAAGTAAAATAACTGTAATAAAGAAAATAATGGCACTAAAGAGTGACAAGTCCCCAGGAACAGATGGTTTCCATCCCAGGGATTTTAAAGAAAGTAGGTGAGCACATTGCAGATGCCCTAACTATAATCTTCCAAAGTTCTCTCGATACAGGAACCATGGGGGAAAAATTCAGTTGGTTGCGCCTCCCGTTAGCGCCTTAAGAGGGCGCTAATGGGGCGCAAAGCATCTAGCGCCCAGGCGCGGCGAAGTTTGCGCCGCTCGCGAAATTAACTAGACATTTTGCGGTGGCGCTAAACACTACCGCCACGATCTCCTGCGCCGGCAGATCGTGACGTCAGTCGAGTGCGCATTGCCCCGGTATCGCCCCGGAGCGGATATTGAGTGGCGCCCCCTGCCTTACCGCCTGACGCTAGCAATGACAGGTTGAGGGGAGCGTTCTCCAGTCATGAAGGGAAAGGGGGAGCGCTATTTAAAGGTGACCGCTTCCTGCCTTTTATTGTTGGTGCATTTTTGAACTACGCATTCTGAGAGAGAGAGAGAGAGACTTCTGGAGAGATTCAACGTTGTGTGAAGGAGTTTTGGGTACTGAGCAGCACTTTGCAGGTTCATTTTGATTTGCCATTCCGTGTATCGATTTAGAAGAGACTGTGGGGGGCTGCACTCTGAACTCTTTGCCTGGTACTCTCCATTGTTCTTTCCAGCAGATTTGATGTGCAGGTCTCTCCAGGCCGAGATTCAAGGCTGCAATGAGCAGGATGTGGATGGAAAGCAAGATTAACCATCCCCTTTAAGAACTGGCCCATGCCATTGTGTGTGTGTTCCATTGCTGACTGACATTACATGAGCTTCACCAGCGCTCTGAGGTAGCGCCTCGCTCCTCGGCCTTTGCGCCTTAAGACAGCTGTGAAGCGCCTGATTTAGCGCTCCAATCACCTCCAGGGGCAATAAAAGTGAAGTTTGCAGTCGGTGGCGATAATTAGCGCCAGGCGCTAATCTTTGCGCCCGGCCGATAATTGCGCCCCAAATGGGGCGATACTGAATTTCTCCCCCCATTCCTTTAGATTGGAAAATTGCGCATGGCACTCCGCTATTTAAAAATGGTGAGAGAGGGAAACCAGGGAATTATAGAGCTCAACATCTGTTTTCGGGAAATTGCTAGAGTCTATAATTAAGGATAGGGTGACTGAAAACCTTGAAAATTTTCAGTTGATCAGAGAGAGCCAGCATGGATTTGTGAAAGGTAGGTCATGCCTGACAAACCGATTGAGTTTTTTGAGGAGGTGACTAAAGTAGTGGACAGGGGAATGTCTATGGATGTTATTTATATGGACTTCCAGAAGGCATTTGATAAGTCCCAAATAAGAGACTGTTAACTAAGGTAGAAGCCCACGAATTGAGGGCAAATTATTGGCCTGGTTAGGAAATTGGCTGAGCGGCAGGAGACAGGCAGTAGGGATAGTGGGTAGGTACTCAAATTGGCAGGAGGTGACGAGTGGTGTCCCGCAGGGACCTGTGTTGGGGCCTCAACTATTCACAGTATTTATTAAGGACAGAGAGGCAGTCAGTGCCCGTTGGAAGGAGCACTTCGAAGATCTCCTTAACCGAGACTCTGGGGTGGATTTTCTCTGCCCCGAGGAGGCGGGACTGCCGGTAAAGTAGCAGAAAGTGGGGGCAGATGGCAAACCCGCCCCCATCCCGCCTCCGTGCCCTTTTGCCAGGAGGCAGGAAAATGTGCTGCTTCGGGTCCTGTCTCCTAGAGGCGGGAAAGGCATTTAATCCTTTTAACTGCCTGTTAACAAGTAGTTAACAGGCAGAAAAAGGATTAGTGCCATTTTACCTTCTCAGGTGACGGCTTCTCGACCTAGGAGAACCCCACCGGGTTGGAGGAGACGTGAAGGAGGTCTGCGGCGGTCGGAGGCACCTGGAAGTAAGATGTAGAGGTGAGTGATGGGTGCAACTGTGGAGTGGTAAGTATGAGAGGTGTGTGATAAGTGTAAAAAAATGTTCACTTACCTTGTTTTCTTCCTACAGCCTTCAGCCGCGCTGGATCAGGAGACCCTACATCCTCCTTGTCAATTTCACAGATCCTCCGAACCAACAGCCATATGAAATTTACAAAGTTGAAAGGTTTGATGAGTCCTGAGCACAAGTACTCATCAAACTACAGAGAATGTCAGTGTTTGACAGCTTCACAGAGCTGTCAAACGCTGACAATTCTTCTTCACATGCTCTGTCAGTGACTTCCTCCCTAATTGGCATGCTGAGCCCGCAGGGCGGGCTTAACAAGGTCAATCACGGGAAAATCCCTCTGGTTGGTCAGACAAGGATGGAGATGGGACATTGACATGAAAAGCAGCAGTCCCGCCTCCAACTCGTCTCCATTCGCAAAATCCAGCCCTCTGTCTTTGACGCAAGTGTCCTCAACTCCATCCCGCAGCATGCTACCCGCCACCACCTGAGCACAACCCCAGCCCATCATGAGGTTGAAAAGGCCATCTGACAACTGAAGAACAAGAAGGCCTCAGGAGCAGATGGAATCCCCGCCGAGGCGCTAAAACATGGCGGAGAAGCACTATTGGCGCGAATACATTAACTCATTTCTCTTATTTGGAAGGAGGAGAGCATGCCAGGGGATTTCAGAGATGCCGTAATCATGACCATCTTCAAGAAAGGTGACAAGTCCGATTGCGGTAATCACAGAGGAGTCTCCCTGCTGTCTGCCACAGGGAAAGTCATCGCAAGAATCCTCCTCAATCGCCTTCTCCCAGTGGCTGAAGAGCTCCTCCCAGAGTCGCAATGCAGATTCCACCCACTAAGGGGCACAATGGACATGATCTTTACTGCGCGTCAACTACAAGAGAAATGCAGGGAACAGCACCAACCGCTGTACATGGCCTTCTTTGACCTCACAAAGGCCTTCGACACCGTCAATCATGAGGGATTATGGAGTGTCCTCCTCAAATTCGGCTGCCCTCAAAAGTTTGTCACCATCCTCCACCTGCTTCACGACGACATGCAAGCTATGATCCTGACCAACGGATCCACCACAGACCCAATTCACGTACGGACCGGGGTCAAGCAAGGCTGTGTCATCGCACCAACGCTCTTCTCGATCTTCCTTGCTGCAATGCTCCATATCACCCTCAGTAAGCTCCCCGCTGGAGTGGAGCTAATCTACAGAACAAACGGGAAACTGTTCAACCTCAGTCGCCTCCAGTCCAGATCCAAGGTCGTCCCATCCTCTGTCATCGAATTACAGTATGCAGACGACGCTTGTGTCTGCGCACACTCTGAGGCCAAACTCCAAACCATCGTCAACACCTTCACTGAAGCGTACGAGAGCATTGGCCTTACACTAAACATCCGTAAGACAAAGGTCCTCTACCAACCTGCCCCCGCCACACAGTACTGCTCCCCGATTATCAAAATCCATGACGAGGGCTTGGACAACGTGAACCACTTTCCATACCTCGGGAGCCTACTGTCAACAAGGGCAGACATTAATGATGAAGTCCAACACCGTCTTCAGTGTGTCAGTGCAGCCTTCGATCGCCTGAGGAAGAGAGTGTTTGAAGACCAGGACCTCAAACCCAGCACCAAGCTCATGGTTTACAGAGCAGTAGTGATACCCGCCCTCCTGTATGCTTCAGAGACATGGACCATGTACAGCAGGCACCTCAAAGCACTGGAGAGGTACCACCAACGCTGCCTTCGCAAGATCCTGCAAATCCATTGGCAGGATAGGCGCACCAACGTCAGTGTTCTAGCTCAGGCCAACATCCCCAGCATCGAAGCTTTGGCCACGCTCGATCAGCTCTGATGGACGGGACACATCGTCCGCATGCCCGATACGAGACTCCCAAAACAAGCGCTCTACTCAGAGCTCTGACACGGCAAGAGAGCCCCAGGTGGGCAGAGGAAACGCTTCAAGGACACCCTCAAAGCCTCCTTGAAAAAGTGCAACATCCCCACCGACACCTGGGAATCGCTGGCCCAAGGCTGCACAAAGTGGAGGAGAAGCATCCGGGAAGGCGCCGAACACCTCGAGTCTCTTCACCAGGAGCAAGCGGAAGCCAAGCGCAAACAGTGGAAGGAGCGTACATCAACCCAAGCACCCCACCCACCCGCCCCTTCAACCACCGTCTGCCCCACCTGTGACAGAGACTGTAGGTCCCGCATTGGACTCATCAGTCACCTGAGGACTCATTTTTAGTGTGGAAGCAAGTCATCCTCGGTTCCGAGGGACTGCCTAAGAAGAGAATAATTTATTAACGACTTAGATGATGGCATAGAAAGTCATATCCAAATTTGCCGATGAGACAAAGATAGGTGGCATTGTCGGCAAAATTATATCGACAGATTAAGTGAATGGGCAAAACTATGGCAAATAGATTTCAATGTAGGCAAGTGTGAGGTCATCCACTTTGGACCTAAAAAGAATAGAACAGGGTATTTTCTAAATGGTGAAAAGCTATAAACAGTGGAGGTCCAAAGAGACTTGGGGTCCAGGTACATAGATCATTAAAATGTCATGAACAGGCACAGAAAATAATCAAAAAGGCTAATGGGATGCTGGCCTTTATATCTAAAGGACGAGAATACAAGGGGTTGAAGTTCTGCTGCAGCAATACAAAACCCTGATTAGACCACACCTGGAGTACTGTGAGCAGTTCTGGGCACCACACCTTAGGAAGGATATATTGGCCTTGGAGGGAGTGCAGCGTAGGTTTCCCAGAATGATACCCGGACTTCAAGGGTTAAGTTCGGAGGAGAGATTACACAAATTAGGGTTGTATTCCCGAGAATTTAGCAGGTTAAGGAGTGATCTGATCGAAGTTTTCAAGATATTAAGGGGAACAGATCGGATAGATAACGATAAACTGTTTCCACTGCACAGAGTGGGATTAAACAGAGTGGACTTGAACAGAGTGCTTTGGAGGCAGGAGGCAGTCACGCCCCTTAGGGTTAGGTAGTGGTACAGGTCTGGTTCGTGGTCAGGGACAGGAGGGTGTGACTGCAACTCAGGCAGGTAAGGGGACCCCATGTGCAGTGCTGGAGGAGCCTCAGCCTTTGCCCTTGTCCAACAGGTATGAGGTTCTTGCTGCCTGTGTGGATGAGGGAAAAGCCTGCAGGATGGATGAGCAAACTGACCATGGTGCAGGAGGCCATTCAAGTGGGGGGAGTGAAAGGGAATGTAGTTGTGGTAGGGGACAGTATAGTCAGGGGGATAGATACTGTTCTATGCAGCCGCGACCGAGAGTTCCAAAGTTTGTGTTGCCTGCCTGGTGCCAGGGTTAAAGACATCTCCTCGCGGCTGGAGAAGAACTTGGAGTGGGAGGGGGAGGATCCAGTTGTCGTGGTCCACGTAGGAACCAACGACATAGGTAGAACTAGGAATGAGGTTCTGCTGAGGGAGTTTGAGGAGCTAAGATCCAAATTAAAAAGCAGAACCTCAAAGGTAATAATCTCTGGATTGTTACCTGAGCCACGTGCAAATTGGCATAGGGACAAACAGATTAGAGGTTTAAATGCGTGGTTCAAAGAGTGGTGTGGGAGGAAGAGGTTTCGGTTCATGGGGCACTGGCACCAGTACTGGGGAAAGAGGGAGCTGTTCCGTTGGGACGGGCTCCACTTAAACTGGGCTGGGACCAGTGTCCTGGCGAACCGAATAATTAGGGCAGTAGACAAGGCTTTAAACTAATGAAGGGGGGCGGGAGGATTCAGGAAAGAGTAAATTTAAAAGCAGCGAGAGAAATGTCAAGGCTCTAGAGCAGAGCAGAGTTTTGGGTAAAAATAAACCGAGTTGGTCGGGAAGGGACAGAGAGAGTAACAAAGGTAATTAGGCATCAGTGACTAAGGTGACATTAGGGAAAAAAAGGAATAAGTCAAAGCTAAAGGCACTGGCCCAAAAATTCGGCTGAATACGGGAGAGTACGCACTGTGCACTCTCGCGTATTCAGTCCCGAAGTGCCGGTTTCCTGCATGCACTGCGCATGCGCGGGAAACCGGCACTTCCGGTATGGCGAAGGGGGCGGTTCCTAAGTGAACCGCGTGCGCACTACAGGCTGTGCGCACGCAGCACACTTAGGTTTTTTTCAGGTTTCAACGCGAAGGTAAGTATGGAAGATTTTACACATGAAGAAAGGAGGCGTAAGACCCCCTTTTAACAAGGTAAGTAGTTAATTAAGTATTATTTTAAATTTTTTTCAACAGGTTTATCTTTTTTAGAGACTTTAAAGAAAGGTAAGTTTATTTTTATAACTTTTAAAAAGAATTTAAATTTTTTCAAAAATTTAAATTTTTGTTTAAAGTGGTTAATTTATTTAACTATAGTTATTTTATTAATGTGATGGTTTTTTAAAAAATTTATTTGAGGTTTAGCTGTTCTTTTGGGGGCAATTTGTATTCATAGTTTTGACAGTTCTCCTGTCAAATCTATGAATGAAAGATGGTGTGCTGCCATTGGCTCTCCATGGCCCATGTGATCCCAGAGGTCGCATCGCACTAACTGCGCCTCTGGGACACGCACACACTGTGCGCCGGCACCAGGGAGAGGCCCAGGAGCTGAAGTTCGTGTGGGCCCGAAACACAACGGCCGGCGCGGAGTGCGATATCGTGGGGGATCCTTACCCCCGCGGCAAGCCTCCGAGTCAAATTTCTGGGCCACTATATCTGAATGTGCGAAGCATTCGCAACAAAATAGATGAATTAATAGCGCAGATAGAAATGAACAGGTTTGATCTAATGGCCATAACGGAGACGTGGTTGCAAAGTGGCCAAGATTGGGAACTAAATATTCCAGGATACTTTACTTTTAGAAGGGATAGGAAAAATGGAAAAGGAGGAGGGGTAGCCCTGATAATAAAGGATAGGATAAACACAGTAGGGAGAAAGGATCTGAGCTCTGAAAATCAAGAAGTAGAATCAGTTTGGGTGGAGCTAAGAAACAGCAAGGGCCAGAAAACATTGGTGGGAGTTGTTTATAGGCCCCCAAGTAGTTGTAATGTAGGGTAGGGTATAAATTAGGAAATTAGAGGCGCATGTAACAAGGGCAATACAGTAATCATGGGGGACTTTAATCTACATATAGACTGGGCAAACCAAATTTGCAGTAACAGTGTGGAGGACGAATTCATGGAATGTATGCAAGATAGTTTTCTAGATCAGTATGTTGAGGAACCAACTAGGGAACAGGCTATTTTAGATTTAATATTGTGCAACGAGAAAGGGTTAATTAATAACCTTGTAGTAAAGGGGCCTTTAGGGAAGAGTGACCATAATATGATAGAATGTTATATTGAGTTTGAAAGTGATTGAATTAAATCCAAAACTAGGGTCTTAAATATAAACAAAGCAAACTACGTAGGTATGAGGGGCGAGTTCACTAAGGTAGATTGGAAAACTACAAAATAAAATGTATGACAATGGATGAGCAATGGCTAGCATTTAAAGAATTAATACATAATTTGCAACAAACATACATTCCTTTGAGGCACAAAAACCCCACAGGAAAAGTGGTCCAACCGTGGCTAACAAGAGAAGTTAAAGATAGTATTAGATCAAAGGAAGAGGCTTATAATGTTGCCAAAAAGTGTAGTAATCCTGAGGATTGGGAGGATTTTAGAATTCAGCAAAGGAGGACCAAGAAATTGATAAAGAAAGAGAAAATAGAATATGAGATTAAACTAGCGAGAGAAATAAAAACAGACTGTAAAAGCTTCTATAGATATGTAAAAAGGAAAAGATTAACAAAAGTAAATGTGGGTCTCTTACAGGCTGAGACAGGATAAATTATAATGGGGAATAAGGAAATGGAAGAGAAATTAAACAAATACGTTAGGGGGAATTTTCCCAGCCATGAGGAGGCGGGTTTGGAGGCGGGACACTGGGGAAAATGGGAAAAATTGGGAGTGGGTAGTTAACAGGCAGTTTAGAGGCTTTTCCCCATTTTCAGCCTGCTGATGCAGGTTTCCTGACTGCAGGAAACCCCGCCAGGGTCAGCGAGGTGAGCTGTGGGTCTGCTGCAATGTAAGTGTGCAAATGACAGCTGCAGAGGCAGTGTGATGGGTGCAATTGTGCACAGGTAAGTATGACAGGTGAGAGAATGTAGTGAGAAATATTTTTAATCTGTTTATATGTATCTGCAAGTGACAAGATTTGATGTTTCTGTGAAGCCTCATCTGATCGGGAGAATTGACAGATCGCTTCTGCAATCTCACATGCAGCTGCCATCTGTTTTCTCCTAAGGAAAGAGCCATTAGTGTGCCTGGATGCAAGGGCTCACCTTTGGACAGTGATTGTCAGTATTTGACAGCACCTCAATGTTGTCAAACACTGACAATTCATCTGTCAAAAATTATGGGGCCTGTCCCTTTAAGAAAACCGGCAGATGAAGCGTCATGGCCGACAAGCCCGCAGGGCAGCCTTAACCAGGCTTAACTCCTGCTCCTATCTTCTATGTTTCTATGTTTCTATGTTTCTATCAGGGCAAAATAGTGTTTTTTCGTCAGATGTCACAGGAGGCGGGACTAGAACCCGGAAGGCAGCAGTCCCGCTCCCAACTCGTCACGGCTGGGAAAATCCAGCCCTTTGTGTCTGTCTTCATGGAAGAAGACGCCAAAAACTTCCCGGAAAAAGTGCTCAACCAAGGGTCCATCAAGAATAAGGAACTGAAAGATATTAGTATTAGTAAAAAAGTAGTACTGGAGAAATTAATGGGACTGAAAGCCAATATATCCCCTGGACCTGATGGAATACATCCTAGGGTTTTGAAAGAGTTGGCTATAGAGATAGTGGATGCGTTGGTTGTCAGTTTCCAAAATTCCATAGATTCTAGAACGGTTCCCGCGGATTGGAAGGTAGCAAATGTAACCCCACTATTTAAGAAAGGAGGGAGAGAGAAAATGGGGAACTTCAGACCAGTTAGCCTGACATCAGCAGTAGGGAAAATGCTAGAATCTATTATTAAGGACGTGGTAACAGGGCACTTAGAAAATAATAATAGGATTGGCCAGAGTTAGCATGGATTTATGAAAGGGAAATCGTGTTTGACCAATCTGTTAGAATTTTTTGAGGTTGTAACTAGCAGAATAGATAAGGGGAAACCAGTGGATGTGGTGTATTTGGTTTTTCGGAAGGTATTCGATAAGGTGCCACACAAGAGGTTATTAAACAAAATTAGGGCTCATGGGATTGGGGGTAATATACTAGCATGGATTGAGGATTGGTTAATGGACAGAAAACAGAGAGTAGGAATAAACGGGTCATTTTCGGGTTGGCAGGCTGTAACTAGTGGGGTACTGCAAGGATCAGTGCTTGGGCCTCAGCTATTCACAATCTATATCAATGATTTGGATGAGGGGACCAAATGTAATATATCCAAGTTTGCTGATGATACAAAGCTGGGGGGGAATGTAAGTTGTGAGGAGGATGCAAGGAGGCTTCAAGGGGATATAGACAGGCTAAGTGAGTGGGCAAGAACATAGCAAATGGAATATAATGTGGAGAAATGTCAAGTTATCCATTTTGGTAGGAAAAATAGAAAGGCAGAGTATTTTTTAAATGGTGAGAAATTGGGAAATGTTGGTATTCAGAGGGACCTGGGTGTCCTTGTACACGAATCACTGAAAGTTAACATGCAAGCAATTAGGAAAGAAAATGGTATGTTGGACTTTATTACAAGAGGATTTGAGTATAAGAGTAAAGATGTCTTACTGCAATTATATAGGGCCCTGGTGAGACTACACTTGGAGTATTGTGTACAGTTTTGGTCTCCTTACCGAAGGAAGGATATACTTGCCATAGAGGGAGTGCAATGAAGGTTCACCAGACTGATTCCTGGGATGGGGGGATTGTCCTATGAGGAGAGATTGAGTAGACTAGGCCTATATTCTCTAGAGTTTAGAGGAATGAGAGGTGATCTCATTGAAACATACAAAATTCTTACAGGGCTTGATAGGGTAGATGCAGGGAGGATGTTTTCCCTGGCTGGGGCGTCTAGAACCAGGGGTCACAGTCCCAGAATAAGGGGTCGGCCATTTAGGACTGAGATGAGGGGAAATTTCTTCACTCAGAGGGTGGTGAATCTTTGGAATTCTCTACCCCAGAGGGCTGCGGAGGCTCCATCATTGAGTATATTCAAGACAGAGATCGATAGATTTTTGAATATTAAGGGAACCAAGGGATATGGGGATAGTTCTGGAAAGTGGAGATGAGGTAGAAGATCAGACATGATCTTATTGAATGGCGGAGCAGGCTCGAAGGGCCAGATGGCCTACTCCTGCTCCTATTTCTTATGTTCTTATGTTAGGGATTCTAGGACTAGCGGCATAGTCTAAAAATTAGAGTGAAACCTTTCAGGAGTGAAATTAGGAAACACTTCTACACACAAAGAGTGGTAGAAATTTGGAACTCTCTTCCGCAAACAGCGATTAATGCTCGATCAATTGTTAATTTTAAATCTGAGATTGATAGCTTTCTGTTAACCAAAGATATTAAGGGATATGGGCCAAAGGATATGGAGTTAGGTCGCAGATCGGCCATGATCTCATTGAATGGCGGAGCAGCCTCGAGGGGCTCAATGGCCTCCTCCTGTTCCTATGGTAACAGGCTCAAGGGGCTGAATGGCTTCCTCCTGTTCCTATGGTAACAGGCTCGAGGGCTGAATGGCCTCCTCCTGTTCCTATGGTAACAGGCTCGAGGGGCTGAATGGCCTCCTCCTGTTCCTATGGTAACAGGCTCGAGGGGCTGAATGGCTTCCTCCTGTTCCTATGGTAACAGGCTCGAGGGGCTGAATGGCCTCCTCCTGTTCCTATGGTAACAGGCTCAAGGGGCTGAATGGCCTCCTCCTGTTCCTATGGTAACAGGCTCGAGGGGCTCAATGGCCTCCTCCTGTTCCTATGGTAACAGGCACGAGGGGCTGAATGGCCTCCTCCTGTTCCTATGGTAACAGGCTCGAGGGGCTCAATGGCCTCCTCCGGTTCCTATGGTAACAGGCTCGAGGGGCTGAATGGCCTCTTGCTGTTCCTATGGTAACAGGCTCGAGGGGCTGAATGGCCTCCTCCTGTTCCTATGGTAACAGGCTCGAGGGGCTGAATGGCCTCCTCCTGTTCCTATGGTAACAGGCTCGAGGGGCTCAATGGCCTCCTCCTGTTCCTATGGTAACAGGCTCGAGGGGCTGAATGGCCTCCTCCTGTTCCTATGTTCCCTCACCTGAGTAATACACTTGGGCTTTGGCCGGCATGAACTGGTTCACAGGGAATGTCCTGACATACAGTGGACAGGCCCGAGGTGAACCTAATGTTCGGCGTCGGGTCTCATTATCATCAAACCGCTGAGTTGCGAATACCTGATTTAAGTCAGTACCCAGCTCACCGGAGAGGAGGCCTCGGAGATTAGGCCAATGCACCATCAGCAACGGCCCTCATGTAAGTCCTTAAAAGGGACCAGAAGGGGGAGTTGGGGGAGCGACCAGGAGCGAGAATAGCGGTGATTGGGAGGAAGGGTTGAGCGGGGGAGGAGAGGGTAGTGGTGGTGTTAGGGGCGGATGAGCATTGGCTGGCAGCAGTCCACGGTTTCAATGTGGGGTTCGTAGACTCAGTGCACGAGGGGTTAATAACTTTTTTAAAGTGGTGTTTCTCATGGACTCTGATCAGCAGCAGGACTTTGGGATGAAACAGTCAGGTTTGCCCATGGAGTTCAGACACTATTGCCAGAACTTAAGTGTAGCAGCTGGAGCTGTGAGTTTGCTGTGAGGCTACTTTCATGTCACAGCCATTTATGTGAAGTAAACACAAAATCTGAGAAGTTAATAAACCTCACATAATGTTATTTTCTGGAAAGCGCTGTTTCCTTTTGTACATTTCACCAAGTCGGGTACCACCTCCTGTAAAGGATTGCCCTAATGATGAATTATTCTGAGAGAATAGGGTTCTTTTCTTCACGATCTGTCAAGTTGTACATGTAATCACCTATGATTCAATCCCCCCCGCCCCCACCCCCCGCCGCCTCCCCGCAATCTTCAAAGGAACTTCTTATATCAAAGAAAGAGGTTCTGCTGAGAGAGTATGAGCAGCTAGGGGCTAAATTAAAAAGCAGAACCACAAAGGCAATAATCTCTGGATTACTACCTGAGCCACGAGCGAACTTGCATAGGGTAAATAAGATCAGAGAAATGAACGAGTGGCTCAAAGACTGGTGTGGGAGAAATGGGTTTCGATTTGTGGGGCACTGGCACCAGTACTGGGATAAAAGGGAGCTGTTCCGTTTGGATAGGCTTCACTTGAACCATGCTGGGGCTAAAGTCCTGGCGAATCGAATAACTAGGGCTGTAGAGAGGGCTTTAAACTAAATAGTGGGGGGGGGGAGGATCCAGGTGAGCGGGAATTTAAAAAGTCAATGAGAAATGAGAAAACAATAGAGCAGGATAGAGATGGAGGAAATTATAACCAGAGTGTGACAGGAAGGGACAGAATGTTTAAAAACAAGAGTGCAACAGAAAATGGGGCCAAAACAAGGAGAAATGATAAAAAGACAAAGTTAAAAGCTTTATATCTGAATGCACGCAGCATTCGTAACAAGATAGATGAGTTGACGGCACAAATAGATTCAAATGGGTATGATCTGATCGCCATTACAGAGACGTGGTTGCAAGGTGACCAGGGCTGGGAACTGAATATTCCAGGATATTTGACAATTCAGAAGGATAGACAGAAAGGAAAGGGAGGTGGGGTGGCTTTGTTGGTAAAAGATGGGATCAGTGCAATGGCTCAGAAGATCAAGATGTAGAATCGGTTTGGGTGGAGATAAAAAATAATATGGGGAAAAAGTCTCTGGTGGGCGTAGTCTACAGGCCCCCGAACAGTAGTAACACTGTTGGACAGAGAATAAATCAACAAATAATGGAGGCCTGTAAAAAAGGTATGGTAATAATCATGGGTGATTTTAATCTCCATATTGATTGGACAAATCAAATTGGCCATGGTAGCCTTGAGGAGGAGTTCATAGAGTGTATCCGGGATGGTTTCCTTGAACAGTATGTAATGGAACCAACCAGGGAGCAGGCTATCTTGGATCTGGTACTGTGTAATGAGACAGAATTAATAAATGGTCTCCTAGTAAAGGATCCTCTCGGAAAGAGTGATCATAGCATGGTTGAATTTCAAATTCAGTTGTAGGGTGAGAAAGTTGTATCTCAAATCAGTGTCCTGATCTTAAACAAAGGCAATTACAATGGCATGAGGGCAGAACTGGCTAAAGTGGACTGGAACAATAAATTAAAGGGTAAGACAGTTGAAATGCAGTGGCGGACATTTAAGGAGATATTTCATAACTCTCAACAAAAATATATTCCAGTGAGAAAGAAAGATTTTAAGAGAATGGAGCACCATCCGTGGCTCACTAACGAAGTAAAGGATGGTATCAAATTGAAAACGAAGGCATACAATGTTGCCAAGATTGGTGGGAGGCCAGAGAATTTGGGAAATTTTTAAAAACCAGCAAAGG
Organism: Squalus acanthias; assembly: GCA_030390025.1. Classification (NCBI taxonomy): domain Eukaryota; kingdom Metazoa; phylum Chordata; class Chondrichthyes; order Squaliformes; family Squalidae; genus Squalus; species Squalus acanthias. The sequence goes on from CM059438.1 coordinate 38,437,658, forward strand.
ATGACTAAAAAAATAATAGAGAGAAGATGAATTATGAGAGTAAACTGGCAAGAAATATTAAAACAGATAGTAAGAGCTTCTACAGGTATATAAAAAGGAAGAGAGTAGCTAAAGTAAACGTTGGTCCCTTAGAGGATGAGACTGGGGAATTAACAATGGGGAATGAGGAAATGGCAGAGACGCTGAACAAATAATTTGTATCTGTCTTCATGGTAGACGACACTAACAGCATCCCAATAATGGATAATCAAGGGGCCACAGGGAGGGGGGAACTAAAGACAATCACTATCACTAAGGAAAAAGTACTTGGTAAAATAATGGGACTAAAAGATGACAAGTCCCCTGGACCAGATGGCCTGCATCCCAGGGTCTTAAAAGAAGTGGCTGCAGGGATAGTGGATGCATTGGTTGCAATATATCAAAATTCCCTGGACTCTGGAGAGGTCCCAGTGGATTGGAAAACGGCAAATGTAACACCCCTATTTAAGAAAGGAGGGAGACAGAAAGCAGGAAACTATAGACCAGTTAGCCTAACATCTGTCTTTGGGAAAATGCTGGAGTACTTCATTAAGGAAGCAGTGGCAGGGCATTTGGAAAATCATAAAGCAGTCAAGCAGAGTCAGCATGCTTTTATGAAAGGGAAATCATGGTAAACAAATTTGCTGGAGTTCTTTGAGGATGTAACGAGCAGGGTGGACAAAGGTGAGCCAGTGGATGTGGTGTATTTGGATTTCCAGAAGGCATTCGATAAGGTGCCACATAAAAGGTTACTGCATAAGATAAGAGCTCACGGGGTTGGGGGTAATATATTAGCATGGATAGAGAATTAGCTAACTAACAGAAAGCAGAGAGTCGGGATAAATGGGTCATTTTCCGGTTGGCAAACGGTAACTAGTGGGGTGCCACAGGGATCGGTGCTGGGGCCTCAACTATTTACAATCTACATAAATGACTTGGATGAAGGGACTGAGTGTAATGTAGCCAAGTTTGCGGATGATACAAAGATGGGTGGGAAAGCAAGTTGTGCAGAGGACTCAAAGAACCTGCAAAGGGATATAGATAGGCTAAGTGAATGGGCAAACATTTGCCAGATGGAGTATAATATGGGAAATTGCGAGGTTCTCCACTTTGGCAGGAAAAATAAAAAAGCAAATTACTATTTAAATGGAGAGGGATTACAAAATGTTGCAGTTCAGAGGGACCTGGGGGTCCTTGTGAATGAAACACAAAAAGTTAGCATGCAGGTACAGCAAGTAATCAGAAAGGCAAATGGTATGTTGGCCTTTATTGCAAGAGGATTGGAGTATAAAAGCAGGGAAGTCCTGCTACAACTGTACAGGATATTGGTGAGACCACACCTTGAGTACTGCGTACAGTTTTGGTCTCCTTATTTAAGGAAGGATATACTTGCATTGGAGGCAGTTCAGAGACGATTCATTAGATTAATTCCAGAGATGAGGGAGTTGATTTATGAAAAAAAGTTGAGCAGGTTGGGCCTATACTCATCTCTCGTGGCCTCGCTACTCCCATCGTGTCAATCGCAGATAAAGCCATCTCTGACCACTTCCTCGTATTGCTCTCCACCCACATCCCCCATCCACCACCCCCACCCCCCCACCCCCCCACCAACCCTACTTCCTTCTGCATCCGCCCCCGTAAAAATCTCTCCTCCAGCTCTCTTACAACTGCACTTACGAAGTTCCAACTGTCCAGCCTTTGGCCCTCGATTCACCACGGCATTTCTGCAGCCACTGATCTGCTCAACCGCATCCTCACCACCACTTTCGATGCCCTAGTCCCGATTAAAACCATTACTCTCTCTCACCCTGGCCGTTCTCCCTGGTACAGCCCCCATCTTCGCTCCCTCATGTCCAAGGGACGCAGATTTGAACGGATATGGCAGACAACTGGCTTAGCCATTCACCGCCAGATCTGGCTGGACCACATAAAGTATTATTGGGTCCTGCTCTCTTGTCTGCCAAAATTGATCAATATTTCAGAATCATTCTGGAATGCAAAAATTCTCCACTACTAACCATCTTCTTAAATCCCTCTCCCCGTCTCCTCCACCCTCACTTCCGACAACAAGTGTGAGGAGCTCATGGACGCCTTTTGTCTCTAAGATTGAGACCATCCGTTCAGCTTCCTCTGCCGCTTCCCTTCTTTCCCCTAGCCCACCAGGCCAAACTTCCTCTAAGGTTCCCCCCTGCCCTAGCCCTGACCTCACATCTTTCTCCAGTTTCTCTTCGATCTCCCCTCATGACCTCTCCACGCTCATCCTTGAGCGTGTTGTCACCTCCCAAATCCGTGCCCATCTTTCCCGCAACTCTATGTTTGAATCCCTCCAATCAAGTTTCCGCCCCTGCCACAGTACCGAAACGGCTCTCATCAAAGTCACAAATGACATCCTTTGTGCCTGTGACAAAGGGAAACTATCCCTCCTCATCCTTCTCGACCTGTCTGCAGCCTTTTACATAGTTGACCACTCCATCCTTCTCCAACGCCTCCCCACCGTCGTCCAGCTGGATGGAACTGCACTCGCCTGGTTCCATTCGTATCTATCTAATTGTAGCCAGAGAATCACCTGCAATGGCTTCTCTTCCCACTCCCGGATCTATCCTTGGCCCCCTCCTATTTCTCGTCTACATGCTGTCCCTTGGCAACATCATCCGAAAACACAGCATCAGTTTCCACATGTACACTGACGACACTCAGCTCTACCTCACTACCACTTCTCTCGACCCCTCCACGATGTCTAAATTGTCAGACTGCTTGTCCGACATCCAGTTCTGATGAGCAAAAATTTTCTCCAATTAAATATTGGGAAGACCGAAGCCATTGTTTATGGTCCCTGCCACAAACTCCGTTCCCTAGCCACTGACTCCATCCCTCTCCCTAACATTTGTCTGAGGCTGAACCACAATGTTCGGAACCTTGGTATCATATTTGACCCTGAAATGAGCTTCCGACCACATGTGGCATATCTAAGACCGCCTATTTCCACCTCCATAACATCGCCCATCTCTGCCCTTGCCTCAGCTCGTCCGCCACTGAAATCCTCATCCATGCCTTTGTTACCTCTAGACTTGACTATTCCAGCGCACTCCTGGCTGGCCTCCCACATTCCACCCTATGTAAACTTGAGGTCATCCAAAACTCGGCTGTCCATGTCCTAACTCGCACCAAGTCCCGTTCGCCCATCACCCTTGTGCTCGCTGATCTACATTGGCTCCCGGTTAAGCAACACCTCGATTTCAAAATTCTCAGCCCCTCCCTATCTCTGTAATCTTTCCATCTCTCTACCTCTCTTTCCTCCTTTAAGACGCTCCTTAAAACCTACCTCTTTGACCAAGCTTTTGGTCATCTGCCCTAATTTCTCCTTATGTGGCTCGGTGTCAAATTTTTTGTCTTACAATACTCCTATGAAGTGCCTTGGGACGTTTTACTATGTTATAGATGCTATATAAATTCAAGTTTTTGTTATTGTTGTTGTTGTTGTTGGTGTAACAGTTTGAAATTCTCGAATTTAAGAATCAAATTTAAAAACTAGTTTTAAAAAGAAAAGGTCTATTTGATGTATATTGTTGTTCCAAACTCTGTAATGCAGAAATAGGAAGCGTCAGCTTGGCTCACTTGTTGCACTTTCACCTGCTTCAGAAGGTTGTGGTTAAAGCCCCACTCCAGGCCTTGAATGTATAATCTAGTCTGAGAGAAATGTAGGTTGCTTTGTAGGAAGGGCCATTTTTCAGAAGAAATGTTGAACCGAGGCCCTGTTCGGGTGGGTATAAACGTTTCTATTTGCGTCAGTCTATAAAGAACAGTAGGGAGCTTTCCCAGTGCTCTGGCTAATGCTTATTCATAAACTGACACTACCAGGAGCAGATTATCTTGTCATTCTGCTCAGTGCTGTTTGTGGGACGTTGCTCTGTGCAAACTCCCTGTTGCATTTACCTACAAAACAGTGATAACACTGCATTGTTGTGAAAGACAGCAAATAAATGCAAGTTTTCTTCTTCTCTCTAAACCTAATGCCTCTTTATTGTATTTCCATAGTTACCATCCTCTGAATATTTTCCTGGCACTGCCTTTAAGAGTTATAATGGGAGGTTTGTCATGCTTAGCTATGAAAGTGCTTATAATTCTGGATTGATGATTAAGAGGAACAACATAGAGAAACAAAGACAGCACACTTTTAACCCTCTGATTGTACAGTAAGAGTAGAATTATTAATGATCTTGATACACCAGGATTTTTTGCACTGAATAAACTCCCATAGCAATGTAAAAATCCCAATGTAGAGCAGTGAAATCACACACTTGACACCACACGAGACCTGCATGGATATCACATTAAAATAAACAAGGGGGGCAATTTTAACCTAACCTGGGATCGGGTGCAACGCTGGTTTCACACCCCGCCCGATTTTATTCTCCATTGAAGCCAACAGAAAGTAATATCAGGCGAGGTGTAAAACCGCCGTTCCCCCCAATCCTGAGAGTTTCCCACCTGGCGAGTTACCAGAAAATAAAGAAAGACTTACATTTATATAGCGCCTTTCATGACCACCGGACGGCTCAAAGCGCTTTACAGCCAATGAAGTAGAGTCACTGTTGTAATGTAGGAAACGCAGCAGCCAATTTGCACACAGCAAGGTCCCAACAAACAGCAATGTGATAATGACCAGATAATCAGTTTTTGTTATGTTGGTTGAGGGATAAATATTGGCCAGGACACCAGGGATAACTCCCCTGCTCTTCTTCGAAATAGTACCGTGGGATCTTTTACGTCCACCTGATAGGGCAGACGGGGCCTCGGTTTAACGTCTCATCCGAAAGACGGCACCTCCGACAGTGCAGCACTCCCTCAGCACTGCACTGGAGTGTCAGCGTAGCTTTATGTGCACAAGTCCCTGGAGTGGGACTTGAACCCACAACCTTCTGACTCAGAGGTGAGTGTGCTACCCACTGAGCCACAGCTGACAGTTAGGTTAAAATGACCCCCAATAGTTTCTAAAATATTAAGAAAAATGGTGGTGCTCTCTTTTGTTTCCATGCTGTGACATGGAGTACTTTAATGGCAGACTGATGAGGTCGGTGGGTGCGTGGATATTACGGGAGCTGCGTATTTGGGTCCACCTCTTGTATAAGATTTCCAGTTGCTTAATGTTTTTCCGACCATTAAACAGAACGGTGAGAATACTCTGGGCACTGTGGGCCTTGGGTTTCTCGCCCTGCTGTCAGCTTAAAAGAGGACAGGGAAGTGTAGAGGCAGAGAGGTTTATGGAGGGAATTCCAGAGAATGGGGCTGAAGGCACGGCAGCCAATATTGAGTCATATGCAAGACAGTATACACAAGAGGCCGCAGTTAGAACTGAACAGTTTGGAGGGGACGTTATATTGCTGGAGAAGGTTACAGAGATAAGATGGGGAAATGTCATGGAGGGGATTCAAACATGAGGTGGAAAATTTTAAAATTTAGTTGGTGCTTATGGAGCCAATGTAGATCAGCAAGGACAAGAGTAATAGACAATTGGGACTTGGTGCGGGTAGGGTAGGGGCAACAGAATTTTGGACGAGCTGAAATTTACAGGGCATGGAGGATGGGAGGCCAATTGATATAGTTGAGTGTAGAGGTGACAAAGCCATGGATGAGGGTTTCAGTGGCAGATCAGCTAAGGTAGGGGCGGAGGTGGGCGAAATTACAGAGGTGGAAGTAGGCGTTTTTTGTGATGGAGAGGAGATGGGGATGAAAGCTCAGCTGTGGGCTGAATAGGAGGCTGAGATTGTGAACAGTCTGGTTCAGCCTAAGATGGTGCCTGAGGAGGGGGATAATCTGTGGCAAGGGTACAGAATTTGTGCTGGCGGGTGAAGAAAATGGCTTTGGTTTTCCTAATGTTTAACTGGAGAAAATTACAGCTCATTTAAGACTGGATGTCAGGCAAGCAGTCTGATGGCACAGGGGCACTGGAGGGGTCGAGAGGGGTGGTGGAGAGGCATCATCAACATATATGTGGAACCCTGACCTTTGATCTCCAGATGTCACCAAGGGGCAGCAGGTAGATGAAGAAGAGGAGGGGCCCAACGTTGGATCCTTGGGGCATTCCAGAGGTATTGGTGTGGGGTAAGAAGATGAACCATTGGTAGAGATGCTTCGGCTATGATCGGAACAATAAAAGTAGAACCAAGCAAGGGTCGTCCCATCGAGTTGGATGACAGAGGGGAGGCGTTGGAGGATGATGGTGTGGATGACTGAACCATGCTCACAAAAGCAACGCTGGACCTTTTTTATGTATTGTGTAATGTTGCTGAATAATAATTAATATTTAACAACGTATGAATTTTTATTCACCGGCAAAAAAATACTAGTTTCATCTCCACTTTTTCATTTGATATATATTGTAATTTAGCTGCATATTTCACTTGTGTAAGTGAATTTGCTGTGCTATTAAAAGAGATAGCACACTACTGTCAAGCATGTGACCTGATAGAGGTTTATAATATAATTAAAGGGCTGGAAAACGTGTCTATTGATAGATTATTCCAGTTTAGCAGATTGAGGATGACTGTAAACTATGCAAGAGTAGGAATAGACTGGATGTCAGGAGGTCCTTCTTTTCCCAGAGAGTAGTGAGCCTCTGGAATGCTTTGCTGGATGGTGCAGTGGGTGTTGACTCTATGCATGCCTTCAGAAGGGAATTGGAGTGGTACTTGACTGGTGGGGGTGGGTGGGGGGGGGGGGGGGTCTATTCATGATGCTCCAGCCATCATGAGTGTGGGACAGGCTTGATGGACCAGCTGGTCTTTTCCTGCCTGTTATTATTGTATGTTCTTGATGAGCTGAATGTAATTTTTCGGATGGTTCTACATCCTTGGCCGGGGTGCAGTCACACAAGCATCAATCGCCTTCTGGTACCTTGCACCAACATTCTGTTATTCATGAATCACTGTAGGCAGTGAATGTCCACTGGCTATTCAACCAATTCCTGTCCTCACCCAGCATCTGCATGCATGTGCTTGTAGTAGCAATCGCTGGTTAGCAATTGGGAATGGGAGACCTGAAGCACTGAATCCAACAGCCTCGCATCTACCAGTATCGCAACTGAGATTAGGTAAAAATGAGAAGTCGCACAACACCAGGTTATAGTCCAACAGATTTATTTAAAATTACAAGCTTTCGGAGCTGTCGCCCCTTCCTCAGGTAGAGTTACTGTGAGACAATCTACCAGAATTCACAGAATATAAACACAGAGAAAATGCATTCAATTTTTCCCTACATCAAAGACACACTGATAGCACAGCCAAGACAATGAGATGTGTCCCAGGGGGTCCAACGTGTCAAAACACTTGCTGGCTGCATATCCTCTCCATTTGGGTTTGTTTCTTGTGTTTGTTTCTTGTGTTTGTTTTTTTAAAAAGCTGGAAAGACCGGCAACGATGTCAAGTCACGTTCTGTATCGTGACATGAACCCGATATCCCGATTGAGGCCGTCCTCATGAGTGCGGAACTTGGCTATCAGTTTCTGCTCGATGATTTTGTGTTGTCGTGTATCCCGAAGGCCGCCTTGGAGAATGCTAACCCGCAGATCCGAGGCTGAATGCCCTTGACTGCTGAAGTGTTCCCCGACTGGGAGACAACCCTCCTGCCTGGCGATTGTTGTGCGGTGTCCGTTCATACGTTGTCTCAGTGTCTGCATGGTCTCGCCGATGTACCATGCTCTGGGGCATCCTTTACTGCAACGTATCAGGTAGACAACGTTGGCCGAGTCACATGAGTATGTACCATGTACCTGGTGGGTAGTGTCCTCACGTGTGATGACGGTATCTGTGTCCATGATCTGGCATGTCTTGCAGAGGTTGCCGTGGCAGGGTTGTGTGGTGTCGTGGTCGCTGTTCTCCTGAAAGCTGGGTAATTTGCTGCGAACGATGGTACTTTTGAGGTTAGGCGGCTGCTTGAAGGCGAGTAGTGGAGGCGTGGGGATGGCCTTAGCAAGGTGTTCGTCGTCATCGATGACATGTTGAAGGCCGCGAAGAACATGGCGTAGTTTCTCCGCTCCGGGGAAGTATAGTACTTCCCCGGAGCGGAGAAACTACGCCATGTTCTTCGCGGCCTTCAACATGTCATCGATGACGACGAACACCTTGCTAAGGCCATCCCCACGCCTCCACTACTCGCCTTCAAGCAGCCGCCTAACCTCAAAAGTACCATCGTTCGCAGCAAATTACCCAGCTTTCAGGAGAACAGCGACCACGACACCACACAACCCTGCCACGGCAACCTCTGCAAGACATGCCAGATCATGGACACAGATACCGTCATCACACGTGAGGACACTACCCACCAGGTACATGGTACATACTCATGTGACTCGGCCAACGTTGTCTACCTGATACGTTGCAGTAAAGGATGCCCCAGAGCATGGTACATTGGCGAGACCATGCAGACACTGAGACAACGTATGAACGGACACCGCACAACAATCGCCAGGCAGGAGGGTTGCCTCCCAGTCGGGGAACACTTCAGCAGTCAAGGGCATTCAGCCTCGGATCTGCGGGTTAGCATTCTCCAAGGCGGCCTTCGGGATACACGACAACACAAAATCATCGAGCAGAAACTGATAGCCAAGTTCCGCACTCATGAGGACGGCCTCAATCGGGATATCGGGTTCATGTCACGATACAGAACGTGACTTGACATCGTTGCCGGTCTTTCCAGCTTTTTAAAAAAACAAACACAAGAAACAAACCCAAATGGAGAGGATATGCAGCCAGCAAGTGTTTTGACACGTTGGACCCCCTGGGACACATCTCATTGTCTTGGCTCTTAGTGTGTCTTTGATGTAGGGAAAGATTGAATGCATTTTCTCTGTGTTTATATTCTGTGAATTCTGGTAGATTGTCTCACAGTAACTCTACCTGAGGAAGGGGCGACAGCTCCGAAAGCTTGTAATTTTAAATAAATCTGTTGGACTATAACCTGGTGTTGTGCGACTTCTCATTTTTGTCCACCCCAGTCCAACGCCGGCATCTCCACATCGAGATTAGGTAACTCAGCACAGACAAGAAATCAGACCTAGAAACATAGAAACATAGAATCTAGGAGCAGGAGTAGGCCATTCGGCCCGTCAAGCCTGCTCCACCATTCAATACGATCATGGCTGATCATCCAAATCCAGTACCCTGTCCCTGCTTTAATCCCCACAGTACACATATCCCACCCTACCCCCATAACCCCACGTATTTAATTCCCCCTAACATATCCCATCCTATCCGCATAACCCCACATATTTAATCCCCCCTTTAACACTAAGGGTCAATTTATCATAGCCAAATCAACCTAACCCGCACATTTTTGGACTGTGGGAGGAAACCGGAGCACCCGGAGGAAACCCACGCAGACACGGGGAGAATGTGCAAACTCCACACAGACAGTCACCCGAGGTCAGATTCGAACCCGGGTCCCTGGCGCTGTGAGGCACCAGTGCTAACCACTATGCCACCGTGTCACCCTATTGATTATAGCCAGGAAGGTCCTGCTCATATCACTGGGCTATTCATTGCATAAACTTGTTGACTCTTCGGGGGAACAGTTATCAGAATGCAAAAATAAATTGTATTCTTGGTAAATACTTTTTGATGGAATATTTAATAAACAGTCCTATAACTTCTAACATTTAGAACTGTCTTGCACTACACAATGCAACAAAGTGTATAACATAGTCACTAAGCATAAGAAGTTAAACATAAACTGGTGGAATTAATTTGTTTTCTGAATCATTTAAAATGTATTCCCCTTTTGGTCATCCACATATGTTGATCAGAATAAAAAAATTTAAAACCAGTAATTGGTGTGCAAGAGGATGTGAAAAGCAAATGGGCTACCAGATGGCCAGGAGGCGACTGTCAACAGCTCATCTGTTTAACAACAACAACAACTTGCATTTATATAGCGCCTTTAATGTAGTAAAACGTCCCAAGGCGCTTCACAGGAGAGTCATCAGTCAAAATTTGACACTGAGCCACATAAGGAGATATTACGACTGGTGACCAAAAGCTTGCTCAAAGAGGTAGGTTTTAAGGAGTGTCTTAAAGGAGGAGAGAGAGGTGGAGAGACAGAGAAGTTTAGGGAGGGAATTCCAGAACTTAGGGCCTAAACAGCTGAAGGCACAGCCACCAGTGGTGGGGTGAAGGAAATTGGGGATGCACGAGAGGCCAAAATTGGAGGAATGCAGATTTCTTGGAAGGTTGTAAGGCTAGAGTAGGTTAAATAGATAGGGAGGGGCGAGGCCATGGAGGGATTTGAACATACAGCATGAGAATTTTTTTTTAATTTTAAGTGTTAGAAATGGTTAATAGCTCAGTTGGCTGATGGAGAATAATTTGTTTAATCATCAAATAGACTTGCTTTAACATCAAAGTAAAGGGAGACAGATAACTAAGGAGCAGCCCTGTGGTCCCCAGTTCCTTGCTTCACATTCTCTCAACTGCATGGCGGCTAACAGCAGCTCTAGGAGAGGTCAACTTCCACGCAATCTCCATCCGAGACTGCATCAAAAGCTACTGAAAAGATCTAGAATTATAATGTCTTCCATGATCTATCTGCCTTCTCACTGTGTGTAGTCAATTTGCCACTATTACGACAAACTAACTTTTTAAAAACAAAAATGTTTCTTTTTATTCTTCTTCTTCTTCACTATGCGCCATATATCTCTGCTAGAAGATAATCAGTGTGTTTCAGATTCTCTATCCCTCCTTCTGGGGAAACAGCTCAACTCTCAGTGTTTGGCTAAGAACCGGGACTTGTCATATGGAAAATCACAGTTATGAACCCATGTCCTACCCCTCCATGGTGCCATATGTTGGTACCCCAACAGTGTACTTTCCCAGCGGATGACCAACCATTTTACATGATTAGCGGGAGAGTGTCCTTCACTGTATAGTAGTCTGAAAACAAATCAAAATTGACAATGCACAAACAATCTAGGACTTCACATATGGTGAAAACATGAGAAGTTTGTGATCTAAGGCAATATATGATCTGTTAATATTTATCCCTGCTGCAGCAAGTTGGTGAGAATAAATGGGGAATACTGCACCAGATGTCATTGAATAGTATGCTTATTGTAGTACGCGAAGGACATTGAATAGCTTCCAAATAATTGAGTCACAGGAGACTTATACAGATCGCTTTCACAGAGCTAGGTAGCAGATTAAAAAGCAGGACCTCAAAGGTTGTAATCTCTGGATTACTCCCGGTGCCACGTGCTAGTGAGTATAGGAATAGGAGGATAGAGCAGATGAATGCGTGGCTAAAGAGTTGGTGCAGGAGGGAGGGCTTTAGTTTCCTGGATCACTGGGTCTCCTTCTGGGGAAGGTGGGACCTGTACAAGTCGGACGGGTTGCACCTGAACCGGAACGGGACCAACATCCTTGCGGGGAGGTTTGCTACTACTGTTGGGGGGGGGGGTTTAAACTAACTTGGCAGGGGGATGGGATACCGAGTGGAGCTATAGTAGGGGGTGATGCACAGCCAAATATAAAAGAAAAAACAAGTCAGCCTGGAAGGCAGACCAAATATGTAATGGCACAAGGGAGTATGGCAAAGCTGGATGGCATTTATTTTAATGCAAGGAGTCTTGCGAGTAAGGCAGCTGAATTGAAGGTGTTGATGAACACATGGGAGTATGATATTGTTGCTATCACAGAGACATGGTTGAGGGAGGGGCAGGACTGGCAGCTCAATATTCTGGGGTATAGAATCTTCAGGCGAGACAGAGGTGGATGTAAAAGAGGAGGGGGTGTCGCAATATTAATCAAGGAGTCAATTACTGCTGTAAGGAGGGATGATATCTTAGCAGGTTCCTCTAATGAGGCCATATGGGTAGAACTTAAAAACAAAAAGGGGGCAAGCACTTTGCTGGGAGTGTACTATAGGCCCCCAAACAGTCACGGGGAGATAGAGGAACAGATATGTAGGCAAATCTCAGAGAAGTGTAGAAATAATAGGGTAATAATAGTAGGGGATTTCAACTTCCCCAATATTAACTGGGATAGTCAGAGTGTGAAAGGCTTAGAGGGTGCGGAATTCTTAAAGTGCATCCAGGAGAGCTTTTTGAGCCAGCATGTAGAAAGTCCTACAAGAGAGGGGGCGGTACTGGACCTAATTCTAGGGAATGTAGCCGGGCAAGTGGTAGAAGTGTCAGTAGGAGAGCATTTTGGTGACAGTGACCATAATTCGGTGAGATTTAAGGTAGTCATGGAAAAGGACAAAGATGGACCAGAAATAAAGGTTCTAAATTGGGGGAAGGCCGATTTTAATATGATAAGGCAGGATCAGGCCAAAGTGGACTGGGATCAGCTACTTGTAGGAAAATCCACATCAGAGCAGTGGGAGTCTTTCAGAAAGCAAATAGAGAGAGTACAACGGCAACATGTTCCCGTAAAGGTCAAGGGTGGGACCAACAAGCCCAGGGAACCCTGGATGTCAAGGGATATACGAGAATGGATTAGGACAAAAAGGGAGGCTTTTGGCAGATACAAAGGACTAAAAACAGTGGAAGCCCTAGAGGAGTATAGAAAGTGCAGGGGGGTACTTAAAAAAGAAATTAGGAGAGCGAAGAGGGGGCATGAAATAACACTGGCGGGCAAAATAAAGGAAAATCCCAAGGTGTTTTATAAGTATATTAAGGGCAAGAGGATAACCAGGGAAAGAGTAGGGCCCATTAGGGACCAAAGTGGCAATCTGTGTGTAGAGCCAGAAGATGTAGGTGAGGTTTTAAATGAATATTTTGCATCTGTGTTCACTATGGAGAAGGACAATGTAGGCATAGAAATCAGGCAGGGGGATTGTGATATACTTGAACAAATTAGTATTGAGAGGGAGGAGGTACTAGCGGTTTTAGCGGGCTTAAAATTGGATAAATCCCCAGGCCCAGACGAGATGTATCTCAGGCTGCTGTGTGAGGCAAGGGAGGAGATTGCAGGGGCTCTGACACAAATTTTCAGAACCTTTCTGGCCACAGGGGAGGTGCCAGAGGACTGGAGAACAGCTAACGTAGTACCATTATTCAAGAAGGGTAGTAGGGATAAACCAGGGAATTACAGGCCAGTGAGCCTAAAATCAGTGGTAGGGAAATTATTGGAAAAAATTCTGAGGGACAGAATTAGTCTCCTCTTGGAGAGGCAAGGATTAATCAAGGATAGTCAGCATGGCTTTGTCAGGGGGAGATCATGTCTGACCAATTTGATTGAATTTTTCGAGGGGGTGACTAGGTGTGTAGATGAGGGTAGTGCAGTTGATGTGGTCTACATGGACTTCAGTAAGGCTTTTGACAAAGTCCCGCATGGGAGACTGGTCAAGAAGGTAAGAGCCCATGGGATCCAGGGCAACTTGGCGCATTGGATCCAAAATTGGCTTAGTGGCAGGAGGCAGAGGGTGATGGTCGAAGGTTGTTTTTGTGACTGGAAGCCTGTGTCCAGTGGTGTACCGTAGGGATCGGTGCTGGGTCCTTTGCTGTTTGTAGTGTACATTAATGATTTAGATATGAATGTAGGAGGTATGATCAGTAAGTTTGCAGATGACACAAAAATTGGTGGGGTGGTAAATAGCGAGGAGGGAAGCCTAAGGCTACAGGACGATATAGACAGGTTGGTCAGATGGGCAGAACAGTGGCAAATGGAATTTAACCCTGAAAAGTGTGAGGTGATGCATTTTGGGAGGACTAACAAGGCAAGGGAATACACAATGAATGGTAGGACCCTAGGAAGGACAGAGGATCAGAGGGACCTTGGTGTGCATGTACATAGATCCCTGAAGGCAGCGGGACAGGTAGATAAGGTGGTTAAAAAGGCATATGGGATACTTGCCTTCATTAGCCGAGGCATAGAATATAAGAGCAGGGAGGTTATGATGGAGCTGTACAAAACGCTAGTTAGGTCACAGCTGGAATACTGTGTGCAGTTCTGGTCGCCACACTATAGGAAGGATGTGATTGCATTGGAGAGGATGCAGAGGAGATTCACCAGGATGTTACCTGGGCTGCAGTGCTTCAGCTATGAAGAGAGACTGGACAGGCTGGGGTTGTTTTCCTTAGAGCAGAGAAGGCTGAGAGGGGACCTGATTGAGGTGTACTAAATGATGAGGGGCATAGATAGGGTAGATAGAAAGGAAATAACAACAGAAAACGCTGGAAAAACTCAGCAGGCCAGGCAGCATCCGTGGAGAGAGAAAGAGAGTTAACGTTTCAGGTCGATGACCTTTCATCAGAACTGGGAAGAGCCGGAAATCAAATAGATTTAAGGCCAGGGTAAAGCTGGGAAAAGGGGGAGGGGATAAAGGAACAAAGGGGGAGATGAAGAGACATTAAGAGACATTAAGAGATATGCAAGGCTAGAGGTGGTGTTAATGTGACAGATTAAGGCTGAATGAAGTGTGAAATCCACTGGCAGAATGAAGGACAGCTGCCAGCTTCTAGGAGGAAAAAAAAAGGTGGGGGGGGACAAATAAAAGGGTGGATAAAATAAAATATAAATGTGATTGGAGCTGAGGTTATGATCTAAAATTGTTGAACTCGATATTGAGTCCAGAGGGCTGTAGCGTGCCTAAACGAAAGATGAGGTGCTGTTCCTCGAGCTCGAGGAACAGCACCTCATCTTTCATTTAGGCACGCTACAGCCCTCTGGACTCAATATCGAGTTCAACAATTTTAGATCATAACTTCAGCTCCAATCACATTTATATTTTATTTTATCCACCCTTTTATTTGTCCCCCCCCACCTTTTTTTTTTCCTCCTAGAAGCTGGCAGCTGTCCTTCATTCTGCCAGTGGATTTCACACTTCATTCAGCCTTAATCTGTCACATTAACACCACCTCTAGCCTTGCATATCTCTTAATGTCTCTTAATGTCTCTTCATCTCCCCCTTTGTTCCTTTATCCCCTCCCCCTTTTCCCAGCTTTACCCTGGCCTTAAATCTATTTGATTTCCGGCTCTTCCCAGTTCTGATGAAAGGTCATCGACCTGAAACGTTAACTCTCTTTCTCTCTCCACGGATGCTGCCTGGCCTGCTGAGTTTTTCCAGCGTTTTCTGTTGTTATTTCGGATTTCCAGCATCCGCAGTATTTTGCTATCGTAGATAGAAAGGAACTTTTCCCCTTAGTAGAGGGGTCAATAACCAGGGGGCATAGTTTCAAGGTAAGGGGCAGGAGGTTTAGAGGGGATTTGAGGAAAAACTTTTTCACCCAGAGGGTGGTTGGAATCTGCCTGAAAGGGTGGTAGAGGCAGGAACCCTCACAACATTCAAGAAGCATTTAGATGAGCACTTGAAACGCCATAGCATACAAGGCTACGGACCAAGTGCTGGAAAATGGGATTAGAATAGACAGGGCTTGATGGCTGGTGCGGACACGATGGGCCGACCGGCCTCTTTCTGTGCTGTATAACTCTATGGGGGAAAAATTCAGTTGGTTGCGCCTCCCGTTAGCGCCTTAAGAGGGCGCTAATGGGGCGAAAAGCATCGAGCGCCCAGGCGCGGCGAAGTTTGCGCCGCTCGCGAAATTAACTAGACATTTTGCGGCGGCGCTAAACACTACCACCACGATCTCCTGCGCCGGCAGATCATGACGTCTCTCGAGTGCGCAACGCCCCGGTATCGCCCCGGAGCGGATATTGAGTGGCGCCCCCTGCCTTACCGCCTGACACTAGCAACGACAGGTTGAAGGGAGCGTTCTGCAGTCATGAAGGGAAAGGGGGAGCACTATTTAAATGTGTCCGCTTCCTGCCTTTTATTGTTGGTGCCATTTTTGAACTACGCATTCTGAGAGAGAGAGGGAGAGACTTCTGGAGAGATTCAACGTTGTGTGAAGGAGTTTTGGGTACTGAGCAGCACTTTGCAGGTTCATTTTGATTTGCCATTCCTTGTATCGATTTAGCAGAGAGTGTGGGGGCTGCACTCTGAGCTCTTTGCCTGGTACTCTCCATTGTTCTTTCCAGCACATTTGATGTGCAGGTCTCTCCAGGCCGAGATTCAAGACTGCAATGAGCAGGATGTGGATGGAAAGCAAGATTAACCATCCCCTTTAAGAACTGGCCCGTGCCATTGTGTGTGTGTTCCATTGCTGACTGACATTACATGAGCTTCACCAGCGCTCTGAGGTAGCGCCTTGCTCCTCGGCATTTGCGCCTTAAGACAGGTGTGAAGCGCCTGATATAGCGCTGCAATCACCTCCAGGGGCGATAAAAGTCAAGTTTGCAGTCGGTGGCGATAATTAGCGCCAGGCGCTAATCTTTGCGCCCGGCCGATAATTGCGCCCCAAATGGGGCGATACTGAATTTCTCCCCCTATGACTCTATGACTAAATGGAATCATCATTATGTCCACCGACTTCCTGCACTGTATTTTATTTCTGCAACATATTTGCTCCAGTTTTATGTTATTTTGTTAAATTTTTTTAATAAACTGACCGTTTAATTGTGGAGTTTTGTCATGGTATTGTGGTGTCTGTTTCTTGCATGGCACGGAATACTATGAAGTAGTACCGTGGTTACCATGGTGATAGGTGGGTTGCTCACAGATGCCGACAGTCAGCATGAGGGTGTTTGATTGCTACGTTGTACTTACTTGGTAGCATAAGGGTGCTTTTTTGGGGTACTGATGTCACAGGAAGCCGTTATTCGGTGTGAGTTGCTATGGTTACAGTTGGCACTCGCTGCCCCCGAATTCAGCATTATAGTTGTATGAATATTTTCCAAATGCCAGCAGTTCATGGGAAGCTCCAGTTAGATTGTTATCTCTTATACAGTATGTCCAGTTCATTGCATACTCTACATATCTGTGAGATTATAGCTATTTATCACATGGCATTATTCAATTACAATTGAAGAGATTTGCAATTGCAAGTGATATGATTTATCTGTCGAAAAGATCTGAAAAGTTAACATTCAGTTGTGAATTTGTAGCACAGATAATAGAGACTTATTTTCAAACGAATCTCCACAACTTACCCTGACATTCTGTAGCAACGATTTGGCAGCGGGAGGGGCACCAGGGCATAGCAGTAAAGAGGAGAGTCAATGTGCATAGAAAACTAGGAGGGGCAAACAGCAACAGAACAAGGAGTACTGTAGAAAGAGCAGGAATTAGATGGAGGAAAAAAGCAAAGCTGACTAGCATGGTGTTGGAATGCATGTGTGTTCATGTGAGGAGTGATACAAATAAGGATGGCGAGCAACAGGCGCAAGTTGCCACTTGGGGTTATGATATAGTGGCTATAACGGAGACCTGGCTTAACCATAGGCAGGAGTGGAAACTAAACATTCCTAGCTACAATGTACTCAGGAGGGATAGGGAAGGAAAAAAGACAGGGATAGGGTGGGGATTGGGGGGGCAGGGTGGGGGGGGCGGTGGGGTGTGGTGGTTGGGTGGCAAGGATAATATTATAGTTCTACAGAGGGATGATATACTAGAGGGTTCAAAGACTGAATCTATTTGCTTAGAGTTAAGGAACAGAAAAGGAGCTATTAAATTGCTGGGTGTTTACTGTAGACCCCCAAATAGTGAGAAGGAGATAGAGGAGCAAATCTGTAGGCAAACTTCAGAGAAATGTAAAAATCATACAGCAGTAATAGTAGAGGACTTCAATTACCCTAACATAGACTGGGAGAAAAAACCAGAGGAAGGGCAAAGCGGGCGAAGAATTCCTAAAATGTGTACAAGAGAACTTCCTTAATCAATGTGTTTCTAGCCCAACGAGAAAGGAAGCAGTGCTGGATCTAGTTCAGCGGAATGAAGTAGGACAAGTGGAGTTGCAGTGGGAGAATATCTGGGTAATAGTGACCATAATTTTATTTATTCATTCCTGGGACCAGCATTTATTGCCCATCCCTAATTGCCCTTGAGAAGGTGGTGGTGAGCCGCCTTCTTGAACCGCTGCAGTCCTTGTGGTGAAGGTACTCCCATACCATAGCATTGTTTGGGAGGGAGTTCCAGGATTTTGACCCAGCGATGAGGAAGGAATGGAGATATACTTCCAAGTCAGGATGGTGTGTGACTTGGAGGGGAACTTGCAGGTGATGCCGTTGCCATGTGCCTGCTGCACTTGTCCTTCTAGGTGGTAGAGGTCGCAGGTTTGGGATGTGCTGTCGAAGAAGCCTTGGCAAGTTGCTGCAGTGCATCTTGTAGATGGTACACACTGCAGCCACGGTGCGCTGGTGGTGGAGGGTGTGAATGTTTACGGTGGTGGATGGGGTGCCAATCAAGTGGCTGCTTTGTCTTGGATGCTGTTGAGCTTCTTGAGTGTTGTTGGAGCTGCACTTATCCAGGCAAGTGGAGAGTATTCCATCACACTCCTTACTTGTGCCTTGTAGATAGTGGAAAGGCTTTGGGGAGTCAGGAGGTGAGACACTCACCACAGAATGCCCAGTGTCTGACCTGCTCTTGTAGCCACAGTATTTATGTGGCTGGTCCAGTTAAGTTTCCTGTCAATAGTGACCCTCAGGATGTTGATGGTGGGGGATTCGGTGATAGTTACGCCGTTGAATGTCAAGGTATGGTGTTTCGACTCTCGCATGTTGGAGATAGTCATTTCCTGGCACTTGTGTGGCGCGAATGTGACTTGCCACTTATCAGCCCTAGCCTGAATGTCGTCCAGGTCTTCCAGCCTGCGAGCATGGACTGCTTCATTATCTGAGGAGTAGCGAATGGAACTGAACACTGTGCAATCATTGATGAAGCAGCAGAAGATGGTTGGGCCAAGGACACTGCCCTGAGGAACTCCTGCAGCGATGTCCTGGGGCTGTGATGATTGACCTCCAACCACCACAACCATCTACCTTTGTGCTAGGTATGACTCCAGCCACTGGAGTGTTTTCCCCCTGATTCCCATTAACTTCAATTTTACTAGGGCTCCTTGATGCCACATCTGGTCAAATGCTGCCTTGATGTCAAGGGCAGTCACTCTCACCTCACCTCTGGAATTCAGCTCATTTGTCCATGTTTGGACCAAGGCTGTAATGAGGTCTGGAGATGAGTGGTCCTGGCGGAACCCAAACTGAGTATCGATGAGCAGATTATTGGTAAGTGCCACTTGATAGCACTGTCAACGACACTTTCCAATACTTAGCTGATGATTGAGAGTAGACTGATGGGGTGGTAATTGGCTGGATTGGATTTGTCCTGCTTTTTGTGGACAGGACATACCTGGGCAGTTTTCCATATTGTCAGGTAGATGCCAGTGTTGTAGCTATACTGGAACAGCTTGGCTAGAGGCATGGCTAGTTCTGGAGCACAAGTCTTCAGCACGATAGCCGGGATGTTGTTGGGGCCCATAGCCTTTGCTGTATAGACTGAGCTCAGCCATTTCTTGATATCACATGGAGTGAATCGAATTGGCTGAAGACTGGCTTTTGTGATGGTGGGGACCTCAGAAGAAGGCCAAGATGGATCATTCACTGAAGATGTTTGCAAGCACTTTAGCCTTGTATTTTGCACATTTAGGAACATTGCTTTTCTTTTATATATAAATAACCTGGACTTGGGTATAGGGAGTACAATTTCGAAGTTTGCCGATGATACAAAAGTTGGCAACATAGTAAATATTGAGCATGATAGTAGCAGACTTCAGGAGGACATAGACTAGTGAAATGGACAGACACATGGCAGCTGCAAATTAATGTGGATAAGTGTGAAGTGATACACTTTGGGAAAGTCAACATGGAAAGGCAGTATAATCTGAATGGTACTATTTTGAGGGGGGTGCAAGAGCAGAGGGACCTAGGGGTGCCCATTCACAAATCCTTGAAGATGGCAGGGAAAGTTGCTAAGGCAGTTAAGAAAGCGTATGGGATACTTGGCTTTGTAAATAGGGGCATTGGCCGTCGTAAGCCTTGTAAAAGGCCCCGCAAGTTCCAGGTTTCTGCACGTGCTGTACATTCGCGAAAACCCAGAACTCGCGATCTGTCAAGGTTCACCTTTACAGATACTCTGAACCCAACTACTGCCCAGCAAATGCCCATGAAACCCTTGCGTAGGGCCTGCTTTCACCAGCGTAAGGGTTAATATAAATGTTAAATTAAAAATGTAAAAATAAAAAATCATCCACAAACATTTAAAATTAGTTTATGTAAATTTTGGCCCGGATTAAAATACTTAAAATTATTTTTCAAAAACTTACATTTTTATTGTAAATGTTTCATTAAAGGGACTTTTAATTAAATGTGAAAATGGGAACATTTATTTTTATTCCAGTTGTGTAAATGATTTAATTATTTGAGGATTCCTCACACGCTAATGGGGATTCTGTTCGTAAATGGATTCCCCATAAGCTTATGAGGAATCCTCCTTTCTGATAGGAGGACCAGGCCCACATGATTCCAGGGACGCTTCCGAACCGCCTGAGTCCCTGGGATCCGTGGGCTTTACACAGGGGTATGCCTGCAGTGCCAGGATCTGAAGTCTCTGAAGCCCGGGAGCCAACAGGTAGGTTTGGATTTTTTTTCGGGTCGGAGGTGTACTCTGGAGGTACGCCTCCGACCGCAAATTCCGGCCCATTGAATAAAAAATCAAGGAAGACATGCTAAAGCTTTACAAATCTCTGGTTAGGCCTCAGCTGGAGTATTGTGTACAATTCTGGACACCACACTTTAGGAAGGATGTCAAGGCCCTGGAAAGGGTGCAGAGGAGGTTTATCAGGATGATACCAGGGATGAGCGAGTTCAGTTATGTGGAGAGATTGGAGAAGCTGGGATTGTTCTCCTTAGTGCAGACCTAATAGAGGTATTGAAAATTATGAAGGGTTTTGTTAGAGCAAGTAGGGAGAAACTGTTTCCTCTGGCAAGTGAGTCGGTAATCAGAGGTCATAGATTTAAAATAATTGGCAAAAGAAGTAGAGGGGAAACAAGGAGAAATTTTTTCACATGGAGGGTTGTTAAGATCTGGAACGCACAACCTGAAAGTGTGGTGGAATCAGATTCCATAGGAACTTTTAAAAGGCAATTGGACATGTAGTTGATGAGGACTAATTTGCAGGGTTATGGGGAAAAAGCTGGGGTGTGGGACTAGTTGGACAGCTCTTTCAAAGAGCCAGCACAGGCACGATGGGCTGAATTGCCTCCTTCTATGCTGTAAGATTCTATGATTCTATGATTAAGGTATCTTAACTCAAGCCCTGTTAAGAGACAAATCCAGCTTTCAGACCCAGGGCACCCACAAATGTAGGGGCAATTAACTGGACATTACAATGCCCACACGTAATGTACAAAATCTAGCAGACTTCACCTTTGTATGTCTAGGGTTTGGAATATGATACCGTATTTAGCTGGTTTCAGTATTGTCCTAAATGAAACCACCCTGACTAACATGAATTAAAAAGATATTCTATCAACAGACTTAGTACAGTGCAACATTGGTTGAAAACCATTTAACTCTTAACTAACCAGAAATCAAGAAATGAGCAGCGACATAACAAATTTTTAACATTCCTTTATTTTCCTTGCTGTGATTGTGCAGAGATAGCATTGTTTCAGAATGATCATCACAAGAAGTACAGTAACTTGGCTTCAGACTCACGACCGCACAACTGTAAGAATATGGGCTTTTGAGCGTACTTTGAGGGATTAGGCATTGTCAGAGTTGAATGACCCTAAGATTTTCTCTGAAAAGCTTCTTTCAGCAAAAAAACTCTTGGATTTTCTGCTGACCGAAGGTTCTGTTTGCATCAGTGGTGGCATTGATGTATTTATTATCACTAGGAAAGAACATGGGGGAACTCAGAGTTATCTTAGTTTATGTCTTATCTCTCTTCTCTGAATGTATAAATACACAGAGCTTTTGTAAATTGTTGAAACATAATCAATTATAAATCATTTTTACTCATTTTCATGCACTAAGCTTTGATACAGTTAGAACTCGTTATCACCAAGGTCCTGGGTTGCGTCATCACCTTGGAAACAGAAACAAAGAACAGAAAAAGCTTGTCCTAAGATTGCAGATAAGAAGGCCCAAGACTTATGCCTGGAGACAGAGATTTCCAAGCTCATGATTGGGTAGAATTGTGGGTATGGCAGATACATGATTGAATGGATTTTTCTGTGGTTCAAGGTTTGTAGAGTATATCTGGGTGGGTTTGGGTCATTCTTAGGGTAGAAGACTCCCGGAAAAACTCAGGCTACACCCAGGAGATGGATCAGAAGCAAAAGGCAAAGGGTGTAGACACGTACGGTTGCGGCTTCTACCCAGGGAACAATGGGGTAATATGAGTCTCAATTGTACTCTGTAAACTGCTGCTCTAATACTGTAATGTATTAAGTCTTGCCTGTGCTGAATAAAGTTAAATCACTGTCACCAATACGGGTCAACTTCGAATCATTCGGAATCTGGGTCTCTCTGGGATCCTTACACAGCTTTAGCTGATTTCATCTTAATATGGCGCAATCACAGCCTTTGTATTACAGTATCACAGCCTTAGCTGTGTTCAGCTTAATATAACCTTTATCAGTTCAGCTACACACATTCTGGGACTGCACTATGTGTAGCCTTCTCCAGTGTGTATACCAGCATAATCAACAGCAAGTGTATGCTCTCCATTTAAATCTATGGCTTATGACCTCTTTGCTCCATAAATGGTCTGACCATCAGGCTAAAGTTGAATCTTCTGTGGCAATTTGCTTCTGGCTCTGCGGGTTAGTACATCTAGGCCATCCTTCAAGCTGTATGGGATTGATATTTCCTACCTCTCTCTTCTTAACTGTTACTAAATTAACTGCCATTGAATTCAATCTCTCTGAACTGAACTGAGCTCTTTTTGACTTCTTCCCCTGCACAAGTTTATTTCTTTAAATTTCAGAAATTGTCAATTTAATTTACTGGCTCCTTTCTCGTATTTCTGCTCTCTTTCTGAGTCTGCTTATATCTTTATGAGACTTTAATCTGCTAAATATACTTTAAATCTTAACTTGCAAAAGGTCTTTAGGCCTTCAATTGTATTATTGATGAGTATTGTGGGACTAGAAGTCTGGATACATGCAGCCGTAACCTAACTATCGTTGGAAAGCCCCATTAATCTTTGGGCTTTGGAGCCGACAGTCTGGGCTTTCCTACCGTTACTGCTTGGCTTTTGGGTGGGCATTTTGGAGGGCAGGGAAAGAAAATAGAGCAGAGATCTGTTTTGCTGGATCTCCACCCATTTTTCTGCCTGCCCAATGTTCTGACTTAAGTTCCAGTCAATGGCAGAAGTGCCCACCCTATAATATATTTTAAATGAGGCAATAAAGACACAGTGATCTCATCCCTTCCATTTCCGACTTCTAACACTGAGAATAGACCAGTCCCATAGTAAAGCAAACACCCAGCATTGCAAGGCAGTAAGGTTAAAGTTCAAGTGGATTTAAAGAGACTAGCGGCAGTTGTGAAAGGATTTATTAAAAGCTTATTTCTCATCCGATTTTGATCATTTCTTTTGTTTTTTTCATGGTCACAACTGCTTCACCATCTACCTCTGTGCCTTCTGCTGTGGAGATTCTATTTCTTCTCTCACCACTATTCTAAAGAAGCCAAAATGAGTTTTTCTGTTGGGAATGCCCCGGTATTGCGCTTCTTTGGAGGATGAGGAGGAGTAACAGAGAGATGGCAGGCTGGTCAGCAGGTACACAGCACCAAATCCCTGGTGCCCCCACTCCAGACTATACAGACTGAGGTAATCCATCAGCAGTGTTTGTGAAGGCTGTACTTCACAAGCTGAGCCATCAGTGAATTATGCCATGCTCTGCAACTCAACCTACAGCCTAACTACACCATAGATGCTGCACCACCAGTGGCCGTGAAGGTCACAGCTGCCTTGAAGCTTTATGGTATGGGGGTCACTCCAGGCTGCCACTAGGATATCAGTAACATTAACCAATCAGCTGTGCACTGATGCATAAAGCAAGTGACAGATCTATTGTTGTTTATAGTAAGCAAGTTCATTCACTTCCCCCCATGGACAACCAGTGGGGACTGCCATTTTACTGAGTGGCTGGAGCCATAGGTTGCATCCATGTGACCATATGTGGACCCTTGATCAAGTCCATCATCGACATCATCAGGAAAAGATTCCAAACTTTTAATATCCTGCTCCTTTGTGACAGGAGCACCAAAATAGAAACATAGAAACATAGAATCTAGGAGCAGGAGTAGGCCATTCGGCCCGTCGAGCCTGCTCCACCATTCAATACGATCATGGCTGATCATCCAAATCCAGTACCCTGTCCCTGCTTTAATCCCCACAGTACACATATCCCACCCTACCCCCGTAACCTCACGTATTTAATTCCTCCTAACATATCCCATCCTATCCCCATAACCCCACATATTTAATACCCCTCTAACACTAAGGGTCAATTTATCATAGCCAAATCAACCTAACCCGCACATTTTTGGACTGTGGGAGGAAACCGGAGCACCCGGAGGAAACCCACACAGACACGGGGAGAATGTGCAAACTCCACACAGACAGTCACCCGAGGTCAGATTCAAACCCGGGTCCCTGGCGCTGTGAGGCACCAGTGCTAACCACTATGCCACCGTGTTGCCCTCAAATGCCTCAATGCCTTCACTTTAACTATGCCAGTACTCTTTGACCCAGAGAGGCAAATGTCTGGAGCACCCTGGGAGATCGACTGCCCTTGACAGCCATGGCTGATGACACCTGTGCACTTTCCCAGGCCACCAGCTGAGCACCATTATAATGAGGTCCATTCTGCGTAATGTATTGCCTCTTAACCCGAATCTACTGCTTCTCCTGGAAGGCACTTGAGTGGCAAGAGAGCATGAGGTGGCTGGCTACAGTAGTGTATTCGGAGTCTCTTGGGACTGAGGTGGCCCTCACGTCATGGCAGCTAAGTCCTAAGATAGATGTGCTGCAGGCTGCACCTCTTGCACTGCCTAGGCCTGCCTCCTTTCTGCCACATTTGCAAGCATCTGAGGTGGGGTGGGGCGGGGGGGGGGGAAGGGCACGCATGCTCGCTGCTATCCTGAGAGACAGCAACATCATGCAATTGCATTGCCACTAGCCCTGGCGCAAAATGGTGACTGTTTGGCAGGAAAGCAAACCCAACAGTAATCTTAAGGGTGAGCAAGGAGCTTGCAATGCTGGAAGCTTGCGCTAAGTAATCAAATGAGACTGACCCTGGAAACTTCAAGGGTACGGGGGGTGGGGGGGTGCAGGGTGGGCAGGGAGATCATCACTAGGGCAGTCGGAGAAATAGAAATCCCACCCTGTCATACATCCAGTGGAGATCATGGTGAAGAGGGAAATCTAGGCTGTACAAGTCTGTCTCCAGCTGTGCCATGCTTTTAGAGAGTCATAGGGGGAGAAATTCAGTATCGCCCCATTTGGGGCGCAATTATCGGCCGGGCGCAAAGATTAGCGCCTGGTACTAATTATCGCCACCGACTGCAAACTTGACTTTTATCGCCCCTGGAGGTGATTGGAGCGTTAAATCAGGCGCTTCACACCTGTCTTAAGGCACAAAGGCCGAGGAGCGAGGCGCTACCTCAGAGCGCTGGCGAAGCTCATGTGATGTCAGTTAGCAATGGAACACACACACGATGGCGCAGGGCCAGTTCTTAAAGGGGAGGGTTGATCTTGCTTTCCATCCACATCCTGCTCATTGCAGCCTTGAATCTCGGCCTGGAGAGACCTGCACATCAAATCTGCTGTAAAAGAACAATGAAGTGTACCAGGGAAAGAGCTCAGAGCGTAGCCCTCACAGTCTCTTCTAAATCGATACAAGGAAGGGCAAATCAAAATGAACCTGCAAAGTGCTGCTCAGTACCCAAAACTCCTTCACACAGCGTTGAATCTCTCCAGAAGTCTCTCTCTCTCTCTCTCTCTCTTTCTCAGAATGCATGGTTCAAAAATGTCACCAACAATAAAAGGCAGGAAGCGGTCGCCTTTAAATAGCGCTCCCCCAGTCCCTTCCTGACAGCAAAACGCTCCCCTCAACCTGTCGTTGCTAGCGGCAGGCGGTAAGGCAGGGGGCGCTACTCAATATCCGCTCTGGGGCGATACCGGGGCGCTGCGCACTCGACTGACGTCACAATCTGCCGGCGCAGGAGATCGTGGCGGTAGTGCATAGCGCCGCCGCAAAATGTCTAGTTAATTTTGCGAGAGGCACAAACATCGCCGCGCCCGGGGCGCTAGTAGCTTTGCGCCCCATTAGCGCCCTCTTAAGGCACTAACGGGAGGTGCAACCAACTGAATTTTTCCCCCATAGAGTCATAGGGCTGGATTTTGTCTTGGGGTCAGGTTGGGGTCGTGTCCTCCACATTTCGTGTTTCCCCCCCGACTCCAGATTAATGTGGATGAATGATGCAATTTTAACTTAATTGGGCAATTGAGTTCCAGCATGTGGGAACCCATGAACCAATTAGTGGTTCCAGCCTGAAATCCGCCTCTGATGATGTCATCATTGCTGACTGCCTGCTCTCAGAGATTGTCTAGCTGCTGGTGAGAGAGGACCTGCCTGGCTTTTGATGTGATTGGACCTGGATGCAAAATTGATATATGAGAGAGAGAGAGAGAGAGAGAGAGAATGAGAATTTATTTTTGCATCCAAGTCCTCTTGCAGCAAAGTCCAGGCAGTCTCTGAAGACATTCAATGGAGCAGCATCAGAGGCGACTTTCAGGCCTAATACTACTACTACCTTCATCACATCTCCGTTGTAATAGTGGACCTGCAGCTCATAGTCAGCTATCCACTTGTGCTCCCGCCAGGTTTCACTGGAGTGTTTCACACCAGGCGTACTTCATGTCAGAAAAGGGTTAAACTAGCTACAACGATTCAAAATAGCATTACAGACCCAATTTAGGGCTTGTTAAGGGCTGTAATGGCCTCTCCCGCCTCTTGGAGGCGGGATGGAGTCGGGATGGGGTCGGAAACCCCGACCCCGCAAATTTAACCCCCCACACGCCTCCAAACCCGACTCCATGGGTCATTCAAAATCCAGCCCATAGAGTTATACAGCACAGAAAGAGGTCCTTCGGCCCATCGTGTCCGCGCTGGCCATCAAGCCCTGTCTATTCTAATCCAATTTTCCAGCACTTGGTCCGTAGCCTTGTATGCTATGGCGTTTCAAGTGCTCATCTAAATGCTTCTTGAATGTTGTGAAGGTTCCTGCCTCTACCACCCTTTCAGGCAGTGAGTTCCAGATTCCAAACACCCTCTGGGTGAAAAAGTTTTTCCTCAAATCCCGTCTAAACCTCCTGCCCCTTACCTTGAAACTATGCCCCCTGGTTATTGACCCCTCTACTAAGGGGAAAAGTTCCTTTCTATCTACCCTATCTATGCCCCTCATAATTTTGTACACCTCAATCAGGTCCCCCCTCAGCCTTATCTGCTCGAAGGAAAACAACCCCAGCTTGTCCAGTCTCTCTTCATAGCTGAAGCGCTCCAACCCAGGTAACATCCTGGTGAATCTCCTCTGCACCCTCTCCAATGCAATCACATCCTTCATATAGTGTGGCGACCAGAACTGCACACAGTATTCCAGCTGTGGCCTAACTAGCGTTTTGTACAGCTCCATCATAACCTCCCTGCTATTATATTCTATGCCTCGGCTAATGAAGGCAAGTATCCCATATGCCTTTTTAACCACCTTATCTACCTATCCTTTTATCAGCTGTTGTCCAAAACTTTCCTTAGGTTCAGCTTTTGCACGTGGATGGTTAAATGATGCAAAACAGGGCCGACCAAGGGTATTGGACCCTTGTTATAGTTCTGCCTTCTCAAGCTTTAACCATCTGATTTTTCAGGTTTTCGTTTTCAATACCAAAAATGTGCTGTCCTTTTAAGGATCTCAAATTTCAAACATGATGGAGTTTTAACCTTATCTTATGTTGTATTTGCGGCTAATTCTCCTACAATGCCTATGGATTTAAGCATCTATCTCTATTTTCAGTCCTCACTGTGCCTTCAGTAATTGATAAAACAGCAGGGGCAT
Source organism: Squalus acanthias (assembly GCA_030390025.1). Lineage (NCBI taxonomy): Eukaryota > Metazoa > Chordata > Chondrichthyes > Squaliformes > Squalidae > Squalus > Squalus acanthias. Next base: position 38,465,627 of record CM059438.1, read on the forward strand.
GACATATTTTCTGTAACTACCTGTCCCCAGCACACTACATTGACTGATATAAAATGTTGTACAAAGTTCCTTTATTAATGCAAATACAATGTGTGTGACTTCAAGAGCAGGGTGATTACACCAGTGTTGCACTTGATTGATGTGACCAGCTATCACACACCTACTCTCATTCAGCTTTATTCAAATTTTGAAAAAGCGGGGGAAACAAATACAATCCAAAAGGACACCAACCAATGAAACATTCAAACAAATTCAAGCATATGCAAATACCATCGAAAAAGCTTCAAAGTTAAAAAGAAATGTGAAAACAGTAGATATCACTTACTGACATACATAAAGCAAAGGTAAGTCATCTGAAGTATCAAAGTCGTGTTGTAAAACTTAAAAACAATTATTTTATCATATAAATAGAATATTGTACGAGCATAAAACCACATTTAAAATCTATGGTCCCGGCAGGACATAACACATTCTCATATTTGTCACTTATGCGTTATGTGGACAGATTGGCTTATTGTTTACGTTTACTCTCATATGGAAACCCTTTAGTATCCTTTATATATTCTATAATGTGCCTCTTGCTGTAACATATTTTTGGATGACTACCCAAAGACAATAACAAGGAAGGGTTAAAATAAACCATATAAGTCAAGATTCAAAGTTTGCAGCCCTGTCTAGATGCTCTAATCGGCACACTTTCTTCAATTTTACAATGGTCCACTGGTAGCACTAATACTAGACTCTTACTGGAGCGCACCTTTTGACAGCAATCACTATAACCAAACCATGTATAACTTGGATTAAACCAGTTTCTTCTAATCCCTTTTCAATCCAGGATTTTAAATGTTCTGTATGTTTACAAAACAGAAATATAACAAAACCAGCAACCAGAAATGGGAATTCAACCCATCCAGCGCATTCCCGCCTGCAGACTCTGCTTTTGGGCCCAGTCTGGGAATCAGCAGGCACTGGCCAGAGTGGTTCCCTAGACACAGTGATGGTGCTATGATTCGGGTCAGGGCATCATATTCAAGCACCTGGACACCCAGAGCAGCCAGCATTTTTGTTCAATCCTGGAGAAAGTAAGTAGCTTAAGCTTCTGTGCAGAATGGTATCTGAATTAATTGTTGGCAATTTAAAGAGAAGAAGCTTTTCTTGCAATAGTTGGTTTAATGGATTATTACCAGGGAAAGATACTTCACATAAACTGCAATTTCACGCAACAACTACTCTTGTGTAAATACAATTAAGAGCAAATACAGCCATGAACAACAAGTAATTAGGTTTGCTGTAATTAAGCCTAATCTGAAGAAACTGTCAAAAAGTATGGAAAGATATTTGTTTGAAGTCTGCTGTAACATGAAGTAATACTTTTTACGTACCTATCTATCACTTCCACAAACCATATCCAAAATAAGGAGTTTCTGGATGGGAATTGTGTGGAGGTCTTTTTGTGTTCATTCGGTTCCATTCAATACAATTTGCTATTGATGGCTATACAATCTGGAATCTAAAAGAATTTCTCCATCTATAAATTGCATTGCAGTTTGTGATATATATTAAACATTGATCAGCCAAGACAAAATCCTTCATATACACATATTTTGTAATCATTGTGACGTTTACATTTCATACAACTTACATCACAGGAAGGACAGCACAAAACCAGATACAAAGCAACTTAACTCAGTATATGGAATGGTTGTCTGCTTTTATGAGACAGATTAACTATCTTGGAGGGTTTCCATTCTTTGAATGCTAGGCATCCTTCACATACTGTAGTAGCTTACACAAGCTTGATTGTTTAGGAGGAATGGAGATACTTAAGAAAGCCCCTAAAATTTGTATCACAATGTCATTGGGACTATTATGCATGTGATCTCCTACTCCCTCTTTGTGTAAAGCCCAAGCAGCTGCACAATAGCACCAGTTTGTTTTGACATAGAATTAATATGTACTGACTATAATAATCATAACCAAGCCAAATTAACCCTATCAAGGGATGGTGGGGAGGGATCATAGTTTAGGAAGGATGGCTGTCATTTGATGAATGAAGAAGGCCCTACAAGGAATGTAATCTATCTTCATTCTGGAATCCGTCACAAAGCAAAGGAGCCAAAGTAGTACCAGGGAACAGGGAGGCCTGAACTGGAAAACTCCAACCCCTGCTGTCAAAACAAATTTACCAAAATCATCATCTGTGCATTAGCCAGACTTTAACAGTAGTGTTTGGCATATGTGTGAACAGTATTCCATGTAGACTGCTTTACAGACACTGTCAATTGAACCCTGATTAAGCAATGCCCAAGAATAGACCATAGAATGAGTGAAATAATCTTTAACTGGACCCCTGGGCTGCTCCTCAGTCAGACGGTAGCAGTGAATGATGTGCCTTACCAGCCACCTGCTACCCAAGAACTCAGGTATTCAAGGCAGAGGCTCTGTGCGCATCTGCACATAGGAACCTAAGGCCCCTATATTATTGAAGAATAAAATGAGGAACAATCTTTTGACTTAACTGAAATTGGGAAACAATCTTTGGGAGAAACCTAGGTGAGTTCTAAAAACTATTCTATCCTCATGTCAAATCAAGTAAGGCTGATCCCCGACTCAGGTGGGCACGTTGCTAACTCTGCCAGCTGAAGCTAATACAAATAACAGTTAGTAGCTCTTTCAGCTAGGGTGATGGGCTGAATGGTCTTCTTCTGTTCTAGAAAATTCTATGATAGTAACAAGTAAGAAGCTTTAAATTGCATGTTCGAAATGGCTTGAATGGTATGTCCATCAGCTTACAAGGGACTATGTCAGGATCCCAATTAAAACCTTGAGAAGGCCTGCTTCAATGTAAATTCCCGACAGCCCATATGAAGTGAGACACCAAAGGATGTCCTTTACCAGCCTCAAAACCAAAGGCCATGATCGCAGCAACATGCAGTGGAAAAGAATTGTATTTTAAACCCAGTTCAAATTAACGTTGTATGTACTCTAATATAATGTAACCCACATGCGGTAAGGTTAGTTGACTGGGAAACATGTCATTCTGTGAATTTTTGTCATTTAATATTCTAAGCTCTATTAGTAGAAGTGTTACGGGAATAAATCAACCTGATAACTACATTCGATTAAGAATTTGGTCCTAACAATTATCAGCATTCAATTACCATGCCATCAATTGAAAATGCCCTTGTTTTGGGTGTAGAATCCAACCCAGCAACTGGGAGAGCAGCTCTTGTCTATGGAGCAAGATGATGTTGGCCTGCATTTTACCAAAATGTCCAAAATTTATAGTGGACGTAGTCAGTACATGATTATCAAAATGGCTTTCACCTGTTCCGCATGCATTTTCTGCCCTACCCTGCAGATCAGCTGAAATGGGGGAAATAGGTACAGAAATTTCAGTGTTCAGGCAAAACAGAGGCCATCCAACTTCCAAGCAGATTCACTTTATGCTAGAGCAGAAACAAGAGAGCTGAAGGTTGTCTGTAGATGTATATAATTGTATCTCTGGCTAACCCCATACCTTGAAGATCCCCTGAATTACCTTAGTGTGGGGTGACTGTAAAGTGACTGATGATCCCTATTTATCTGTTAAGCACTTCAGCTGCAAAATGAGTCAACCAAGACAATCTGTACTGAAGCGGAGGTGGTTGAAGGTGAACTCCTTGTAGGACATTATTTTCCTAAGCCCACCATAGGAGATCCTAGGTTGATGCTTTTTCTGTCTGAAGCAGATGGGCTTAGGGAGGCTCCCATGGTGAACACTCTTTGTTTAACTGGTTCACAGGGAAGGCCTGACGTACGAGTGGACAGGCCCGAGGTGAACCTAATGTTCGGCGTCGGGTCTCATTATCATCAAACCGCTGAGTTGCGAATACCTGATTTAAGTCAGGACACAGCTCACCGGAGAGGAGGCCTCGGAGATTAGGCCAATGCGCCGTCAGCAATGGCCCTCGTGTAAGTCCTTAAAAGGGACCAGAAGGGGGAGTTGGGGGAGCGACCAGGAGCGAAAGTAGCGGTGATTGGGAGGAAGGGTTGAGCGGGGGAGGAGAGGGTAGTGGTGGTGTTAGGGGCGGATGAGCATTGGCTGGCAGCAGTCCACGGTTTTAATGTGGGGTTCGTAGACTCAGTGCACGAGGGATTAATACCTTTTTTAAAGTGGTGTTTCTCATGGACTCTGATCAGCAGCAGGACTTTGGGATGAAACAGTCAGGTTTGCCCATGGAGTTCAGACACTATTGCCATAACTTAAGTGTAGCAGCTGGAGCTGTGAGTTTGCTGTGAGGCTACTTTCATGTCACAGCCATTTATGTGAAGTAAACACAAAATCTGAGAAGTTAATAAACCTCACATAATGTTATTTTCTGGAAAGCGCTGTTTCCTTTTGTACATTTCACCAAGTCGGGTACCACCTCTTGTAAAGGATTGCCCTAATGATGAATTATTCTGAGAGAATAGGGTTCTTTTCTTCACGATCTGTCACGTTGTACATGTAATCACCTATGATTCAATCCCCCCCGCCACCCCCCCGCCGCCTCCCCGCAATCTTCAAAGGAACTTCTTATATCAAAGAAAGAGGTTCTGCTGAGAGAGTATGAGCAGCTAGGGGCTAAATTAAAAAGCAGAACCACAAAGGCAATAATCTCTGGATTACTACCTGAGCCACGAGCGAATTTGCAGAGGGTAAATAAGATCAGAGAAATGAACGAGTGGCTCAAAGACTGGTGTGGGAGAAATGGGTTTCGATTTGTGGGGCACTGGCACCAGTACTGGGATAAAAGGGAGCTGTTCCGTTTGGACAGGCTTCACTTGAACCATGCTGGGGCTAGAGTCCTGGCGAATCGAATAACTAGGGCTGTAGAGAGGGCTTTAAACTAAATAGTGGGGGGGGGGGGGAGGATCCAGGTGAGCGGGAATTTAAAAAGTCAATGACAAATGAGAAAACAATAGAGCAGCATAGAGATGGAGGAAATTATAACCAGAGTGTGACAGGAAGGGACAGAATGTTTAAAAATAAGAGTGCAACAGAAAATGGGGCCAAAACAAGGAGAAATTATAAAAAGACAAAGTTAAAAGCTTTACATCTGAATGCACGCAGCATTCGTAACAAGATAGATGAGTTGACGGCACAAATAGATACAAATGGGTATGATCTGATCGCCATTACAGAGATGTGGTTGCAAGGTGACCAGGGCTGGGAACTGAATATTCCAGGGTATTTGACAATTTGGACGGATAGACAGAAAGGAAAGGGAGGTGGGGTGGCTTTGTTGGTAAAAGATGGGATCAGTGCAGTGGTGAGAAGTGATATTGGCTCAGAAGATCAAGATGTAGAATCGGTTGGGGTGGAGATAAAAAATAATATGGGGAAAAAGTCTCTGGTAGGCGTAGTCTACAGGCCCCCAAACAGTAGCAATACTGTTGGACAGAGTATAAATCAACAAATAATGGAGGCCTGTAAAAAAGGTACAGTAATAATCATGGGTGATTTTAATCTCCATATTGATTGGACAAATCAAATTGGCCATGGTAGCCTTGAGCAGAAGTATCCGGGATGGTTTCCTTGAACAGTATGTAATGGAAAAAACCAGGGAGCAGGCTATCTTGGATCTGGTACTGTATAATGAGACAGAATTAACAAATGATCTCTTAGTAAAGGATCCTCTAGGAAAGAGTGATCATAGCACGGTTGAATTTCAAGTTCAGTTGGAGGGTGAGAAAGTTGTATCTCAAACCAGTGTCCTGATCTTAAACAAAGGCAATTACAATGGCATGAGGGCAGAACTGGCTAAAGTGGACTGGAAAAATAAATTAAAGGGTAAGACAGTTGAAATGCAGTGGCGGACATTTAAGGAGATATTTCATAACTCTCAACAAAAATATATTCCAGTGAGGAAGAAAGATTTTAAGCGAAGGGAGCACCATTCGTGGTGAACTAAGGAAGTAAAGGATGGTATCAAATTGAAAACAAAGGCATACAATGTTGCCAAGATTGGTGGGAGACCAGAGGATTGGGAAATTGTTAAAAACTAGCAAAGGATGACTAAAAAAATAATAAAGAAAGAGAAGATGAATTATGAGAGTAAACTGGCAAGAAATATTAAAACAGATAGTAAGAGCTTCTACAGGTATATAAAAAGGAAAGGAGTAGCTAAAGTAAACGTTGGTCCCTTAGAGGATGAGACAAGGAATTAATAATGGGGAACGAGGAAATGGCAGAGACTCTGAACAAATATTTTGTATCTGTCTTCACGGTAGAAGACACTAACAACATCCCAATAATGGATAATCAAGGGGCCACAGGGAGGGGGGAACTAAAGACAATCACTATCACTAAGAACATAAGAACATAAGAAATAGGAGCAGGAGTAGGCCAATCGGCCCCTCGAGCCTGCTCCGCCATTCAATAAGATCATGGCTGATCTGATTCTAACCGCCAATCTACTATCTATCACAGAACCATCTCCTGCATCTAACAGAATTGCACACACGAAATAGGAGCAGAATCAGGCTACACGGTCCCTGGGCCCGCTCCACTACCCACAGGGCCATGACCAGATCCGAACCTAGACTCATGTCCAAATTCCTGCCCGCTCCCCGTAACCCTTAATGCCCTTTACTTCTAGGAAACTGTCTATTTCTGTTTTAAATTTATTTAATGATGTAGCTTCTACAGCTTTTTGTGGCAGCATATTCCATGGACCTACCACCCTCTGAGTGAAGTAGTTCCTCCTCATCTCAGTTTTGAAAGAGCAGCCCCTTATTCTAAGACTATGTCCCCTAGTTCTAGTCTCACCCGTCATCGGGAACATCCTCCCCGCATCCACCCGATCCAACCCCTTCACAATCTTATATGTTTCAATAAGATCGCCTCTCATTCTTCTGAACTCCAATGAGTAGAGTCCCAATCTACCCAACCTCTCCTCATATGACCACCCCCTCATCCCCGGGATTAACCGAGTGAACCTTTTTTGCACTGCCTCGAGAGCAAGGCTGTCTTTCCTTAAGTAAGGACACCAAAACTGTATGCAGTATTCCAGGTGCGGTCTCACCAATACCTTGTACAACTGAAGCAATACCTCCCTATTTTTATATTCTATCCCCCTAGCAATGAAAGCCAACATTCCATTTGCCTTCTTAATCACGTGCTGCACCTGCATACTAACCTTTTGAGTTTCGTGCACCAGGACCCCCAGATCCCTTTGCACTTCAGTACTCTCCAGTTTCTTGCCATTAAGATAATAAATTGCTCTAGGATTTTTCCTGCCAAAGTGCATCACCTCACACTTTCCAGTGTTGTATTCCATCTGCCAAATCTCTGCCCACTTACTTAGCCTGTCTATGTCCCCTTGCAGGTTTTTTATGTCCTCCTCACTCACTACTTTCCCTCCCATCTTTGTATCATCTGCAAATTTTTATATGTTACACTTGGTCCCTTCCTCCAAATCGTTAATATAGATTGTAAAGAGTTGGGGACCCAGCACTGACCCCTGTGGAACACCACTAGTTACTGATTGCCAGTCTGAGAATGAACCATTTATCCCAACTCTTTGCTTTCTGTTAGATAGCCAATCCTCTATCCATGCCAGAATATTACCCCCAATCCCGTGATTTTTTACCTTAAGCAATAATCTTTTGTGTGGCACCTTGTCAAATGCCTTTTGGAAGTCTAAATACACTACGTCCACTGGTTCCCCTTTATCCACTCTATATGTTACTTCCTCAAAGAACTCCAGCAAATTTGTCAAACATGACTTCCCCTTCGTAAAACCATGCTGACTTTGTCCTATTAAATTATGATTATCCAAATGTCCTGTTACTGTTTCCTTAATAATGGACTCCAAAATTTTACCTACCACAGATGTTAGGCTAACCGGTCTATAAGGAAATAGTACTTGGTAAAATAATGGGACTAAAAGACTATAAGTCCCCTGGACCAAATGGCCTGCATCCCAGGGTCTTAAAAGAAGTGGCTGCAGGGATAGTGGATGCATTGGTTGCAATATATCAAAATTCCCTGGACTCAGGAGAGGTCCCAGCGGATTGGAAAACCGCAAATGTAACACCCCTATTTAAGAAAGGAGGGAGACAGAAAGCAGGAAACTATAGACGAGTTAGCCTAACATCTGTCGTTGGGAAAATGCTGGAGTCCTTCATTAAGGAAGCAGTGGCAGGGCATTTGGAAAATCATAATGCAGTCAAGCAGAGTCAGCATGGTTTTATGAAAGGGAAATCATGTTTAACAAATTTGCTGGAGTTCTTTGAGGATGTAACGAGCAGGGTGGACAAGGGTGAGCCAGTGGATGTGGTGTATTTGGATTTCCAGAAGGCACTCGATAAGGTGCCACATAAAAGGTTACTGCATAAGATAAGAGCTCACGGAGTTGGGGGTAATATATTAGCATGGATAGAGAATGAGCTAACTAACAGAAAGCAGAGAGTCGGGATAAATGGGTCATTTTCCGGTTGGCAAACGGTAAATAGTGGGGTGCCACAGGGATCGGTGCTGGGGCCTCAACTATTTACAATCTACATTAATGACTTGGATGAAGGGACCGAGTGTAATGTAGCCAAGTTTGCGGATGATACAAAGATGGGTGGGAAAGCAAGTTGTGCAGAGGACTCAAAGAATCTGAAAAGGGATATAAACAGGCTAAGTGAGTGGGCTAACATTTGGCAGATGGAGTATAATGTGGGAAAGTGTGAGTTTATCCACTTTGGCAGGAAAAATAAAAAAGCAAATTATTATTTAAATGGAGATAGATTACAAAATGCTACAGTTCAGAGGGACCTGGGGGTCCTTGTGCATGAAACACAAAAAGTTAGCATGCAGGTACAGCAAGTAATCAAAAAGGCAACTGGAATGTTGGACTTTATTGCAAGGGGGTTGGAGTATAAAAGCAGGGAAGTCCTGCTACAACAGTACAGGGCGTTGGTGAGACCACACCTTGAGTACTGCATGCAGTTTTGGTCTCCTTATTTAAGGAAGGATATACTTGCATTGGAGGCAGTTCAGAGACGATTCACTAGGTTAATTCCAGAGATGAGGGGGTTGACTTATGAAGAAAGATTGAGCAGGTTGGGCCTATACTCATTGGAATTTAGAAGAATGAGAGGTGATCTTATTGAAACATATAAGATACTGAGGGGGCTCGACAGGGTAGATGCAGAGAGGATGTTTCCCCTCGTGAGGGAATCTAGAACTCGGGGGCATAGTTTCTGAATAAAGGGTCGCCCTTTTAGAACTGAGATGAGGAGGAATTTCTTCTCTCAGAGGGTCGTAAATCTATAGAATTCTCTGCCCCAGAGAGCCATGGAGGCTGGGTCATTAAATACATTTAAGGTGGAGTTAGACAGATTTTTGCAAGATACGGGAGTGAAGGGTTATGGGGAGCGGGCAGGGAAGTGGCTTTGAGCCCAAGATCAGCCATGATCTTATTGAATGGCGGAGCAGGCTCGAGGGGCCAAGGGGCCAAGTGGCCTATTCCTGCTTCTATTTCTTATGTTCTTATGTTCTTATGCTACGGACCAAGAGCTGGAAAGTGGGATTAGGCTGGATAGCTCTTTTTCGACTGGCGCAGACATGATGGGCCAAATGGCCTCGTTCTGTGCTGTAAATTTCTATGATTCAGAGGAAATAGTCCTTCCCTATCACTCTATAAAATACAGTCATAGTTTTAAAAACCTCAATTAAATATCCTTTTTGCCTTTTCTACACGAGTGGAAATAGCCCCAGTATCTCAAGTCTCTCCTAACAACCATCTCATTCCTAGTATTATCCTGGTGAATGTACACTGTACGCTCTGTATGGCTTTAATGCCCTTTCTATAGTGGAGTATTTAAAATTGTGCAGTGTTCTAACTGGGGACTAACCATTGTATCTCTTTGCTCTTGGACACTGTGGCCTATTTATAAAACCTAGAACGCTATTGGCCTTTTTGTGACATTATCTGCCTGCTCTCACAGTTTCAGATGTACTTCACCCCTCCGTCTCTCTATTCTTCCCCACCCTTCAGCCTCTTCCTCATACAGAGAAGGTGTTCAAACCTAATGTGTACCATTTACTGTTTTCCACAGGAAGGAGTCTACCGAATCATCCAATGAGGGCAGCCTTACGATAAATGAAACCGATAGACACCACCTTAGCTGAGATTACTCGAGGGTATGTGCAATAAAGAACCCGGATTGTAAAAGCTAGGATGACTAAAGATGTCTGCACTCATTGAAAAAGCTATTCCTCAATTTCTGGATAAAATTTTCATCCACATACTAATCTTTAGTCACCCGGTGGCAGTGTGCAGGGTGAGCAGATCAGAAGACCTCCTGAGCATTTCTGTTCTGGGCCTAGCCAAAGCCGCAATCTGCGGCTTGAAGATGTGTTGGATGGCCGAGAGCTGTCTCTGTGCCTGCTTACCCATGTTCAGAGCACCAGTACACACCCAGGTGAGCATGAAGTGGCCACCAGTTTGCACAAAGCCTTCCACAAGCACTGGGCACGGCAAGATATCTATTGCATAATAGATCCAAGCTGAAAGCTGTGGGTGTAAGCTGGGGAATCATTTTAGTTTAGGCGCGTTGTATGGAATTTTATTAGTGGTATTCTCCCAGGAGTGTGCTTGAAGAATGTTCAGCGGCATTCGGCATGCCGATAACACCTCCATGAGCCCAACTAATATTGGGCACCTCCCTGTGGAGAGAGGTTTAGCTGAATAGATATAGCCTGAGGTGAATTAGACACTAGTTGGTCTTGTGCAGGGGTGCTTGTTGATAATAGACAGCTATTCTATCCCCTCCTCCTGAAATTGGCCAAAGGGATGGTGCCCTAGACTGACAATTACCTGTAAGTACTCAGCTCCTCCCCTTGAGGGGAGACCAGATACTTCTGGGTAAGAAGATTTCTACAGGGAATGATTGGTTTTTAAGACGTTGCTTTGTTTCATCCTGAGACAGTGGGGTTAATTTTGACTTTGGGGTGATCGGGCAAAACAGGTGATATCGATTCAACTGCCCGCTATCCATCTCTTCTGATTTCCATTAATATTGCAACCCCAGTATCAATTTAGCAAATAATGGATCACGTATTAGAGAATCACAATTTTAGCAATTCTCCTGCTCATGTGCAGTAGAGCACATGTCCAACGCCATGTCAACCCCAGTCCAACGCCGGCATCTCCACATCATGTGCAGTAGAGCACAGGCTGCAGCATCTTTTTACAGTACTAAAGCCTTTGGTACCACAGGAAGGAGCAAATTATTTCCTCTTCTTTCCTATATCGCTCGTAATCACAGGCCTGAATATTGTTTCAGCTTGCACAGCAGGAATTACCAGAAGTCAGTCTCAGTCACTAGTTCAGCTCTTTTTTTTGTACAATCAACTGCAACCAGAGAGTGGCTAGGTGTTTGATTTGCTTCTCTCCTTGCAAGCTATATATCTATCTTTATTGCTGTGTTCTCAGGTCTGGTTTAGCACAGGTAAACTGGCGACCACACCCTGAGTGCTCATTAATCTTGTAGTATTTTCTTTGTCACAGTTTAAGGGATTGAACTAAGGTACGAAAATATTCCTATCCACAGCTAGCCTTTTTTTTTTACCCAATTTTGCACCTAGTTGTAAAGTGTGACCTTTCCTTTAAGTAAGGACCAATGGGTCTCCTAAAGCTTATAGCAAATTAATTTCAGCCCATGTTGTGTCCTGAGTTTCCGTTCAAGGATCCAGGGCCTTAAAGGGAACATAATGAAAATGATTGAAACAGATAAAAGGCACGAATGCTGTACTTGTCAGTCGTAGCTCAGTTAGTAGCACTCTTGCCTCTGAGTCAGATGGTTGTGGGTTCACGACCCTCTCCAGAGACTTGAGCACAAAATCTCTGCTGACTCTTCAGTGCAGTACTGAGGGGGTGCTGCACTGTCGGAGGTGCCGTCTTTCAGATGACATATTAAACAGAGGCCTCGTCTGCCCTTTCAGGTGAAGGTAAAAGATCCCGTGGCACTATTTTCGAGAAGAGCAGGGGACTTCTCCCTGGTGTCCTGGCCAATATTTATCCCTCAACCAACACCTAAAATCAGATTATCTGGTCATTATCACTTTGCTGTTTGTGGGATCTTGCTGTGTGCAAATTGGCTGCCGCATTTCCATCAATATAACGGTGGCTACACTTTTTAAAAAGTGGCTGTAAAGCACTTTGGGATGTCCTGAGGTTGTGACAGGCACTATATAAATGCAAGCTCTTACTGTGTTCTTTACCCCTTATAAAATACAGTAAAAGTTGTAAAGAATGGCGCTAGAAGTTGGGGAATTGCATTGCTAGACACAGAGCATTTTCCAAAAAAAAAGCGGGGGGGGAAAAAGAGCTGGCATAATTGTGGAGATCCTGGAACTTTACATGACACAGGAATAGGAGGTCCTATAAAATACAGCTCTGAAAACAAGCTGCCAACTTTAGGGGCTTGTTTAATCACATGGTGATGCTGATTTTGAAGTGACCGCCTTCTTTGGGGGGGAGGCCAATGGAAGCGGTCAGAGGCCTGAACCATTTTCTTGGCATTTGGAGCAGCTCGCTGATCGGGGACGGCAGGAAATCTGGCGTCTCCTCTGCGGACCCCACCTGGTCCCAGTAGGTTAAAAGGGATGGGGGGGCGGGGGGAGGGTGGTGATCTTAAAGGAGGGCTGCAGAGGGTCACACATCAGGGGGGAGTGGATTTTGTGGGCCCAGGAGGAACATTAAAGCAGCGGTTCCTTTACGAACCGCTGGTTAGGCCGCTCCTTGCCAAGTACCATTAAGCAGAGCGTGCTCCACCCATTGCTACTTCAAAATTGCATCATGGTCCTATTGATGCCCTAAGAGCCCAATGGGCCAATGAAGCTGCCGCCTGTTTCTGGTGGGAAACTGGGTGGCCCATTTCACGGCACCCACCAAAAAACCGCTAACCTGAACGTCAGTGGGAACAGGCCGGTAAGTCGCACTACCACCCTATTCCCACCTGACGGTATCTGTAGAACCAGTCCAGCTCAGGCAACCTCTTTGATGCATGAAGGATGCCTGACAAATAAAACGATTTTTAAGTTTTTCTGTCTAAGAGTCCAAGATACAGCAACAACAGTTTACAGACTTAGAGAATTCTTCTCTCCCTGAGGTATTTCTGTTTCAAAGAATGTGCTCCTCTTACAGTACCAGTTCTGGCCTCTCTGCCAGCTTCAGAGCCTCGTGCATTCCTGCAGCAGAGAGTTTACGGTTAATATTCCTGTACCTGCATTTCAGCAGATTGTGATAGGTTGTCCGCAGGTCTCTGTTGAATAATGCGTAAATAAACGGGTTTAGCAGAGAATTTGCGTAACCAAACCACAAGATCGTTCTTTCCAACCAAAAGGGTATACAGCTGCACTCGGTGCCACAGATAAAAGGTCTTGCGGTAGAAAGTATGAAAAATGGCAACCAGCACACAGTGAATGCCCCGACTACAATGCCAAGGGTGGTTGCAGCTTTCTGCTCCCTTTTGAAGATTGACATGTTCTTCCTGTCATTTTTCAAAAGTCGGGCAAAGTTGCTGCATTCCTCCGACTCTTTGCGTGGCTTCACCTCTCTTTTAGCGGCCTCACCCATGCGCATGTCACCTGGCCGAGGGAATCCCGCAAATGTATGTTTGGCAGCACTCTTCTTGGCAGCCTTGAAAATCTGATGGTACATGAGGAGCATGACTGACATCGGGATATAGAACGCCACTGCAGTAGAATAAATAGTGTAACCAAAGTCTTGGCTGATCAGGCAGACCTCGCCATCGTTGATATTCTCGGCCCAGCCAAACAGAGGTGGTAGTGTAATGGATGCAGCCAGAAGCCACACACAAAGGATCATTTTGGCCATGCCTTTCCCATTCTGTCTGACAGGATATGTCAATGGTCTTGTTATTCCTAAATACCTGCAACAAAAAAGAAGTGGTAATTGGTGATTTTCATGTTCAATGTGAACATTTTATTTCATTGAGTTAAAAAAATAGTCTTTCTAATAAAACTGGCGCCACATAAGAAAGAAAACTCTACAGTCTACAATTACTCCCGTGTACACAGTTGAGTCCGATAAAACAACAACAACTTGCATTTATATAGCACCTCTTAATGTAGTAAAATGTCCCAAGGTGCTTCACAGCAGCGACTATCAAAAAAAATTTGACACTGCGCCACATAAGGAGATATTATGAGAGATGACCAATAGCTTGGTCAAAGAGGTAGGTTTTAAGGAGCGTCTTAAAGAAGGAGAGAGAGGCGGAGAGGTTTAGGGAGGGAATTCCAGAGCTTAGGACCTAGGCAGCTGAAGGCACGGCTGCCAATGGTGGAGCAATTAAAATCGGGGATGTGCAAGAGGCCAGAATTGAAGGAGCGTAGAGATCTTAGAGGGTTGTAGGGCAGGAGGAATTTACAGAGATAGGAAAGGCGAAGCCATGGAGGGATTTGAAAATAAGGAAGAGAATTTTAAAATCAAGATGTTGCTGGACCAGGATCCATTGTAGGTCAGCGAGCAGAGGGGTGATGGCTGTATGGGACTTGGTGCAAGTTAGGATTCGGGCAGTAGAGTATTGGATGAGCTCAAGTGTATGGAGGATGGAAGATGAGAGGCCGGCCAGGAGAGAATTGGAATAGTCAAGTCTAGAGGTAACAAAGGCATGGATGAGGTTTTCAGCAACAGATGAGCTGAGGCAGGGTAGAGTTGGGCGATGTTATGGAGGTGGAAATAGGCGGTCTTGGTGATGGAGCAGATATGTGGTCGGAAGCTCATCTCAGGGTCAAATATGGCACCAAGGTTGCGAATGGTCTGGTTCAGCCTAAGACAATTGCCAGGGAGAGGGATGGAGTCGGTGGCTAGGGAACAGAGTTTGTGGTGGGGACCGATGGCTTCGGTCTTCCTAATATTTAGTTGGAGGACATTTCTGCTCATCCAGCACTGGATGTCGGACAAGCAGTGTGGCAAATCAGAGACAGTGCAGGGGTCAAGAGAGGTAGTGGTGAGGTAGAACCGGGTGTTGCAAGCGTACATGTGGACCTTACGTTGGGTTTTCGGATGATGTCGCTGAGGGGCATCATGTAGATGTAAAATAGGAGGAGGGCCAAGGATAGATCCTTGAGGGACGCCAGATGTAATGGTGTGGGAACGGGAAGAGAAGCTATTACAGTTGATTCTCTGGCTACGACTGGATACATAAGAATTGAACCAGGCGAGTGCAGTCCCATCCAGCTGGACGACGGAGGAGGATGGTATTGTTAACCACGTCAAAGGCTGCAGACAGGCGAGAAGGATGAGGAGGGATAGTTTACCATGATCACTGTCACATAGGATGTTGTTTGTGACTTTGGTCAGGGGCGTTTCGGTACAGTGGCGGGGCAGAAACCTGATTGGAGGGATTCAAATATGGAGTTGTGGGAAAGGTGGGCCCAGACTTGGGAGGCGATAGCACGTTCAAGGACTTTGGAGAGGAAAGGGAGGTTGGAGATGTGGTGGTAGTTGCAAGGACAGAAGGGTCAAGGGTGCATTTTTTTAGGACAGGTGTGATGATGACAGATTTGAAGGGGAGGGGGACAGTACCTGAGGAGAGGGAACCGTTAACAATATTAGCTAATATGGGGGCCACGAAGGGAAGTTGGGTGGTCAGCAGTTTAATGGGAATAGGGTCAGGGGAGCAGGAAGTGGGTCTCATGGACAAGATGAGCCCAGAGAGGGCATGATGGGAGATAGGAGAGAAAACAGAGAAAGATGTGAGTTCAGGGCTAGGGTAGGGGGGAACCTTAGGGGAAGTTTGGCCCGGTGGGCTAGGGGAACGGAGTGAAGTGGCAGAGCCAGCTGAATGGATGGTCTCAATCTTAGTGACAAAGAAGTCCATGAGCTCCTTGCACATGTTGTTGGAGGTGAGGGCGGAGATGGGTTGAAGAAAATAGTTTGCAGTGGAGAATAGAAGCCGGGGGTTATCTTTGAATTCCAGGATGATCTTGGAATAGTGAGCAGTTTTGGCAGAGGAGAGTAGGACCCAATAGTGCTTTATGTGGCCCAGCCAGATCTGGTGATTAATGACTAAACCAGTTGTATATCATAAACGTTCCAGTCTGCATCCCTTGGACTTAAGGGAGCAGAGATGAGGGCCATACCAGGGGAAATGACCAGAGTGAGAGTGAGTAATGGTTTTAATAGGGACAAGGTCATCAAAGGTGGAGGTGATGGTGTGATTTAGCAGATCAGTAGCTGCAGAAATGTCATGGTGAATGAAGGGCCAAAGGCTAGACAGTTGGGAATTTGAATGTGCAGTTGTAAGTAGCTTAGGGGGAGAGTTTTATCCAGGGGCAGACACATAAGGAAGTGGGGTTGGGAGGGAGAAGGGGGATGTGGATGTGGGTGGACAGGGATACAAGGAAGTGATCAGAGATGGTCTTATCTGTGATTGAGAAGGCAAGATCGAGAAGATGGTCGTGAATATGGGTTGGGGAGTTTATATGGAGGGAGAGATTAAGGGAGGACAGGAGGGCAGTGAACTCAAATGAGAGAGAGCATGATAAGTTGAGATGGAGGGCAAGAGCCAGTCTTTATCCCTTGGAATAACACAATAAATGAATCAGACATAGACAGCAAATATAGGTAGGTTGTCTTTGAAAATGTATTTTAAATTTACAGTGCTGAAGGTTAAACGTTATCAACCAGTAAAAAGCATGGATCAGAAAGTTAATGGATGAGTGTAATCAGATGGATTTAAAAGCAACCAATCTGCCAAATATTACAGACATAAGTGTTATTAATGTAAGTACCAAGTGACTTTTAGAAGTGCAATTTAATAAAGGCAGAAGGATTGTGATTCAACATTCGAGGTCATCTAGCAGATTAAGTGGTATTAAACGCGCACCATCTTCACATTTTTCCAATTGGCTTTTAAACAAACGTTGCGTTTCTAGAAATCTTATTCCAATTTCAGACATAAAATCAAGAACTTTTGTGTGCAGCAGATGAGTAGATCTATCCAACAAGTCTTCATTACAATTGCACATTCCTTTCAATTAAATGTTGATCTAAATTGCGTCAAGGTTTATTTTTGCATACATAATTGGTTGCTATGACAAATCTGGGTTGTTGCTAGTGGCAGAATAAAGTTAAGAACCGGAAGATGCTCTGTGATAAATAATCATTTGAAAGACAAGATGCATATTGCTTTCAAGATTACAGAAGCCATTATCATTGCTTCATCACTCTATGTGTAACATATAACAATGGCCAGCTTCAGATTCCAGCTGGCAACTCTTCAGTTACACCAGCAGACTGGAAATCTGCACTGCTGGATGGAATTCTGTTTCCTGAAGGATAATGCATGCATAAAAAAACACCCTGTTGCATTATAACAGCCATGTATGTGGGACACAGCAGTTATACAAGCAGAAAATAAGATTTGGAATATCGCTCACTGGTGAGAGGTCTGTAATTATGTTTTGTGATTGATTTATATTAAATGGGATGCTGCCATTACTAAGCCTTTGAAAATACCAGAGTGACCTGCTACATGCAATAGGTCAGCACTGACAGAAGGTGAGTTTAAACCAGATCTACATGAGACAAGAACATCAGTAACAGTTTGACTAAAACCTTGATTCTATTACAAAGTTTATTATGGAGGAACTTGGGTATGGACTGTGTTCCAGGGCAAATTTTTGAAGTGTTTGCCCCCTCATTACTAGCATCATAACAATGGAAAGATTCCCCACTCCAGCTGGAGAACACTGGTGTCGAAATTGTTGTTTTTTGTTCTTGGGATGTGAGCAATGCTGGCATGGCCGCATTTATCGCCAATCCCTATCTTGGCCTTCTTGAACCACTGCAGTTCTTGTGGCGATGGTGTTCTCACAGTGCTGTTAGGTAGGGAGTTCCAGAATATTGACACAGCGATGATGAAGGAATGGCGGGCGATATATGTCTAGGTCAGTATGGTGTGTGACTTGAAGGGGAACTGGGAGGTGATGGCTTTCCCAAGGCACTGCTGCTTTTGTCCTTCTCAGTGATAGGGGTCATGGGGAGGTAGGTGCTTTCAAAGTAACCTTGGTGAGTTGCTACAGTGCATCCTGTAGCTAGTACGTACTATAGCCATGCTGTACCAGTGGTGGAGTGGTGAATCTAGTAGCAGGAGCACTGATCAGGCAAACTGCTCCATTATGCATAGTGTAGCCACATGCAGACTCGAGACAAGGACCTGCCTGTGGCATCATTTACCACCAGGCAATGGTGTAGTAACTTGATCCCACTACCCTTCGATCCCTGCTCTGCATATGTCTGCCTCAGTTGCAAGGCTTGCAGCAGCGTGAGAACTGAAGACTTGAGGCCAACACATGTGCCTTATTAATTATTGTTTGGACAGTGGATCCACATTCTTGATAAATCCAAAAATGTCCCCATCTAAATTAAGAGCTGTTTCATGGGATGGAAGATACGGCAACTATCAGGTCCCAGTATGTAGGAGAAGCCTAAACTGAGAATAAAAGAAGAAAAATACTGTGCATAGGAAAATCCAATACACATGTGTCATCCACACATCACTCTTGCATGTGGACAGTACCAGTTTCCATTTATTAATTTTTGATTTGATTATCACGATTTCTCCTGCAGTTCCCGCACAGTAGTTGGGCTCTGGGTCAGAAGTTGAACTGCACAGAGGAGCACACAGCACAATGGAGGCTCAGAGAGGAAGCAACAGAAGTTTGAGAGTTGGTACTTGTAATATATGTGGGTAGGACAGAGACACACTGAGTTGCCAGTTCATGTGCTTGCTTTATTAGGCCAGAGCGAACTGAGCATGCTCATAAACCATGTGACAAACCATGATACATTACACTGCTTTCCCCTTAAAAAAAATGATGTATTCCCCTCTCAAATACAACAAAACTATGGTCCCACCTTTCCCAGTGTTACATGTACCACATAACAAAAACTCCTGGCTTTTTTTCTTTTAAAAGAACTACAAATCCTACAAATGAACTACAAATTCAGCTCAGTTTGCGGAGCCTTCCTGATCTCCTTAAAGAAGGTTTTGGTGTTGAATCAATTTTCGGGCTGTTTTGTTTTGGTTCCAAACTCAAAGATGATCCTGTTTCTGTCTCAGACTTGTTTGAACCTGGTACTTCAGTTACTGAAGTCTGAACTGAGTCAAACTCATGTATGTGTTCATGATCAAGGGGTTCAAGATCACGTCTTGGTTCATCTCTAGCGGAGATCATTTGATCTACATGAACACTTTGGATGTTGTCACCAATTTCAACCAAATATCTCTTGGTTCCACCAACCTCTACTACGGTTCCTACATCCCACTTGTGTGAACTCGACTTTCCAGGGGGACTGAGAACACGAGCACACTCGTTTTGTTTGAAACTGCGTTCTTTCTGATTGCTGGCATAATAACATTTCTGACTCAACTGTTTCTAAAGTGAGAAGTCGCACAACACCAGGTTATAGTCCAACAGTTTTATTTGAAATCACGAGCTTTCGGAGCTGCTGCCCCTTCGTCAGGTGAAGTGAAGGGGCAGCAGCTCCGAAAGCTTGTGATTTCAAATAAAACTGTTGGACTATAACCTGGTGTTGTGCGACTTCTCACTTTTGTCCACCCCAGTCCAACACCGGCATCTCCGCATCATGTCAACTGTTTCTGTTCAACTCTTGAGGCCAAATTTGGTTGAACAAGACTCAATCGTGTTCTCAAGTTCCTCTTCATCAAGAGTTCTGCTGGGATGTATCCAGTTGTGGTGTACGGAGTAGTTCTGTACTTCAGCAAGAAATTTGCCAGACGTTGCTTCATGCTGAGTCCCAAACAACCCTGCAACACTTGCTTTTTGAGAGCTTCTTTCACTATTCTGACTGACCTTTCGGCTGCCCCGTTTGAAGCTGGGTGATATGGTGGAACAAGAGTGTGTTTGATACCATTCCGTTTCATGAATTCTTGGAATAGAACAGAACGGAACTAAGGGCCATTGTCAGAAACAAGCTCTTCAGGTAAGCCATGACATGCAAAGATAGACCTCAACTCATCTATGGTACGTTCAGTTGTAGTATTTGAACTCATGTGTTTCACTTCAATCCACTTTGAGTGCCGATCTACAAGTACCAGGAAATAATCATTTGCTTTCTCACGGAAGTCTACATGTACTCTCTGAAAAGGTCTACTTGGCCATGACCAGGGTTGTAGTGGAGTTTTGGGTGGTTTGTTTCTGCAATTTTGGCAAACTCTGCATTTGCTGATAAGTGATTCAAGATCACTGTCCAATCCAGGCCAGTAAACAAAGCTTCTTGCAACTGATTTCATACTGACGATCCCTGGATGTTCAGTATGAAGTTCGGCCAGAATTCTATCTCTCAAAGAAGTAGGTTCCACCACTCTGTTACCCCACTTAATACAACCTTGCTCACCAGACAATTCAGTACGATGGTTATGGAATGGTTTCAATTCTGTATCCATACACTGATTAGTCCATCCATTCAAGGTGTTTTCATACACTCTTTTCAGTACTGAGTCCTTTTGAGTCTCATCTGCAATCTCAGTTGCATTCACGGGAAAGTCTTTGTCAACTGCACCTAGCGTGAAAATAGCTCCTTCACTCCCAAAATATGAGACCTCATGTGGCAACCAGGACAAGGCATCTGCGATTGCGTTTTGCTTTGAAGTACGATATTCAATCATATTGTGACAACAACACTGCCCAACGTTGCATTCTTGATGCGGCCATTGCAGGGATGGCAGATTTGGGTGCCAATATTGCTAGGAGTGGTTTGTGATCGGTTTTCAGGGTAAACTTTCTGCCGATCAGGAACTGCTGGAATTTCTTGATTCCAAACACTATGCTGAGTGCTTCCTTTTCAATTTGCGCGTAGTTTCTTTCGGTCTTTGTGAGGGTTCGTGATGCGAATGTGATTGGTTTCTCTTGGCTGTCATCCATTACGTGGCTTATGACAGCTCCCACACCGTAACTAGAAGCATCACACACTAACTTAAGCTCACGCTCTGTGTTGTAGTGCACAAGTAGAGCATCGCTAGAGAGACTTCTCTTACAAGCGTCGTAAGCTTCCTGTTGCGCTTTTGTCCACTTCCACTGGACATCCTTCTTGAGGAGCTCGTGCAATGGAGCTAACATGGTCGCTAACTCAGGTAAGAAACGTGCGTAGTACTGGACCATTCCAAGGAAAGATCTTAACTCAGACACGTTCTGTGGCTTTGGAGCATTGATGACAGCATCAACCTTTTCCTTAATTGGTTGCAAGCCATTTGCATCAACTTTCAGACCAAGGTACACAACCTTGGGCTGCACAAAAGCACATTTGTTCCTTTTCAATTTTACATTGTGGGCATTCAACCTTTGAAGCACTATATCTAACACTTCTAGATTTTCTTCCTCGCTGCTTGTTGCGATCAGCACATCATCTTGATTGCATAAGCAATTTGGAACTCCTTGCAAAATCTTATCCATCGTAGCCTGGAAGATTTTGGGGGAGGACTTTACACCCTATGGCACCTTGGTGTATGAGTACAGTCCCTTGTGTGTATTGATAGTGAGATACTGTTGACTCTCTTTGTCAACATTCAGCTGAGCGTAAGTGTGCAACAGGTCAAGCTTGGAGAAAACCTTTGACTAAGAGAGTGCTGCATACATATCTTGTGATGTAGGTAATGGGTACTGTTCATCGTCAACCGCTTGGTTGACAGTAACTTTGTAGTCACCACACAAGCATACAGTTTTGTCTGCTTTGGGCACTACCACAATTGGGGTAGCCCATTTACTTTTGTCAGTTTTTACTAGCACTCCATTCTCTCAGTTTCTCTAGCTCTTCCTCCACCTAACTTTACAACCCCTTGCCTTACAATAGACAGGCTTCGCATTGGACTTGATGCAGATATGCACGTCATACCCAGTGAAGCCCTCATAAATGTCTGAGAACATGCTTTTATACTTTTTCAGCATTGTGTCAAGTCGCTTCTTTGAAGCATCGGCACTGAAGACATTTTTCCAGTCTCGTTTTAACTTTCTCAACCAATCTTTGCCCATGATCATCATATCATAAGATTTAGATTAGCAATGGAGAGGAGCAATCAGATCCAGCAATGCCTCCTTCCTAGTTGGGCCAAGAACATATTGGTCAAGGAAATTCTCCTGAACAAATTTCAGAAATTCCTCCCCCTCCTTTCCCTTTACTCTAGCATTATCCCAATCGATATTTGGGTCTTTAAAGTCCCCAATATCACCACTCTATGGGGTAAAAATTGAGTCGCGCCCCATTTGGGGCGCTAACCTCGCCGGGGCGCGACTTTTAGCACCCCGAAAAAATTAGCGGCCCCGCGCCGGAACTTCAGTGGTTGCGCCCCAAGAGGGAAGCGGGGCGCAACTGGAAGCAGCCCGCATCCCTCTTGGGGCGCTGCGAGTGAATATCCTGGCGCTACGTGCCGCAGCGCCACGCGCTGCGGCACGTCGCGCCGCGGTATTGCAGGCCTTCCTCCCCTTCTTAAAGGGGAGGGACCCTGCGCAGCGCGAACCGTGGCCCAGCTGGGCCCCCAGGGATCGGGAGTGCCGGCAAAAGAGCCCGGCACTCAAGAGAAGTGCCGGGCTCTTGGAGCGCAGTCGGCACTTCACGGTGGGGGGGCTTCACGGGGGCCGGGGGCAGGTGCTGGCAGGCGGCCAGCAACAAAAATGGCTGCCTGCCACCTCCGCTTTAAATATCGCCGCCCCGGCCGCACGTACGCCTCCCTGAACCCGTCGGACATAGCGTCTGGCAGTAAATCAGGGGGCGCGACTGAAGATCATGGCCGGGGCGCGAGCGGGGTGCTGCGCACGGCGATGACGTCATCGCCGGCGGCGCAGCGCCACAGGGCGCTACCGGCTGCCGCCGCCGCTAACCTCCCACTAAATTTTTCGGGAGGCGTGGGCGGCGCTGCGCCCGGGCGTTAGCTGCTTTACGCCCCATTAGCGCCCTCTTAAGGCGCTAACGGGAGGCGCAAGCAGCTGAATTTTTCCCCCATATATCTCTTGCATATCTCTGCGATTTCCCTGCAGATTTGCTCCTCTACCTCCCTCTCACTATTTGGAGGCCTATAGAAAACCCCCAATAGCGTGATCATACCCTTTTTGCTCCTCAACTCTAACCAAATGGATTCTGTCCTTGTCCCCTCAAGAACATCCTCCCTTTCCCGCACAATGTCTTCCTTAATCAGCACTGCCACCCCACCTCCCTTGTTTCCTTCCCTATCTTTTCTGAACACCTTGTACCCTTGAATTAAGTGCCCAGTCCTCACTAAAAATCTTCTACCGGCATGTAAACAGTAAGCAGGTAGTAAGAGGCGGGGTGGGGCCTATTAGAGACAAAGAAGGTGATATATGCTTAGAGGCGCAGGGCAAAGCTAGAATACTCAATGAGTACTTTGTATCAGTGTTTACTAAGGAGGTGTATGCTGACAAAATATCGGTAGAAGTGGAAAAGGTAGAAGCAATGGAAGGGGTGAAAATTGATAGACAATATGTACTAGAATGGTTGGGTATGCTTAGAGTGGACAAATCGCCTGGTCCAGATGGCTTGCATCCCAGGTTGCTAAGGGAATTGGGGGAGGAGACAGCGGAAGGGTTTGCCATAATTTTCCAATCTTCCCTTGATGCGGGGGAGGTGCCTGAGGATTGGAAAATGGCAAATGTGACACCATTGTTCAAGAAAGGGTGTAAGGACAATCCTAGTAACTACAGGCCGGTCAGTTTAACATCAGTGGTGGGTAAAGTTTTAGAAACAATAATCAAGGAAAAAATTAATGGGCACTTGGAGAGGTTTAAGCTACTTAAGGAGAGCCAACACGGATTTGTAAAAGGCAGATCGTGTTTGACTAATCTAATTGAATTTTTTGATGAAGTAACAGAGAGGATTGATGAAGGGAATGCATTGGATGTTGTCTACATGGATTTTCGGAAGGCGTTTGACAAAGTACCACATAGAAGGCTGGTTAACAAAATTGAGGTTCATGGAATAGGTGGGTCAGTGGCAGCTTGGATAAGGAACTGGCTTAAGGACAGAAAACAGCGAGTTGTGGTAAATGGCTGTTTTTGAGACTGGAGGATGGTAGACAGTGGTGTTCCCCAAGGGTCAGTGCTTGGGCCACTGCTTATTTTGATATATATAAATGACCTTGATATTGGAATACAGAGTAAAATTTCTAAATTTGCCGATGACACCAAACTGGGGGTGTGACAAACAGTGAGGATGATACCAATCGACTGCAATAGGGCATAGAAAGGCTAGCAGAATGGGCAGACAAGTGGCAGATGGAATTTAATACAGAGAAGTGTGAGGTAATGCATTTTGGCAGAAGGAACAGGGAGAGGCAATATACACTTAATGGCACAGTTTTAAATAGTGTGCAGGGACAGAGTGACCTGGGAGTTAATGTGCATAGGTCCCTGAAGGTGGCAGGACATATTGAGAGAGTGGTTAGCAAAGCATATGGGATCTTGGGCTTCATAAATAGAGGTATTGGGCTCAATTTTCACCGGCCCGTGGAGGCGGGTTTGGAGGCGGGAGTGGTGTGAAAATAGCAGATTTGGAGGTCCCGAACCCATCCCGCCCCAACCCACCTCCATGCCAGTTTCCCAGGAGGCGGGTACCCGACCTGTGCTGGGACCCGCCTCCCCGAGGCGGGAAGGGGATTAGTGCCAATTAACTGCCTGTTAACAGGTAGTTAACAGGCAGTTTTTTGCCTAATCCCTATTTTTAACCCTGAAGTGTGGGCTTCCCGACAGGTCTGAACCACGTCGATTTAGCGAGGCGGACCGTGGGTCTGGAGGGCTCGGAGGGGTCGAGATGTCCGGTGTGCAGGTGAGTGATGGGTGCATGAGTGCAGAGGTAAGTGTGTTTGGTGTGTGTAAAGTGTTTTAAGAACTTTTACTTACCTTAACTTTGTCCTGCAGGCTAGCTTCCTTAAGGTGTCGGGAGACCCTCACATCCACGGCACAGAAAGCAGAATGGCCGCGGAGCTGTCAAAAGCTGCAGTCTCTGCTTTCTGTGCTGGATTGATTTCTAACTGAGTCTAAGTACAGGAACTCAAGTTAGAAATCATATTGTCAGTGTTTGCCAGCTTCACAGAGCTGTCAAATGCTGAAATTTCATCTGTCAAAAGCTCTTGACAGATGAAATTTCAATGGCTGACGTCACCTGTATCCAAGGGACCCTTGATTGGCCTGCTAAGCCCGCTGGGTGGGCTTAACAAGGTCAATCAAGGGAAAATACAGTGGGTTGGCCACAAGTCGATGGAGGCAGGACTACAACCCAAAAATTGGGAGTCCCGCCTCCATCACATCCCCATTTACAAAATCCAGCCCTTTGAGTACAAAAGTAGAGAAGTTATGCTGAACCTTTATGAAGCGCTAGTTAGGCCACAACTGGAGCATTGCATCCAGTTCTGGTCACTACACTTTAGGAAGGATGTGAAGGCCCTTGAGAGGGTGCAGAAGAGATTTCCCAGAATGGTTCCAGGGATGGGGGATCTTAGCTACAAGGACAGGTTGGAGAAGCTGGATTTGTTTTCATTAGAGCAAAGGAGGTTGAGGGGTGATTTGATAGAGATGTACAAGATTATAACGGGTTTGGATAGGCTAGTTGGGGAAAGGCTGTTCCCATTAGTTGATGGTACAAGGACTAGGGGACACAGATTTAAGGTTTTGGGCAAGAGATACAGGGGGGATGTGAGGAAAAACTTTTTTACGCAGCGAGTGGAGTGGACCTGGAACTCGCTGCTGACGGAAGTGGTGGAAGTGGAGACACTCAATGTTTTCAAGGGGAGACTGGATAGGCACTTGAGGGAAATAAACTTGCAGGGCTACAGGGATAGAGCAGTGGAATGGGTCTGACTGGATTGCTCTACAGAGAGCCGGCGCGGACTCAATGAGCCGAATGGCCTCCTTCTGTGCTGTATGACACTGTGGGGGAAAAATTCAGTATCGCCCCGTTTGGGGCGCAATTATCGGCTGGGCGCAAAGATTAGAGCCTGGCGCTAATTATTGCCTCCGACTGCAAACTTGACTTTTATCGCCCCTGGAGGGGATTGGAGCGCTAAATCAGGCGCTACACATCTGTCTTAAGGCGCAAAGGCCGAGGAGCGACGCGCTAACTCAGAGTGCTGGCGAAGCTCATGTGATGTCAGTCAGCAATGGAACACAGACACAATGGCCCCGGCCAGTTCTTAAAGGGAAGGTTTGATCTTGCTTTCCATCCACATCCTGCTCATTGCAGCCTTGAATCTCGGCCTGGAGAGACTTGTACATCAAATCTGCTGGAAAGAACAATGGAGAGGCCCAGGGAAAGAGCTCAGAGTGCAGCCCCCACAGTCTCTTCTAAATCGATACAAGGAAGGGCAAATCAAAATGAACCTGCAAAGTGCTGCTCAGTACCCAAAACTCCTTCACACAGCGTTGAATCTCTCCAGAAGTCTCTCTCTCTCTCTCAGAATGCGTGGTTCAAAAATGTCGCCAACAAAAAAAGGCAGGAAGCGGTTGCCTTTAAATAGCACTCCCCCAGTCCCTTCCTGACAGCAAAATGCTCCCCTCAACCTGTCGTTGCTAGTGGCAGGCGGTAAGGCAGGGGGCGCCACTCAATATCCGCTCCGGGGCACTACCGGGGCGTTGCACACTCGACTGACGTCATGATCTGCCGGCACAGGAGATCGTGGCGCTAGTGTTTAGCGCCGCCGCAAAATGTCTAGTTAATTTCGCGAGCGGCACAAACATCGCCGCGCCCGGGCGCTAGTTGCTTTGCGCCCCATTAGCGCCCTCTTAAGGCGCTAACAGGAGGCGCAACCAACTGAATTTTTTCCCCTATGACCCTATGAAGATTTGCCTGTTGTTGTAGCTCGCTACAATAATAGGCAGCTTTACTGACTGGCCATTGTGTTGAATGGTACATTCCATTTGTCCACGTGTCTCCAGGATTTCTCCAGAGTAGGTTTGTAACTCTACGGTACTCTTTGTAAGTGGTATGTGATTAAACTTACTCTCATATGTGTCCTTACTCATGATAGAGCAGTCCGCCGCCGTGTCGATACACATATCAGTATATTGCTTATTGATGAAAATTTTGTATGGAAGTCTTTCTCATGACTGCTAGCATTGCCGCTAGTGGCATAGATACTGTAGATGTCTAGTCCTTCAACATCAGGTGCATTGCCACTAGAATCGTTCTTACTTCATACTTTAGATCTAGCTCGGCAAGCTGTTGAAGTATGGCCTTGCTTCTGGCAGTGAAAACACTTTGTATTTCTGTAATGGCAGGACTGTGGTGAGTGATTTCCATTGCAGTGATAACAATTCACTGAACTGCTCTCACCTGACATGTTTTTGACTTGGTCTCACAACTTTAGGTTTGGTGGTGGCTTTGTGACTGTAGACCTTCAGCTGCACTAGTCACTTGAGTTGGACAGAGCTCCCTCGCATTCTAAGACGCCATCTCCATAGATAGGGAAATTTTGCATGCTATGTCAAACATTAGGTTCAGAGTGTTCAGTAACTTGGACTGCGTGTGCTCATCCACCAGTCCACACACAAACTTATCTCGCAACACACGATCCAAAAATGTGCTGAAGTTACAATGCAAAGACAGGTTCTTAAGAGCTACAATGTACTCACTGATGGTTTCACTTTGCTTGTGGTTTCTGGTACCAAACTTATAGCTCTCTGCTATTTCTAACGGTTTTGGGCCAAAATGGTTCTCGAGTTTCTCGACAATGTCTTCAAACGACGCATCCTTCGCTTTCCCTGGCGCAAGTAGGTTTGTCAACATTCTGTAGACATCTGGCCTGATCTCCATTAGAAAAATTGCTTTCTTACTTTCACGAATTACGTTATTCTGAGCTTAAACATTGTCATCTGCACCTTCAGTCTCAATAATGTTATTGGCCCTAAAAAACATCTCCATCCGCTCAATGTAAGAACTGAATGGTTCGTGAGCTCGGTCGCACATGCCGAGGCTTCCGATGAATCCCGTAGGCGCGGCCATGATTGTCCCGATCCCGTCGAACAGTGACTCAGCACGCTACCTGTGTACTTGTGAGAATCAATGCTGCTGTTGCTGCTGCTGTGTATACACACACACAAAGGCGAAGCACAGACAATTCTGCTTGAGCATTAACAGTAAAACATCGTAAAAATTCAGTTTAGGTGTCACAAATTCACCTTAAACTTGTCCACTCGAATGTTGAACACTGTGTCCTTCCATGAGCCCTAAAAATGGCTTTGGGATCTCATTTTTGTCGCCAAAACGTAATATATGTGGGTAGAACAAATGAAGGACAGAGACACAATGAGCTGCTAGTTCATGTGCTTGCTTTACTAGGCCAGAGTGAACTGAACATTGGAAGGTAGCAAATGTAACCCCACTATTTAAGAAAGGAGGGAGAGAGAAAACGGGGAACTACAGCCCAGTTAGCCTGACATCAATAGTAGGGAAAATGCTAGAATCTATTATTAAGGACGTGGTAACAGGGCACTTAGAAAATAATAATAGGATTGGGCAGAGTCAACATAGATTTATGAAAGGGAAATCGTGTTTGGCAAATCTGTTAAGAGTTTTTTGAGGTTGTAACTAGCAGAATAGATAAGGGGGAACCAGTGGATGTGGTGTATTTGGTTTTTCAGAAGGCATTCAATAAGGTGCCACACAAGAGGTTATTAAACAAAATTAGGGCTCATGGGATTGGGGATAACATACTAGCATGGATTGAGGATTGGTTAATGGACAGAAAACAGAGAGTAGGAATAAACGGGTCATTTTCGAGTTGGCAGGCTGTAACTAGTGGGGTACCGCAAGGATCAGTGCTTGGGCCTCAGCTATTCACAATCTATATCAATGATTTGGATGAGGGGACCAAATGTAATATATCCAAGTTTGCTGATGATACAAAGCTGGGTGGGAATGTAAGTTGTGAGGAGGATTCAAAGAGGCTTCAAGGGGATATAGACAAGCTACGTGAGTGGGCAAGAACATGGCAAATCGATATAATGTGGAGAAATGTGAAGTTATCCACTTTGGTAGGAAAAATAGAAAAGTAGAGTATTTTTTAAATGGTGAGAGATTGGGAAATGTTGGTGTTCAGAAGGACCTGGGTGTCCTTGTACACAAATCACTGAAAGTTAACATGCAGGTACAGCAAGCAATTAGGAAAGAAAATGGTATGTTGGCCTTTATTACAAGAGGATTTGAGTATAAGAGTAAAGACATTTTACTGCAATTATACAGGGCCCTGGTAAGACCACACCTGGAGTATTGTGTACAATTTTGGTCTCCTTACCTAAAGAAGGATATACTTGCCATAGAGGGAGTGCAACGAAGGTTCACCAGACTGATTCCTGGGATGGGGAGAGATTGAGTAGACTAGGCCTATATTCTCTAGAGTTTAGAAGAATGAGAGGTGATCTCATTGAAACATACAAAATACTTACAGGGCTTGACAGGGTAGATGCAGGGAGGATATTTCCCCTGGCTGTGGAGTCTAGAACCAGGGGTCACAGTCTCAGAATAAGGGGTCGGCCATTTAGGACTGAGCTGAGGAGAAATTTCTTCACTTAGAGGGTTGTGAATCTTTGGAATTCTCTACCCCAGAGGGCTGTGGAGGTTCAGTCGTTGAGTATATTCAAGACAGAGATTGATAGATTTTTGGATACTAAGGGAATCCAGGGATATGGAGATAGTGCAGGAAAGTGGAGTTGAGGTAAAAGATCAGCCATGATCTTATTGAATGACGGAGCAGGCTCGATGGGCCAAATGGCCTACTCCTGCTCCTATTTCTTATGTTCTTATGCTCTTATACTAAACCATGTGACAAACCATGTGATAATACATTACAGTACTCAGAAGATGGAAGGGCAGGAATCAGCAGATTGGGAGGGGAGAGGTGGGATGGGAGGGCAGTTGTCGGCAGATTGAGATGCAGGATTCAGGTGGTAGTAAATGGAGAGTCGGAAATAGAATATGTCGAACTTACAGCACAGAAACAGGCCATTCAGCCCAACTCGTCTGTGCCAGAGTTTATGCTCCACGTGAGCCTCCTCCCACCCCGCTTCTTCTAACCCTCTCAGCATATCCTTCTATTCCTTTCTCCCTCATGTGCTTATCTAGCTTCCCCTTAAATGCATCTATGCTATTCACCTCAACTACCCCACGTAGTAGCAAGTTCCACATTCTAAACATCCGAATCCACAACCTGTACTGACAGTCAGCCATGTTGGCTGTCGATATATGCATCAGACCGTCAGCCCATTATAGATTCTGCATCAGACCTTGTATCTGCTGCACCATACAGTTCTACAATAGCCAGTGATGGCTTTGTGCTAGGGAACTTTTTTCTAAATGAAAGTAACATCATCACCACTGAGAACTACTATGGGAACTATTCAGTGCAGTTTGCATTGTAGATAGAATCATAGAATTTTACAACACAGAAGGAGGCCATTTGTCCTATTGCATCTGTGCTGGCTGTGCAGATTCTGCTTCCATTCACTGATGGTAATTTTTACCTTCAGCACTTGGATTTCTCGTCCGTTATAGAATCCACCCGATTTTCCTTTCTATAATGGGCTGATGATCCACTCCATTAGATTACCGCCTAAGCATTGAAGGTGAAAATGACTGCCATTGTATCTGATAGGACACTCCATGTTCTAAAAATCTTCTGTATAAGAAATTTTGCTAATCTCTCCCTTAATTTTTTGGATGGTGATCTTAAATTTAAGCCCTCTAGTTACGGACTCAGCGGCCAATGGAAATAGTTTTTCCTGATTTACTTTATCTAAACCTCTCATCATTTTGAAAACCTCTATTAGATCTCCTCTTAACCTTTATTCTAATGAAAGGGGCCTCAGTTTCTTTAGTCTCTCATAACTAGTCTCTCAGCCCTGGGATCATCTTAGTGAATTTCTTCTGCACCCTCTCCATGGCCTTGATATCTTTCGTAAAGTAAGGCATTCAAAACCTGACACAATATTTAAACTGCAGCCTAACCAATGATTTGCATAGGTTCAAAATTACCTCTTTGCTTTTATACACTATAACCATATTTATAAAATCTAGGATCTCAAATGCTTTTTTTAACAACTTTATCAACTTGCCAATCTACTTTAAAGATTTCTGTATCTGAAGCCCTAAGCCTGTCTGCCCCTTTTAAAGGTTTATTATTTAATGCCCTTTCCTTAGTTACCCTCCCAAAATGTATCAGTAATGTGATTTACATTAATCGCATCATCTGAGAACTAATAATGCTGCTCATCTGAGTGTCTGTGGTCTCCTGAAAAGTTTTCTTTAATATTCCACAGGAGCGTTATCAAACAGAATCTGGCACCGAGCCACAAAAGGAGATAGTAGAATGGGTGGCCAAAAGCTTAGTTAAAGAGGTAGATTTCAAGGAGTGTCTTAGAGGAAGAGAGAGGGGTAGAGGCACGGAGAGGTTTAGGGAGGGATTTATAGGCAGCTGAAGGCATGGCTGCAAATGGTGAAGTGATGAAAGTTGGGGATGCGCAAGAAGCCCAAATGAGAGGAGCGGAGAGATCTTGGAGGGTTGTGGGGCTGGAGGAGGTTACAGAGATAGGGAGGGGCGAGGCCATGGAGGGATTTGAAAACAAGGATGAGAATTTTAAAATCGAGGTGTTGCTTAACCGGGAGCCAGTGAAGGTCAGCGAGCACAAAGGTGATGGGTGAACAGGAGTTGGTGTGAGTTAGGGTACGGGCAGCAGAGTTTTGGAAGAGCTGAAGTTTACGGAGGGTGCAAAGTGGGAGGTCGGCTAGGAGAGCATTCGAGCACCACTCAAAATAACCCTCGGAAGTGCGATCCTAGCAATTTCAGCATTTGTTAGGGCAGATGAAATTCACAGTATGATTATCTCCTGAGCACAGCTGTTTTCAAACTCTGGTGAAGTTCAAACTGGGTGATTTACCCAATAGTGAGGTGTCTTAAAAAAAATTGGGAACACTAAGGGAAACACCAGGAAACTTCCGAAAGAAATGTTCTGTAATAAAATGAATAGCATTTTAGAAGAGGAAAACGGGGAAAAGGCAATAAATCATTCAAAGGGTAGAGATGAAAGGAAAAAGCATAAATGCTTAAAAAAATGGGATAAAACCCCCAAAGTGCTGGAAATTCACAGTAGGTTATTGAGCATCTGAATGAGAAAGGCCAATGCGTGTTTCCCTTCTCCTTCACATGCTGATAGACCTGCTGTTGTACTTCCAGCATCTTTGAAAGATGTGCAAGTAGTGGACACAAACCTTCAATAATGGCAGCTCCAGCTGAACATTAACCACTCTACAGTTGCCTAGCTCTAAACGAGACCTTTGATGGGCTTGGTCTCAAGACAAATGAAACAGATAGCATTACTTTTTGTATGTTATCTCAACCCAGTAAAATTTCTATCGCAACCTCTGGAAAAGGACAATCCCTGTTCCTTTACATTGTAATGCTATAGTGACACTGTACTATGATAGTTACCAATTACTGACAGCCAAGTCTTCCAACTTATATAAGAGGCAAAATAAAATGGAATTGCTTTTGATAATAATAGTGAGTTCTCTTTACTGCTATCTGACAATATATAACCCATAAAGGAAGGCAACCTTAATACATCCAAACGGGTTAGCTAAATTGCCTGCTGATACTGAAATCAGCCACAACATTCTCAGCGCTTGCTGCTCAACTGTCAGAGACATTAAGATACTAAAGATAAATTGCTCATCATTACCAAATAATTCAATTAATCTTGTTCGTGGGCAGCTATTCGTCATTTAGATTGGTGTGCATGTTGGAAATTGTTCAGTTATTCATGCGTTGTATTCTTAAAGGTTCAGTTTAAAAAATGAGAGATTTGGAAATAATTCTGCATTAAAAAAAACGAACTGTAGCCTTCCGGCCTTAACATTGAGTTTAACAACTTTAGATCTTAACCACCGCTCCCATTTGCTCTCGGATAGCAGGTAGTGGTAATGGAGGATGGCTGCACCAGAGCCACTGGGGGTGGAGGTGGTGTGGGCTCGTGCTTGGGGTGGGAATCCCCAATCGGTACATGCCCGGCGGGGTGATCCGCAACCCTGGGGTCTACCCACCTTTCCTCCACCTCATTCCCGGGCCATGGGAGCCTTCTCCGCTTTGCCAGATTTTCCATGTTTCCCGACCCCTCTGCTATTCTGCAGTAACCATTTACACCTCCTCTGGGCCCATCTTTTGCTTCTGTACTGGTCCAATTATCACCCCCTTTTGCCTTGCAACATCGACCCTTTTGTCATTTCATCACTCCTGCCCTCCACCATATCACAGACCTCTCTCCCTTTTGTTTGTTTCCTGCTTGTCCCCTTTCCCCTGGCTCTGTAATTGCTTAAAAGCTGTTCATCTCTAACATCTCCCAGTTCTGATGAAAGACCATCGAACTGAAATGTTAACACTGTTTCTCTCTCCACAGATGCTGCCTGACCTGCTGAGCGTTTCCGACATTTTCTGTTTTTACTTCAGATTTACAGCATCCACAGTATTTTGCTATTGATTGATAATTATTCTTTCAATTGCAGCGTGATCCTTTGTGCAACTGCTGGCTTTGTGTATTTTAGGATTGTGACCCATTGACTGTTTTATGAGTGTAATGAAGTTTGAATTACTAGCATTGTTTACTTAAAAGATCAACTTAGTTATTTCCTTTATTTAATTCATGGTGTAAATGCTAGAGTTTGAAACAGGCTAAACTTACTTCTGAATCTTGCACCTAATCGACTGAGAGGCTTCTTTCAATCCCTGATTGAGAGTTACAGAACACGATGCACTGATACGAAAGGTTTCATGAGAAAACAAAACAAAATGAATTTACTGTGTCAGGAAGCAAAAGTTTATCAAATCTACAGAGACTCTTTTATCAATCGCATGAATCTTGTATACAAAAGGCAGTTGGCGCATTATAAATGTTTTCATTGTATATATTTGATGTTCTTAATATTTGCTTATGTTTTGTTTCATATTACTATTTAATTGCAAATACATTTACTTGATGTTTTAGTCTATAAACTTCTGGTCTTTAGTCTATAAGCCTTTTGGTAATATTCACCACTTGATAAAGAGTTTGGCAGCACAGGCTAGCACGAGACTGAAAATCACCTAAATCGATTGCTGCAAGTGACATGATTGTTAATCCTCAGTATGAAGAAAAGATGCAGCTTCTAGATCATAAGGGACAAGGTTTGATTATAGGAAGTGTGGTTAGATTATTGAGAGGGAAGACAATTCTACAAAATCCCCAAAATGCCTAAAGGTTCAAATACAACTCAGCCACTTAAAGTGAGTCAAGGCGCACCTTCGGGATGAGTCTATAAACCTATTGTTAGCCTGCATGTACACAGGTACTCATGTTATGTGACTGTAGTGAAATATATAACATGCCAAAACTCTATGGCACAGTTAGAAATATATATGTTTATATTTGTTTTTCAGTTTGGGTCTACATATTAGGTTCGGAGTGATTCGAGGTCACTGAGCTAAGAGGCAGAGTCAAACGCAATTTGTACAGTTTTTAAAAGTGTAAGTGAAAACTTGACTTGCTTCTTGGATATTAGTGCGGATTTCAGTTAGTTTGGGATTGAATTCTGGAAAGGAGACCCCTAAAGATACCCTTTTCTAATAAAGGACTGTGCTTCACGGAATTACTTCCATTAGGGATATTCTTGAGGCTATTGAAAGCTGGCAGCATTCGTAGAGGAATGCTTCCTAATCTGAAGTTACCATGAGAAGTCATTCTCTCTATCACTAAATGCTGAGTATAATGTCTATCTAAATATTATATTGAAATACATCAAAATATATCAGTCAGAAAGTGTCACAGTATCGAAATAAAACAAACATTCACGTAAATTCCCATTGCTTCTAAAGCTGAGTAATTCAGTATTGTTCATTAAGTAATTTTTGTTTTACCCTTGAGAATACTTAAACCCTTTTGCTTTATTGTATGGAGCATCAAAAGTGAATCACCACGACAAACTAATAAATCAATAGCAACTAGAAAAGAAATAAATAGACATTAGTATTATCTCAAATTTAGATTCTGGCACTTAAACAAAGAAAGAAACTTGACATTGATCTGATGTTGACATGTCAGATTGAACTGATGTGATCAACATAAAGACAGTCAGGAATAACAAGGAAACTAAGTGTAATTAAACAAGTGATTCAAGATTGCCATGATAATTTATATATTCATTATGGAGGTGCTTATGAAACTCATTACAAAACTATATTTATAAATAACTAAATGTACAATATGGGATCTTCCACATTCTTCTATAACTTACTTTACTTTCTTACAGTTATATCTGCTCCCATAAATATGGATTAACGTTAAAGTGACAACTCAAATTTTAAAGGTTTAATCTGTTACTTTTCTGACATTTTTTGCTGAAGTACAGAAAAAATTCACACGCTGTTCTAAATGATTCTCAAACTTGCCTCCTTTATCTTTAAGAAGATTGTGTGCAATTTTATATATATAGATATGAGATAAAGGGCACTTAACTGCATCAATTTCTTAAAAGTGAGAATTTATTTTCCACAGTAATCAATTTACAGACAATAAAGGAATTTCTCTAAGTCTAACAATGAACTGTGTGAGGGAAAAGAGATAAGAGTGTCACTTGCTGGAACCCTGAGGAGCACATCACACTTTAGCATGAAACCTTTCTTCCCTTTTTAACAAAAATTCTCTCCAATCATTCTCTATCCACTTTCTCTCCTCCCCTATCCTCCTCTCCTGAAGCCATTAATACCTTTCTATGGTTCCAAGGATATCCAATGGCCGCATGATACCTTGCTGGAATATTGTTCCAAGGATATCTGGTGGTCCTCCCATACCTCGCCCGATACTGTGCTGGAACATTGTTCCAAGGATATCTGGTGGTCCTCTGATAGGTTGCGTGATATTTTGCTGGAGCATGGTTCCAAGGATGCCGATGGTTTTTTGATACCTTGACTGGTATCTTGCTGGAGTATACTTTCACGGATACTGCTGGTCCTCCAATACTTCGCCTGGTATCTTGCTAGAATATGGTTCCAACGATGCCAATGGTCCTCTGATAACTGGTCAAGTGCCTATTATTTGTGTGAACCATGACAGTTTAGCATGCACTAAATCCCAAACTTGTGATCTGTCAAGTTACGACTTGACAGTTGAGCTGCATCGACGGGTAAATACTCATTCCTGGTGCAGATTTGGACTAATTGCCCACCAACTGCCCAGCAATTATAGATGAAAATGTTACGGTTAGTGAAAGCAGGTGCAGGAGCCTGCTTCCCTGCAAAAGCAACCACCTTTACGTTCTTTTGCAGGTTGTTTGTGTTGATTAATTAAGCCGCATTAATGGTGAAAATAATAAGAGTTTGCATCCAGCCAGAATCATGTCTTCTCTTTAAAAGCTGGCAACCGTGATTAAAGAATTTAAGGCTGCAAATCTCCTTTAGACCTGGTTCAGCAATTAGCTAAAATGCTTTAAGGAGTGTATTTTTTTAAATTTATCAGAAGTTTTTTTCATTTTAGACAGGCAGTAATATAATTTGATATCTTGAATAAATATGGTACAATTTACTGTAATACAGTTTAATTAATGAAAAGAAAAAATCTATTATCAATTTGCATCTTCTTGGAACAATATTTGCAATAGGTAAAAGCACCCTCGTTTCTCCTCTGTCGCCTTATTCTGTAACTTTATTTCACTGTGTACCAGTTACCATATCCCCTTGAACAATTAACTGTAAAAGCCAATAGCTGGTTCCCACATATCTGTCAAGAGGAAACTCGGCACTTCCACTGATTGGAGCACCAGGCCCGCATGATCCCAGGTACGCTTCCGCACACACTGCGCCCCTGGGATCCGTGGGCCATTACGCTGCCCTCGAGTACGCTGTATCAGAGAGCAAGTTCACGAAGGAGGGTCCCCATCAGGTAAGTTAGTATTCGATTTGGATGCCTCCGTAGGTATGCCACCGACTGCAAAATCTGCTCCATTGTTATTATATGTCATAGTGTCAGCTGTGGCTCAGTTAGTGGCACACTCGCCTCTGAGTCAGAAGGTTGTGGGCTCGAAGTCCCACTCCAGGGACTTGAGCACATAAAGCTAGGCTGACACTGCAGTGCAGTGCTGAGGGAGTGCTGCACTGTCGGAGGTGCTGTCTTTCGAATGAGATGTTAAACCGAGGCCCCATCTGCCCTCTCAGGTGGATGTAAAAGATCCCGTGGCACTATTTCGAAGAAGAGCAGGGCAGTTATCCCCAGGTGTCCTGGCCAATATTTATCCCTCAACCAACAAAACAAAAACAGATTATCTGGTCATTATCGCATTGCTGTTTGTGGGAGCTTGCTGTGCGCAAATTGGCTGCCGCGTTTCCCACATTACAACAGTGACTACACTTCTAAAGTACTTCATTGGCTGTAAAGCGCTTTGAGACGTCCGGTGGTCATGAAAGGCAAGTCTTTCTTTCTTTATAGATTAAGGGCTGGATTTTGAAACTGGGGTCGGGTTGGGGTCGGGAATCACACATTCTGGCTTGTGAACCCGCCTCCATCGAGATGTGGCCAACCCACTGTATTTTCCCTTGATTGACCTTGTTGAGCCCGCCCAGTGGGCTCAGCAGGCCAATTAAGGGCCACCCGGCAACAGGTGATGTCACAGACTGACATTTCATCTGTCAAGAGCTTTTGACAGATGAAATATCAGCATTTGACAGCTCTGTGAAGCTGTCAAACACTGACAATATGATTTCTAACTTCAGTCCTTCCTTTCAGGCTGAGTTAGAAATCATTCCACCACAGAAAACAGAAGGCTGCAGTTTTTGACAGGTCCACGGCTTTCCTGCTTTCTGTGGCGGTGAGATTTCTAACTCCCGAGAACTGAAGGGCTGACACCTGCAGGAGGAAGTTAAGGTAAGTAAAACTTTTTCCAACACTTAGCACTTACCTTACACACTTACCTCTGCACACATGCACCCATCACTCACCTGCCCACCGGACATATCGACCCCTCCAACCCCTGCAGACCCATGGCCCACCCTAATAACTTGGCGTGGTTGCCACCTGTCGGGAAGCCCACACTTTTCTTTTTAAAATAGGGATTATGCAAAAAACTGCCTGTTAACTACCTGTTAACAGGCAGTTAATTGTCACTAATCCCTTCCCGCCTCGGGGAGTCGGGTCTCAGCACAGGTCGGGTACCCGCCGCCAGAGAAACTGGCATGGAGGCGGGTTGGAGGCGGGATGGGGTCGGGACCCCCGAATCTGCAACTTTAACGCCCCACACGCCTCCAAACCCGACTCCACGGGTCATTGAAAATGCAGCCCTAAGTATTTCACTCATCAAAATATATGTTCTTGTTGAATGTCTGCAATTGTTTTCCCCTGATCATTCTCTGCAAAGATTATTTAAATTCCGTAATATTCAGCCCTAGTTTGCAGGAACTGATGATTTTGATTTAAATTACAAATAAACAACATGCCAGAGGTTGTGGGCTGAGTACTGATGTGTTAAGCACAAACCGAGAAGAGGAGATAACACTTTAAGTGCTGTGACATAACCTGTCAAGGGAAACATTCCTCATTTCTGCTTACACTATAATAAAACAATTGCTTTTCCAAACCCGAACCCTAGAATATGTGGATCTGTTGAGTTATATGACAGGGAAAAAGATACAAGTTTGCAGTAAAACTAAGCCAATTGAATAGGTTTATTTAAAACTGCCCTCTTCTCATTTTATAAGTTACACAGGGTAAGCTGTACAAAACTATCCGTGGAAGAGAAACAAGTAGGGCTGGATTTTCATTGACCTGTGGAGGCGGGTTTGGAGGCGTGTGGGGGGTTAAAGTTGCAGATTCGGGGGTCCCGAACCCATCCCGCCTCCATGCCAGTTTCGCTGGAGGCGGGTACCCGACCTGTGCTGGGACCCGCCTCCCCGAGGCGGGAAGGGGATTAGTGCCAATAAACTGCCTGTTAACAGGTAGTTAACAGGCAGATTTTTGCCTAATCCCTATTTTTATGCCTGAAATGTGGGCTTCCCGACAGGTCCCAACCATGCCAAGTTATCGGGGCGGACCGTGGGTCTGCAGGGGTTGGAGGGGTCAATATGTCCGGTGGGCAGGTGAGTGATGGGTGCATGTGTGCAGAGGTAAGTGTGTAAGGTAAGTGTAAAGTGTGGAAAAAAGTTTTACTTACCTTAACTTCCTCCTGCAGGTGTCAGCCCTTCAGGTCTCAGGAGTCAGAAATCTCACCGGCACAGAAAGCAGAATGGCCGTGGAGCTGTCAAAAACTGCAGCCTCTGTTTTCTGTGCTGGAATGATTTCTAACTCAGCCTGAGAGGAAGGACTCAAGTTAGAAGACAGATTGTCAGTGTTTGACAGCTTCACAGAGCTGTCAAACGCTGATATTTCATCTGTCAAAAGCTCTTGACAGATGAAATGTCAATCTGTGACGTCACCTGTTGCCGGGTGGCCCTTAATTGGCCTGCTGAGCTCGCTGGGCGGGCTCAACAAGGTCAATCAAGTGAAAATGCAGTGGGTTGGCCACAAGTCGATGGAGGCGGGACTGCAACCCAAAAAGTGGGAGTCCCGCCTCTATCACGTCCCCAGTATCAAAATCCAGCCCATAATGTGCAGATCAGACCTTAAAGGAGAAGCCAGGGGCATTCGTTACAAAAGGGCTTCTTGTGGTCCATTAAAAACAATTGAAGTCGCAATTTCTAATTAAATTCAACGGTGTTGATTCCAAATCTGGTGGTTTGTTCAGTACTGATGGTTGTATGTCGGCAAAAACAGTGCAATAGGATTTTTTTAAATTAAAAGCAAGTTTTTGAATTCACGCACATGCTCTTTGAATGACTATATATAAAGATTACCTAAAGGGAACTGACATATTCCATGTGTGTATTCGTGCCCCGACTGTATGCTCGAGGATCCGAAAAATGTTGCTCTCGCTCTATTTAAGGGATTCGTTTCTTAAGACATGTTTGGAACATTAAATGTGGATTCTCTACACACTCTTGTGGCGCAGGGAGGTTTTCTGTGCGGAAGCATTCGTGTAATCCCACAAGATATCGCATCAGATTATCAACTAGTCGAAAGGAGTATTTTCATTGTGTAAGAGCAGACTGGGTCACACATACATATGTAACCAGGCATGCGGTTATCAGCGAGATCTCCACAGCAAGGGGATCGCTGCTGACAACAGGATTTAACAGGGACATCGATCCCTCGACATCAGCTAGGGACACACTCTGCTTTCTGCAATTACAGGTGGTGGAAACATGAGTGTGTGTTTCTAACAACTTCATTCAATGTGGAAATTTAAACAAGGGCACTGCGCACCCACACAAACAACTACAAAGGACATCGGCGGCAGTGGAACTGTAACTGGGAAGATGTATCAAAGACTCTATCTCACAGACCTGTCAGTCCGGACAGATGAATTTCTCCCCACTTCCCATCCAGTAATCGAGGATACCGTCAGCTACCTATACCTTCAACAGCCACTCAAATGAGAATTTGGAGTGAGATGTTTAGCTGAGCTGAATGTGAAAGTGCAGAATCATACTATCCGTACGCCTTATCTTCATTCCTGTTGCCCGATTATCTCTGCTGAGTGCATCTTTTGTCCAGATTGCACGCTTATTCTATTTACAGTTACTTTCTGCAGACTCACCTCAAACTACCTGAATACAATGAAATAGTTCGGGAAGTATTTCACCATAATTTAAAAAAATGGATAAATCCACACTACTCGTGTTTTTAATTCACATTTCACTTAATTCCTGACAACTGAGCCAACTAATGTTTAGATTATTCATTTAACGGCAATCGATGTTTATACAGTTGCTTCTGCAACTGGCCCGCTCATCCAGTTCTTGCACTGCCATTCATTCGGTGGCAGACACACCAATAACCGGAGGCTGTGAGTTCGGCTCACAGATACCGGGGAGCAGCTATTTGGAGAGCTCACCTGTCGATACTGATCACACACAGGGTCATGATCGAAGCGGTGCAGCACATCACATCCATGGCGATGAAGACTTTGCAAAAGACTTGCCCGAAGATCCACTGGCCGCCGATCAGGTCGGTAACGATGACAAAGGGCATCACGGCCACGGCCACCGACAGGTCGGCCAGGGCGAGCGACACGATCAGGTAGTTGGAGGGCTGCCGCAGTTTCTTCACGAAACACACTGAGATCATCACCAGGCAGTTGCCGGAGACGGTGAGCAAGGTGATGATGGACAGGATGGCTCCGATGATCACCTTCTCCGTGTCGCCGTAGGGCAGGATCTGCTGGCCGCAGTTGGTGCCATTGTGCCGCAGAGAGGTGACGGGAGTTGGCCGAGAGCTTGCGGTGGGATAGTGGACAATCTGGAGCAGCTGGGGATCCAACGAGCCAGGGATCATCATAGGGGTGTTGAGTTCTTGTAGGGTTCCCTCCAAGGTGTGCCAGCGGATATTGCTTACATAGCTGCCGTTAATGTCCATAATCAGGTCTGAGACTGCCCAGAGCATTTGGTCTGCAGAGAACCTTTGAAGTTCAAGATGTTCCACCAATTCACACAGCGCACACACTGAATCCAGCCTGGGCAGCAGTTGGCCCTGCTCCACTGACTCCCCAGTCCAATCACTCGGTCAGATTAGCTTTGTTTGGAGTCATGTTTGCAGGTAATGAGGCGAGTTGAGAAGCCCTTGCCAGGCGGACGGGGTCTGTCGGCTCCCTCTACCTGGGGCTCTCCAGGGGGGAAATGCGCCCGGCGCCGACCAGTCCTCGGGACTGTGCGAATTCTCTCCAAAGGTGAGCGGTCGGTGGCCGTTTGTAACAAAACGAAGCCTCCAGCCTCAGAGCCGACGTGACGTGCAGTCCGAGATGGATCAACATATTCTCTCAGTGCTGGAGAACAGACAGAAACAAAACGAAATGTTCTTCGGGGTACAACAAGGCAGTGAAGTTAGATTTAAAACTCACGGTGTATCTCTTCCCACTAAATATCATTGGGGATTCCCTTCGTTGTATCACGTCCCACATGGCGCATCTTCAAATTTCTCCAATTCCATCACACTCAGCCCAGCTCCCACTTTTCCTGAACCATGTTCTCTTTACACCGGTGCTGCAGTCTGTTGGAGAGAATCTCCCACTAAATTTCTAAAAACCATTCCGTCCCATTTCTTTTTTTTTCTCCCGGTGAAAGTTTTTTCTTGTTGTATCCAGTTTTTGAAAGCAGCTCTCAGCTCGTTCACACACTGAGGGGTTTTAGCCGCGAGTGTGAAATTATATACCACCAGCCTGACGTGGCAGGAAACAAGGTTGAGCAATTATATAAATGTCGCTGGGTTATGTCTCTGGTTAATTAGCATATTGATTCGGCTGGATAATAAAACTGAAGCTCGGGTTGTATTTGCGTTGCTGTTTCTGGGCAAATTTGGACTCAGACTGTCCCCACAGCCAAACTGGCAACACACAGATCAAAATGGTTATTTTCAAAATTATTTAGTGCATTATTTTTGAAGAGTAATTCCATTTGTATTGATTTATTTGATGTGGCCATTTGCCCTTCATTCTGACTTTCTTTTGCCTGTATAAGTGCAGAAAGCGCCGTTTTATTTGCTCACACATTGTTTTATATGAAGGTGGGAAAGTATAGAAAGATAGAACTTGCATTTATATAGCGCCTTTCAGGACCTCAGGATATCCCAAATTGCCAATGAAGTACTTTTGGAGTGTAGTCACTGTTGTAATATTGGAAAGGCAGCAGCCAATCTGCGCACAGCAAGCTCCCACAAACAGCAATGAGATAACGGCCAGATAATCTGTTTTAGTGATGTTGATTGAGGGATCTTCTTCAAAACAGTGTCATGGGATCTTATACGTCCTCCTGAGAGGGTAGATGGGGCCTCGGTTTAACGTCTCATCCGAAAGGCGGCACCTCCAACAGTGCAGCACCCCCTCAGCACTGCACTGGAGTGTCAGCCTAGATTTGGTGCTCAATTCTCTGGAGTGGGACTTAAACCAACAACCTTCTGACTCAGAGGTGAGGGTGGTACTAATGAGCCATGGCTGACACAGTTGAAACAGTATAGGGCCAGAAAAGGCCATTGTGGATCACCAGCCAGTACCAAATCCATAGATTTTTTAAAATAATAACAATTATTTTCTTTTTTTAAAGTTTGTTTATGATATTTCAGCTTCTACCGTAATCCCACGTGTATGTCCCAATCTTTATTTTGTTTTTTATAAAATTATAAAAAGTGAATGATAAAACCTGCTTGTTACTTCCTGGCTTACTGGCTGTGAGAATTCTTCAATGTGATTGGCTGCTTAGCCTGCTTGATGATATTACTGTTGTTGGATGCCGGAGATCCCCTATAGATGGTGCCAGAATGAAATTAACGTCAGGAAAGATGAAATCCACACCAAAGAACAAATCCATGCCAAAGAACCCATTAAATCATTGTGGGCAGCTTTCTTCGAGGTCAGCGGTGAGCGCCGTTACTTCACCGCTGACCGCAAAATCCAGGCCATTGTTTTGAATATTGAAATAAATGTTATTTGCAGCAGTTATTGAAATGAATGTTTTGTGTTACTCCTGTGAGGGTAGGCAGAGATTTCTGACTGGTTGTTTTGATATTCAACGGTCTCTCATTTGTGTACTATATTCAGGTATATAGCCTGGGACAGTTTTCTACACAGTTCCCAGAAGTGCTTTCAACAATACTCTGAAAGTAAATGATCATGATGACACTCTAAATTTTAATCTCCGGGAATCATTCGTCCTGCCAATATAAAATTATAAATTGACAGCTTGGGAAGTAAGCCTCAAGTTATATTACTTATATTGCAATGTCTAAAGTGTCAAAAATCATATAGCTGGAATTTTAATGTAATTCTATGAAAAATTATTAAAAATAAATGGTTGTTGGAGGTGCCTCCAGTAATGGCTTTTAATATTAATCCCTGTTAATACCATTTTCAAGATGATGGACAACATTTTCCAGATAGAAGCAAAAGCCATTTGACATAAAGATATAAAAGGGCTGAAACAAAATTGATATTCACAAATATTATTTTCTGTTATTACTATACCATATTTTATACAATGCCAATGGCAACCTGTGCAATGTGAAACCACATTGTAATGACATCTTTTCAATGAATTATCATCAAATATCACGAACAAAATGTTGCACCATTGATCAGATTTCACTTCGCGGAAGTCACTGTTCTGGTAAGACACAAATAATTATTTGGATTTAGCTCAAAAAGTGAAAAAAAAGGTGGAGACACAAAACACAACAATCCTATCACAGAAACAGTATACATTAATTGACTGCACAAAAATACATTAGATACTCCTGGAAATATGGAAAATGATTCTAAATGCACAAACACTTTGAACCCCAATACCATTAATTCCCAGTATAACACATCATCATTCAAATTATTGTCTAACATCTTACTTCACAGCACACAAAATCCATCAAACATGCTCCAGCAGTCTATTAGTACATCACAGACCAGGAC
This sequence comes from Squalus acanthias, assembly GCA_030390025.1. NCBI lineage: Eukaryota > Metazoa > Chordata > Chondrichthyes > Squaliformes > Squalidae > Squalus > Squalus acanthias. The sequence goes on from CM059438.1 coordinate 38,510,194, forward strand.
AACATAAAGAGAACTGTTTTCATAGCAACCAACTCATCTTGTCCAATTTTGGCACGTCTCTGTGATTCAACACAATGGTATCAGGTAAGCAACCTATAATTATTTACATAGTTTTCTCGAGAGCAAGAAAACAGCTCTACAGACGCCTGAAAGCCGAGGTCCAACAAAAAACTCGTGATCTAAAGAACAGATGGTGGGTGGAGAAAGCGCAGGAGATCCAACAGCTAGCCAACAACCACGATGTGCGTGGATTCTTTAGCGCAGTCAAGACCACCTACGGCCCAAGCACCCAAGGTCCTACCCCACTGTGGGCCAAGAACGGAGAGGTTTCTCATCAAGGACAGAGAGGCAGTCAGTGCCCGCTGGAAGGAGCACTTCGAAGATCTCCTTAACCAAGACTCTGTCTTCGACGCGAGTGTCCTCAACTCCATCCCGTAGCATGCTACCCGCCACCACCTCAGCACAACCCCAGCCCGGCATGAGGTTGAAAAGGCCATCCGACAACTGAAGAACAAGAAGGCCTCAGGAGCAGGTGGAATCCCCGCTGAGGTGCTAAAACATGGCGGAGAAGCACTATTGGCGCGAAAACATGAACTAATTTTTCTTATTTGGAAGGAGGAGAGCATGCCAGTGGATTTCAGAGATGCCGTAATCATGACCATCTTCAAGAAAGGTGACAAGTCCGATTGCGGTAATTACAGAGGAGTCTCCCTGCTGTCTGCCACAGGGAAAGTCATCGCAAGAATCCTCCTCAATCGCCTTCTCCCAGTGGCTGAAGAGCTCCTCCTAGAGTCGCAATGTGGATTCTGCCCACTAAGGGGCACAATGGACATGATCTTCACCACGCGTCAACTGCAAGAGAAATGCAGGGAACAGTACCAACCGCTGTACATGGCCTTCTTTGACCTCACAAAGGCCTTCGACACCATCAACCGTGATGGATTGTGAAGTGTCCTCCTCAAATTCGGCTGCCCTCAAAAGTTTGTCACCATCCTCCGCCTGCTTCACGACGACATGCAAGCCATGATTCTGACCAATGGATCCACCACAGACCCAATTCACGTATGGACCGGGGTCAAGCAAGGCTGTGTCATCGCACCAATGCTCTTCTCAATCTTCCTGGCTGCAATGCTCCATCTCACCCTTAGTAAGCTCCCCGCTGGAGTAGAGCTAATCTACAGAACAAACGGGAAACTGTTCAACCTCCATCGCCTCCAGTCCAGGTCCAAGGTCGTCCCATCCTCTGTCATTGAATTATAGTATGCAGACGACGTTTGCATCGGCGCTCACTCGGAGGTCGAACTCCAAACCATCGTCAACACCTTCACCGAAGCGTACGAGAGCATTGGCCTTACACTAAACATCCGTAAGACACAGGTCCACTACCAACCTGCCCCTGCCACACAGTACTGCTCCCCGATAATCAAAATCCATGACGAGGCCTTGGACAAAATGGACCACTTTCCATACCTCGGGAGCCTACTGTCAACAAGGGCAGACGTCGATGACGAAGTCCAACACCTGCCGGTGCAACCTTCGGTCGCCTGAGGAAGGGAGTGCTTGAAGGCCAGGACCTTAAACCCAGCACCAAGCTCATGGTCTACAGATACCCATCCTCCTTTATTATTCAGAGACATGGACCATGTACAGCAGGCACCTCAAAGCACTGGAAAGGTACCACCAACGCTGCCTCTGCAAGATCCTGCAAATCCATTGGCAGGATAGGTGCACCAACGTCAGTATTCTCGCTCAGGCCAACATCACCAGCATCGAAGCTTTGACCACGCTCGATCAGCTCCGATGGATGGGCCACATCATCCGCATGCCCGATACGAGACTCCCAAAACAAGCGCGCTACTCGGAACTCCGACACGGCAAGAGAGCCCCAGGCGGGCAGAGGAAACGCTTCAAGGACACCCTCAAAGCCTCCTTGAAAAAGTGCAACATCCCCACTGACACCTGGGAATCCCTGGCCCAAGACCGCACAAAGTGGAGGAGAAGCATCCGGGAAGGCGCCGAACGCCTCGAGTCTCTTCGCTGGGAGCAAGTGGAAGCCAAGCACAAGCAGCGGAAGGAGCGCACGTCAACCCAAGCAACCCACCCACCTGCCCCTTCAATCACTGTCTGCCCCACCTGTGACAGAGACTGTGGGTCCCGCATTGGACTCATCAGTCACCTGAGAACTCATTTTTAGTGTGGAAGCAAGTCATCCTCGGTTCCGAGGGACTGCCTAAGATGAAGAAGAATCAGGTAAGCAGAGAAGAGCTTCCGACCACATATCCGCGCCATCACTAAGACCGCCTATTTCCACCTCCGTAACATCGCCCGTCTCCACCCCTGCCTCAGCTCATTGGCTGCTGAAACCCTCATCCATGCCTTTGTTACCTCTAGACATGACTATTCCAATGCTCTCTTGGCCGGCCTCCCACGTTTTACCCTACATAAACTTGAGGTGATCCAAAACTCGGCTGCCCGTGTCCTAACTCGCACCAAGTCCTGTTCACCCATCAACCCTGTTCTTGCTCACCTACACTGGCTCCCGGTTTTAAAAATCTCATCCTTGTTTTCAAATCCCTCCATGGCCTTGCCCCTCCCTATCTCTGTAATCTCCACCAGCCCTACAACCCTCCGAGATATCTGCACTCCTCCAATTCCACCCTCTTGAGCATCCCTGATTATAATCGCTCCACCATTGGTGGCCGTGCCTTCAGCTGCCAAGGCCCTAAGCTCTGGAATTCCCTCCCTAAACCTCTCCGTCTTTCCTCCTTTAAGATACTCATTAAAACCTACCAAGCTTTTGGTCATCTCCTTATGTGGCTCGGTGTCAAATTTTGTTTGATAACACTCCTGTGTAGCGCCTTGGGACATTTTACTCTGTTAAAGGCACTATATAAATACAAGTTGTTGTTGTTGTTGTTGATACTTGTACCTTTGTGTTGATGTGAAGCACTTTTAACTGTGCATCAATGGGAAAATGGGAGTGAAATTCTGGTAGTGACGTGACTCCCAAATGCACTAAAACCAAATGGTGTGAGATCCACTCTGGGATGCCATCACATACTTTGATGAGTTCTCACCAAGTGCAGTCAGTTGGACTACCTGGGAACTTTTAGAACTTTGCATGGAATCTGTTTAATGTAAGGAGAGAACATATATTCCTGACTTCTCTCACCTAATATTAAAAACTAACTTCTCATGACAGGAGCTCTGTGTATGCATCACACAAATGTGCAGAGTTCCTTTGCGTCTGACCTTGTTGAGACTTGTAGTAAGGTGCAGTTATTAATATAAGTCTGATCTGCTAATAGCACATTGCATTGCACAGAGGCCAGTGGCAATGGGATAACTGCAGCTTAAATGTCATATCACGTTGGCCCGCATGTAACACAAGAACTGAAACTGAATAGCTTTGCCACTTTTATAATGTGTGATGTCAAATATGCTGATTGCTCTCAAACTGACTAATAAATCTTATTTCATGTCTTTAGGTATTCTATGTTTTAATTTACTTTTCTATTGAATATCAGCTTTGGGCCACTTTAAAATGACTTCTTCCAACTGGTTCGAGACGAAATTCTCTGCAGATTTGAATTTTCTGTATTGGAGGGAATCCATATGGTTGGTATGCAGCATGTCACTTCAAGGAAGGAAGGAACTTGCAATTATCCAGCACCTTTCATGGCCTCAGGATGTCCCAAAACACTTTACAATCAATGAAGTACTTTTGAAGTGTAGTCACTGTTGTAATGTAGGGAAAAAAACGAGAAGTCGCACAACACCAGGTTATAGTCCAACAGTTTTATTTGAAATTACTGAGCTTTCGGAGCGCTGCTCCTTCATCAGGTACAGTGAGGGAATACAAATCGGTTACAAAGTATATATAGACAGAGAACAATGTGTCTGCAGAGATACAATCCGTCAGGGAGGCATTACATCAAAGACACAGCAGAGTACAGCTAAGACAATGAGGTGGGGTCACAGGGGGTCCAACGTGTCAAATGCTGCAGTCTGCAGTTAAGCTTTTTACTCAGACGGTGGTTGAGGGGCAGGTGGGTGGGGTGCTTGGGTTGACGTGCGCTCCTTGCGCTGCTTGTGCTTGGCTTCCGCTTGCTCCTGGCGAAGAGACTCGAGGTGTTCGGCGCCTTCCCGTATAGTTCTCCTCCACTTTGTGCAGTCTTGGGCCAGGGATTCCCAGGTGTCGGTGGGGATGTTGCACTTTTTCAAGGAGGCTTTGAGGGTGTCCTTGAAGCATTTCCTCTGCCCGCCTGGGGCTCTGTTGTCATGTCGGAGCTCTGAGTAGAGTGCTTGTTTTGGGAGTCTCGTATCGGGCATGCGGACAATGTGACCTGTCCATCGGAGCTGATCGAGCGTGGTCAAAGCTTCGATGCTGGGGATGTTGGCCTGAGCGAGAACACTGACGTTGGTGCACCTATCCTGCCAATGGATTTGCAGGATCTTGCTGAGGCAGCGTTGGTGGTACCTCTCCAGTGCTTTGAGGTGCCTGCTGTACATGGTCCATGTCTCTGAGGCATACAGGAGGACGGGTATCACTGCTGCTCTGTAGACCATAAGCTTGGTGCCGGGTATCCCATGGTGTTGCTTACGGTGAGTCAGAGGATACTGGCTTGGAGTTTCCGCTAGGTTGCATTGTTTTTTTCAGTGCAATTCGCGCAAAATCGGCCAAACCAGCACAAAAGATCGAGGAACATTGGGGTAAAAATTCAGTTGGTTGCGCCTCCCGTTAGCGCCTTAAGAGGGCGCTAATGGGGCGCAAAGCCGCTAACGCCCGGGCGCAGCGATGTTTGCGCCGCTCGGGAACTTAACTTGACATTGTGCGGCGGTGCTAAACTTTACCGCTGCGACCACCTGCGCGCGCAGATTGTGACGTCATTCCATGGTGCAACGCCCTTGTGGCGCCCCGGAGCGGAAATTGAGTGGCGCCCCCTGCCTTACCGCCTGGCGCATCCAACGACCAGAAGACTGGAACGCTATCAATCGCTGTGGGGCTGGGGGGGGCGCTATTTAAAGGGGGCCTCTTCCTGTCTTTTATTGTTGGTGGCATTTTTGAACTACGCATTCTGAGAGCGAGAGGGAGAGACTTCTGGAGAGATTCAACGTTGTGTGAAGGAGTTTTGGGTACTGAGCAGCACTTTGCAGGTTCATTTTGATTTGCCATTCCTTGTATCGATTTAGCAGAGACTGTGGGAGCTGCACTCTGAGCTCTTTGCCTGGTACTCTCCATTGTTCTTTCCAGCACATTTGATGTGCAAGTCTCTCCAGGACAAGATTCAAGGCTGCAATGAACAGGATGTGGATGGAAAGCAAGATTAACCATCCCCTTTAAGAACTGGCCCGTGCCATTGTGTGTGTGTTCCATTGCTGACTGACATTACATGAGCTTCGCCAGCGCTCTGAGGTAGCGCCTCACTCCTTGGCCTTTGCGCCTTAAGACAGGTGTGCAGCGCCTGATTTAGCGCTCCACTCACCTCCCGGGGCGGTAAAAGTGAAGTTTCCAGTCAGTGCCGATAATTAGCGCCAGGCGCTAATATTTGCGTCCAGACGATATTTGCGCCCCAAATGGGGTGCGACCTAATTTTTCCCCCATTGAGCGCAAATCGAGTTTCTGCTATCTTTTGCGCTGGTTTAAAAACATCACGCTGGAAGCCTGGCCCAGATCAAATTAATCACCATTGCGAGTTTCCGCTAATTGCGCCTATTTGCGGGCCTGCGAGGAGGCTCTTAAAATTAAGCTTTTTTTAAGCACAAGGACACTAATAGGCATCTTTTAAAAGCTTTTAAATATTAAAAAATATTTAATTTACTAAGAAACTGACTAGTGTACACCAATGAAACAAATAAATGGTTCTGTACAGTTTTTTTTAAAGCCGTATTCAGTTATTTAAAATGAGGTTACTCACAGGTGGTGGGCTAGACACTCTGATTAAAATTGTTTATTTTTTGTGCTAAACCCATATTAATAAAACTGCATCAGATTACCACTCTTAAATATATCAAAGAATATTTTTTAATGCAAGAAAAATGCTATGTAATTACATTCTAAAAGGCTGCCCGATTGCGCTGGTTCATGGAAGATTTTACGTTTGGTGATATGCAAATGAGTTCGAGCAGAAACTTCAATTCAGAAAGCAATGTGGAGAAAATTGCAGGGTAAGAGGCGAAGAGGACATGGAGATTAATGTGTAGAGATGTGAAAGAAATACCCTTAGAGAGAGAGAAAAAGAAAGATAGTCACTGGAATGAAACTGGCCAGGAATGACATTAGAGAGGGTTAGAGTCACCGTACAAAGTGACTGACTGGGAATGAGTCAGAGATGAAGAGAATCAGAAGTCGGAGATTCCCAGTACACCCAACCCCAAGGTACAAAAATAATGAGAACCATTTTCCATTCAATGTCATCTTTTTGTCCTGTGTGCATTGTTGGACTGCTTTCTTGTTGTTTTTCATTTTGTTACTTTAAACACGAGATTGTAGTAATGCAGTATCAGGTCTTTATTGAAATCTCATACTACCCACAACCAGTATGAGTGCACAAGTATTTTCATACTACACAAAACCAGTATGAATGAGCTGCTGAGACACATACTTTACGATTCCAGTGTGAGCTGCTGAGACACCATACTCTCACGATTCCAGTATGAGCTACTAAACAGTGTTCCCTTACATTTCTTATACCAATTTTCACCTTTGATGACTACATTCCATGCATACTACCAATAAGTTATAGTACATTAAAGATACATACAAATGCCTACAGAATAACACCATAAACCCAACAAACATGCACTTAACTGTTCTAATTATTTTATTGCCACAATAGCGAGATATTCAAGTAGTGTGAACCCTTGTTCCCACATCAGCATCCTAACAGCTTTGGAGTCAGATGAATCACTTTTCCGAAAATGACTACATAAGGGCCGATTTCCCTTTCAGATGTTTGTGGTGTGATGATGTCAGAATGTCAGAGTCATCCTCCCATGTGACCTCACCAACATTACAAAAGATACACTTCCAAGGCTCAGTATGGATTTTCCCAGCACTTCTGTTCCCTCCTTCTGTGTGATTGAAAAGATTCTTTGCACCTTTAATTGTCCATATTTTGGCTTATTTATTTATGTTACTTAGTTACCTCAAATATATTAGTTTTCTGTTGTGTAAAAACAGTTAGAGGGTGAAATTCACCTTCAGCGGGGATTCAAACTGGCGGAAGCAGATTGGCCACCCGTTATACACTCTGTCCAATCTTCCCTCCCATTGAAAGTTGTGTGTGGTGTATAACAGGCGGCCCATCATCTACCGAAGGTGAATATCACTCCCTTAAACTTTTTTATTAAAAACCCATTACAGTTTACCATTCTAACTCTGGTCTTCAAACATGTTAAATCCTCAAAATAGCTGCCTCAACTTTATTTCTCAACCATTTGTCAAGCTGCCTCTTACTTTTGTAGCACTTAAGCAAAGATTGGCATGTTGTCCTCAGTTAAGAACATAAGAAATAGGAGCAGGAATAGGCCACTTGGCCCATCGAGCCTGCTCCACCATTCAATAAGATCATGGCTGATCTAGGGCTCAAAGCCACTTCCCAGCCCGCTCCCCGTAACCCTTCACTCCCTTATCTTGCAAAAATTTGTCTATCTCCACTTTAAATGTATTTAATGACCCAGCCTCCACAGCTCTCTGGGGCAGAGAATTCCACAAATTTACGACCCTCTGAAAGAAGAAGTTCCTCCTCATCTCAGTTCTAAAAGGGCGACCCTTTATTCTGAGACTGTGCCCCCGAGTTCCAGATTTCCCCACGAGGGGAAACATCCTCTCTGCATCTACCATGTCGAGACCCCTCAGTATCTTATATGTTTCGATAAGATCACCTCTCATTCTTCTAAATTCTAATGAGTATAGGCCCAGCCTGCTCAACCTTTCCTCATAATTCAAACCCCTCATCTCTGGAATTAACCAAGTGAATCGTCTCTGAACTGCCTCTGTGATAGGATAGAAGGCAGGAGAGGTTAAGAGACATTAAGAGATATTCAATGCAAAAGGAGATGGTAATGGGACAGGTTAAAAAAGTTTTTTGTTGAAGCGCCGGATGAGGGACAGGTTAAGAAACAAAAGATGACTCTAGATGAAGTGTAAATTGCGCTGGCAGAATGAAAGACAGCTGCCATGTGGGAGAGAAGAAAAGAAACAAACAAACAGAATTAAAGTGACAAGCGACCGGAAGCTCGGGGTCCCCCTTACGGACTGAACGGAGGTGTTCCGCAAAGTGGTCACCCAATCTGCGTTTGGTCTCCCCAATGTAGAGGAGACCACATCGTGAGCAGTGAATACAGTATACTAAATTGCAAGAAGTACAAGTAAATTGCTGTTTCACCTGGAAGGGGTGTTTGGGGCCCTGGACAGTGGGAAGGGGGGAGGTATAAGGGCATGTGTTGCATCTCCTGCGCTTGCATGGGAAGGTGCCGGGCGAAGGGGAAGGGGTGCTGGGGGTGGTAGAGGAGTGGACTAGGGTGTCGCGGAGGGAGCGGTCCCTGCGGAATGCTGAAAGGGGAGGTGAGGGGAAGATGTGTTTGGTGGTGGGATGATGCTGGAGGTAGCGGAAATGGCGGAGGATGATCCGTTGAATGTGGAGGCTGGTGGGGTGAAAGGTGAGGACAAGGGGAACCCTATCGTGGTTCCGGGAGGGAGGGGCAGGGGTGAGGGCAGAAGTGCAGGAGATAGAACGGATATGGTCAAGGGCTGTGTCAACCACAGTAGAGGGGAATCCTCGGTTGAGAAAAAATGAAGACATTTCGGAAGCACTGGTATGGAAGGTGGCATCGTCAGAGCAGATGAGGAGGAGACGGAGAAACTGGGAGAATGGAATAGAGTCCTTCCAGGAAGCGGGGTGGGAGGAAGTGTAGTCCAGGTAGCTGTGGGAGTCTTCTTCTTTTTCTTAGGCAGTCCCTCGGAACCGAAGATGACTTAAAAATTAGTTCTCAGGTGACTGATGAGTCTAATGCGGGACCTACAGTCTCTGTTACAGGTGGGGCAGACGGTGGTTGAAGGGGCAGACGGTGGTTGAAGGGGCGGTTGGGTGGGGTGCTTGGGTTGATGTGCGCTCCTTCCGCTGTTTGAGCTTGGCTTCCGCTTGCTCCCGGCGAAGAGACTCGAGGTATTCGGCGCCTTCCCGGATGCTTCTCCTCCACTTTGTACGGTCTTGGGCCAGGGATTCCCAGCTGTCGGTGGGGATGTTGCACTTTTTCATGGAGGCTTTGAGGGTGTCCTTGAAGCGTTTCCTCTGCCCACCTGGGGCTCTCTTGCCATGTCGGAGCTCCGAGTAGAGCGCTTGTTTTGGGAGTCTCGTATCGGGCATGCAGACAATGTGACCCGTCCATCAGAGTTGATCGAGCGTGGTCAAAGATTCGATGCTGGGGATGTTGGCCTGAGCGAGAACACTGACATTGGTGCGCCTATCCTGCCAATGGATTTGCAGGATCTTGCGGAGGCAGCGTTGGTGGTACCTCTCCAGTGCTTTGAGGTGCCTGCTGTACATGGTCCATGTCTCTGAGGCATACAGGAGGGCGGGTATAACTACTGCTCTGTAGACCATGAGCTTGGTGCCGGGTTTGAGGTCCTGGTCTTCAAACACTCTCTTCCTCAGGCGACCGAAGGCTGCACTGGCACACTGAAGGTGGTGTTGGACTTCGTCATCGACGTCTGCCCTTGTTGACAGTAGGCTCCCGAGGTATGGAAAGTGGTCCACGTTGTCCAAGGCCTTGTCATGGATTTTGATAATCGGGGGGCAGTACTGTGTGGCGGGGGCAGGTTGGTAGAGGACCTTTGTCTTATAAATGTTTAGTGTAAGGCCCATGCTCTCGTACGCTTCGGTGAAGGTGTTAACGATGGTTTGGAGTTCGACCTCCGAGTGTGCGCAGACGCAAGCATCGTCTGAATACTGTAATTCGACGACAGAGGAAGCGACGACCTTGGATCTGGACTGGAGGCGACGGAGGTTGAACAGTATCCCGTTTGTTCTGTAAATTAGCTCCACTCCAGTGGGGAGCTTACTGAGGATGAGATGGAGCATTGCCGCAAGGAAGATCGAGAAGAGCATTGGTGTGATGACACAGCCTTGCTTGACCCCGGTCCGTACATGAATTGGGTCTGTGGTGGAACCATTGATCAGGATGACGGCTTGCATGTCGTCGTGAAGCAGGCGGAGGATGGTGACAAACTTTTGAGGGCAGCCGAATTTGAGGGGGACACTCCATAATCCCTCACGATTGACAGTGTCAAAGGCCTTTGTGAGGTCAAAGAAGGCCATGTACAGCGGTTGGTGCTGTTCCCTGCATTTCTCTTGCAATTGGTGCGCGGTGAAGATCATGTCAACCACAGTAGAGGGGAATCCTCAGTTGAGGAAAAATGAAGACATTTTGGAGGCACTGGTATGGAAGGTGGCATCGTCAGAGCAGATGCGGCAGAGATGGAGAGACTGGGAGAATGGAATAGAGTCCTTACAGGAAGTGGGGTGGGAGGAAATGTAGTCCAGGTAGCTGTGGGAGTCAGTGGGCTTGTAGTGAATGTTTGTCAATAACCTATTCCCAGAGATGGAGACGGAGAAGTCGAGGAAAGGAAGGGAAGAGTCGGAGTTGGACCATGTGAAGGTGAGGGAAGGGTGGAAATTGGAAGCAAAGTGAATGAAATTTTCTAGTTCAGGGCGAGAGCAGGAAACGGCACCGATACAGTTATCAATGTACCGGAAAAAGAGGTGAGGGAGGGCACCTGAGTAGGACTGGAACAAAGAATGTTCCACATATCCCACGAAAAGGCAGGCATAGCTAGGACCCATGCGGATTCCCATAGAAACACCTTTGATTTGGAGGAAGTGAGTGGAGTCAAAGGAGAAGTTGTTCAATGTGAGAACAAGTTCAGCCAGGTGGTGGTGGATGGGGACTGGTTGGGCCTCTGTTCAAGGAAGAAGCAGAGCGCCCTCAGGCCATCCTGGTGGGGGATGGAGGTGTAGAGGGATTGTACGTCCATAGTGAAAAGGAGGCGGTTGGGGCCAGGAAACTGGAAACTGTTGAAGTGGCGGAGGGCGTCGAAAGAGTCACAGATGTAGGTGGGAAGAGACTGGACAAGGGGAGAAAAAATAGAGTCGAGATAGGAAGAGATAAGTTCCGTGGGGCAGGAACAGGCTGAAACGATGGGTCTACCGGGGCAGTCCTGTTTGTGGATCTTGGGAAGGAGGTAGAAGCGGGCTGTGCGGGGTTGGGGAACTATGAGGTTGGCGGCCATGGGGGGAAGATCTCCAGAGGAGATGAGGTCAGTGACAGTCTTGGAAATGGTGGCTTGATGTTCGGTAGTGGGGTCATGGTCCAGGCGGAGGTAGGAGGAGGTGTCGGAGAGTTGACGTTCAGCTTCCGCTAGGTAGAGGTCGGTTCACCAAACAACAACAGCACCACCCTTGTCAGCAGGTTTAATGACAATGTTGGGGTTGGATCTGAGAGAATGGAGTGCTGCAAGTTCAGAGGGAGGTAGGTTGGAGTGAGTGAGGGGAGCGGAGAAATGGAGACGGCCGATGTCACGCTGGCAGTTTGCAATGAAAAGATCTAGAGAGGTTAAGAGGCCAGAGGGAGGGGTCCAGGTAGAATGAGAATTCTGAAAGCAGGAGAAAGGGTCAGCCGTGCAGGGGGAAGACTCCTGGCCAAAGAAGTGGGCACGGAGATGAAGGCGGCGGATAAAAAGCTCAGCATCATGCCGAGCTCGAAATTCATTGAGGTTGGGGCGTAAGGAGATGAAGCTCAGGCCTTTGCTGAGGACTGATCGTTCGGGGTCAGAGAGGGGAAGGTCAGAGGGGATAGTGAAAATGCGGCAGGGGGTGAGATTGGGAGAAGGGATGGGGTCAGAGGAAAGTGAAGGGGAAGAAGGTTCCGGAGGGGCGTTGGTGTCCAAGAGTTGTTGAAGCTTGCGATCCTTGACAACTGAAAGGAAGAAAAAAAGTTTTTTGTTAAAGCACCGGATGAGGCAAAGGATGAAATGGAACTGCGGACCAGGACAGCTTTGAGATAGAGGGAAGTCCTGCTACAACTGTACAGGGTATTGGTGAGACCACACCTTGAGTACTGCGTACAGTTTTGGTCTCCTTGTTTAAGGAAGGATATACTTGCATTGGAGGCAGTTCAGAGACGATTCACTAGGTTAATTCCAGAGATGAGGGGTTTGACTTATGAGGAAATGTTGAGCAGGCTGGGCCTATACTCATTGGGAATTTAGAAGAATGAGAGGTGATCTTATCGAAACATACAAGATACTGAGGGGCTCGACAGGGTAGATGCAGAGAGGATGTTTCCCCTCATGGGGAAATCTAGAACTTGGGGGCACAGTCTCCGAATAAAGGGTCGCCGTTTTAGAACTGAGATGAGTCAGGAACTTCTTCTCTCAGAGGGTCGTAAATTTGTGGAATTCTCTGCCCCAGAGAGCTGTGAAGGCTGGGTCATTAAATACATTTAAAGTGGAGATAGACAAATTTTTGCAAGATAAGGGAGTGAAGGGTTATGGGGAGCGGGCTGGGAAGTGGCTTTGAGCCCTAGATCAGCCATGATCTTATTAAATGGCGGAGCAGGCACAAGGGGCTAAGTGGCCTATTCCTGCTCCTATTTCTTAAGTACTTATGACCCGTTGCCGGGTGGGAGATGGGAGAAAAAAATGATAATGAGGTCCTGCCCTTAAGTTCTTCCGCGACACTGGCCTTGCTGAGTTCTTCGGCTGTTTTTGGCCTCCCCCCGCACACTCCTCGCCTCCTCGTAAATATCCAGGCCCATGCTTCTGAGACACCACAGCAAATCTGGTGCTAGACACTAAGGAGCAGTACTAGCCACTGAGCATCCAAAACCAGTCACTGAGCATCTAGTACTACTCACTAACTATCTGGTATTACTCATTGAACATCTGGTATCACTCATTGAACATCTGGTATCACTCATTGAACATCTGGTATCACTCATTGAACATTCGGTATCACTCACTGAGCATCTTAAATCATTTATTGAACATCTGGTATCACTCATTGAACATTCGGTATCACTCACTGAGCATCTTAAATCATTTATTGAACATCCGGTATCACTCACTGAACATTCGGTATCACTCACTGAGCATCTTAAATCATTTATTGAACATCTGGTATCACTCACTGAGCATCTTAAATCATTTATTGAACATCCGGTATCACTCATTGAGCATCTTAAATCATTTATTGAACATCCGGTATCACTCATTGAGCATCTTAAATCATTTATTGAACATCCGGTATCACTCATTGAGCATCTTAAATCATTTATTGAACATCCGGTATCACTCACTGAACATCTTAAATCATTTATTGAACATCCGGTATCACTCACTGAACATCTTAAATCATTTATTGAACATCCGGTATCACTCACTGAGCATCTTAAATCATTTATTGAACATCCGGTATCACTCATTGAGCATCTTAAATCATTTATTGAACATCTGGTGTCACTCACTGAACATCTTAAATCATTTATTGAACATCCGGTATCACTCACTGAACATCTTAAATCATTTATTGAACATCCGGTATCACTCACTGAGCATCTTAAATCATTTATTGAACATTCGGTATCACTCATTGAGCATCTTAAATCATTTATTGAGCATCCAGTATCACTCAGAGCATCACGGTACCAAGATTTTGAAGGAAGGAGGAGTCAAAAATGTATCCTTTGGGGGCTCGAAGGTGTTAGCACAGGTACAGAGGTGGGGACAGGAAGAGAAGCTAATCCTGGAGATGCTTTGGCTGTGTTTAGATAGTTAGGAATGGAACCATGCAAGGACAAGTCCCATGGAGCTGGGCAGTAGATGAGAGACAATGGAGAAGGATGGCATGGTTAACTCTATGGAAGACTTTGAAGAGGTTGAGGAAGACAAAGAGGGATAATACAGCATGTCCACAGTCATAGAGGATGGAATTCGTGGCTTTGGCAAGGGCCATCTCAGTCTTGTGAGAATGGCTGTGAGAATGGCAGAAGCAAGACTGGAAGGATTTGAACAGGGAGTTTTGAGAGAGATGGGCAAAAAGTGGGGAGGTGCTAATATATCCAAGAACTTTAGAGAGGAAAGAGACATTAAAGTTGGGTCAGTAGTGGGAGAGGATGGATGAACTGAGGGTGAGCTTTTGAGCAGTGGGTGGTGACAACGGTTCTGAAAGGGGAGAAGGATGGTGTCTTAGGAAAGAGAACCATTGTCAATGTCAGCTAGCATGGGGGTCACAAGGGAAGATGAGTGATCAGCAGTTAGATGGGGAGGGGAGTAAGGGAGTAGGTGGTGAGCCTCAGGGATTAGATATGCATGAAGAGAGCATGGGAGATGGGGGATCCTCTGGCATGTTGCGTTAGGATGATACTGAAGAAAACACAGAAAAAGCTGAAATCATACAGAAATCAAGCACAAGGGAGTAAAAAATGGAGAGAAATAATACTGCAATAGCCAAAAAATGAAATAGCACATATTATACACTTTGATGTACATTTATGAATAATAATAATTCCAGGGAGAGGGTCACCAATAAACTACAAAGAATACCCTCACTGCCCTGCTACGCCTAGCTACACAAGGTAAGTGAAGGTTGCAGTCTCATCAAATTGTCCTGCTATAATAATAATCATTTTAGAATCATAGAATCTTACAGCACAGAAGGAGGCCATTCGGCCCATCGTGCCTGTGCCGGCTCTTTGAAAGAGTTATCCGATTACTCTCACTTCCCCGCTCTTTCCCCACAGCCCTGCAAATGTTTCCTCTTCAAGTATTTATCCAATTCTCTTTTGAAAGTTATGATTGAATCTGCTTCCACCACCCTTTCAAGCAATGCATTCTGATCGTAACAACTCCCTGAGTAAAAAAACAAAATCTCCTCATCTCCCCCTTGGTTCAGGTCTGACGCTTATATCAAAGTTTCTGCTTAGTATGACGAGTGTAGACTGAGAGGGATGGATTTTCTCAATGGAGATGAGTTGGAGGCGGGACTGCTGCTTGTCGGGTCAATGTCCCGCCTCCATCATCTTCTGACCAACCAGCGGGATTTTCCCCTGATTGACCTTGTTAAGCCCGCCCAGCGGGCTCAGCAGGCCAATTAGGGGGAAGTCACTGACAGAGCACGTCAGCGTATGACGTGCCATCTGTCAAGACTTCTTGAAAGAAGAAATGTCAGCGTTTGACAGCTCTGTGAAGCTGTCAAACACTGACATTCTCTGTAGTTCGATGAGTTCTTGTGTTCAGGACTCATCAAACCTTTCAACTTTGTAGATTTCAGATGGCTGTTGGGTCGAGGATCCAACAGCCAGTCTGTGAAATCGACAAGAAAGATGTCGGGTCTCCCGATCCAGGGTGGATGAAGGCTGTAGGCAGAAAACAAGGTAAGTGAACATTTTTTAACACTTAGCACTCACCTTCCATACTTACCACTCCACACTTGCACCCATCACTCACCTCTACATCTTACTTTCAGATGCCTCCGACCCCTGCAGACCTCCTCCACGTCTCCTTCAACCCGGTGGGGTTCTTCGAGGTCGGGAAGCCTTCACCTGAGAAGGTAAAATGGCACTAATCCATTTTTCTGCCTGTTAACTCCCTGTTAACAGGCAGTTAAAAGGATTTAATCCCTTTCCCGCCTCCAGGAGACGGGACCCAAAGCAGCACATCTTCCCGCCTCCTGGCAAAAGGGCACGGAGGCGGGATGGGGGCGGGTTTGCCATCCATCCCCACTTTACCGGCAGTCCCGCCTCCATGCCCGCCTCCTCGGGGCTGAGAAAATCCAGCCCGGAGTTCCTACAGCAGGGAAGTGTGGGGGGAGTGGGGGGGGGGGTCCTCTTCTGGAATTGAATTGGAAATTAATTGCTGGACAAAGAAGAGATTTAGGGGGTGAATTTCCTCGGGGCTTCTCCCGCTCTGCCACTGTAACTTTGACGGAAACCTCGCTCACCTGCATAACCGGGGCGTCTGCTGAACGTCTCCCGAAGGTTGTGGCGGCAGAGCAGGACAGGCCCTGAGGAAATAGTGCGGCAAAAGCAGAAAATGCTGGAGGTAGCCAGCAGGTCAACTAATATCCGCAAAGAGAAAAGACAGGCTAAAGTTTCAGGTGCAGAAGCCTTCCTGTTCTGAGGAAGGGCCTTGCAGTGCAAACGTTAACCTGCCTTTTCTCTTTGCAGATGTAGACTAAGCTGCTGTGTATTTTCAGCATTTCCTGTTGCTGTTTCAGTTGCACTTTTTCTTTTCCTTTTTAATATCGCTGCTGATATCCAGCACAACCCACAGCACTGTTACTGGGTAAAAAAGAAATACAAGATGTGGACTGCAATTATCGAGCTGAGACATTCCATAGGATGGCTGTTTTAGAGTGGATTTACACTGCAGGGTATATATTCTGAATTTGCATTCCCAGCAGAGATTCACACACCAGGAGTGCACCTTTGTAAAATATACATTCCCAAGTTTACCGCCAATGCAAAGTGATTTCTGCTTCTCACCAGTGTTAATAAAGAGTCATAGGTGGAAAAATTCAGTATCACCCCATTTGGGGCGCAAAGATTAGCACCTGGCACTAATTATCGGCTCCGACTGCAAACTTGGCTTTTATCGCCCCTGGAGGGGATTGGAGCGCTAAATCAGGCGCTTCACACCTGTCTTAAGGCGCAAAGGCCGAGGAGCGAGGCGCTACCTCAGAGCGCTGGCGAAGCTCATGTGATGTCAGTCAGCAATGGAACAGAGACACAATGGCGCTGGCCAGTTCTTAAAGGGGAGGGTTGATCTTGCTCTCCATCCACATCCTGCTCATTGCAGCCTTGAATCTCGGCCTGGAGAGACCTGTACATCAAATCTGCTGGAAAGAACAATGGAGAGTACCAGGGAAAGAGCTCAGAGTGCAGCCCCCACAGTCTCTTCTAAATAGATGCAAAGAAGGGCAAATCAAAATGAACCTGCAAAGTGCTGCTCAGTACCCAAAACTCCTTCACACAGCGTTGAATCTCTCCAGAAGTCTCTCTCTCTCTCTCTCTCTCTCAGAATGCGTGGTGCAAAAATGTCACCAACAAAAAAAGGCAGGAAGCGTTCGCCTTTAAATAGCGCTCCCCCAGTCCCTTCCTGACTGCAAAACGCCCCCCTCAACCTGTCGTTGTTAGTGGCAGGCGGTAGGAGGGGGCGCCACTCAATATCTGCTTCGGGGCGCTACCGGGGAGTTGCGCACTCGACTATCGTCACGATCTGCCGGCGCAGGAGATCATGGCGGTAGTGTTTAGCGCCGCCGCAAAATGTCGTTAATTTCGCGAGCGGTACAAACATCGCCGCACCTGGGCATTAGCTGCTTTGCGCCCCATTAGCGCCCTCTTAAGGCGCTAACGGGAGGCGCAACCAATTGAAATTTCCCCCCATAGAGTTATACAGCACAGAAAGAGGCCCCTTCAGCCCATTGTGTCCTGCGCCGGCCATCAAGCCCTGTCTATTCTAATCCCATTTTCCAGCACTTGGTCCGTAGCCTTGTATGCTATGGCGTTTCAAGTGCTCATCTAAATGTTTCTTGAATGTTGTTAGGGTTCCTGCCTCTACCACCCTTTCAGGCAGTGAGTTCCAGATTCCAACCACCCTCTGGGTGAAAAAGTTTTTCCTCAAATCCCCTCTAAACCTCCTGCCCCTTACCTTGAAACTATGGCCCCTGGTTATTGACCCCTTTACTAAGGGGAAAAGTTCCTTTCTATCTACCCTATCTATGCCCCTCATAATTTTGTAAACCTCAATCAGGTCCCCCCTCTGCCTTCTCTGCTCTAAGGAAAACAACCCCAGCCTGTCAGTCTCTCTTCATAGCTGAAGCGCTGCAGCCCATGTAACATCCTGGTGAATCTCCTCTGCACCCTCTCCAATGCAATCACATCCTTGCTATAGTGTGGCGGCCAGAACTGCACACAGTATTCCAGCTGTGGCCTAACTAGCGTTTTGTACAGCTCCATCATAACCTCCCTGCTCTTATATTCTATGCCTCGGCTAATGAAGGCAAGTATCCCATATGCCTTTTTAACCACCTTATCTACCTGTCCTGCTGCCTTCAGGGATCTATGTACATGCACACCAAGGTCCCTCTGATCCTCTGTCCTTCCTAGGGTCCTACCATTCATTGTGTATTCCCTTGCCTTGTTAGTCCTCCCAAAATGCATCACCTCACACTTTTCAGGGTTAAATTCCATTTGCCACTGTTCTGCCCATCTGACCAACCCGTCTATATCGTCCTGTAGCCTGAGGCTTCCCTCCTCGCTATTTACCACCCCACCAATTTTTGTGTCATCTGCAAACTTACTGATCATACCTCCTACATTCATATCTAAATCATTACACTACAAACAGCAAAGGACCCAGCACCGATCCCTGCGGTACACCACTGGACACAGGCTTCCAGTCACAAAAACAAGCTTCGACCATCACCCTCTGCCTCCTGCCACTAAGCCAATTTTGCATCCAATGTGCCAAATTGCCCTGGATCCCATGGGCTCTTACCTTCTTGACCATTCTCCTGTGCAGGACTTTGTCAAAAGCCTTACTGAAGTCCATGTAGACTACATCAACTGCACTACCCTCATCCACACACCTAGTCACCCCCTTGAAAAATTCAATCAAATTGGTCAGACATGATCTCCCCCTGACAAAACCATGCTGACTATCCTTGATTAATCCTTGCCTCTCCAAGTGGAGACTAATTCTGTCCCTCAAAATTTTTTCCAATAATTTCCCTACCACTGATGTTAGGCTCACTGGCCTGTAATTCCCTGGTACCTTCTTGAATAATGGTACTACGTTAGCTGTTCTCCAGTCCTCTGGCACCTCCCCTGTGGCCAGAGAGGTTCTGAAAATTTGTGTCAGAGTCCCTGCAATCTCCTCCCTTGCCTCACACAGCAGCCTGGGATACATCTCATCTGAGCCTGGGGATTTATCCACTCTTAAGCCCGCTAAAATCACTAGTACCTCCTCTCTCTCAATACTAATTTGTTCAAGTATATCACAATCCCCCTGCCTGATTTCTATGCCTACATCGTCCTTCTCCATAGTGAACACAGATGCAAAATATTCATTTAAAACCTCACCTACATCTTCCGGCTCTACACACAGATTGCCACTTTGGTCTCTAATGGGTCCTACTCTTTCCCTGGTTATCCTCTTGCCCTTAATATACTTATAAAACACCTTGGATTTTCCTTTATTTTGCCCACCAGTGTTTTTTCATGCCCCCTCTTCGCTCTCCTAATTTCTTTTTTAAGTACCCCCCTGCACTTTCTATACTCCTCTAGGGCTTCCACTGTTTTTAGTCCTTTGTATCTGCCAAAAGCCTCCCTTTTTTCCTAATCCATTCTTGTATATCCCTTGACATCCAGGATTCCCTGGGCTTGTTGTTCCCACCCTTGACCTTAAGGGAACATGTTGGCATTGTACTCTCTCTATTTCCTTTCTGAAAGACTCCCACTGCTCAGATGTAGATTTTCCTACAAGTAGCTGATCCCAGTCCACTTTGGCCAGATCCTGCCTTATCATATTAAAATCGGCCTTCCTCCAATTTATAACCTTTATTTCCAGTCCATCTTTGTCCTTTTCCATGACTACTTTAAATCTCACCGAATAATGGTCACTGTCACCAAAATGCTCTCCTACTAACACTTCCACCACTTGCCCGGCTACATTCCCTAGAATTAGGTCCAGTACCGCTCCCTCTCTTGTTGGACTTTCTACATGCTGGCTCAAAAAGCTCTCCTGGATTCACTTTAAGAATTCCGCACCCTCCAAGCCTTTCACACTCTGACTATCCCAGTTAATATTGGGGAAGTTGAAATCCCCTACTATTATTACCCAATTATTTCTACACTTCTCTGAGATTTGCCTACATATCTGTTTCTTTATCTCCCCCTGACTGTTTGGGGGCCTATAGTACACTCCCAGCAAAGTGCTTGCCCCCTTTTTGTTTTTAAGTTCTACCCATATGGCCTCATTAGAGGAACCTGCTAAGATATCATCCCTCCTTACAGCAGTAATTGACTCCTTGATTAATATTGCGACACCCCCTCCTCTTTTACACGCCCCTCTGTCTCGCCTGAAGATTCTATACCCCGGAATATTGAGCTGCCAGTCCTGTCCCTCCCTCAACCATGTCTCTGTGATAGCAACAATATCATACTCCCATGTGTTCATCAACACCTTCAATTCATCTACCTTACTCGCAAGACTCCTTGCATTAAAATAAATGCCATCCAGCCTTGCCATACTCCCTTGTGCCATTACGTATTTGCTCTGCCTTCCAGGCTGACTTGTTTTTTCCTCTATATTTGGCTGTGCATCACCCCCTACTATAGCTCCACTCGGTATCCCATCCCCCCCCCAACAGTACTAGCAAACCTCCCCGCAAGGATGTTGGTATCGTTCCGGTTCAGGTGCAACCCGTCCGACTTGTACAGGTTCCACCTTCCCCAGAAGCAGACCCAGTGATCCAGGAAACTAAAGCCCTCCCTCCTGCACCAACTCTTTAGCCACACATTCATCTGCTCTATCCTCCTATTCCTGTACTCACGAGCACGTGGCACCGGGAGTAATCCAGAGATTACAACCTTTGAGGTCCTGCTTTTTAATCTGCTACCTAGCTCCCTCAATGCTTGTTGCAGGACCTCATCCCTCTTTCTACCCATATCGTTAGTCTCGTCTCTTCCTTCCTTCCTTTCTATCTATCTATCTATTAATCTTGTGAATTGTGTAAATCTGAAGTTAATGCCTGATATATGTTATTTCAGGATAGTTACTGTCAGGCCCTTTGGTGTTGCAAGTCTGGAGGTAAGGCC
The DNA here is from genome assembly GCA_030390025.1 of Squalus acanthias. Lineage (NCBI taxonomy): Eukaryota > Metazoa > Chordata > Chondrichthyes > Squaliformes > Squalidae > Squalus > Squalus acanthias. The sequence continues at coordinate 38,531,074 of CM059438.1, forward strand.
CAATTACATTTTGAAGGTTAAGTAGTTAAGGTCAAGCCCTGACTTAGGTTGCATTTTCTTTACAGGGTTGATTTTCTGAAAGTGTGCTCCTGGCAGGAAAGATACTGGGAGTGTGAATTTGGCAAACTGTGGGGTGTGTGCCTGCAATTTCCTGATATCCACTCTTGCTGGGGGCCACTCCAGGAGTGCACATTGGTAAATCTCTCTTATAACTGTATCGTTGGTGCTGAGCTGTGCACTGATTGTGCGGGGCAGGTCATTTCAATGCTCCCACAAAAACTGGGCTGAGCATGCACAGAGCTTGCTCTGGCCAGTTCTGTCCTAAAATGGCAACCTGGGTTTCATGTAGGTCATATTTAAAGGGCCTACTGCCTGACTCAAGCAGGCTCTCTGGCTGCCCAGCGATATGCCATTGCAAAGATTGCACACGGGATGGTAAGTCTTTCCCCACCATTTTCGGGGCGCCACTGGCCCGTTTCCCTCAGGCTGGCAGCCTCAAAATCACCCCCATGGTGTCTGTCTCTTCCTTTACATTGGTGTGAACTGCAGGCTGGGGAAGTACTGTCCATTGCTCTATGCTTCCCCTTTTTGACACAGCTAAGATCAGCAACTTGCTGCGTTCGGGATCACAGAAACATAATTTGCATTCTACTGTTCTGTGGCCTGTAGCTCTGCCTCAATCATATCCAATATCATCATGCTCTTATTTGATAAGTAGATAAGTCACCAGGACCGGATGGGATGCATCCTAGGACGCTGAGGAAAGTGAAGGAAGAAATCGCGGATGTACTGGTATCTTCCAATCCTCCTTAAAAACGAGGGTGGTGCCAGAGGACTGGAGAATTGCAAATCACAGAATCACAGAATCCCCACAGTGCAGATAGAGGCCATTGCGGCCCATCGAGCCTGCACCGACACATATCCCACCCTATCCCCATAACCCCACGTATTTAATCCCCCTAACACTAAGGGTCAATTTATCATAGCCAAATCAACCTAACCCGCACATCTTTGGACTGTGAGAGGAAACCGGAGCACCTGGAGGAAACCCACGCAGACACGAGGAGAATGTGCAAACTCCACACAGACAGTCACCCAAGGCCGGATTCGAACCCGGGTCCCTGGCACTGTGAGGCAACAGTGCTAACCACTATGCCTAATGTTACACCCTTGTTCAAAAAAGGTTGCAAAGATAAACCCAGCAACTATAGGCCGGTCAGTTTATCCTCGGTAGTGGGGAAGCTTTTAGAAACAATAATCAGGGACAAAATTAACAGTCATTTGGACAAGTGTGGATTAATTAAGGAAAGCCAGCACGGATCTGTTAAAGGCAAATCATGTCTTTAAAGGCGTTTGATAAGGTTCCCCATGGTCGGCTCATGAAGAAAGTAAGGAGTTGTGGGATAGAGGGAAATTTGGCCGATTGGATAAGTAACTGGCTATCTCATAGAAGGCAGAGGGTGGTGGTGGATGGAACATTTTCGGACTGGAGACCAGTTACCAGCGGTGTGCCACAGGGGTCAGTGCTGGGTCCTCTGCTGTTTGTGATTTTTATCAATGACTTGGAGGAGGGGACTGAAGGGTGGATCAGTAAATTTGCTGATGACACCAAGATTGGTGGAGTAGTGGATGAGGTGGAGGGCTGTTGTAAGCTGCAAAGAGACATTGATAGGATGCAGAAAAATGGCAGATGGAATTTAACCCTGATAAGTGCGAGGTGATTCATTTTGGTAGGGCAAATTTGAATAAGGATTACAGGGTCAACGGCAGGGTTCTGAGGAACGTGGAGGAACTGAGGGATCTGGGGGTTCATATCCACAGATCTCTGAAGGTTGCCACTCAAGTGGATAGAGCAGTAAAGAAGGCCTATAGTGTGTTAGCGTTTATTAACAAGGGGTTTGAGTTTAAGAACCGTGAGGTTATGCTACAACTGTACAGGACCTTGGTGAGACCACATTTGGAATATTGTGTGCAGTTCTGGTCACCTCACTATAGGAAGGACGTGGAAGCATTGGAAAGAGTGCAAAGGAGATTTACCAGGATGCTGCCTGGTTTGGGGGGGAGGTCTTATGAGGAAAGATTGAGGGAGTTAGGGCTTTTCTCTTTAGAGCGGAGGAGGATGAGAGGCGACTTAATAGAGGTTTATAAGATGATGAGGGGGATAGATAGAGTGGATGTTCAGAGACTATTTCCTCGGGTGGAGGTAGCTGTTACAAGGGGGCATAACTACAAGGTGCATGGGGGAAGATATAGAAGGGATGTCCGAGGTAGATTCTTTACTCAGAGAGTGGTTGGGGTGTGGAATGGACTGCCTGCTGTGATAGTGGAGTCGGACACTTTAGGAACTTTCAAGCGGTTATTGGATAAGCACATGGAGCACACCAGAATGATAGGGAGTGGGATAGCTTGATCTTGGTTTCGGACAATGCTCGGCACAACATCGAGGGCTGAAGGGCCTGTACTGTGCTGTACTGTTCTATGTTCTATGTTCTATGTCGAACCAACTTGATCAAGTTTTTTGATGAGGTAACAGAGAGGGTTGATGAGGGCAATGCGGTTGACGTGGTGTTCAGTGATTTCCAAAAGGCGTTCGACAAAGTGCCACATAATAGGCTTGCCCGCAAAGTTGAAGCCCATGGAATAAAAGGGACAGTGGCAGCATGCATACGGAATTGGCTAAGTGACAGGAAACAGAGAGTAGTGGTGAACGGTTGTTTTTACGACTGGAGGAAGGTATACAGTGGTGTTCCCCAGGGGTTGGTACTAGGACCACTGCTTTTCTTGATATATATCAATGACTTGGACGTGGGTGTACAGGGCACAATTTCAAAATTTGCAGATGACACAAAACTTGGAAGTATAGTGAACAGTGAGGAGGATAGTGATAGACTTCAAGAGGACATAGACAGGCTGGTGGAATGGGTGGACACGTGCCGGATGAAATTTAACGCAGAAAAGTGCGAAGTGATACATTTTGGTAGAAAGAATGAAGAGAGCCTTTATTGCTCCAATGTAACAGTTAAATACGTCTGTTATTTTTACATTGATTCTTTAGCTTCATCTGGCAAGAAAGGAGGGGACTTTTTCAAATGAAGATAACCTTGCCGCCAATGTACGTAACTGCTTCTCAATTCAGCTTCAGTCCGCTCTGTGTATGTAATGTAAAACTTAGCTGAATATCTGGTGAAAACATAATTATTTCAAAATAAGATGGGCATATTTTATTTCTATCATTTTAATTATGAAATTGATCATTTGTTAACTTTTGCTGTTTACGTGACTTTTGACTGCACATTTTGTCTCTCCTATCACTATTTAACATGGGGCTGGGAGCAGTTTAAAGATTTATACAAACGCTTTACACTGTCATTTGAAATTGCAATTCACATTCAGCTCGTCAATCTGATGGAAGAAGCTATCATTCCTGCTCTTGGAGAGGGAGGATAGGAACTACGGCTCTCACTGTGATAGCACAAAGCTTTCGACTGTTCTCAGCATGATCATTAAGCTTGCATAGTAAGAGAAGATGTGTTTTTCCTGCATTATGACTCATAGCTCCTGTAACTGATGCAAAAGAAAACCAAGGTCTGCCTTAAAAGACAGCAAGGGATAGAAAGCAGATAAATGTATTGGGCTTGGGGCAGAGGGGAGTCACAAAATAGCTTCAACAGTACCGCAGGGAAGTGGAGAGAACTGACCAAAAATGGTACTAAAAGGACTTGAGTTCTCTTAAAATAGAAGTATATCACTTAGCAGCTTGTGTTGCCTGATGCACTTACAGAGTCACTCATATGGCAGCAATGAATGAGTGTACAGTGCATTAATTCAACTGACTAATGCTGGAACCTGTCAGGCTGTGATTCACTGACTTTCATGCCCCAGTATTTGTTGAGCAATTGATTTTTGCAAAGCGTAATAATATTTTTCTGTGCCTTTTTTAAAATGCTGGTAACATATTGCTCCTGAAATTGCATATCAAAATTATATTTGAGATGAAGTGTCAATCGTCACATAAAGGGTGTCAAGGGCATCTTGGCCTGATACTGTATTCATGATGCGGAGATGCCGGCGTTGGACTGGGGTGGACAAAAATGAGAAGTCGCACAACACCAGGTTATAGTCCAACAGATTTATTTAAAATTACAAGCTTTCGGAGCTGTCGCCCCTTCGTCAGGCAAAGTTACTGTGAGAGAATCTATCAGAATTCACAGAATATAAAAACACAGAGAAAATGCATAGATTAAATCTTTCCCTACATCAAAGATTATATAGGTACAGATATAGTTGGACCCCCTGGGACACATCTCATTGTCTTGGCTGTGCTCTTAGTGTGTCTTTGATGTAGGGAAAGATTTAATCTATGCATTTTCTCTGTGTTTTTATATTCTGTGAATTCTGATAGATTCTCTCACAGTAACTTTGCCTGACGAAGGGGCGACAGCTCCGAAAGCTTGTAATTTTAAATAAATCTGTTGGACTATAACCTGGTGTTGTGCGACTTCTCATTTTTGATACTGTATTGTGAGAGCATAATATTTATCACTTTTAACAAAGCTGTTATTCAAAATGAAATGAATAATATTAAGCACATCATTGTCTGCAGGTCTTAAGACAGACATGAGTTATACGGCTGGCCACTGCATTGCATTCTGTCCAGGAAAATCAGCTCAACACACACATGCTTGCACACATGCACAGAGCTTACCTCACTGCCATTTAAATGCCAATCAAATTTTGATGAGTTGCTAATTCAGTTGGCTTTCCGTTCAGGTTAACTTTAAAAGGTTTCTGGGATGACTGATGGATCATTATTGGACCTCTTGGGGACTTTTATAACTTTGGTTTGCAGCAAGCTACCATTGCCTGCCACTCCTTCAACTTCACACCCGAATTACACCACATAGTCTGTAGATAACTGGCCTATCAGTATAAAGAGGCTGCCTTAAGTACATGGGACACTTAGGAACAGAAATTGGCATTTGGACCCAACACATCCATCCCTTTTGTTTGATCTCGACCTCATCTTCTCACTGCATCCCTCAATACCCTCTCTCGAAACACATTTCATACCTAATTGTCTCTTGAATTCATTTATTTTATTTCCTTCAATGATTTTCCCTTAATAGTATAATTTATATACATATTTGTGTGAAAGCTATTTGATTGAATTCCCAATTTACCCCTTTTATTAATTTTTTCAATTATGTTCCCTCGTTTCTGAATCCTTCACCAGTTTGAACAGTTTCTTTGAGCTAACTTTATCAATCATCTTCATAATTTTGAAGACTTCTATTAGGCCACCTCAAAGTGTCTTTTTTCCAACAAGAGCAAGCCCAACTTTCTTAACCTTTCCTCGTAATTTAGAAACCTGATTCATAGGGGGTAATTTTGCACGGCTCTGTTCCTAGCATGGAGCATTGCAAATAGAAAGCTGAGTCTGAAATTAGAACTATAATGAGGACAGGGTGCATAAACTTGGCTTGTATTCCCTTACATAGGATTACATAGGATATACAGCACAGAAACAGGCCATTCGGCCCAACCAGTCCATGTCGGCATTTATGCTCCACTCGAGCCTCCTCCCGTCTTTCCTCATCTAACTCTATCAGCATAACCCTCTATTCCCTTCTCCCTTATATGCTTGTCTAGCCTCCCCTTAAATGCATCTATACCATTCGCTTCAACCACTCCCTGTGGTAGCGAGTTCCACATTCTCACCACTCTGGGTAAAGAAGTTTCTTCTGAATTTCCTATTTGATTTCTTGGTGACTATCTTATATTGATGGCCTCTAGTTTTGCTCTTCCCCACAAGTGGAAACACTCTCTCTGTACCTACTCTATTAAAATCTTTCATGATTTTAAAGACCTCTACTAGGTCACCCCTCAGCCTTCTCTTTTCAAGACAAAAGAGACCCAGCCTGTTCATCCTTTCCTGCACCCTCTCCAGTGCCTCTATATCCTTTTTATAATATGGCGACCATAATTATACGCTTACTCCAAGTGTGGTCCAACCAGGGTTCAATACAGGTTTAGCATAACTTCTCTATTTTTCAAATCTATCCCTCTAGAAATAAACCCTAGTGCTTGGTTTGCTTTTTTAATGGCTTTGTTAACCTGTGTCGATACTTTTAGTGATTTGTGTATTTGTACTCCTAGATCCCTTTGCTCCTCTACCCCATTTAGATTCTTATTTTCCAAGTAATATGTGACCTCCCTATTTTTCTTACCAAAATGTAATACCTCACATTTATGTGTTGAATTTCATTTGCCAATTATATGCCCATTCTGCAAGTGTATTAATGTCTTCCTGTAATTTGCTGTAGTCCTCCTCAGTATTGACTATCCCCCCCAATTTGGTGTCATCCGCAAATTTAGAAATTGTGTTTTTGATGTCAAAGTCTAAATTGTTAATATAAATTGTGAACAGCAGTGGTCCCAGCACTGATCCTTGTGGAACACCACTTATAAGAACATAAGAAATAGGAGCAGGAGTAGGCCAATTGGCCCCTCGAGCCTGCTCCGCCATTCAATAAGATCATGGCTGATCTGACCCTAACTGCCAATCTACTATCACAGAACCATCTCCTGAACCTAACAGAATTGGACACACGAAATAGGAGCAGGATCAGGCTACACGGCCCCGCTATGCTACCCACAGGGCCATGACCGATCCGAACCTAGACTCATGTCCAAATTCCTGCCCGCTCCCCGTAACCCTTAATTCCCTTTACTTCTAGGAAACTGTCTATTTCTGTTTTAAATTTATGTCATGATGTAGCTTCTACAGCTTTTTGGGGCAGCATATTCCATGGACCTACCACCCTCTGAGTGAAGTAGTTCCTTCTCATCTCAGTTTTGAAAGAGCAGCCCCTTATTCTAAGACTATGCCCCCTAGTTCTAGTTTCACCCGTCATCAGGAACATCCTCCCCACATCCACCCGATCCAACCCCTTCACAATCTTATATGTTTCAATAAGATCGCCTCTCATTCTTCTGAACTCCAATGAGTAGAGTCCCAATCTACCCAACCTCTCCTCATATGTCCATCCCCTCATCCCCAGGATTAACCGAGTGAACCTTCTTTGTACTTCCCACCTTCTGCCACTGTAAATAGCTACCCTTTAGCCCTACTCTCTGCTTTCTGTCTTGAAGCCAGCTAGCTATCCATTTCTGCCACTTGTCCCTTGACTCCGCATTCCCTGACTGTATTCATTAGTCTATTATGTAGTACCTTATCGAAGGCCTTTTGAAAATCTAAATCAATTACATCTACTGCATTACCCTTGTCTACTTTCTCTGTTGCTTCTTCAAAAAATTCAATTAGTTTGGTCAAACAAGAATTTCGCTTATGAAATCCATGCTGACTATTTATTATTATATTTTTAGTTTCTAGATATTCTTCCATTTTCTCCTTTAGTAGGGATTCCATTATTTTTCCTATACCAATGTCAAGCTGACTGGTCTATATTTCCCTGGACATGTTCCATCTCCCTTCCCTTGAGTATAGTAGATTGAGGGGTGATCTGATGAAAGTGTTTAAAATGTTAAAAGCATGTTAACTCACTGCACCTGTACATTACCTGTCCCTGTTGAGACAGATTGGATCATCTGCCCACCTCACTGGAATACACAGCCAAGCTGTTGATGGAGAAAACTCAAAGACTTGTTTGTATTCAGGTCTAGAAGGATTGGTATCAGAGACCCAGGAAACAGAGATCTGCATTCCGTTTTAATGGTGCCCTGAGTCATCGTCTTGATTTTGCACATCACATCGTGTCAGAAAAACCATGTTGTCAGGCATGGCCAACAGATGTGCAAAATTGTACCTTCCTGTTACCTTTGCTCCAGCATCTTCTAGCACTTTTCCATTTGTGCATATGGAAGGGGTTGATGATTGGGAAATAACACATTTAGCATATCTTCTGTACTTTTTGTTAGCAAATTGCTAGTGTTAAACTGTCACTGATTCTGCCACCAATAATGTTAGTTGAGGAATGCTGCTTCACTATACCAGGTTTAGTGAAGGTTTATCTTAAATTGCCCTTTCATTTAACACAGTTAGAGGCAGATTGCAGGGCTTAACAGGTGAACTCTCACTCACTGTCAGGTAATAAGACAACTCTGAAATGTACACCAATTGTCGCTCTTTGGCATACACCATCAAAGCAAGGTACGGTAATGCACTATAGCTGAACACTTGCAAATTAGAAAATACAATTATGTATTATGGAATAAATTATTCAGATAGTAGTTCCAAGAAGTTTGAAATATTTTATCTAGTTTTTGACATGGAAAAATATTCCTAGTGCCTCAATACTACAGCGCTCACTCGGAGGTCGAACTCCAAACCATCGTCAACACCTTCACCGAAGTGTACGAGAGCATGGACCTTACACTAAACATCCGTAAGACAAAGGTCCTCTACCAACCTGCCCCCGCCACACAGTACTGCCTCCCGATTATCAAAATCCACGACAAGGCCTTGGACAACGTGGACCACTTTCCATACCTCGGGAGCCTACTGTCAACAAGGGCAGACGTCGACGACGAAGTCCAACACCGCCTTCAGTGTGCCAGTGCAGCCTTCGGCCGCCTGAGGAAGAGACTGTTTGAAGACCAGGATCTCAAACCCGGCACTAAGCTCATGGTTTACAGAGCAGCAGTGATACCCGCCCTGCTGTATGCCTCAGAGACATGGACCATGTACAGCAGGCACCTCAAAGCACTGGAGAGGTACCACCAACGCTGTCTCCGCAGGATAGGCGCACCAATGTCAGTGTTCTTGCTCAGGCCAACATCCCCAGCATCGAAGCTCTGACCATGCTCGATCAGCTCCGACGGATGGGTCACATTGTCCGCATGCCCGATACGAGACTCCCAAAACAAGCGCTCTACTCGGAGCTCCGACACGGCAAGAGAGCCCCAGGTGGGCAGAGGAAACGCTTCAAGGACACCCTCAAAGCCTCCTTGAAAAAGTGTAACATCCCCACCGACACCTGGGAACCCTGGCCCAAGACCGCACAAAGTGGAGGAGAAGCATCCGGGAAGGCGCCGAACACCTCGAGTCTCTTCGCCGGGAGCAAGCGGAAGCCAAGTGCAAACAGCGGAAGGAGCGCACGTCAACCCAAGCAGCCCACCCACCTGCCCCTTCAACCACTGTCTGCCCTACTTGTGACAGAGACTGTAGGTCCCGCATTGGACTCATCAGTCACCTGCGAACTCATTTTTAATGTGGAAGCAAGTCATCCTCGGTTCCGAGGGACTGCCTAAGAAGAAGAAGGAGTTTAGAGAAAATTCAGCACTCTCTGTGAGGAACCACGCTGAGGCTTTGTGGGTTAGAGAATCTGGACTACAGTGTTGTCATCCTATTTCTGACCTGCACTCTTTTTGAGCGAGGCTTTTCCACTGGGAAATGCGTTTTAAATTTCCTGGGCGAAATCTTTAGAAACTGCCCTATACAAAAGGAATGGGAAAGGTGCGCCACCTAGTGCTGTTTTATAGAAATGCAACATTCCAGCTGCCAGGGTCCCGTATATTGAAAGAAGAAAACTTCTCTCATTCCCCAAAAATATATACTTCCAAGTCAGGATGGTCTTTGACTTGGAGGGGAACTTGGAGGTGGTGGTGTTCCCATGCGCCTGCTGCCCTTGTCCTTCTAGGTGGTAGAGGTCACGGGTTTGGGAGGTGCTGCCAAAGAAGCCTTGGCGAGTTGCTGCAGTGCATCTTGTAGCTGGTACACACTGCAGCCACAGTGCACCAGTGGTGGAGAGAGTGAATGTTTAAGCTAGTGGATGGGGTGCCAATCAAGCAGGCTGCTTTGTCTTGGATGGTGTTGAGCTTTTTGAGTGTTGTTGGAGCTGCACTCATCCAGGCAAGTGGAGAGTATTCCATCACACACCTGGCTTGTGCCTTATAGATGGTGGAAAGGCTTTGGGGAGTCAGGAGGTAAGACACTCACTGCAGAATACCCAGCCTCTGACCTGCTCTTGTTGCCACAGTATTTATGTGGCTGGTCCACTTAAGCTTCTGGTCAATGATGACCCCAGGATATTGATGGTGGGGGATTCGGCGATGGTAATGCCATTGAATGTCGAGGGGCGGTGGTTAGACGCTCGCTTTTTAGAGATTGTCATTGCCTGGCACTTGTGTGGCGCGAATGTTACCTGCCACTTATCAGCCCAAGCCTGAATGTCATCCATTGCTGCATGCGGGCATGGACTGCTTCATTATCTGAGGAGTTGCGAATGGAACTGAACACTGCAGTCATCAGTGAACATCCCACTTCTGACCTTATGATGGAGGAAAGGTCATTGATGAGGCAGCTGAAGATGGTTGGGCCTAGGACACTGCCCTGAGGAACTCCTGCAGCGATGTCCTGGGGCTGTGATGATTGACCTCCAACCACCACAATCATCTTCCTTTGTGCTAGGTATGACTCCAGCCAGTGGAGAGTTTTCCCCCCGATTCCCATTGACTTCAGTTTTACTCGGGCTCCTTGATGCCACACTCTTGTCAAATGCTGCCTTGATGTCAGGGGCAGTCACTCTCACCTCACCTCTGGAATTCAACTCTTTTGTTCATGCTTGGACCAAGGCTGTAATGAGGTCTGGAGCCGAGTGGTCCTGGCGGAACCCAAACTGGGCATCAGTGAGCAGGTTATTGGTGAGTAAGTGCTGCTTGATAGCACTGTCGACGACACCTTCCATCACTTTGCTGATGATTGAGAGAAGACTGGAGCAGAATTGGAGGAGACAGTTCAGAAATTACAGTATGAATCACATAAAAAATATAAGTGGGTGAAGCAATAGCAGATGAAATTTAATACAGACAAGCGTAAAATACTGCACATTGTAAGAAAAAATAAGCTACGCACGTACTCCATGAATGGTGTTGAAATAGCTATGGATGAAGCTGAAAGAGACCTAGGAGTCTTAGTAGACTCAACACACAAACATGTCCAATCAAAGCAGAGCCGCAGTCAACAAAACCAATAGAATGTTGAATGACATAGCCAGAACAGGGGAAATAAGTCAGAGGAAGAGCTGGCCAAACTCAGGTCTGTTAGTGATGTATAATGGCTGCCATGTTTTCCTACATAACTAGAGTCACTGCACGTTGTGTGTGAAGTGTATTGAGAAGTCTTGACATGACAAGGTGCTATATAAATCCAGGCATTATTATATCAGCTCTATAACTAAGTGCCTCTAAGTGTATTATTGTTGAGTACTGATATGCTACCACAAGGCGTCACTGAAGTCACAATGTTCTGGAGGAGGGTATTGACACGACAGTTATTAAACTCATAGATAATACTGAATTGCATGATAGCATCAGGGCCTTAGAATAGGTGAAATAGTTTGCAAATGGATCTGGAGAGATTGGGGACATGAACTCAAAATTGGAAATTCAATATACATGAGTGTGCAGTTATAAACATAAGTGCAGATAATTCAGATATATTTTATATAAAGGGAATGGAAAGGATTAGAATGTGCGTTAGCTGAGTTTAAATATCTCTCTGGACTCAAATCATGATACATATTTATTTTTTTAACATAAAGCAGGAATTTTACAAAAATAGCACTGCGGGGAATAAGAACCAATTACAAAAGAATGCCGACTAACAGTTCTGAACCAAGGCTAGATGGTCAACTGACTGCAAAAATCAGCAGATCGTGATCCAGTGTTTCATTGAATTGATAGACTGAAAATCAAGCCAAAGCCCTTGGAGTAAATATTACCTTCGACGAAGGTTACTGCTTCACGCCAAAAAATCCAAGCTACTTACAGAAATATCCATACATTATGATTTTCCTATCTATAATAATTTTCCATTTAAAATCAATCTATTTGTATGGCTTAATAACTCCGTACATGACAGGCTGAAAGTTTAATCTTTGGTCGGTATCCGTAACCAGATAGATTTCCCGACTGGTGGGATCATTCCCACTATTGAGATTCAGGCTTGAGATTCAGCCAGCTCCTTTGTTTCAGGGCCTATAAAAACAGGCTTCGCAGTGCGATTTGCACTGAGTGTGGTTTAAACAGAGTGCTGGGAGTTAGGTGAGGAGTGGAAGGAGGAGCTCCCTTGCTTCGCCGTTGCTTTTCCTAACTTTTCACCCTGTAGGAATTGGTTCTTACTGTACACCAAAGAAAGAGTCCGAGAGCGGGAGCAGTCAAACAACAACAACTGCGAAACCGCTAAAGTGACGTCACAACCAGGGAAGCAGCTGATTGGTAAGTAGGACCTGGTGAGTATTTCTACAGTCCAGTCGTTAAAGTAAAAGTAAGGTCTCTAGTTCAGAGTAAGTAGTGTGTAAAGTGAAGTAAGATCCCTAGTGTATTTAATATTCTTTAATTTAGAGGAAGTAAAGGGAGTAAATTAAGGGTAGGACATGGCAGGGCAGCTCGGCAGTGTGGAGTGCTCCTCCTGTGCTATGTGGGAAGTCAGGGACACTTTCGGTGTCCAGGGTGAACATGTGTGCAGGAAGTGTCTCCAGCTGCAGCTACTCGAAATCCGCGTTTCGGATCTGGAGCTGTGGCTAGAGTCACTGTGGAGCATCTGCGAGGCTGAGATCTATGTAGATAGCACGTTTAACGAGGTGGTCACACCGCAGGTAAAGAATGCACAGGCAGAAAGGGAATGGGTGACCACCAGACAGAGTAAAAGAACTAGGAAGGTAGTGCAGGAGTCCCCTGGGTCCATTTCCCTCTCCAACAGATTTTCCGTTTTGGATATTGCTGGGAGAGATGGTTTCTCAGGGGAATGCAGCAAGAGCCAAGTCCGTGGCACTACGAGTGGCTCAGCTGTACAGGAGGGGAGGAAAAAGAGTGGGAGAGCAATAGTGATCAGGGATTCTATCGTAAGGGGAACAGATAGACGTTTCTGTGGCCGCAGACGTGACTCCAGGATGGTATGTTGCCTCCCTGGTGTCAAGGATGTCACTGAGCGGCTGCAGGACATTCTGAAGGGGAAGGGTGAACAGCCAGAGGTCATGGTCCATATCGGTACCAACAACATAGGTAGAAAGAGGGACGAGGTCCTGCAAGCAGAATATAGAGAGCTAGGAAATAAATTAAAAAGCAGGACCTCAAAGGTAGTAATCTCAGGATTACTCCCAGTACCACGTGCTAGCGAGAGCAGAAATAGGAGAATAGACCAGATGAATGCGTGGCTGGAGAGATGGTGTAGGAGGGAGGGATTTAAATTCTTGAGGCATTGGGACCGATTCTGGGGAAGGTGGGACCTGTACAAGCTGGACGGATTACACCTCGGCAGAACCGGGACCAATATCCTCGCAGGGGGGTTTGCTAGTGCTGTTGGGAAGGATTTAAACTAGTTTGTCAGGGGGCTGACAACCTAAGTGTGGGCCCAGAACAGAGAGAAACAAAGCTGGATGTGCAAGTTAGAAAAGTAATCAGCAAAACTAGTAGGGAACAGAAACAAAGGCCAACAGTAAAGAGGGTCAAAGTGCAGAAAAATATTAAACAGGCAAAGTTGAAAGCACTTTATCTAAATGCACGTAGCATTCGCAACAAGGTGGATGAATTAATGGTACAAATAGAAGTAAATGGGTATGATGTAATTGCCATGGTTGCAGGGTAACCAAAGCTGGGAACTGAATGTTCCAGGGTACTCAACATTTAGGAAGGACAGACAAAAAGGAAAAGAAGGTGGCGTAGCGCTGTTAATAAGGGATGAGATCGGTATGGTAGAGATAAAAGATCTTGGTTCAGCAGATCGTGATGTAGAACTGGAATCAGTTTGGGTGGAGCTAAGAAACAGCAAAGGGCGGAAAACATTGGTGGGAGTTGTGTATAGGCCACCAAACAGTAATGGTAATGTAGGGCACAGTATCAATCAAGAAATTAGAAGTGCATGTAACAAGGGCAATACAGTAATCATGGGGGACTTTAATCTACATATTGACTGGGCAAATCAAATTACCACTAATGGTGTGGAGGACGAATTCTTGGAATGCATGCAAGATGGTTTCCTGATCAGTATGTGGAGGAACCAACCAGGGAACAGGCTACTCTGGATCTGGTACTGTGTAACGAGAAAGGGCTCATCAATAATCTTGTGGTAAAGGAGCCTTTAGGGACAAGTGACCATAATATGATTGAATTTTACATTAAGTTCGAGAGTGATGTAGTCCAATCTGAAACGAAGGTCTTCATTCTAAACAGAGGAAACTACAAGGGTATGAGGGACAAGTTGGCCATGGTAGATTGGGAGACTACACTAAAAGGTATGAAGGTGGACAATGGCTAACATTCAAGGAAATAATGCATAATTTGTAACAAACATATATTCCTCTAGGACATAAAAACCCAAAGGGAAAAGTGATCCAACCATGGCTAACAAAAGAAATTAAAGCTAGTATTAAGTCAAAGGAGGAAACTTATAAAGTTGCCAGAAAAAGCGGTCAGCCTGAGGATTGGGATCTTTTTAGAAATCAGCAAAGGGGGACCAAGAAATTGATAAAGAAAGGGAAAATGGAATATGAGCACAAACTAGCGAAAAATATAAAAATGGATTGTAAAAGCTTCTATAGGTATGTGAAAAGGAAAAGACTGGTGAAGGTAAATGTAGGTCCTTTACAGTCAGAGACGGGAGAATTTATAATGGTGAATGAGGAAATGGCAGAGAAATTAAATAAATACTTTGTTTCTGTCTTCATGGAGGAAAACACAAAAAACCTCCCAGAAATACGAGAAAACCAAGGGTGTGGCGAGAATGAGGAACTTAAAGAAATTATTATTAGTAAAAAAACAGTACTAGCAAAATTAATGGGACTAAAAGTCAATAAATCCCAAGGAGCGAATGACGTACATCCTAGGGTTTTGAAAGAGGTGGTCATTGGGATAGTGGACGCATTGGTTGTCATCTTCCAAAATTCTATAGATTCTGGAACGGTTCCTGCAGATTGGAGGATAGCAAATGTAACCCCGCTATTTAAGAAAGGAGGGAAGAGAGAAAACGGGGAACTACAGACCTGTTAACCTCACATCAGTAGTTGGGAAAATGCTGGAATCTACTATAAAGGATGCAATAACTGGGCACTTAGAAACTAATAGTAAGATTGGGCAGAGTCAACGTGGATTTATGAAAGGGAAATCCTGTTTGACAAACCTATTGGAGTTCTTTGAGGATGTAACTAGTGGAGTAGACAAAGGGGAACTGGTAGATGTGGTGTATTTGGATTTTCAGAAGGCCTTCGATAAGGTCCCACACAAGAGGTTGGTGAACAAAATTAGGGCATATTGAATTGGGGGTAATATACTAGCATGGATTGAGAATTGGTTAACAGACAGAAAACAAAAGTTGGGATAAACGGATCTTTTTCAGGATGGCAGGCTGTGACTAGTGGGGTACCACAAGGATCGGTGCTTGGGCCCCAGCTATTCACAATCTATATCAATGATTTGGATGAGGGGAATAAATGTAACATTTCCAAATTTGCTGATGATACAAAGCTAGGTGGCAGTGTCAGTTGTGAAGAGGATGTGAAGAGGCTTCAAGGGGATCTCGACAGGCTCAGTGAGTGGGCGAGAACATGGCAGATGGAATATAATATGGATAAATGTGAAGTTATCCACTTTGATAGAAAAAACAGAAAGGCAGAGTATTTCCTAAATGGTGAAAGATTGGGGAATGCAGATGCTCAAAGGGACCTGGGAGTCCTTGTACGAGTCACTGAAAGTGAATGTGCAGGTGCAGCAAGCCATTAGGAAGGCAAATGGTATGCTTGCCTTCATTACAAGAGGATTTGAGTACAGGAATAAAGATGTCTTACTCCAATTATATAGGGCCTTGGTGAGACCACACCTGGAGTACTGTGTACAATTTTGGTCTCCATACCTAAGGAAGGATATACTTGCCATAGAGGGAGTGCAACGAAGGTTCACAAGATTGATTCCTGGGATGGTGGGACTGTCATATGAGAAGAGATTGTGTAAACTAGGCCTGTATTCTCTTGAATTCAGAAGAATGAGAGGGGATCTCATTGAAGCATACAAAATTATTACAGGGCTTGATAGGGTGGATGCTGGGAGAATGTTTCCCTTGGCTGGGGAGTCTAGAACCAGGGGCCACAGCCTCAGGATAAAGGGTAGGCCATTAAGGACTGAGATGAGAAGAAATTTCTTCACACAGAGGGTGGTGAATCTTTGGCATTCTCTACCCCAGAGGGTTGTGGAGGCTCAGTCATTGGGTATATTCAAAACAGAAGTCGATAGATTTCTGACTAGTAAGGGCATCAAGGGATATGGCGATAGGGTCTGTGAATGGAGTTGAGGCAGAAGATCAACCATGATCTCATTGAATGGCAGAGCAGGCTCGAAGGGCCGAATGGCCTACTCCTGCTCCTATTTCTTATGTTATGAGACTGTCGTCTATTTTGCTGAATCCCAACTCCAATCACATTGTGCTGCAGTTTAGGATAGCCTAAAGTAGTCTCGCCTGATGAGTTTTGTTTAACTGGTAAAATTCATTTGTTAGTAATGACTGCTCATGGGATTTCCTAATCTTCTCATTAGAAATGCATTGTGCACTCAGCTTGTTAGTGTGAAATAGGTGGCAAAGACTTTCAAGAAGTGAGCTCTTAAAGTTGTATTTGGAGTGCTACTGTGGCGGATCGCCACCGAAACGGGCATTATCCACTTTTCCGTCCGTGGACAATATATCGAGCACCTTGCCTTTAAGGCAGGAGAAAAGGAGTGGGCGGGGCCTCAGGATTTTTCCAGAGAATTCTGGGAGCAGTCTGTTTCAGCCATTTTGGACCATGCAGTTGTATTAAAAAGCCTTTGTTTTCCCACACATGGATTCAGTCTTAATTCGTGTTTTGCGGCAGCCTCAACATTGGTGACCCCGACGCTCAGAACGTATTCCGAGCACTGCAATGGCGGACACGAACGCAGTTTCCGTGAAACTGCTGGAGTTTTGGGAAAACCAGCCCGAAGCCTGGTTTCTCCAAGCTGAATCCCGCTTCCGGCTGCGAAACATCACCATAGATGGGACGCAGTACGACTACCTCGTCACATCACTCGGTAGCGCCACAGTTTCGAAGGTTTGGACAGCGCTGCAGAACCCACCAGAGGAAGGCAAGTATGCACATCTCAATGCAGCGCTCCTTAAAAAATTTACGGCCTCGGCATATCAGCGAAACTGCCACCTCCTCGACCTTCCAGGCCTCGGTGATGCCTCACCATCAGACCTCCTCTCCCACATGCTCTCCCTCACCGACGAGAGCCCACCCGGATCCCTCTTCCGCACGCTGTTCATCCGCCAGCTCCCTCTCAGCATCCGCCCAGCGATCGTGGCGTCCGGCCTCACGAACCTGGAAGCCCTGGCCGATGAGGCCGACAAGCTGCTGTCCGCTCACTCCAGCCGCGACGTCACTCCGGACCTGGCAGCCAATGCCTGGGCGCGCCCCTCACCGGCCACCACGCGGCCACAAGGACCAGCCACCAGGCCCACGGGGCCTTTGCGCCCCACTAACCCGGGCCACTGTTACTACCATGCACGGTTCGGCACCAGGGCACAACGGTGCACACCTCCCTGCTCTTTCAAGTCCGCCCCCGTACCAGCCCCCGCGATGGCCGTGGGCCACGCAGGCTCCCTGCTGTACGTCACGGATGACAAAACCGGCCGCCGGTTCCTGTGCGACACTGAAGCTCAGCACAGCATCATCCCGGCCTCCTCCCTCGACATCCAAAAGGGCGAACGAGGACCGGCGCTGGCTGCTGCTAACGGCTCGGAAATCCGGACGTACGGCACCCGGACAGTCACCCTCGACCTCGCCGGTCGCCGCTACCGATGGGAGTTCATCACTGCCAAGGTGCTCTCCCCTCTCATCGGCGCAGATTTCCTGTGCGCCCACGGCCTACTGCTAGACATCCCTCGTCACCGCCTCGTGGACATGAACACCATGTCCCCCATCCTGGGCGCCATGGCCCATCGTCAACCCGCCGACATGGCATCACAGTGCCACGCCCGGGCCACAGATGACTACAGGGTGGAACACTTCATCCCCACCACAGGCCACCCAGTGTACGCCCACGCCCGCAGGCTGGACCCGGGCAAACTGGAGATCGCGCGGACCGAGTTTGCCACCATGGAACAGCTCGGCATCATCCGCCGCTCCAACAGTCCCTGGGCCTCCCCACTCCACATCGCCCCCAAACCAGGCGGGGGTTGGCGCCCCTGCGGGGATTTCCGTCGCCTCAACGACGCCACCACCCCTGATCGGTACCCCGTGCCGCACATTCAGGACTTCTCGGCTAGACTGGCCGGCCGCTCAGTCTTTTCCAAGGTCGACCTGGTGCGCGGCTACCACCAAGTCCTCGTCCACCCCGCGGACGTCCCCAAGACAGCCGTAATCACCCCCTTCGGCCTGTTCGAGTTCCTGCGGATGCCCTTCGGCCTCAAAAACGCGGCCCAGGCATTCCAACGGCTCATGGACTCGGTCCTTCGGGACCTGAAGTTCCTGTTCGTCTACCTGGACGACATCCTGATAGCCAGTTCCTCCAAGCAGGAACACCTCGAACACCTTTGCATCCTGTTCAGGCGCCTCAGCGACCACGGGCTCATCCTCAGCCCAGCCAAATGCCAGTTCGGCCTGGACAAGATCGACTTCCTCGGCCACCACATTACCCATGCTGGAGACATTCCCCTGCCCACCAAGGTGCAGGCCGTCCAACAATTTCCCCGCCCCACCACCATCAAAGGCCTCCAGGAGTTCCTCGGGATGGTGAATTTCTATAACCGCTTCATCCCCAAAGCGGCGTCCCTCATGAGGCCCCTGTATGAAGCCCTCCGGGGCAGGAGCGGCAAGATGGCGGTCGAATGGACGGCAGACGCGTCCGCTGCCTTCGACTCCACCAAGACCGCGCTCGCCAACGCCAGCCTGCTCGCGCACCCACGGCCCAATGCCAGGGTAGCGCTCACCACGGACGCCTCCGACCACGCGGTCGGCGCCGTGTATGAGCAGTGGATCGACGGCGCCTGGCAACCACTTGCCTTCTTCAGCCGCCAACTACGCCCCCCCCGGAGGTCAAGTACAGCACCTTCGACCGCGAGCTCCTCGTGCTGTTCCTGGCGGTCCGCCATTTTCGGTTTTTGCTTGAGGGCCACCCCTTCACTGCGTTTGTCGACCACAAGCCCGACATTCGCAATGGCAAAGACAACCGACCCCTGGTCCACCAGGCAGCAGCGCCAGCTCGCGGCAGTGTCCGAGTTCACCACGGCCATCCAACACGTCTCCGGCTGAGACAATGTGGTAGCCGACTGCCTCTCCTGCCCCGCCATCCACGCCGCACACCTGGCAGTCGACTACGCTCAACTCGCAGCAGACCAGATCACCGACCCTGATCTGCTCTCCGCACCTACCAACCTACCAGGGCTACGCCTGGCCGAGAATTCTGGGAGCAGTCTGTTTCAGCCATTTTGGACCATGCAATTATATTAAAAAGCCTTTTTTTTCCCCACACATGGATTCAGTCTTAATTCGTGTTTCGCGGCAGCCTCAACACTACAATCTTAATTTGAATATGGAAATTGCTTCCTTTGTGGTCGAATGTTACGGTGGAGGATGAAAGTAGGAAATCAAGGCAGGTTCACTTGCACCACAGGGGGGACTGCCCTTACCCACATAGTTATACATACAGACCAAGGCACACTTAGCTGGGAATGTTCAGTAACTGACTTCGCAGGCTCTGAGTTGTGCCACCTGCTGGAATGTGAGCTGCAGACAAGCTCAAGCACAGAAGTGGCACTGACAGTGGCAATAAATGACCTCACAGCACTGAACTTTCCCGTCTCTGACAACTTCCAAGCTAGCTCAGAGGGCATCTGTGACACCAGTCAATCCACAGTGCACAGATCCATCAAGTAGGTCAGTGATACATTAATCACCAGGGAAACACCTTCATCGCTGTATCCGAGGCACTACATTTGCAATAAGTATTAGAAAGCGGAATCTCTGGAGCAGCAATTGACCACACTCAGCGGCATCAGACAGGACGAGCAATTCCTGGATCGTACTCTCCAGACAGCTGGTCACCCAAGAGGTATGTTGTGATACTCGATATCACTTTTGAAGATAGAAGTGAGATCTTAGGGAAGCATAAAATAATCCAATATCTAAAAACAATCTAACAGCAGCCTTAGTTATTTTTTTTTACTGTTTTGGGTACTTAACTTTGTTTTGCTGTGTATTATGTACTTCTAATGTATAAAAATAAATGTATTTACCTCTTATTTAAAGCATAAAATATGAAGCTTTTTTTTTTAAATTGAGCTGTCTTGTGATTGGATACAAAGATGAGCAAGGCAGCGGCTATAACCACTCAGAATACATGATGAAATATAAATAAAAATTAAGCAGCGGCAAAATTTCAAATTGCAAACTCCTTTTGTCACAGATAGAATATTTGTTAAATAAACAAATCCTTGAGTACAATAACTTTCACTGTTTTATCAGCAAAGTTACCTCAGAAACAGTCGAAGAGTTCATGCTATGCTCTAAAGAAACAATTTGGTTAAGGTAACCGCTTCTAAAAGTAGTTTCCCTGCGGGGTTTAGCCCATTGTGATTTGCCATTAATGACAGGAACAGAAGGCGAGGCAGAGCCTAAAAACAGCAAATTCTGGATTCCCGGTGAGTGGTGCGTCGACCTGTCTATCATGAAAAAAATGCTGGCAGTCTTAGGCACAGATGCATACTGGGCGTTGTAGGCTGTTACTGTCAGTTCCTACACCTGACACTGAGCACTTCCATGAACTCAAGACCTTGGCTTCTCAAAAAGGCACAAGCTTCTGTTGGAAAACTTTGCTAGAAACATTTTAAACACACAAAATGCAGTTGTATAGGTATGGTTAATCGTTTATTTATATATAATTTTTAAATAATCTTTTATGTCTTTATTGTGTTTCAGCACTAAACTTCTCACGGTCGTGAGAATCCAAAATGGCAGCCAAAAAGGATTACGAATTAACACATTTCCAAATCTATTTATACCAATTTAGGAATCTTATCCCTAAGAGAGTGGTTCACTTGCTCATGTATTTACTCTCAGCTATTGATATTTCTCCAAAGCTTGTACGGAAAGATCTGATTTAGAATTGCCACTTCATAGCCACTGTAGCTATTGTTACAATTAAATCTTTCTTCCGATACAGTTATACTTGTTTTCACAGAATAAGGGCATAAGCAAACCAAGTCTCCGAGCAACCTTCTTACACTTTAGGCATACCATGAATGGGATAGTTTGTTACAGGACTAACAATTATCCCTTAATTCAGGTCTGATGCACTAGAGACCCATGTGAGATGCCCACTAAACTCTTTAATCTTTTCCAAAAGGCAGTGAACACCATTCATTTTCATGTTAAAACTAATAGCTAGTCTTATTTACAGGTAAAATAATCACATGGAATCAAAAATGCAAGTTACTGATGGTATAAATACTTAGAAAATAATAAGGATTGAATCAGTCCAAAAAGAGTTCAAATATCTTCTTTGAATGTATTTCTTATGCAGTCTAAAACTCTAAGGGCTGGATTTTATCAATGGAGGCGAGCAGGAGGCGGGACTCCCACTTTTGGGGTTGTAGTTCCGCCTCCATCGAGTTGTGGCCAACCCACTCGATTTTCCCTTGATTGACCTTGTTGAGCTCGCCCAGCGGGCTCAGCAGGCCAATTAAGGGCCACCTGGCAACAGATGACATCACAGATTGACATTTCATCTGTCAAGAGCTTTTGACAGATGAAATATCAGCGTTTGACAGCTCCTTGAAGCTGTCAAACACTGATAATCTGTCCTCTAAGTTAATTCCTTCCTCTCAGGCTGATTTAGAGATCCCTGCAGAACAAAAGGCAGAGGCTGCAGCTTTTGACAGCTCAACGGCCATTCTGCTTTCTGTGCCGGTGAGATTTCTGACTCCCGAGACCTGAAGGGCTGACACCTGCAGGAGGAAGTTAAGGTAAGTAAAACTTTTTTCCACACTTTACACTTACCTTACACACTTACCTCTGCACACATGCACCCATCACTCACCTGCCCACCGGACATATCGACCCCTCCAACCCCTGCAGACCCACGGTCCGCCTCGCTAAATCGGCGTGGTTCGGACCTGTCGGGAAGCCCACACTTCAGGGCTAAAAATAGGGATTAGGCAAAACACTGCCTGTTAACTACCTGTTAACAGGCAGTTTATTGGCACTAATCCCCTTCCTGCCTCGGGGAGGCGGGTCCCAGCACAGGTCGGGTACCCGCCTCCTGTGAAACTGGCATGGAGGCGGGTTGGGGGCGGGATGGGTTCGGGACCCCCGAATCTGCTATTTTCCCACCCCACATGCCTCCAAACCTGCCTCCACGGGTCAATGAAAATTCTGCCCTAAGACTTTTGGAGGAAAAAGCCTTTCACAGACTTACCCAATGCAAAATGTGCAACCGGCATTCCTAAATTAGCCCATGAGAGTCATGGGGCTCGATTTAATTCCCGAGGCGGGTTTGAGTCGGGTTACGTGGTGGGCGGGTTCGGGAGCCGCTTCTGGCGGGATCAGCTGCAGAGTTGCGATTTTAATTAAACGACCTTGTTCATTTCAAGGTGGCGCGCTGGCCGGTCCAATGAGTGGGATCGGGTCGGCTGGCCGCCTCGACGTCATAATAGCAGCTGCTTTTAAAGCTGCCACTGAACCTAAACCTTTCCATTGTGGTTTCATGGACTTGATTTAAACACTATGACTTCTTCTGGAGGCAAGGCAGCTCCTCGGTTTAATGATGAGTCCCTCCAAGTTCTTGTGGATGCTGTCAGAGGGCGCAGGGAGATTCTCTTCCCTCCTGATGGCCGGAGGAAGCCTCCTCAGCAGACCAAGGCAGCCTGGCTGCGCATTGCTCAGGAGGTGAGCGCAAGGTCCATTTATGCACGGTCATGGATCCAGTGCTGAAAAAGGTTGAATGATCTTATGAGAGCATCAAAAGTGAGTATCCCATCTCAGTTGCCATCACTCTGCTTCCCTTCTCTTCTCATCACCAGCACTCTGCGTTATTAGCCTCCTCCTTCACATGCCGCCTTACTCTTACTTCCCTTGCACCCTTTCCTATCCATCTCTGTCTCTGCACTGAATCACTTCAGCATCCTGCTTATGCACCCCTTAGACTCACTCTCACTGTCATGCAGTAACAACAACTAACAACGCACAGGGAGCTACCTTCCTCTTGGCACCTTACCCCATCTTCGTCTCCCTCAAAGCTTCTATGGTAGGGATTCTTGACACTCACTCCATCACTGTGGCTGAAACACCGCTTGTGTCCCTCCTTGCGGGAAGATAGCCCACAATAAGAGGGAGAGAGCAATGACTGGAGGAGGAACCCTCGCATCATTGACCAGTGCTGAGGAGCCAGCAAACGAGATTGTTGGAGGTGGTGAGGACCTGGAATTGGGCGATGGAGAGACGGGCACACTAGAGGAAGCTGGTGACATAATAGAGTTTCATCCCTCTCAGAAAGCAATGGAATATGATGTTCATAGAGAATCGCTTTGTATCATCTGCTCAAAAGGATGTGTCTGCTAGATCAATATCAGATGTCTAATTCAAGCATTTACTCTCCCACAGGACCATCGAGCGCCCCCCTCCCCACGATCCAGGACGAAGACCCGGACATCTCCTCAGAGGAACCTGAAGCCTCTGAGGGACCAGCGTCACCAGGACTCAGCGCACCCAGCACCAGCGCATCAACACACACCTCGGTGGGGCCTTCGCGAGTTAGAGTAGTGTTGCCACCTGGTCTATCACAGCGCACAAGTGAACATCAGCAGATGGTGGAGACAGCGACAGCAGTGGAAAGTCCTCGGCGGAGGTCGCAGGACTCTCCTAGCTCTGCTGAGTTGCGTGCAGACACTGTGCCTCTGGGGCCATCCAGAAAAAGAGCGGTTTGTGAAATACAGGAACAAGTGCAGGTGTCTCTAGAAGGGTTTGCCTCCAGGGTTAGTGCAAGTGTGGATAGAATGGAGGCGTCCATCTCTAACATCAGCACTGCCGTGGTGGAGGCAATGGCACATAAACGCATCACCATGGATAGGATGGTAACCTCCGTGGAAAGACTGGCTACCTCAGTGGAAAGGATGGCTACAGCCATGGAGGAAATAAGTCGCCAGAGTCAGGAAAACATGGTGACTGTTCAGAATAGAATGACATCTCTGGAGGAGCAATGGTCAGCTATTGAGCAGAGAGACCAGAGCTTCATGGACGTCCTTTTGAGGAGGACTGCCAGTGCAGATACGGGTTCTCATGGTCCCCCTGATGTGCAGCAAGGTGCTCTCCTGCCACTTGCCAGCACTGAAGTGCAGCTGACCCATGAGAGAGATGTTGTTGACAGGACAGAAGGAAGTGTGGGCTCCTCTCAAAGTGCTCAGATGACCATGCCACTGCGGAACCCTCGGTCAGAGACCCACTTTGCAGAGACAACTGAGATGGCCATTTCAGCCCCTGCACTGCCGCAGGAAGAGCAGACTGCTGAAGAGCCCTCCCAGGCTCCCAAACCCAGAGGACGCCCGCCAAAGGTGTCTAAGCAGGCGCAACATCCTAATCAGCAAGGTGCCTCTACATCTGCTGAAGCCACGGGGAAGCGCCACGTAGAAGCACGCATAAGAGAAAGATTAAGCACCTATAGTCACAAGGGGATTCACTTGGGTGATGTTTCTTCTTTTTCTGACTCTTGCTTGTATATTATCCTTTTGTCATGTGTTAAAGATAAATTATGTTAAACAGTTGATTGTGTGGCCTATGTGTTATGGGAAATGGCAAAAGCGCATTGAGGGCTCAGGGTGACTTGCTTTTGTAATGCTGATGGTAAAAGTGATAGGAAATAACAGGGTATAGCAGAGATGAAGTATGACGTTGGACAAGTATCGCCTGCCATTACAGAGCCATATGGTGGCCACCTATGGTTGAAGAGTAAGCTTATGCTAATGTGACATGGCAGTGTGCATACCCTGGTTGACGGGCAGCAGTGAACTGGAGGGATGCTGCATTGGTCACAACAGGGCATGCAAGGCTCCCCTCGTCCTCCTCCTACTCCTCTTCCCAGGAAGATCTGTGGTGAGCCACGGGGCTGCTACTCCTCCGATTATGAGGACCAGGATGAGAGGGCATAAATGTTTCCCATCCCCTTGCTATAGGTTTCATTTGAGGTAACAATCTTGCAAATGCACAGTCAAAGTGGCCTGAAATAATTCCATTCATGACACACTGCAGATGGGTGTCAGCTTGAACAGTCAGAAGGTCAGTAGATGTTCAAAATGTTAAAGCGCTCCACCAATGCATACAAATCATGTCCTCCAGCAACTCGTCTCCTTGAACCTGGCCTGTTCCTGACAAGTCGGGAAACAGGAGCCAGAAGCAGGAAAATGGGAAACCACTATGAAAATAGGATTAGCAAGGCAGTTAACAAGCTGTTAACTGCCTTAACTACCTGTCCCACGGTTGGAGACGGGTCAGTTTGGGAGCGGCTAAACAGACACTCACAAAAATTGGGTGGGGGCGGGATGGAGGCGGGTTGGGTGTCTGAAGCCATTTTTCCCGATTTTCCCAACAGACTCGCCTCCAAACCCACCTCCTCAGGGCTAATAAAATTGAGCCCCAAGTCTCAGTTCTAGAAACTAGAACAAACGCTGAAAATATTATTGAGGAATGTTGGCAATGTATATTTCAGACAAAAATGCTTCTCAATAAAGAGCTGCCAATCAATCAAATTCAAAGATACCATGGCACATCATGTGCTTAGAATCACTTGATGACTAATTGTTTATACCTCATTTATTCTTCACAAAGCTATTCATTCTTTGATCGGGTATAATTAGATCAGCATTTTTGGACAAAGCAGCCACTTGCCTGGATGAGTGCAGCTCCAACAACACTCAAGAAGCTCGACACCATCCAAGACAAAGCAGCCGGCTTGATTGGCACCCCATCCACCACCTTAAACATTCACTCCCTCCACCACCAGTGTACCGTGGCTGCAGTGTGTACCATCTACAAGATGCACTGCAGCAACTCGCCAAGGCTTCTTCGGCAGCACCTCCCAAACCTGCGACCTCTACCACCTAGAAGGACAAGGGCAGCAGGTGCATGGAAACACCACCACCTCCAAGTTCCCCTCCAAGTCACACACCATCCTGACTTGGAAGTATATCTCCGATCCTTCATCGTCGCTGGGTCAAAATCCTGGAACTCCCTCCCTAACAGCACTGTGGGAGTACCTTCACCACACGGACTGCAGCGGTTCAAGAAAGTGGCTCACCACCACCTTCTCAAGGGCAATTAGGGATGGGCAATAAACGCTGGCCTTGCCAGCGATGCCCACAACCCATAAACGAATATAAAAAAAAATGTTTTGGCCCATCTACAGTTCACAGATAGCTGGGGTCTGGTCTCCATCTTATAGGTTAGTACGGAAAGACAGTTTCCATCTTATCTCGAGTTATTTCTGAACACAGTTTCCCTTTGTATCTAAAGTTATAAATAAATATAATACAGTGGGGGTGGGTGGGCGGTGGATCCAATACCGCCAGTTTTCCGCCCCTGCTGACGATGAAAGTTACCCTCAGTAATTTTGCCGATTTGACGTAGAACAGAAACTCTGTTTTTGTCACAACTACGACTTCAAAGCATCCAGCAACTCTACGTCAGTTGGGATGAATGGTGGAATACAGCAATTTGCCAGTATTTAGGCAAAATCTTATTAATTAATAGATCACATGGAAAAATCATACAGCATAATTACACCCACATAGAGCGATTATACTGTCAGAGCATCAGGAATCACTTAATAAATAAGACACTTAACTCAAGGTTACAATTAACTGGAATTGTCCTAGATTTAGCTATTTGCCTCATACATACACGTAGTATTTGCATATCAATCTAGACAGCATTTTGCATTTTTTACCAACATACCAGGATATTATACTGCTGGCGTAAGTAACTAAATGGCTTTTTACTAAAACAGCTATAAATCCATCACTACATGAAACACATTATGATGCACAATTAATTTGTTTTCTGAATGAGTCACTAAACCAAGTTATTGTAGGATGCATTGTTCTTCCATTGGCTTTGAACAACCCACACTGTTTCTAATAGAGACGCACCTTACTGACATCATGCGTAATACACATTAATGAGGTGTGTGTCCATGCATGGAATAATGTAGATTCTCAATGCAATAGTGTTGAACTTTGCTGTCTTCTATTTCCTTGTGTCGTCCCAGTAGCAGTGTGGACAATTATATAAGTAGAGTAACTGAAAGAAAATGCTGTCACTATGAGCCGTATTATAGCACTGTTTAGCTATACGCATGCACAAGACACACTGAGGGCAATCTTCGATTTCAGCCGGAAATGGCCATGCTGCCCACCTGAGATGGTATCTGGAGCTCTGGTTCAGGCTGCATTTTAAATGCCGCTGCAGCTCGTTGGTTACGAATATACGAACAATGACAGACAGGTAAAGACCCTCGGCACATCCAGCCTGTCCCACACAATTGCGATACCTTGTGTATCACAATATATATACTCTCCACCCCACCCAAAACCATGTGATCTACTGGGTGAGGCGAAAAACCAGATAAAAAACCCAGGCCAATTTGGGGGGAAAAAATCTGGGAAATTCCTCTCCGACCCATCTAGACGATCAAAACTAGTCCAGGAGATCACTCTGGCCCTGAATTCCGTGAAATACCTACCTTTCGTCAGAGGTGATGTCCGCCCCAACCAGAAACAGATCCAGCTCTCGCTTGAAGGAGTTCAGCAAGTTGGCGTCCACTGTACGAGACGGCAGCCTTTGGGAAAACAACCACCTCCTGACATCTAACCTAGATCTGGCGTTATACAACTTAAAATTGTGACCCCTGGTCCTCTCTAACTTATTTAATTAGAACAAACTGTCAACTGTAACACAATCTATCATCTTATAAACCTCAATCAGATCACCCCTAAATCTACACTTCTCTAAAGTGTAGAGTCCCAACTCTTCTAGCCTATCTTAATAACTAAGATGCTTAATACTGGGAATGAGTCTAGTGGCCCTCCTCTGCACCTTTTCCAAAGCCTCACCATGTGATGAGACCAAAACTGGACACAGTATTCCAACTGAGACCTGACCAAGGTCTTGTACAAGGACAAAATAGTATGCCTCGTCTTATACTTAATTGTCCTATGAATGCACCCCAATACCCTATTCGCTCTAGCTATCACCTCACGGCATTGGTCATGTACCTTTAGGGATGTATGCACTAGAATACCCAGACCTCTTTCTTTCTCCACCTTCTTTAATGTTTTTCCCTGAAGGGTGTATGAATGTTGAGCATTCACCCTGCCCACATGCATAACACTGCACTTATCCAAGGTTAAACATAATTTGCCAGTCATGAGCCCAATCTCCCAACACATTAAGATTTGCCTGAAGCAGATGAGCATTATCTACAGTCCTAACACTCGCACAGATCTTAGTATCATTTGCAGATCGTGCCAACACCTATATCCAGATCATTAATAAAAATAGTAAAGAGCAACGGTCCCAACACCGATCCCTGCGGGACACCACTGGTGACCGGTCTCCAAACAGATCCACATCCATATGTAACTACTTTTTGCCTACGCCCTGCCAGCCAGTACTCAATCCAGCTCAATATATTACCACTAATACCAGAGGCTTCAATCTTATAGAGAAGCCGCTTGTGCGGTTCCTTACCAAAAAGCTTTTTGGAAGTCTAAGTAGACTACTTCCATCATCCACCAACTTCGCAACTTCTTCAAAAAATACAATTCGATTTGTAAAACATGACCCTTTTATGAAGCCATGTAGGGTGTGCCTAATATGTCCCTCTCTATCCAAGCGATAATATATTGCATCCCTAATGATTCCCTCAAGCACCTTTCCTATTACTAATGTCAAACTAATGGGCCTATAGTTACCTGGGTTGTGGGAGGGCAGCACATTGCCCAGCTCCCAGACTGAGCCAGCTGGCCTGCCGGCACTCCTGCTCTTACGAAAATAAAAATTGAAGATTTCTTCTGTCGTTTTTTGACCAGCCACCAGCGGTCCCTTTAAGGTGCCCATTTGTACCTGAAAATTGCAATCGGGGTCCTACAACTGGCACAGTACCCCAATTATCATATTTATGCAGCCTCTCGTCCATTTACAGGTCTGCCTGAAAATAGCATCAAGCCTTGGCATAAATGGGACCACTGAGGTTACCCCCACCCCTTCTCCCTGATTTTCAACTGTCAGCCCCCCATTTTTCAGGGCTGTTGAAAATGGCCCTAATTATATCGCTGCAAATTACATTTTCTGGCTTACCAGCCAGGAATACCTCACCCAGTAGAGCCAAGAAGTAACTTTTCCTGACACGTCTCCCATCCTCTGCTGAAGGCAGTGCTTCCTACTGGGGTATGGCTTCTGAGGCACAACCACTGGGGATGTGGGGTGGAGACTGGTGTATGGCATGCTGGCTTTAAATCACTATGTAAACCACTCAACACTCAAGAAGCTCGACACCATCCAGGACAAAGCAGCCCGTTTGATTGGCACCCCATCCACCACCTTAAACATTCACTCCCTCCACCACCGGCGCACCGTGGCTGCAGTGTGTACCATCTACAAGATGCACTGCAGCAACTCGCCAAGGCTTCTTCGGCAGCATCTCCCAAACCTGCGACCTCTTCCACCTAGGACAAGGGCAGCAGGCGCATGGGAACACCACCGCCTCCAAGTTCCCCTCCAAGTCACACACCACCCTGACTTAGAAGTATATCGCCGATCCTTCATCGTCACTGGGTCAAAATCTTAGAACTCCCTCCCTAACAGCACTGTGGGAGTACCTTCACCACACGGACTGCAGCGGTTCAAGGTGGCGGCTCACCACCACCTTCACAAGGGCAACTAGGGATGGGCAATAAATGCTGGCCTTGCCAGCGACGCCCAGATCCCATAAGCGAATAAAAAAAAACTAATGTCCTGGCCATGTGTCAATTCCCTGTGGTCCGGATGAGGTGATAACTTGCATATTTCTACAAGAGATTGCAGCCACTTTTTCACTGTTTGAAAGGGCTGCTCCTCAATTTCAGATTGCACTTTTCTTCCGCGATGCTTACCTGATGTGCGGAGCGAGTAGGTTGGGTGGGCCTCCTGGTGGGTCTGTTCCTGCGCCCGGTGATGTGTCAGATCGGTGGGGTCGGTCTCTCTGCTTGCCCAGAGCTCGGGTATTCACCTGGGTGGCCATGGAATGTGGGCAGGCAACGCCCATTGGTTCCCTCGAAGACTTCTACGACTAGTGGGCACCACAAAATTGCTTGATACATCTGACCTGGCATATACTAGCGTAACCTGGGAATAATTAGATGTGCCTCTCCCACTGGACCATCTAAAATTGGGTTCCGCAGGCATCAGCAATCTCTCAATACCTCATCCACATGACTATTTCAAATGTAAGATTAGACAATAAGTGCTCCTGTGTATTTCAAGTGTGGGGCATTGTAAACCTGTGACTAATCCTTTACTGGCTGATTTCCACACATACACCAACTTTCTAGCTGGGGGAGGTGGTAACAGTCCCCCTCCCTAGCCCAGGGATGCGGAGGCCAATTGCAACTCCATCACTGCCCCAGCTCGAATCAGCTAACTCAGCACATCAACAACAATTTGTATTTAACGTAGTAAAACGTCCGAAGGCGCTTCACAGGAGTATTAGAAGACAAAAAATTTGATACTGAGTCACATAAGCAGAAATTAGGGTTGATGACCAAAAGCTTGGTCAAAGAGGTAGGTTTTAAGGAGCGTCTAAAAGGAGGAAAGAGAGGTAGAGAGGCGGAGACGTTTAGGCAGGGAATTCCAGAGCTTCGGGTCTAGGCAACAGAAGGCACGGCCACCAATGAGCGATTATAATCAGGGATGCTCAGGAATTAGAGTGCAGATATCTTGGGGAGTTGTGGGGCTGGAGAAGATTAGAGAGAGAGGGAGGGGCGAGGCCATGGAAGGATTTAAAAACAAGGACGAGAATTTTGAAATCGATGCATTGCTTAACCAGGAGCCAATGTAGGTCAGCGAGCACAGGGGAGATGGGTGAACGGGACTTGGTGCGAGTTAGGACACAGGCAGCCGAGTTTTGGATGACCTCAAGTTTACATAGGGTGGAATGTGGGAGGCCAGCCAGGAGTGCATTGGAATAGTCAAGTCTAGAGGTAACAAAGGCATGGATGAGGGTTTCAGCAGTGGATGAGCTGGGGCAAGGGCGGAGACGGGCAATGTTACGGAGGTGGAAATAGGCGGTCTTAGTTATGCTGCGGATATGTGGTCGGAAGCGCATTTCAGGGTCAAATATGACAGGTTGTGAACAGTGTGATTCCGCCTCAGACAGATGTTAGGGAGAGGGATGGAGTCAGTGGCTAGGGAACGGAGTTTGTGGCGGGGACCATAAACAATGGCTTCAGTCTTCCCAATATTTAATTGGAGAAAATTTCTGCTCATTTAGAACTGGATGTCGGACAAGCAGTCTGACAATTTAGAGACCGTGGAGGGGTCGAGAGAAGTGGTGGTGAGGTAGAGCTGGGTGTCGTCAGCGTACATATGGAAACTGACTCTGTGTTTTCGGATGCTGTCACCAAGGGGCAGCATGTAGATGAGAAATAGGAGGGTGCCAAGGATAGATCCTTGGGGGACACCAGATAAACGATGCGGGAGCGGGAATAGAAGCCATTGCAGGTGACTGTCTGGCTATGATTAGATAGATAAGAATGGAACCAGGTGAGTGCAGTCCCACCCAGCTGGATGACGGTGGAGAGGTGTTGGAGGAGGATGGAGTGGTCAACCGTGTCAAAGGCTGCAGAAAAGTTAAGAAGAACGAGGAGGGATAGTTTACCTTTGTCACAGTCACAAAGGATGTCATTTGTGACTTTGATGAGAGACATTTCGGTACTGTGGCAGGGGCGGAAACCTGATTGGAGGGATTCAAACATGGAGTTGCGGGAAAGATGGGCACGGATTTGGGAGGTGACAACACGTTTAAGGACTTTGGAGAGGAAAGGGAGGTTGGCGATGGGGTGGTAGTTTGCAAGGACGGAGGGGTCAATGGTTGTTTTTTTGGGGAGAGGGGTGATGACGGCAGATTTGAGGGAGAGGGGGAAAGTACCTGAGGAGAGAGAATCATTAACAATATCAGCTAACATGGGAGCCAGAAAAGGAAGTTGGGTGGTCAGCAGTTTGGTGGGAATAGGGTCGAGGGAGCAGGAAGAAGGTCTCATGGACAAGATGAGCGCAGAGAGGTCATGAGGGGAGATCAGAGAGAAACTGGAGAAAGATGTGAGTTCAGGGCTAGGGCAGGGGGGTCCTTAGAGAAAGTTTGGCCCGGTGGGCTAGGGGAAAGAAGGGAAGTGGCAGAGGCAGCTGAACGGATGGTCTCAATCTTAGAGATAAAGAAGTCCATGAGCTCCTCACACTTGTTGTCGGAGGTGACGGTGGAGGAGACAGGGGCGAGGGGTTTAAGAAGATGGTTAACAGTGGAGAATCGAAGCCAGGGTTTATCTTTGCATTCCAGAATGATTCTGGAATAGTGATCAATTTTAGCAGACGAGAGCAGGACTGGCTAATGCTTTATGTGGTCCAGCCAGATCTGGTGGTAAATGGCTAAACCAGTTGTCTGCCATATCCGTTCAAGTCTGCGTCCCTTGGACTTAAGGGAGTGAAGATGAGGGCCGTACCAGGGGGAACGGCCAGGGTGAGAGAGAGTAATTGTTTTAATAGGGACTAGTGCATCAAAGGTGGTGTTGAGGGTGTGGTTGAGCAGATCGGTAGCTGCAGAAATGTCTTGGTGAATGGAGGGCCAAAGGCTGGTGAGTTGGGATTTCGCAAGAGAGTTGGGAGAGAGTTTTTTCCATGGGTGGACACAGAAGGAAGTAAGGTTGGGTAGGGGAAGGGGGATGTGGCTGGAGAGCGATACGAGGAAGTGGTCAGAGACGGCCTGATCAGCGATTGACACGATGGGAATAGCGAGGCCACGAGAAATGGCAAGGTCGAGGGGGGGTGGCTGTGAATATGGGTTGGGGAGTTCAGGTGGTGGGAGAGATTAAGGGAGGATAGGAGTGAACTCAGAGGAGAGAGAGCATGATGAATTGAGATGGAGGTTGAAATCACCGAGCATGAGAAGTCACTCGGTACAGAGGCTGAGGGGGGAAAACAGTGAAGATATCTCGGTAATAACATTTTTATGGTACTTGGGTGGGCGGTAGAGAACAAGAATTTTAAATGCGAGGTGAGAGGGGTGGAATAAGGTGAGATGCTCAAAGGAGGAGAAAGTGCCAGAGGAGTAGGAGGACAGACCAAGGTGTGATTTGGTGATGAGAGCCACACTGCCACCACGGCGGTCTGAGCGGGACAAGTGATGGAAGGTTAGCCAGGCGGGGCGGCTTCATTTAAGGGTAAGGTGTCATCACCCCTCAGCCAAGTTTCCGTCAGGGCCATGAGGTCGATGCAATCATCCACGATAAGCTCATGGATGGCAAGGGTCTTGTTCGCAAGTGAACGGACATTCTGGAGGGAGATGTGGAGAGGGTCGGTGATGGCTGACCCACTGCCAGCGTCCACAGGGTCAGTGCTGGGAGGGGTGAGTTGGACGGGGAGGAGATTGGCAAGATTAGCCCCCAGTGGGCGCGCTGGGCACGAAGGTCGGCGAGAGAGTAGGATGGGACAGTTGGGGTTGCTGCTCGTAAGGAGGCAGCGACGAGTGCCTCGATGGGCCCTTCGTAGGATGCCAAGAGAGGCACAGAGGGAAGCTGTAGGCTTATCTAAGAGGGAGTCAAGCCTGGGACAGCGGCAGGAGAGTCGGAAGTTTGAAGAGTAATGAAGGATTGGGGTAGGGATTTGGGAGGGCAGCGTATCCGAGAGAGGAGAGATGAAAGGAGGCATGATGACAGGAGAGAGCAGTCAGGGAGGGATAGAGAGAAAAGGAAAAGGGGGAGAAAAAAGAGGAAAAAGAAATTAACTGCTCGGGTCCAGAGTGGCAGCGAGGAATGGAACAGGCCAGGAATGGAATCAAATGCTTTCCTTTTCTTCCGATGCAAGACCAAAGCTGGCAGTGCATTTACCTGTCAGGCTATTGGGTGAACTAGAACCAGTAAGAAAAAAAGTTATGTATTTTTCACCAAAGTAATAGTTACTGTCACGAGAAATATATTAAGTCGTGACCAGGCATGAAATTTTTATGGTCCTTATACTGATAACCTGACCACACATGTTCATATAGTTTTCATAATGCATCTTTGATGTCAGTGCAGTGCTGGTGCCAAATGAGCAATAGAAAGCTATTGGTGCTGGCTCAGAATGGCAAACATAAGGTTATTTACAAGAGAAGGTTTTATACCTACAGCATTGCTACTTTTTAACAGAGTTTAAAAACACTCTAATTGTATAGCAAGCTGCCTTTCAATTTCTAGTGACTAAAAAGAGCTATCTGTCACAGAATCATTGAACAGTACAGCACAGAGGAGGACATTCGGCCCATTTAGTCTGCGCCAGCTCTTTCAAAGAGCGATCCAGTTAGTCTCACTGCCCCACTCTTTCCCATAACTTCTTGACTTTTGTACTCTATGCCTCTATTTATAAAATTGAGAGGTCGCACAACACCAGGTTATAGTCCAACAGTTTTATTTTAAATCACAAGCTTTCGGAGCTATCGATTGCCCCTTCCTCAGGTGAAGTAAATAGATACAGAATCGCCAAAGCATATATAGATAGAGAACAAAGCATGTGTACCTTACAATTGCAGACCACTAAATTAAATCATCCTGACTATCTGCCGAGGTGTGATAAAGTTAATCAGGTCAGCCAGGAAGGTACCACATCAAAGACATAGCAAGATACAACTGAGACAATGAGGTGTAGTCGCAGGGGTTCTAACGTGTCCAAAGCTGCCGTCTGTATGTAAAACGAAAAGCTTTAAAATTTTTACTTTTTTACTGGGAAAATTTTACTTTACTGGATTTTTACTGGGAATCACATCTGTGAACAAGCCAACGACGACTCGAGTCCGGATCACATCATGTATCGTGACATAAACCCAAGATCCCGGTTGAGACCGTCTTCATGAGTGCGGAACTTGGCTATCAGTTTCTGCTCGATGATTTTGCGTTGTCGTGTGTTTCTAAGGTTGCCTTGGAGAACGCTTACCCGCAGATCCGAGGCTGAATGTCCTTGACTGCTGAAGTGTTCCCCGACTGGGAGGTAACAATCCTGCCTGGCGATTGTTGCGCGGTGCTCGTTCATACGTTGTCTCAGTGTCTGCATGGTCTCGCCGATGTACCATGCCGCGGTGCATTCTTTCCTGCAACGTATGAGGTAGACAACGTTGGCCGAGTCACATGAGTATGTACCATGTACCTGGTGGTTAGTGTCCTCACGTGTGATGGTGGTATCTGTGTTGATGATCTGGCATGTCTTGCAGAGTTTGCCGTGGCAGGGTTGTGTGGTGTCGTGGTCGCTGTTATCCTGAAAGCTGGGTAATTTGCTGCGAACGATGGTACTTCTGAGGTTAGGCGGCTGTTTGAAGGCAAGTAGTGGAGGCGTGGGGATGGCCTTAGCGAGGTGTTTGTCGTCATCGATGACATGTTGAAGGCTGCGAAGAACATGGCGTAGTTTCTCCGCTCCGGGGAAGTACTGGACGACGTAGGGTACCCTGTTGGTTGTGTCCCGTGTTTGCCTTCTGAGGAGGTCTATGCGATTTTTCGCTGTGGCCCGTCGGAACTGTCGATCGATGAGTCGAGCGTCATATCCCGTTCTTACGAGGGCGTTTTTCAGCGTCCGTAGGTGTCCATCGCGTTCCTCCTCGTCTGAGCAGATCCTGTGTATTCGCAGGGCTTGTCCATAGGGGATGGCTTCTTTAACATGGTTAGGGTGGAAGCTGGAGAAGTGGAGCATCATGAGGTTGTCCGTGGGCTTGCGGTAGAGTGAAGTGCTGAGGCGTCCGTCTTTGATGGAGATTCGTGTGTCCAGGAATGAAACCGATTCTGAGGAGTAGTCCATGGTGAGTTTGATGGTGGGATGGAACTTGTTTATGTTATCGTGTAGTCTTTTCAGTGATCCTTCGCCATGGGTCCAAAGGAAGAAAATGTCGTCGATGTATCTGGTGTACAGCGTTGGCTGGAGGTCCTGTGCAGCGAAGAAGTCTTGCTCGAACTTGTGCATGAAGATGTTGGCGTATTGGGGTGCGAATTTGGTCCCCATGGCTGTTCCGTGTGTTTGGGTAAAAAAATGGTTGTCGAAGGTGAAGACATTGTGGTCAAGGATGAAGCGGATGAGTTGTAGGATGGCGTCTGGAGATTGGCTGTTGTTGGTGTTGAGTACTGAGGCTGTTGCAGCGATGCCGTCATCGTGGGGGATACTGGTGTAGAGTGCCGATACGTCCATCGTGGCAAGGAGTGTTCCTGGTTCAACTGGTCCGTGGGTGCTGAGTTTCTGTAAGAAGTCTGTAGTGTCGCGACAGAAGCTGGGGGTTCCCTGTACAATGGGTTTCAGAATGCCCTCGACGTATCCAGAGAGGTTCTCACACAGGGTTCCATTGCCTGATATGATAGGACGTCCGGGCGTGTTGGCTTTGTGTATCTTTGGGAGGCAGTAGAAGTCTCCCACGCGGGGAGTACGTGGGATGAGAGCGCGTAGGATGTTTTGAAGGTCTGGATCGAAGGTCTTGATCAGTCTATTGAGTTGGCGGGTGTGTTCTTTGGTCGGATCTGCGGGTAGCTGACATCAAGTATCTACAGAGATGCAAGAAAGCAGACAAGATCCCGAAAGGACTACAGATCACGAACCCACTCAAGTCGACATACAACACAGACTACGCTGAGAGACTCTGCCGTCGTACCTCTCGCACACTTCTCAACCATGTCGTACACCAGCTCTACAGCAAACGCCACAACCTCGAAACTAAGATAGAGTCCATGCTCTCAGCCTGTGCTCAGGACACAGCAGACCAGTGACGAGACACCACCAAACAGACGAGGCAACGGAACTACGCTGCCTACATGCGCATCAAGAACAGGAAGCTTGAGAAACTCGGTATCACCACCAGCAGCAACCAAGCCTCCCCCGGTACCACAGCTGCAACCACAGGGAAGTCCATCGTCAACTTGTCCGACCATACCCTTCAACCAGACGAAATCGAAGTTCTCGCCCTAGGGCTCAAGTTCTGCCCAACCACCAAAATGGACCCCATCGGTCTCGCGGCAGACACGGAGGAATTCATCAGGAGAATGAGGCTCCGGGAATACTTCCACAAATCCCAAGATGTCAGCAACAAACCCAATGAGACAATCAATGATCCAGAACAGCAGACAGAGGGACTCGCAGTGCAGCAACCGAAGAAAAAAGAGTCAAACTGGACCCCTCCGGAGGGTCGCTGCCCCAAGCTTGACATGTATGCTCAAGCTGTCAGGAGATGCATCAACGCCAGATTCATCAGCCACACTCACAAGACAGTCCAGAATGTCACCCGAGCACAACGCAACGCCATCCACGCTCTCAAGACCAACCGCAACATTGTCATCAAACCAGCGGACAAAGGAGGAGCCATCGTCATACAGAACAGAACGGACTATTGTAAAGAAGCATACCAACAACTGGACAACCAGGAACACTACGTACTCACGTACTCCCCGCGTGGGAGACTTCTACTGCCTCCCAAAGATACACAAAGCCAACACACCCGGACGTCCTATCGTATCAGGCAATGGAACCCTGTGTGAGAACCTCTCTGGATACGTCGAGGGCATTCTGAAACCCATCGTACAGGGAACCCCCAGCTTCTGTCGCGACACTACAGACTTCTTACAGAAACTCAGCACCCACGGACCAGTTGAACCAGGAACACTCCTTGCCACGATGGATGTATCGGCACTCTACACCAGTATCCCCCACGATGACGGCATCGCTGCAACAGCCTCAGTACTCAACACCAACAACAGCCAATCTCCAGACGCCATCCTACAACTCATCCGCTTCATCCTTGACCACAATGTCTTCACCTTCGACAACCATTTTTTTACCCAAACACACGGAACAGCCATGGGGACCAAATTCGCACCCCAATACGCCAACATCTTCATGCACAAGTTCGAGCAAGACTTCTTCGCTGCACAGGACCTCCAGCCAACGCTGTACACCAGATACATCGACGACATTTTCTTCCTTTGGACCCATGGCGAAGGATCACTGAAAAGACTACACGATAACATAAACAAGTTCCATCCCACCATCAAACTCACCATGGACTACTCCTCAGAATCGGTTTCATTCCTGGACACACGAATCTCCATCAAAGACGGACGCCTCAGCACTTCACTCTACCGCAAGCCCACGGACAACCTCATGATGCTCCACTTCTCCAGCTTCCACCCTAACCATGTTAAAGAAGCCATCCCCTATGGACAAGCCCTGCGAATACACAGGATCTGCTCAGACGAGGAGGAACGCGATGGACACCTACGGACGCTGAAAAACGCCCTCGTAAGAACGGGATATGACGCTCGACTCATCGATCGACAGTTCCGACGGGCCACAGCGAAAAATCGCATAGACCTCCTCAGAAGGCAAACACGGGACACAACCAACAGGGTACCCTACGTCGTCCAGTACTTCCCCGGAGCGGAGAAACTACGCCATGTTCTTCGCAGCCTTCAACATGTCATCGATGACGACAAACACCTCGCTAAGGCCATCCCCACGCCTCCACTACTTGCCTTCAAACAGCCGCCTAACCTCAGAAGTACCATCGTTCGCAGCAAATTACCCAGCTTTCAGGATAACAGCGACCACGACACCACACAACCCTGCCACGGCAAACTCTGCAAGACATGCCAGATCATCAACACAGATACCACCATCACACGTGAGGACACTAACCACCAGGTACATGGTACATACTCATGTGACTCGGCCAACGTTGTCTACCTCATACGTTGCAGGAAAGAATGCACCGCGGCATGGTACATCGGCGAGACCATGCAGACACTGAGACAACGTATGAACGAGCACCGCGCAACAATCGCCAGGCAGGATTGTTACCTCCCAGTCGGGGAACACTTCAGCAGTCAAGGACATTCAGCCTCGGATCTGCGGGTAAGCGTTCTCCAAGGCAACCTTAGAAACACACGACAACGCAAAATCATCGAGCAGAAACTGATAGCCAAGTTCCGCACTCATGAAGACGGTCTCAACCGGGATCTTGGGTTTATGTCACGATACATGACGTGATCCGGACTCGAGTCGTCGTTGGCTTGTTCACAGATGTGATTCCCAGTAAAAAAGTAAAAATTTTCCCAGTAAAGTAAAATTTCCAGTAAAAAGTAAATTTTAAAGCTTTTCGTTTTACATACAGACGGCAGCTTTTGACACGTTAGAACCCCTGCGACTACACCTCATTGTCTCAGTTGTATCTTGCTATGTCTTTGATGTGGTACCTTCCTGGCTGACCTGATTAACTTTATCACACCTCGGCAGATAGTCAGGATGATTTAATTTAGTGGTCTGCAATTGTAAGGTACACATGCTTTGTTCTCTATCTATATATGCTTTGGCGATTCTGTATCTATTTACTTCACCTGAGGAAGGGGCAATCGATAGCTCCGAAAGCTTGTGATTTCAAATAAAACTGTTGGACTATAACCTGGTGTTGTGCGACCTCTCAATTTTGTCCACCCCAGTCCAACACCGGCATCTCCGCATCATGACCTCTATTTATAAAGCCCAGGATCTCTGCAATTTTTTCTCCTTCAAGCATTTATCCAATTCCCTTTTGAAGGCTAATCTGTACCCATCACCGTATCAGGCAGTGCATTCCAAATCCTAACCACTCATTGTGTAAAAAAGGTTTTCCTCATGTCACCTCTGGTTCTTTTGCCAATCACCTTAAATCTGTGCTCTCTCATTATCGGCCCTTCAGCCATTGGAAACAGTTTCTCTTTACTTACTCTATCTAAATCCTTCATCATTTTAAACACCTGTTGTGTCAACGCAGATCACTGTTGGCATCACTCCGCTAATACTGTCAGTATTACAGAGGCAACAACAACAACTTGCATTTATATAGTATCTTTAACATAGCAAAACATCCCAAGGTGTTTCACAGCAGTATAATCAGACAAAATTTGACACCGTGTCACATAAGGAGATAGTAGAGCAGATGACCAAAAGCTTGGTCAAAGAGGTAGATTTTAAGGAGTGTCTTAAAGGAGGAGAGAGTTGGCGAGGTTTTGGGAAGCAATTCAAGAGCTTAGGTCTTAGGCAACGAAAAGAATGGCCGCCAATGGTGGGGTGATGAAAATCAGGGATGCACAAGAGGCCAGAATTGGAGGAGCGCAGAGTTCTCGGAGGGTTGTAGGGCTGGAGAAGGTTACAGAGATAGTGAGGGGTGAGGCCATGGAGGGATGTGAACACAAGGATGAGAATTTTAATTTTGAAGTGTTGCTGGAGTGGGACACAATGTACGTCAGAGTACAGGGGTGATGGAAGAACGGGACCTGGTGCGTTCGGATAACGGACAGCAGAGTTTTGGATGACCTCAAGTTTATGGAGGGTAGAAGATGGGAGGCCGGCCAGGAGAGTGTTGGAATAATCGGGTTTTCAGCATCAAATGGGCGGAGTTAATGCAAACACGGAATCTCCAAGTGACAAAAAATAAAGACTTGCATTTATATATTGCCTTTCACGACTACAGGACATCCCAAAGCACTTTACAACCAATTAACTACTTTTGAAGTGAAGTCACTGTTGTAATGTAGGAAATGTGGCAGCCAATTTGTGCACAGCCAGCCTCCACAAACAGCAATGTGATAATGACCAGATAATCTGTTTTTGTGATGTTGATTGAGGGATAAATATTGGCCAGGACACCGGAGATAATGCTCCTGCTCTTCTTCGAAATAGTGCCGTGGGATCTTTTACATCCACCCGAGAGAGCAGACAGGGCCTCGGTTTAGCGTCTCATCCGAAAGACGGCACCTTTGACAGTGCAAAACTCCCTCAGCACTGCACTGGAGTGTCAGCCTAGATTTTTGTGCTCAAGTCCCTGGAGTGGGACGTGAACCCACAGCGTTCTGACTCAGAGGCGAGGGTGCTACCAACTGAGCCACCAAACCAACTGAGGCCGACGACAAGTCTAAAAAAGAAAAACAGGAACAAAGTATTGCATTAAAGTTTGACAGTCTTGATAGTGTCTATAAATTTTAGTTTGAAGCAAAAACCTTACCATAAAATCTAGTACGTAAGTTATTATGGCTTGCAAACCCAAGAGTGTGCCCTATGTGCCAGTACAAATGGCCAGTGAGGAGGAGGCTCCTGCGTTTAAATTATTGGTGTAAGTTATAAACTGTTGTAACCTATGCATCATTCTTTACCTTACAATACTGTATATGTAAGGTTTTAATTCTGCCATACCGCTTTTCTTTGCGCTCAAGTCTCGGGGTGGGTGGAGCAGTTGAACTTACGACCTTCATGACTCAGCAGGCGAGGGACTGGCTGACAAGAGAGGAGCAAGGGTGAGGGGAGCAGCTGGCGGTGGGAGGAGGCTGAAAGGTGGGATAGGGGACTGGCAGAGGCGGACTGAGCGGAGTCTCAGGCTGGGGCTGGGGAGGGAGCGCAGGGCGCAGGCGCGGCTGAGTGAGGGAGGAGGGGGTGACGTCAGGCTAGGAGACGAGCGGCGGAATGACCGTGAGTGACCTCGGAGCGCGAGCCGCAGCCTGCAGCCGGCGCTGAGCCCCCGGGACACACACACACTCACACACTGAGCCTGGGTGCATGGAGAGGAAAGCCCGAGCCCAGCCTCAGGCCAACGGGGCTCCAGCCGAGCCGTGCGCCAACGGGCTGCAGAACGGCTTCCACCCGGGGCCCGCCGGCAGCAGCAGCCGCAGCCTGGAGCAGGAGCACGGCTCCCCCGCCAAGAAATGCCGCATCCGGAGGAGGATGGATTCGGGCAGGAAAAACAGACCGCGTAAGTGGCAGGAGGAGGAGGAGGAGGAGGGAGGGCAGTGGTGCAGCTGCACAGGAGGAGGGGGGCGGGTGAGATGGCGATGCAGATGTGTGCGATGTGAAGCTGCTGCGCGGAATGGGAACTGGACACAGGTGTGTACAGCGTGAAGGTGCAATGTGAGATGACGGTGCAGATGTGTGACGCTGTACAGCTGTGCACAGTTTGAAACTGCAGTGTGAGATGGGGACTGGGTGCAGATGTGTGAAGCTATACAGATGTGTACAGGTTGAAGATACAGTCAGATGGAGACTGGGTGCAGATGTGTGTTGCTGTACAGATGTGTACAGGTTGAAGATGGGGACTGGATGCAGATGTGTGTCGCTGTACAGATGTGTACAGGTTGAAGATAGTCAGATGGGGACTGGATGCAGATGTGTGTCGCTGTACAGCTGTGCACAGTTTGAAACTGCAGTGTGAGATGGGGACTGGATGCAGATGTGTGAAGCTATACAGATGTGTCATGTGCGCGGCTGCGGCGAGAGTTGAGTGCTTGAGTTATATCACTTTACCATCACTCAATCGAACATGACAGCAGCAGCTATGACACCGTACGTTATAAAAACAGTTTGAACAATCTTACGCGTATTTACTGATCGT
Source organism: Squalus acanthias (assembly GCA_030390025.1). Classification (NCBI taxonomy): domain Eukaryota; kingdom Metazoa; phylum Chordata; class Chondrichthyes; order Squaliformes; family Squalidae; genus Squalus; species Squalus acanthias. The sequence continues at coordinate 38,573,746 of CM059438.1, forward strand.
TATGTAATCTACGGTTGCGGCACACCGCTTGTTTCCGCGTGTGTGTATCAGTGCTTGTGTCCATGGTGCGAGCCGCGGTGGATGAGGTCGCTGTGTTATTGCTGCGATCCCTGAACGCCGGGTCTGCCCGCGGCGCTGCTGTGTCTGATTGGGTGACGCTTTCTCAGGAGGTTCTGGTTCGTTGTTCGTAATCACTGGTGACTTCGTGAGGCCGGCCGTGATGGCCAATAAAACCACTTCACGTAAAGTACACCCCACTGACACCAGGGGAGAGGTAACATGATTGCCAAAGTGCAAGAACAGGTTTTCTGGTCCACTTTTACATTTGTAGATGCAGAATATTTGTAAATGCAGAATATATTTTTACTCATTCAGTTTCCACTTTTGAGCTGAATTTATCTTGTAGCACATCTGTTTTGAGATGTTTTAAAAGATTTGTTCGTGACATAAGGTTACTGTGTCTTGTGCCCGATAACACTTGTAATTGTAATGAAGCTGAAAGAAGCTATGAAGTTGAAAGAAGCTAAAAAGCCATGTAAGTAACATGCTTACTATAACTTTATAGGTTTTTAATAGTACTGAATTGCACTAATAACTATAACCTGAACTTTCAAAAGGGAATTGGATAAATATTTGAAGGGAAAGACTTTATAAGACTATGGGGAAAGATTGGGACTAATTGGATAGCTCTTTTAAAAAGCCGGCACAGGCACGATGGACCGAATGGCCTCCTGTGTCTGTCATTTTTCCAGTATCATTCTATGATTTTATGATTCTAACCTGGACAAATTATATGTTATGGCTGGTTGTTTATTATTGCTCAGAAGTCTGCGTTTTCACTGCCTCCAGGAGACATTTGTGATAAATTGGGATACTTGGGCAGAAAAATCATATTGCAGGCAGTAAATGTCAATGTTAACAGGATTTGTCCTGAGTTGCACTGTGTCATGCCAAATCAATTGCCCTAACTATAGCTCTGTAAAATAATGGAATGGGTTATCAGAAGTAAACCCGAGGGTTCGCTGTACAATAATGGAATGGGTTATCAGAGGGTTCGCTGTACAATAATGGAATGGGTTATCCGAAGGTTCGCTGTACAATAATGGAATGGGTTATCCGAGGGTTCGCTGTACAATAATGGAATGGGTTATCCGAGGGTTCGCTGTACAATAATGGAATGGGTTATCCGAGGGTTCGCTGTACAATAATGGAATGGGTTATCCGAGGGTTCGCTGTACAATAATGGAATGGGTTATCCGAGGGTTCGCTGTACAATAATGGAATGGGTTATCAGAGGGTTCGCTGTACAATAATGGAATGGGTTATCCGAGGGTTCGCTGTACAATAATGGAATGGGTTATCCGAGGGTTCGCTGTACAATAATGGACCCGGCAGTTTTTCAGATGAAAGAAGGACTTGCATTTATATAGCGCCTTTCATGACCACCGGACGCCCCAAAGCGCTTTACAGTCAATAAAGTACTTTTTGAAGTGTAGTCAGTGTCGTAATGTTGATGAGACGTTAAACCGAGGCCCTGGACGTAAAAAAATCAAAGATAGAATTGAAAAGCAGTGAAATTATGTCAAACTTGTATAGAACCTTGGTCGCCCACACTTGGAGTACTGTGCACAGTTCTGGTCTCCATATTATATAAAGGATATAGAGGTACTGGAGAAGGTGCAACATAGATTTACTAGAATGATACCAGAACTGAGAGGTTATACCCAGCAGGAAAGGCTGAATAGGCTGGGGCAATTTTCTCTAGAAAGGAGAAGGCTGAGGGTCTTTAAGATTATGAAAAGGTTTGATAGGATAGACATAGAGAAGATGCTTTCACTCGTGGGGAGATCAAAAATGTGGAACTCGCTACCTCAAGGAGTAGTTGAGGCGTTTAGCGTAGTAGATGCATTTAAGGGGAAGCTAGATAAACACATGAGGAAGAAAGGAATAGAAGGTTATGCAGATAGGGTGACATGAAGTAGTGTGGGAAGAGGCTCATGTGGAGCAGAAACACCGGCATAGACCAGTTGGGCCGAATGATCTGTTTCTGTGCAGTAAAGTCTATGCAAGAAGGAGAGGATCAAGCCTGACCCACCTCCTTGATTTCTTTGAGGCAGTGGCATGCCAAGTGGTAAGCCCCATGAGGTGTTGTACCTAAACTTTTGGAAGGCATTTGACAAAGTTCCACACACAAGTTTATTACTTAAATTCAAAGCTGTGAGGATTCAAGGTAAATCATGGGTATGGATAATAATTTGGCTGAAGGGTAGGAAACAATTGGGTATTTGTTACAGGAGTTATGGGGGGGGGTGGGAGGACTTTGTCTTTAATGTTTTTAACTTTTTTTATGCACCAAATTTTGTCATTCAGCAAATAATAGGTGGGTAAAAACAAATGCACATTTTAAAATCTAATTTGTATAAATGGAAAACCAATCAATGGCTTAGGAAAATTAAACCACTGGCATCACGAAAAGAAAAACTTGCATTTTTATAGCGCCTACCACGACCCCAGCACATCCCAAAGTGTTTCACAGCCAATTAAGTACTTTGGAAGTTTAGGCACTGTTGTAATGTAAGAAACGTGGCAGCTAATTTTATGCACAGCAAGGTCCCACAAACAGCAATGTGATAATGACCAGATAATCTGTTTTAGTGATGTTGGTTGAGGGATAACTATGGCCAGGACACCAGGGAGAACTCCCCTGCTCTTCTTTGAAATAGTGCCATGGGATTTTTTACGTCCATCTGAAATTAGCACTAAACTTGAGAGGATTCTCTCATTCCTTTCCCCCCCCCCCCCCCATCCATCCTAAGATCTGTTCTGTACCAGATTTCTGCAGGCGTCCTGTCTTAGCTGGGCAGACCACTGGCCGCCCTCAGTTCTTTGTGCATGGGGAATGGCCACTCAAGCTGTCTATTAAACTTGCTACCGTCCTGCTAGGTGTGGGCTTCTAGCCGCCAGCTCCCCGGTGAGATCACATGAATGAAGCCATCCCTACATGTTATGCATGAATGTTTATTGGAATGTTTAACGAGCCTCCGTTTTCTCAAGCTGACGCGAAATGTAGTAAGAACCATTCTGGTCAGATGCTACGTCTGAATCTAATCCTCATTCCCAGAAGCTGTGAATTATTGATTTAACTTCTTATGAACTGAATAGAATAATCGTTATATGAATTGGTCCGATGTCCCTTTAGGCCAAATTATCAAAAATCTCAAAATGTGACATAAATCTCCAATGTAAAGGGGATAAACTATGCTGAAAGATTAGAGGTGAAATTATAGGAACCGGATTAGGGCATTCAGCCCCTCCAATCTGTTCTGCATTCTATTAGATCATGGCTGATTTGTACCTCAACTCCATTTACCCACCTCTGCTCCATATTCCTTGATGTCCTTGCCCAATAAAAATTTATCGATCTCAGTCACAAATTTCAATTGACCCAGCAGTCACAGCCATTTGGAGGAGAGAGTTCCAGAATTCTACTACCCTTTCTATGAACAAACACTTCCCTGATTTCACTCCTAAATGGCCAAGCTCTAATTTAAAGATTATGCCCTTGTTCTAGATTGCCCACCAGAGGAAATCATTTCTCTGTATATACCCTATTGAATCCCTTTATCATTTTAAAGATCTCGATTACATCATCCCTCAACCGTCTAAACTCAAAGGCATACAACCCAAGTTTATGCAATCTGTCTTCATAATTTAACCTTTTAAGCCACGGTATCATTATGGTGAATCTGCATTTTACCCCCTCCAAGGCCAGTATATCCTTCCTGACATGCGATGCACAAAGCTAAATGCAATACTCCAGATGGGGTCTGACCAAGCTGAAGCATAACAACCCCCCCCCCCCCCCCCCCCCCTTTGTATTTCAGCCCCCTTGAGATAAAGGCCAACACTCCTTTAGCCTTTTTGGTTACATTTTGTACTAGCATTCAGTGATTTGTGTATATGGATACTGCTCTTTCACAGTTCCTAGTTTCTCGCCATTAAGAAAATATTCCAATTCTTTCTTGGATCCAAAGAGGACAACCTCACACTTTCCCACATTGAACTCCATCTGCCACAATTTTTCCCACTCACTTAATCTGTCTATTTCCTCTTGTAACTCCCTGCTCCCATTTCCACAACTTATTTTGCTTCCTAATTTAGTATCCTCTGCAAACTTGGATATACAGCTCTCCTATACCGTCATCTAAATCATTGATGTTATGGTAAAAAGCGGAGGCCCCTAGGGAACACGAGTTGTTGCATCTTGCCAATCAGAGTGTGTTCCCTTTATCCCTATTTTCTGTCTCCTACCTCTCAACCAATTACCAACCCATGTCACAAGGTTTCTTCCAATTCACTGCTCTTTCATTTTTACTAATAATATCTTGTGTGGAACCTTATCAAATGCCACCTGTAAGTCTATATAGACAACATCCATAGACAATCCCCTTATCCACAATGCTAGTGCTCTGCACATAAAATTGAGCTAGTTTAGTCTGGGGGAAATTAGGTTTTTTTTACTCTGCGAGTTATGATCTGAAATGCACTGCCTGAAAGGGTGGTGGAAGCAGATTCAGCAATAACTTTCAAAAGGGAATTGGATCTCTACTTAAAAAGGAAAACTTTGCCGGGTTATGGGGAAAGAGTAAGGGAGTGGGACTAATTAGTAGCTCTTTCAGAGAGCTAGAACAGGCACGATGGGCCAAATGGCCGCCTCCTGTGCTGTATGATTCTATGACCCACCTCTCTCAAATTCATGCTAACTCTCTTTGATCAGTTCATTCTTGTCAAACTTCTCAGTCACTCTGTCTCTGATGATAGATTCCAGTAACTTTCCCACAACTCACGTTAAACTGATGGGCCTGCAGTTTCCTGTTTTCTCCCTCCCTCCCTTCTTAAATAATGGAGCGACATTTGTAATTTTCCAATCTAGAGAGCTTTGGAAAATTATGTCTAATGTATCTGCAATTTCCTTCCTTATTTCTTTTAATATCCTGGGGTGGAAAAGATCAGGTCCTGGAGATTTGTCTATCTTGAGTCCTATTATTTTCTCCATTGCCATTTTAAAGAAACTTATATTAAATTCAATAATTCATCTCTTTGATATATTTTTAGGTTCCCTTGTATCGCTGGTATTTTGTCCTCTTCTTCTACTGTGAACACGGATACAAAGTATTCATTTAACAAATCTGCCATTTCCTTATTGTGCATTATTGTCTCACCTGCATCTGTCTTCATTGGCGCTCATTACCCCTTTACCACTCTCTTTATCTTAATATATTCATAAAAACTTTTACTGTTTGCTTTATTATTCCTTTCCTCATATTCCCTTTTTGCACCTCATTACTTTCGTTGCATCCCTTTGTTGCTTTTTATAGCTCTCCCAGTCTGCTGGACTTCTGCATTTCCTTGCATTTGTGTAAGCCTTTTCATTTAGCTTGATACTGTCTCTTACCTCATTTGTTGACCATGATTGCTTAACTACACAAGTGGAGCTTTTGCTTTTTATTGGTATGTACTGGTTTTGTATTATACCAAATATTTCTTTGAGTGCTTCCCAATGTTTGTCTGTAGGTTTGCCCATTAGCAGTTCAGCTCAGTTTATTGTCGTCAATTTATTTCTCATCCCTTCGAAGTTCGCCTTACTTAAATTTTAAACCTTGGTTTGTGACTCTCCCTCTCAAACCTAATTTCAAATTCAGTCATATTCTGGTCACTATTTGTAAGATGTTCCGTTACCGTCAGATTGTTCATTAATTCTGGTTCGTTACTCATCACTAAATCTAGTATGGTCTTATCGCATGGCGGAGCAGGCTCGAGGGGCCGAATGGCCTACTCCTGCTCCTATCTTCTATGTTTCTATGTTCCCTTGTTGGTTCTAAAACAGAATTGGGCCAGAAATTCGGCTTTCCGGCTTCCTGCGGGTGCAAGCATCGCGCGCGTACTTGCCTACCGCGCCTGCTGTTGTGCTTTGGGCCCACGAGGACTTCGGGTCCTGGGCCTCCTCCAGCTGCCGGCGGGCAGTGCTTGCATATCCCAGGGGCGCAGTTAGTTCGAAGTGTCCCCTGGATCACGTGGGCCATGGAGAGCCAATCCTAGCAGGGCATTTTCATTCATAGATTTGACAGGAAGACCTGTCAAATCTATGAATAGAGATCGGCCCCAAAACCACACTTAAACTTCAAATACATTTTTTTTTAAATCACATTTTTAAAATAACTATAAGTTACATAAATTAACTACTTTAAACAAAAATTTAAATTTTTGAAAAAATTAATTATACTTTTTAACGGTGCTAAAAATAAACTTACCTTTCTTTAAAGTATCTAAAAAAAAGATAAACCTGTTGAAAAAATGTTTAAATTGTAATTAATTAACCACTTACCTTGTTACAAACATGATGTGGAGATGCCGGTGTTGGACTGGGGTGGACAAAAATGAGAAGTCGCACAACACCAGGTTATAGTCCAACAGATTTATTTAAAATTACAAGCTTTCGGAGCTGTCGCCCCTTCTTCAGGTAGGGTAGCTGTGAGAGAATCTCCCAGAATTCACAATATAAACACAGAAAAAATGTATTCAAATCTTTCCCTACATCAAAGACACACTAAGAGCACAGCCAAGACAATGAGATGTGTCCCAGGGGGTCCAACGTGTCAAAACACCTGCTGGCTGCATATCCTCTCCATTTGGGTTTAAAAAAAAAACCTGGAAAGACCGGCCATGATGTCAAGTCACGTTCTGTATCGTGACATGAACCCGATATCGCGATTGAGGCCATCCTCATGAGTGCGGAACTTGGCTATCGGTTTCTGCTCTATGATTTTGCGCTGTCGTGTATCCCGAAGGCCGCCTTGGAGAACGCTTACCCGCAGATCCGAGGCTGAATGCCCCTGACTGCTGAAGTGTTCCCCGACTGGGAGGCAACCCTCCTGCCTGGCGATTGTTGCGCGGTGTCCGTTCATACGTTGTCTCAGTGTCTGCATGGTCTCGCCGATGTACCATGCTCTAGGGCATCCTTTACTGCAACGTATCAGGTAGACAACGTTGGCCGAGTCACATGAGTATGTACCGTGTACCTGGTGGGTAGTGTCCTCACGTGTGATGATGGTATCTGTGTCCATGATCTGGCATGTCTTGCAGAGGTTGCCGTGGCAGGGTTGTGTGGTGTCGTGGTTGCTGTTCTCCTGAAAGATAGGTAATCTGCTGCGAACTATGGTACTTTTGAGGTTAGGCGGCTGCTTGAAGGCGAGTAGTGGAGGCGTGGGGATGGCCTTAGCAAGGTGTTCGTCGTCATCGATGACATGTTGAAGGCTGCGAAGAACATGGCGTAGTTTTTCCGCTCCGGGGAAGTACTGGACGACGCAGGGTACTCTGTTGGTTGTGTCCCGTGTTCGTCTTCTGAGGAGGTCTATGCGGTTTTTCGCTGTGGCCCGTCTGAACTGTCGATCGACGAGTCGAGCGTCATATCCCGTTCTTACGAGGGCGTCTTTCAGTGTCCGTAGGTGTCCATCGCGTTCCTCCTTGTCTGAGCAGATCCTGTGTATTCGCAGGGCTTGTCCATAGGGGATGGCTTCTTTAACGTGGTTGGGGTGGAAGCTGGAGAAGTGGAGCATCGTGAGGTTGTCCGTGGGCTTGCGGTAGAGTGAAGTGCTGAGGCGTCCGTCTTTGATGGAGATTCGTGTGTCCAAGAATGAAACCGATTCTGAGGAGTAGTCCATGGTGAGTTTGATGGTGGGATGGAACCTGTTGATGCTATCGTGTAGTCCTTTCAGTGATCCTTCGCCGTGGGTCCAAAGGAAGAAGATGTCGTCGATGTATCTGGTGTACAGCGTTGGTTGGAGGTCCTGTGCAGCGAAGAAGTCTTGCTCGAACTTGTGCATGAAGATGTTGGCGTATTGGGGTGCGAATTTGGTCCCCATGGCTGTTCCGTGTGTTTGGGTAAAAAAATGGTTGTCGAAGGTGAAGACATTGTGGTCAAGGATGAAGCGGATGAGTTGTAGGATGGCGTCCGGAGATTGGCTGTTGTTGGTGTTGAGTACTGAGGCTGTCGCAGCGATGCCGTCATTGTGGGGGATATTGGTGTAGAGTGCCGATACGTCCATCGTGACGAGGAGTGTTCCTGGTTCAACTGGTCCATGGGTGCTGAGTTTCTGCAAGAAGTCTGTAGTGTCGCGACAGAAGCTGGGGGTTCCCTGTACGATGGGTTTCAGATGCCCTCGACGTACCCAGAGAGGTTCTCACACAGGGTTCCGTTGCCTTATTTTAATTTTAAATAAATTTAAATAATTTTGTAATTTTAAATAAATCTGTTGGACTATAACCTGGTGTTGTGCGACTTCTCATTTTTGTTAAAAACAGGCCTTGCGCCTTCTTTTTAAAAGTGCAGCTTCTCCATACTTAACTTCCCGGAGAAACCTGAAAAAAGACCCAAAGTTCGCTGCATGCACGCAGCCTCTCCCGCGCACGCGTTCGACTTCTGAACCCCTCCCTTCAGGGGAACGGAAGTTCCGGTTTCCAGCGCATGCGCAGTGCATGCAAAAAACCGGCACTTCAGGTGGCCTTACAGGTGAGTGCACAGCGCGTACTCACCCGACAACAGCCGAATTTCTGGCCCATTGTTCTAGAAAGGTGTCCCACATTCATTCTAGAAATTCATTGCCTTTATTACTTGAGCTGTTTAGCTTCATTCAGTCCACGTGAAAATCTCCCTTTATAACCACATTGTTTCTGCTACATGCTTCCCTAATCTCTGTATTTATACATCCCCCACTACATCACAACTATCAGGGTCTGTAGACACCTCCTTCGAGAGTCTTGCATCCTTTGCTGCTCCTTAATTCTAACCATAGTCTTTCCACTGTCTGATCACCCTTACTGAAATCCTTTCTTTCTACTGCTGTAATTGTGTCTTGTATCAATATTTCTTCTTTCTCCTCCTGTCACAATTGGCCTCTCCTTTTCTAAAGATCTTGTAACCTGGAACATTTAGCTCCCAGTCATGTCCACCTTATAGCCAGGTCTCTGAGTTGGCGACTAGATTAGACCCTTTAAGCTGAATTTCTGCTACTAACTCACTTGTTTTATTTCTTAAGCTGTGTGCATTTGTGTACAGAACTCTTACTTGGATAACTGTCTCCACCCTGCCCATATGTCCTGCTGGTGTATTTTTCACACTTGGACTGATCACAATTTTTGATGCTGATACTCTACATTGCTATACAGGTGATTTAATATGTTCTTATTTTTCATCGCTGAGGCCTTATATTTAACAGGTATTTTGTTATAACCTCTTGTTCCTGGACTATTTGTTATTTATCACTTTGTACTCTGATCTTTGCTCTCTTCCAGTCTTATTCTTATCTTTAGTTTACTATTATTTTTACCTGAACACTCCCTCCTCCCTTTTACTGGCTTAAAGTCTTTTCCACAGCTCTGTTTCTCCTTTCTGCTGGAATCGTGGTCAGTGTTCCCCCTTAGTTTTTTTGGGTCGCGCCGCCCATTCAAAATTCCGTGCGTGCGCGGTTTTTCCCTTTAAAAGCCGGTGAGCCAGCTGTGCGGGACCTCCAGCACGCCGCGGGAGCACGCAGCTTAAAGGGAACATTGATCGTGGTCCCAGCCTAGTTCAGATGCCGCCCGCCCCAGCGATACAGTTTCATGTCCCAGTACTGGTGTCAGCGTTCCACGAAATGGAATCCCTTCTTCCCACACCAGTCTTTCAGCCACGCATTCACTTTCCTGATCTGTTTATCCCTATGTCAGTTAGCACATGGGGATGAAAATATGGAGATTTCCACCCTCAAGATCCTGCACTTTAATTTGGCTCCTAGCTCCTGATGGCTGAGATATCAGGAGAACTGCCCTGTTCCTCTGATTAGTGTCATAAGATCCTTTACGTCAACCTGAGAGGGCAGTTTGGGCCTCATTTAATGCCTCATTCAAGAGTCAGCACCTCTGTCAGTACAGCACTCAAGAGTCAGCTATATTATGCAGCTTAGGTCCTGAAATGGGGCTTGAACTCACCGCCATCTGACTCAAAGAGAAGAGTGTTACCAGTGTGACAAGGCTGACACATGAATGGAGTGGCCATCTTTGTTAAATGCAGCAGGAAGGCCAAGGAAGACGAGGAGGGACAGTGCATTAGTATTTCATGCCTGACCAGAGCACTCTTGGTCCTATGCAGGGTGGACATTGAAGGGATCCAAAGAGGGAGTGTTGTGAAAGTTGGGCGCGGAGCTAGGTGGCAATGATATAAGTGAGCACTTTATAGACAAAGGTTGAGAATCGGAGATAGGGAGGTAATAGGTGAAGGTAGAGGGATGGGGTGGTTTTTTTTGAGCAAGGGAATTATGATGGATATCTTGAAGGTGGGGGGATGCAGATTCTGATGAGAGGGAGCCATTGACTGTCAGTGAGAATTGAACTGACGCGGTATAGTAGTGAGAATTGAACTGAGGAGGTATAGTTGTGAGAGAAATTGGGCCAGTTGGGGTTTGATGGCACTGGAGGTGGGTGTCATTGAGAAGATGGCCTTGGTGTATGCCTGGGAGGAACAGTAAAGAAGTTGTAGAGTGATATGGGGTCACAGGACCCTGCTGAAACACCTGAGTGGATGGTCTCGATTTTTGAGATGAAGAAATCCATGAACTCTTCACATTTGGAGTCGGAGATGAAAATGTGGGGGAGAAGCAGAAGAATGGAGTTGGAGGAAGTGGTTTGTTAACAGGAATCTGGGCTCGTCCTTACTCTCTAGGGTAGTCCTGAAGTAGTGGGAGAATTTGGATTAGAGGTGGTGAACAACCAGGCCAGTTGTGCCCTAGGTGCACTGGAGCCAGGAGACCTCTGCTTTAAAGGTGCAGAGATGAGAATTGGATTGATGGGAATGGGAGACACTGAGGGACTTGGAGGGAATGGGAACATTGAAAGCAGAGGTAAGGGAGCTGTTGAGCAACAGAATTTAGTAGATGTGTCGAGAGGTGGACCAGAAAAGAAGTTGGGAGTTTGAGAGGTTGCAGAACAGGGAGCTGGGAGATAGTTCCATTCAGGGCAGAAGCAGGAAGGATGATGTGGCTGTTAAGAGAAACAATAAAGTTATCAGTGAAGGTAGAATCCTCTGAGATGGCAAGACTTCCCAAGTTGATGAAGTTGAGGTGATGGGTGGGGGAGATTATGTGGAGCGTGAGGTTTAGTGAGAACAGGAATGCAGAGAAATCATAGGAGAAGGGAATTCAGTTGAAGGTTGAAATTTTCAAGGATGAAGATTCACTAAGTACAGAGGTCGCATGAGGAGAGGAGGAAGAAACTTTCGGCTAAGATGTTGCCAGGGACTTGGGAGGGCGATATACGAGAAGTACTTTGAAGGAAAGGGGAATGGGCGGTACAAGATGAGATGTCCAAGGGAAAAGAGGTGCCCGAGGAGTAAGAGAACAGGTCAAGGTGAGGCCTGGCGATAAGAGCCGCATTACTGCCACAGTGGTTAGGGCAGGATATAATGAAATATGTACCTGGCTGGGGCAGCTTCAATCAAGGTGAAGGAGTCCCCATCTGTGATCCAAGTTGCAATAAGGTTCAGAATGGCGATGGTTCAAAAACGAGGATAAAAGCCAGTTGACCATTCTTCTTACTTTAAAGGTTGTTGGCCTTCATTCCTGAGGAAAACCAGTTTAGTTTGTTCCTTTTAAATAAATGAAGTAGATAAAAGCGGGGTCTATCTGCAGATTCCTTCACCCTCAGTGAATTCTGAAGCCCTTTCAGGAAAAAGAGTTTTGTGAGCATATATTATCTGAAAATCCGTACCTGAAGGATATGGTCTGAGACAACATTTTGTTACCAATGACAGCAAGAAGTATGAGCTTAACATTCACAATGTGTGAAAGAAACCAGATTGGCATGAAATCAAATTATAGGAGAAGGGGTATTGAAAGCTCTGATGCAGGTAGAAAAAGAGGACTTGTATTTATATAGCGCCTTTCACGACCTCAGGACGTTCCAAGGCACTTTACAACCAATTAAGTACTTTTGAAATGTAGTCACTGTTATAGTCCTATAATGTAGGAAATGCAGCAGCCAATTTGCACACAGCAAGCTCCCACAAACAGCAATGAGATATATGACCAGATACTCTGTTTGGAGTTGGATGATGGATAAATGTTGGCCAGGATACAAGGGAGAACTCCCCTGCTCCTCTTCAAAATAGTGCCATAATATTTTTTTACCTGCAATGGAGGAGGCACATGGGGCCTCGGTTTAATGTCTCCTCCGAAAGACGGCATCTCCCGACAATGTGGCACTCGCTCAGTACTGCACTGGTGTGGATTTTTGTGCTCTAGTCTCTGGAGAGGGACTTGAACTCACAACCTTCTGACTCGGGCGCGAATGCTACCCACTGAGCCACGGCTGACATTCTTGCAATATGGGCATTGCCGGCAAGATCAGCATTTATTGCTGAACTGGAAAAACTTTCAACTTGGACAATGATGTAAAACAGGTAATACTGGATCGGCCACCTGTTAACACCCTGCCTGAGTTTTCATTCCATCGCCACCCATTTTGAATCCCTGTCCAAGTTGCAAGTTCCAGTGTATGTTTATTGTCTTGTGCTCTATTAATCTAACTTATTGTATAACTACCTAATTTTGCAACTAAATTATATTCATTTTGACTGTTGAAACTCTAGTCTATGTTCAGTCTCTAGTCTATTTCCACTTACAGGAATAGACTGAAGTGGTTCAATAGGAAGACCCAACATCACCTTCTCTTGGCAAATGCGGCCTTTCCAGTGTCATCCACATTCCGAGAAATTTTTTTTAAAGGACATAGTGGGATTTCTGTGTAAATTACAGTGAATAATTATTAATCCCACAAATTTTGCGGGGAAGAAAGTGAAATGTGCAGATTTCCGATTGTAAGATGTGGTCTGTTTGTGGAAACTGCTATCGGCTAGGTACATTGGTGTGGATCTTTGGAGTATCGCTTGATCTCTGGCTGAGCTTCCTTCCACACATCTGATCTGCTATCAAGCCCCTCCCTATCTCTGTAACCTACTCCAGCCCTACAACCCGCCAAGATCTCTGCGCTCCCCCATTGCTGGCCTCTTGCGCATCCCTGATTTTCACCATTGGTGGCCGTGCCTTCAACTGCCTAGGCTCTAAGCTCTGGAATTCCCTCCCTAAACCTCTCTGGCTCTGTAGGTGGTCTCCTTTAAGACGCTCCTTAAAACCTACCTCTTGGCCAAGCTTTTGGTCACCTGTCCTAATATCTCCTTATGTCATAGAGTCATAACGGCGCAGAAGGAGGCCATTCGGCCCATCGAGTCCGTGCAGCTCTCTGTAGAGCAATCCAGTCAGTCCCATTCCCCCGCTCTATCCCCGTAACCCTGCAAGTTTATTTCCCTCAAGTGCCTATCCAGTCTCCCCTTGAAAACATTGAGTGTCTCTGCTTCCACCACTTCCGTCGGCAGCAAGTTCTAGGTCCTCACCATTCGCTGCGTAAAAAAGTTTTTCCTCTCATCTCCCCTGTATCTCTTGCCCAAAACCTTAAATCTGTGTCCACTAGTCCTTGTACCATCAACTAGTGGGAACAGCCTTTCCCCGTCTAGTCTATCCAAACCCATCATAATCTTGTACACCTCTATAAAATCACCCCTCAACCTCCTTTGCTCTAATGAAAACAAATCCAGCTTCTCCAACCTGTCCTTGTAGCTAAGATCCCCCATTCCCAGAACCATTCTGGTAAATCTCCTCTGCACCCTCTCCAGGGCCTTCACATCCAACCTAAAGTGGGGTGACCAGAACTGGATACAATACTCCAATTGTGGCCTAACCAGTGCTTTATAAAGGTTCAGCATAACTTCTCTACTTTTGTGCACAATACCTCTATTTATGAATGTGAGAAGTCGCACAACACCAGGTTATAGTCCAACAGCTTTATTTGAAATCACAAGCTTTTGGAGCGCTGCTCCTTTGTCCACCCCTTTGATTGCCGTGATTATCTCTCTGCTGAGGTGTGATAAAGGGCAGTTAGAAAGATTAACTGTAATCATCTGGCAGTATTCTCTGACTATATATGCTGTGCCTATATGCATCTCTTCACTTCACCTGACGAAGGAGCAGCGCTCCGAAAGCTTGTGATTTCAAATAAAACTGTTGGACTATAACCTGGTGTTGTGCGACTTCTCACATTTGTCCACCCCAGTCCAACACCGGCATCTCCACATCATGGCTTCTATTTATGAAGCCCAAGATCCCATGTGCTTTGCTAACCACTCTCTCAATATGTCCTGCCACCTTCAGGGACCTATGCACATTAACTCCCAGGTCCCTCTGTCCCTGCACACTGTGTCGTTAAGTGTATATTGCCTCTCCCTGTTCCTTCTGCCAAAATGCATCACCTCACACTTCTCTGTATTAAATTCCATCTGCCACTTGTCTGCACATTCTGCTAGCCTTTCTATGTCCTGTTGCAGTCGATTGGTATCATCTTCACTGTTTGCCACACCTCCCAAGTTTGGTGTCATCGGCAAATTTAGAAATTATACTCTGTATTCCAATATCCAGGTCATTTATTTATATATATATATATATATATATATATATATATATATATAACAGTGGACCGAGCACTGACTGTGTCAAATTTTGTTTGATAATCGCTCCTCTGAAGTGCATTGGGACGTTTTACTACGTTAAAGGTGCTATATAAATGCAAGTTGTTGTTGTTTGACCACTGACACATCATCCACCTCCACCCCTACATCTCCCCTACTGATGTGCTGTTCAGTTTTATTCTATAGTAGGTTAACTACTGTGCTGATAAATAGCTGACAACTAATATAACTCGTGGTTTTAGTATCTCCATTTTGTCTTTTTTTAAAAATAAAATCAGATTGTAGTGCAAGTTTGAGTACACAGTTGTCACTCTTCTTCTGGTCAATGCACATTATTTATGATGATCACTGTGGCCATCTACAAATATATATATATTTTTTGCATACTTTAAAAGCTCATATTTTAAAATCTTCATTCCTGCTATTTACAGATCCTTAATCGCCGGTTCAGATAAATCAAAGTTCAGTGATCTTTGAAATAATGACCGGCCTACTCTGCACCACATCTAGAACATTTACCTTTTTAAGTGACCTAGCAGTCTGCTGTTTGCACAAGACCCATAGTTTAAGCATTGCTTATGCACTGTGCAGCAGTCGATACAAAATGCATACAGCTCTGTTTGGATTAAATGTGTTGCAAGATAAATTGACCTCTCACCGAATTACCAGCTGCTCCCCTGCTCACGTTAGTGTTTCAGTCAGGTCATCTTTTGTCAACTCGGTTTCCAAATCACAAGATGTAGGCACTGAGCTTTCTGCCAAAATCGACAAATGTTGATGGCAGTGCCGAGGAGCAACAGAATTTTTTAATGTTGTAAAATCTTTTTTTTTTTGCAAAGGTGGCAAGAGTGTGCCGATTAATGGAACTTCATTCCTCACGAGTGTTTTAGCTGTCCTGACGAGTACATTTTGTGGCTGTCTGGAGTATGTGGTTTCAGATTTCTGTAAAGTACTAAATTACAGCAAATAACAAACTCACTGAGTTGATGTAGGCTGTTCTGATTTAGCAGTATTGAATAAATGTGTGCGTGGAAGTATTGCAGTAGCCGAAGGAATTGGTGTACATTTAGCCTGCATTATATAAATCTATAGCTAATGGTATGCTATGAAGACAGCAAATGGTATGCTATGAAGACATCTGATGCAAATAAACCTTTCCATAATAGATTCACTGTAAGTCAGAAATGCTATTCGATGACTAAGCTGTCTGCAGCTTTGCTTCATTTCATTGCCTTGCTGTATAAGTTTTAAAAGAATCAAAACAAGGCTTCAACTACAATCCTTCTTCATTCCAACCTTGTTTCAAAAGCTTTTCTTAGGAGATGTGCACAGTCCTGGGTAATTATCTTTTATAGTGGCTACAATTGCTACATTTTGATGTAATAGTTGCAGTCAAACTTTGAGCAGTAGTATTTTGAAGAGCAGTATTTTTGTGTTGTTGAAGAGTTCACTTCCAGTATGCGCATGTATAGACCAGTTGGGCTGAAAGGCCTGCCTCTGTGCTGTACGCTGGGTGCAACTCGATGCCTAGGGTGTTGTAAATTGGTCACGTGGGACACAAGTGTGATGAGCCCACAAGATTTGACATGGCTTTGCTTGAAAAGAAAGAAAGGCTTGCATTTATATAGCGCCTTTCACGACCACCGGACATCTCAAAGCGCTTTACAGCCAATGAAGTACTTTTGAAGTGTAGTCACTGTTGTAATGTGGGAAACACGGCAGCGCAATTTGTGCACAGCAAGCTCCCACAAACAGCAATGTGAAAATGACCAGATAATCTGTTTTTGTTATGTAGGTTGAGGGCGAAATATTGGCCAAGGTTGGAATGAAGAAGGATTGTAGTTGAAGAGTTGAAGCCTTGTTTTGATTCTTTTAAAACTTATACAGCAAGGCAATGAAATTAAGCAAAGCTGCAGACAGCTTGGACATCTAATAGCATTTCCCCATCTCTTCTTTGAAATAGTGCCATAGGATCTTTTACGTCCACCTGAGAGCAGGCGGGGTTTAACGTCTCATCCGAAAGACGGCACCTCAGACAGTGCAGCACTCCCTCAGTACTGCACTGGAGTGTCAGCTGAGCTTTATGTGCGCAAGTCCCTGGAGTGGGACTTGAACCCACAACTTTCTGACTCCGAGGCGAGTGTGCTACCAACTGAGCCACAACTGACACTGAAATGCAGCTCTTTTTTATTTCAATGCTCCTTAAGGTAATGTGAATCTTGTTTCTCCTGTGGTAAGCCCGCACTTTACTGGAATTATTCAGAGCAGGCCCGAGACCCAATTTCAGATGGTCCTTGGGCCTCCGGTTTCTGGTGCGCACTGCGCGCCCACCGACCGTTGTGGGCCGGAAAACAAAACGAAAGGAATTTCTCCCCCACGCTCAACTTTCATCAATGCCCTATACCATGTACACAATATACACTAAACCTAACACACAATGACGAAGAATTATTTGGTGGGTTTTAGCTAAGAATTAAATATATCAAGAAAGAGCAGAGATTTTGTTTTACTTTGATCATTGATTTGAGCTCATGAATTTAAATCCATTCACCTGCGCCATTATTTTTCACTCTCTAAGGGGCTGCGATGAGAAAACTAGCATAAATCCAGGAAATTCGCAATTGCCATTGGCTTGACTGGGGGTGGGAGGGGTGGAGCTATGATCAACTTTTCTCTGAACGGCACAAAAATCCCAGGAAATTATGGCGTGACGTGCGCCCTCATTCCCCGGGGACTTCTACACTGGACAACAATCCCAGCGCTGTGGATGCACAATTTGAATGGCGCAAGTCTCCAGGAAACTCTAGGCCATTATCTTCAAGAAAAGCTGTATGTTCTGTTCTACTATGATTACAGTTTCCTTGCTGAATTTCCAAGGAAATGGGATTTTGGTAACGATCTTTCACAGACGGTGTGATAGTTTAAGTACTTAACTTCCTCTCCGTACCTAGAGTTTGATGTAACCAATTTGAAGCTTACACTTCAACTGAGGAATTATTTATCTTCAATTCAATAACTGTACTTGCCAGTGGTGGAAACACTCTAGTCACTGTGTTTGTCACTTATGTGGCTAACTACCAGTTATTTATACAGGCCTCGGTGCATTAGCAATGAATACTGCTATACAGAAAACAGTACGAGGAAAAGCAATCTTTATAAAATTCAGAATTTGCTGATCTAGCAATTTATTCCTTGGTTTTTATGTGGCCAGTTGAATTATTTTGAACTGCAGCAGAATCCAGTTGCTTATTTGACCAGTCACGAAGCATTACAAGTGACCCCTTGTAGGACACTCCCTGTGTTTACTGTACTCGTTCAGCTATTTGAACTGCTGGTGAGTACAGAGTCCTGTTCCACGAAGAATGCTAGTTTTGGGCTCAAAATGAATTGGTGGGGGGGGTGGGGAATAAAAGCACGATAACTTTTAGCAGTGCATCGGTGAGGAGAGACTGAACAACCGAGTAACTGCTTACTGTGATGTTGCCTTTACAGCTTCACTTGAAATCATGCTCTTTTATTTCAGTACTTTTTTTTTTAGATTCAAGGTAGTGTAGCTTTCGTTCCCAGTCTGGTCAGCTGGGCAGCACCGCTCAACAGTATAGTCATTGAGTCATCCTCGGGATAACTTGTTACCCATTCATATGCCAACAGTGTAGTCATTGAGTCTCCCTCGATTCATCCCATATGCTAACTGCTGCAGATTCGCAATGTTACAACTGAGGCAATTGTCCTTTAATAATGGGGAACTGGCACCAAAATGATCACTATAAATGATGCAATAGCATAGTTTCAGTTGGGTTGTAGTTTTGTTCATTTTGAACATTTATAAGACTGGCTACTGCAAGCAGTGATTAGTACACCTGAGTTCCATTGTATACAATAGCCAGACAACAGCCTGCGCTTATATGGTGCCTTTAACGCAGCAAACTGTCTTGCAGCACTTCACAAATGGGATTATGAAAGGGTTTGATGGGGTAGACGTCGAGAAGAGGTTTCCACTTGCGGGTGAGACCAGAACTAGGGGCCATAAATATAGTCATTAATAAATCCAATAGGGAATTCAGGAGAAACTTCATTACCTAGAGAGTAGTTAGAATGTGGAACTCGCTGCCACAAAAAAGGCTGGTTGGAGTTGATTGCTGTGATTGTCTCTCTGCCGAGGTGTGATAAAGGGCAGTCAGAAAGATTAACTGTAGTCGTCTGGCATTGTTCTCTGCACAGGCATTGATCTCTGTCTATATATGCTGTGCCCATTTGTATTTCTTCACTTCACCTGACGAAGGAGCAGTCGCTCTGAAAGCTTGTGATTTCAAATAAAGCTGTTGGACTATAACCTGGTGTTGTGCGACTTCTCACTTTTGTACACAAAAGAAAGACTTGCATTTATATAGCGCCTTTCACCCCCTCGGGATGTCCCAAAGCGCTTTACAGCCAATGAAGTACTTTTGAACTGCAGTCACTGTTGTGATGTAGGAAACGCTGCAAGCTCCCACAAACAGCAATGTGATAATGGCCAGAGAATCTGATTTTTGTGATGTTGATTGAGGGATAAATATTGGCCAAGACACCGGGGACAACTCCTTCCTTAGCTTTGAAATAGTGCCGTGGGATCTTTTATGTCCATCTGAGAGGGCCGATGGGGCCTCGATTTAACGTCTCATCCGAAAGACGGCACCTCCGACAGTGCAGCACCCCCTCAGCACTGCACTGGACATAAGAATTAGGAGCAGGAGTAGGCCATACTGCATTTTGAGCCTGCTCTGCCATTCAATAAGATCATGGCTGATCTTCAACCTCAACTCTACTTTCCCACTCGAGTGTCAGCCTAGATTTTTGTGCTCAAGTCTCTGGAGTGGGACTTGAACCCACAACCTTCTGACTCAGTGTGCTACCCACTGAGCCACGGCTGACGAGGAGTAGTTGAGGCGAGTAGCATAGATGCATTCAAGGGGAAGCTAGATAAGCGTTTGAGGGAGAATGGACTAGAAGAATATGTTGATGGGGTTAGTTAAGAAGGGAGAAGGCTCATGTGGAGCATAAACACTGGCACAGACCAGTTGGCACAGAATCGCCTGTTTCTGTGCTGGAAATACTTTTTAATCCTTTGTAATGCTTTATGTTGTTAAGCTGCTAATGAGGCGGACCATTACGAAAGTAAAATTGCATTCTTCAACTGAAAAAACTTTCCATTTATCACAGGAGTTAAGCCCAGAATATCATTTGGAGAAATTAAAATTGATGTTCGTTTTAAGGTGTTTTTGATGTGGATTATGGTCATGCGATTCTTTCCACCCCATCCTCCCATCCTTTTACAAGTAGCATAAACATTTTTGAGCTCTCAGGCCGGTCAAATGAAGAAAATAGGTAATAAAAGTACAAGATTAACTAAATACAGTTCAGAGGGCCAAAGGGACTGAATATAATTTTGGTGTGTGGAAGGCGTTTTCATTCCAAGGAGGAGTAAAACTCTAGAATATAGGGCCAGCTGGCTATAAAAATCACTGAACAAGTGCTTCCTCCAGGAATTTTATGCTGTACTGTGTCTTTATTTTTAATTCCTTTGTCCCATGTTGTCAGAAAACCCTGTCCACAGCAGTCTTTCTCAGTGTGCCAGCGCTTTCTCTCCCAATGAGAACAATACTTTAATCAAAAAAAACTTTGTTAGAATTAGCTGATGTCAGTCCTTGAAGCTTTATAATTGAATGCTATCCTCTTCTTCACGCGATCGAAGTGTCAAATTTCACCAGAGCATTTTATTGTTTTGTTCGGATTAAAGTGCTTCGCTGTCTGCCTTCAGTGGGCTTCAAATTTTACGAGGTTGCTCCTTCCAAGATAAGATGGTTTTGCTCCATGTTTCTTCAGTCACCAGGTGCCAGTATTCAAAATGGTGTCCGCAACCCAAATCTGAAAAGAAGCACAGATATTGGCAGTCAGTGAGTTTCACCTAACGAAGGAGGACTTCATAGTTTGGTGCTTTTGAAATGGATCTTCCAGATAACCTATCGACACAGGTTTAGACTGTCTTGTGCGATTGGAATAAAGGATTGAACTTTTACAAAACCCAGCAGTCTGTTGTTCTACCTCATACTTTAAAGCTCATTGTCGGCTCGCACTGAGGAGGCTCTTCTACTGCACGCTACCAGGCCAACCATCTCGGGAATTCAGCTGTTGTTCTGGATTTCTTCAATCATGTTGGGATAATTCTCACCCTTTTTAATAACCGATTAGTAAAACTAAAGAGAGTAATATGTCGGACAATTAAATAACATTTATTATTATTTACTTGCCATAGAGGGAGTGCAACAAAGGTTCACCAGACTGGTTCCTGGGATCGGGGGAGGAGAGGTTGTCCTATGAGGAGCGATTGAGTAGACGAGGCTTATATTCGCTAGAGTTTAGAAGAAGGAGAGGTGATCTAATTGAAACATACAAAATTCTTATAGGGCTTGACAGGGTAGATGCTGGGAGGATCTTTTCCCCTGGTTGGGGAGTCTAGAACACAGGGTCACAGTCTCAGAATAAGGGGTCGGCCATTTAGGACTGAGCTGAGGAGAAATTTCTTCACTCAGAGGGCGGTGAATCTTTGGAATTCTCTGCCCCAGAGGGTTGTGGAGGCTCAGTCGTTGAGTATATTCAAGACAGAGATCGATAGATTTTTGGATATTAAGGGAATCAAGGGATATGGGGATAGTGCAGGAAAGTGGAGTTGTGGTAGAAGATCAGCCATGATCTTATTGAATGGCGGAGCAGGCTCGAAGGGCCGAATGGCCTACTCCTGCTCCTATTTCTTAGGTTCTTATTTCAAAACATTCATCTTATGACTGCATGCAGTCCTACGTCTAGAAATTTGCGTATAAAGAACTTCTCAGGAATCATGAGCAATGCCTATCCAAAGCCATTCACAGTACCTCCCCTTGAAGGTAGCCAAGGTTCCTAACTGAAGTCAAGTTGTGTATCCTTCTTTATACCATGTTTAAAAACAAACTTTTATTTTCTAATTCTTGTTGAGTTTAACTTTGGGTGTTTTATGACCCTTGGCAATCAAACCAATTGCTGGACAGACAACCCCATCCTGGTCGATATCCTGTTCCATTGTTATCTCGGCAACCTATGTCTTTTGTCCTGGGATGTCATTGTGATCAAAAGATAAGGTTTGCCAGCATACAGGTCAAACAAATATTAAACTATATGAATAAATCAATCATAATTGTGTCAGCCGTGGCTCAGTTGGTAGCACTCTCGCCTCTGAGTCAGAAGGTTGTTGGCTCAAGTCTCACTCCAGTGACTTGAGTACAAAATCGAGGTTGACACTCCAGTGCAGTGCTGAAGGAGTGTTGCTCTGTCGAAGGGGCTGTCTTTCAGATGAGCCATTAAACCGAGGCTTCATCTGCCCTATCAGGTGGACATAAACGATCCATTCGCACTGTTTTGAAGAAGAGACATGGAGTTCTCCCCGGTGTCCCTCAACCCAACATCGCTTAGAAAAAAGATTATCTGGTCATTATCACGTTGCTGTTTGTGGGACCTTGTGTGCAAATTGGCTGCCTACATTACAACAGTGACTCCACTTCTAAAGTACTTCATTGACTCTAAAGCACTTTGGAATGTCCTGAAGTTGTGAAAGGCGCTACATTAGCTGGTCTATCTTTAAAATAAAAATGTAAAAACTTATCTATATTTTACATATTGTTTTAATCCGAACCTAGACCAGGAGGGTACTGCCTATGCAGGGGCTCGAAGACTATGCTGCGATTATTGGCACTAGAGCTTGGAAACATTGAGTTGTCATTCTGCTCCAGCAAATATACATGGGCATCGTGAGAAATTGTCAGCGTGTCTTGAATCTTCTACTTTTGCGAGGTCTTTAAGTTGAAGCAGTAATTTGAACCAAAACTCCCAAAAGACGTACAACTAGAACTATCTCTGGAACTTCCTCAGATGAAAACAGTTGTACTCTCCCAATGAATATTTCTTCATAATAGAATTGATACTCATTTTTGGCCCTTCACATTGTTGCTTCAATGCAATCTATATAAACTATTATCTTTCAGAAAAGTCATTGCACTAGCTTGGTGTTTTTGCAATGTTTAGCAACCTGGCCATCTTCACTGCATTGGAATCTTTAAAGATAGTGAACCTAAAAGCCATCCTCCAAAGGTTAGTCAACTCCTAAAGGCCATGATGTGGAGATGCCGGTGTTGGACTGGGGTGGACAAATGTGAGAAGTCGCACAACACCAGGTTATAGTCCAACAGTTTTATTTGAAATCACAAGCTTTCGGAGCGCTGCTCCTTCGTCAGGTGAAGTGAAGAGATGCATATAGGCACAGCATATATAGTCAGAGAACACTGCCAGATGATTACAGTTAATCTTTCCAACTGCCCTTTATCACCCCTCGGCAGAGAGATAATCACGGCAATCAAAGGTGTGGATGGTGTCCAAACAGGTCAGTCAGGAAAACATTACATCACAGACAATGAGGTGGGGTCACAAGGGGTCAAATGTGGCAGATGCTGCCGAGGTGTGATAAAGGGCAGTTAGAAAGATTAACTGTAGTCATCTGGCAGTGTTCTCTGACTATATATGCTGTGCCTATATGCATCTCTTCACTTCACCTGATGAAGGAGCAGCGCTCCGAAAGCTTGTGATTTCAAATAAAACTCCTAAAGGGGCAGACTAACTAAAACCTATTTCCTCCAGTGGGTCAGCGATGCTTTATATGTCTGGGTCTAAATGGCTCACAGCGAGAAATCAGAAGACTACTAGGTCGCAGGCTAACTCTCCTGGACTCTTGCTGCAACACCTCAGCAGTGACATTCAGTCACTGGCTAGGGGCAGATTTGCATCACATATTGTCAGATTTAGAGCAGAAAAGATTATTCAAAAGGATCATTATGTAACAGGGATCCCATTGCATTGCAATCTGGTTCTTTGAGGGCAACCAGAGCCTCTTTTCATTCAATACCAAGTTCACATAAAGTGATGACACAGCTGAGAAAAGCAAAAACAATTTATTACAACATGGAAGCAGTACAACAGGCCGCGTGTCTGGTGATAGTTGCACTTGACACATGATTATACTTGCTTTAGCAGGCCCTTCTCTATGTTGCTAAGAAAAATTTCAGTTAAATAAGTCAATCAAAATCAAACATTTTTTGGTGTACAGGAACATCTTCAGCACATGATGGGCATCCCATTTGTTACAGTTACACATCACAACGTCTGTGAACAGTACACACACTCTTACTACCTAAAGAGAGAGTGCTCCCAAATCAGAAGTTAAAGAGAAGCTGATAGAGATTGCATGGCAACCTAATAAATCAATATGAAAGCAGTCAGGACAGCCATAAGGTGTTTCTATCCCTCCTTCCCCTCTAACCTTACAGTTTGATGACATTCCAGGACTATTTACAGTAACTCTATAATTGGGCTTCCAATGCTGCATTTAAGGAACAATACCCCACAACTCATTTTTAAATTGTGCTGAATTTAATTCCCTTTCTCGCTCTTAGAGGAGATTTACAAGGATGTTGCCGGGAGTAGAGAATCTTAGCTATGAGGAAAGACTGGATAGGCTGGGTCTGTTTTCCTTGGAACAGAGGAGGCTGAGGGGAGACCTTATTGAGGTGTATAAAATTATGAGGGGCATAGATAAAGTGGATAGGAAGGACCTATTCCCCTTAGCAGAGGGGTCAAAAACCAGGGGGCACAGATTTAAAATAATTGGGGGAAGGTTTAGAGGGGATTTGAGGGGAAGTTTCTTCACCCAGAGGGCGGTGGGGGTCTGGAACTCACTGCCTGAAAGGGTGGTAGAGGCAGAAACCCTAATCACATTTAAAAAGTACTTGGATGTGCACTTAGGATGCTCTAACCTGCAGGGCTACGGACCAAGAGCTGGGATGTGGGATTAGGCTGGATAGCTCTTTGTTGGCCGGCGCGGACACAATGGGCCGAAATGGCCTCCTTCTGTGCTGTAACTTTCTATGATTCTATGATTCTTAGCTGTGCTGAATCTATTTTCAGTTGGACTTTGAATATGGCTTGGATGAGTCGTGAAATCATCTGGATTAAGATGATTACAGGGCTATTTTATAACCAAAAATGCTCCCAAGTGATTTTTTTCTGTGAAATGAAGTTAAGGTAAGTTTTGTGCTTGGTAGTATTCTCACCTCTGAGTCTGAAGATTGTAGGTTCAAGCATCACTACAGGACTAGATCACGTAATCTAGACTGACTCTTCAGTGCATTACTGAGGGCTGTTGCATTGTTGGAGGTGCTTTTCTTCAGAAAAGGTATTAAACCAAAGCCCTGATTGCCTGCTTAGGTGGATCTAAAAGATCCTGTGATACTATTCAAAGCAGAGCAGGGAGTTCTCCCACCTACATTTCTCCTGCAACCAGCACCACCAAAAGTAGATTAACTAGTTGTTTATCTCATTGCTGTTTGAGGGATCTTGTCTGCCAAATGGTTGCCATATTTGCCTCCATGAAAGACACTGCACTGCAGAGTAATTCATTACATATGAAGTGCTTTGGGGCGCCTCTGCGAGATGTGATACAGCACTATATTAATGCATGCTTTTCTTTCACATAACCAGCAAGACTACACAATCTAGGACCTTTTCACAATGAAGTGCAGAATGGAAAATACCGAGTAATGTTACCAATGATAAGAAACAAAAGTTAAGATAAGAGACTAGAGCAAAGAAGTTATACTGCATTGAGGCATGAATGAAGAAAATATGGAACCTGCAGAAATGGAAGAACATGTAGTGACTATAAATCAGAAAAAAAATTAGAGCATTTTTAAATCGAGTACAGAAAATATACAAGATTAATGAAAGCCTTGTATTCAGTATTTTAAAATATAGTTGTAGGGCAGTAATTAAGTACTTTGAATGTCTTGCTCAGAACCTCCCAATGTCTTCCATATAATATCAGTCTGATTCTGTTAGGCTTTCCGTCTCATATTTCCCTGTCCAGAAGTTGATTTATAGTCCAGTGCATCCTTTGCTTGCTGCTATTGACTTATTTGACTTGGTGTCAGCTGTGGCTCAGTTGGTAGCACACTCGCCTCTTGAGTCAGAAGGTTGTGGGTTCAAGGGACTTGAGCACATAAAGCTAGGCTGACACTTCAGTGCAGTACTGAGGGAGTGCTGCACTGTCGGAGCTGCTGTCTTTCGAATGAGACGTTAAACCGAGGCCCCGTCTGCTCTCCCAGGTGGACATAAAAGATCCCTTGGCACTATTTTGAAGAAGAGTAGGGGAGTTATCCCCGGTGTCCTGGCCAATATTTATCCCTCAACCAACATAACAAAAACAGATGATCTGGTCATTATCGCATTGCTGTTTGTGGGAGCTTGCTGTGCGCAAATTGGCTGCCGCGTCTCCCACATTACAACAGTGACTCCACTTCAAAAAGTACTTCAGTGACTGTAAAGCGCTTTGAGATGTCCGGTGGTCGTGAAAGGCGCTATATAAATGCAAGTCTTTCTTTATTTACAAATGTGTTCTTCTCAATTGGTCAGGTGTTGGGGGGAGAGAGAGAGAATGGTTCTGTCTGCTTTATAGTCCAGTGCATCTTTTGCTTGCTGTTATTGACTTATTTACAAATGTGTTTTTCTCAATTGGTCAGGTGTTAGAGAGCGAGAGAGAGAGAGAAAGAGTGGTTTTGTCTGCTTGAAGAGTATTTTTTCCGCATTCCCTTGTCCTTTACTATGCTATATCGTACCATCAGCTCTAAGTTCTGTCGTTTCTGTGCTATATTGGACCAGTAGTTCTACATTCTGTATGTTCTATGTTACATTGGACCCATAAAGCAGAAGGGGTAACAAATTACAGGGGTGATTTTGCGCTCCCAATGATTGAAGGGGCACGGGATGGAGATAGGGCTATAACAGTTCCCGTGCACCTGTCAAGCATGGCTCTTCACAGGGAGTGTGGGATTGCAGAATCATCTTTGAAATGCTTGTAATGGTTTTTCTGAATGAACTTTCTGTTGCCTACGATCAGAAACATTATCCTTCAGTTGAGCATTTTTTTCCTGACAGTTGCTGCTCAAACTCCCAACTGTCTTGTTCCTGTTCTTGGCACTGGAGTTATATTATGAATAATTGGTCGAGCAGGTGAATTGACGTGACCGAAATGGTGTTGCAAAGAAAATCTGGAAATCACCCAGATGGTTGCCGGGAAACTGTCCATGGAAACAACTGAAAAGGGTTAAAATACAGTCTACTGTTAATTAGAAGCACATTTTTGTTTGAAAAAAAATCAAATTATCCAGCAGTTTGAATTAAGCAATTTTAGTAAAATAGCACAGGAGGTGGTTTTCCCCTCAAAAAATTTTGATTAAGCAACTTATTTGTTTTATTGCTGTTTTGATTCGTACAGGCACGCTGGGCCGAATGGCCTCCTTCTGTGCTGTATCATTCCATGATTCTATGATTGTACTTCAAGTT
This sequence comes from Squalus acanthias, assembly GCA_030390025.1. Classification (NCBI taxonomy): domain Eukaryota; kingdom Metazoa; phylum Chordata; class Chondrichthyes; order Squaliformes; family Squalidae; genus Squalus; species Squalus acanthias. The sequence continues at coordinate 38,600,807 of CM059438.1, forward strand.
GGACATGATACAAGTATAGTTCAGTTTTATTATATAATATATAAACATGCAGCCGGAGATAAAATTCAAAATGTTTCTGAAAGTTTGTGCAGGTAAATGCTAAATTTCAATTTTGCTGCAGAATTGTCTTCTCGCTTGAGAATCCCATGATCATTTTAATTCCTGTTAATCTACAATAAGTGTACCGTTGACTGACTAAATCATGCTGCATCCTTATCTCTATGCATATACAACTTGCTCACATGTTTTCTTGGCTGTTTTAGCTAGGGTTGTTGCCCATTTACTTCAGTCATGACTATCATTGTAAGCAATTGCTGACATACTTCTTGATCTTGGTTAGCTTTCTTCAAACAGGATTAGCATATCAAGCTGTAGTTTCACAGTGCTAGCTGAGGCCAGATCTCCAGTACTTATAGAATCGTAGAAATTATAGCACAGTATAAGGCCATTCAGCCCAATGGGCCTGTGCAGGTTCTAGCTCTTTAACGGGAGATATCTATTCTAATTCATTTCCCTGTCTTTTTGTCTATATTATTTTGTATTATTACCTTTTTAAATATTTATCCAGTTCTTTTTAATGGATTTTAATATCTGCCTCAACAGACACATATAGCAAAGCATTCCAGGTTCGAATAACCTGTCTGGGTGTTACACTCGGTGTTTTCTATGGGTTCAGCATCTCTGACCACTCCCGCAGGTGAGCTCTTGCTCCCTACAAACCAGAGTGTGCCCTTATGCTAAATATGTAGAGAAATTGTAGTGAGCCCAGGGATCAAACAGAAAACTCTTGTTGCTGTATTTGGGCTGTTGGTTACTGTAATTGGGCTATTGCTTGAACAACCCGCCCTCACGTGATCTTCCTTGATTTCACAAGATGGTAGAATAGACACTTCACTGGACCATGACTTAGGCTCTAAACTGCCAACTTAACTAGTAACTAGGTAAATGATGAGACAAACCCACGACCTCTACCACCGAGGACAAGAGCAGCAGGCGCGTGGGAACACCACCAACGGCAGGCTCCCCTCCAAGTCACACACCATCCCGACTTGGAAATATATTGCTGTTCCTTCATAGTCGCTGGGTCAAAATCCTGGAACTCCCTCTCTCACAGCACTGTGGGGAGTACCTTCACCACACGGACTGCAGCGGTTCAAGAAGGTGACTCACCGCCACCTTCTCAAGGGCAGTTAGGGATGGGCAATAAATGCTGGCCTTGCCAGCGACGCCCAGATCCCGTGAACGAATAAAAAAAATTATATGCGGTAGATTAACAGTAATTACAGGCTTAACTATCCATCCCTGGGAGATGGAAGTAACAAATGATCATGTCTAATGCACTAAACTGTAATGTAAACTTGTCCAAAATGTCTGCAAAAAATCCTCGTTCTGTGCGCAATGCCTATAAGGCATATTGTGGTTTTAAAGTTATGCAACTTGTGTAATCATTTATCGATGCTGAGAGTTTCAGTGGATCAGTTTACTTATTTTATTTTACTCTTTGCTACACTTAAGGGGGATTATTGTTTTCAAGTTAGTTGCATCCAACAGGCAATCAGAAAACTGTCAGTTTAACGTCTGATTTGGTTCTTCCTTAAAACATTGTCATCTGCTATAGTCTGTCAGCTAGCGCAAAGGATTAAGCACGAATGTTTACGAGGCGTCTGTCAGTTGTTTCATCTGTCAACCACAGAGGCTCGTCAGATCTGCATCATGGTGTGCGTGAGCTTCAGGTAGGTAGGGCTGTTAATACTCTGGAATTACACAAAACTGTCAGGTATGCAGTTCTAAGTGATCTGGTTTATTGAGATGTTGGCAAATACTCCCACCATCTCCCATAATTCTCTCTCTTTTGTGTTCAGTGGATTCTGGTGTTTGGCAAATAGTAGTCTTGCTGTGAGTTGCTGTATGACTTCTGATTCCACATGATGCACCCCAGGACTCTCGCATGCGGCAGTCTGAAAGTGCAACCTTGAAAGCAGTGTACTTTGCTGTTGCAATTGTCCAATGTCAGTTCTTGGGTGTCTGCTGTTCACTCACCCACCTGAATCGCCACAGTCCAGTTGCAGTGGACACAGTCAGAGATAAGTCAGTGTAATTACTGCCAAGTTAGAAAAAGTACAGACTAGTACCATAAATATTTTCTCACGAGATAGCTTCACTGCTATCCTCCCTCAGCCTCTGCACCGAGTGACTTCTCATCCTCGGTGATTTCAACCTCCATCTCAATTCATCATGCTCTCTCTCCTCTGAGTTCACTGCCCTCCTATCCTCCCTGAATCTCTCCCTCCATGTAAACTCCCCAACCCATATTCACGGCGAGCCGCTTGACCTTGGCATCTCTCATGGCCTCGCTACTCCCACCGTGTCAATCACGGATAAGGCAATCTCTGACCACTTTCTTGTATCTCTCTCCAGCCACATCCCCCTTCCCCCTCCCAACTCTACTTCCTTCTGTGTCTGCCCCTGGGGAAAAAAAAACTCTCCCAGCTCACTTACAATTGCACTTTCAAAATCCAACTCTCTAGCCTTTGACCCTCCATTCACCACAACATTTCTGCAGCTTCCGATCTGTTCAACCGCCACCTCACCACCACCTTTGATGCCCTAGTCCCCATTAAAACCATTACTCTCTCTCACCCCGGCCGTTCCCCCTGGTACAGCCCTCATCTCCACTCCCTTAAGTCCAAGGGACGCAGACTTGAACAGTTGTGGCGGGCAACTGGTTTAGCCATTCACCGCCAGATCTGACTGGACCAAATAAAGCACTATCGGATCCTGCTCTCCTCTCCCAAAAGTGCTCACTATTCCAGGATCATTCTGGAATGCAAAGATAAACCCCTGACTTCTATTCTCTACTGCTAACCTGTCTTTTTAAAGCCCTCTCCTGTGTCTCCTCCACCCTCCCCTCCAACAACAAGTGAGAGAAGCTCATGGACTTCTTTATCTCTAAGATTGAGACCATCCGATCAGCTGCATCTGCCATTTCCCTTCCTTCCCCTAGCCCACCGGGCCAAACTTCCTCTAAGGTTCCCCCTTGCCCTAGCCCTGAACTTTGAGCTTTCTCCAGTTTCTCTCCAATCTCCCCATATGCCCTTTCTGAGCTCATCTTGTCCATGAGACCCACTTCCTGCTCCCTCGACCCTATTCCCACCAAACTGCTGACCACCCAACTTCCTTTTTTGGCTCCCATGTTAGCTGACATTAATGGTTCTCTCTCCTCAGGTACTTTCCCCTCTCCTTCAAATCTGCCATCATCACCCCTCTCCTCAAAAACCAACCCTTGACCCCTCCGTCCTTGCAAACTACCGCCCCATCTCCAACCTCCCTTTCCTCTCCAAAGTCCTTAAACGTGTTGTTGTCTTCCAAATCTGTGCCCATCTTTCCCGCAACTCCATGTTTGAATCCCTCCAATCAGGTTTCTGCCCCTGCCACAGTACCGAAACGGCTCTCATCAAAGTCACAAATGACATCCTTTGTGACTGTGACTGTGACAAAGGTAAACTATCCCTCCTCGTCCTTCTTGACTTGTCTGCAGCCTTTGACACGGTTGACCACACCATCCTTCTCCAATGCCTCTCCACTGTCGTCCAGCTGGGTGGGACTGCACTCGCCTGGCTCCATTCTTAACTATCTAATCATAGCCAGAGAATCACCTGCAGTGGCTTCTCTTCCCGCACCCGCACCGTTGCCTCTGGTGTCCCCCAAGGATCTATCCTTGGCCCCCTCCTATTTCTCATCTACATGCTGCCCCTTGGCGACATCATCCGAAAACACAGCTTCAGCTCATCTGCTGCTGAAACCATCATCTATGCCTTTGTTACCTCTAGACTTGACTATTCCAATGCACTCCTGGCTGACCTCCCACGTTTTACCCTACATAAAATTGAGGTCATCCAAAACTCTGCTGCCCGTATCCCAACACGCACCAAGTCCCGTTCACCCATCACCCCTGTGCTTGCTGACCTACATTGGCTCCCAGTTAGCAACGCCTCGATTTCAAAATTCTCATCCTTGTTTTCAAATCCCTCCGTAGCCTCACCCTTCCCTATCTCTGTAATCCCCTCCAGCTCTACAACCCTCCGAGATATCTGAGCTCCTCTAATTCTGGTCTCTTGTGCATCCCTGATTTTAATCGCTCAACCATTGGTGGCCGTGCCTTCAGCTGCCTGGGCCCTAATTTCTGGAATTCCTTTCCTAAACCTATCCATCTCTCTACCTCTCTCTCTCCTTTAAGAGGCTCCTTAAAACCTACCTCTTTGACCAAGCTTTTGGTCATCTGCCCTAATTTCTCCTTTTGTGGCTCGGTGTCAAATTTTCTTTCATAACGCTCCTGTGAAGCGCCTTGGGATGTTTTACTACATTAAAGGAGCTATGTAAATACAAGCTGTTGTTGCTTTAATTATAGTATATGAAATAAATTGAAACCTTACATCTTCAAAACTGCTTTCAGCAAAGGTCAGGTCACGGGGAAATAAAATGTTCAGCTGCCCTACTATCTAAAAGGTCATTTGCACAAAGCAAGGTGGAAGCATTGAAATTTGTTGGGTTTACTTTTTAATTGGCCCCCCTTCCATCATGGAATCAAGATGGCGGAGGAGGGGGTTCACGAGAAGGAAAGGAGTTTCAGAATAAGTTAGCAGGCATGGGGTAGAGAGTATCTGCAGACGTCTGTGCAAAAAACGGCTTCTTAAATAACCACCGTCAGCTTAAAGTGAAAATCACATTTCTTCTGGTAGCACCATGGCAAATCACTTGCCTTAATAACTGGCCATAAAAAGTCTTCTCCTGTGTCTAATGTGACTCAGGCTTGGGAGAAAGTCACTAGAGTTTGACGGAAAAGTGCTACATTTTATGAGGAAGGGGGTTGCTAAGTAACAACATACAACTCATCCCATGGATGCTGTGTGTTCATTTGTAAAAGCTGGTCATTGTGTAATTGGTGCCGTTTGATGTACTACTTGCACTAGTAAGTCAGACCTTGGCATATATGATGTACTAACTGGGTGGGGCTGTGGCAACTGCAACAAGAGCCATTTTTACATGCTGCTCGTTTAGTTGGATTCTATGGGGGTAATTTTAACCTAATGAGAAGATTGGGTGGAACATCGGCTTTACATCCCGCCCAATATTTCCCTCCATTGAAGTAAAAAAAATCCCGTAGGTTTCCCACCGTTGGGTTAAAATTACCCTGAATCGGCTTCCCGCATTTACACTAGTAAAATCCAAAGCTGTGGGGGGGAAAAAGGGCAGCTGTCTCGAGCTCCTCCAGTGGGTCACCTGATTAAGGCAGTGAATAGCTGAGCTTACAGATCAGGAAGGTTCTAGTTTCAATCTCTGGTTTGTGCTGAGTTAGCTTATTTTAGTAGCGGGCACTTATTTTTATTCATCTTTTCTCAGGATGTGAGCGTCACTGGCAAACCTGCATTTTCTACCCATCCCTAGTTGCCCTGTGAAGATGGTTCTGTGCTGCATTCTTGAACCGCTGCAGTCCATGTGGTGATGGTACTCCCACAAAGCTGTTAGGTAGGGAATGCCAGGATTTTGACCCTCAGAGGAGGAAGGAACGGCAATGTATGTCCAAGTCAGGATGTCTTGTGACTTGGAAGGGAGCTCGGAGGTGATGGCGTTCCCATGCACTTCGTCCTTCTCGATGCTGGAGGTCACTGGTTTGGGAGGTGCTACCGAGGAAGACTTGGCGAATTGCTGCAGTGCATCTTGTAGATGGTACACACTGCAGACACAGTGTGCCGGTGGTGGAGTGGGTGGATGCTTAGACTAGTGGATTAGGTGCTGATCAAGCATACGGCTTTGTCCTGGATGGTGTCGAGCTACAATTGGTCTTCAGGCTTCTACATTTAAGAAGAAGTAAATCGAATCAAGGATCCTGCTCCTAATAGTTAGACAACAGTTTCTGCTGGAAGTCCATGTGTGTTGCCAAGGACAGAAATGGATCATTTGTGATGCCCACTCCCATGCATTCATGCTGTGTGGTCTCTCTTTAATTATTAATGTGGTTACGTGTATCTTCAAATGTAACGGTTTGGATTTTGATGTATTGGCAGTAATGTGGTGTGATATGTTGTCCTTGATTTTACAGATAAGAACTGAGTTGACCGTAGACAAGTGAGTTCATAGGGTGTGTGTCCACTAACCAATTGTGTTAGGAGTCATACACTTGTGGAAGGTGGTAGTGCTTGTGGAAGTAAAAGCTATTGACAAAGAAGGACTTTTTATTCAAGCAAAGCACTCTGATAGATGAGCTCAAATGACTATAGTTCTTTCTTAGGCGGCATTTGCACTACAACTATAACATTGGTGCAAAGCGCCTTTACTTTCCACTAACGTTAAGAAGTTGTCCTTTAAGGTCATCTCGCTCCTTTTCGCTCCAGAGCGAGCTCAGACCCTGGATTTACACTACAATGGCCCAGAAATTGATCTCGCTCTGTTCCCGCGGGGGTAAGGCTTCCCCGCGATCTCTCACTCCGCTTGTGCTTTTTCAGATCCAGCTCGCACGAACTTGATGTTCCAGACATCAGCTGGGCAGTGCTTGCGTATCCCACCGGCGTAGTGAATTCGTGCGAGCTGTGGGATCACGTGACTCAGTTAGAGCCAATGGCAGCACACCATCTTCCATTCATAAGTTTTACATACGTGCTGTGAAATCTATGAATCTTACACCCCCCCAAAATAACAGCTAAACCTCAATTAAATAAAAAAAAAACCATCACATTAATAAAATAAGAAGTCGCACAACACCAGGTTATAGTCCAACAGATTTATTTAATTTTACAAGCTTTCGGAGCTGTTCGCTCCTTCCTCAGGTAGGTTAGCAGTGAGAGAATCTCCCAGAATTCACAATTTAAACACAGACAAAATCTATTCAAATCTTTCCCTACATCAAAGACACACTAAGAGCACAGCCAAGACAATGAGATGTGTCCCAGGGGGTCCAACGTGTCAAACCACCTGCTGGCTGCATATCCTGTCAATTTGTGTTGGTTCTTGTGTTAGTCTTTTTAAAAAAAAACAAACACCTGGGAAGACCGGCCATGATGTCAAGTCACGTTCTGTATCGTGACATGAACCCGATATCGCGATTGAGGCCATCCTCATGAGTGCGGAACTTGGCTATCAGTTTCTGCTCTATGATTTTGCGCTGTCGTGTATCCCGAAGGCCGCCTTGGAGAACGCTTACCCGCAGATCCGAGGCTGAATGCCCCTGGCTGCTGAAGTGTTCCCCGACTGGGAGGCAACCCTCCTGCCTGGCGATTGTTGCGCGGTGTCCGTTCATACGTTGTCTCAGTGTCTGCATGGTCTCGCCGATGTACCATGCTCTGGAGCATCCTTTACTGCAACGTATCAGGTAGACAACGTTGGCCGAGTCACATGAGTATGTACCGTGTACCTGGTGGGTAGTGTCCTCACGTGTGGTGATGATGGTATCTGTGTCCATGATTTGGCATGTCTTGCAGAGGTTGCCGTGGCAGGGTTGTGTGGTGTCGTGGTTGCTGTTCTCCTGAAAGATGGGTAATCTGCTGCGAACGATGGTACTTTTGAGGTTAGGCGGCTGCTTGAAGGCGAGTAGTGGAGGCGTGGGGATGGCCTTAGCAAGGTGTTCGTCGTCATCGATGACATGTTGAAGGCTGCGAAGAACATGGCGTAGTTTTTCCGCTCCGGGGAAGTACTGGACGACGTAGGGTACTCTGTTGGTTGTGTCCCGTGTTCGTCTTCTGAGGAGGTCTATGCAGTTTTTCGCTGTGGCCCGTCGGAACTGTCGATCGACGAGTCGAGCGTCATATCCCGTTCTTACGAGGGCGTCTTTCAGTGTCCGTAGGTGTCCATCGCGTTCCTCCTCGTCTGAGCAGATCCTGTGTATTCGCAGGGCTTGTCCATAGGGGATGGCTTCTTTAACGTGGTTAGGGTGGAAGCTGGAGAAGTGGAGCATAGTGAGGTTGTCCGTGGGCTTGCGGTAGAGTGAAGTGCTGAGGCGTCCGTCTTTGATGGAGATTCGTGTGTCCAAGAATGAAACAGATTCTGAGGAGTAGTCCATGGTGAGTTTGATGGTGGGATGGAACCTGTTGATGCTATCGTGTATTTTGTCCACCCCAGTCCTACGCCGGCATCTCCACATCATTAATAAAATAAGTATAGTTAAATAAATTAACCATTTTAAATAAAAAATTAAATTTTTGAAAAAATTTAAAATCTTTTAAAAAGTTATAAAAATAAACTTACCTGTCTTTAAAGTCTCTAAAAAAGATATACCTGTTAAAAAAAATTCAAAAAAATACTTAATTCACTACTTACCTTGTTAAAAGTGGGTCTTACTCCTCCTTTTTCCATTTCTAAAATCTTCCGTACTTACCTGCGCGTCCAAAGCATGAAGTGCACAGCGTGCGCGCAGCCTGTAGCGCGCACGCGATGCACCGAGGAACCGCCCCCTTTTCAAAAGACCAATTGCCGGTTTTCAGCGCATGCGCAGGGCATGCAGAAAACCGGCAATTGGAGTGGGAATACGCGAGAGTACGCACTGCGTACTCTCGCGTCGCGGGATGAATTTTTGGCCCAATGTCTTAGCAGTGTTGCAAATTAAAACTACTTTGAATCGACACTACTCGTTGTGTAAATGGAGCTTTAGTTCACCTGCTCTTGGAGTGAGGCAGAGTGAGATTCTGGTGTAATACTGTACACCAAAACACTATTGTAAGCTGTTTTTCAATTTTTCTCATATTTCAGGCATATTTTTCAGGTGGAGATTTATTGACAGTTATTACGACATTTCAGCTAGTGCCATTAAAAACTGGCCAGTCACAAAGCAAACTGTCCTTGTTATGCTGCAGGAATAGGGACTGGAGGGCATAGTGGACACGGGTGATAATATTTAATTTTATATGTTTCATTTGTTTAATGGTTTAGTTATTTATTAGTTGTCCTCCTCTAAAAGTGGGGATTTGTTTTTTTGTTTGATGACACTGGGACAACCCAGTGTCTCCTTATAGTTTTATTAAGAAAAGGCATAACATTGATGACCTCAAGCTGTGAGGCAAATGGAATAGAGACTGAACCCGATTACAAATTACTGTCATTACATTTAAAGAGATGAAAGTTGGGAAGATGTGAAACATACTGATGCTTTTGCAGCACTGTAGTCAAACTTGGGCATTAGAGGTACATGCAAATTCAGCCTGAGCTGTACAGGGATGTCTCTGTCTGGGTCTGTGTGTGTGTCTCACTCAAGAAGGGATTGAGGGATATGGTGAGGAGACATCTGGTATGCTTCACATTAACCAAAAACAAGAGGTCAGTCTTGTTGGGCCAAATAGGCTTTTCCTATTTCCCAAAATTGTTTGTTATTATGTAGGTGCCGCTGTTTTACCCGTTGGGCTACTATCCAAAGAAGCAGTTGCTACAGAGAGACCATTGTGGTATCCACCTAATATGAAGCTCCCTAATGTGAATCCAGTGTGTTGCTGATTCAGTAATGCTCCTAAGGGACTTTTGCTGTGGATTTTACCTTGCTTTACAATGAGTTTACCGAGTGTGGCATCAAGGAGCCCTAGTTAAACTGAAGTCAATGGGAATCGGGGGAAAACGCTCCACTGGCTGGAGTCATACCGAGCACAAAGGAAGATGGTTGTGGTGATTGAAGGTCAATCATCACAACCCCAGGACATCGCTGCAGGAGTTCCTCAGGGCAGTGTCCTTGGCCCAACCATCTTCAGCTACTTCATCAATGACCTTCCCTCCAACATAAGGTCAGAAATGGGGATGTTTGCTGATGACTGCACAGTGTTCAGCGCCATTCACAACTCCTCAGATAATTAAGCAGTCCATGCCCGCATGCAACAAGACCTGGACGACGTTCAGGCTTGGGCTGATAAGTGGCAGGTAACATTCGCGCCACAGAAGTGCCAGGCAATGACTATCTCCAACAAGCGAGAGTCTAACCACCTCCCCTTGACATTCAACGGCATTACCATCGCCAAATCCCCCACCATCAACATCCTGGGGGTCACCATTGATCAGAAACTTAACTGGACCAGCCACATAAATACTGTGGCAACAAAAGCAGGTCAGAGGCTAGGTATTCTGCAGCAAGTGTCTCACCTCCTGACTCCCCAAAGCCTTTCCACCATGTACAAGGCACAAGTAAGGAGCGTGATGGAATATTCTCCACTTGCCTGGATGAGTGCAGCTGCAACAACACTCAAGATGCTCGACACCATCCAGGACAAAGTAGCCCGTTTGATTGGCACCCCATTTACCACCTTAAACATACACTTCCTCCACCCCCGGCGCACCATGGCTGCAGTGTGTGCCATCTACAAGATACACTGCAGCAACTCATCAAGGCTTCTTCGCAGCACCTCCCAAATCCGCGACCTCTTCCACCTAGAAGGACAAGGGCAGCAGGCGCATGGGAACACCACCACTTCCAAGTCACACACCATCCTGACTTAGAAGTATATCACCGATCCTTCATCGTCGCTGGGTTAAAATCCTGGAACTCCCTCCCTAACAGCACTGTGAGAGTACCTTCACCACATGGACTGCAGCGGTTCAAGAAGGCGGCTCACCACCTCCTTCTCAAGGGCAACTAGGGATGGGCAATAAATGCTGGCCTTGCCAGTGACGCCCACATTCCATAAGCGAATTTAAAAAAAACTTGGGATCTGACCGCTAAACCCATTTTACACCAAGTACCAAATTATGTCACTTCCTCCTGATTTGAGTTCAAACTAGACAGGAGAGCAATGGCCTCATTTACTAACTGTGTATATAATGCAATAAATTTATTAACTCTACGTTTCCTTGAGTTATTTTTTGGCTGCTAGGATTATTTGTTTTTGAAATACATGAAGCTGCCCAAAGATAAATGACTATATTGCTGTGGATGCAAGTTCATGAGTAAAGTTCCACATCCCTTGATTGCATAACATTCATAATTTTCAGCATGCGAACACTAGACAATACATCTTCATCTTGTCTGTGGCAACTCAGATGGACTAAATAATTGAGTACATTCTTCCAACTGTAGGAAGAGGAGTAGAAAAACATGAAGCATTTACCGCAGTTAAATAAAGATGAGTGTGCGAAGTAAAGAGACTAGTTTGCGTTTAATCCTCCTTTCAAATCTTAATGATAAATGCACAATTAACTTAGAACACACGATCTGATATCCTGAAGATGATGTTCCATCAGATTCAGATTACTTAGCTTCACTTTTTGCTTTTTTAAACGTCATCTAAATTGATAAATATCTTAACTTATCTTTCTTCAGAGATTGATCAATTAACTTCCACTCCCCAATAAGATATTACACTGATTTTGTAGGTTTTGGCAGATATTATCCTTTTTTTTAATGAAGTTGAAAAAGGGAATTTGTAACATCTTTGCTGTTCATCCTTTTTGCCCGCATGAATATACGATTTTTCAAAGTGGTTTATTTAAGCACATTGCTTGTAGATGATCAAATTATTGCTGTTGCTTTGGACAAACAGACCTTCATTCTTCAAATCTCCCAAAAAGGCCAGTTTCAAATCACCTTTGAGGAAGCTCCTGTTCAACAATATATCTTCACAAGTCCTGGTTTTGCATATGTTTTATTTTAATTTTATGAATAGAGGATTTAAAAAAATCTGAACATTTCTAACGTGTTCTTGTTAATGCGATTTGTTATATGCCTCAATTACAAGTTTAAAAAAAATATATATTACACTTCTGGTCACCATGTTTATGAGAAAGATATCCAGGCATTGGAGAGGGTGCAGAGAAGAGCAATTAGATTGATAGCTCGGGTGCCGAATGCCAGCTATGAAGAGAGGCTGCAGAAGCACGGACTGTTTACACTGGACAAGAGAAAGCTCAGGACTGATTTTATTGAAGTATTCAAGATCCTAATGGATAAGATATACGTTGACATATTTAACATAGTCGCAGATTCTACAAGAAGAGGGCGTAGCTGTCGAAGAGGGAAGGTGAATAGAGAGTTTAGATTTTGTTACTTTAAGAAGATGGTGGTGAATGTATGGGGTGGACAGTGAAGGGAGGTAGTGGGGACTGAATTGTAGCACCAAATTCAAGGGAGTTGGACAAATACCTGGCCTAAAGTCTGAGCGCGGGGTATGAGAGATATCGCAAATGTGATGCTTCCGAGACACTGGGACTGGCCAAGTTCCTAAGTTTCTATTTGTTGGGAAGAAAAAGTAAAAATTTTAATTCCTGGTGTGTTTTAAATTAAAAAAAATATTAGCCAAAATGAGAGTTTTGTATTCGGATTAGAATCATACAGCACAGGAGGCTGCCATTCGGCCCATCGTGCTTGTGCCGGCTCTTTGACAAGCTACCCAATTAGTCCCACTCCCCTGCTCTTTTTCCATAGCCCTGCAAATGTTTCCTTTTCAACTGCATATACTCAAGTCCCTCTTGAAAGTTACTACTGAATTGACTTTTTTTTACTATTTTATCTGGTTACTGACCCTCTTGCCAGTGGAAACAGTTCCTCCCTATCTACTATATATCTAAACACCTCATAATTTTGAACACCTCTATTAAATCTCCCCTTAACCTTCTCTGCTCTAAGGGGAACAACCTAGCTTCTCTGGTCAAAATCAAAGTTCATAATGTAATCGTCAGAAGCAGCCAAAGTAAAACTATATTTGGGAGGGGAGTAAAGATTTTTAGCCGAGCTTTTTGAATGCACCAATTAAACTAAAATGTTATCTTCAGTTGTTTACTCATGTTTGAACTAATCTAAAATATTTAATGCAAAACTGCCAAACATGGTGCACCCTCTGATTTCCCCACTTTCATTTTGAAATGTGAAGACCAATGAGTTAAACTTCACAATTCAAAGTTTTAAAATGTATCTTTGCTTATTTTTCAGTCCTTCTCTAAATATTGTGGCACCGTTGGACGAAACAGCCTCTGTCTCTATGCGGGTGTCATTTCAGTCAGCTAAAACATTCCACTGGAGTGTAGTCCTGATTGCCCAGTTTAAGCTCTAGTTGGCATTATAAGCAAAGGTTGGACAAATAGTTTATTTTAATAAAAGGTCAATTAATATTTACTGAACTCTGATGCAGCAAATGTTTAAAGGGTGATCATCACAGTTTTAAGAGGGGAAAAAGAATCTGGAAGATGACAATGTATTTATTGTCATGGCATATGCATGTGATAATGGTATATTCCTTTGTACCAGGTACTGATGAATCCATTTTCGAGACATATGATGGTAACTCTCCAACAGTGACCCGCATGCTTTAAGAATTGGTTTCTGTTTTATTTAAAAAAAACTATGTTCCCATTGATAGTTGAAAAATAAATATTTATTGATATTGCTTCTGATTTAGATTTTAAAATGTCTGATGGAGTTTAAGTGTCTGATGCTAGTCACGGCATAAATTAAACAACAGTGTACAACTGACACAGCTGCATGTGACACTGACTGTTTTTATTCTCTCCTAGCATTCCCTTGGTTTGGAATGGATATTGGTGGAACTCTTGTCAAACTTGTGTACTTTGAGCCAAAAGACATCACAGCTGAAGAAGAACAGGAGGAAGTGGAGAACCTGAAGAGCATTAGGAAGTACCTGACCTCTAACATAGCTTATGGAAAAACAGGGATTCGGGATGTGCACCTGGAGCTGAAGAACTTGATCATGTGTGGACGCAAAGGGAACTTGCATTTTATCCGCTTTCCAACGCATTCCATGCCTAAATTCATCCAAATGGGTAGAGACAAAAATTTCTCTAGTTTACACACCACTATGTGTGCCACAGGAGGTGGTGCCTACAAATTTGAGGATGATTTCAGAATGGTATGTCATAGTTGTGTAACCTAATTCCTGTGAGAGAATGCAGAAAGTGTCTTGCTTGGCAAACTATTAGATCCACCCGCCCCCCAACAAACCTTCTCTGTGTTCCAGTGGAAAAAGCTTTGACTTTTTTGAAGCAATTCTTCATTACCATAGCCTATCATTCCAGTGTACCCTTCCATGGCTCTAATAACCCTCTTGTAATTGGCTGCTCAAAACTGCATGCAATACTCGAATCATGGTCTAATCAACTTATTGCACAAGTTCAACTTCACTTCCTTGTTTTCATATTCTTTTTATGGCTTTCTCTACCTGAATTCCCCATCTCTAAAGATCTTTTTGTCGGCACCGCTAAATCTCCCTGTTCCTCTACTCTGTTAAGAGTCTTGCCATTTAGGATGTACTTCCTTTCATTGCTCTTTATTCCAATTCACATTTCTCTGCACTGAATTGCATCTGCCATCAATCTTCCCACTCTGCTAACCCATTTATCACCTCCTACAATGTCTTGCATTCTTCCTCAAAATTTGCCATGCCTTTTAATTTGGTATCGTCAGCAAACTTCTATCATTCCTCTTGTGACTTGGTCTAAATCATTTATGTCAATGGAGAACAAAAGAGGACCCAGTACAGATCCTGAGCCACATTATTACCTACAACTACCGACTCAAAACCTGTCATTTACCCCCCACCATTATATCACTGCTGCAGGGATCCCAAATCCCATTGCCAAAGATACCATGTATATGGTACAAAATCATAGATTATTGAACAGCTTTTTTCCAAGTTGCCTCCAGTCTAAAAGTTGCATATATATATTGGTCTTAAATGTTTGGAAGTGGTTATAACAGAAAAACATTCACATTTGGATTGGCATATCTGTTTTCTTTTTTAATTTTATCACTAAAGGAAGATCTGGATAACCTATGTAAATTGATTTCAAATCAACAAGGATGAGGTACATTTACTACTCTGACATGCCATGTATGCTTTGTATATTATCGTTCCCTTGCAAAACAAACAGAAACTGTATAACTGGCTTAGTTGGAAAAGTTTAGACTATACGTTGCAGCATTGAGCTTTCTACTGTTCTTTGTCACAAATGTAAATCACACGGGCATTTGTTTATTTGCTGTTTGTTTGACTACTGCTGTTTTCCAGATGGCTGATTTACAGCTCCACAAACTGGATGAGTTGGACTGTTTAATCCAAGGCCTGCTTTACATTGATTCCGTTGGGTACAATGGTCAGTCTGAATGCTACTATTTTGAAAAACCCACTGACCCCGACCAGTGCCAGAAAAAGCCCTACTGCTTAGATAACCCTTACCCAATGTTGCTGGTCAACATAGGTTCAGGGGTCAGCATCTTGGCTGTTTATTCCAAAGATAATTACAAAAGGGTGACCGGAACCAGGTAAGCGCATAGACATTCATAACCTTGCCACATTGTTGTTTGCATGTGTAAAATGGTAGACTGGTAGATTTACAATCTTATGCATGTCAGTGTATTGTGTGTGCCGTTTAAATCTCCAATATGGTTTCTGTTTGACTTGTACTGTTCTACTACTTTTATGTTGTCTTTCTGAATTGGAGATGGGTGTTGGGGCGGGGGGGGGGGGGGAGAAAAAGAGGGAAAGATCATATCTTAGCATAAAGACACATGATACAAAATGACAGGGCTAACTCTGATGTCTGTGGGTTCAATTCTTTTATTTGGCTACTTTTTCCCCTTCCCTTTCCTGAAGATGTTGACTCATGGTGTGTGGTATCTTGCCCATGTATCCGTTTTTCATGTGTGACCCTAGGCAGTGGGTGTTGAAAGGCTAATTGAGGTAGGAAGAGAAAGAGGGGGGAGGCATCACAGCCAAGCCTGATTCTATCCCCTCCCAATGTCCTCACGCAAGGGTCACTGTATAGCAATCTTGATCATTAGCTGATTCTAAACCAGGGTACTGAGGCCAGTTACAGCACCCTTACTGTTACCAGGCAAATCAGCACTGACCAAGACTGAAAGCTGGGGCAATCTCTTCTGTGTGGCTCAGCTGCACATTTTCTACAGAACTTTCTGGGAGATTGGCTTCAGTTCTTTCTAATATGCTGTAGGCTGATCCCTGATCGCCCAATGACATAATGTTGTCAATCATTATAATTAGAAAAAAGAATGACTTGCATTTATATAGCGCCTTTCACGACCACCGGACGTCTCAAAGCGCTTTACAACCAATGAAGTACTTTTGAATTGTAGTCACTGTTGTAATGTGGGAAACACGGCAGCCAATCTGCGCACAGCAAGCTCCCACAAACAGCAATGTGATAATGACCAGATAATCTGTTTGTTTTTGTTATGTTGGTTGAGGGATAAATATTGTCCAGGACAATTTAATAAGGGGGTGCTTGCATTCAACCCCCAAATGAGAAGGCCAGCACAAAGAATGTATAGTCTACTCCTCTTAAGAAGTTATTTAATTTGAATTACCTGCTAATTAAATTGAAGTCATACGCCTCCTGTACTGTCTTATTTAAATTGCTTAATTTAAACTACTGGATATTTTATTTTTTTCAACATTGAATTTAATATTCGACAATTTAAAGAAAGGGGTAGAAGCATCTCATACTTTTTGCATATATACTATTTTAATAGAGGGTGTCACATACCGAAATCTGTGGGTCACGCAATAAGTCTGTAACAGAAATAAAATCGAGTGCCATCCTCTTTTCAGCGACTAATATAAAAAAACCTAAGCACATAGATTTGTGAAATGTTAGATCAATAAAGATCCCAAAGAAAAGCAGCCACTTGAAAGGCTGTTATTTCAACCAATCATGGCAATGCATTTATTTCTCCGGTGGTTCCAGTTGACATTTTTGTTTCTAAAGCTGCAGAATATATAGCCACAGAAATAACATTTAAAAGATGATCAAAGCATAAAAAATGTATCGTTCTGAAGAAAGCGCTAAACTTAGCCATAAAATCAGCCATTGAATGTTAGAAATGCCTCCAGGAAGTTCCTGACCATACAGACCTGCCCTTGCTCTCTCTAAAGCTTGAGCTTTGCTGCATGCTCCAGGCCCCTGAGTGAAGAGGGTCCATCAAGTAGCAGACTCCCAGGGGGTGCCAGTGTCAATGTGTGTGTCGCTTTGAAAGACTGAAACTCCTAGAATGCAACAAAAGCGTCCTCTTTCTCTTCAGTCTAATATAATACTACCTTAGCAGAAGGCAGGTTTCCTCAAGCCAGTCCTCTACGCTTGGTAGGAAAGGGATGTAAAGACTTCTTCACATTTCAGGATTGTTGATCATTTTCTTCGACACAGAAAGGATTTCGAAGTGACTTTATGTTTAAGTGTTGGTTTAAAACCAAGTGATTTCTCACAATCAAACATAAGCTGCAGGTATTGAATTTGTGTATTAAAGCTAGACAGGCCAGCTTGTGAATGTCGAGGCTCACTGTCAGTTGTCTCATCCAAAGCCCATTAAGCCAGGGTGCGCCCTATTCATTTTGTGAACAGCAGGAGATGTTTCCTTTAAACCCGCACCCCAAGGGCGGAGGGGAGGTAACCGGTTTCATGGACAGGCCAGTCAGGATCAGAAGGCTGACCAGGAAAGGTTAATTGACCCCATTAATGGGGATTTTGTGTTGTAATTTTATTAGTTTTCTTCTTCACGAGGAGGGTTCTAAAGGTAGTTGAATCAGGATGAGATTTTTATGATGTAATGAAAACCGAAAATTACCAATTAGAAGAGAAAAGCGACTTAAATAAGCAATGTCACATCAAGACATAGACAGCAGTTGTGATCAACACAATACTTTTTA
This sequence comes from Squalus acanthias, assembly GCA_030390025.1. Classification (NCBI taxonomy): domain Eukaryota; kingdom Metazoa; phylum Chordata; class Chondrichthyes; order Squaliformes; family Squalidae; genus Squalus; species Squalus acanthias. The sequence continues at coordinate 38,618,440 of CM059438.1, forward strand.
TTTAATAGATCTCCCATCGTGTTCCTCAGATTGAACCAGATCCGTTTAGAAAGGCACAGATTAATCAAAGACTGTCAGCATGGATTTGTTAAGGGAAGGTCATGTCTAACTAACTTGATTGAATTTTTTGAGGAGGTAACAATGAGGGTAGCACATTTGATGTAGCCTACATGGATTTTAGCAGGGAGTTATGCTTGAACTGTATAAAACACTAGTTAGACCACAGCTAGAGTACTGCATACAGTTCTGGTCACCACACTACAGGAAAGATGTGATTGCACTAGAGAGACTACAGAGGAGATTTACGAGGATGGAGAATTTTAGCTACGAGGAAAGATTGGATAGGCTGGGGTTGTTTTCTTTGGAACAGAGGAGGCTGAGGGGAGACTTAATTGAGGTGTATAAAGCTATGAGGGGCCTAGATAGAGTGGATAGGAAGGACCTATTTCCCTTAGCAGAGAAGTCAATAACCAGGGGGCATAGATTTAATGTAATTGGTAGAAGGATTAGAGGGGATTTGAAGGGAACCTTTTTCACCCAGAGGGTGGTGGGGGTCTGGAACCCACTGCCTGAAAGGGTGAGAGGGGCAGAAACCCTCGCCGCATTTAAAAAGTACTTGGATATGCACTTGAAGTGCCGTAACCTGCAAGGCTACGGTCCAAGAGCTGGAAAGTGGGATTAGGCTGGATAGCTCTTTTTGACCGGCACGGACGCGATGGACCGAATGGCCTCCTTCTGTGCCATAAATTTCTATGATTCTATGATGCCGGTTTTATAATGACAGGAATGTTATACCATGTGACGTAATTTATTATTTAGTAAGTGAATCTTCCAATGGAATTAATTTGTAGGGTTTGAGCGCCTCCCTGTGGTAGCTGCTGGTAGCCAGTGGCCAGGGATGAGGCGGAGTTTTAGGGTTCACACTGGAAACATTAAATAAATAATTTTTATTTATTTGAAGTCTGCCGCGTGCTTGTGGGGTGTGGAAAGTGACATCAATGTGCCCACAAGCCCGTAGGGTGCAAGGAACGCTGATTGGCTTAAAGTTTCCATTCACTGAAAAGCCAGTAACAAGCATAAAAGTTGTCAATCAAAAACCAAAGAGGAACCAATCAAATCTCTCAATTAACAAAAAAAATTGGAAATCTTTTCGGCTGATCCCTACTATTTATATCACACAATCCAAAACCCATCTCGCCTTCCACCCGATGTACCCCTCGCCTCCCCCCCCCCCCCCCCTCTTGGGACTCATCAATAGACTTCACCCATCGGCAGACAGCAGCAGACCCACCTACTGCACCACTTGGCCCAATATGGACCCCACGTCCTAAGACACAACGTTAACCGCACATGTAAATACTCTCAACTACAACTTCTGCTCCACTCCCTGCTCAATCGCCTCCATCTCAACTTTATTTTTTTCCCCCTGCATGCTGAACCAACCTCTTCACCCCACCGGCCCTTTTAGCCAACACCTGACCGCTGCCTCCTCTATTACCATCTCCTGATCAACTTGGCCCAACCGCTCCTGCTCTGCCCTGACATGCAACACAAATGCACTCCATCCTTCCACTTTGGCTGTGCAGGCAACCCACCTGGTTGAAAACTCACTTGTCAGTAGGGTCTGCAGAGTCGGGCCATTGGTGCAGTGCTTTGACTCCAACAGAAATATTGGCCGAGATTTTCCGGGGAGTCAGTGGGTGCGATCAGTGGCGGGTCAGGTGGGAAAGTGTTTTTTTTCCCTAGCAGGTCAGGACCCCGCTGTGAACCCGCCACCAAATGTCGGGTCTGTCAGCGCTGAGCAGACCCGACACGCAGCGGCGGGGGAGCTAATTTAAATCATTAGTGGCTTGTTTACAGCCACTTAACAATGGTTTTATACTGACCTTTTGAATTTGACAGCTTGGCCACGGGTTTCACGCTGTTGCTAGACCACATCTGTGAAGCTGAGGCGGGAGGTCAGTGGCCATTGAATCAGCTGATGAGTTGACAGCTTCAAATGTCAAGTAAAAGCTCCCACCTTACAGATATATCTTCCCTCAGCCACAAGCTCTTCCTCACTGCATTTCCACAACAGATTCACCATGCTGCAAGTCTTTACACAAGCCTCCATCCAGTCTGACCTCATTACACCTCTTGCCATTGACAGATCGCGTTTGTCATCTCTACTTCACCTGCCACCTATTCCATCAGCATGGGTGCTCTTTATACTCTCACCATGATCAGCCCCAACACTAGCAGCACCAGGCACACCAGCTGCATCAACAACATAGGATTACATAGGATATACAGCACAGAAACAGGTCATTTGGCCCAACCAGTCCATGCCGGCGTTTATGCACTACTCGAGCCTCCTCCTGTCTTTCCTCATCTAAATCTATCAGCATAACCCTCTATTTCCTTCTCCCTCATATGCTTGTCCAGCCTCCCCTTAAATGCATCTATACTTTTCGCTTCAACCACTCCCTGTGGTAGCGAGTTCCACATTCTCACCACTCTTTGGGTAAAGAAGTTTCTTCTGAATTCCCTATTGGATTTCTTGGTGACTATCTTATATTGATGGTCTCTAGTTATGCTCTTCCCCACAAGTAGAAACATTCTCTCTCTATCCACTCTATCAAAACCTTTCATAATTTTAAAGACCTCTATTAGGTCACCCCTCAGCCTTTTTTCAAAAGAAAGGAGACCCAGCCTGTTCATCCTTTCCTGATATGTATACCCTCGCATTTCTGGTATCATCATTGTAAATCTTCTCTGCACCCTCTCCAGTGCCTCTATATCCTTTTTATAATATGGCGACCAGAACTGTACGCAGTACTGTACTCTAAGTGTGGTCTAACCTAGGTTTGATACAGGTTTAGCATAACTTCCCTACTTTTCAATTCTATACCTCTAGAAATAAACCCTAGTGCTTGGTTTGCTTTTTTTATGGCCTTGCTAACCTGTGCCGCAACTTTTAGTGATTTGTGTATTTGTACCCGGAGATCGCTTTGTTCCTCTACCCGACCCAGACTCGCACCCTCCAAATGATAAGTGACCTCCCTATTCTTCCTACCAAAATGTAATACCTCACATTTATCTGTGTTGAACTTCATTTGCCAATTATATGCCCATTCTGCAAGTTTATTAATGTCCTCCTGTAATTTGTTGCAGTCCTCCTCAGTAATGACTATCTTTCCCCCCCCCCCACCCCCAATTTGGTGTCGTCCGCAAATTTAGAAAGTGTTTTTGATTCCAAAGTCTAAATCGTTAATGTAAATTGTGAACAACATTGGTCCCAGCACGGATCCTTGTGGAACACCACGACCCACCTTCTGCCACTGTGAATAGTTACCTTTTACCCCTACTCTCTGCTTTCTGTCTTGAAGCCAGCTAGTTATCCATTCTGCTACTTGTTCCTTGACTCCACATTCTCTGACCTTGTTCATCAGTCTATTATGGGGTACCTTATCGAAGGCCTTTTGAAAATCTAGGTAAATTACATCTACTGCATTACCCTTGTCTACTCTCTCTGTTACCTCTTTGAAAAATTCAGTGAGGTTGGTCAAGCAAGACTTTCCCTTTTGAAATCCATGTTGACTATTCAATGCCACCAACCTTCTCTGCAACCAACTGATGCTATACAGGGCATCAGCACCCGACCACATTGCTGCCTGGGATGGCCTCAGCATGGCCAGATTTACTTCACTTGATGCTGTACACCCATATGGCTGCCACATGATGCGCCAGGTTGGCACCACCCCACACCAACACCATAAAGCATCCCTACAATGTCCAAGCTTTTTCTTTCACACTCATCACCATTGCGGGGGGTACCGTTATGTCTTCTCATTCACTACAACACACTAAGCCACTTCCAACGGTGCACACAGATCTGTCCAAAAAGGCAAAGTGTTGAAAATAAAGGTTTCAATGTTTGACATCATATTAACAAAAACTTTACATGAACATTGGATAAAACACCCAAGTGCCTACCCTTGTGTGTTGTTAGTTGGTATGATTGCACTAGGGTGAGTCTGAGGGGTGGCTAGTGAGATGGGGAAGTGATAATATAGATAGAGTGGGATGGGTGGAGGTGCAAGGTCAGTTGGTGTGAGTAAGGATGTGCAGGAGTAGGGTAGGGAAGGCAGAGTGATGGGGATGTGATGAGAGGCACAGCAGGATGAGATTGAGTGTGGCTTTGTACTAACATTTCGTGATCTCCTGAGATCATTGAAAGGTTTGCAGCACTGCACCCAAGTCCTCCTGACCACATCCCTGCTTGTGCCCTCCTCTGCATGTGCAACCAGGCTGTGTTGATCTCCTGGGGAGGTCTCTTCCGCCCATGGGAAAGGAAGAGGAACTCCTTGTGTGCTGTGGCTCCCTCCATAAGTGCATGGAGGGAGAGCCTGGGTGCAGCCCTGTGCCTCTGTGCAGTGTTTGTCAGTGTCAGAGTTTGCAGCACCTCAATGCTGTAGAACACTGACAGCACAATTGTCAAAATAAATTTGGCGTGGTCCCTTTGAGGAAACCAGCTGATGACGTGTCATCAAATGACGTCACCAGTCCCACGTCCTCTAATTGGCCGGCAAACGTGCTGGGCGGGCTTCACAAGCCCAATCAAGGGAAAATCATTTTGGACAGCGAGCTGGAGCCAGCAGCGGGGTCGGGACCCGCCAATGACGTCGCCTGCCACGGACCTGCCGAGGTCCGCAAAATTGCGGCCCGTTGAGAGACTTAGCTCTGTTGCTGTCTCTCCTTCCCTGGACCAGATTCTGAAGATTTGTGGGAGAGCTGGATGGGACAGAATAAAACAGAGGAAATGCAAGGTGACAGAAAATTGAGATACAAAGAAATGGAGATAAACATGATTAAGCAGTCACAAAATGTGACAACCAGAGGAACTAGGTGGAGTACGTAAAGCAGAAAAAAACATGCAAGAAAGAAATGGAGAAAGAGAGACTGATAAACAGCAAGTTAATCCCAGTTTGTGTAACGTGCACAAAAAAAATTAATGAGGTTTTTCAAGTCAAATGAAAGGCTTAGATTTTTATACTTGGAAAAATTGAAAACTATACAGAAGACTTTTATGTGGATTAATAATGAGGATTTCTGTCCTACAGCTCTGCAGTTAGCTTGGTTGGAATAGTTATCTCAAAATGGGCTATAAATTATGAAATTGTTAATTATTTAACTCTGAATATGGAATAATTGATTTTCTGAGATTGTAAACTGGATTAATTCTTTAAGTGTACTGTAAATATGGAATAATTCAGTATTAGTGCACGAGTTGCCACGGCTCGACATTCCACAATGTCACCGATTTTCACACTGGGCATACGTAGTAAAATTTGCTGTCCAAGTACCACAAATTTGCATAAATATCCAAGAGGCAGTGGATATAGTTGTGTCTGAGTGGTAACACTCTTGTTATCTGACACCGAGCGTATGCATAAGGCCAAGTGGGAGCTATACAGGAGATAGGTGAACAGAAGGAGGGGGCTAGGTGAAAGCAACGGTAACAATGAAAAAGTGATCCTTTAATCACATCTTAAATGTCCCAAAGTACTTCATATATGGTAATTTACTTTCAAGTGCAGCCACTGTTGTTATGTAGGCAAACACAGCAGCCATCTTCTGCACAAGATCGGACATACAGCAGTCAGATGAGTGACCAGTTAATCTGTTTTTGGTGGTTGTTTGAGGGAGGAAGGTGAACCAGGATATTGGGCGAACTCCCATCTCTTTGAAATTGTACCACGGGATGAGAGCCATACAAAGAGGGACCTCAACACAGAGAAAGGTTAACAGAAGTATATTCAAGACAGAGAGCGATAGATTTTTGGATACTAAGGGACTCTAGGGGTATGGGGATCGGGTGCGAAGGTGGAGTTGAGGTAGAAGATCAGCCATGATCATATTGAATGGCGGAGCAGGCTCGAAGGACCGAATGGCCTACTTTTGCTCCTATTTATCCTAACATCCAGTGCATTAACAGCTCTTAAAAGGCTGCAGCTGGGATTTACAGGGGTGTAGCCGCTTAAAGCTAAGTAGCAACATGTGGGCGCAAATATTTTCGGCAGCTTTTCAGAGGCTGTATGGGCCAGAAGAATAGCTAGCAAAAACCAGTGCGCGGCAAAAACAAATGTGGAAGCAGGAAACGGAATCCATGTGCAAGTAATGGAGTGGCACGCACCCAAAACCCCCTATTTGTTGGATAATGAAGTAGAAGTGCTGCTTCATGAGAGTGTACAGAAGGCTACCCTCTGGCACTCTCCCCGGTGGACAGGAGTACAGCATGCCGAGCAGGTGGTGGCAATTTTGTGCAGTACCCAAAGGACCTATGAACAGATACAGAAGAAGCTGGCAAGATATGGCTACACAACCACACCATATACCAGGTAGAAGCCCTGTGTATGCATGCTGCATAGTGCTGGTCGTCAACTTGCTACATGTTTACTGCTGGCTCAGAACCTTCCAAAACCTTCATTGCTTATCATGCATGCTCATCTTATAAGGGCTTCATACAGCAAATCGTAGCAACACAACCTAGCTGCACGATGCAGATTGGGCCCATGTATGTCACTGTGTATGTGCTTCTTCAACATGCAGCATCTCGAGACTACTCTGCTCGCACAGGATGACTTAAAGAACAGACTGAACAGGAGGAGGGTCCAGCAATTACAAACGTCTGATTTGCTTTCAAGAGGTAATCCTGGACATCTGCTTCTTAAAGAAAAATGAAGCTAAAGGCCTCTTCCAAGCTCAGGGCTCATACCTTTCCCTACCTATACCTTGTCCTCCTTCTCAATCACTCGCACACAACGCAAACATCACACACCATGTCTTGCAATTTATGGTGTGTCTTGGAGCCAGCAAAGGCCTGTCAGCACGGCCAAGAACAAGACACTGCCCTGCATCCCTCTCGCCGACACCAGCACAGCTGTATGCATCCCACTTACCGAGCTTCGGGAGGTAGCGCAGGGTGAGTCACAGTACAGATGAGGAAGAGGAAGTGGTGATGCTGGGGGAAGAGCAAGAACCTGCTGCCTGGTTGACCAATAGTTCCCATCAATAAGAAAAACACAACAGTGTGGTGAAATCAGCGGCAGCCCTGTCATGTTTCTGTTGCTATTCAGGAGGGAAAGGAGCTGAAAGTGTTTGGCTGCTCAATGTATCAGTCAGATGATACATGTATGGCCAAGGCTTTACTTGATACTGTAGATGACTCTGCTGGCCTGGTAGGAGAGACAGCCAGAAAATTGAGGGCGGTGGTGACCTTGGCTACGACTGGCAACACAGCTGTACACATCTGTCCTGATGTTGCAGGTTGGCGGCAGGTGTCCTTTTGGCAGCTGTAAATTGCATCTGTGCTTACCCAGAGCTTGTGGTGATAGATGGCTTTGACCGTTACTAGGTAGGTATGATTGGTGGCATGACGGGTGTAGCCAGTCTGGTTCTAGTGCTAACTGGCCTCCCTGGCACGCAGCCTTTTCAGCCGACACCACTGCAGCCAATAGATACTGCAATTTGGGTACTTTAAAAGCATTAATTTTCTTTTGACCTGCCAACTGCATGGTGCACTGTAGCCTGCAGTCAGAAGCGTCGTTGCTCCCTGAGCCACACTGAGATTTTTGTACAAGAAGAGCCCCTTTCATAGCTGCTATTTATGCATGATCTATCTTCCACCGAATTCCTATTACAATTCCTTTTTCAATTACATTCAGTTTCAAGTGATTTTGCAGACCATATTCAGCCAATTTTGTTTGTACAAAGAACTTTAAAAAAAAAAGTTAAAAAGACAAAAATAATTCAAAAAAGGCACTGAAACAATGGAGCTGCATTGAGCTTCCCTTTTCTCTACTCCCAATGGATGGAAAACTTCACAAGGGGCAATTTGAGTTTCATTATATTGATAAAAAGAAAGAGTTGCATTTATATAATGCCTTTCACGACCTCAGGATGTCCCAAAGCACTTTACAGCCAATGAAGTTCTTTTGAAGTGTAGTCACTGTTGTAATGTAGGCAGCGGCAGCCAAAATTGTGTACAGCAAGCTCCCACAAACAGCAATGTGATAATGACCAGATAATCTGTTTCTGTGATGTTGATTGAGGGATAAATGTTGGCCAGGACACCGGGGAGAACTCCCTGCTCTTTGGAATAGTGCCATGGGATCTTTTACATCTACCTGAGAGGGCAGACGGGGCCTCGGTTTAACGTCTCATCTGAAAGATGGCACCTCTGACAGAGCAGCACTCCCTCAGTACTGTACTGGAGTGTCGACCTAGATTTTTGTGCTCAAGTCCCTAGAGTGGGACTTGAACCCACAACCTTCTGACTCGGAGGCGAGAGTGCTACCCACTGAGCCACAGCTGACACGTGTTGTGACAGCACATCAGGCTGGGTGGAGGATGAGACACCGCACAAATTGAGTGGGAATCTGGCAAAATGGAACCCCAAGTGACTTCCCAACCCTCGTGTGCCTGCTCTGTGCTGCTGGGACAGATCTCGTCGTCTGGAAAATCAAACCAATTTTTTTGTCTGTGAGCATCACAGGTGATCGACTTGGCCATCTCTCCCCTCTGTCCTTGTACTCCAGGGTAACCCCAACCCTTCCACCGTTGGAAGAGCTGCTCCACAGCGTGTTCTTGGTGCCCCGATGTTGAAACTGCTCTCTTCACCTGTGCTGTCAAGTCCACCACTCTCAGCTTGGTGATCCTGCACACTCTTGAACAGTGACCTGAAGTTCCGGGGTGCTCCGCCATTGTAGCCTCTTGCTCTCACAACACTGAGCAATCGCTCAGTAAGATGGTGGACCCCCTCAGCCAGAATTGCCCATACGTGTAGCTGGGTCGTCTCTTCCCCCCCTCCCCCCATAGCATAGGTGCCAATGTAACAGGTAGTGAAGTCCAGCACAATAGCGAGTGCTTCAACGTTGGTGTTGCTGGACAACACGGTCTAATTCCTCACTGGCATAGTCACGTTATACTGCACTACAATAACCTGCCACAACATCACTGGATCTAATCTCGCATGAGCAAAGTGTACATCGATTTAATTCAACACGTACGATCACAAAAATGAAGTATTGATTCAGTCAAATGCAACTTAGATTACTTTCAGAAAATAACATTTTGGGATACAGTATGAGTCATTTGAGACATGACATCTGGTAAGTGCAGCATGCTTGGGGGGGGAAACAGGTGACTTTGGACCTATTGTTCCCAAAGCTCTCCTCCACTGGGGGTTTTCTCGCATCACGTCTGGGTCTGTTAGTTGTAGACTAATTGATAGAGATTGATTGCCGTGGTTAGTCAACAACTATTATTGTTGTATCATGTGTTACTAGGATGGTAGAAGGCGAACTAGATGGCTATTTTCACGTGGTTTTTTTTTGGTCTCGCAATCCTTATGTTTGACAGACAGTGTCGAGCCTTCTAATAGATGGCTCATTTGGCTGAATCAAGCTGCACCAATGATGGGTTAGTTGATAAGTTCTCTGTGTCTAATGGAAATGCATCTTAAAAACCAGATCCCAGGTTCTTCGGATGTGTTATAAACCATACAGTTTGTCAGTGAACAATACCACAGGAGATCAGTGGGGAAAAAAATGAATGAACAGTAATTACTGTGTCTGGAAATAAATTAGTGATGACTGGAAAGTAGCAATGAAATAAACCGTAATGGTGCAAGTGGCAAAGAATTAAACCAATAAACAGATATGAATAGCTTCAGCTGGAAAGACTGATACCAATAAATAAACATGACACACCAGGCAGGAGAGAATGAAGTAAATGAGCGTCCCAGATGGAGAATGCTGAAATGAATAAATGAGGCTGCAAAGTATTTATAAAATCAATTCTGAATGGCTCTAGTTAGAAAGAATTAAAGAATAAATAAGAAGTGGTACACATGGTAAATAAACAAATACGATCGGTGCAGATCAGATCAAATTAACTGACTAGGAACGACTGAGCGAAATTATCAAATGTGAGGGTGGAGTCCCCAAGGGGTGGAGCATCCTGAAAACTAGCAGGAGCACTTGAAGGATCCAAGCCCCAAGAATTTGGTAAAGGCAAGGCTGAGGCCTCCTGTGAGAGGGGGAGGCCTCTGTGAGCAAAAGTTGTTTTAGGTATTGGAGGATGAGCTGGGTTTAGTGGGAGGGTTTTCTCATTCCGAATGGATGCATTTCTGTGTTATGTTGGAAAGTTAATGGGCTGAGTGGGGAACCGGCCGGGCTGCGGGAATGACTTTGGACATTTTTATTTCAGGGATTTGTTTTTTTTTTGTGAATGGGGTTGTCTGAGAGATGGTCACGTAAGTGGCTCAGATTTCGTCTTGAATAAAAAAAATAATCGGTTTGCATGCTTCAAACTTGAACGCTTTACCAAAGTACTTAAGATATAATTATTTAATGCTCCTGTACCGTTTACGTTGTGCTTAGGGGAGTGTGAGACTTTCTCCTCCTCAGCAGAAACGTTTAAATAAAATTTCAAAATATGCAAAACTTTGAACTGATTAGGCCTCAATAATCTATAAACCATGGCTGTGTACACCTTATTCACCTAGGATAGCTAACCCAACAAATAAACAACAGTCATATGGGAAATAACAACAAAAAGTGCTGGAAACACTCAGCAGGTCAGGCAGCATCAAGGAGCGAGAAACAGAGTCAATGTTTCGGGTCGAACCCTTCGTCAGAACTGGAAAAGGTTAGAGAGGAGAGATTTTTAAGCAGGGGCAGGGAGGAGGGAGAGGAAAGAACAAAGGAAAGGTCTGATAGGATGGAAGGCAGGAAAGATTGAATGACAAAAGGTATGATAGTGCAAGGCAAAAGGAGAGTTATATGGGAGTTCAGTGCAAGGTTGATCACTTAGCTAATTTTCAGAGTGAGGAACCTTGCCTTACACCGACTCATACTTTAAAAGACCTCCATATTTAAATATTTTTCATTAAGGAAGAAAGGTCAGTTAGAGACACCCAACCGCTTGTACAGCCTTGAGAAGTGAGTAATCTCCCCATCAGATGTCCGTTTGAACAGTAGAAGGGGCCTATGCTTGCATTTGATGGGTGATTTGTGGAACAGATGAAGAGCTGTGTGGGCGATGAGGCAGAGTGCAGTTTCTGCTGCGGCTTTGGTTGTGCAAACACCAAGTATCAGTCAGTTCACTTCTCAATCATGACTGAGGTCTTCTCCAACAGCGCACCCCACCACCACAGCTCTGAAGAGAGATTTGATGTGGGGAAGTAGGAGGTGATGAGTGAATGGAGCTGGTCAGTAAGAAGCGCGCGTTATTGACTGTGGCATAGATGTGTGGAGAGTAAGTGAAAGGGAAATGGTGAGAAGGAGCAGTAGTTCCTCTCATTTTGTGATTCTTCTGGGGTTTTACTAGTTTCAGGTGTTGGGGGGGAAAAAATAATTTGCATTTATGTAGCACTTGATCATGTCTTCAGGACATGTCAATGTGTTTTAGAACCAATGGATTACTTTTAAAGTGAAGTCACTGTTATATAGGCAAACATGGGAGCCAGTTTGCATACAGCAAAGTCCCACAAACAGGCAATGAATAACCAGTAAATGTGTTTTTGGCGGTTTTGGTTGAATGAGGAATCAAGTTGGAATCAAAGGCTATTGCATTTTGTTTTGAGTATTTATCCTATTACCCGCGCCAATTTACTGTGGCAGATACATATTTTTAACATTTCTACTTATTTATATGTTTACAAAACAAACGGTGGGAATTACTTGCCCGGTACTGTGTTTCGGGTAAGTGAGGTTGGTGCGTAACTTACCATTAAGTTGCGTAACCATTGAGAAACTTCTAGTTAGTATTTCACAGCTCACACAAACACTGTGACCTCCTCGAGTCACTTCCCACTTCCTCCTCTCCTCCTTTTCTCAGTTGACTCTTTCTGGCGTGCTGTTTTTTTGGGGATCAGCAGCTCTTTGGTGTCTCTCCCAAGTGACCATTCTTCTGTGAGCCTAGACCACCTCCCCTGTCTGTGGAGGCATCAGCTGAGTGTGATCCTGGATTCAGCTGGCGGTTACACTTAAACCTCCCAGTAGGGGTCACTAGAGAGTGATCCAGAATCAAAATCCTGTTTGTCTTTCCTTGTCCTCCCAAAGGTTAGGGATACTGAGACCATTGTCGGGCCTGTCACCAGTATGTAGAAATATATCGAAGTTGCAACACAGAAACAGGTCATTTAGCCCACCCAGTCTGTGCTGGTGTTTATCCTGCATGCAAGCAAATATTCCTAATCACATTTACCTCTCCTGCACCCACATCTGTCCATCCCCTTTTTTTCTTCATCCACCGATCCAATCTAATCTTGAATGTTGGCATCATTTCTGCCTCCGCCGCAAACCCTGGAAGTGAATTCCACAGCCTCGCAACTCTGTGTGTGAAGAAGGTTCTCCTGCCCTCTGTTCTAAATTACTTGCATTTAATCTTGTATCTATGGCCTGTCATTCTGTTAACTATTGGAAAGAGTCTGCCTCAATCTACCCTGCTCCATCCTTTAATAATTTTTAACACTTGCTAACACGGTGGCATAGTGGTTAGCACTGTTACCTCACAGCGCCAGGGACCCGGGTTCGAATCCGGCCTCGGGTGACTGTCTGTGTGGTGTTTGCACATTCTCCCCATGTCTGCGTGGGTTTCCTCCGGGTGCTCCGGTTTCCTCCCACAGTCCAAAGATGTGCGGGTTAGGTTGATTTGGCTATGATAAATTGACCCTTAGTGTTAGGGGGGATTAAATACGTGGGGTTACGGGGATAGGGTGGGATATGTGTCAGGTGCAGGCTCGATGGGCTGAAATGGCCTCTATCTGCACTGTGGGGATTCTGTGATTCTGTGATCATATCGGCCCTTAATCTAACAAAAAAGCCCCCAATTTTTCAGGTCAGTCTTTGTATTTGTATTTCCTCATACCAGGCAACATCCTCGTGAATCTGCCTTGTACCCTCTCCTAAAGATTCCATATCAATCTGTAGCGTGGAGCTCCGTACTGCACACCGTACTCTAACTGAGGGTCTTATTAATGTTTTATATAGGCCCATCCTTCCCTCTTGGCTTTTACATTCTGTACCACCTGATAGTTAATCCCTTTAGTTTATTTTACAGCTTCATCAAGCTGAGGTGCTGCCTTTAATGTCCTGTGAACCTGTACCCCCAAATCGCTCTGCTCTTCCACAGCACCGAGCCTTCAGTACATAATCACTGTTATTTCTTGCTAAAATGTATCACTTCAGACCGCTGAGGTTAGCTGGCAAAGACCACTGATCAAAGCTATGACCTTTTACAGCCATGTGGATCAGTAGCACCTGGTCTATACGGGTCAGTAGCAACGTTCCCTTTTAGCTGCAAGGTCACACGGCGCTCTGCGGGTCCCGCGCAGCCGGTGAGCCGGCTTTTAAATAGAAAAAACCATGCATGCACAGAATTTTGAATGGCCCCGTGCAGCCCGTTAAATGGGCCGTGCAGGCCAAAAAAAATTAGAGGGAACATTGGTCAGTAATACACCTGCCAGTTCACTTACCATCTGAGGACAGGAACTATGACTTCTTGTGCTCAGTTTGAGTTTTGACTTGGAACATTGACCTCAATCATGGTGCAAATACTTAATCTGATGAGTTGTGAAAAGACCTTTGTCCTGTTGGATGTTACTGGATAATAAATTAATTGAGTCGGCCCAGTGACGTCAAGGGTGAGGACAGTCTCCTGGAGCTTGATTGGTTGCTTTATGAATTTGGGGAGGAATTTTGCTTGAGTTTTTCCTGAAATTGGCCACAGCTCCCTTGTTTTTCCTCCCTGAGGAGTTAGCATTCCTCGTGACTGGGGAGCGCAGAGTTCCGCCATCTAGTGGATAGGATGAGCATTGCTGGGCCTGCTGGCCTTTTCACTCCCTCTTCATAGACATTGTGAACAAGTAACTGTGTGAAGTACACGCCGCAGTAAGAGCCCTCTTTCACAATTGGGCCCTTATTTCACAGAGTACAAATAGACCTTTTGTTCAGTTACTTGCGAGTGACGTTCATTCCTTTTCACATCTAGTGGTTTTCAAATTGTAATTTGAAACCATTGTTTCCTCAAGTGTTCCAGAATTTCAACTCTGACAAAGCAACACACACACACCAGTATTTTCATTCACGTTGCCCAACAAATGCAAAGCTTCAGTTACTGATTTGTTGACATTTCTGTTGAAGCCATGAATAATCAAATGTTTAGTCGCAATTCTCTAACGTAGCTGGTAGAAAAATGTACCATTATTCAAAGTAGTTTAGAATTCAACTGACATATGTCTGTGAATAGAATTTGGAACCATTTTGCTCTTTTTTTATCTATCTGTTCTTAATAGTCAGCTTGTGCAGAATTTATTCTTTGAATGTTGAACATTTCTTTTATATGTTGCAGAAAAAATAACTTGAACATTTAACGACTATAATATTTTTTTATTCATTCTCGGAATATCCCCTGTGCTCGCTGACCTACATTGGCTCCTGGTTAAGCAATGCCTCGATTTTAAAATTCCCATCCTTGTTTTCAAATCCCTCCATGGCTTCGTCCCTCCCTATCTCTGTAATCTCCTTCAGCCCCACAACCCTCCAAGATAGCTGCGCTCCTCCAATTCTGGCCTCTTGCGCATCCCTGATTTTGATCGTTCCACCATTGTCGTCCGTGCCTTCAGTTGCCTGGGCCCTAAGCTCTGGAATTCCCTCCCTAAACCTCTCCGCCTCTCTACCTCTCTTTCATCCTTTAAGAAGCTCCTTAAAACCTACCTCTATCTGCCCTAATATCTCCTTATGTGGCTCGGTGTCAAATTTTGTTCGATAACACTCTTGGAAAGTGCTTTGAGACGTTTTACTACATTAAAGGCGCTATATAAATAAAAGTTGTTGTTGGTGAATATGGACGTCACTGGCATTTATTCCCCATTCCTAGTTTGAGAAGGTGGTGGTGGGCCACCCTTTCCTGAACCACTGCTGTCCATGTGCTGAAGGTGTCCCAAAGCGCTTTACAGCCAGTGAAGTACTTTTGAAGTGTAGTCACTGTTTTAATGTAGGAAATGCTGCAGCCAATTTCCGCAAAACAAGATCCCACAAACAGCAATGAGCTAATGACCAGATAATCTGTTTTTAATGTTGGTTGAGGGATAAATATTGGCCAGGACACTGAGGAGATCTCCCCTGCTCTTCTTTGAAATAGTGCCATGGGATCTTTTACGTCCACCTTGAGGGGACAGATGGGGCCTCGGTTTAATGTCTCTTCTGAGAGACGGCACTCGCTCAGCACTGCACTGGAGTGTCAGACTAGATTTTGCGCTCAAGTCTCTGGAGTGGGACTTGAACTCTCAACCTTCTGACTCAGAGGCAAGAGTGCTACTGTTGAGCCACGGCTAAAAGGGAGGGGGATGCACAAGAGGCGCATGAATGCAGAGTTACCCGAGGACTGGAGAGCTGCAAGAGGTTACAAAGATAGGGAGGGTCGAGGCCATGAAGGGATTTAAACGCGAGGGTGAGAATTTTAAATTGGAGGCATTGAGGTCTTTGTAGGTGAGTGGGTATCATTTATAGTTGCCTTCAACACCTCTGTTAGAAAGGAGAAAATTGGCTAGGGTTGCCATTCCTAATCACTGTCGAGCAACCCCTCCACCTGTGGACATTGCAGTAGGACAGGATTGGGCTCAGCTGCAATACCCCCATAGTCAAACAGCCTGTCGACATTTATTGTCGAGCCTCACAAATGAATAATGCCCACTTGGGTAGAAGGCATTAGAGGACAACTAGTGCCTATGGAATCATATCCTAGCAATGACTCAAAGCCTGCAAGAGAGAAGGGCAGAAAATTGGAGGGGAATAATAAACAAACTGGTATAATTTTAAATTGCCAAAATGGCTACCCACAGCTGCATCTTGTGAATATTTATGGACAAGTGATTCTAAAGGATTGTTTTCAGGAGATGATCGAGTGAGCAGGATCCTTATCAAGAACTACTGGGTTGGAGGGGGGGGGGAGAGGAAACCTCTGTAAACCTTTCTCTGATTTAATTTTCTTATGGGATTTTAGTATAAAGTTGTCTAACTGAAATATTGAACCTGTACATTTATTCTTTTCTACGTCTGCACATTTCACAATCAGCCAAAATCCACGGGGAAATGGTGTCACATTGGCACCATCCAGTGTGGTGCCAGACCCGTTGAACATTGGTTTCTTGATGAGTACAGCTGACAAGCTTATATTGTGATTAGGACAAGCCAAATCCTTATCTCAATATACAAGCAACATTTTCACCAGAAACTAACTCCACACGAGCAATCCTAATAAGACATCTGGGAATTAATAAAGCCAATCATGCTAAGTACTTTTTATCTGCATTTGCTTCGCAATTAACATTTTTTTCCCCCTTCCTTCCTCAGTCTTGGTGGGGGGACTTTCCTAGGCCTGTGTTGTCTGCTTACTGGGTGCGAGACCTTTGAAGAAGCTTTGGAGATGGCGGCGAAAGGAGACAGCACTAATGTAGATAAACTAGTTAAGGATATATATGGAGGAGACTATGAGCGGTTTGGCCTACTGGGATGTGCGGTAGCTTCCAGGTAAGTCCCAACTGACCGGCCTGTTTGTAATGAGATTGGGTGGTGCCGATTAAGTCTCATTGAAACTGCCTGGGGTTGGGATAACGTGCAGTCTACGGTGCCTTTATATCACCAAATTCCCAGGGAGGGCGAGTGCTACCTTACTGAGAATGTGTTCATAAGAACATAACATAAGAAATAGGAGCAGGAGTAGGCCATTCGGCCCTTCGAGCCTGCTCCGCCATTCAATGAGATCATGGCTGATCTTCTGCCTCAATTCCATTCACCGGCCTTATCGCCATATCCCTTGATGCCCTTACTAGTCAGAAATCTATTGACTTCTGTTTTGAATATACCCAATGACTGAGCCTCCACAGCCCTCTGGGGTAGAGAATTCCAAAGATTCAGTAGTTTTTATTTGGCTCTTGAGGCACATTTTTAAGATCCCGCTTATGCGAACAATTGGAGATCTTCCTCCTCCTGTTCACTAACTGTAGGATGGTCTGACCACAAGGAGTGGAAAACATGGCGGCCAGTAGGCCTACCTACCCTTCTGCCTCTCTGAAAATTCAGGCAGTTTCGCTAGGCCTCGACTGATTTGTTCCTGTTTGGGACAATTGCTGGGCCTTGACTGACGCACTACACACTGGGTGCTGGCGGATTCAGTAGGCCAGAATTTTCTGGAGCGGGGCATCTTGCGGCGTGTCCCGTTAGACTTTTTCCCCTCGCCCTTTAGCTCAAAATATTTTGCCCTGGAAGTACGAGCTGATAACTGGGCATCTGGGACCTTAGTGAGTGACAAGACCAACAGTCTGTCTCCTTAACCAATGAGATGTAAGGATTGAGAATGAAAAAGGAACGACTGGGAAGGAAATAGGATGAATTAGAGTCAAACCAGGTACAGAAAGAGAAATAGAGAGGGAAAGAAAGGTTGGATTAAGAGAGAGAGAGAAAAAAAGAGGCAGAAAGGAAAAAATTTAAAATCTCGAACAACAATTTGTCGGAATGAGACTCCACAGTTCAGGTTCAATTTTTCCCTTTCTGAGCTGGAGAGGTTGAGTGGCATTGCTGGAACATAAATTTAGTCATTAAAAAGGGATTTAAGCTGTTAAGTACTAGCCTTAGCTTTCTACGATGAGTTTAATTGGCAATTAATGCATAAATGCAGCAACTTCATGAAAACTCACGGGGAAGTTGAGGGCGAGCTTCCATTTTCGCGAGGCTAACGGCGTGGCGGCGCACATCATCCAGCAACCAGTGGCGATTCGCAATTCACGGTATGTCTCTTCCTCGCCACAAGTTGCTGGACGATTTACACATTAGTGACGGCAAGCCCCAGCAAATTCTGGGCCAGTGCATTTTATTCCCAGTTTCTTTTAAAGCTGCTTTTTTTTTTTTGCTTTCTGAACACAACTAAGCAGAACCTGTTGCTAGTGAGAGGGAGGCAGGTTAATGCAAGTTTTACTGTTGACTCCCTCCATACTAAGCTGCCAGGAACTCTGCACCGACAAAACTTGGAATAAACAAACCCAGATTAAAAAGGTACATTTTCTTGATTAGCGTCCTACACACTGATGCCATGATATATATAATAGAATTAAGGGGAATGTGGCCACATGGATAGCGAGGTAGTTAGCAAGCAGAAAGAAAAGGAAGTTAGACTGGAACGATGTGGTGAGTTATGTTCCACAGAATTCTGTTGAGGCTGCTCTTATCTACCGAAAGCATAAATGATCTAGACTTTGGAATTGAGGGAGCAATATCAAGATCTGCTGATGGTAGTAACTTTGGGGAGAGGGGGAATGGAAAATTGTGATGAGGATTGTGAAAGACACCAGGAGAACAATCGTTAGACTAGGAGGATGGCCAGATAAGTAGCAGATGCAATTCAATGTCGAAAATGGGAAGTAAAACATTTTGGAAGTAAGAATAGGGCAAGAAATAAACCTTAAATAGTAAGATTTTAAATAGAGTAGAGGAGCAGAGAGACCTTGGTGTGGAGTTACACAGGTCATTCAAGGTAACAGCGCAAGTAGATAAGCCCATTAAAAGGAGCAAATGGAATCCTTGGTCTTCGATCTAGAGGTATAGAATACAAAAGCATGGAGGTACAAGAATTTGTACAGGACCGTAGTTATTTGCAGTCTGAGTGCTGTGTGCAGTTTTAAGCACCTTTTATAGGAAGGTTATAAAAGCAATGGAAAAGGTGCAGTGTAGATTCACTGGGGTGTGGCCAGGGATGAACAGAGATTTGAGAAGTTGGGCTTTTTTCATTAGAACTGAGAAGTTGAGTGACCACCTGATAGAGGTCTTTAAGGTTACGAAAGGTTAGAATGAGGTAAAAAGTGGCATGTTTCCACTGGTTGATGAAATGTAGTGCGCAAGTTTAAGATAATCATAAAAAGAATTAAAGGGGGAAATTAGAAAAAATATCTTTGCACAGTGGGGCTCGAGGGGCTGAATGGCCTACTCCTGTTCCTAATATACCTATGCTCCCGTGGAGGAGGAAAACACCAGCACAGACTTGATGTACTGTAACATTCGGTCGATGATTCTGGGAGTTGATGGTGAATGCATTACAAAACTAGTTTGATTTTAGGACAAATCCAACCTCAGAGATGCAATATAACCATGACGTTGACTTTGACTGGATCTAATGTAAGTGTTTGGAAATGGGCTGGGTAACGTCTAAATGGGACTCGTACTATGTATTGGTATTTGCATGATCTATCACTTAATTTCCATTATAATTATACTGTCTAGCTTCTGGGAGTAGTTTGCTTTCTGTGTGGATAACCTGACTGATTTGAAGACATGAGGCATGTGTGGACAACATAGCTTTATTTAAAACATGAAAATAAACTATGCAGGCAGATCATTTGAGAAACATTTTAGATGGAGAGCAACCAGAAATAATTTGAATATTTGTTCTTGTGTCTTTGGTCATAACTTCTTTTTTTTAATTTATGCAGCTTTGGTCACATGATGAGTAAGGAGAAACGAGATTCCATCAGTAAGGAAGACTTGGCCAGAGCAACACTAGTCACTATCACAAACAACATTGGATCCATAGCTCGAATGTGCGCACTGAATGAGGTAAGCATTTGTTTTTAGAGATTGTTGCATTGCTTTGGTTACATTATTTGTGTCAATTGTAGTAAATGCAGTCTCTTTACTCAGTTTTGTGTGCATCAGCGGCCATTGATTAAAAGAATAAAATCTGAATGGTGGCAATTTAAAATACATCTGTTTGTAATTCAGAGTTGTTTTGTTCAAATTGTCCGCGAATTCACTTTTTTTGTTGGCACTAAAATTCACACTTTGCTGTGTTATTTACATTGCTTAATTCAATTTATTGCTTCATTCAATTTATTGCATATTTCAAATTATTTAGCGCAAAAAATAAATGACTTGGATCAGAAATAGACCGCAATATTACTTTTGGCATACGGTTGACATTTGGAAACATAACTAAGATTCACTTTGTTACTAGACACCAGGGTTCTTGCGTTCTATTATATAGGTTCTCAACCTGTGAGGAAATCCGAGGGGACCTTTTGAGGTCATCCAGGATTCCAGGGCAGTGCCTCCCGTTTGGGGCGAGGGAACCGGTTCTCCTGATTGACCCAGTCACAAACCGCGTGTCAGGCTTCATTATCCGAGAGACGTCATGTCGGGACCAAAGCTGTAGCGAGTTGAGCTGTCTGCACGAGTGCTGACTGAGTGAGGGGAGCCAGGTTAGAGACACCGGTCTAATGCACCGACTCACTTCAGTTCACAGCACAGGAACACGTGTTGGATCAACCGAGTAGATTAATCCAAATGATGAGAGGTTCAGACGCCAGAGCTAAATCAACTTGTTGGTTTTGTTAATATCAACAGAGAGTGCGAGCAAGTCATAGACATCTATCGGTCTCTGGGAACTACGAACCAATCCAGGCCTGCTCTCAGCACGGAATACCAAAGGATTACTGAAAGTCCGCCTGTTTATACACCCAGAGGAGCAATGTCTGATGACTTGCTTTAAACCCATCAATTCTGCGACTATTGTCATGTGATCTTTGTGTCATATGCTACTACACCAGTAGATGACAATGTCGCACCACATATACTCCATTCTCACTGGAGTAGAAGTGTCATTTCTGGAGAAGATACGACCATATTGCATGGCTATAAACATCACACCTTTGCAGAATGATGACAGCTGAAACGTAGACATGTTGGCTCCAAACTAGCTATAATTCTTACACAAACCCTTTGATGCTTCTTAACTTGCAGTAACCGGACACCACCTGCTTACTTGGCATTCCCCTGCGGAATCCTAATGACCTCATCTAAACCATGTGTCAGCTTCTATCACACACAATACATTCTCATAATAAAATATATTAATACTGACTTCTGTATCATTGAGCTATTTTTCTTATTATATTTATACACTATCCTACAACGTGGTGTTGCTTCCTGCGGTGAGGAAAGCAAGAACCACATTAAGTCTTACCTGAAGGGAAGATGGGAAGTGGGGCAGATCCTGTGTCTCATCAGCTGGGTCCCAATTATCATTGCATGCTAATCCAAGAATACTGAATGATAAAGAAAAATATATGATTTGATTTTGGTGGGGGTGGATTGTTGCCAGTGGCATTTCTACAGATCCTACAAAGCACCTTGTGGTGAGTTTTAAAGTATTGGTGTTTTTTATTTCTCTCCACTCCCCCATGCCCGCGCCGCCCCCCCCCCCCAAAAAAAAACTAAAAATCCGGTTTTACACCAAAGAGCCACTTGGAATCTCTGGGTCTACGACACAGCCCATCCTCTGACCCTGGATTACCGCTCGTGCCTTGGTCCTCTGAACCTGGATTACTGCTTTTTCCCATTCCCTCAATTCCTCCGACAGGAGCATAGGAACAGGAGGAGGCCATTCAGCCCCTTGTGCCTGTTCAACCATTCAATTAAATCATGGCCGATCTGTACCTCCGCTCCATTTACCCGCCTTTGTTCCGTATCCCCTGCTACCCTTACCTAAAACATCTATCGATTTCAGTCTTGAAAATGCCAATTGCCCCAGCGTCCACAGTGTTTTTGGGGAGAGAATTCCAGATTTTCACTGCCCTTTGTGTGGAAGAAGTGCTTCCTGCTTTGTCCTGAAAGGCCTGGCTCTAATTTTAAGATTGTGCCCCCTTGTTCTGAATTTCCCCACCAAAGGAAATAATTTCTCTGTATCTACCTTATCGAATCCCTTTATCAGTTTAAATACTTCGATTAGATCATCCCTCAACCTTCTAAAATCAAGGGAATGTAAGCCAAGTTTATGCAACCTGTCCTCACAATGTAACCCTCTCAGCCCTAGTATCATTCTGGTGAATCTGTATTTCACCCCCCTCCAAGGTCAATATGTCCTTCCTGAGGTGCGATGCCCAGAATTGAATGTAGTTCTCCAGATGGGGTCTAACCAGAGCTCTGTACAGCTGAAGCATAACTTCCACCCCTTTGTATTCCAGCCCCCTTGAGATAAAGGCCAACATTCCATTAGCCTTTTTGATTACTTTTTGTACCTGTGAACTAGCGTTTAGTGATTTTTGTACATGGACACCCAAATCCTTTGCTCCTCCACAGCTCCTAGTCTCTCACCATTCAGAAAATATTCTGATTTGTCTTTCTCAGATCCAAAGTGGAGGACCTCACACTCCCCCTGCATTGAACGGTTCCACACAAGAGACTAACATTCCTGTGAAGCGCCTTGGGATGTTTTACTATGTTAAAGGCGCTATATAAATGCAGCAGTTGTTGTTGTTGAACAATATCTGCCCACTCACTTAAATCTGTCTCTGTCCTTTTGTAACCACCCGCTCCTATCTACGCAATTTACCGTGCCTCCTAACCTAATGTCATCTCCAAACTTGGATGTACAACACCCTATTCCTTCATCCACTTAGTGATGTATATGGTGAAAGGTTGAGGCCCCAGGACAAATCCCTGGGGGACACCACTTGTCACATCCTGCCAATCAGCGTAAATCCATTTATCCCTGCTTTTCTACATTTCCTGTCTCCCAACCAATTACCAACCCATGCCACAAGGTTACCTCCAATTCCATGCGCTTTCATTTTTGCTAATAGTCTCTTGCGCGGAACCTTATCAACTGCCTTCTGGAAGTCCATATAGACAACATCCATGGACACTCCCCTATTCACCATGCAGCGACCTCCTTTAAATAATTCAACTAGATTAGTCAGATATGACCTATCTTTTACAGATCCATTCTGACTCTCTTTGATCAACTCCTACTTTTCCAAGTGCTCTGTAATCCTCTTCCAGAACTATTCACTTCGCTACCACTTGACAGCAGTTGAGCAATGTGAAAGGGTGGTGGAGGCAGACTCAATCACGGCTTTCAAAAGGGAGTTGGATAAGTACCTGGAAAAAAAAAAAAAATTGCAGGGCTACGGGAAAGGACGGGGGAGTGGAACTATCTGAGGTGCTCTTGCAGAGAGCCGGCATGGGCTCGACGGGCCGAATGGCCGCCTTCCGTGTTGTAACCATTCTATGATTCCATGTATCAATGCATCACACAGAGCAAAGCAAATCCATCCTTCCCACTGGCTGACGTGGCACGCGGGAGCGTCTCAAGAATTCTGCATTCTACATCATTTCCATCACTTGTTGATTTACATGTTATTTTTTAGCCAGTATGTAAGGCTTTCCACAGTGATCGCACTGTTGCCCCCTAGGTAACTGAGATTGTGGCCCCGATTTTAACAACCGTCACCTGGCAGAAACCGGGCAGGGGAGCAGTTAAACTAAGGGCAGCGACTTATCCGCTGTGATCCCGCAGCCTTCCCGACTGGTGCGGATAGTAACTGGCTCTTTTGAGCAGGCCACCCGCAGGAAGGAAGCGGGGTCCTTCTTTAAATATGTAGATTGGGTCCCGATTACCTGCAATTTAAGTTGGAGGCCTGAGTGGGGGAGTAGTAACGGCTTCCCGGTCAGGCCAAACCACTCAGGAGGGGGATTGTGGGCCAGAAGAGGCCCAGGCAGGTAAAAAAAACATTTCTGGTTTTCTACGGGCCTGGAGGAGCAGGATTGCCCCAACACTTACCTGACTGCGGCCTCAGGCTGCCCAGATTCCCACTCCCACCTGCCCACCAGGCAGTGGATTCAGCCAGGTTCAGATGGGAGTCCAATGAGATTGACTGAAGTGAGGCCCGGCCGGCCACTTAGCGCACACCATTCCCAACCTCCCCCTGATTAAAATCGGGGCCTGTTTTTCCAAAGTTTGGAAGGGGGTTTTGTGGGAGTGCTTCAGTATTTGCATTGGTGCCTCACACCAAAAGTTTGAAAATGTTTGAGATAAGAACTCAGTGGAGAAATATTACCTTGCACCACAAGGCACAATCTTCTGCAATATAATCAGTGATCGGCGTTTGCATGGTTTGTCTAAAAGAATCCCACGTAGAAGATCCTTTGAAACAAGAACAGATCGGTCTTCACATGTTCTCTGTGCTTTGAGCTTCTTTACAGTGTTGCCTTGTAGCATGGAGATCAAGCAGCATTGTACAGGGCTATCAAAGTGCAGGGACTAGCATCTTCGACTCAGTGATGCAAGTTTTCCATCTGTTTGTGTTGCACAAACCATTGCTTTATGTGAGTAAACATGATATGTACTTTCATAATAGAACTTGTTGTTCATAGTTTTAATTAAAGGCCTCTATACATTTAAAGGAATTAAACAGATCTATTTAGAACACAATGACTTACTTCTATTGTACAATATACTTGTCGAAAATATTGTGCCTGTTGAAAATATATATTGTAGGAAATGGTCTTTAGAACATGAAAGGTGCTTTATAAATGCAAGTTTGTTCTTTCTAAAGCTTCTGGGATTCGGTCTTGTCTGTGCTTACATTGTGGCTAGTATGATTCCTATTCAAAACATTGGCCTCAAAATTATGCTGTGTGAAGCTACTTAAAGTGTTCGTATTAAATTCCTTAGCCCGATATTTTAATGGCGGTGTCAGAACATTTTAAAACAAGCGGTTTAACACCTATAGTAAAATAGATGACGAAGAAATTTAACACAAATGCATTAAGGGCTGGTATATCTCTGCATAGCGCATATTCCATGGGAGATAATGGAAATGTTCGGGGAGTACACTCTCTTCCGAGTAGTTCAGTGAAATATTAGGTGAACCGGGACATCTCGAATCATTTTTTGGGGGGTTGGCAAAAGGAGAAGATGTGGGACAGATAAGGAGATAAGCCCCTCGCACTTAAAACTTCCTAAAAGACCTTAAAAGTAATTCAACAAAAATGTTTACAACCTTTTGAAAACAGAAAGTTCAAGAAACTGGAGATTGGTACTCCTCTTTTGTCCTCTCCTAAGGATAGGGACTCATTCTAAGATACGGTTCCAAGGATAGGGACTCATCCTAAGATATGGTTCCATGGATAGGAGACTGGGCTGGGAGGAGTGGCCATTCTAGTTACGTGAGCCTAGACTAAGTTTCAGTAAGCTATTAGACCGATCTGTGTTCTCCCAACATTCAGATCAGTGCAGAAACCCTGGTTGATTTCCCCCACCCCCACCTGGTGACAGAGGCCAGTTGTTGTTTTCTAACCGATCCCCCAGTTGAGAGCTAACCCAGTACAGATCAGTGATAAGTAAAGGATCTTCCTGGTCTGATTAGCTCAATACCACACCATGCAGTGCAGGTTTCCTCAAATTGATCAGATTGATATAAATATATATTTTTTTAAATCCTGATTTTTCTCAATCTTGGCCTTATTACAGAATATCGACAGGGTGGTGTTTGTTGGAAACTTCCTGAGAATCAATATGGTCTCCATGAAGTTACTAGCCTATGCCATGGATTATTGGTCTAATGGGCAACTGAAAGCCTTGTTCTTAGAACATGAGGTGAGTATCAGCAATGCTGTATTACAACATTAGTTGAGTTGATGTTTAGCTGAATTAATTGAAACCAGCGCAAGATCTAAATGTACGCAATCTCTATTTCACCTTATGATTTAATTCAAGTGAGCCAAGTGGAGTCACTGACACTGACCATGGAAACCTCATGCCAAGGAAGACACCTGGTTGTAAATCAGGTTAGGATAGGGTTACTCGATTAGCTAGACTAGAGTTTAATTTACCAAATACATTAATGAACTGGGGAATCTTCAATCCAAGTATTATCACTGTACAAGGATGGATGCAACAAGATCATCGTCGTTGCTGTCATTGTACCTGATCCTAAGGTAGCTGGCGCGATCTCTCCGTTTGAGTGGTATCAAGATGCCAACAATATCTCACCAGTAGATGGCGCCGTAAACATAATGTTACATACGGATTGAAAACTTTGGGGAGACAGCCTCTACCTGACCCTCAACAATAAACCAGGCCACCCCTCTCAAGATAAGTGACACTTGGCCACCTCCGGGAAAACCAGCAAACTGCGCTAAAACAATCTGTGAGACCCAAACTATAGCGCTCACTATAGGCAGTTTGCCATTTGGGAGGGCGGGAATGCTAGGGGCCTGCCAATATTTAAAGGTCGCGGGCAGCTCTTAAAGGGGAGACGCACTTTTCAAAGGTGATCAATGAGGTAGCTGTATTGTCTGAACAAATGCACAAAAGCAAAGGCCCATCTATTAAAGTAACTTTGTGAATCCGAAGAAAATGGCGCCTCGCAAGATAAAAGGAAATGTTGAAAACTCAGAAAAAGCATAACCGAAAAAGCTGATGGTTGGTGTCCAAAAATATGGAAGGAGGATCAAAAAGCCGCATGTAGAACTGGAAATTGCTTATTAAATGGGCCGAAGTAGCAGCTGATATTGTAAAGTGTCCTGTAGTCAAACTGTTGAAAAATTTGCATAATATACAAATAATCAAAACACCAAATTACGTACATTAATCCCACCCCCACTGATCACCACACAGGCCACAAACAACTAGCTTGAAAAAACCTACCAGGTATCAGCTCCCTGTTAGAAAGTGCTGATCAGACAGAAGCACTGCAAACATATCTTTGGGCAAAATACAAGGTACTGTAAACACAGTCGATTAAATCGCTACAACCCACCCCACCCACTGTGCAGATCTGTTGGCACTGAACCACAAGCCAGGAAATGGACAAATATCTTGATCTTCTCCATCCCTACAGTGGAAAAGGAACTAATTCCACCCTAACCCGCCAGCATGTGTGGGGGGGAAAAAAGTCCAACTAAAAAAACACAAACACAGGCGTAACCCCCAACTCCTCCGTCTCGCCCATCCCTGTCCATGACCAGTGGGCAGAAATTCTGGCAAAGGACTTTCCCTTCACAAATCAAAAATTACAGAAGTGAACCATAACCCTCTAGCACCTGCCAATCAGACGCAACCCCCGTTGGACTACAATCTTCTCTCCCAACTTTCTTCCCCTCCATTTTCCTCTCTCCACCTCTTATCCCACTTCCTCCCTCTTTCCCCCCACTCCATCTCTCTCTCTCTCTGTTTCCTCCCACCTCCTCCCTCCCACATATTATAAGTAAAGCTTAGGGTGCACCCACTAGCCATGAACCTATAAGTAGGGGCTGAAAGCTAATAAAGGTATGTGTTGGGTGTTGATGAGTCCCTAGAGTAGATTTTGGTGTGGAGTGCAGATCGGCCAGGTGGTGGACCAGGCGAAGAAATTAAGTTTCCGACTTGATCTGAATAAACCCTGTTGAAGTGTAAATCGCCGCATCATGTGGCAGAATGTTGGCATTCTTGTTGCCCAGCGGTCATGAGATTGTGAGAACGTGCCAACCCATGCTACTTTTTGCACAGCTGAGCAGAGGCAGAAGCTTGCTAAGGGGTTAGTGTGCAATTACTTGCTGGCGGAATAGTGAACGGCGTCTCTGATGGGAAGGGACCAAAATCACTTGCAAATAAAAGTGGGGAAAGAGGGGGGGGGAAAAAATCTCAAGAAAAAATAAAATGACTTCAAACACTTGGCTTTTAAACTCGCTGGCACCGACATGGCTCCAAATATTTTATGTTGCTATTTCTATGGCATCTGGAATTATGCTGCCGTAATTTGCTGTGTGCTGTCGAACAACTGTGTGCTCAAACTACCATTCTTGGGGAAAAGCCACCACCGACCCCATCAAATCTGTTCCCTCTTCGTCCTGTAGGGTTATTTTGGAGCAGTCGGGGCATTGCTGGAATTACTGAAGATGACAGACGCCCACTGAGGTGCAGAATAGACCGCAACTATCGACAAAGATCCTTTGTATTTTTAAAAGCAACTGTCCAGAAATTAGTGCCGGAAAGGAACTCGTCTGACTAAACGGTTAACTATTCTTAATTTTCACACTAGGTTAAGAATAAATCTCGTACTTTACAGCAGCTGAAGTTGTGCTGCACTGAGACTTGTTTCTAAGGGAAGTTAAATAACCTGCTGTTGTATATACTGTATATATTTTAAACAATGTGCAAGATAGCCAAAACCCACTGGTTTCATGTATTGATATTTGAAAATAATTTCTGTATAAATGTGGACCGATCTGAATTTTTTTTCTCTTCTGGGATGTACTGCCTTGTGAATGATCAAACTGTAATGATTTAAGTATTATTTATAAACAACCTGGAAGATTTGTAATTTTTTTCATGTCATTTCAAGACCTGCCCTTAGTTTCAAATGAAACTACAAAGCTGAAAATGAACCTGTTAATAGTGTAGCTCATTGATTTTGCTGCCTTTGTGAAACTGTCCTACGTAAGTATTTATAAAGGATGACCTTTCT
Source organism: Squalus acanthias (assembly GCA_030390025.1). NCBI lineage: Eukaryota > Metazoa > Chordata > Chondrichthyes > Squaliformes > Squalidae > Squalus > Squalus acanthias. The sequence continues at coordinate 38,646,764 of CM059438.1, forward strand.
TTGAACACGTACAAGTAGTGACCATGGGCACTGGCAGACGTGCCGATCCAAAGACCAGCTTGAAAGCCCATCCTTTCTTGATGTGCCGATTTTACGGATGAAAGTGCTTGCCTGGTCACAACAAAGCTTCTTTGTGTAAACACTGTTTTGGTCATAAGTGAAGGTACCTTTCCACAAATGTGAAGCTGCTTAGATAATATTTGTTCTCTTTTTATTATTTTTTAAGAAAAACCACTTCATAAAAACTACTGTATAATTCAAACGTCATCAAACTGCATAACATTGTACTGTGACAGCTCATTATCTGATATTTCAAAACTGTATTTAAAAAAAAAAAATCCCATCATTGTACTGTGCATTTTGAGGCAGGTACCTTTTAGTAATTACTATTAAATACCTAAAGTGTAGGGTATACCTGATCATTGAACTTAATCACGGAAATAGGAAAACCTGCTGATGTTGGAGGTACATGTGGGTTAAAATCAGCTTCTTCGTGGAATATATTCCATTGATATCATGTTTCTAACACATTGACTTCAGTTTTATTGGGGACTTTTTAAAACATCATTAACACATATGAAGGGTCCTTTTTTTCTGGGTTTGGTTTCCATGATGGCGGGAGATGCATGACTTTGGCTGTGTAATAGTGTTGCACTGGATTTTAGTTGGAATGTTCCACCCCTTCTGGTGCGTAACAGATTTTATCCAAACTCTCTTCATTTCCCAAATTGTATACTTTGATCTGTTTGATTTAAATTCAGTCTCGAACTTTAAATGCTATTGTAACTAGTCATACTATCTATATTTCTATCCTGTTTTACATGTATTTGTGTTTTTAAAAAAAAGACAGGATTATTGACTAAGATCACTATGTACTTTGCCATTTATGGAAACTGGTTTCATGTGTTCATTGGACTAATTAAGTACACCACCAGCATTAATCCTGTTGAATTCAAAAGAGTGAGGACCCTGAGAAGAGCTGGAATATGTAAGGTTAGTTGCTGACTTACCTGAGAATATAACACTAATTGAAATGGTTTAACAGTGTACGTTACTGATTCTTAGTCTGTTTCGTGTTGTTCTTGGACGTCCATTTTGTGTATAAAAATGGAACTGTACAATGTGTGTCCTAACCCAACTGGGAAAGTCGATAACATTTACATTTTAAAAATAAAGACTCAAAATATGTCCGATTTCAAATTTTGTAATGGTATTTTTATTTTACTTGAGAAATTCAGCTTCATTGTAGACCCCAAAATTATTCAGGCATTGTGAAATAGATTTTAGCAATTCTAGATTCAGTGAAGACTTGGGAAGCTCTGCAGGCAGCTAAGAGCAGTCCAGCAATGTTGAAATACACCACCAAATAAAGGGTCACTCTGAAAGGGAACAATGAAGAGTGTGTAGGATATCCCAGCACGCTGCAGGAAAAGGACTTATTGCAGGAAATATCCTGAGCATTAATGAAGCAGCCCTCCACAGCTGACTACTTCACCAGGAAGTGGCATCGCCGAACTTTCACAGATTGGCCAACAAGTCCTTGACCTTTATAGGGACATGGGAACAGGAGTAGGCCAGTTAGCCCCTCGAGCCTGTTCCACCAATCAATTAGATCATGGCTGATCTGTGACCTAGCTCCATATACCGTGTCAGTTCCCCTTAATATCTTGAAAACTATGATCAAATCACCCCTTAATCTTCTAAATTCCAGGGAATACAACCCTATTTGTGTAATCTCCTCACAATTTAACCCTCGGAGTCCAGGTATCATATCCCTTAATACCTTTGGTTAACAGAAATCTATCAATCTCAGATTTAAAATTAACAATTGATCTAGCATCAATTGCCATTTGCGGAGGAGAGTTGCGGAGGAGAGTTCCAAACTGCTACCATCCTTTACGTGCAGAAGTGTTTTCCTAACTTCACTCCTGAAAGGCTTGGCTCTAATTTTTAGGCTATGTCACTGAGTCCTAGATTCCCCAACCAGCAGAAATAGTCTCTCTCTATCTACCCTATCAGTTCCCCTTAATATCTTAAACTTCGATCAAATCATCCCTTAATCTTCTAAAAATCCAAGGAATACAACCCTTTGTGTAATCTCTCTCATAATTTAACCCTTTGAGCCCAGGTATCATTCTAGTAAATCTACGCTACACTCCCTCCAAGGACAATATATCCTTCCTAAGGTGTGGTGCCCAGAACTGCTCACAGTACTCCAGGTGTGGCCGAACCAGGGTTTTGTATTGCTGCAGCATGACTTCTGTCCCCTTGTTTTCTAGTTCTCTAGATATAAAGGCCAGCATTTCATAAGCCTATTTGATTATTTTTTATACCTGTCCATGGCATTTTAATGATCTACATACATGGACCCTTAAATCTCTTTTGGCCTCCACTGCTTTTAGTTTTTCACTATTTAGAAAGTACACTGATCTATCCTTTTTAGGAACATAGGGTTAAAACGGCTGTAGGTTCTGCAGGAGGTTGCAGAGAATGGATGGATGAAGTCATATGGGGATTTGAAGATGGGGATTTTAAATTTAATGCATTGGGGTACAGGGAGCCAATATAGGTCAGCGAGGAGGAAAGTGATGTGCAATCGGGATTTAGTGCAGGACAGGATATGGGCAGGTGAGTTTTGAACAAGTTGGAGTTTATGGACGGTGGAGGACATTGGAAACATTTGATTCTAGAGTGACAAAAGTGTGAATAAAGGTTTCAGTGACAGTGGGGACTGAGGTAGGGGGTGGAGGCAGGCGATAGTGAGGATCTTGAAGTAAGTGGTCCTGGTGATGGATAGGATGTGGGATTTGAAATTCGGCCAGGAAGCCAAGGTTTCACATGGTCTGCTTCAGCCTGGGTAAGTGACTGGGGATGGAATCAGTGGGAGGGGAGAGAAGGCGGCAAAAAATATTTCATTCTTCCCGATGTTCAGTGGCGGTGGGGGGGGGCGGGGGTCTTTGATTCATCCATGGTCTGATGTCAGAGATGGAGTCTGACAGCACAGAGTGGCCTTGGGGTTAAGGAAAGTGATGAAGTTGTATAAAGCTCTGGTTAGTCTGCATCTGGAGTACTGCATTCAGCTCTGGGCACTGCACCTCAGGAAGGATATATTGGTCTTGGAGGGGGTGCAGCGCAGATTCCCCAGAATTATACCGGGCTAAAAGGGTTAAATTATGAGGAAAGGTTGCATAGACTAGGCTTGTATTGCCCTGGATATAGAAGATTAAGGGGTGACCTAATTGAGGTGTTTAAGATGATTAAAGGATTTGATAGGGTAGATAGAGAGAAACTATTTCCTCTGGTGGGGGAGTCCAGAACAAGGGCATAACCTTAAAATTAGAGATGGGCCATTCAGGTGTGATGACAGGAAGCACATCGTCACACAAAAGATAGAAATCTGGTACTCCCAAAAAAATATTGAGGCTAGGTCAATTGAAAATTTCAAAACCTGAGATTGCTCGATTTTTTTTTTTTTTTTTTGTTAGGTAATGATATTGAGGGTGACAGAAGCCAGGCAGGTAGATGGAGTTAAGATGCAGATGAGCCATGATCTAATTGAATGGCAGAAGAAGCTTGAGGGGATGAATGGCCTCCTCCTGTTCCTTTTGAAGTTGTGGAGCTGGGTGCCATCTGACATTCCCCTCCCCCCTGCCTGCAAATTATGTCAATGAGGGGCAGTAAGAAAGTTGAGTAAGAGGAAGATAGATCGTTGGGGGGACTCCAGCAATGACAATACTAGGGCAGGGGCAGGAAGAGGGAACCATTGCTGGAATTACATTGTCTGTTCAGACAGGTAGGGGTGGAGCCATGTGAGGGCAGCCCTACGGAAGAGAGCTGATGGAGGATGATGGATTGGTCAACAGAATTAAACACTGTGAAGGCAAAGAGACATAACGCACTACAGTCAGCCACAGAGAATGTCATTTGTGGCCTTTGGCCAGTGTAGCGCACATTCAATTGTTTTGCTCATTCAGAAAATGTACCTGTACATCTTTAAGCAAAACTAGTAAAACTGCAAAAATAAAAATTGGGAAGATGCAGAACATTTGTTAATTTGGAAACTTCAAGAAAGGAGAAATGGAGAGGTTTGGGGTTCAGAACGTTTTTGTAATGGAGATCAGGGTGTCACTGTTGTCTGCAAGTTGGCCTAAGATTACTGTGGAAAGAGATTTTCTTTGTGTAAGGTTATAATAAGAGCTTAGTTGGAGCAGAGCATTGATTTTTGTAGAATGAAGATTGGTGCAGAAAGATGAAAAATTGGCAGAGACATAGGTAAAGGTGGAGGTGGAGAGAGTTGAGCAAGAAAGGAAACAGAAAACCTATTTTCTTAATGGATGGAATAAGAAGTATTTACGTAAAAAAAAATGAGAGAACTTTCATTTATATAGCACTTTTCACATCGTCCAGAAGTCCCAAAGCACTTAACAAGCAATGAAGTACTTTTGAAGTGTAGTCATTGTTTTGATGTAGGAAACGCAGCAGCCAATTTGCGCACAGGAAGGTCCCACAAACAGCAACTCAGCCAGATGATCTGTTTTTGGGGATGTTGGTTGAGGGATAAATGTTGGCCAGGACACCGGGAGAACTCTCTTGCCACGAGATCTTTTACATCCACCCGAGAGGGCAGGTGGGGCCTCGGTTTAACGTCTCATTCAAAAGATGACACCTTTGATAATGCAGCACTCAGTACTGCACTGAAATGTCAGCCTATATTTTGTGCTCAAGTCTCTAGAGTGGGGCTTCAACGTGCAACCTTCTGACTTAGAGGTGAGAGTGCTACCACTGAGCAAGTCTTAACAGGTAGTAGGTAATAGAAAACACGGACTCATTTTTTCAAATCATCTAAAATTGCGACTATAGAATTGAAACAACTAAGGCATTTTAAAGATATTCTTTGCATGCTTGTTATTTCTCTCATATCCTTAAAAGTACATCTTAACATCAATACTTTACAACCTCGGAGATAAAAACACACTGCAGTTAGTCCTGTCTTTAGTGTGCAGTGTAATTTGAAGAATTGTTACCCTATTGTGTATTTTACTGGCTTGGAGATCAGGTAGGAGGCATTGGCCCAGAAATTAAACAGTGAGTGTTCCTGCGGGGGTAATGCTTCCCCGCGATATCTCACTCCGCGCCTACCTTTTTCCTCCGGGCCCCCACGAACTTTAGTTTCAAGGCCAGTCCCACATGCAGCTGTGCAGTGCTTGCGTGACCCAGAGACGCAATTAGTTCGTGCGAGCTCTGGGATCACGTGATTCAGTTAGAGCCAATGGCAGCACACCATCTTTCATTCATAGTTTTCACAGCAAGAGCTGTCAAAGCTATGAATCCTACACACCCCCAAAAGAACAGCTAAACCTCAATTAAATTTAAAAAAAAGCCATCACATTAATAAAATAAGTATAGCTAAATAAATTAACCACTTTAAACAAAAAATTAAATTTTTGAAAAAATTTAAAATCTTTTTAAAAGTTATAAAAATAAACTTACCTTTCTTTAAAGTCTCTAAAAAAGATAAACCTGTTGAATTTTTTTTTAAATAATACTTAATTAACTACTTACCTTGTTTAAAAGAGGGTCTTACGCCTCCTTTCTTCATGTGTAAAATCTTCCATGCTTACCTGCGCGTTCAAAGCTGCAAAAATAACTAAGTGCACTGCGTGCGCACAGCCTGTAGCGCGCACGCGGTTCACTTAGGAACCGCCCCCTTTTGAATTCACGAAGTGCCGGTTTCCCACGCATGCGCAGTGCATGCAGGAAACCGGCAATTGGAGACCTAAAACGCGAGAGTACACAGTGCGTACTCTCGCGTATTAGGTCTAATTTTCGTGCCAATATTATAAAAACGCTCATCTTGTAATACTCATGCTTTCAGTGAAATATCCAACATCATGACATACCCAAACGAGTAGACAACCAAGGTTGTAATTCAAACAGATAGATTATATTTGTAACATTCAGAGCTACAACAGCAACATTTGAGAAGTTCATAAACATTGGGCCAGAAATTCGGCTCTTGTCGGGTGAGTACGTGCTGTGTACTCACCCGTAAGGCCACCTGAAGTGCCGGTTTCCTGCATGCACTGCGCATGCGTGGGCAACCGGAACTTCCGTTCCCCTGAAGGAAGGGGTTCAGAAGTCGAACGCGTGCGCGGGAGAGGCTGCGCGCACGCAGCGAACTTCGTTTTTTTTTCAGGTTTCTCTGGGAGGGTAAGTATGAAGAAGCTGCACTTTTAAAAAGGAGGCGCAAGGCCTGTTTTTAACGAGGTAAGTGGTTAATTAATTACAATTTAAACATTTTTTCAACAGGTTTATCTTTTTTAGATACTTTAAAGAAAGGTAAGTTTATTTTTAGCACCGTTAAAAAGTATAATTAATTTTTTCAAAAATTTAAATTTTTGCTTAAAGTAGTTAATTTATGTAACTTAGTTATTTTAAAAATGTGATGTTTTTTTAAAAATTTATTTGAAGTTTAAGTGTGGTTTTGGGGCCGATCTCTATTCATAGATTTGACAGGTCTTCCTGTCAAATCTATGAATGAAAATACCCTGTTAGGATTGGCTCTCCATGGCCCACGTGATCCCAGGGGACGCTTCGAACTAACTGTGCCCCTGGGATACGCAAGCACTGTGCGCCGGCAGCTGGAGGAGGCCCAGGACCCGAAGTCCTCATGGGCCCAAAGCACAACAGCAGGCGCGGTAGGCAAGTACGCGCGCGATTCTTGCACCCGCAGGAAGCCGGAAAGCTGAATTTCTGGCCCAATAAAACTCTTCAGATTAAATTGCTGCCTTTACATTAATTATTTAGCCTTTAACACAGATAGAGGCAGTATACTGTAGATGATGGGAAATTTAGGTAATAGTGATACGGCGGTAAATGGCATCACCACTGGTAATGTAGTACAGGTTTACTACCATACTGACTACAGCAAATATTCTTACCAAATGATTGAACTTATTGTTGACATTATTTACAATTCTAATTACATATATAGTAACTGCATGTTTACCAGACCGTTCTTTCAATATTTCCGGCCAATGTTTTCCGCGCCGGTGCGCCTGCCTGAGTGACCTGACATTGACTGTGGCAAATTTTCAATGGCCAGCCTAATTTAAATATTTTTGGCTGGGTCCCAATGGTATTGCTGCCTTGGGAGCTAGCCACGGGGTCAGGATGGGAACTTGCTCCTGGTGCAAGATTCCACGGTCTGCAGTTACTCAAAGAACTAGGCCGTATTCCCAGATGTCAGCGTAAACCTGCCTCCAATCTTCCTCCAAAATTCCTGCAGTAACGGTCTGAAAATCTTGTGTGCCTCTCTCCATTAAAAGTGCCTGTTGTGGTGACTCCCATTTACCACTATTTTGTGGATCCCTAGGCCTTCGATAAGGTACCACATAATAGACTAATAAATAAGGTCAGAGAATGCGGAGCCAGGGGACAAGTAGCAGAATGGATTGCTGGCTGGCTTCAGGACAGAAAGAGAGTAGGGGTAAAGAGTAACTATTCACAGTGGCAGAAGGTGGGTAGTGGTGTTCCACAAGGATCCGTGCTGGGAGCACTGTTGTTCCCAATTTATATTAACAATTTAGACTTTGGAATTAAAAACACAATTTCTAAATTTGCGGATGATACCAAATTGGGGGGGATAGTCAATACTGAGGAGGACTGCAACAAATTACAGGAGGACATTAATAAACTTGCAGAATGGGCATATAATTGGGAAATAAAGTTCAACACGGACAAATGTGAGGTATTACATTTTGATAGGAAGAATAGGGAGGTCACGTCACTTGGAGGGTACGAAACTAGGTGGGGTAGAGGAACAAAGGGTTCTCGGAGTACAAATACACAAATCACTAAAAGTTGCGACACAGGTTAGCAAGGCCATAAAAAATGCAAACCGAGCACTAGGGTTTATTTCTAGAGGGATAGAATTGAAAAGTAGGGAAGTTATGCTAAACCTGTATCGAACCTTGGTTAGACCACACTTAGAGTACTGCGTACAGTTCTGGTCGCCATATATAAAAAGGATATAGAGGCACTGGAGAGGGGGCAGAGAAGATTTACAAGGATAATACCAGAAATGCGAGGGTATACATATCAGGAAAGGATGAACAGGCTGGGTCTCCTTTCTCTTGAAAAAAGGCTGAGGGGTGACCTAATAGAGGTCTATAAAATTATGAAAGGTTCTGATAGAGTGGATACAAGAGAATGTTTCCACTTGTGGGGAAAAGCATAACTAGAGGCTATCAATATAAGATAGTCACCGAGAAATCCAATAGGGAATTCAGAACAAACTTCTTTACCCAAAGAGTGGTGAGAATGAGGAACTCGCTACCACAGTTGAAGCGAATAGTATAGATGCATTTAAGGGGAGGCTAGACAAGCATACGAGGGAGAAGGGAAATAGAGGGTTATGCTGATAGAGTTAGATGAGGAAAGACTGGAGGAGGCTCGAGTGGAGCATAAACACCACCATAGACTGGTTGGACCGAATGGCCTGTTTCTGTGCTGTATATCCTATGTAATCCTATGTAAACACTGGGCGCCTATTGTATCCTGTTATTAGATATGCCCAGAAATTACTGAGGCATTAATGACGGGAAGTATAACCCATGACATCACACCATCGTTGCCGCCTTATTAGAGTGTGCCTGCCCCATGTTTGCATGAGTACTTCTAGTGGAAGTGACAGAAGAAAATATGTCATCTGAAAAAGTGGGTGGGGATCCAGCCAATTCTGAACCTTTGCAGCTTTTGGAGCTCGTGTATTTCCTCCCTGAAACCTTCCACTCCTTTCCCCAAACTGTTGAAGCTGGCCTGGACTACTTTCTACAGTCTTACACACAACGCATCTAACTGTGAGTAGACACGAAGCATGCACGCGCTACAGTTATGCCTTCCGAGATTGAGGATGTAATTTGCACCATGCCAACATAGATCTTGAAGAATACTTACTCCTTGGTTTTAGTTAGTTGCCTCTATTGGTTGTCCCATGGGCCAGGCACTCCTGGATAGCACCTAGGTGTGTACTCAAACTACATCGTGGAGCCAAGTGACCTTTCAGTGCCCACAATTTATTCAAGTATCCTCCATTACGAGGGACCTGCACAGCAGTCTCCATTGCTAGGCAACGGAACAGGAGCAGCAGCATGTAACACGGGCCGCCTGCAAGAGACAGGATGCAACTATGACCTTGTGCATTAACAGGGTGCTTGTGCTTCCAAGACTATTGGTTATGCTCAGTGTAACTGACCATGGGGATGACTGTTGCTGTAGGGAAGGCTCCTTCTCTTGACTCCAGGCTTCCTGTGCCAACCATGCACTACGTTCAGCTTATGAGAGCAAATGGAAAACAATTAAACTGCAGAAGCCAAATAACTCTTGTTCAAGGGAGGCATGCCTGCAGTTGAAGGCTGAGTCGGCCTGTAATCTTCTTGGGCATGGTTGCAACACATAAATATGCTGAATTGTGGTTGCTCATCCCCTCCACAACTTTAGGGGGCCAAGTCTAGTAACTGCCTTGGCCAATACATTTCGAGATCTGCTTTTCCCACAGGAAGTGTTCTTTCTGGTGCAATGTGCCACCACTCATGCCCATCGTGGCTTGACCTTATATGTCACATAAAGCGTAATATAAAGAGCACTCGAAAGCATATTATTGACACACAGATCACATTTTGCATATATTTACTAACACACCTACTACTTATGCAAAGAATCCTTCAAGTTCTCAGAGTATCATTTTACTACTTATACAATTCTCATTAAACCATACATCAGTATAAGCAATAACTGTCGGCCCCAAATCTTCACGTTATATTCTGCTCCCATCTATGCAAGATAGCGTCACCTCTTTGCTCCAGCAGATTTTGCACAGATTCTGCATTCATTCATTCATTCACGATTTAAAAACCCTTCTCTTGATCTAGGATGCCTTTGTAATGACAGCTTTGCATACTTGATTTTTATCCCCCCCTTTAAGGTATATCATATTTGATAGCCCTGGCTATAGTAACAGGCCACTTCTAATTCTATGGCCTGACCAAAGATAGAGTCCCTCTATTTTTAGGTGCATTTCATTCATTCAGCTTGGTGACATTCTTGATACCACTGAACTTACTTTGGATCTCTTTCACTGTAATTCTAGCAGGCGCTCCACATTAACTCACTGGGTCACCGCCTGTCAGACACGGGATCAAAGAGGCCACTGGGCTGAAGATCGCTTGCCCTCTCTCTCTCACGTAGCGCAGTCGAAAGCTGCACTTTCCTACTACGTTTGCCTGCCATTTGGTTGCGCATACCTCCACTCTCCACTGCTACTTCAGCAGCCACAGCCACTTTTATTTCATTATTTAAAGCAGTTAAGCCACTGAAGAAGTGCCAAACAGCCTGCCTATTTGTCACTATCAGCAGCAAGAGGAAGAGTTTCAGTAGCTTGTGAAAGGCATAGGCCACACTGAACCATGCTGACTTCTACTTGCTATAATTAATTACTTGGACAGCCAGCCACCTAACTGTTTATGCCTGGGTATGGGTTAGATACAATATTTAGCTCTTTTTATTGTCATAATTGAATATTTAATCACATGATTCAATAATTGTTAGAATATTCAACCATGCCAAATTGTTTGTAAAATATTGCAGTCGGTTGGTTAGAAGTGCAAACAGTGTTTGGCATAATAACATCACATGTAATGAGACCCAGCTCATTAGATTACATTATCAGGCAATACAGTTCAATTGGCCGGCTAATGAACTCGAAACCACTGTGCATGTTAGTGCCTCCTTAGTTATGCAATAATGTTCCTGATCATCTGTGGAGCAGCATTTGAACAACCGAATGAAATTTGTACACATGCAGACACACTCATATTGTCTGGCTCAATGGGAGCTGGCTTATTCAGTGCAGTACTTCAATGTGGCCAGTTAAAATGTATCATTGATTCAGTCGTTTTAACCAATTAATTGGCACAACCTGAATGTTAATTCAGCCAATGGCTGAATTGTGCTGTTACCATGACGTCTATGAGAAACACAACTGAATATTCATGCTACCCAAGCTCTGTACATGTTTAGCAGATTAGCGCACTGATTCTTTCAAAGTAATATTAGAGATTAGCTGTGTGTAGGCTTGCTGAGATCAGAAAACAAATGAAATACCTCTGAAGTTAAACATTAAAGACTAAATTAAGGGGGCCCGGATAACATCTTCAGCAATCAACTTCCAGCTTTTGCAAACTTTCCCCAGCCCAGAGAAATGCCGGCAGAGCAAAGCATGATGGCACAGGCACTAAAGGGCATGTTTGCAGCCCGGTACTTCCCTGTGCAAACGACTTCCACTATTTGTACTACAAAGGGTCCTCCCAACTGTGGCAGCACATAGACACTAGCTATAATTAGAGTCTTCCCACTGCCAGAACTTGAGAAGAAGTTGTGCAAAGATGTCATCTCCTGAGTAACAATGATTTGAAGTGTAGAGTCAGACAAGTATTTCCTTTGTCACTGCGCTGAAGCAAAACAGTTTCCCCCGAGTTAATGGATGTCGTAGAGGATGACTTTTTTTTAAGAAAGCTCGATTAGACTAGGAAAAAGTGAGCCTCAGGGTGATGGAATTCAATCCGTAACAATGTTATTTTACTGTAACAATCACGACTGATATGGAGCCTATACACAGTGCAGTGATTCATCCCCACCTCGAGTACTGTATGTAGTTCAGGTTACCATATTAAAGGAAGGAAATTGTGACATTGGAGAATATGCAGCAAAGAACTACCCGTCTAATACCTGACATCAGACACCTGAGCTACAAGATTACCCGGAAGCTGAGAAGAGAGAAGACTTAGAGAAGATCTTATTCAGGTATTCAAGGTACTTCAGGGTATTAATAAGTCGAACCCAGAGAAGCTGTGCAGTGCCCCAAGAACAACTACAGGGGTGGTGGTGGTGGGGGGCAGTGGGTGTGTTGGCATGGATTGAAGCTCTGAAGAGGAAAGATCAATGTACAGATCAGACATAACTATTTTAAGGGAGGGAGTGATGAATGTTTGGAATGGACTGCCTGGGAGGCAGTCTGGGCTGATTAAGATCAATAACTTTAGGAGGAAGTTGGACAAGCATTTAGTGAAGTAAATCAATTGAGGGATATAGGTAGTATTCTGTGAATTGAGGTTTTGAACTCCAGTTCAGCTGAAGTGTTCTTTTCTATGTTCCTATGACTGGCTTTTTTGAATGTTCATCCCTGTTTTCTTATCGGCTATTACGTTTACAAAAGCTGGAAGTTGATTGCTGAAGATGTTATCCAGAGACCCTTAATTTAGTCTTTAATGTTTAACCCCGGAGGTATTTCATTTGTTTTCTGATCTCAGCAAGCCTCCACGCAGTTAATCTCTAATATTACTTTGAAAGAATCAGTGCGCTAATCTCTTAAACATTAGAGTTTGGGAGCATGAATATTCATACCCTGCAGTTGTGTTCCTCAGAGACCCCGATGGTAACAGCACTCTCAGTAATGTGTATTTTAAACTAGAAATGACTGGTGTTGAAAACTGAGAAGTTAGTTAGTACATGCCAAGTACTGGGTACTTACATAGCAGTCAGACACTTCTTGATGCTGTAACCAAGATAACCATAATTAGAATCAGTGCACTCTGCAATTTCATGGAAGTTCAGAACATAATGAATTAGCTGAAACACAGCTAACTAGAGGGAAGGAAACTATAACTGAAAAAGACACAGGACAAGCGATGCCAGATGGTAACTTATTCTTGTATCATTTGGATTCCCAATTTTCTTTGTCTGATACTATTCCCATGTACGACAGTTTTTAAAGTGAGTGGGGCATGTCTTTGTAGATAAGAGGTTTATTTTAACAACTATTGATCTGACTCATGTTTAAAACAGCCAAATGCCTTATTTTGGCACGAATCATGGAATCACTAATCTTACAATTCACCAACCATCAATCTGCCAAGTAAACGCAAATTAAATAAAAGCGTGTAAAGTTAATTAAAAGCCGAGGACAACTCCTGCTACCTGTTAGGGTTTCCAGTTTGCAGGCAGATGTGCAGAGCACTCTGTACTTTCTATGTTCCTGTCGACCTGTAGCCTGGTCTCATTTTCCAAGTATCACATGCTACAGTGGCAGACACATTAAAGTGGAGTATCAGTTGTCAATTGTACTATTATAATTTTTCTAGCTGTACCTTTTAGTTGAAAGCCCTTGTTTAGTTAAAAAAAACCACATTAGTGTAATTTTTAATATTGATTTAAGGATATTTGTTATATTTGAAAACTGATGGTGATGCTCCAGGAATCAGCAATTTGCTGACCATTCGCATTTTCACACTGTACTGTGACCCTTGAACTAGCACTGAAGTACTGCTTAGACAGCACAATGGTCTCGGGTGTCGTCTACTAAGAGGAAGATTGACGTTGAACCAAGTTAATAGGTTTCAAAATGATAACCAATGAAAAGTTGTGCCAATTCTTACAAATACATTAACGCCTTTTCACTGTTCTATAACTTTAATGAGTTTGAAGCCTTTGAATTTAGTTGCTGAGGCATAAAAGTATAGTTTTCCTCCGGAATCTTTTTGTTGGCTCCTGTTGCAGCGAGGAACAGTTGCTGACTTTGCTACTTTCAGCACTGTGTGTTTACTCTGTGGTACATAGGTCCCCACAGAAACGTAACTCTGCTGAATTGGAAAATGTGAAAGATTTGATGCTCGTGAAGGCACTGACTCGCGTTGAGATATGTTTCCTTGGGACACATAATCCTCCTGGCCTTAATCCAAGTGATGGCCTTCCTTCGTGTATCAATCACTATACTGGACATCTGGGCCGGAATTTTCAAGGGTGGTAGCGGGCGCGATCGGTGGCGGGTTGGGTGGGAAAGTTGTCAGGAACCCGCTGTCATCTCGCTCCCACGCGCCTTTCCCACAGGCACGTCTCTCATCGCGGAGTGGACCCTACCGACAGCGGCGGGCGACCCAATTGAGATGATTATCAGGTAGTTTACAGGCACTTAAGAACCTTTTTTTCACTTTTTAAATTTCCCTGCATGGCCATGGGATTCACGCAGCTCAGGAACCTCATCTGTCAACCTGAGGCGGGAGTTCTGTGGCCATTGCTCCAGCTGATTACTTGACAACATGAAATGTACAGTAAAAGCTCCCACCTGACACATGATCACTTTCCTCAGGCTGAAGCTGTTGCTCAGTCCATTTCCAGCACAGATTCTGCAGGCTGCAAGTGTTTCCAGCAAAGTCTCCATCTAGTCTCACCTCATTGGAAGAACTCTCTCACCATTGACAGATTGCTTCTGTCATCTGTACTTCACCTGCCATCTATTCCATCAACATGGGCGTTGTTTATACTGTCTCACCTTGGTCCTCAGAATCAGACCACGATGAGCCTCAACACCAGCAGCACCAACAACACCAGCAGCAGCACCAACAACAACACCAACCTTCTCCGCAATCAACTAATGCTGCACAGGACAGAGGGCATCAGCACCAGAGCACATTGCTGCCCAGGAGGCCAGTGATGGCCTCATCATGGCCAGATTTAGTTAACTTTATGCTGTACACCCTGGCTGCCACATAATGCGCCAGGTTGGCACCAACCCATACCAACACCATAAAGCATCCCAACAATGACCAAACCATTCCATTCACACTCACCACCATTGCAGGGGCTACCGTTATGTCTCACCATTCACTTCAATTCACTAAGCCACTTCCAAAGGTGTACACAAACCTGTCCAGGAACGCAAAGTATTGAAAATAAAGATTTTTAGCAGAAACTTTACATAAACATTGGATAAAACACCCAAGTGGCTACTCTTGTGTGTTGTTAGTTGGTATGATTGCACTAGGATGAGGGTGAGTTTGAGGGGTGGCTAGTGAGATGGGGATGTGATAATGTGTAGAGAGAGAGGGATGGGTGGATGTGCAAGGTATGTTGGTGTGAGTAAGAATGTGCAGGAGTAGGGTAGGGAAGACAGAGTGATGGGGATGTGATGAGAGGCACAGCAGGATGCAGTTGAGTGTGGGTTTCTACTAAAGTTTCCTGATCTAATGAGATTATTGGAAGGTTTGTGCCACTGCACCCAGGTCCTCCTGAACACATCCCTGCTTGTGACCTCCTCTGCAATCTCCTGGGGAGGTCTCTTCCGCCCATCGGAAGGGAAGAGGACCTTCCTGCGTGCTCTGACTCCCTCCATAAGCATATGGAGGGAGTCACGGGAGAAACTGGGTGCAGCCCTCTGCCTCTGTGCAGTCATTGTCAGTGTTTGCAGCACTCCAATGCTGTAGTACACTGACGGCACTATGTTAGATGAAACTTCAAATGTAATGTGGCCATGGTCCCTTTAAAGATCCCGGCTGAAACCGCGTCATGAATGACGTCACCAGACCCGCTCCATCTCATTGGGCTGGGTAACGCGCTGGGCGGGTTTAATAGGCCCCATTAAGGTAAGTTCATTTTCAACAGCGGGATGGAGCCAGCAGCGGGGTCGCGACCCGACATGGCCACTGCCAGCACCGGACCTGCCCAGGTAAAGAAAATTCCGGCCTTGATCTTGGAGACTCTCGATCCCACACTTCTAGGATTACATAGAATTTTACAGCACAGAAACAGGCCATTCGGCCCAACAGGTCTGTACTGGTGTTAAGCTCCACACGAGCCTCATCCCACCTTATTTCAGCTCACCCTATCTGCATACCCTTCTATTCCTTTCTCCCTCATGGAGCTATCTAGCTTCCCCTTAAAGGCACCTATGCTATTTGCCTCAACCACTCCATGTGATAGTGAGTTCTACAGTAAACGGGTTAACGTTGAAGGATTTTTATGCTGTCTCATTGCTGTTTGTGGGATTCACTGTGTGCAAATCAGTAAACTCAGTGACAGGAAGTGGAAGAAAGTTTTTTTTCCTCCCATTCAAACTCCCTCTGCCCATTCAGGGATTTCAACTCTACTCTTTGTATCCATTGGGATTACAGCCTCCTAATTGTCATCAGTTTTTTTTTAATGAAACTTTGAAAATACTGAAATATGTATTTTTAAGAATATTTTAAAGAGAAATGAAACAACAGTGACGGCACTTCAAAAGCAATTCATTGGCTGTGAAGCGCTTTGAGACATTCTGAGGATGTGAAAGGTGCTATGTAAACTGAATGTTCTTTCTTTTTGTCACTCTTCCTTGGCTTCTTCCCCCTCTCTTGCAGCTTGGGGCCACACTAGATATTTCTCATCACTCCATACACTCCCTCCTTCGCCGCTTCCAATGTTCTGAGGGTTTATTTACAACAGATGGCAATAGATCACATTTTTTTAAAAATACACCGTGTTCCTCAGTGTTATATTAAAAAATAAATCATCTCATAGTACACTGAGTTCTAATGCCTCTTTGCTGTTTAGGGACCTTTCTCAAAAGCACAAAAACATTAAAAATGTTCTCTTTAAAATTTAACTTTGAGTTTAAAAAAAAAATCAGTATTTTTTAAATTCTTAAAACAAATACTTATGGCAAATAGGAGGCTGGAATCTTGTGGATAAAAAGAACAGGGTTCAAAACCTTGAATGGGCAGAGGGAGTTTCAGTGGTGGGGAAAAAACTTTCTTCCATTTTCTGCTACTGAGTAACAAAAAATGTTTAAAAATGTAAAGGAAAGATAACACCCATGCTTCCACTGGGTAGGGTGATCGGGGAAAGAGCTGACAATATAGCAGCATTAATTCTCCATCCTGCGCCCCCTCGGAGTGTGACTCCCCATTCGGCGAGCAGGATTGCGAAGTTGCCTTCATATGTCCCTGTGTTTGCTCTTAATGGATAAAATGAAGCAAGCTGTTGTTTAGTTGTTTACAGGTTTAAAAGCTCCTTCTCCTGTAGTAATTTATCATCGGTGGAGAGCAAGACAGCGAGCCTTGCAATTTATTTAATTTTGTTTTTTAATACCCTAATGGCGCATTAATTTAAATTACAAGGGAACTGAAGATCCATAAGAGTTCAATCCACTACTTAACATTAATGTGATAGAAAATTAACAGTTATCCCTCTATTTCTGATTTGCTCTTGTATAGTGCAGACAGGTCTTGCCTTTAGTCACTTTTTATTACCTCATTACAACAGTGACTACACTTAAGATACTTCATTGGTTGTAAATCGCTTTAGGACATCCTGAGGCCATGAAAGATGCTGTATAAATGCAAATTATTTCTTTCTTTAGTGTTCAAGCAAATTTGCAATAAACACAGGTCTTTTGATTTCATATCAGTTGTACTGTTTTGTGTCCCTGCCCATTTTTAGCCTTGATGCGGAGATGCCGGTGTTGGACTGGGGTGGACAAAAATGAGAAGTCGCACAATACCAGGTTATAGTCCAACAGTTTTATTTGAAATCACAAGCTTTCGGAGCTGCTGCTCCTTCGTCAGGTGAAGTGAAGGAATACAGATCGGCAAAGCATATATAGACAGAGAACAATGCCTGTGCAGCGTACAATGTCAGACGACTACAGTTAATCTTTCTGACTGCCTTTTATCACACCTCGGCAGAGAAACAATCAGGTCAGTCAGATCTCTGATTATCTCTCTGCCGAGGTGTGATAAAAGGCTGATCCTCTATCTCAATACAATATTCCTGCTCTCTCCCCATACCCCTTGACACCTTTTGCGTCTAGAAATCTATCTATCTCCTTCTTAAATATATTCAGTGACTTGGCCTCCACAGCCTTCTGTAGTAGAGAATTCCACAGGTTCACCACCCTCTGAGTGAAGAAATTTCTCCTCATCTCAGTCCTAAATGTCCTACCCCGTATCCTGAGACTGTGACCCCTCGTTCTAGACCCCCCAGCCAGGGGAAACATCCTGCATCCAGTCTCTCTAGCCCTGTCAGAATTTTATATGTTTCAATGAGATCCCCTCTCATTCTAAACTCTAGTGAATACAGGCCTAGTCGACCCAATCTCTCCTCATACGATAGTCCTGCCATCCCAGGAATCAGTCTGGTGAACCTTCGCTGCACTCCCTCTATGGCAAGTATATCCTTTCTTCGTTAAGGAGACCAAAATTCTGGTTGCCCTCTTCTGTATCCTTTCAATAGCTGCAATATCCTTTTTGTATTGCGGCGACCAGAACTGTGCACAGTATTCTAAATGCAGTCACACCAAAGATTTATGAAGTGGCAGCAATACCACACTATTTCAGCTCAATATTGATCTTTTAATACATCCTAACATCTGATTTTCTTTACTCACTGTCCCGGAGCATTGTTGCGATAGCTTCAATATAGTCCCAGCTCACTCCATTCCCAGCTCACTCCATTCCCAGCTCACTCTATTCCCAGCTCAGTCTTTTCCCAACTCAGTCTGTTCCCAGCTCAGTCCGTTCCCAGCTCACTCCGGCACCAGCTCACGCCATTCCCAGCTCAGTCTTTTCCCGGCTCAGTCCGTTCCCGGCTCAGTCCGTTCCCGGCTCTCTCCATAACCAGCTTACCCCATTCCCAGCAATTCAGGAAGTAATGGTTAGATAATACCAAGCTTGAGTTTTAGAAGCCTGTAGATTGTAGGAGGAAACAAACACTGAGAGAAGGGGGTTCCTCAGTATTGCGCTCCTGGGAAAGAGTGTATTAGAAGCGGAGACGGTAAAATGAGTCTTGATCGTTGGTTGAAATAAAAAGGCTGAACTCCTGTGGCATTGCTCATGGATAGTTGCTTCTAGTGCATGCATGGTTATGATGTTTAGCTGCTAAGATGCAGTTATGTTTAACTTGGCCAGTCATTTTAAGACCACTGCTCAGGCACTGCCTATGGGGAAGTGGTCCAAATAAGCACGTCCTGAGGTTAACGAAAGGCTAATTGCCAGAGGATGTTTCTGTGGATCGGCAGCTGATGAGAGGGAGAGGGGGAGAAATTAGTCCATGTCACGCCTGATGTTTGGAGGATTAATTTTGGGTGGCGGTATTCCGTGCCCAACCCACTCCTCCCCAGAAGTGCGGCAACTGCCAAATTAGAAGCCGGCGACATCCAGTGTGCCCGCCTGAAATAGATATTCGGCCCATTGAATACGCTAATTTAGGACACCGCCACCAAATTCAGCAGAAATTGAGTGGAGCAGAGGCCGCGACTGCTCTGCTCAGTTTATCCGGGTCTGCAGTGGCCTAATCACTGGTTCTTAAAGGGGACCCGGGGGCTGCTGACAAAAAGCTGAGTCATTTTTCTTTTAGTTAGCTTAATGTGGGGTCAGGAAGAGCAGGCGGACAATTTGGGAAGGCCCAATTCCACCACAATCTGTAACCTCATGGCCCGGCATATCCCTCACTCTACCATTACCATCAAGCCAGGGGACCAATCCTGGTTCAATAAGGAGTGTAGAAGAGCATGGCAGGAACAGCACCAGGCGTACCTAAAAATGAAGTGCCAACCTGGGGAAGCTGCAACACAGGACTACATGCATGCTAAAAAGTGGAAGCAGCATGCTATAGACAGGGCTAAGCAATCCCACAATCAACGGATCAAATCAAAGCTCTGCAGTCATGCCACATCCAGTCGTGAATGGTGGTGGACCATTAAACAACTGATGGGAGGAGGAGGCTCCATGAATATCCCCATCCTCCATGATGGTGGAGCCCAGCACGTGAGTACAAAAGACAAGGCTGAAACGTTAGCAACCATCTTCAACCAGAAGTATCGAATGGATGATCCATATCAGCCTACTCCTGAGGACCCCACCATCACAGAAGCCAGTCTTCAGCCAATTCGATTCACTCCACGTGATATCAAGACACGGCTGAGTGCACTTGATACAGCAAAGGCTATGGGCCCCGACAACATTCCGGCTATCGTGCTGAAGATTTGTGCTCCAGAACTAGCCGCGCCTCTAGCCAAGCTGTTCCAGTACAGCTACAACACTGGCATCTATCCGACAATGTGGAAAACTGCCCAGGTATGTCCTGTCCACAAAAAGCAGGACAAATCCAATCCGGCCAATTACCGCCCCATCAGTC